>JBAJHW010000003.1:168240765-169490765 GCA_037013535.1 Intellagama lesueurii | reverse complement strand
GCTAGCTTAGAGCACCATCTGCAATTATACATTCTAGACGTTTTGAAGCAAGACTCTCCAAGTTCTGCCAGCTGTTGCTATTGTAGAGTTTTGAATTTCGAGTAAAATTCCCTTTCACTATGCGGTAGAAGTACAGAGACTCACAGAGGAGAATAGCTAAATATTCTCCAGAGTCCACGCCTTTCTCATTAACTGGCGCTTTAAATCTCAATAATTCACTCTGAGCCATTTGTAGGAGAAAGAATAAAAACATGTATTTAATTACAGTTACTTGAAATTGCAGCCTTGTTTATGCTGCTTTCTTCACTGCACACATAGTTAGCAACCAGCTGAATAGATCAAGAGCCAACAAGCAACACTGCCAAAAACTGACTAAAGAAGCACTCAGCAGAGAGACAGGGTTTTCTTCAGTTTTTTAGACCGTAGTAGCTGATGCACTTAATCACTTATAACTTTTTTTTCTTTGCCTTGTCTTAGTGAAACTGCCTGCAGCCAAATCCTGCTTCAAAAGTAGCCATGTAGACAAGCCCAGTGTCCTAGGGGACTGCAGTGTGGGTTTTCACTTGCATAAATTCTACAACAACAACAATTAATCAGGGGAAATAGATTATCCTGCTCTGTTTAATTTTGGTTAGACAGTATTCAAAACAATTAAGTGGAGATCATAAAATTATGCAGTGTACTTATTTCAATTCATTTTATTTCAGAGAGAGTAAATCAATCTCTCTTCAGATGTTATGAGTTGGCTCTTTGCAAAACACAGGCCTACATAGGCCAGGTGGTGAGTCCCCACAAATTGTTGCTGCTTTACAACTATTTTGATGGTCAAGTGGTTAAGGCTGTTTACTGGAGACCTGGCTACTGAAGATTGCTCCAAAAATATTTAAAATAAATACAGCGGAACCTCTACTTAAGAACGTCCCTACTTAAGAACGATCCAACTTAAGAACAGCTCCGTTCACTAAATTTTGCTTCTACTTGAGAACGGAGCTCCAAGATAAGAACGGGGGAAAAAAACTTTCCTGCCCTTTTTTTAACCTTAGGTCATCTTAGGTTAAAAAAAAATTTCTCCCCTTAGTGGCAGAGTACGGATTAACCGGCTTTGCATTAGTTCCTATGGGAACTAATGCTTCAACGTACGAACGCGCCTCTACATAAGAACAAAAAACAGCCGGAACGGATTAATCGATTTTCAATGCATTCCTATGGGAAATTTTGCTTCAACTTAAGAACGTTTCAACTTAAGAACACCATTCCAATACGGATTAAGTTCGTAAGTAGAGGTTCCACTGTACACATTTGATAAAATAAGTTTCCAATCTTTTCCCGCAAGGTCAGCAGCATCTCATGATCTGAGATTCAGGGCCTAAACCTGAGGCCAGGGGATCAGCCCCTTGTGACACCACAGAGGTCGTTCAGGAAAGAATGGGGAGGGCCATTTTTTCCCCCAGACTTCATGCTGCTCCGGCCAGGACTTGTGCGTCTAGAAGGTTCATAAGTTATGATGCTGGTGCTGCACTCAGCTACCTTGTTTCAAATGGGTGTGATGGAGCCAATGTGGGTGCACCAAAAAAAGGCAGGAATGAGGAGAGGGGAGTGAAAAGAGAGCTGGTGGGTGCCTTCACGGAGGCCCATCGGGCCATCTGGGGCAAAAGAACAGAAACAATTCCACATTGAACTCTAGCAGCAGCTGGGAATGGGTGGAGGGGTTGCCCAGACTTTTTAGCCATTTCATACGCAAAAAGTAAAGTTTGTTCTACTGAGCGCTGCTTGAACCAAATATTTTCCTCCACACCTGGAGCTGCATAACAATGAACTAAAACTAGCAACCCCAGGGCTCTCTGAGTTAAATTTAAGTAATATATTACTTTCTGTTTCAGAAGTGTCTAAGAGGCTGTGATACCAAGCAGTTAAAGATTAAGAATGACTGGCCTAATATGGAGGTATTTCCATTTTTAGTGTATCAGTAAATGAAACAACAAGATGTTTCTGTGGAAGATCCTGCTCCTTGAGTCTGGGAAAAGGCTCAAGAAAACTATCTTAACAGTGAGTAACAGACAACCTCTTGATTACAAAATCTATTCCTAGAAACTGCATTAATCTCATTAAAGAGTAACTGAAAGGTGCCATATTAAGGACCAAGGTGGAAAGATTTAGTGTTAATCAACAAAACAGACCACACAATTATTCACCTTACTTCATTTCCTACCAGTGTGCAAGATTATTCTGAAGTATCTTACATGGGCAAGCTATTGGGAGATGAAGGTTGCAGGATGGGTTAAACTATAACCACCAATAGATGGTTTTTAAACTTTGTTGGAAATGCTCTTTGCATTCCTCTATAGCACTTCAGCAGAGTAAAACTCTACTTAACCTTATATGACTGTTTTTCTTGTCTCTCCTTTGCGTATAAATTCAGAGCTTGTTGAACTTTGAGTAGAACACTATTCCTTCTTCATTCTAATCATTCCTTTCCCCATACATGTATGAGACTACAGACTACAATTATTTACTGGTGATAATTGCACCTCTTGAATAAACCAAGTTAGAACCCCTAACTTGTGCTAAAGTCTTCTTTGTGTTGCTTTCCCCCCAGCCCCACAGCTAAAATGAAACTGTGTTTTGAAGCAGGCAACATAAGTGTGGGGGGGGGGGGCAGGGGCAATCACAGAATAATTTGCAAACCTTTTGGTCTTAAGAGTGGGGTGTAAAAATTCCAACATGTTGCAAGGAATGGGGCTTGAGATCACACCCTGCAGAGGTATTTTGAAACCTGAGTCTGAAATCTCCTCTTCAAGCAGACTTGGCACAGACATTTTGTACAATTTTTCTGCACTATCCACGGAGCAGTGGTATTTAGCCTGATGAAGTGGAACTCCTCCATGAAAGCTTGCGATTTGATTTTTTTTTTTTTTAGTGGTTCAATAAAAGATATCACCTGCTTTTATATTTGAGTAATCTTAAACCTTTTCCTTGTTTTTTCTGAAGGAAGAAGGAAATGTATGGCTAGACAAACAGTTTTCTAGCCATACATTTGGCTAGAAAACTAGCCATACATTTGGCTAGAAAACTGTCCCTGGAGCAAAAGGAAAGGCTTCTTGTGACTACACTGGCCACAAATAGCTATTACGTATTTATTCATTTGATTTTTATCCCACTATGATTTGGTTCATGCTTGACATCAGGCGCTCCTCTCAACTGCAGACCCACAGACCAGGACTTAGTTTTAACAATAACATCTTTATTTAAAATGGCTGGAGGTTGCTCCACCATCACTTAAAAGGGTTTATTTTCCCTCATCAACTGGTGGAACTTCAATGAACTGTCCCTTGTAACATCAAACATAGTCTCTCTTAATTGCGTGAATTCCACCAAAGAATTCGCTTTGTTGATGTTGTGCTGCACACTGGCTGTCGCAACGTGGATAACGAGACCAACCCCCTTCTGTAATTTTCTCTTTCATGGACCTCACCCCTTCTAGTTCCCTGTCCTTCAAGAGACTCCCTTTCTGTAGATCCTGGCCATTTTCTCTGAATCCCTGATCCCTGAGGTTTCCTTCTTTGGCTCTCTTGCCTTCTCTGTTCTCTCCACACTCTCTCCCCACAATATGAAGGCTTATGTGATGGCTGACTTCATCTCTGCCTCTTAGCTTCCTCCTTGGGCACTCTTAATTTAACCAGCTCCCCTGCCTAGGGGTCTTCTTTCTTGACCCACTCCCAACCCTCTGGTAACTTGGGCTGTGTGATGATTTCTGTTTCCTGTGGGCCTCCTCTCATGTCCTCCTCATTTCGTCCTTCCTTCTCCTCCTCTATCTCCCCTCCTTCTACCTTTTACTCCTTCTTTGATACTCTCCTCCTCAACCTGTCCCCCCTTGCACCCCTTTAGTACTTTTTCCAGGTTTTCTTTTGACTGGGGATTACCCTGTCTCATTGTTAGGTCTGTTTCCATGCTCGTCCTCCCCTTTGGGCTGCTGGCTCTTATTGGTCACTTGTTTCCTGGGTTTTCTGGAGCATCTGGTCTTTTGGCTCGTGGGGGCGATGTTAGCTTCAGTGCCATTATCCCAGTCTCTATTGGGAAGCTCTTCGTCTCATAACCCTCCTGAGGGAATCGGCCCGCTAGCCTTTCTTCCTCACACCCACCTTTCTCCTTTGGTGGGGACCCAAGATAGCATACAAAAAATTAAAGTCAATAATTAGTTCAAACAAATTGATCAAGATTCACAAACACATACACACACATATATTATTTTAAAAGTATACATTTTAAAATACTTCTCCATTTCAGCTGCCCTTTATCTCCCTCAAAGCTTCTAAAAAGGCATGTTTTCAGATGCTGGCGGAAGGAAAGGAGGGAAGGGGCCAGTTGCACCTCTGAGAGAGGAAGTTCTATAATATGTAAATTGTTTCATTTATTTTATTGAATACTGACTTTTAAAACAGGCCACTAAATCCAAGTTGCCATTATATACCTATTTCACATAGCAATCTTTATTTCCAGAATAGGGGGAGTATTTCAAAAACATAGATTTCATTGTGTATCAAGATCTTTATTAAAACTGAGTAGATTAAAAGTAGAGGATTGAAATGAGGGTTCATAATTTTCTCTTCACAAAAAAATATTTTGGCAATAGTCCACCCACAATAGGTTGTTGAGCCTTATGTGTAAACCCCACAGATTTCTGTCTGGGATGTTTATGTCTTCCAAATGATGCACAGACCCTTTATTTGCACTGCTTTTGCATTCAGCTCACCAGAGCTTTTGATTTCATGGCACTGAAATAATGTCAGCAGCAAAAATGTTTTTCAAATTTCAGTCCTGGGAAAGTCTTTGCAATTAAGAGTGCTTCTTAATTAACAACTGACAATTTATGTGATATCAAAAAGCTGTTTCCTACAAGTTGAAGAGTGTTACTGGCCTTAGGGGATGTGAAAAAGAATAGAGAGAAGATTAAGAAGGGAGGAGGAAAAAGCAAAGGTACTATACACTAAATAACTCAGTTAAAGAAATGGCATGTTTTTTCATTGGGAAACAGGGGCTCTTGAAGTGGAAAAGTTTGTAAATTTATTTTATATTAAAGTACCTTTTTATTGCTTTACATTAAAATGTTTAATTCTGTTTTAACATATTTAGCTACACTACAGCATTGTCTTCTCAGCAACCATATAATATTGCTTTTACAATTATGGTTGCAGAAAAAAAACATGCTGGTTAAAAAGTGCAGTGTCCAACAAGTAGCTCATTGAGCCATCCAGTTTGGTCATTATGCCCGACATGAGGAAGAACAGCAAAAGCCATAGAATAATAATAATTATAATAATCATCATATTATAAAACACATTATTGGGGTGGGATGGGGAGTTACTTTTACAAACTTTACCAGTTTTCTCCACTCCCCCCCCCCGCCATCTTCTTTTCCTTTCCTTATTTTTAGCATTTTCCTTATTTTCCATTCCTTACTTCAGCTTAGCCATGAACTAGGAGATCTGAGCCAGATTCCTGTCCTTCAGTCCCTGCTAGCACCCAGCAAATAGCAACTAATACTCTAATCTTGACAACCATATGGGTGGTGTCCTTAAATCACATAGGTAAGCCAATCTTTTAAGGTTTGATAAGATTACTAAGAGACCCTTCATATGACCCTAAGTGGTCTAACTATATCTGTTTGTTTCATTATGGACCACTTCTTTGTGAGCTTTGGGCTGACAGTGCCCCCCACAGGGATGGATCAGGGTTATTTGCTTCCAGAGTCTTATGGAATCCTAAATGCTCTGGGGAATTCCAGCAGCCAGGGCTGCTGAAACCTTGATCTCACTATGGAATGGAGCAATGGAAATGGCTATTGATACAGTTGCCCTCAGGCAACCACTCCAACATGGTGGAGCCCAAAATGGCCTGTGATTCACAGAAGATTTATGAGCAGTGAAATATAAAAGTTCATGGCTAGATTGCAGGTGTCAAAGTTGAGTATGAGTGAAAACAAGTAGCAGTCTCAGTGCTATAACATTCAGTGTTTCAGAAGACAGCACCGTCTTATTAGTTAGCCAATTGGACTCTAGTTTTTGGAGTGGAACCGTCAATGACCTGGACACCAGGGGAAGAAAGTTCTTCATGTTTGCTTAGGACTGAACTTTACAGCATGAGAGTGCCTATGGCCAGATTTGATTGATCCACCAATCTTCACTCTCTCTGGACAGGGACAACTTGGCCACAGTGGTTCATATACTGGTAATTTAAAAAACAACAACAGACTATTGCAATGTACTCTACATAGGGCTGCCCATGAAGATAACACAGATGCAATAGCTAGCACAGTAAACAGCTGCTAAATTGCTGTCAGGGACACCTTACAAAACCCATATAACATGGGTTCTAAAAGAGTTGTACTAGCTACCAACATGCTTCCCATCAGAGTTTAAAATTTGAAGGAACACTAGTTGGTTTTTGGGATATTCAATAGATAATTCAATAGATAAAACCAATGTAACCCATTTATATCTGCTTGTATGTGCCTGTTCAATACAAAGAAGAAAAGTAGAGATTTTCTTGGACACTCAGTTTATTTGTCTTGTGTGGGGCAAATAAATTAAAAGTTATTCAGAAGGAGGGAGTAAATTGTACAAGGTACAAAATATTCCACTGAGTCATACTGGACTTAAGCTTTTTGGGATAAATGCCAGCTGTGACTACCACAGGCTTTTGATTTTCCCTAGAGGTCTATAAAGTTCTGTAGGGCTCTTAGAGAAATGTTCAGGTGTTAGATTCCTTGACCTGAGGTACACATGATCCTTAAGGCAATGTACTGCCTGTTATTTCACACCCTGGAATGGCAAGGTTAGTTTTGAGTTGATAAGAAAGGTCGCATTTATAACATAATGCTTTTTTCTAGTACATTCATAATTTAAAAATAAAAGCACCTGCATGTTTATATGTGAAAGATTCCAGCTGTGGCCAAACTGATTCTTTCTTGCTTTTTCTAAAAACAGATGAATGCACTTCTGTCCTTCCATCTGTAACCTTATATCCAGCTAGTAATGTGCTTGAATAACAGCTAGTTTACAAGTACAAGCAGCTACTTGTGAGGTTAAAGAGTTCTGTAGTGAGAGGCGTTATACTAGAGCACCCTTACTTTCATCTGTGAGATACTGAAGGTTATGTAACTTAGTAAATAGCATTCCATCAGGCCAGATTATCTGTCCATCTAGTACTGTCTGTGTAGGTTGCTTTTGCTACCCATTGGCTTTGACAGAGTCACAGACTGTTGCCTAGTCTTTTTGATAAAAGACACTGAAAATCCAAGTAGGGACATGACAGTGCAGTCCACCTTGGGTGTCCTCTAGCCACCCCTGCTTAGTGCAAGATCTGCAATACAGAGTGCAAGTACAGCATCCATGATGGACGACTGTCTCATCTCTGCTTAACTAACTCCATTGAAGGAAAGCCACCATCACCTTGGACAAAATGATAATTGGCTGAACAGCTATAATCATTTGCAGGTTTTCCCCTAACAATCAAAATCTTTGCCATGCCATTTTCACCCATTAGTCCTAGTACAAAATGTTAAAACTACCTCTTATTAAAGGGATACATAAGCTTACAGACATTAAGGTGTAGTAAAGATACTTATAGCTACAGGAGTCTGAGTTTACAAGGCTACCAAAGGTTCTTCCTTATCTTTCGCGACAGAGATAAAATAAATGCTGATATAGTGCCATTAAGGCTCTGTTTTTATATTAACTGGCAGGCTGTGTGCAGTGGTCTGGAGTTTGCTCAGGTCACGCCAGGCAAAAAATAAAGAATGAAAATAGCAATAATTTACAGTGCAGCTAATTTGAGCTTGGATTCCCCATACAGAAGGATAAACACTGTGGATATTCTGGGGTGTTTTGCTGAGGAAATTGAGATGGGTCAACATAAGGGAACTGAGTAAGTGACTTCCAGAAGAACCACTTGCACTGTCCAGAAATGTTTATATCAGATAAAGCTTGTTAATCGTCAGGTGCCATTAAACTGTTTTGGTTACAACAAAGTGACATGACCAGTCCCTCTGAACTATTCAAAACATGAGTCTCATTCCTCTGAATTTCAGTGATGTCTATCAGACCAGATTTACCTTAGGTATGTTATGAGTATAAATTAGTTTTTTCTGTATTATACAGATATCAGAAACTCTGAGGCATATGCTTTCTTAGGTTCCCTGCTGGCCTGTCCTGCAAATCACCAGATGCTATTTCCATTGTTTTGCTTCCTTCTTTGTCACACATGTTCACGTACCTAATACTGAGCTTTTGCTTCTGTCCTCCTCCTCCTCCTCCATAAGGTTAAATTTAAAGCTCCTTGATTAGACTTGGAAGACTTCTGCCAAACATGTTCTTCCTAGCCCTTGTGAATTATGCCCCATATCTTACTAGGAATCTTTCACTTTGATGGCATAGACTATGGTGAAAGAAATAAAACTTTTCCTGATGACTCAGTTGGTGTCATCCTTTCAGTAAAAAGGAGTGATGAAAACAGTTTCTGATCCCAGATCCAGAAACTGGCTGCTTCCCACCCAGCCCTTATAAGCTTTGGAGATATTATTTTACACACCCTTATCCCCTTATGGAGCAGCAGAAGTCCATAGCAATGACAGTCAATTGGTTTGATGAGGCAACACTTGTATCATATCATGAATTTCTGTTTTCCTACAAAGTTCTGGTTGTATTCTTACATGAAAGCCACAAGTCATCATCATTCCAGAAAAGCAACCAGTTGGTTGCATGAAAACCCTTCATTTCAGCCAGGTACATGTAGTAAGAAGTTTGCAAATTTTACAGGGCCTGCAAACAGTGGGGCACGGAAGTGTTTCTGGGTTCCTATATATGGTGGCTATAATGTCTGGGTTCCTATATATGGTGGCTATAATGTATGTAGAAGGGGAAGATAGAAGGGGAAGAAGGGGAAGATATGGAGGCAGTGACAGATTTTACTTTCTTGGGCTCCATGATCACTGCAGATGGTGACAGCAGCCACGAAATTAAAAGACGCCTGCTTCTTGGGAGGAAAGCGATGACAAACCTAGACAGCATCTTAAAAAGCAGGGACATCACCTTGCCGACAAAGGTCCGCATAGTCAAAGCTATGGTTTTTCCAGTAGCGATGTATGGAAGTGAGAGCTGGACCATAAAGAAGGCTGACCGCCGAAGAATTGATGTTTTTGAATTGTGGTGCTGGAGGAGACTCTTCTGAGTCCCCTGGACTGCAAAGAGAACAAACCTATCCATTTTAAAGGAAATCAACCCTGAGTGCTCACTGGAAGGACAGATCCTGAAGCTGAGGCTCCAATATTTTGGTAATCTCATGAGAAGAGAAGACTCCCTGGAAAAGACCCTGATGTTGGGAAAGAGTGAAGGCAAGAGGAGAAGGGGACGACAGAGGACGAGATGGTTGGACAGTGTCATCGAAGCTACCAACATGAATTTGACCCAACTCCGGGAGGCAGTGGAAGACAGGAGGGCCTGGCGTTCTCTGGTCCATGGGGTCACGAAGAGTCGGACACGACTTAACGACTAAACAACAACATAATGTATGAAACAACAATCAGTCACCTGTTTGGGTTTCCCATTTATACAACAGCCCACTGAATAGGCAGTTGTCTTTTTTTCCTTCTGATTGCACAAGGAGAAGTTCGTTAACCCTTTGTGCAAGAAGAAAACCCTGTTACTTAAAATAGAGCAACGTCTGGCTTGTATAACTGCAGGGTGGATACTACTGTGGCAAATGCAGAGCACTCTGACCATGGAGCCATTATGCTCTGCTTTTGCCAGTGTGATTCTAGCAACTATCTACATAACACAGGAAGGTGTCTTACACAGCAGCTTACTGTTGTCTGCTCTGGCTGGCAGTTGGGCCAGATCTGCATATCTTTTTTTTTTATCTTTCCTCGACCCATAGTCATTCCTGCTGTTTCACATGATGTTAAACCACCCCCACCTCCTGGATTAAAATGGCTATTGCTTGGGGTGGGTTTGTTTTGTTTTATTTCTTTTGTTTCTCTTCTCTGCAACAATGCTGGGTTCCTTTTTTTCTCTATATGTTAACTTGCAGAAAATGCAGAGCAAAGAGAAATGAGGGTGCTATATGGTGTCAGTTTGGAAGTGTCTTGCTTCACTTTGATATGACAATTTTTTCCTGACATATAAATTAGGCTCTGGTCTGTGCAGTCTGAGGCTGGAGTCTTTCCTAGTCCTGCCTACAGATGTCTAGGAATTCATCTAGAACCTCTGGCATGTAAGACATGTGCTGTATCACTGAACTGTGGTCCAGTACTCTGAAGTATGTATGTGAAGCATTTATTTTAGCATTTAAGAAAAACTATCTATAAACGTTACATCATTATAAAAGATGGGACACAGCAAATGTGAAATGTTTGTGCAAGATAACAGCAAAGCTCTGAAGCACTTGGGTATGTGATTGGTATCTGTGGCATGGAGGTGGTGTGCAGAGGAAGTGTAATGGCTCAAGAGAATTATAACCTAAACTTATCTATGTGCTATAGGAAGGCGAGTCAGGCTGTATTCATTGGGGCTTATTTCCAGGTAAGATTTGCATTTGTAAAGATACTGATGGGAAAGGAGGAGCAGGGTGTTGGTGGCAGTAAATACTGATTAGAGGAAGATGCAGGAAGCAAAAAAAAAAAGATTGGTATCTCAAAAGCAGATGTAATATCATGTTTAAGACTGGTAACTCAGGGTGGGTCAGATCCTACCTTGCCAGACTATCTGCAGGACACTGCTATTTTAGCATAGTTCTCTCTTCCTTAGAGTATATGGAAAATGCTGGCTTATTTTGCAAATGCTGTTGTAAGACTGGCTGATTTATCATGAGAACCCTCCTGACTACTTAAAAATCACACTGCTGGGCTAGGGGAAGGAACAACAGCCAAGGTCTGCAAGGGAAGGAGGAGATGCCATATGCATGTACAACCAGACTTTGTGCTTTTTAGGAGTTAAACCCATCTGGGTCCAGTGTGGTTCCCTTGCAAGTAAGAGCACACAGGAGGGTCACTAGAAAGGATTCCTTAAGGTGTGCCAAAGCTTGTCACTGACATTTATTTTCAAGACTAGGGCTCAGCCCTGGGACCTATGAAGTAACAGATAAACAGCCAGTGAACCCGGCCAGAGTCCATTTCCCACATCCCCTGAGTCAGGAGAGAGTTTCCCCTCCCTGTCATTCGGGAAAGGAAGCTGTCCACAACAGAGCTGGCACAGCCTCGCCACACAGGCGAGCCTCGGTCTGTCTCGCTTCCCCTCGCAGCTTAACTGATGGCAAGGCTCAGCCTTGGTGTCTCCCTTTCCAGGGCTAGGGGCTCGGCCTTGCAACAGAAAAGAAAGTACCAGGGGCAGAGTTGCATGTCCGTCCCCCCCCACTCCCGCCATCTCGCCCCTGTTTGTCAGCACAAGGTCTCCCTGCGTTGAGGGGGGGGGGAGAGGTTTCAGGCGTCTGGAGCGGGAAACGGCGGCCTTTCCGGACCCACCTCAGACCCCAGCCTCGTTGACCTTCTTCTTCCAGCTCTCAAGCTGTGCCGAGCTGAGAAACGCGTCTAACTGCCCTCCCTCCTTCCCCCGCGCCCCATCTCCGGTCCGAGAGAAGCAGCTTGAGGGAAGAAGATGGGTGTGACTCGGGCAGCAGGGTGACCAACTTCCAAAGACCCGTCTCCTTTTAAGTCTTCCTTTCACACAACACTTGATCCCAGCATCCCCGCGACATCGAACGATAGTGTTTTCCGCGGGGGGTGGCCCTCGTAGCCCCAAAACCCCAAACCCCCAAAACAAATCAATGGTGGCACGTGAAGGGCCAACCACTCTTTATTCATAGCGTAAGCATTCGCAGACCGTGGGCGACACCGGCCAGGGTGAAAAGAGCTCCCTCCGAGGCGTGGAAAGGGTCACCCTCCCGCTCTCTCCCCCTTCCAGAGGCGCTGCGGGGTGAAGGGGCTCCGGCGGGCGCCGAGGGGAAGGGGCCGCCGGCGGCCATGGCGGCGCAGGTGGGTTGTCAGGAGGCAGGCAGGCACAGGCAGACCTCTTTGGCCGCCTCCCTGGGGTGAACCTGGGGCCGAGGAGATTGCTCGCAGGCCTTGGCCGCTCGCCTCTTTCTGGCGGCAGGAAAAGCAGCGGGCGCACTGAGCCGTCGCCGTGCTAAGGCCGCCGCCTCCCTTTTCCTCCCCAGAAAAAAAAAAACACACACACAAGCCGCACAGCACCCTCTCGCTTAGTTGCAACCGGTTTGTACCGGCCGCCGGCTCTGGCTGGCTGGCTGCACCCGGCAGTGCCGCCTTCTCTCCCCTTCAGCTCCCTGCTGGAGGATGCAAGGAGGGTGGAGGGGGGGCGGCGGCGAGGAAGAGCCTGCTGCCGTCTGGCCCACTGACCGACCGACGGGCCAGCCGGCTTGTTCCAGCCGGTCGCCGACTCTCCCCGGTGGCCTGAGGACAGCAATTCAGCACCTCCCGGCGGAGGAAGTCGCGCGCGGAGGGGGGCACGCGCGGCGGCGGCGGCGGCCGATTTCTCTCAGCGCGAGCCGGCACGGAGCTCGCCTCCATCGCCTGGGGCGCCCGCCGGGCGGGGCAGGAGCAGGTAAACGCAGGAGGGGGGGGCGAGGAGGCTTTGGGGTGGGGTTTCGCGGGGGTCACGGGTGGGCAGAGGGGGGGGGGCGGCAAGGGAGGCGAGGCGTAAACTTTGTTTCAGGGCTTGTGGGGCGGGTGAGCAAAGAGGAGTCCCGCGGTCTTGTTTTGTTTCCAGACGTCAGCTGTGGAGGGATGTGTGGAAAGGGCAAGCGGTCTCTCTGCAGCCGCGCAGAGATCAGGCAGCAAGGGATCATGGTTGCCCCTCTTGACCTACCTGATCACCATCCTTTCGCAACAGCCACCGCAACAGCTTCAGTCGCCCAGAAACGTAGAAACTGGCCGCCTTTCTGTATACCACTTGATCTCTGACAATATCATGTAACAACGTGGGTTATTTAGTGGGCCCCTTTTTATACCTGGGACTAAGACATGCTGAAGGCAAGAGGAGGAGGGGACGACAGAGGAGGAGATGGATGGACAGTGTCACCGAAGCGACCAGCATGAATTTGACCCAACTCCGGGAGGCAGTGGAAGACAGAGGGCCTGGCATGCTCTGGTCCATGAGGTCACGAAGAGTCGGACACGACTAAACGACTAAACAACAAGACATGCTGAACATAGAGTTATTTACTTTTCAGTAAGCGTGCAGAGATCTTTGTTATTAATCACTAGTGAGTGTAAAAGAGTGTCTGGGTACAGATGCTGGGGCTGCTTCCAGGAATAAAAGGAAGCTCCAGCAGAGAGGTAGTGTGTGCACATTCCCTCTTTTCCTTCTACATGGATTTTCTGGTAAGAAAGAAGACACAAGTGGTGGGAAGTCTCAAATAGGAGATGACATGATCTGGACCTTGTATAAAACTTCAGGTCAGAGGCAGAGCAGCTCCAGGATAAAAGTTGTATCTGGAACCACTCTTGATAATGGTGGTTGGACGGTGGCCAGAAGTTCAGTTCTGCTTTTCCAGTCCCTAACTGTGTGTTCAGTTGAGGAGTCTAGTCTGCATTTGTAAAGTTACTTGCTCCTGTTTAGGCTTTATGGCCTTAAATCTGTGTTTCCTTCCATCTCTGCTGCTGTACACCAAACTTAATATTATAAACTTATTCGGGAACCTTGTTTCCCAGGATGTAATGTAAAAATCTGATTAGGTTGATGGCTACCACATGAATCTATAAGAGTGAGAGTCTGAGTCTGTGCTCCTGGAATTGTGAGACTGGGATGTACATTACTCAAGTCCTGTAAAGCTATATGTCACAGACAGTGGTTACTTTTGAAACATCCCACCATTATCAATACTCTTCCCATGCATAACATGCCTTCTTGTCATCTCTCTCTCTCTCTCTGTCTGTCTGTCTTTGATATAGCACATGGTCTATTGTGTGGTAAGTGAGCTGCATCAGCAAAGGTTGATGTCCCATCAATAATGTTTGAACTGGGCTGAGACAGCCTGGAGAATTTTTGTTACTTTTGTTGTCATGCAGCATGTTACAAACACACAGTGGCAGAACAGTCAGCTCTGTGCCAGGGAATATTGTGCCATACAGATATGCATGAGTGTGTGTGTGTGTGCACGCATGCGCGCACGCACACACACACACACGATTGAAAGAGCTGCCATACACTTGCTGGCGGAAGAAAATGTAAGCATGAGTAAGTATGTGGTTGTGTAGGTTTGACCACAATGTGGTGTAAGAAATTCTCCTTGAGTATATGAATGCAGAATCTATGCCTTTTTCAGATAAAAAAGCGCCTTTTTGTCTCTCTTTGATCATATTTCCAAGATCACCTCTGAAACTTTAACATCTGTTTTATTATAATGTCACAATGCTAGAAAGATGGCTAGGTGTTCCTTTATTTCAAAATACTGTAATTTTCATAGAAAAGACATTTGCACCATGTGGCTTCATTATTTCTCCTATTTTCGGAGTATCTTTTTGAAAAATTTAAGCAAGTCCCAACTGTATTGTAAATATTCCAGCTTTATGGCAACACTGACTCAGGGCACATCCGTCAATGTTGAGGTGAGGTGCCAGCCTGTTCAGTCCACAAGCTGCTCCTGTTGATGGTATCATCTAGCCTATCATCAGCTAGCTTTGAAGTACAGTATCTTGAGAATGAAAGTGTGCGTCTAGGACTGAGATTCCTATTCTCTTGTGACGACCTGTCCTTCACTATGTATCTCTAGATGTTAAGATAATTTTAAGGCTGCATTTTGGCAATATTTAATGTTTTAATCTAATTTTAAATCATATATTGTTTAATTTGTCTTTTGATATTTAACTTATTGTGTTTTTAATTGTGTGAATTTTAATGTTGTGAACCACTTTGAGTCCCTTGTTGGGAGAAATGTGGCATATAAATAAAACTAATAATCATAATCATAATAATCATAAACATAACAACAACAACAACAACCTGTTCTATTTTTATGGTGTATTTGTACCTTCTGAATGTGGTGCAAACATGTTGGATGTTGTCTTGAGTTAGCCATGTATTACTATGTCCCATTATTTTATGTAGCAAAGTCTACTCAAAGAGCAGCAGTAAATAGGGCAATTTCTTCCAACCTTATATCCTTCAGATGTGTTTAATTAAAAATGCCCATCATGATCTAATATGATAGGAGGGCAGCACAGGTTGAGGAAGGCTGATATGGCATAATATACAATTACTAGGACTACCGTATCCAGACAGAAATAAAAAGCAAAAACAAAAAGTACGAAACAAAAACGTTGTGACACCCTAAAGACTAACTGTTATATTTCAATGTTAGCTTTCATGGAGACATCTATTTCTTCAGATGTGATTGCAATCTTACGAATAGATATCTGGGTAATGACCTGATCAAATAAAAGCAGTATCCAGCCTCTGCTTATTTGCTGACTTCTTTTATGGTAACCAATCAGAAGTAGTTGGAAAACTAGAGAGCCTTGTTACCATTTCATTCACTTGCAAGGAATGAGACCAAAGAAATCAGTGACTCCTGCTCCAGCAAATGATGTCATCACTCCTGCACTGAAAAAAAAAAGCTCTGGGGCTTTTCTCCCTTGCATTCTACCTCCACTACACCACTGGTGCCATTTCTGGACAATGTAAGGACATCATTTATGGACGTAGTCATCATTCATAGACTAAGTGAGGACAAAGTGTTCTTAGTCGTGGACTAAATAAGAAGGTAGTGTTTGGAACTACACCACTCTTGTCTTGACTTGTGGCCACTACTGGTAAGCTATACTTTCTTGGTTCAATTTACCTGCATTTTCCACATTTCTATACCATTCTTTTCCCCAGGTATTTAGAGTAGCAAGCATAGGGATATCGAGTTTTATCCTCATAGTAGATATATTACACTGCGTGTGGTTAGTTAGACTGAGAATTGGTGGTTGCTCAAAGCTCCCTAGAGAACTTCTTGATCGAAGAGAGATTTTAAACAAGAATGCTCTGTCCACTATTCCGGGTGTGGGCGGAAGATTTATCAAAGCCCACGAATGATGCATGGAAATTCTTATGAAGAACACTGAACTCTGTGAATCACCTTGAGTCTTCTCCAAGAAAAACATTTCTTGTGTTTTTAAAGCAAAATTGCCTACACAGGGTCATTTAGTAGAGATTAGTTGTGCCTTAACTGTTAAGAGATCTTGACTGTATACCTCTGCTGTGCCAAGGGAAACCACATCAGTGGATTGAAAAGGTTCTGGTTTGAAAAAGAAACAAGAAAATGGAATGTTAAAATCAGGTAACCATTGCATTGTGTGATATTATCTGTCATCTTTTCCCAGTATGTATACACTGTGAGCTGTAAGGTGCAACATTTATCTGACTTTTGTGGTGTGCCATAAAAATGCTAGGATGTAACTGCTTCTTTCAGTTAACTATTGGTCACTTAAACAATGCCTTGCCAATCCAAATACTTGGTGAGCATAAAAAAAAAAGCATTGTAAATCATTTAGTGTTTGAATTAATTGTGTAACACAGTTACTGAAGTTAGAGATGTAAAATTTCCAAAATTTTCAAAAAAAATTTCTGGAAAAGTTTCATCTCTAACTGGAGTACTGTACTACTCCCTGCTACTGGTTTATATTAGTGCAACATTACTTGGGGGAAAAACTCATTTGTCAAAAACTATTATGAAGAAATAAAAATTTCTGAAAAGAGGAAGCACATGTTTTTTTTCTTTGCAGAAAAAGTTGAAATTGAAATAATTAGTTTTTGTTCATGATAGAATTGCAAAGTATCAACAACTCTTGGCTTCTGAAGAAATGTTAGTTGGGCTATCAGATATACTTGCTTTCCAAAAAAAGTGGAAAACAATTTTTATCAAACCAGGTAATCTTAAGGGAGATCATTTATTCATTCAAACTCTGAGAATGTGTATTGTCTGAAATAAAGCAGTCATTCTGACACCCCATCTGAACATGCATCTCATGCAGTATTGTAATAGGTAGCAGAAGATTTGATTTCGGAATCTCGGAATCTCAACTTTTTAACTGCAGCCTAACTGGAAACAGTTTAGGTAAATTACTACTCCCATATCCTCAGTCTCCAGAATCTGCAATGTAGGTTAATATTGGCATACATTATCTTTGCAAGGATTCCTGCAATATGTGTGTGTGTGTGAATATTTGTGATGCAGTATGTAAATGCTAAGAGTTATTGGTTTTATGAAACAGAGGTTGGCCTGAATCCAATTAATAGTCCAACCTAGAGTAGACCTATTGGGGTTGCATCTGAACATGCATCACTGTTGACGCATCATTCACGAGCTGATTCAATGGGTCTACTGTAGTTTGGACTAGGAATTGGATTTACATTATTGAGTTATAAAATACCACATTTAAAGTTTAGAAAAGTGCTGGAAAAAATAAGTCAAATTGAGTATATTTTATGGATAAAGTATTACCAGTGAATAAATCAAAAGCATTTGGTTTTCTAGGAGTTTTCTAAATCATTACAAAAGACTGTAATTGCCCCCCCCCCCTTTGTTGGTCTCCTTTTATCTTACCTTGGCTGCAAGGTTGCTGTCAGTTTGAGTGATGATGACAGTTGAGTCACGTTGTGTGGGGGTCTGTGTGTTGTTTTTGTTTTGTTTCCAAGAAACTGCCAAGTCTTTGAAGTCACTATGTAAGTGTATAAAATCACCCGTAGACTAGACTGTATTTCCATATTGACTTCCACTACTGGTTTTGGCAGTTCTTTTGATTCATTTACATCTGATATTTCCCCACAGGTTGAGTTGCCAGATACATAAACAATAGCACATTCTGGAAAACTGAATGAATAAAGATTGCATTTTGTAAGTAATATATGTTTTTGTATTTCTACTGTTTCTATGAGTTTTTTCCTTTTTCTTTACTAGATTTCCATGTAATTTAAGATGCATAATGAAACTCAGGGCTGTATCCAGTCCTGTCAATCTGCCACCAGCAGAACAGAAACTGCTGGAGGAACAGATGTCCCCTCCTGCGATAGCCCCCTGCCATGCCTCACAAATATATTATGTTATTTATGGAATTTGTAGCCCACTTTTCTGTGAACAGTTAAAGCTCAAAGAATTATTGGCTTGGTTATCCCTTTAGAGCAGATTTGGGAGTACATGAGGGAAAGCAAGCAAGGGGGTGTCCCACAGCACAGGCAGAAGGTTAACTTGTGCCATGTTGGATGCAGGTCCTACAGTTTTTCTTTTATTCCTTATTGAGCATTTCTTGTAATGTTTGCCTTATTTTGTATCCTTCTTTTTTCCCTGATATTTGGATATCTTGATTGTTCCTAAAAACTGAAGCTAATCTTGTTGTCTTTGGAGAAAAAAAAAGGGGGGGGATTCCTAGGATAGCTTTTTAAAAAATGAGTGTATGAATCCCTGTATTTTAACTAATTGGAGGAACTGGATGAATGGAACAGTGAGACTGCTCTCATTGTGTTGCTTGGAAGGGCTTGCCATCTTGGAACGGACCACCTAGCCCAGCTGCCGTGGCATCTAAAGAAAGAAAAGCTGCCCATTTGGGGCTCTCTGCAAAGCAAACATTCAGCCAGGTTTTCATATAGAGGAAGAGGAATGACATCTTTGAATGACTGTCATATTTGGACAGCTGTTGAAAAGGATGATGTGTCACTTCAAGAGATGGGCATGAACTGAAGGGTGAACCAGAAAATCCAATGATCCAGACTGGTTTGCACTTCGGTCTGTGACCCAGTTTGGGGATCCTGTTTTGCTGAAGCCAAACAAAATGCCAAACTTTTTTCCTCTTGGTGTTTCATTTGCTTCAGCAAACCAGGATGGCCTGACTGCCCCCTTCCTGCTGCCCTGGTCGTCTGGCCTACCTGCAGTGGCGCGGGTGGCACCATCACCTCCTCCTTGCCAGGTGCCATGCTCTCAGGCAGAAACTGGGCTCCTTTCAGGGAAGCTAATTGCTGCCTCTGAGCATGCACCCGCCTCCCAGCTGATCAGGGTGATCAGCAAAGAGGCAGGCACATGTTCAGAGGTGATGCTCCAGCTTCCCTGCAAGGAGTCCCAGTCACTGCCTTGGAGCATGGCACCTGGGCACTTGGGGAGGAGGCGGTGGTGGTGGTGTGACAAGAGCAGGTATCCCCCCCCCCCACAGCTATGAACTGAAAACTGATTCTCGAACCAGTTTCGTTTTCCGGTTGGTTCATGGTGGGTTACGGTTCGTGCCCATCTCTAGTCTCTTCTCTTTCTGCTTCTCTGGTTGGAAAGCCTAGCTTTTAAGGGAGAAGATGGTTCGTTTTCACATTCATGCATTACTCTTTCACTGTGTTTCAGAACATGGGTGTTATTTGCAAATGATCCATCCGGATGGAAAAGTAATGTGTTCTTTAGTTGTACTAACAAGGTAGATGCATGCCCTTAATTTAGAGCAGGGATGGGGAACATGTGGCTCTCCATATGTTGTCAGGCTTCAGTTTCTCAGATCAGTCCTAGCTGGAGATATATGCTGCAGCCCAGCAACCTGTAGGGCCACACTTTCCTTATCCCTGCTGAATGGGAGCAATTTTGTGTATCAAAACTCCAGTGCAAATTCTTTTCTGCTGGTTTGTAGAGGCAGTGGTTCAGTTCCCAAAGCAAAGGAAAATATCAGTATTGAAATAATGAGTTCCATGAGAACACTGGGATTCTTGCATTTTTCAGAGTACATGGACGGCAAAACTTCCAGTGGCAGTATGCAGAGTGGATCTGGGACAACGCACTAAATTGTATATGGATTATGCAACCCAGATCTTTTTTTTTACTCTTTAATAGGTATGTGCAGCCCTGAAACACATTAGGATCAATGTATGTAGGTGGGGACCATTTTAATGTCCCTTCAGCAGTTTTTTGTTTCAATAACTTCCATAGTAGTTTAAAAGAACAGCTCCACTGCCATGAATGTTTTTTTCCTCTCTTTTTTTAATCTATAGCATCACTAGAAGAAGGGACTAGTAAATGACTGCTTAGTACATTCTACCTAGGAGACCCTTGCAAGGGGTCACCATAAATCAATATCGACTTGAAGGCACATAATAATAATTATTATTATTACTGAGTGGTTGAAGTAAGGGATATTGGAAGCAGTTGCAGGGGGAACAGAAGCCTCTCCTAGGTGTAACGCTTGTCCAGTCTGGACTGGAACTGAAAATCTTTACCAGAGAATAAAAAAGGAAAAAGATCTACATTACATAGTACTGTCTGTATTTAGCAACATACGTATGTAATATTTCTCTTAAGTGTCAACTGAGAGGTGGACATGGTTGGCTATATAACAAATTACCACCAGGTGGCAGTGGTAGAAGACACTGTAGATTTGTGGCCACTCTGTAAGAGTGATAGTTCCAGAACCAGGCTGGCATCAAATTGCCCTAACAAATATTAACAAAGATTCAATTCTTCAATAGGCCTCTGGTTTATGAATGTGGGATATTGTGCTTCTGTATCCATGATTCAAAATGCCAGGAAATGGCCTGATATTTGCTTTGTGTTTGGGTGAAAATCTGTTAACTGATGAAAAAAAGAGTCAGGTTCAGGGATTTCCCCCTGCTTGGTGAGTGGTAAGGAGCACAGGAGAGTATCCTATAGACCATTTTGACTGTTGACATTGGTGTCATCAACATTCAGGCTGCATTTTGCTACATAAAGTTTGGCATCCTTTTTCCTACTGGCAACATAAGCACAATATTGTGCAGCAATATAGGGCCATTTCCTGGCATTTTGAATTGTGGCTGCAGAAGCACAGTATCCCACATTCATAACCCAAAAGGTGGTTGTTGTTTTTTTTTGGGGGGGGGAATTTAATTACCTGGCTTTTTAAAATAGAAGTTTAAGTATACATACATGACACAAAATTGAAATAGCAACGTCCCTGATGTAGAATTATCCAATACTAGAGGATCCCAGAAGATCTGGTTGCTGGGAGAGGGCACAAGCAAGAACAACTGGGATGTGGCTGCAGTCCCTTTGCGCTAAAATATTTTGAAGGGCTGTTTTGGACTTCATGAAATAGTGAAGCAAAAGTGTGAGTGAGTGCAACACAAATGACAGTGAAACATACACACCCTTTAAGCTCTAAGGTAAACTAATGCTGCCACAGAATGCAGACTAAAAACTTATCTTCCAGTTTCCAAATCCTTGCTCTACAAATATATTGCCTGTGTATTTTCCAAAAGATGTCACCTTATTTTTAAAAACAAACAAACAAACAAACAAACAAACAGACAGACAGACAAAAATAAAATAAAAATTAGGGGCTGGGAGTTAGCAAAGATTGTCACTTGAATCCAAGTCAAAATCATCCACATACTATATAAAAGATGGACAGTGAAGAAAGATGCGCTGGGGGGAGATAATTCATATGAAATGTAGTGTTGGAGGTAAGCCTTAAAGATACAGCAGACCATCAAAAAGGCAAATAAATGAGTGTTCAATCAAGTAAAGCCTGAACTCTAACTAGAACAAAAATGAGGAAATTGAGGCTAGCCTACCTTGCACATATAATGAGAATACAGAACAGACTGGAAAAGACAACGTTACTGGGAAAAGTGGGGTGGGAGTCGTAAGAAAAGAAGAAGACCTAACATAAGATGGGTTGACTCAGGAAAGGAATCCACAGCTGTTAGTTTGCAAGACCTGAACAGAACTTACTGGAAAGACAATATTGCTAGGAAGTGGGCAAGCAGTAGGAAGACAGAATGACCTAACATGAGATGTTGTCAATAGCTGTTAATGATAGGACATTTGGGAGGTCATTAGCTCGTGTAGTCACTACAATGAGAAGTGAGAGAGATAGCACATAGGATCTTTGGAGGTTTTTTAAATTACCAAGCAATTGTGTAGTGACAGGATGGGTGGAATGGAGACTATGACAGGATATAGACACCAAAGCTCTACTAACATGAAGAAAGACCATCCCCAGCCACAAAACAAAAAACAGTAATTTCAAAGCTTAAATGAGTGAGCTTCTGAATATATGTTTTGTATTTTTCATATATTTTTAAAAACTATGTTTAATTTTTGTAATATTTAAATGTTTTAAAATATTCCTGTTGTGTCTGCACTTTTACAACCAGAATCTTATTGCAAGCATGAATCTGAGAAGTCTGGTCAAGAAGAAGTTAAAAAGTTTTGTTAGCTAACTATCAGCTAATGGGTCCTGATTGACAAGAGTCAAAAGTTCAAAAATTGCCTCAAACCTACAGCTGATTTCCCCTTTAAAAACTTACCTGAGGAGGCTGTTTGGTCTTAGAAATCCTGAGAGAGTGATTACTGAAGGTGCTAGAACAAAACACAACTGCTGCTTTTCTAAAGTAATGGGAAATATATTTAATATGCCTTACAAATTGGTATGCTAATTCCCTAAAGATACATGGCAAAATGCCCCACTCTCTGGAGGACTGTTACTCACTTTTTTAAAAGTAAAACCAATTTTTGCTGACCTGTAATTTTCCCTTGCCTGTAGGATACATTGTATCATCTGCCTGGCAAGCCTGTACCACACATGCTCAGTGTTATAACAACTAAAACAATTCATAACATGATTATAAACAATACATAACACAACTGACTTAATCATAATTAATCTAATGAATTTAACTAAAACATAGTGCTCCCCTTCACCAAGACCAATAAAGATACTTCCACTTTTCCATTTAATATAATGGAGCCTCTTATCCCCTCCAAAATTGCAATGTTCTTTGTGAAGGTAAGTGTACTTTCTTTTTTATTAATACAAATTCTATAAAATCTCCCCATATATCATTAAAAATATTCTCAGCCTTCTGATGATCCGTTACCTCTATCAATTTTACTAATCAGCTTGGTTTTTCTATTTGTGTTTGTTCTCTTATACAGAACGTCTGAACTGTGACTTCTTCCTGGAAAATGGTGTTCCAGAAGTCACCAGATGGTGGATGGGGCTGGATAATAGTGCTCGTGTCCTTTTTTACCCAGTTCTTGTGCTATGGGTCTCCATTAGCGGTTGGGGTTCTGTATCTAGAGTGGCTGGACACCTTTGGGGAAGGAAAAGGGAAGACTGCATGGGTTGGATCCCTTGCAAGTGGAGTTGGGCTGCTTGCAAGTAAGTCTTTAAGAAAAAGCTTAGAATTTAAAATACAATCCTTGACTATGTTAGGTATCTTTCAGATCCTTTTTGAAAAAGCATGCAATTTAAAATGCATGTGTGCTTTTAAATTTCTGGCCCAAAGCAAAATTCTTTTTTTTAAAGAATTGAACATCTTAGAATAAGATCAGAACAGGCAATGGTATTTCAGCTGTTGTTTTATGTGGAAGTGAAACATGCAACTTTAATATATGAAACTGCCAATATATTATAAGTAGTTATTATACATCACTGCTTATAGCAATAGGACATCTAATACAAACTGCACTAGTCATATTGTCTCGTTTCTTCAGATATCATTCTTAAAATCATGCCACTTTACTCAGAAATTAGCTGACCTTCTTTAGTAAAGTTTCAGAGGGATAATTCCTATTTGTCATTAGGTTTCTGGATCTCTAGTGCTTTTTAAATGTAGCTCTGTTCAATTTACATGAATGAAGAAGTTCCCATGTCTCAAAGGTACGATTGCAATCCCAGTTCTGAATAATTTTTAGTAAAATAGAACCTCTCTTATTCAATATTCCTTGTGCTATTTCTTTCTATTTTCTTTTTCTTTCTTATTTTTTGCAGTGGAAGAAATAAAGAATGTAGATATTCAAGAGCTGGTGGATAGGAATTCTCCATTGTAGTAGTCCATTAAAATGTAGTTTATAGCTACATATGCTGGTATAAAACAAATGTATTGTTTTTGGTTTTTGTCTGCAAATGGAATAAATATTATTTTAAAAATTCTTTAACATATTCCGGATGACTCCACATGATGCATTTGTTTGTAAGAACAGAATCAGAAAGGGTTTTCCCATCTTGTCTTTTGTGCTGTGTTGTCAAAGTTTTAAATATTGCTTATGTTTTACATCTAGGATTCATGGATATCCAGTTGAATGCTGCTGCCCAAAAGGGAGCACATGCTTCATTCTCTCTTCCATAAGGGTGATTGGCTGGAGACCCTTTTGGCCTGCCAATTATTGTTGGTCAGCAATATCCTTGAGCCCAAACTAGTATGGCCAGTAGCCAGGGAGGATCTGTAGTCTCACTATATCTGGAGAGTTGGAGGTTCCCCAAATCTGTCTTAAAGTTCTTAGAATCATGATGGAATTGGAAGAGGCCTATAAGGCCATCAAGTCCAGCCCCTGCTCAATACTGGAATCGAAATTAAAGTATATCCGACAGAGAGTTGACTAATTTTCTCTTGAATGCCTCCAGCTTTGGAGCGCTTATCACCTCCCGAGGGAATTGGTTCCAGTGCTGTACTGCTCTAACAGTTAGGACGTTTTTCCTGATATTCTGCTGAAATCTGGCTTCCTGTAGCTTGAGCCCATTGTTATGTGTCCTGCACTCTGGGATGATCAAGAACAGATCTTGCCCCTCCTCTGCATGGCAGTCTTCAAAGTATTTGAAAAGTGCTACAATATCTCCCCTCAATCTTCTTTTCTCAAGACTAAACATAACCAGTTCTTTCATGTAGGGCTTTGTTTCCAGCCCCCTGATCATCTTTGTTGTCCTCCTTGGAACTTGTTCCAATTTGACAGCATCCTTCTTGAAGTGCAGGGTGCAGAACTGAACATAGTACTCTAAAGGAGGTCTAACCAGTGCCAAATAGAAGGGAACATCATGGGATTTGGAGACTATACTTCTGTTAATGCGGCCTAAAACAGCTTTTGCCTTTCTTTGCAGCCACATCACACTGTTGGCTTATTTTTAGCTGGTGATCTACAACAATTCCAAGATCCTTCTTGCTTGTAGTATTACCGAGCCAAGTATCCCTCATCTTGTAACTGTGTGTTTGGTTACACACACACACACACACACACACACCCCGGATGTAGAACTTTGCACATATCCCTGTTAAATTTAATTCTTGTCCTGGCTCCTCTTTTTCAGCAGTGTGGAATAGGAGGGAGAAAATGACTAGGGATCACAATGTGGGCATGTTATTGTTTTAGATATTGCAGGACAGGAGGTGACTTTAATTGGAGATTTGTCATTTTTGGCAGCTATTGATAGTTTGCCTTTACTTCTTTTTTGGTTTTAAAAATATCATTACTTGATGGCACTATCAGATTCCTGTGGCAGAATAATGAGAAAGGCATAAGGTTTCCCCCCCTAATATATTGATATTATGATAGGGGCAGTGTTGCCTGTGATATGTGTGCTCATCTTTCTGCTGGACAGGTTTTCTTGTTTCAAAAAGTTTCAGACTCTGTTTGGCAGAATGACAGAGGGACAGAAAAGAGTGCAGGTAAATGAAGCACGACTGTGCTGGTTGCAGACTGTTCTGAGGCAGATATGCTTGAGGCAAGACTGCCCAGTGGCTGCAGGACCATGGAAAGCTCCAAGTAAACAATTTATTTTGAGAAATGTAAGAATCGGTGATATCTTTTATGGGGCCACTTTAAAAAATCAGATAAGTTGCAAGCTTTTGTGGAGGAATTCCACTTCATCAAGCTCAAAACCACCACTCAATGGATAATGCACAAGAGACAGGAGTCCAAAAATTGATGGTACATTTTGTGCCAAGTCAGCCTGGAGAGGTGATCTCAGGACTTAGGTTTCAAAAGTCCTCTGGGGGCCATATCAAGCACATAGCAAGCACCATTCCTTGCATTATGTTTGGAATATTTTAGTGGTCCAATAAAAGGCATCACCCACTCTTATATTTGTGTAATCTCAAAGACCACACAACTTCTTGTTGTTATTTTGAGAAAGACTCTGAAGTAGACTATGTCACTGGGAATCTACTTCTGGGCCACACCTCCTTGTGGTGGAGTGTGAATCCCTAAAATGCAAAGCATCTGACCTAAGGGCGATTGCTTTTTCTCCTGTCTGTGGCCTTGTTGCCACTTTCTCATTTGGCATGCCTTTTATGCTGTTGGGTAAGCAGGGTGGGATGAGAGGTATATGAATTTGCAGGTGCATTGGGCTCGGGGGAAATGAGCACAAGAGGTTCTAGGCTTGGGTTGTGAAGGCTGCTGGCCACTAGCTGCAAATTCAGCATCAAAAACCCAGTCTAATCTCTTCTCTTCTGACCTTGAATGGTGACCTCACGGAATACCTGTTGGACAGAATATGATGCTCCATTCTCATTTGCCATACTGCTGGCACTGTCCGTCTGCCATTACTTGCCACCTTTACAGTATTCTTTTTTTAATTTTCTTTTTGTTATTATTATTATTTATAAAATCCATCCATGCTTATTTAACATCGTGTCACCTGGGTTCAGCTTATAATCATTTGTTAATTCAACTACAATACATATTAAGCTCTTAATCTATACAATGTGCTTCTAACCATTGATAAAACAAGTTCCATGTTTGATAATATTCTGCATCTCCTTTCCTTTGATTTTCAGTGTCAGTCTATCCATTTCGGCGCAGTCCAATATCTTTTTAACTATTTCTTGATCCGTAGGTGTTTCTTCATTCTTCTAGTATTGTGCGAACATAATCCTTGCGGCTGTTAAAATATGCAGTATTAAATATACATTTTGTTTATCAACACTTTCTGGTATTATACCTAATAGAAAGAGTTCTGTCTTAAAATCTACATGTTTTTTGATTATTTTAACAAGCCATATATGTATTTTTTGCCAAAAATTTTTTTGCTTTATCACAGGTCCACCAAAGGTGATAATAAGTTCCAGTTTTTTTATGACATTTCCAGCATTTATTTGACCTATTAGAGTACATTTTAGCTAATCTATCAGGTGGTAAATGCCATCTATAAAACATTTTATATAAATTCTCTTTATAAGATGTTGCCATTGTCATTTTATAGTTTCTAGACCACAGTTTTTGCCATTTTTCAAAGTCAATATTATATCCAAAAAATTTTGCCCATTGAACCATTGTTTCTTTGACCTGTTTGTCCTCCATTTTCCAATTTAAAAGAAATTTATATATTTTCCTAATTAATTTATCATCTGATGATAACATTATTTGGTCAAACGTTGTCTGTTCTTTATAAAAATCATACATTTTTGAATCCCTTTCATACCTAGATTGTATTTGCATTATGGGCCACCACGATGCGTCTAATTCCTGGTCTATAAGGTCTTGTTTCGGTTTTAATCTCCTATCTATAACTAAGATATCTGTATAAGTCAATGTTTTTTTCAAAATTCAGAAGATTGGGATGAACAAATGCTTCTATAGGTGAAACCCATCCTGGTATTTTTGTGTACATTTTCGTTTTTATTTTTTCCCATATTATATACAAGGAGTTTCTAATATAGTGGTTTTGGAAATACCTGTGGGTTTTAGCTTTCTGATACCATAAAAAGGCATGCCAACCTAACTGTAAATCATGCCCCTCTAAATACAAAAGTCTTTTGTTTTTCAGACAAATCCATTCTTTCAGCCACATTAGGACAGATGATTGGTAATATAAGGTCCAGTCCGGTAAACCAAAGCCTCCTTTTTCCTTGGATTCTTGCAACATTTTCAATTTGATTCTGGCTTTCTTTCCTTGCCAAATAAATTTTAATATCTCCTTGTTTAGATCATCAAAGTATTTCTTCTCTATTTTCACTGGCACTGTTTGAAACAGAAACAGTAGTTTTGGCAAGATGTTCATTTTGATTGTTGCAATCCTTCCTAATAGTTATAGTTGTAGAACCTTTACAGTATTCTTTCATGCTGTCTCCATTACTAGACAGGTGGGAGATACCAGTTCTCAACAACTTTAGTCATTGTTGGCATTGTTCTATCTTTTAATGCATGACAATTTGTTAATACAGTGGAGAACCGGTAAATTATGAAGTCTTCCACAGTACCATAATTTTGTTATCAAAAATTGGCTCTGCAAGTACACTGCTTTGGAGTGAGGTTTATTTACTTGCATTGGAGTAATGGAAGAGCTAAAGCGTGGCAGCAGATAAAGGGTTGGTATTGTGCAGCCAGTGGGATGCCATGCAGCCCAGCAAGACTTGAAGTGTGGCTCCCAGGCCCTGCATTGCAGAAATATATAAAAATGGACAGTCACATCCCAGAAGCCTTCAGCAGGCGTGAACATCAATTTTATGCTATTTTGGGTGGAGTATATCACTTTGAAGTCCAAAGTGCCTTCTCTTCCAAAACTGGCAAACAGCTTATGTTCACTTCTGCTTTGGAAAAAAGGGACTGTTATGTGGTGATCTGGCGTACATGGATAACGGGGAGGATATAGCCCCAGGTTGGCTCTATAGTTGCTGACCCCATCTGTCATCTCAGAGAGACACGTAACTTTATTCTTGCACAATGGATGTGTTGATTCCTACTCATAGTTTCTACATACTTATTGAAGAGTTCCAATAAAGCCCAGCGTTGAAGCATAAGAACCGTGAAAGACTGCAGGAACGCTACTTTAGAAACAGAAACCTCTTGTCCCCAGTGCTTCCTTGCTGCTTAAGTACAGCTGCTCTCCTCAACAGGATAGTAACAGGCAGAGTCACATCATCAGAACCACTGGCTGAAATCCAACAGTTAGTCACAACTAGAGCAGGTCCACTGAATCAGTGGGGATTTGGTGAGGAATGTACTCCTTTGTAAGTTCCACTCTTTCATTGGGCCTGCTCTAGTTGTGACTTGCTACTAGAATTCAGCACTGAGTTAAAATATTTGGGGAGCAGGGGAAAATGTAGAAGTGCTAAATAAGATTTACTAAATTATTATTATTATTTATTTAATTTATATCCCGCCCATTTAGACCGAAGTCTACCCTGGGCGGCTAAAGTAGGAGACTTCTGTAATGTTATGCAGTCACTGCTTTTTTGTGTGTGTTGTGTTACTGGATGCATTTCCCCCCCTTAATCACTCCAGTATAAATATATGTTAGTTAATGCATTTGCTTACTATTTTTAAATAATTAAGAACAATTTTGTCTCAAGTTGAAATTGTTAGCATGTTTGCTTAGAAGCAAGTTTGACTGTCACATATGCTCATAAAATACTTCAAATTAGACTACTGGATTATTTTTATCCATTATGCATACTCTTGACATCTTTAATCAAAATAGGGGGCGAGATCCCTACTCTGATTTGGGCAATGGTTTAAGAACCCAGCATTCAATGTGCATTTCCTTTATGTATGCACAAGATGGCACTGTTGTTGTGAACTTTGAGCGTAGAAGATCCTTTCTGTTCAAAAAACTATTTCTTCATCCAAAATGTGAGTTGCGGCAGTTTTATTTTTAGTAAAGAAAAAGCAGCAAAGGAAAAAAAGATGTTGTTGCTGTGGGTAGAATCAGGGGATTTAACAGCAGCCCACTCTGGAGAGTGGAATTGGTAGTGGAGCTGATGACCCACCAGACTTTTATAAATTGTGGTCCACTAAAACTAGTTGTTGATAAAGAACAGAAAGACGTTGCCAATTACGTTACAGAAGAGTCTCCGGAGCTGACAGATTAGAGATGGAATTCATGAAGTCTTGACAGGAAAGTTACCAGTGGGGAGGGATGTGTGGAGATATTAATTAAAGCCTTGGACATGTAAGCAAAATTCGAATAATGCTCTCACCTCCTTTCCTGTACAGGGTTGTAGCTTCAGCTCGAGGCTTGAAGTGTCTTGGGTTGAACAGTAGTTTATTAAAGTCATTGCAAAACAATTAGTCAGCTCTCCAGCCAAGCGAGCTCATTGTACCACAACATTCCTGACTGTTGAATGTGTTTAAAATCAAAATATATAAAGGAAAGAATTGGAAGTGTACTCTACACTATAGTACTCTGGTTTTCCAGGACCTTGGTGCACCAATTGCTTTATATTGCAGGCCTTTATTCCTTCAGGCATTGCAAGATAATTATGCTTATCATCATAGTTGCAGCCCGCCATATTCTGAGTTACAAACCCTTGGAGTTACAGTAGGTGCAAAAAACAAGAGAGATTCCAATTCTTTATTTTATTTTATTTTGCTACACCAGGCTATTGGACTGCCAGGCCCCCCAAAAAAGGATTTTTGAATGTTACGACTTTGAAGTATTTTTGTGCACATGGAACATAGGAGCAATGTAGAAATAAAGCTTTTAGAATTAGACAAGCTGATGTTGCATGGGATTATTGCAACAATGAAAAGATTTGTCCCTTGATACTCAGATGAATTTTGATGTGATTGGAAATGATTGATTTCATTCTGGAATTAACCTTCTTGTGGGATAAATTCCAGCTGCGACAAACATAGGTTTCTGATTTTTCCCCAGAGGTCTATAACGTTCTGTAGGGCTCTTAGGGAAATGATCAGGCATCAGACTCCTTGACTTGACACCTTGGATGGATGACTGGGTATCAGCAGACAGCAGTTTAGATGTCTGAGGGCAGTGGAAGGGGGTACCACCCAAATCTTAACTGCCTTTGTTATTTTAAGATGTGCAGGCAGTGCAGCGCTCGCACAGGCGTGCTGGAGCGCGTGTGCGGCTGTGCGGGGGTGAGTGCGTGCGGGGGGCGGGAAGTCTGTCTCGGCGATTCGGTCTGGCTCAGGCCACGGACTGGCACGGGGCCACGGACCGGGGGTTGGGGACCTCTGCTGTATACCACTTTGCTAACACACCGCTGTGCGACTTTGCCACCCCCTTGGAAAAAAATCCTGCAGACACTTTTGAGCAGCAATATCCGAAGCACCACTGCGTAGTTGAGTCTAACCACTGTTTAAGGGTCTGAAGATTAACATTATGTAAGGAGCACTGTGGGAAATTTAAAAAGATTTAGGCGCAGACACTAGAAGCTGTTCCGGGTTTTAGGTCCTTGTAGCTGCCTGAATGAAGCTGGCTGGGTAGCTCGGTGAATTAGGCATTTGGCTGAAGAGCCAGAGATTGGGAGTTCAGTTCCCCACTAAGTATCCCAGAAGAGCCAAGAAGGGAATGAGAAACCACTTCTGAGTACTCTCCACCTAGAAAACCCTGAAAAGGGTCACCATAAGTCAGAATTTGACAGGACATCATCATCATCAGTTACCTCAGTGTGGTGGTAGTCATGTTGGACGGAAAACAGTGAGTTTTTTCATGTAACTTTTGGCATCGTTTGCACTGTGAATAATTTTAGAACAGAAATGCAACTTTGTCTTTCTCTCAAAATCTCTGAAAATGCAGGTTTATTTTTCAGTACTTCAATATTTAGGTGTAATGTGGGTTTAATTATATAACTTTTAACTTGAGCTATATGACAGGGAATGCGATATGGAAGTGAATAGTACTGAAAGAGGATGTCACCTCTTTGGCTCACAGAATCACGAGTGGGCCTTGGCTAATCTTCCGCTTCCTGGTTCCATAGAACCAGATAAACACTAAATTGGAGTTGGGAATGAATTCTCTTCTCTCCTAATAACATGGGAAACTTTTAAAAATAGCTACTTGTTTTCTTATTGAGTGGACTTCCGTTACAAGGGGACACCTCAAGCACTTGTTTATGGAGTTTTATTTTTCAAGTTATTCCCCACTTTTATTTTTTAAAAGTCCTCTCCTGACTCCCTGTTCTCACACAGGTCCTATTTGCAGTACATGCGTATCAGCTTTTGGAGCAAGACCTGTCACCATCTTCAGTGGCTTTATGGTTGCTGGGGGCCTGATGATCAGCAGCTTTGCACCTAACCTCTACTTCCTGTTTTGTTCCTATGGAATTATTGTTGGTAAGAGAATTCATAGAGGTTATTTTTAAACCATCCATTTGCTAAATATGTATTTGACAGTGGGCTCTTGAGGGCCCTTGACTTGTAGAGTGTGTTCTAATGTTCAAAGTGTCCTTTTTATCATTAGGAGGCATAAAGCACTGCAATACATGCCATTGTCACTACCCTGTTTCCCCGAAAATAAGACCTAACCTGAAAATAAGCCCTAGTATGATTTTTCAGGATGCTCGTAATATAAGCCCTACCCCAAAAATAAGCCCCAGTTAAGTGAAACCCCCCCAACCATTGTGCAGCCACCAGAAGAAGATGACATGACTGTATTTGAATAAATGTAGATTGTTGTACATGGAAAAAATAAAACATCCCCTGAAAATAAGCCCTACTGCATTTTTTGGAGCAAAAATTAATATAAGACCCTGTCTTATTTTTGGGTAAACATTGTAATTCCAAGGAGGCTTGACACAGAACCCTTTTCATTTCCAGTGGTATCCTTCATGCCACTTAATCTAATAAATCAGATTGGCATTAGGGTAAAAACTGTCAAAAATGTTAATTTCATAAGAAGAATACCTGATTTCTTTGTTATGAACATTTTGTATTTTTAGGACTCGGGTGTGGCTTGTTGTATACTGCAACAGTAACTATCACATGCCAGTATTTTGACAAACGCAGAGGCCTTGCACTTGGACTAATTTCAACAGGTATGGTTTAAAGCCTAAATTAATCCCCTTTTTCTGAATATCGTTATGCAAATATAACATGTCACTATGATTTAATTAAGTGCAACTATTTCATGAAAACAGTGAAACTATGATTAAGAATTGGTATTTAACAAGGATGCTAAACCATGTTTTGAAATGGTTTAGGTGTTTGATTGTAACAGAAAAGCACTGTATTTGCTTTGACTACTAATAATTATGATGATTTCCTTTCCTGTTAGATTCCTAAATAAGTAACAGCTCCTGCTGATGTTGGTGCCTACTTGTTGGTGCCAGGGGTAATTAGTTTCACCATAGGTCCTTCTCACATCCATGGTTTAATGCCCAAGGCAAAAGTGATTTGCACATACATTCTTCCCCTCTCCTCCTTTTTTATCCCTCAATTTTAATGAATAATATGCCATCAAGTCAATTCCAACCCCTTCCAGGGTTTTTTAGGCATAGAGTGCTCAAAAGTGTTTCCCATTCCCTTCTTCTGAGGAGCTCTAGGACTTTACAGCTTGCTCAAGATTATGCATGCTGTCTCTTTCTCCTGGGAGGTACAGTAGGGAATTGAACTCTCAACCTCTGGTTCCACAGCCAAGTGTCCAGCTCACTGAGCTTACTTCCTCTTTAATTCAAACCATGATTTGCTGTGACCTCTCTGCTTTGAAACTAGGTTTTGTCTTTGCTCTTTAAATCTGCATTGCAAACCTCCTAGCAAACTAGGAGCTTTGATAAAGAAGGATTAAGTAATTGAAACAGAATTTGTGAGGGTAGAAGGCTGGAGAGTATCCATAAGATCAGGTCAGCTTTTTAATGCCTTACCAAAGGTTGGTAGATCTGAATGGAAGTTCAGTGATTATGATCTTAATCCTGGGAAAGGAAGCAAACATAGTTAAACACTATGTTTGCACCAAGCTGAAACATTGACACTAGCTATAGTTAAACATTGTATTTAGCGAGAGCCATCAATTTTAAAACATTGTATTTAGCCACAGCTGCCCTGTAAGTAGCGTGTAGCAAATGGGGCTTTGCTGCAGGGCACCAAAATTTATAGGGCATGAAAATCTAGGGGTGGATCTGATGGTCCATGTTACAAAATAAATGGCAGCATCTCCTGGCCCCATTCACATTTTTGTGTGTGGAAAGCATAGACTTTATTTTATTTTATTTTATTTTTTTGTCTTGAGGAGGCACCATATTTTTCTTCTTTTTTATGGAGCTCATGCCGATGCTTATTAGAGTCACCATAAGTCGGTTCTGACTTGACAACACAGAACACACACACACACACAAGGACACATGAAATAATTTAACTACTTCTATTTTTTCCTTTTAGGATCCAGTGTTGGGCTTTTTATATATGCGGCCTTACAAAAAGAATTAATTGAGCTGTATGGATTGGATGGGTGTTTGCTTATTGTTGGTGCATTGTCTCTAAATATATTAGCCTGTGGGAGTCTAATGAGGCCTTTGAAGTCAGAAAGTGCTGCCTTACCAGATATGCCAGGCCTTGAGAAGATTCCAGATCAATACCTCATTTATAATGAAAAAGAGAAGAATGTTTACGAAGAAAACATAAACATACTTGAAAAGTCCAGGAATGAAGAAAAAAATGTGAATAGAACATCTGGTCATGATTGTAAGCAGGAGTCTCTTACAATGAAGAATAAACTGTTATCATTAACACCCAGAGAGACAAACACTTACAGGAAGAAAGTTGTAGAACGGACATATTTTTGTAAACAGCTTGCCGAAAAGAAATGGCATTTGTATTTAGACTACTGGGAGGAAACACTGGGTCTTTTTAAAAACAAAGTGTTTTCATCACTTTTTATTGCCATCTTCTTCTTTGACATCGGTGGCTTTCCTCCATCACTGCTCATGGAAGACATAGCAAAGAGTTCAAACATCAGTGAAGAAGACTGTGTAATTCCACTTATTTCTATAATAGGCATCATGACTGCCATTGGTAAACTTGTTCTAGGAATATTAGCAGATTTTGCCTGGATCAATGCTTTATATCTATATGTTTTGACCTTAATAATGATGGCAGTGGCACTGGTTTTGATTCCATTTGCCCAAACTTATACTACACTGGCAATACTTTCAGGTGTTTTAGGTTTTCTGACGGGGAATTGGTCAATTTTTCCATATGTCACAACGAAAACAGTAGGAATTGAGAAATTAACACATGCTTATGGAGTACTGATGTTTTTTGCTGGACTTGGAAACAGCCTTGGACCGCCAATTGTAGGTAAGATTTCTTCTTTAAAAGCATAGTCCATTATTCTGTAGAATATTTACTTGATTTTAAAGTTGTGTTTCCATCTAGTGAAGTTAATTTTAGTTGGCTGTAGCAAATGCAAATTTATTAAATAAGAAATCCTGGAAAGTGAAATACCTGATTTCTGCTTAGAGGTCATTGTAAATTTGAGAAAGTAGATCTTACAGACAAAACCCTGTTTGTACAAAATGGCCCTTGTTTAATTTTCTGATTCACAGAATTTCAAAACCAAATATTGTTATTCTATTATATCTTCCCAGGTTGAGGTAGGTGGACGTAATATTAGTGACCTGACAATATCCGAGTCCAAAGACATTTGGAAGCAATGCAGTATATATCTTGGTGGGCTGATCTGGGAGACCGAAGGTTAAATCAGCAGAGCAGGGAAAAACTGCTAACAAGAATATTCTATCCTGCTGGAATTATTTGGCTCTTGTTACTACCCAGACCTCCAGCCAGGTCGTCAGAAACTATGGTTTGTGTGCTGGCATTGGTTTAGATGTAAAAACAAACCATGCTTTGCCATGACATCTGCATGCAGCCAATGTTAACCTCACAGAAAAGCAGATAATATTTATTCTACATATACTTCATTCTCCTCATAGAAAACAGCAAATGTTGTCTTTTACTGTTTAATCCCTGGATGCAGATAATAAAAGAAACTCAGGAGATCATCATGTAAAGTATGTGCAAACTGATAATTTCTCTTGTTCTTTTCCAGGTTGGTTTTATGACTGGACAAAGTCTTACGAGATAGCATTTTACTTCAGTGGACTTTGTGTCCTATTTGGAGGGCTGCTTTTGTTGGGGGCAGCCCTGCCATGTTGCAATAACACAGACAGTAACAATCAACCAGAAAAGCCACTTCCAAATACTTACTCCTACAAAGATGCAACAAGAGTGTAGGCAACAATGTGGAACAGTTGCTGCTACTTTTTTATACTGCAAAGCAAGACATTTTTAGTCATTTCCATTTTTTTAATTTATGAAGTAAAAAAAAAATCTTTTTGTACTATTTTCAGATGTTTTATAGCTTTGATCCCAGAGCCCATTGCAGGGGCATATAGCCCATTTTTGACTATAGCACATGAAAAATACCATCAGCACGAGGTGCCTCTTGCCTTCCCTTTGCTGATAATCAGAAAGCCCTGTTGTTGCTTAGGAGTTATATTTCTGGTCTACCGTCCATTCAAGGGCTCAGAATGCATGCACTGGAACTGCGATACATATGTGGAATTCCTCTGCAAGGGCTTCCCCAGTAATTCTACTGTGGGGGACTCTACATATACAGAGTGGTACACTCATGTTGAGCACTGAAATCTGCATACACCCTGAAGCATGCAGTGAGGTCAGATCTGGTGCTAGTTTGTTCCCTCACTTGTGACTTCTTTTCTGATGGCGTATTGTACTACACATTCACCAGCGGAATATTTTTATAATGGAACAAAATGTATTTTATATGAATTTTCATGGAAACAGTTTTGCTTTTGCATATCTTTCAACAAAGATGGCACTTGCTTCCCACTGCAGAAATGCTGATTCTTCTGTAGGCAGAAACTTTTAAAACAGCCTGGTCATATCAGCCTGAATGTAATAAGAGTCTGAGTGCTGCTTCCTCAGAAGGTAAATGCCTTGTTGGATGGCCCAGCAAAGGAGCTCGGTCGCCTTATCTGTGAAAGAAACCAGATGGGAAGAGTGAAGCTTCTGAAGGCCACAGAAGGTGCTGCACTGCTAATAGCTTACTTCTGACTTCTTCAGAAGCCTATCTTGTGCATGTTTGTGAAAACAAACTGTTCAACCAAAATCTGTAAAACCAAGGAATAAATATAAATTATAAAACAATAATTAAGAGCTTGAAACATTTTTCCTCTTGCGCCGGTTCCAGTTTAATGAAACTCTTAGACAGAAGTCCCCCTAACCTCATCAAATCATTACATCCGTTAAACGGCAACAGAATTAGCCCTTTCAAAGATTCAAAGGAATTTCATTTCTAAATGGTCATATATTGAAACATGGTTGTCAGGAAGAAATGAACCAATAACTTCTTTAATAGGGCCCTTGACAGAAATGAATGGGGCTAACGTACTAAGTCCATAGAACATGCACCAAAAATTTAAAAATCTAAATTGGATCTGCCAAACACATACAAAACCATTTGCTGTCAAAGATTTTGTATCTAGTCCTTAGCCATGAAATGTAGCATTTCATACTTTGCTCATCCCTCTTGGCTCTTACGATGGGGCATAATAAGCAGAGCCCCTTCATACAATAAGACAAATTAATTAACTTTTAAGCTGATCCCATTACAAGGCCGGATTCATTCAGTTACACGTTTGCTACTATTTTTTGTCTATGTGGTCCTGATCCAAATACACAGACATGTTGAGCCTTTTAGAAGCAACCATGCCGACAAGCTGTTTGTAAAAAGAGGAAGAGTGGATTAATGTTAGCCCCAACCTGTTCTGCCTCTTGAACAGTGGGTCAGGCCATAGCTAGTTTCTGAATGGTGCTCCTTATGCAAATCTCCAGCAGCTGGGTTTTAAGGAAGCACTGTGGTGTAGATATAATAGTTTGTATGTCCTATCTAGGGATACGTGCTCAGAAATCCATTTCATATCTATGAACGTCTTTGGATGGATTTAGGTTTTCAAATTTGTACAACAAGAATGAAAAGCAGACCTGCAATGTTCAAAGGATGAAGGCACATTTTTTTGTGTGATGTGTCATCTTTTGGAAAATCATTGGGGGAGGGCAAAACAATTTGAGACTCTTCCAGGTCCCAACGGATTATTAAAATGGACCTGTTTCCCAAAATACTGTGCTGGAAATGTAGGTATTTCTGCACATACTCTTAACAGGAAGAAAAGAAGAACGTGGAGGACTTCTTATGCATAGAGGCGTTTTCTGACATGCAGCTTCTTAACTGTGACGTTGAGCAAGAATTATTACAGTTTTAAAAGGATTTGAGAATGACGATGGAGCTAGAGTGCGGTGAAGGAAATGTCACATATTTTCATTTACTGCATAAGAATCAAGGTTAGTTTTTGATGGTGATCTGGAGTTTCATCACCATCTTGTGGTCAGAAGGGAAATGAAGAAAATGATCATTTCCTTTTCCTCTCTACTACTGCTATGATTAGTAGTACTATAATACGTCTGGGTTGTGTTTTTACATTTTTCTCTAACCCTGATGCTATTGGTATAGCTGGATGTCTTCATTCCAGCAGATTGCTGTTTTTCTTTTTCTTTTTGTCTCCAGGAAATGCTTGTGTACAATTTAAAAAGGAAATAGGTAAACATATCTACAGTTCACAACTATGCACAAAGATGCTTTAGTCAGCGGGAAAATGTGTAAAAAATGCATTTGTTAGGTAAATAAATGCATTCACTACAGAAAACGTATTCAAAAATATTTATAAATTACCACATAAGATGGAAAAAGAAAAGCTTAGAACCGGAAAAAGATAAAGCAAACAATGAGAATGCAGGGTGGATTCAGAGTAAGGCAATCACAGTTCAGTGTTTTTCATACACCTTTCAATAATCTGCTATCTACAAAGCCTTCCTCTTGAATAAGGGTTCCCCATCCCCTATGGCTTTAGTCAATGACCTGTGTGACTTCTGACTGTGTATTTTTTTGATATCTTCATGTGTGCCGTATTGCAAGAGGCTCCCAAATGTCTTGGTTTGCTATTGGTGTGAAGGGCTGCCCTTCTGGAAACATCATTCCAGTGCTACCTTGGGCCAGCAGAACTCTTTGCACAGTACTTGGCTTGCCAGACATTGCGCTGATTTCTAGGTGGTTGTTATGTGTCATCAAGCTGGAATCGACTTATAGTGGCCCCAGTAGGGTTTTCAAGGTAAGTGAGATATTTAAGCTGTGGTTTTACCAGTTCCACATCTTTAGTGAGGCTCCATGGCCAAGCAGGGATCTGAACTCAGGCCTCCTGAGTCCTGGTCCATCACTCTATCCACTACATCACAGTGAGTTTCTTCTGATTTCTATAGTCACTTATAAAACAAACCAAATAGTTTCCCATAGGGGTATGTTGGAGATTCAGCCCTTTGCTAATAAATCTCTTTTTCATTTTGTGTATTTGGTGTGCAGCCAAGCCCATGTACATGCATTCCAGAATCCTTTCTACTAGTATTAGATTGTATTGGACTTTATTTAGGCCTGCATATGACTGCCTGGAGATAAGATATTACAGTATCTCTATGGAAACCATATGGAGGGCCAAACCTGATGCTTGTCATATACTAGAAAGGCCTTCTGTAGATAATTTAGCTTGAACAACTAGTTGGCTTTGAATGAATAGGGGAGTGGGACTGGGGACATGACATGGGAATGGAGCCTTAAACTTTGTTTCCTCTGTAATCCTAACAGGAATCACACCTCCATCCATACCTTCTATTTCCAAAAAGAGGGGAAAAAATTGTTAGTACCAAGGAGAGCTCTCCTGTCATTGAGGATAACAGTCAATGGGAGGATGGTTCTCACTGGAACTTGAGACAGAGGTAAAGACTTAAAAAAAATTCCCCACCCCATGTCGTGCTTCTGATCTGATTCCATCTCCGCACAAGCCAGGTATCTTTTTTTCCCAGTTCAGCTGCATGACAAACAACATGCTTCTGTGACCAGACAATCCAGATTCTGTGCTAGGGAAAGTTGAACTCTGAACCCATTATAGATCAAGCCTTTAGGTCAGGGGTCTCCAAACATTTCACCATGAGGGTCACATCATATATTTTCCACATTTTTGAGGGCCGAAGGAATGCACACACGAGCGTACGCCCGCCCCCCTCCCGCACGCACACACGCACGCACGGGCCTGTGGACCTGAGCCTTCAACATTCGCTGGGCCAGATAAAAAGACAAGGCGGGCTGTATGTGGCCGTAGTTTGGAGACCCCTGCTTTAGGTTATGGTACATTTAATTGCATGTTTCTATATTTCCTGAATCTTCTAATCATTGGGAGACAAGACTCTGCATCCGCAGCCCGCTGAATTCTGCTAACAGCAACAAATGATGTGCAAGAAGCATATTGTTGTACATTTCTTTATTACCACAATTGATTATGCTTCTACTAATCATGGGGAGGGATGAGAGATGTTGCAAAAATTATGGATTCCAAGCCTCAGCTTTAAAGATTTCACCTGGCATGCCTGTCCACTTTTGAACATAGCATCTCATAAGGGATGGAGGTGTTTAGCATGAAGGTGAATTAATTAGGAGGATTCTTATAATTTAGCACCTTAAACCAATTACAACCCCCCCCCCCCCCCAATCTATAAAAGGATCATCCACTGGATAGAATCTGAAAGTAAGGAATTAACTATTAATGTACTTACCTAAACCAAAGTCTTCTGTTTTGTTGTGAAGAGAGTGTAAAAAGTTCTAACAAGTAACATTTTCTAATTAGCTTTCGGGGTGTTTTATAGACATTTTGTGCAAAGCTTTTCACCGTTTATGCCACTGCCTTTCCTATCCTAAGATTTTTTTTTTAAGTAATGTAAATAGTAAACAGCATTGCAACAAGAAACTAATTTGGCTCTCTCTTTTTTGGCAATGCTAATGATAACAGTAATAACAAAGCTACTTTCAGAAGATAACTGTCCAAGCTCTATCTGGTTCTGATTCATGCAGACACCATCCCCCTCGGGCTAGAGCGTGGCTGGGAAAGGGCAGCTGGTAAACTCAGCTGTTCTCCTTCCCAAGGAGTGTCAGCTGGGCAGGCTGTGGCATTGCCGGAAGTAACACTGTCCTGTTGTGGGTGTCAGATGCTATGGCAACACCTTTGATTGTGACACCTCAGTGCATTTTTGTTCTAGAATTAACTAGACAAATAGCCTAGAAGGCAGAATAAGGAGAAAAAAACCCACATTCTATCCTTGTCAGGACTTTTCTTTTGAACATTTGCAGTACTCAAGACCAAGACTCCACATATGACTGCATAGTTGTTTCAGTGTTTTGTACAATGCTTGCATGGCAGTCTGGCTGAGAAGATGACATGGACTGACTGAAGAACATGATGTTTGTATGTTATGTTCTAATGTACTGGCGCTCGGTTCTTCGGGCTTAACATGGGAACAGGTGCCTCCATTTCAATTTGCGTAAGTGGAACACAATTGGTCATTGTTTCTCAAATATGATTTTTATACATCTGCAAAAGGAGAAAAGTTTTTTCTCTGATTTCAGAAGGTTTTTAAAAAGGGGAAGATGAAACAAGTAGAGAGAACTTCCAAAATGTTTTAGTAGACTTTATGGGTTGTTCTTACAAGTTATGCATTTGAGTGATCTGTTCAATTAATGCTTTTGTCAAAAAAAAAAATTCCCATCAACGTTTTCTCTTTTTAACTTGCTGATTGCATTTTTACTCTGACATGTCCCATTGAGTGTGATGTATTCTCAAATAACTAGGAAAACATTATGACTGAGATTCATAATAGATTTTCCACAATAATGATGTTCTACATCTTTTGCTCACCACACCATTTAAAATGAGGTGATGGTGGGAGGTCAATCTCAGAATTTTGATGAAAATGTCACACTGGGGAAAAACCTTGGTTAGTTATGCAGCCATGGCTTGTGGTGTGGAAGTGCTGTTCATGAAGCACTTCTGCTAGCACACTGTGCACAAGTTGCAATGGAACTGCACAACTGATTGCACAATCAATGTAGGATTTTGTCATTCATGTTATAAATGAACACCTCAGGTTTCATTATGCTCAAAGGAATATTACATTAGAGCAGCTAACTTTTTTCTTAGCTCCTTTGAAAACAGGTGTAGTGTTCCTCAAGCTGCTGTTTAACCTTAAAATACAGACCTGTGACCTGCACAATCCATATTGACTTTGCTCTGATATCAGACTTCAGGACAGAGAGCAATGTCCTGTTGGATCTAAACTGCCTTTCCATGGAATGAAGGAGCTTTGGTTCACAGAAGGATTACTTCCAGTCATGGAAGACTTTATTTTGTGAAAGGACTAAAATATTTAGATTGCACTTTATAGCTTTCCTCTCCTTGGAAACAGGAATAAAGTCATGAAGTAGTGTCTGAAGGTAAACGTAGAAATTCATCCTAAGCACATGCTCTAAATTTCATGCCAGTCTCACTGTGTTCAAAAGATACATCATGGTTTATTTATCACATGATATATCTTGCAGTTAAACTGAAGGCTTCCCTCAAAAATCATCAGATTGCTGCACTCAGTGATAATCTCACCATAGGCATCATCCTTACAATTGGATATCATCATATGTTTTTACTAGGTAACAGGCAATTATACCTAATTATTGAATTATTACCTATTAATTCAATAAAATTTATGTTAAGTAGGTTAACAAATATAAATTTGCCCATATGTTGTAGGAATGTCCTCTGAGCATATTTTTGTCATGGCAACCGAGGTAAACAACTGAACACAGGGCAAAACGACAACCTGTTATGTTGTTGTGAAGCTGAATAATTAAAGAAATAAGGTTTTATTTGATTACAAAATGAAAATGACTCTAGAATAATTCGACCTCAAAAGATACAAATGGACCCCCCCCCCCCCCATATTAACATTATGAAGATTAGCTAGCAAGTGTGAGATCAAGATCAGTGTGCAGTCTGGCGTCAGTTCGTACATGTTGTCCAGATCATATCTTAGCTTTTTCTGTCTCATACTTTCTATCTCATATCATAAATGTATGATGGATTAGATACATCTACATTACAGTCTTCAACCCTTGTTATTAAACTTAACAGCAACCCTGATGCATATTATGGTACAAGCTCATACATTTTAAGCAAACAAAGCTTGAGGTCAAAGTATTCTGTATGGAAATAAAAATCTTAGCCTATCTGCATTTTGTATGAAGACAAGAAAATAATAGAAGGTAAATTGGGCCTTAAAGGGCTGGTATTACTTCAGCAACAGTGTCCTTTAATGGAAATTGTTTTTGGATGTGTTTAAAAGGCGCAAGTTGAAGAGGGGAAAAAAAGCTTTGGTTCTGCTCAGCTACCAGAACCAAATTTTCCTTGCTAATTTGAGATTTTTGTTTTTCTTCCTAGTATTTTGTGCTAATGAGATACCCAGTGTGGTGTAGTGGGTAAAGAGATGGGCTAAGGCTTGAGAGGCTGGGATTTGAATCCCCATCCAGCCATGGAAGCTAACTGGAACTGTTGAAGCCACTCCTTAAATATCTCACTTACTTTGAAAGCCCTATTAGGGTCACAAGCCCTATTAGGGTCACTATGAGTCAGTTTCAAATTGACGGCACATAAACAAACGTTGTGCTAATGCCACATGCTGTATATTTTATGTCTCTTTGCTGAATCACATGGTTTTTCATGAGTCATGCAATTCGTGCAAATGTTTTTCTGTTCCTTCTCGGCTTCAGACAATTTCTTCTGCATCAGTGATTTAAGAATGCTCTGAGAAGCAGTTACAGCAAAAGTTATTTCTTTTTGTTTACAGCAATCGTTATCTTCCGTAGAAGTTAAGCGCTGTAGAAATAAAATCAGACCAGCACCTCAGAAAGCATTTGGAGTTCCCCTAAACCACTGTACCGAAGAGGGAACACACCATCACATTCCATTGGTTGTTAAACACATGGTAGGGTATTTAGAAGAGTTTGGTAAGTGCATAGTCGTTTCAAAAGACTTTGCAGAAGTCTGTCAAGGGTTCCTATCCAGTTAACACTGAGCAGTGTACATTTGTATTTCTGGTTTCATGTGACATGGGGACTTAGTGTGCCTTATTTCAATTTCCTACACAGCTGTCAATATGTTATAGGAGTCATGTGTGGGTCATGTGCGGGCATGCACAGGGCAGCCTAAGAAGATTTGGGTGCATCTGGCACAGCACTTGTGACAATCCCTTTACATGTGGCCCTGGCCAGAGGGAGTCTTGGGTTTGGAAGAGAATCTCAAGTCTGTCAAGATGCCAGAACTGGCCCTGATTAGGGAGCATATCAAAGTCAAAATGGCCTAAGCCATTGGTTCTCAACCTTTTTTTCTTACACCCTATCAATCACAACATAAAATGCCTAGTTTTTCTGAGAAGGACATTTATAGACTTTAAAGCATTCTGTTATTGGGGGGTGGGGGTTGAAATGAAAAGAAAGGGGCATATCAGTGACACACTCTAATGGGCAAGGAGAGCATGGAATTAGGAAAAAGACAGAACCACTCCTAGCCCAACAGTTGCAGGGGGTAGCTCATGGCCGGTAGGAGCAGTTGGAGATGGCATATCATACTTGCAGGAGGACATGTAGTTTGAAGGAGAACACATGCTTAGAAAGTATTATGAAATTCTTGTGTCCTGTCTAGGCTGCATCTTCATCCCGTCAGTGGTATTCCTACTGCCATCATTTGACAACCATTATTTCAAGATAGACTGAAATGATCCAGGATGGCCTTCATACCAACACATTTTTATTAATGTCTTGGATGAGGGAGTGCAGAAAATACTTACCAAATCTGTGGATGACACAGCATTGGGTGGAATAGCTAATACTTTGGAAGATAGGAACAAAATTCAAAAAGATCATGATAGGCTCAAGCATTGGGCTGAAAACAACAGAATGAAATTTAATAGGGACAAGTGCAAAGTACTGCACATAGGAAAAAGAAATCAAACACGCATTTACAAGATGGGAGATACTTGGCTCAGTAATACTACGAGGAAGAAGGGATTTTGGAATTCTTGTAGATCACAAGCTGAATATGAGCCAACAATGAGGTATAGCGACATAAAAGGCAAATGCGATTTTATAATGTATTAACAGAAGTATAGTCTCCAAATTCCATGAGGCACCAGTTTCCCTCTATTCAGCACTAGTTAGCCTCATCTAGAGTATTGTGTCCATTTCTGGACACCGCATTTTAAGTAGGATGCCAACAAATTGGAAACAAGTTCAGAGGAGGGCAACAAAGATGATCAGGGGGCTGGAAAACCAAGTCCTATTATTATTATTATTATTATTATTTATTTATTTATTTATTTCATTTATACCCCCGCCTATCTGGTCTTGCGACCACTCTAGGTGGCTTCCAAACAACATAAAACAGATAAAATCACAAAATTATTACAAAAACAATTTCCATAACAATTATAAAACAAAAATAAAGATAAATAGAAAAGATAAAAAGATCAGGTATTGACTGGAGGGAAGGCCTGTATAAACATCCATGTTTTTAATTGATTTTTAAAGATACCCAGCGTAGGGGCGGCACGAATCTCCAGAGGAAAGATTATTCCAGAGGCGAGGAGCCACCGCCGAGAAGGCCCGATTTCTTGTTCTTTCCCTACGGGCCTCCCTCGGCGTCAAGCTCCTCAGCCTCAACCTCCTGACTCGCACGGGTGATCCAGGTAGACCTTGGTGGGAGTAGGCGTTCCGCCAAATATCGAGGTCCTAAACTGTTTAGGGCCTTATAAGTAAGCATTAAAACTTTGAAGTCAATGCGGAACCGAATGGGCAGCCAATGCAATGCGGCCAGAATAGGAGAGATATGCTGGTATTTTCTCACTCCACTAAGGAGTCTGGCCGCCGCATTCTGCACCACCTGAAGTTTCCGCATCAAACTCAAAGGCAGCCCCACGTAGAGTGCGTTACAGTGGTCTAATCTTGAGATTACGAGCGCATGCACCAAGGTAGTGAGCGCCCCCATATCAAGGTAGGGCCGCAGCCGGGCAATCCGCCAAAGATGGAAAAAGGCGGAGCGGACTACCGACGCCACCTGCGTTTCCATGGTGAGCGCCGGGTCCAGATGGATCCCCAAGCTGCGAACCCCACTCTTAGTGGCCAAGGCCACCCCCCCAAACGAGAGAGAGTCATCCCAAGCCGAACTAGGCATGTTTAACCCTGAGAAAAGAAGACTGAGGGGAGATATGATAGCACTTTTCAAATACTTGAAAGGCTGTCATACAGAGGAGGGGCAGGATCTGTTCTCGATCATCCCTGAGTGCAGGACATGTAATAATGGACTCAAACTACAGGAAGCCAGATTTAGGCTGAATATCAGGGGGGGGGGGACCTTTTTAACTGTTAGAGCAGTACAGCAATGGAACCAATTACCTTGGCAGGTAGTGAGTGCTCCAAAGTTGGCGTCATTCAAGAAAAAAATGGACAGCCATCTGTCAGATCTGCTTTGGATTCCTGCACTGAGCGGAATTATTCTATGATTTTATGATTCTATATGGAAGTGGTAAAGGTTTTTTGTCCAGTATCTGCTTTGAGGGACAAGGTAACTTGTCAATGGGTTTAGGTTTGCATCTCATACTGAGGGCTTACCATTCTGATTACACACACATACTGTATGTGGGGCCAAACAAGATATTGGAAGGTCAGTGATCAGGAGTGCCCCCATTTTTCAGGTGTGTTTAGTGGACAGAAGCGTAGAAGAGAGAAGTGTTGTCTCTCCCCCCCCCCCCCCCAGCCATGCTATTTCTCTGATTAAAATCACATCCCACAGCTGGTGTCAGTTTTGTGTGAGTTTGGGGGCAGAGAAGACATGATTGGTCATGGTCACAGATCCATTTCTCTCACTTATTCATATCTTCTCTGTAACTGTAAATAACTACTGATTAAACAAAGAGCAACTCAGGAAGTAATTATAAAAATAAAATTGATAACTGATGCACAGAACACCTGAAGAGGGATACTCGTAGAATGGAAATGATGATTACATGTAAATCAAACCTTATTTCTCAACTTACACTTTCTCCCTTTAGATTTTGACTGTTCTGGACTATGCATTTATGAGCCAGTATTCATAATATTAGTGTGCTGAAAATATATTGCTTATGCCTCTTTTTTTGAGGACAAAATGTCTTAGTGCTGTGCACTTTTTTTCATATTATTATTTGCTGAAAGCTTTCTTGGTTAGATATTTGCTGTGAGAGACCTGATTAAAATTATTCTCTCCCACTATGTTTATTTGTGTTGCCATGACAAAAACGTACATAGAAATAACTCCTACTATGTATGAGGAAGTTTTAAAACTGCCATCTTAGGTACATTTATTTGAAATGGTAATTGAGTAAAATTTAGTAATTATGATATAATAACAGCACTAGGTCTTAATTGTCACATATTTTCAGCTTCCATATTAAGGTATGCTTTTTTCCCATTAGTGTCTGACATACAAGAATTAGTGAAATTCAATGTTGCGTCTTGCATGTTTTGTAGGTAATTATCTCCCCACTGTAATGGGAATTTGGGACTCTGTAACAAAATGTTGCAGTGTAGAGCTCAGTTTGCCAGTCAATTTGCCATGCCCTTTTTCAGTGATGCTCCATGCCACTCTTTGGGCTTTTCTGCTTTCCTTCCCACAGTCTGTCACCATTCTGTGCCCATTGAGCATGCTCAGTTTTGACTGAGTTGCTTGGGGGTCTTCTTGCGGAGCTTCTTCCCCCTTGGGATGCTTTGTATATTTCTGTGAACACCGCAATTTCTGCAAGCCCACGAATATTTCCTTTTTTGCAATGTAGATGGTGCTGTTTTGGCTTCAGGCCAGCCTGTACTCTGAGTCTGCTGTTGGTATATATATGAGAAGTTCACTAATTGTCTGTTTGTTTTTTTAAGGACTAAAACACAAAGGCTTATTTCGGATCAGTGGTTCAGCAACCAAAGTCAAATCACTGAAGCAGAAGTATGATGAAGGAAAAGAGGTGAATCTAGTTAATGAAGGAGATGTCAATTCCGTTGCTAGCCTTCTTAAACTCTTCCTGAACGAGCTCCCGGTTGCTGTCTTTCCCAACAATCTGTGCTATGAAATGTTTACTCCTTTTGAAGGTAAAAGCAAGGACATGGGATGCTCCTGTTCCATATTTTCATTCAACTGGATGTGTTGTTATGTCTTGGAAAGATCCTAAATCATACATTTCTGGAACAGAAGGAGGACTGACTTGGATGAGACAATGGTCTGAATGTAGATTTTGTCATACTTAGCATAGACTCACTAAAATCAGCAAGACCACTTACTTATGAGTATAATATTTTAATATCTATAACTTATGGTGTCTTTACTTATTTATTAATGATACTGTGAAGTGTTTTTGAGTCCCAGTTCTGGAACAAGGATGAGATATAAATAACACACAAATAAATAAATAACTAATTAAAATTTTAATTGAAATCATCATTAATTTCATAGGTCCGACTCTATATATGGCTAAATATTGATTCAACCTGATGTATTTTGTTCGCTTCTGTAATTGGAAGCCAGTTTGTTACATGCCAAGGATAAAATGGTTTGACTTGAGCAAAAGTAACAAAATAAGGTGCTTAAGAAGCTCTGAAATTGTGACCATTGGTGTGAGTTTGTATACACTGTCTTGCTCTCACACTCTACATGGGTGGTAACTTAAGCTTTAAAATTCTCTGTCTCTCTTGATTTTACTATTTTTCCTTCAATTTTTTTCATTTTTACTCCTGTTCTTTAGAACTTCATGTACTTAAGTGTCTAGCTCTGCTTCCAAGTCTATATCTCCAGCCACATCTGGGCTGTATTTTTAGTGGTCTAATACAAGGATCACTCGCCCTCCTTTTGTATTTTCAACACACAATGATCTCACATTGTCTTTTTAATCCATCCTAACATTAGGTTGGTGTTGATTTTATACATGGAAAGTACTCACTCACTGTACTCAGCCCAGCTTCCTGAAACTTGATCATGTCAGATGATAGGTGAGGACTGCATGTCTGAACGCAGTCCTAGGTAAGGGGAGAAAGTCGCTGCCTGTAGAAAGGGCTAACGTCAGGGAAAGGGTTCTAGGCTAACCTAGTTTTCGTGCTAGTGTACTAAGGCTTTCTCCCTCATGTGGGGAAGTTACGAAGATGTGATTCTGCCTGAAGTGTAGAAACGAGCAGTTCCAGGAAGGCTTGGCTGTGTGATGCCTGTTTGTCTCTCAAAATGAGATTGACTGTCATTTTTTTCCTTCCCTTCTCCTTGGTTACCTCTAGTTTCTTTCTGTTATGCTTGATTAACACCCCAGGGATGTTTTCCTTGCCCTTGTCTTGTCCACAAAGCACAAGATGGATTTGCTTGTTGCAAGGAAGCTGCAGGAGGAGGTGTGTGAACAATTTGTACACCTCCCACATGCCATTTTTGCGTAACACACAAACGGGGAACTTGCACATTGCCTCGTGTGGTAATATATGAAAATTCCAGGTGTACATTAGATCTCATGGACTCTACTGTTGCACAAAGGGTGTGATGTCTGAGTCACTTCTGCTTTTGCCTTTACCATTTTTTGGTTACCCTTCTAGCCAGTGACTGTCTCACTTTTGAGCTACACCAGGCATATGCTTTGGTATCAGTGGCCAAAATGCTGCTGGGTGTCTACAGGTGTGCAAGAGGAATCATGTAAGTAGTCATGGCTCCCAGATGAGGTGCGGGGTGCATGCTGGTTGTGCACCCAGTTGTGCTTCTGATCACACACTCAGAGCACACCAGGAACCTTGTCAATCTGGTGCAATTAAGTCACAGCAACGTATGTGATTCCTCTTGCACACACATACAGTCTCAACAGGTTTTTGTGTAGTATCTATGGGTTATTGATAGCAATAATGACAACTGATGCCAGCCTACACCCACCTCAGTTAATTGTTAACATTTAATCCTTCACAGATAACATTAACCACATTGCAGAATGCACAAGATGTCTAAAAAGGCTATTGAGCAGCTTGCCGAAAGCCCACTATCGCCTTTTCCATTTCCTTATTAGATTTCTGCTCAAAGTGGCCTCGTACAGTGATGTGAACCACATGACTCTGGAAAACCTAGCCATTATTTTTGGCCCCACTCTTTTCCGGTAAGAGGCTTTTATGATTATGATATAGCATTAAAGAGAAAGATTTTCCCCATCATATGGCATTTTTCCTGGGCCATACTACTTCAGTTTTATGGAACCGCATAGTTTTAGATCACATGGATAACTATTCCCTGCTAGAAAACCTCTTTGCATACATTATGCCTAGCATAGGAGAAAGGGTCTTGCCTTGTTTTCTCTGTGAGGTGCTAGTTTTATTATATGGAGTTGTTCCCTGAAGGAGTTTTCAAATACAGTGGTGCCTCGACTTACGAACATCCCGACATACGACCATTTCGAGTTACGACCAGCTCCGGCCGCAAAATTTTGCTTCGACTTGCGGCCGGAGCTTCCAGTTACGAACAGAAAAAGGCAGGGGAAAAAGGCGGGGAATTCAAATTGCTAACCGTTGGTAGGCGAAGAGGCTGCTTCTTTGTAGCTCTTTCGCCCCAGCAGTAAGAGTGTGTGCGATCGGAGGAGGCTTTGGACTGCCTGGTAAGGTAAGGTGCTGCTTTCTGCTTTTTAAAAACTGTTCTGGGTGGGTTTTGCAGCGTGGATTTGGGCTGGGTGGTGGGATTATGTTTCTATGCTGTGATGGGTCTTGCAGGGTTTGTTTGTTTTTTAGTTCCCCCCCCCCATTTCCGATGGGTCTTGGGGGGTTTGTTTGCTTTTTGGGTTTCCCCCCCATTTCCGATGGGTCTTGGGGGGTTTGTTTGCTTTTCGGGTTCCCCCCCCATTTCCGATGGGTCTTGCGGGGTTTGTTTGCTTTTTGGGTTCCCCCCCCCCATTTCCGATGGGTCTTGGGGGGTTTGTTGGCTTTTTACTTTGCTTTTTTTGCATTTCTGAAGGGTCTTGCACTGTTTGTTTGCTTTTCTTCCCCCCCCCCCCCCTTCGGCCGGAACGGATTAATCACATTTCTGATGGGTCTTGCAGTGTTTTTGTGGGTTTTTTGGTGATTTTTTTCTTCGGCCGGAACGGATTAATTGCATTTCAATGCATTCCTATGGGAAATGGTGCTTCGACTTACGACCATTTTGAGTTACGACCGGAGTTCCGGAATCAATTAAGTTTGTAAGTCGAGGCACCACTGTATAAAACAGCTTGAAATAAAATATTAAAGGAAATGGTTTATCTCCTTGACTTTTGCTGAGCGTATATTTCAGCCTTAAGAATAAGAAGCTTATATTTCTTAAAATGTGAAAGTTCTATGATCAGATAGGGATAGGGATAGAATTTCGGCTTGCAGGGTCTACAATGATTGGATATTCATTCATTCTTTCATTCATCCATTCATTCTTCAGCTGGACCCCTGGGGTCTACCTAACAGAGCCAGTTGGAAAATATGGGCTCAGGCAGGCAGGCAAACACTAAAAATTAAGGAACAAGGCGCCCTTCAGCACATATTCAGTGGAAGAATTTCAAACTCACAAACCCTTTTAAATAAAAATCCACTTCTGGATTTATCAGCATTGTTAATTTAGGGGGGAATTATTGATTTTTTTTTTGGTAAAATGTTTTTATATCAGGAATTTGGTTATTTTTAGTTAACAGAGCACAGGACAGAAAAACAGAGAAACATGGAGAGATTTGGCTCACTCTCATCATCCCTCCTTCATCACACAAATCTAGTCCTTTATGTCACATGTGTCAAACTCAAGGCCCACGGGCCGAATCCGGCCCACCGGGCTGTTTCTTGTGGCCCTTGCAGTGTTGCCTGCTACTGTGCAGTATACAATACGCAGGCACTTACTCGGTCACCCATAATGCTCCACAAGGATGCTGGGAATCCGCCCAGCGGGACTTCTAATCCCAGCATTCCAAGCAGCGAAGAGTCAGAAAGTGCAGCTGCTTGGGCAGCGTACAGCACCTTGGGAAATGTAGTCCCCGCTATTGCTCACTCCCGTTCTTACATTTATATAGTCTTATAGATACAACCGGCCCTTTGAGGGTAACCGTAATGCTGATGTGGCCCAAGATGAAATTGAGTTTGACACCTCTGCTAGTAAAAAAGTCATCACTCTGGGTGCATCTTTAGATAGAAATGAGCAAGCTTACACAAAATTATCAGCTGTAGTTGCAATCAGAGGGAAAAAAGACAAAATGAAAAGATGGTCAGGGACAAATATGGCAAAGAACAAAGGGGACCCAACTAACAGGAAGAAGGGGCTGGTCCAATCCCAGAGGTGGGGGAAAATGTTACCAATCATGTTAGTAGCAAAAAGCAACCATTTAGGTTGTGACCCCCCTCCTGCTGGCCCTCGGTGGTAGTGTATGCAATATGGCTATTTTCCCAACAAAAACATATTCTTAACTGTTGTTTTTGTTTATGAATTGGTCATCATAAACCCTTGCTGATTTACTGCAAATCACCCCAAAGATCCACAGTAAAAACCATCTTTAGCCATTTTCTGTCCCATCAGTCTCCATGCACATCAGTATTTGCAGGTGTGTAAGTGGTGGCAGAATTAAGAATGATTTGCTCACTAGTTAATCCTGCCCAGTCCACACTGAAGTCAAAGAGAATAAACCACATCTGTTGTTCAGAGGGCTTCTTTAAACTGATTATATATTTCTGCTGGATAGCTCAAAGGCTTAGGCAGAGGTTGGGAGTTCGATTGCCCACTGTGCCTTCTTGAAAGGGGCTGGACTTGATGATCCATAGGGTCCCTTCCAGCTCTGCAATTCCAAGTTGAAGATGATGATATTATTTCTTTCTGTGACTACTTACTCAGCCTGCCTGCAGGGGGCACGGTGTGTTAAACAATTGCTTAATTACAATGGTGGCATTTTTAGATTTATTTTGTGGATTTTATGTGGATCGGGGGGGGGGGCAAAGTATACTACTGTTTTGTGAACCGTATTTCTTGTACCATAAGTTGCATTTCGCTTATAATTACACCAATAATGGTTTCCATGAGTTAGCAGACAAACCAGACACCCAAACTGCTTTTTTAACTGCCAGGATTAAATGGAAAGTGACTGTGTACAAAATCATTAAAAATGTATGTTTTCCCCTGATTAACATTTGCATTTTCCATTAGGGAAAATCAGCATCGTTGGTCATGTTATGTAAGAAGCACAGACTATGCATGCTGAGATTTCTCACTGTTTTCCGGCAGTGCTCTGATGCTTTGTGATTTTATCATGGAACGATAAGACTCTGTCCTGGATTTAACAGCATGCAAATGAGTTGCTCACATAATCTGGTGACAGTGAGCAGACAGCGTACATGATAGATGGTGGTGGTGAGGGACAATTGATGGTGGAGTAATTATGAGCTGATGAAAATACAAGGAGGTGTCGTATGGAAGTTTAGAATATAAAATATATTCAGGCATGTATTTCCATAGGTGAAAGCTCATTTCTTTCCACAAGTCAATAAAGGGGGGGGGGGATCAAACCTCTTTGGGGCAGTGGATATGGAGAAAGTATTGGGAAAAGCAGATTCATTTTGTAGATGAAGTAGATTTGAAGTTGAAAGCTGAGAAGCCCCAACTCATGTTTAGATTGAGGGCCCAATGATGATATCAGGGGATCTGGCCACACTCCTAACATGAGGAGTGTCTCCCCAAAATATTACCTCATCAGAAGTTCCTGTCCTAGACACGAAAAGAATGCCATTGGTCTACTATGTTTTCTAAGGGCTGCAATTATGGAAGTGATGTACAGTATAGAGATGGAGAAACCTGCAAAATTTCAAACACATTCATTTTCCTGCTCATTTCTTGCCCTTTAAAACTAGCAGCAAAGGCATGCAACATTTCTGTTCTCCAAGTTCCTTCCTATTAATTCTCAGAGAGCAATTCACAGGGGATTGATGAATTATGGGGTTAAAAATTCCAGGCACTACAGTTTGAGAGCCACAAAGTAGTGCTTTTTACCATGCAGTAAACTGCCCAGAATAGTACATTGCACTAATGTGACAGTATATAAATTTAAAAAATAAATATAATAAATAAATAAAGTTGATAGCATTCAATTTCCCTTTTGTTTCCCTTTCCAGAATTCCCTACAGTCCTTCAGGGCATGAAAAACAAATGCTGTGTAATGCCATCCTTCTGTGTTTTCTCCAGCACTACGAGGAGCTATTTCTGGATTGCCCTGAGAACCAAACCCCACTGAGTGAAGGAAATGATGAACCCCAGGTAAATGAGGGGCTTATGACCAGGACAGATGGAGTAGGTAACAGAGGACTCCTCATTAGGTCCTAGATCCAGTGGGGCACCTGAACATCCAGAGAAACATGGGTTCTTCCAGACATATCATTGACTTTGCCCAAGTTACAATGGTACCCAACCTTCGGTCCCCAGATGTTCTTGGACCAGAAACCTTCACCACTAGCTGTGCTGGCCAGGATTTCTGGGAGTTGTAGTTCAAGAACATCTGGAGACCCAAGGTTGGGAACCACTGCACTAGTACACAGTTTTGACACTGATATAACTGGTTTAATTTACAAGATTCAACCATTTCTCCTCTTCTCATTTCTTTCACTTGAATCACACTGAAATTCCAACTCTTTTTACTCCTCTGGAGAGGTAAAGTTTTGTTTTGTTTTGTTTTTAAATCCCCGTAATTTTCACACTTAACTACTCTATTTCTCTTGTGTGTATTTATGGGTTGGTATGACCTGGGATGCCTATGGATGTGTCAGTTTAGATGCATACTATACTATGTACTGTGGGAGTGACCCCCACAGACACATAATGCTCTTTTGCCCTGTTGTTTTCTCATTTTAATTTTCTGTTGCCCATATTCTACTACCTCCAAAGTGGTAAATTTTCCTCCCGGTTGTTTTCTTGTTCATTCGCCCTCGTTGTTGCAAGTTTAGCACTAAGGCTGCCTGGAGCTCACTGGAAGAAGGAGATGGATATATAGTAAAATCAACTAGTAAATAACTTAACACTCTATGATCAAGCTTGGGTAAGAAACCCCTGCCCAAAGTACTGGTAACTATATTGGCTTTCAGCTCTATTTCAGCAATGTGACACATTCTGTTCCATATAGTTTTTGGCATTTCACACTAAACAACTTTTTTTAAAAAAATACTACATCATTGCAGGGTCACTTGAGACGCTGCAATTACGCACTGCACTTAGGAAAGCTATTAGGTAGGAGGATGGAACTGGCTTAGGAGTCCAATATGGATGGCAGGTGGCAAATTGTAGTAGGTGGCTCTGTTTGGACATAGGCACAACAAAAACCATCATTTAGTGAGACCTAGGGAAAGAAAAGCTGGCTGGATTCCAGTTTAGGTATCTGGAACCAGAGGTTGGAAGTTTGATTCCCTTCGGTGCCTCCTCAGTGTAAAGCCAGCCTTTGCAACCTTGGTCAAGCTGGTAGTCCCAGTCTGGCCTCAGAAGAAGGGAACAGTAAATTGATAACACTTGATGGTTACTGAAGGACAGAAAGAGGAGCAAAGCAGCACAAAGCAGTGTGCAGTAACAAGCCCTGTCTGAAAAATCTTTATATCCAATACTAGCAGAACTGAGACTTCTTTGGTCTTCCCACTGGAACCTTACATGGTCCCAGAGGTTTCCCCAGCTGTCTGAAGCAAGTTTTTAGGGTGGCTAGGGAAGGGCTGAGCTGATTCTCATGGGTGCAGCGCATTATATTGTACTGTGCGTTTTCAGTTCTACTGTATGGCATGAAACCAGGGACTTCAACACAGATGACTACAAGAAAGAAACATCTCAAATGTGGATTTAACATGACATGCAGTGAGGATGTACTAACAAAGAAAGAGCAAGACCCTAAAAATCATAAAATGCAGATCTCTAGAATACTTCATGGCATAATAAGAAATGAAAAGTATAGATAGCCACAGCACATAATTAAAAGTAAAATAAACAAGGAAAACAAAGGATAAGAAACAAAGAAAAGAAATTGAGAAAAAGAACTTACTGGCTGAAGAAATCTGGGAGCCCAGGGTGGATGCAACATAAACCCATGTTTAGAGCAATTACATCGGCAGTAGAGATGGGGATATTTGTATTCAGACACAAGTATGTATATCTCCATCCCAGCTGGACCTAATGAGGGTCCGGCCCACAAAACTGGCCTGTCCACTCACATATCCCAGTGCCGCAAAAGTCCCACTCTTCCTGCCAATGGTACTGTCTCCCTGCTCGGCTGGCCACTCCAGCCGGGGGGGGGGGAGGATGAGTCTCCCCGCATGGCTGCTGGGTGGCCAGCCAAGCAGGGAGACGGCAGAGCTCCTGGTGCCATTGGTGGGAAGAGCAGGGCCTTCGCAGTGCCGGAACATGTGAGTGGACGGTCCGGTCCTGGGGCTAGACCCTCATTAGGTCCAGCTGGGATGGGGATATTCATATTCGTTTCTGAATACGAATATCCCCATCTCTAATCGGCAGACCTCCTGACAGCCCTGACGATGTCCAGCTTTGATAGGAGAGAGTGAGAGAAGAAGGTGCAAGCAGCAGGATCCAGCAGAAAGGCAACATTGGATCTAGTCCTATGTAGTTTTTTCATGTGTTGTGCATCACATATCACAATAAATTACAACTATCTCCATTGCACAGTGAGTGCAGACAGGAAAGCTGCTTAGCTTTTCAATCGTAGTGTTCCTTCCAAAAAATATAAATGATCAATGCTAGAAAGAGCATGATAAACAGCAATACAGCCATATAAGAAGCAGTATATCTTATTCCAGATAAAGTTTTTTTTTTTTTTTAAAAAAGTATCTTCTCTCTCATCTTTTTGCATCTCCCTCTGCGTTAATGGACATTTTGTTGAAAACTATGAAAAGGGGGTGGGGAGAAAGATGTTTGTTTCCAGAAATCACCAAAATATCATGATCAATATGATTAAAGAATGTTATTGATGTTGGAGCTGTAATAAATCGGTTCATGGGTAACTGAGTTTTAATCTATCGCTTGTCTAGCTCTGTGTAAGATTAATAACTGAAGCTCATGTAACTATTGTAATGTATCTGGTTTAAACTGTGAACTGAAAAACCTAATGGCACAGTTCAGTTATTTAAAATAAATGAGCTGGCTGGATAAGCTCAGTGGTTTAGGTAACTGGCTGCAGAGCCAGAGGTTCGGAATTCAATTCCCCCCTGTGCCTCCTGGGAGAAAAGCCAACCTGTGTAGCCTTGGGCAAGCTTGCCTGTCCTAGTGCCCCCACAAGAAGGGAATAGCAAACCACTTCTGAGTACTCTCTACCTGGAAAACTCTGAAAACGGTCACCATAAGTCAGAATTGACTTTAAGGCATGTGGAGTTATTATTGCTATGGAAAAAAATATGCTTGGTACAGTGTGAGGGGCACAAAAAACTAGGAAGAAGAATTCTGGCCTAGACCTTCCTTTCAAAAGCTATGGTTTATCTGTTTGTTGTTGTTTGTTGAGTTGGTTGGTTGGTTGGTTTGTCCCACCTGCAGTCTGAAAGTGCAGCAGCCCTGGGCAATTGTATTGTGTGATACAACATTGAGCTGCAGGGCAGTTTAAATGCTGTTGATTAATGGTAAAGGGAGCCATCATATCTGATATGGGGCACATCCTGCATTGGGTCAAAGGATTTCAAGAAGATGCATCTTCACTTAGAATCCAACAATGCATCTCCTTTGTCAATGGCAGTTTTTGTTGTTGTTTAGTCGTTAAGTCGTGTCCGACTCTTCGTGACCCCACGGACCAGAGCACGCCAGGCCCTCCTGTCTTCCACTGCCTCCCAGAGTTTGGTCAAATTCATGTTGGTAGTTTCAATGACACTGTCCAACCATCTCGTCCTCTGTCATCCCCTTCTCCTCTTGCCCTCACACTTTCCCAACATCAGGGTCTTTTCCAGGGAGTCTTCTCTTCTCATGAGATGGCCAAAGTATTGGAGCCTCAGCTTCAGGATCTGTCCTTCCAGTGAGCACTCAGGCGGTTTATTTGCCATTTATTATGCCCCCACAACCTTGTTTCAATTCTTCTTCTCCTTCTTTTCTTCACAGCACCTCTGTTTTACCCCACTGCCTCAGGGCCTCCAAGAACAGACGGAGGAGATAAATCTCCCATAAAAGATGTGCCAAGAGCAGGCAACTCAAGATGGCTTTGGCAGCTTCCCTCCACTTGGTGTCAGTGTTACTTTTTCTAAAGCTCATGGGTCAGCTCTCTGCACAAACTGGATTGATTTTAAGTTAGAGTTTTCAAGACCTTAAAAAAAGAAGAAGAAGACGGCTCTTTGCCCCTGATAGTGGCTTCCTCTGTTTCCAAGACAAGATGTATTGTAACAGATTTAGAACAATGACATGTTCTTTTCAAAGAATATCAGAGTGCAGATCCCTTGAGGATTCAAACAGAAAATACTGCAATTTATGTAGTCTGTGACCTGCCAAGAGAACTTTGCACTTATGGGTGGTCTAGGAATGTTGCAAACAAGCAAACAAGTTGTCAAGACACAGAGAGCATTCAGGCCGTGAGACATAAGGGGAAAAACCTAACTGGATTTACGAACATTTGCAAGATCTTGGCAAATAGAACTGGGGTCGGGAGAGAGGGAAGTTTCTATCCCTCTTCCTACTATATGCAGTTATTTGGCTATAGTACTTAAGTTCTGATATGTGAAATGACTATTCTAATAAACATTGAAATGGATCTATGCATTACAATGCAGGATAAAAGCATTAATTCCTTTCTTTTTTTTCCAAAGAAGCTGACTGATGTATGTTGATCATATTACTATAGTTATGACAAGGTATAAAGAAAGAAAATAAACAGAACAGAGGCTCTTTTCCCTCTTCATTTATGCAACTTCCAACACAATTTAGTGCGCGCACACAAAAATAAGTCCCACTACAACAGTGGGATATATTTCCAGGCAAAGGTGTATAAGAGCCTTCACTGTGAATGGATCCAGGTTGGGCCTTTGGACCTTTTCAAATCTCACTGTCTCCCCCACCCCGGCCCAATCTATTGGGCGATGACTCCCTCTTCCTTGGGGAGCATTACTGTCATATTCTGTTGCTAAATATCATTAGATGTATTACCCTTCCCATCTTCTGGGATTTTCTCTTCCTGGTGAGCACTGATGTTCAAAGTCTCCATTTTGAGTGCATTCAAAATCAAGGCAGCTCACTTCACAAAGCCGGCTGGAAAACCCAGTGGTTTAGGCATCTGGCTGCTGAACCAGAGGTTGATTCCTCACTGTGTCTCATAGGGGAAGAGCCAGCCTGTGTAGCCATGGGCAAACTGCACAGTTCCAGGGCACCCCCAGAAGAAGGGAATGCCACACCACATCTGAGCCTTCCTTGGAAAGCCCTGGAAAGGGTCACCGTTAAGTAAAAACTGACTTGATGGCATGCAGTTTAGCTTTGTAAAGATGACATAAAGCATTTCAAAAATGTACACAGTGACTCCTAGATATCTTCATGTCCCTATGTGAGCTTTATATTTGGAGTATTCCCCAGAAACAGACATGAAAGAAGACTTTTTAAGTATGTGGGAAAGGAAGGAGTGCCCCTTCTCACACATATGCACATTGATTAAGACTCAACATTGCCCTGAGGCACAGGGAGGGAGCAGTGCTGTGAAGAGGTTAGTATTTTAGAACCAAATGCGTTTAGCTGTGCAGAGGATGGCATTTCAGAGGAAACTGCAGTTTAGCTTGTAAAAGTGTCCATGCTGGCCAGGAGATTCTGGGTGGTCTAGGAATGTTGCAGCCCCCCTACATACATACATACATACATACATACATACATACATACATACATACATACATACATACATACCTCTGTGTGTGTGTGTACATATATGTATATGTATGTGTATGTATGTGTGTGTGTATACAACCTCCCTATGTGTGTGTACATATATATGTATATATACATATATGTGTATACACATATACATGTATACACATATATGTATACATATATATGTTCTGGGGACGTGGTGGTGCTGTGGGTTAAACTGCAAAGCCTCTGGGCTGCAAGATTGAAAGATCAGTAGTTCGAATCCACGCGACAGACTGAGCTCCCATCACTTGTCCCAGCTCCTGCCAACCTAGCAGTTTGAAAGCATGCAAAATGCAAGGAGATAAATAGGTACCACTGCGGTGGGAAGGTAACAGCGTTCCGTGTCTAGTCGCGCTCGCCACATGACCACGGAAACTGTCTACGGACAAACGCTGGCTCTATGGCTTGGAAACGGGGATGAGCACCGCGCCCTAGAGTCGGACACGAGTGGACAATTTGTCAAGGGGAACCTTTACCTTTATATATGTTGTGTTGTGGGCAGGGCCACGTTAAGCAAGCAAGACAAGTGAGTACCCAAGCTATTTTCTGTCCCATTGTTGTTCACCTGCCTCCTGCTTCTCACACACAACATCTTCCTCATTCCCATTCTCCACATATTCCCTTTGTCAGTTCTTCTAGCCTTTGTTTGTAGTTTAATGGCTGCCCTCTACACAGTTCTGCCTATTCTGAGAGGAAGGACTTGGGCAAAATGGGACAAATCACACCAAGTGTCTTCTGCACACATAATGTAGGCTTTACCAGTGCATGACGGTCCTTCTCCATCAGTCCACAAAACAAACACAAGACTAGCCAGAGAGGCAAATGCACCCCAACCCCCAATTCAAGGTCCATGGCACCCAAGATATTTTGGTTCCAGGAGAGAAGATCACACACACACACCAATCTTCCTTCCAATAAAAATGGTAAAATAAATAACAACTTGCTGCACTTCCATGACACTGAAAGTCAGCTATCTCAGATGGCCATCTTGTTCTGCCTAATAATAGGGCTGGTCCTGAAAAAAAAAAAGACCTTGTTTGGGTGCATATGAGATCTGGTTAATAGTGAAAGGGCAACGACGGCAGGGCTTTGTCGCAGCGAGATTGGTCGGGTTTTAAGGGGGGCTCCTGAAACTGACTGAGACCACTTGGTTTTGACCCGCCCAAACTTTGGGGGGGGGGAAAGGACTTTTACTAGGAGAAGTGAGTCTGAAGTAACAGAGTCTGACTGAGAAGGGCCAGGGGATCCCTGGATTGTCCTGTCTTTGAAGTCGCATCTGGAAGCAGAAATTGAGTGGACACAATCTTGGCACAAAGCTGTGAAAGCCCCACAGCAGAGAGTGGAAAAGTATAGAGGGATTTTGGAAATAATCTTGACCAGAACTTGAAGTAAGTGGCTTGCTTTACATATGGAACTCTTAAGGACCTAAACAATGAAGAGAGTGGGTGCAATCTGTCAGAGAAAGTGACTAGACCTATATCTGGCCAGACCGGCAAGCATTCCCCCACCCTTCATCTGAGGCTTGACTGGGAGAAACAGAAAGGAGGAAAAAAAGCGGGGCGGGGGGGGGGGAGAAAAACAACTTTGCTTCTATTGTGGCAATGAAACTTGCTTCCGCAGGACAATATAACCATAAACTACTGATGGATTTAAATCTGTGAAGCAGCCAAAAACAGTCTTGGGAAAAGCCCTTCCCCCTCTCAACCTTTGCTAACTACGAAGCCACGGGGGGGGGGGGGAGATTGAATTGTAAATGTTTTCTGCCCCAAGACATAAGCTACTATTGTCAATAACTACTGTGGTTACTACCTGCTGGAAAGAAATCCAGATAATACCTCTAATAATGGAATGAGACATTCTCAAGAATATTCAAAACATTATATTTAATGGACAACACCAGATAAAAGCAGAGATAGATCAGCTATTTGAACAAACTAAAGACATAGGGATGCAAATGGAATTTACAGTGAAGACAGAGAAAAAACCAGAACTGCGACAGGAAATTAACTTTTTAAAAGTACAAACAGAGGGAGGCAATTATATTCTTAAACCCCAGAAGGCTTCAGAAGAAAAAGGTGAAGGTACAATGCAGTGGAGAGCTAATTTGTTAATCCTTCTTATGGAGATGTCAGCAGCAGAAGTGCAGCAAATTGTGAACTTTACTATGAATTTTACTATGAAAGGGAGAAGAATTGAGATGATGGGACACATGCTGTGGCAGATGGGACAAAGGAGACAATACATGCAGTGGATGAAGCTCTTGAGAATGGATGCATGGTCCATAAGATGGAAAATGAAAGATGACATGATAAGAGGGGCACAAAATAGATTAGGCATCCTTCAGTCTCGAGAGACTATGGTAACGTGCTCTGAATAGAGTTCTTGAAACATCGTCTAGTATGGCTGAGAAGGCCAATTCAAGAGTGACAATCCCTTCCACACTGAAGACAAATACAATCTGTCCCCTGTCCAGCTCCCTGATTTTGCTGCTTTCGGGACTGCCTCTTTGCTTTGGCCTGCTGGACAAGTGTCTCTTCAAAATGGGAGAGGCCATGCTGCACCGCCTGCCTCCAGGCTGAACGCTCAGATGTCAAGGTTTCCCATCTGTTGAGGTCCATTCCTAAGGCCTTCAGATCCCGCTTGCAGATATCCTTGTATCGCAGCTGTGGTCTCCCTCTGGGACGATTTCCCTGCACTAATTCTCCATACAGGAGATCTTTTGGAATCCGACCATCAGCCATTCTCACGACATCCCCAAGCCAACGTAGACGTCGCTGTTTCAGTAATGTATACATGCTAAAAATTCCAGCTCGTTCTAGGACTTCTCTATTTGGAACTTTGTCCTGCCAGGTGATACCAAAAATGTGTCGGAGACAACGCATATGGAACGTGTTCAGCTTCCTCTCCTGCCATGCACAAAGGGTCCAGGACTCACTGCAGTACAGGAGTGTACTCAGGACACAGGCTCTATAGACCTGGATCTTGGTATATGCCGTCAGCTTCTTATTAAGCCATACTATCTTTGTGAGTCTAGAGAACATGGTAGCTGCTTTGCCGATGTGTTTATCCAGCTCGACATCTAGGGAGAGAGTGTCAGAGATCGTTGAGCCAAGGTACACAAAGTCATGAACAACCTCCAATTCTTGCGTGGAGATGGTAATAGAGGGAGGTGAGTCCACGCCCTGGCCCATGACTTGTGTTTTCTTCAGGCTGATTGTTAATCCAAAATCTTGGCAGGCCTTGCTAAAACGATTCATGTGTTGTTGGAGGTCTTTAGTAGAGTGGGCAAGAACAGTTGCATCATTGGCAAAGAGGAAGTCCCGCATGCATTTCAGCTGGACTTTGGTCTTCGCTCTCAATCTAGAGAGACTAAAGAACTTTCCATCTGATCTAGTCCGGAGATAGACACCTTCTGTTGCAGTTCCAAAGGCATGCTTCAGCATGACAGCAAAAAAGATTCCAAACAGGGTCGGTGCGAGGACACAGCCCTGTTTCACTCCGCTTCGGCTGTCAAAGGGATCTGATGTTGAGCCATCAAAAACTACAGTGCCCTTCATTTCCTCATGGAAGGACCTGATGGTGTTAAGGACTCGAGGTGGACATCCAATCTTGGGAAGTATTTAAAAAAGGCTGTCCCTGCTAACCAAATCAAAGGCCTTTGTGAGATCTATGAAGGCCACGAAGAGTGGCTGTTGTTGTTCCCTACATTTCTCCTGCAGCTGTCTGAGGGAAAATACCATGTCAGTGGTGGATCTATTAGCTAGAAATCCACACTGTGATTCTGGATAGACTGTCTGCAAGCACCTGGAGTCTCTTCAGCACAACACGGGCAAGCAGCTTCCCTACAACGCTGAGAAGAGAGATGCCACGGTAGTTATTGCAGTCACCCCTTGTTCTTATACAATGTGACGATGTTTGCATCCTTCATGTCCTGTGGTACTCCACCTTCCCTCCAGCAAAGACCAAAGATTTCATATAGCTCGGTGGTGATGATGTCTTTACAGCACTTCAGCAGGGATGTTATCCTTCCCAGGTGCCTTGCTGGAGGCGAGGGAATCCAAGGCCGCTTTTATTTCTACTAAAGTTGGTTCGCTGTCCAACTCTTCCAAGACGGGCAAGCACTCAATATTATTTAGTGCCTCTTCGGTTACATTTTCTCTCTGGAATATAGCTCAGAGTAGTGCTGCACCCAGCGTTCCATCTGCTGTGCTCGGTCCTGGATGATCACACCTGTAGCAGACTTCAAGGGGCACAAAATATGGGTTAGAATATGGAGGTAGAGCAGTAGAGATAAACATTGTTAAATTTAAGAAGGTATTTGTGGTGAAAGAATATATGATAAAATAAACACAAACTAATGGTTATAACATTGATTTAGAACAATAGATGTAAACTTGGAAGAATAATATTAAACCTATAAAATTAGTAAGCTTAAAGATAAAAAGAAAGAGAAGGTCCAAGAAAATGGAAGATTAGTAATGATAGCTATCTTGGAAAATTGCTATAATGTTTTTTTTTCCTCTTTGTATGATTTCCATTTTTAATATAATTGTATAAGCAGATGTAAGAATACTTTTTGCTCTCTGGAATTTTACCCTTTCCTACCCTTTCCCCCCCTTTACCTGGTCCCCCTATTTGTACCATGACCCCTATCCCTATGAAAATTAATAAAAAACAATTAAAAAAATAGTGAAAGGGCAACAACAAAAAAAGAAGCACCACAATGCCACCGTCTTCCATCCTTTGATGTTTTCTTTCATTTTTTTTCCTCCTCCCTGGTTGCTTTCCTCTCCTCTCCTCTTTATTTAGTTGTACAAGGGACGTGATTTTGATTTTCTGTCCAGGATGCCAAATTGTCCACCATGTAGAAATCCACACACTGGTTATCTGCCCCAAAGTAGAGAGCCAAATTAGGAAGAATGGAGGAAGCCAACTGCAAAGGCAGCCAACATAATCTCTTCTCCCCTCCAGGGAACAAAACAACTAGCTTTTCTTTATAGACTTCTGCCTGGTTACATGAGCAGGACCTCCTAAAAATAATAAACATGGACCCAAGCTTCTATCAATATATTCCATTCTGATGCTACTGCAACTCCATTCCTCAAGAATTGTTTTACCCACAGTTTAATATTTGCATATTCCTCTGGGAAATATAGCAAGGAGTCTGCCAAATCCATCTAGCAGAGTGATAGGAAAAGGGGATATTTTCTCACTTCATCTGCTTCGTTTGCTTTCTAAATTTGTAATTCAAGGGTGATTTTCATCACATCCCTCTGCGTGAAATCCATGCCAGTAAAGTCCCTGTTATTTAACCTAACATTTACAGTCCATAATGAGCTCCCTTCATACAGAGCAAAAACAGACATCACAAACAATGGAAATCCCAACTGCAACTCTATGTCGAGGGGGTCTCCCCTTTGTGCTTGGCTATGTTTGGTTCAATGTGGCTCAATCTTGCTGGTAGAGAACTGTAGACCTATGGTAAGTTGGACCAGATGTTGTAGAAGGGAAACAGGATCTTGGCCTGCGGTTGCTGTTTTGGCAGCAACCCTTTGTTTTGTTACAGACTGAAATGCAGACAAACACACACACACACACAAAGCCACATGGGAGCCACTTCTATATGGCCTGGTCCCATCAATATACATTATTTATCCAAATATGTTAAAACTGCAGCTAGGTGTTTGTTGTTTTGGTTGTGACTCTGTTGACTACAGGGCCAGAGGTAATGACTGTAAACTGCCATCTGGGCAAAATGTAACTTGATTAAAGAGAAATGAAAATGAAAATGTGATTACTGAAACCACACAGGGAAGTACTGTGGCTCTTCTAGCAGACTGCAGTCCCACTAACCAGAAGGAGGGCTGTGATAGGGTGGGATATATCTCTTGAGGCGATTTGGAATTTGGCTATTCCCATTTTCATGCAGAGAAATTTATGGAGAAGTCTGCCTGATTTCATCCCCCACTCTTAGAAAAGGGGAAAAATCAGTCTAGAGGTAAAGGAAACAAAAGACTTGTAGTCAACAGTACTTGCCTGTATTCTTTCCTTTTCTGTAGTCTGGAGCTACATCTCCACACATCTGTCTTATTCGGAAAGCACATAATGGAGGAAAGGTGGCCAACAAAGGAACAACAGGAAGGAAAGAGTAGTTTCAATGACTCTGAGGCATGGAGGGAAACTCCTAAATTAATCGCAGGTGCTCCCCACAGACACCCACTGTTAAAGGAGAAGCCTGCAAGAGTGTAATTTTTCAACATAACCCATGCCACTGGTCTCCCCCATGGGGCACATTTCTTATTTCCACACATACTGCTGCATCTGCAGGCAACTTCTTTTCGGCTTTTGGTGTGTGTGTGGAAGGCTGATACTTTGCATTCCTGACCACCAAGCCATACCAAAGCCAAAGGGATTCTTTTATTAAGACATAATAGCTTAGCCTTCCCCATCCTCATGTTCTTGGCACCTGAAACAGAAGATCTGACAAGCCTCTGTTCCTATCTATGACAAGAAAAATAAAATAACTAGGTAAATGCTTTTGAATTGTGGTGCTGGAGGAGACTCTTGAGAGTCCCCTGGACTGCAAGGAGAACAAACCTATCCATTCTGAAGGAAATCAACCCTGAGTGCTCACTGGAAGGACAGATCCTGAAGCCGAGGCTCCAATACTTTGGCCATCTCATGAGAAGAGAAGACTCCCTGGAAAAGACCCTGATGCTGGGAAAGAGTGAAGGCAAGAGGAGAAGGGGACGACAGAGGATGAGATGGTTGGACTGTGTCATCGAAGCTACCATCATGAATTTGACCCAACTCCGGGAGGCAGTGGAAGACAGGAGGGCCTGGCGTGTTCTGGTCCATGGGGTCACAAAGAGTCGGACATGACGTAACGACTAAACAACAAGGTAAATAACCACTTGCTTTTCTTTTACAACCTTCAGGAACTGTTGCCTGAGGCAGGCGCCTCACTATGTCCCACAGCAAAGCTGGCCTTTGTCACCCAGTGAAATGGACAAGCTTTAAGAGCAGACAGAGGATGATATTTCCTCATCCAACACACAAGAACTCTTGGAGTTCATTGCCAAAGATGATGTCAAGGCTGTGGGATTGGAGGGGGTTCAGGCAAAACAATGGCTGCTTTCTGCTTTGAGGCTAAGGGGCCACACTGGCAGCATCTTCCATGCAACCGACCCTCACTCCACTTTTCCAACCAGGTGAGACACACTCTTTATCTCTTTCCTTCCTCCCTCCCCTTCCTTTCAAGGCTTCCCCACACATCTATTTAAAAATGTGTAGCCTTATAATTTTTAATGACAGCTTTGTGCCTGTTAATCATCATTTGTCTCTGTGATTGAGCTCTTTTTCCCCTCTGCAGTTCTTATTTTTATCTATCAGGGCGGGATAGAATTTTGGGTGGGTTCAAGATTTTTGCTAAAATCATCTATTTTTCACTTTCCTGGACTCACTGAAGGATAAAATGCACCTTGCCTCAGAGATTCGCATGTTTACAAAGCTTGCAGGAAGTTTATACACCCCAAAACATCCTTACGTTTTAAGAGCAGAAACAAGCCAAAACAGTTACAGTTGCAATAGTCTCACCAACACATTTTATCAAAGGAAAAATGTGTACAAAGTGCACACATAAGCTAAAGTGTGTAAATAAACAAGAACATTGTGGTGGAGGTGGGGGAAAGGGTTCAGAAAATGTGTACAGATTTTCACTTTGGAAGCAAAAAATAAAATAAAATCACAGTGTTATGGATGGGGTGAGAATTTGGAGAAACACAATAAAATGAAGCTGTGAGTTCTTCAAATCCTGATTATTTATTTAATGTGGCATCTCCAGATCAGTTTCTAAGAAACCTAAACTTTCCCAACTTCAGAAATATTTAAATGTTATTATTAGCCATTTCATCTTTTCTGGCATGTATACAACCTTTTTTGCAGTGTTTGAAAACAGCCAGCAAGATTTTTATATTATTTCCCAGTCTGCACATTGCATCCATTTATATGTTTACAGATTCAAGCAATGGATGCTCAGATTGGATATTGTGCAGAAGCCATTTTCAGCCTCAGCCCTTCCTTGAGCCCTTCCTTTAATCTACTTTTCTTGATTCTATTTCTGCTTCCTTTCCTTTTCAGCAATTTTCTCATAATAATAATAATAATAATAATCATTCATGATCAGTATCCGACCTACAATATTATTCATCTATTCTTATCTCAACCCCCCTCTTGCATTTTTACCAGGAACACCTTGCTTGGTGAGATGGCAAAAAGTCCTTTTTTACAGATTGCCTCTTTTTTGCCTTTTATTCAATTTCCTCTTTCTTTTATTCTATCATTTGATTTTTGATTTTGATTTTTGTAGAGGATTCTGTAATAGTGAATTTGCATATATACTCTTCCCGGTATCTTATGCTTATATTTTAAAATTGCAGTCCAATGTACATCTATCTGGGAGGGAGAGTAAATCCTGCAAAACACAATGGGGTGTGTGTGAGAGGATCCAAACATAGTAGATAAGCCCAGGATTGCATTGAATGTTTACTTGTACTGTTTAAATATCAAAATGTGGCATTCGTTTGCATCTGTTCCCTTCACTACGTTTGTTTTATATTCTCTATGCCTTTCACCAGCCATTAAAAGAAACATTCTCTAGTTTTCTTTCTTTTTTAAAAACATCACCCTTCTTAGTTTGGGGTCCATGTTAGTCGTGCTGACCTATGGCTCCATACTTCACTGTACTCCTCTTCTACATGTTTCACCCAGCCCTACTTTTCTATGCCTCGTGTATCTTTTGGAGCATGTCAAGAGATGCAAATGTGTACACTCCTGCTTTCCTCATTATTTCTTTATAAATAATGAAAATATATACGTAACAGATGTTAGTACCAGAGCTAGTTTTAAGGCAGGGATAGGGAAACCTACATTTCCTTGGAGGAACATAATGCTTCGAGGGCTACATGGCAATGTTGAGAGGGACCAGAGTGGGGAAGAGGCTGGGTCCTAAGCCACCACACACTATTTTTCTTTGAAGACCATCATTGTTCCTAAAACCTTCCCTCTTTCTTTCCTAAAAATGTAATAATGGGATGTGATAATCTTAAAAGACAGTAATCCTGTTCAGGTGTTCTAGAAGCAGGTAAGATAAACAATTGAGGAAAGAGTACCCTAGCCCAGCCTCTCTATCATATTCTTCTGCTGCTGTCATCGTTTCTTTCTTTCTTTCTTTCTTTCTTTCTTTCTTTCTTTCTTTCTTTCTTTCTTTCTTTCTTTCTTTCTGGTGGGAGGAAACCACATTCACTCCCTCCTCCTTCTTGGAATGGCTCTTCCATTCCAAGTGGAGTTAATGAAAGACTGGGCCCCTCGTCCTGAGCACCAAAATGGTTAGTTACATCTCTGCAGGCAACATTTTGTATGGATATATTTTTCGGTATTTGGAAGCACGTTATAGAACTTACTATCAGTTTTGTGGTTCTTGTCCTTCTACTTCTCTTTCTACTGTGTGGTCTTTTTAGCTTTTTTGGTTCCCTCCCCCTCATGTTTTTAGCATAATAAAATGGAACAATATTTTAAACAGAGATCAGAATGCTTGAATAGGGCTAAAGAGAGTAAAGGACTGGGAACTTCTCAAGTCACCTCCAGCTGCAGAGACCACAAGAATGCAGGGGAAAAAATGAAACTGGAAATGTGTTTTTGAAAAATGGTTAAATGTTTTGGAATGAAATACTGCAGGGAGGTCCTGGAGTCTATTTTTTTTTTTAAAAAAAGGAACTCCTGAGAAAAAGCATTTGGAGAGGTGTTTGGTGGGGCCCTGAGGCAGCAAAAACAGCTCTGTGGAGAGGTTCCATTCAGCCCCAGGGCTTGGCTTTCCACCCCTGACATAGAACTAGGTAATACATTTCTCATGTTTTGGGGAGCGGTATTCCCTCGGTGAAAGGTGTCCATTGTCATGGCACCTGTTTTTCCTTATCTCCATATCTAGTGTTTATCCTGCTTTCTTTGTGATAGTCATGGGAAGTTAAGAATGGACTATGAGGAAATTGCATTGTGAGAAGAGAAAAAAGTTTAGTCACTGGGGGGACACAGTCCCTCTAATGTCTAGTTTAGATCTCCGAAACATGAGTTTATGGTTGTCTTAATTTGAGGTAAACCAAGTCCCAACACTATTTCTTGCTCTTTCACATAGAACTGCTGGATAGCTCAGTGAGCTAGGTATCTGGCTGCAGAGCTACAGGCTGGGAGTTCAGCTCCCCTCTGTGCCTCCTTGATAGGGGCTGGACTCAATGATCCAGAGGGTCCCTTCCAGCCCTGCAGTTCTAAGATTATTACTATTATATGAGCACCAGAGAAGATCAAGAATGAAGAGAGGACAGAGGTAGGAAGGAGAGTTCACAGGCCAAATGGGAACCTTCTTATGGGCAAGTGTTTTTCCATGCCTTCTATCATTCCGAGGTCGGTAAAATGAGTACCCAGCTCGCTGGGGGGGCAATGTGTAGAACTGCATAATTAACTTGTAAACCGTCCAGAGAGTGCTTGAAGCGCTATGCAGCACGCATATATATATGCGTGCTGCATAGAGTATATAAGCAGCACGCTTTGCTTTTGCTAATTTAATTCCTTCTGCTTCCAATGGCCCGCATCAAAAACTACGGCATAAATAAGCATATATATATTTTTAAGATCTGGAAGAAAAAGTGTATTGGTTTGGTAAGATAACTGCAAGAATCCAATGCTCTTTATCTCATGTCTCAAATTTCACTTTCTCAGCTTCAAGGCTAGCCTACCTAGATCAAAACTGGCTTCTTCATTATATACCACTGCGACAGCATTTTCTTTTTTTTAAGGCCCTATTAACTGTTAAGCTGACGTTCTCCTGAATGTGATTTTTTTTCATTTTTTTTTAAAATGAAGACCACTGACTGTGGAGTGACGTTATTGGAGGAGATAAGACTAAGTCAAACCAGATCATTTTCAAAGTGCATTGCAAAGTTAATCTCTCCACCACAATTTTTCAAAAGAACAAAAGAATTTAAACATTCCAAAATAATCTCCAACCCCCCCCCCCCACAGTGTATCCCTCCTTTTCTTGCACACAGATAATGCTCAGGTACACAGGAATACAGGTAATTTTTGTGTGATTTATTCAGAATTGTTACAGTGCCCTGACTTAGACAGAATGATCAGGAGGTTATCTGGCTGCAGAGCCAGAGGTTGGGAGTTCAGTTCCCCACTGTGCATCGCAGAAGAGATAGCCTGTGTGGCCTAAGGCAAGCTGGAGGAATAGTAAACCACTTGTGAAGAAATGGAGAAAATGAAGAAGCATGAAACATGGAATTATTCTGAAAAATTCAGGCTTCTCTGTCCACGCCTGGGAACAGCTTGTTGGGAATAGGGAGGACTGTGTTTGCCCAATAATGGGGAGTAAGACCTGCAGTTTATCTCTTGTGTGAGTGAGGCCTTCAAGGCCAAGTTGGCTTGTTCTCCCATACTGTGCTAATTGGAAAATGACTTCAGCTGTGTGAAGGGAGGGAGAAGGAAGTGCTCTTGTCCTCATGAATATTTGAGGGAATTCGAAGTCTGATTGGCACGCGGTCTGGAAGGGTCTAGAATGCAATGTTTAATGTATAAAAGGGGGTTCAGGAGTTAGTTTAGTTGGCTTTGCTTACCTCTCAGGAGATGCTATGCTCAATGGCTGCCCTTTTATGCTGTGCCTGGAAGGATGCACTCTGTGTATGCTTTAGAACTATGCTGACACCACACTATTTTTTTTCTCATGTGTTCTGGTGTGTTCTCTTAACTGCCTCATCATTTGTCTCAATTGTCTTTTTTTTTTTTTGCTCCAAAGTGCTTTTTTGAAACCTTTTTTGCAGCCTTTTGGAATTTTTCCTTCCCCCCCCCCCACTATCTTTAATAAAATAGAAAAATCTCTCCAACCAACTATGTACATATACGTATACGTATACATTACTACAGCCAAACCCATTTGTTCTTTACTCCAAGTGCCTCTCAGAATAATCTAATCTTCCTTGGCCATGGCCTAGCATGTCTGTGGGAACAGCTTCTCTCACATAAACTTTCCCCAATCTCTAGATCGCCTGGGGAAGCTTTGCTCTGTTTACTAGGACTGGTGCAATTCCTAACATCTGGGTGGATTCCTGGGAAGGATCTGGGTGCAAAGCCCACATATAAGGTTTTCTGTTCCCATAAAGTGTGCAGCTTGCATGTGTATAGTAGCCGCTTGCCAAAGATCACAAGAACGACACACTTCTTCTGAGCTTCTTGGCATCTAGGACTAGAACATAATAAAATGAACAATTTATTTTCCATATAAAAGGTACCAAGGTTTTAATTTGACAGTCTGATTCTGATGCCAAACTTTTGTTCTGAGGATGTTTAATTATCTCATATTTGCAACAACAAAAACAAGGGGATGGGAAGCATATGCAGTTTACTGAAGGAGAGAGCCAACTTGAAGAGCTTTCTAAAATATCCAGATCATTACACTATTTTATTTTATTTTATTTTGGCAAACATCTCATATCAGAGTGTGAGCAAAGTGTGGGAAGGTGGGTAAAAACAGTCAATGACTCTTCACAGTGAAGTGCAGCATGGAACAAAGTTTAAGGAGGCAGGATGAAAACCAGAAATATTCATACAAAGGCATTTAAAAATAAAATGCTAAAGTACAACCAGCTTTGCTCAATCCAGTGCCTTCCAGATAGATCACAATTCCCATTTTCCCCAGTTGGCACAGTAAAGCACAAGGTTGGGCAAAGTAGCCAGTCTTGGAAGTGATTTGGAAAAATAATATTATTACCTGTTACAGGTGGAGGGAGGGTAATGAGAGACACCAGGATGGTTCAAATGGTTTTAGTGTCAATTATGTTAACATTTGAGGGGTACTGAGTAATGCTTACTCATTACGTCAGGACTTTAATGTAAAAAAAGTTTAAAAAGTGAACAGCAATGTGCTACTAACAAGTAAAATACTGTGTTGCTTTCCACTTAGTGAGCAAGGAGTAATACCAATGTATTGCTCCCCCCCCCCTTTGTAACTTTTCCAAGTTTTGAGAAGAAGAGGACCCACTCTGTTCGGGGAAAGCCACACCCACCATGTTTTCATCCATGAGCTCTTCTCTTGCAGAACCAGCCCAGGAGAAACCAGTTTCACCGGTCTGAATCAGAAGGAGCAGTACAGACCACCGTTTCACTGAGCATATGTGACATCACAAGCCATCCTCCTGCCCAGAATCTCCATGGAGTAGTTTTTCAAATAACGGTCTGGGATTTAAAATAAATGAATCATGCAAACAGCATTGTATAATCAATTGTTAACAGGAAGCACAGGCAGAAGCCAAATCACCAAGGAGAACCCGGATTTGCTGTGGAGGAAGGCACACAAGTTATTTGAACAGAAAAGATAAAAACAAACCAAGTACATCATGGCATTTTTTTCACCTTTTAAAAACTCTCAGTAGGTCACAAAGAATATAAAACATTCAGAAAGAAGTCTAGAATGCGTCATTATGGTGAGCTGGGCTGCACTTTCTAAATGCAGTCAAAAAATCCATTTAGCAAATCCTGAGGCATTGCTTTGTCATAATGTCTTGAATATAGACGTTTTGGAAGAGGTAGCCATGTTAGTCTGTACTAGCATATCAGCAGGGATGGGGACTTGAGTTGTGAGACTTGCTGTCAAATTGGACTTAAGTCACACCAGTGACTCAGTTTGGACTCAACTCAGGTTTTTGTCATGACTAGTACTCGACTCAGAGCCCACCCACCTCTCCCTTTTTTCGGGAGGGGGAAATCTTGTTTTTAATAGAGACTTGGGACTTGGTGCCAAAGAGTCGGACGTGGACCTGGGACTTGGTACCAAAGACTCGGGACCCAGACCCAAAGACTTGCCAACATCCTTGCATATCAGGCAAAAGAAAAAGAAAAAAGAAAAAAAAGAAGAAAAAACCATTGTGGCACCTTAAAGACTAACTGCTATATTTTAATCTGAGTCCTCTCTGAGGAAGTGGATTTGACCATGAAAGCTCACATTAATTTTTTTAATTTTTATTTTCTTTTTGTTTGAATACACAAATCAAACTCAATCAGTCAAGACGCAGAAAAAATAACTCCAAAGACAACTATCCACTTCACACCTCTGAATTCAAATTTTTGTTTCTTGTTCCTACTTAATATTGGACACTATGGAAAGCTAGACTACTTCTAAGAATACTAGGAAATGAAAAGCAGAGTTAAGCTTTTCGTTTTGCTAACAGTCATTTTTAGACTGCATTCATTGTTTACTTCGTTGGCTTTATCAAGTAACCTTTGAAGACCCATCAAAATTGTCACCTAGTAATTGTCTACATATAAGATGTTGTTGATAACCTCTCCAGTGTCCTTGACAACCCTTCTAGTGACAATTAGAACATCATTTGAATCAGCAAGTGCTTCTTCAAAGATGTTTTCATCTTTATTCTCTAGAATTCTCTAGATTCAAGCCTCTTTTTTAAAAAACTAATACATCCATCAGTCCATTGAGCTGGCCTTTTTCAAAAGCTTTCTCCTAGTCAACAAAGCATGCATATACATCTTTGTTTATGTCATAACATCTCTTCCCAAGTCCTTTTAAAATACTGAAGTGAGAGTAAAAGAGCATACAGCATGGAACCAAACAATAGAAATGCAAGGTGTTGAGTACCAAAATATCCAGAAGGCAATGTATCAATAATCAAGCAAGCAAATGCTATGATCTTAATTTTGAGTACTAATATTAGGACTCAGGTCTTGTGGGCTTTTCCTAGGCTTCTGGTTGATCACTCTGAGAACAGAATGCTGGACTAGATGGTCTAATCCAGCAGGGGTTTTCTATAGTCTTATGTCTCTTTCTTCTTTGAAGTGTAAACAGGTATAGAGACATGCTTCTTTTGCCTAGTGTGATGGCTTTTTCTTGTTCTCTATAGCAGAATACATTTGCCCTGTTCAGATCATGGGGTTCATACGACCCACAAATGTATGAGTTGGCAATAGGGAAATGCCAGCTGAGCATTGTTGCATGGCATGCTAGCTGCGGCCATCACCTGATTTCTCCTTGTAGATGAAGATGGCCTCAAAAGAGATCCATCCTGCACCCCAAAAGAGATCATTCTTTGTATGGATCTACATCAACATGCAGATGTTGGGAGGAGAACAAGAAATTGAGGTAGGATCATTGATACAGCCACACACCTGGTTGACCTGCACTCTACCTCACTTTTGACTAGAGCGTTCAAAACAACAACACAATCTTTTCAGCTCGCAGAGCCACTGCCTTGCTAACAAATTGTTCAGCAGCATTGTTATTAATTGTTATTAACTGAACTGAAATTTGATTGCCCTCCAGGTTTTAACTTACATCTTAGTTTAAATCTATGTTATTCAAGCACTATCTGGTGACTCAAGCCATTTATATAATAAATCCCATCGTTCAGTTGCCTTTTGTATTGGACAGTCTTTCAACACTTCTGATAAAATATCTATTTCTGCCGCTTCCCGTATCTTCTCAATGAGTTCCTCTTGTTTGGGTACAGTGGTGCCTTGACTTACGAACGCCCCGACGTACGAACATTTCGACTTACGAACAGCTCCATTCGCAAAATTTTGCTTTGACTTGCGAACGGAGCTTTGACTGACGAACAAAAAAAAACCACGGGGGAAGCGGGAAATGGACTTTGGACTGCCTGGTACTGCCTGGTACTGTAATTTTAAAATGTAAACATTGGTTTAAAAGGTGCTTGGTTTGGTTTAAAGCTGCTTGGTTTTAAAGGTGTTCTGTTTAAAAGGTGTTTGTTCCCTCCCTCCCTCCCTCCTTTCCTGCCCTTTTTTTTTAACCTAAGTCATCTTAGGTTAAAAAAAAATATTCTCCCCCTAGTGGTAGAGGACGGATTAACCGGTTTTGCATTAGTTCCTATGGGAACTAATGCTTTGACTTACAAACGGCACCTCTACATACGAACAAAAAACAGCCAAAATGGATTAATCGGTTTTCAATGCATTCCTATGGGAAATGCTGATTTGACTTATGAACTTTTCGACTTACGAACATCTTCTGGGACGGATTAAGTTCGTAAGTCGAGGCACCACTGTATCTCCGATTTCTTCCAATTCTTAGCATAAAGAATTCTGGCTGCAGTGACTATATATATATAACTAGGTAGTTCTTTGTTTTATCTATATTGTCTGTTATAATGCTCAGTAAAAACAGTCCTGGGTTAGTGGAACATTACAAAGCAGTATTTTTTGTAACAGAGAATGTACTGCTATCCAATACTGTTTCGCTACTCTACAAGTCTACCACATATGGTAAAAGCTTCCCTCATGTGCTTCACACTTCCAACAAACATTTGACACCTCTGTATAAATCTTTGACAATTTTTCTGGAGTCATATGCCACCTATAAAACATCTTGTATATGTTCTCCTTGAAATTTACCGATTTCGTGAGCTTAATGTTATTTTTCCATATTTGCAACCATTGATCAATATCAATATTATGTCCTATATTTTGTGCCCACCTAATCATACATTCTTTGACCATCTCATCTTGCATTTTAAGTTCAAGCAAGTAATCATACATTTTCTTAATTACTTTATCATTTGAGCCCAGCAGAAGTTTATCGAATATCGTTTGTTCTGTATAAAAGCCCTCTATTTTATCTTTTCTGTACTTAGATTCCACTTGTGCTCTGGACCACCAGTCTAGATATATGTTTTGTGTTTCTAACTCTTCTTTGGACCTTAAGCAAGCACCCCATCCCTTCTAACTAGTGCATGATTTTTACCATTTGTGACTTGGGAATAATGGGAGAGAATGAGTCCTGAAAGTTCCCAGATGACAAGCCTAGATGCTAAAGTGTGCTGTCCTCGTTTGACTTAAGCACTTGCTCTGGCTAAAACTATGCAGTACAGACGGCATGTTGTTAGAAGCAGGAATTCCATAAGTGCTGAAAGATATCTGATTGTCATTGCTTGAGCTTTCTCATCTCTAGTATTTTACAAATTAGTGTGCGTTATTTTGTGATTGGTCATTGAGAGGTAAGCCAGGCTTTGTCTGCAAGACGGATTGCACAGGTACATGTGTCTGTAGAATTGTCATCAGCTTCTAATACAGTCAACCCTCGACTTACGAACTTAATCCGTTCTGGAAGGACGTTCTTAAGTCGAAAGGTTCGTAAGTCGAATCAGCATTTCCCATAGGAATGCATTGAAAACCAATTAATCCGTTCCAGCTGTTTTTGGTTCTTAGGTCGAGGGGCGGTTTGTAAGTCGAAGCATTAGTTCCCATAGGAACTAATGCAAAGCCGGTTAATCCGTTCCTACCACTAGGGGCAGAATTTTTTCTTTTTTTCCCTTTTAACCTAAGATGACTTAGGTTAAAAAAAAAAAAGGAAAGAAAAGAGGGAGGGAAGGAGGGAACAGACACCTTTTCAACAGAACACCTTGAAAGTTCAAATTTCACGCTTTCCCCGCCTCCCGCACGGTTTTTCCCCGGTTCGTAACTCGAAGCAAAGTTCGCAAGTCAAGGCTATATTTTTCTATCAGAGCGGTTCGTAAGTCGAAATGTTCGTAACTAGGTCCGTTCGTAAGTCGAGGGTTGACTGTAACATGCTGCCTATATCCTTTGACGTGGTGCTTACACTCCATCTCCTAGGGAGAGGGAATCCCACCAAGTGTGGGCTGTCTGCAAACAAGGCTAGCCCAAAGACGACCTCCCAAAGCTGAACAACAAAGGCCCATCCAAATTGAGGTCTCTAAACCTCCTAGCTGGAACATTTGTTTGAAACATGAAAATAGAAAATCCCAGAAACAACTGTTCCCATTCTTATCAGTAAAATATTTAACAATAACAAATCTATTTGTCTATTTGCTGCCCTTTTGTGGCAACCCAAATCTGCTGCCTGTCTCTCGCTAGTGGTAGGGCTGGCCTTGGCAATGGTGTTGGGAGCTGCTTTTCTCAGGATGTGAGGGCAACAGTAGTTTGTAATATGTGAACAGAGAGAATGGCCAGTATCCTATTTCTAGTCTCAACTAGACAGTAGACACATCAACTGTTGAAGGGTGACACACTCCCACTGACTCAATGGGTTTATTCTGGTTGGAACTAGCAAGAGGATCCTGGTCAATGAATGTAGGAGGGGTACAAACAAAAAGAAAACACATAAGCATGCCTGGATTTTCAAGGGTTGTGATTTGTTTGTTGTGTCAACTATCTCTTGAGAGAGATTATGCAGGCATTTCCAAAGTCTTGCATATTACAGGTAGTGGCTGGAATCTAGTACAGCAGCTTCTCTGCACAGACCTCATGACATGTAACCATGAATTAGGCTGAAGCCTTTGTTTTCAAATTTTTGATCCATACCCTGTTAAGAGACAGAGAAATGGAAGGCAAGAACTATTTTTAATCTACTCATCTCTCTTCAAATTAATCTGCTGTTACTAGGCCTAAGCCCTTTGGTTGCCACAGAAACCGCTGCTGCCTCCCAACTGTGTAGTCCTAAGAGACGTAATTGCATTCCAAGTTTCATAAACTTTCTATTGACCTTCCCCTGGCAGACTCATGCGTGTCGCCAGATAATGAGTCAAATTAATAGTCTAACATGATGGACTGGCTTTCCTGCAACATTGCATTTTCTCTTCAAATATCCTTTTTCTGTCCACTAAGATGCTCTGTAGCAATAGTCCCATACACATTCCGAATTCAGCAGAATTCTGAATAGAGATTGAAGATTTGAGGTAGGAAGGTTAGAAAGTAAAATATTGCCAGCAATGAAGATGAAAAATCATCACAGCCTAGGCAAGCTGATCATAATAGTCAAAATTGAAAAAGGTGCATTTTTACAATAGAGAAGAGTGAAAATGTATAAGGATTAGCAATACAAGCAGTACCTACAGTATGTTGTCTTTGTGTGTTTGTGTGTGTGTATCAACCTGCCATTTCAGGGTGCACCTCTCTCAGGCCATTAGTGACCCCTGATGACAAGAGAAAATGAAAGAGAAGATAAGGAACGACCCCCAGATCCACGATCAGATGAATCAAAGGGGAAATTATCCAAATAATAATAACTAAAGAAACAGAAAGAGAACATTTAAGTAGGGGAAAAAAAATCACTGATAACCACTGTGAAAGAAATTGGGGGACATTTGACCTTCCAGATGTTTTGTGCTACAACTTAGCATTAAGTTGCAACTGGAAATATTGACTGAGATTTCTAGGAGTGGAAGTCCAAAAGATATGGAGAATCAAAGTTTCTTTATCCCTGTAGTGTGACATTGAGTCAGAACAAAGTGAATGCTGATGGCTCCAATCACCTTTAGTCGCACTTCATTGCCTACATCAATTTGCCCTGGGCAAGGATCCACATTTTCATTGGCATCAGATTGACATCTATCAAGTTAAATTGGATAGCAAAATTCCAACCTCTGTATCCAGTGCATGTTGATGAACATAAGCATTAGCATTCACAGTGTATACAATTTCAAAGCCAGAAAAAATAATTTATTTAAGAAGACACTGTGAATGTCTGTGAAGACTGCAATAATTTTATTTTATATAGAATACTTCCTTGTTTACTTCACCAAACATAATCAAGTGTTGCTGGAGCAAAAATAACAAATTTCAGTTTATCAAATCCTCGCAAGACTTTATAGTTATACCGTTCTTTTTGAAGTGTTTGGCACTCTCCACTAACTCTTCAAGTTTGATTAGAATGATCTTAATGTTTTCAGCATACTTAGCACTTACAATGGAACACTTTTCTCAAGACTGCATTACAATAAGACTACAGAGTAACAAAGAGGCTGCCTCACAGCCCTTTAGTCTAGTCTGGTAGTGCTACTCTCAGACTTGTATGTTATGCTGTGCTAAATAAAATCAAAATCTTAGTCCTATTCTGGTATGATAACAACAGAATTCCGCAATTCGTATGAAGCATGCAAGTCAACAGTTTCTGCATGCTTCCTTTTCTTTTGCTTCTGCTAGTTGTGGGGAGAGACAAGGAGTTCTACATGGCACTGAAGTCCTGGTTACCAGGGAAAATGAATTAACCAACAGTTCTGGTTTCTGATGTTTCAAATGTTCTGGTATTTCAAACCCAGTGAACACTGAACACACTTAATGTACCATTTACGTTTCAGTCACTACATACAATATATAACATTAGCATCTTAGTAGTGCAACATTTGTTTAAGTTATGTATTCCTGATAGTGCATTAGTAGGCCAGGGTGCTCAGTTTAAACAAGATACTGTGTCTGGATGGGAACCTGTGATCCACCAGATGTTGCTGGCTTGTGCCTTCCTTCATTCTATGGGCTGTGCTGGCTGACGATGATGAGACACGGTGAACTAGATGTGGCCAGTGGGCAAGGCATAGTCAGGGATCATGGGAGGTCTAGTCCAAGAGCAGCTGGAGGGCTTACAGCTTGGAAACAAATATTTTGGGGAAGGCTGATCTTTCTAGCTTTTTCTAGCAATTGTGCATTAAATGCCTTCTGATGTTGGCTTTATCCTCCCAGTGCTGTTTCTCCTCAGCCATAGCAACGTTCAGTCCGCCTCTGTACATTGAGCAATCATGGCTAACAGGCACTGGCAGACTTTTGAAAGCTCACCCCCCTTCCCTTACTTCCACTCCACGGTACCACCAGAGTCTGCAGCAGGGCTAAACCAGCTGGCAGGCAGAGGGAAGTGGCTGTCCCAGAAGACAGAGGTGTCAGAGGACATAGCTGCCTGTCATCTGGGTGGCCCTAAATCCCCTAAATTAGTCTGCTACTTCCAGGGATGGTGGAAGATGATCTTCCATTATTAACGACAAAGAAAAATTAAGTCTTGCCAGCTTTTGTGCACAGAAGAGAATGGGTGCACATTTTCTTCTTCGCCTTAAGAGACCAAATGTTGTAGACCAGAACTGGTTTGCTGTGCTTTTCAAGAATGAAAGAGACACTGATTTGAATTTTGTTTGTGATGTGTTCAGCAGAGAAGAGTCATATTCATTTGATGGAAACATTAGAATGGAGCATTCTCCCTTAAACTTGTTTGTATTCAGCTTCAAAGAAATTCATTCTAACTGTCCATCAGCCAAATGCTTTGCCTCGTACACTAACCAGGCAAATAACATCTAACAGAGCACAAGGGAGCTGGACAGAGATTCCATGTCTATTCATAGCTTCCCTTAGATAATCAAAATACTTCTTTACTTTTTTGGCTCTGACACATAACTGTGGGAACAAGGCTGCCTGCCCCCTTGAGAATTACTGTATCAGGGGAAAATGCCTGTACTGCTTGACATGCATTGTTTATGTAATACGCCAATTTGGGAACAGCCAAATTCAGGCCAGAAGGAGAAGTGCAAACGGATTCAAATGTTTTAATGTGGTCTTCTAGAGAAGGAAGAGCCATGGAGACAAACATCAGAGGTTAGAAAACGTACTTTTTTGTATGACAATTTTCAAAATGCCCCAAGCTGGAATCTGCAATTTAATGACACTCCTCCTACTCCATTTGAATGCACATCCCCATCCAAACAACAAAAGACACAGCCATTTTGAGAAACCCTGATGTAACTGATGCAGATAAGAACTTAGAGAGAGCCCTGTGGAATCACACTGAAGAGCTGTTTCTTCCAGCATGCCCTTCTCACAGAACGGTTGCCCATGGGAAGCCCACAAGCAAAACATAAGTACAACAGCACACTCTGTCTTGACTTCACCAAATACAGGGGCACAATGTTCTTTTCATAGAGGGGAAGACATATTAGCTATGTTTAGTAACTCCATCCTGTATGGGTTTATCTAGCCGTCTTTGAAAGCTCTCCAAAGAGATAGCCATTGCTATTTCTTGCGGTACTGAATCTGACAATTTAACTATGCATTGGGTGCACAAGTTCTTCTTCCGATCCATCTGGTATCTCCCATAGGTACCACTCTGCTCTTTTCTCTGGTGTGAACAAAAGCTTGTTTTATAGATAGATTTCCCTTCCTGTATTAATATCGCCTATGTTTATGTCCTCCTTCGTCATCTCAGTCATATGACTTCGAAAAAGGCTAGGCTGTGTAATACATATGCCCAAATCCAACATGACACTTCTGCAAAGGGAATAATATTTTGCGGGAAGCAATAATTTAGATAATAGAGAAGGGGGGGGGGGGGTCCTACATGGAAGAAAGGTTCCTAACATTCATCCTTCTCCACTATGTTCCCCTACCCGACCCAACTAGGGATGAGCCTTTCATGTCTAAATGAAAGACCCAAAATAGGGAAGCAGCAATTCATCTTCTTTGGGAGATCACTCTTGAAGCTCTCAAAATACAAATGATTCACATTTACAGAAGAGAGGTGGACAAAGTTTTGTGTTTCTCTCATATTTTATTTTTCGTGTAACTTTCTGGTACCCTTTGTCTGCCAAATTGTCTAAGGAATTTTCATCCAGTAGTGTTGCAAGACTGCTATCAGCAGTTGACTGGAACATTTTGAATCTCTAAAAGGGCCTGGAACCCAGTGAGAAGTTTCCTTAGTTTCAGTCATTCTGTGTATGATAACTATGTGCTGGGCTCCTGGCGCTATTGTTTATTTTATTGTGTATTTATTCTGTTCAAGGTGTACATTTTGGCAGAGGGTTTGAGGACTGTTTGATCTTTCCAAGATAAACCTTCAGGAGCTTAGAGGCATATGGAATGGAGAACTAGAAGGTGGCATACAATGGAAAATTGCATTAGAATCTATATGAGATGATTTTGTAGACTTGAAATTGACAGTGATTCACCAAAAATAGTATTTAGAATACCCATACTGAACTCCACAATGGCTGCTTAGGAAGAGATTGCCAAACTCTGACAGACAGAACTCTGAAGATGTAATACTGGAAATGCATCCTTGACACATATGATCTGGGCTTGTCCAGTCATTCATTCATTTTGAATTGAAGTCCTTGTTTGGATTAATGAAGTATTGGGGAAATCTTTGGTATTTGCAGATATTCATGTTCCTGTAAGTTATATCTGTCCTATGAGGTTTAACAAATGGGCAACAAAACTGGACTTTATGAGCCCATATGGTGGCTAAGAGACTTATACTCTGTGCTTGGAAGGATAAATATCCACCATCTGCTACTCACAGTGGTTGGAGGATCTGTCAGCACTAGCTACATTTGAAGAAGCATTTTACAGACACCAATTTCATGAAGACATTTACTTGGATGTCTGGAAGACCTACTCTGATTTGTATATTTAATTTGAGATGTATGTAGTGATGGTTACAACTGTATTGTAAATTCATAATGGTGGTTTATAGTGTGTACTAACATTATTGTATTTACTTTTTTGTTCTGTTCTTTTTTTTCCCCTTTTCTTTAGTAGTTCATTTTTTATGTTAGATCAGCAAAAATAAAATATTTTTTAAAAGTACTATGGAAGAAGCTGTAACCCAATTTTGTATGCAGCACATGGGAAGCTTCTTCTTCTTCTTCGGCTAGAAAACATGTATATGTAAAAGATCTGGGAAAGATCTCTGCTTCCAGAAATGCTGGTAGAGATCAGGGCTGCTAGCTGTGGAGAAAATAGTTACAGGCTAAGGTTCAGCATAATGCAGTGCCCTGTGTTTCTGTGTTCTGCTGGAAGGGGAAACTAAAATTGAAGACCACTTCCAGTTGTGTTTCAGCACAGACTGTGAAAGATGGGGCAGAATCTGATAGTCTTTAAATCTGTCCAATGTCAATTTTTTTGAAAAATCATGTGTGGTTTCAGGTAACAGCTCTGAAATGGATTTGGAGTATTGGGTGAAGGCTCTGATTTGAATAGGGAGAGATTTTCAGTTTTCAGAAGATTTTAAATTCCCTGTTTAGCTGCCTGGTCTTTCTCCCGCATCTGTTAACTTAACAAAGTCTAAGTGTATTACGTATTACTAAATGAGAGATAACGAAATTCCATTTGTAATACAATATCAATGTTTCAGTTACTTTTGTAGTTGCAAGCATGTTGTTTCGCTAAAAGCAGAGAAGGAAATTCACAGAATTTCACCACTGGCTTATGCTATATTTTATGCTCTTGCCTCCTGCTCTCTTGTGGAGCTGAGCTGACAACAAGGTGGAGAAGAGGGTGGTTGTTTTATACACAGATCAGAGACTCAGATGCCAAAATCCTGTTGGCATATCTTGGCTGAAATCTTGTTGCTAAGCTCTGCATATGCATCAGCGATGATGTCATCATCAGTGGCAACGTTTTGCTGACTGAAGGCAAATTCCTGTTGATTAAAGGCAATTTCAGGGTGCATCTGACTTCTTCACAAAGCAACAACATTGCGTGCATGCAAAATTCTGAAAGGAAGCATTTAATCAGCAGCAATTTGACACTGCTGATGACATCAGTGCTCTTGCATATGCAAAGCTGTGCAATAGGATTTCAGCTACAGAGGGTAAGGGCTATGTAGCCAGAGTGCTTTGTGTCTGTCATAGCAGTCCCTTGCTTGCATACATAAGCTGGAGCTTGCCCTATGGAAAATAATAGGGATTTTTGCTTCCTCTTGCAATTCTCATATTCCCCTTTGTGCTAGGGATGGGGAAAAAGGAACCACATGCAGCACAAACAGTCATGCATGCTCTAAATAAGCAACAGGACACTGGTAGTAGTATTCAGATATGTTTTTTAAAAGTAAGTAAAAGTAATAATTTAGTTACTTTTCAGAACGAGGAAAGAGGAGGATTCCATTCAAAATGTGCAACTGCAAAGGTAACTGCTTTGGGGCTAAAGTAATATAATAGTAACTAATTATGTTTAAAATGTTACGTTCCAAAGCTTCATGAATACGTCCCGTATTATTCTACAGTAGAGTTTTTCACATGCTTTATTGATCTGGTTAGATCTTGATGCCATTTACTGTAGAAACAAAGTCACTACCTTGACATAGAAAGCTTTGGAGTGCCCAACCACCCCACTGGGAGGGAAAATCTTCCTGTTGAAATACTGTAAAGACAAAACAAACCATTCTGGCCTCATAAGGTTACTACAGTGAGAACTAGAGACATAAAAGGGTCATTCACAAGTATTTGAAAATGGCTTGAACTCCCAGTTTCGGCTTCTAATTGTTGAAAGTAACATTTGAATTTATAGGAGGATTAAATCTTGTATTCTCTCCCCACCCATATGACATTTGAATGGGCACTTAAAAGTTCCATGCAACATCCTTGCTGTGTAATCAGAACATTTAGATAGTGTGCTAAAAGCAAGCAGAGTCACAATCGAGTCTGCAAGTAACCAATAGTTTAACAGAAACAGGGTATAAATAATGAAATGAGCATGAACATCAAGGGCCAGTATCTGTTGCTAGTTCTACCCAGAGTAGACCCATTGAATCAATGGGATTTACTCAGATGTTGACTTACTATTCACTCATTGGTTCAGTGAATCTACTCTGGATCGGGACTAGCAATAGGATACTGGTCAAGGAGTCTTAAGCAAGAGAAGAGGAGCCAGATAATCAGCAACTAAGTCAATTGAACCTGAAGATTTTTTCTCTCAGCCACAAAAATATGGCAGCCAGCTAAGTGCTGACCGTAAATTATAAATCAGCGGAACTTCCCCCAGGAGAATTTGTTCTTGGTCAGCTTTCTATGAAGACTAGAACAACTAATGATTTGAGGTAAGCACTTTGTTCTAAAAACAACACTGTGGCCCAGCCAATTTAGCTTTCAGCGCTATAAGAGGTAGGTTTGTTTCTCTTGGAGTGATCTTTCGAGGTCTTAGTGCAAATGTCTTTGTGTGTTTGCTGCTATGCTGTCAACGATGAAAGAAGGAACTCTGGCAAAACTGCTGGCCTGCCAAACTGAAGAATGGAGAGGGAGAAAACCTTGGTGCTGACAAGAAGCCTTTCACAACCAGTGTGCTTTCCTGCCAGGTAATGTCCACAGAAGGTCATTCTGTGATGCATTTGTGTTTACCTTTCAATAGTTGAAGGCGAATCAGTCTTTGTTAAGAGGAAATCAAAAGAAGAAGGAAATGACTATCACATATTCACCACCAGTGCCCTAAAAGCTAAGGTGTCCTCCTCCCCCAACATTAAGAATTAATGTAGTGAGCTGGCTTTTGGGTGAGTCCAAGTATAATAAATAATATATCTTGTGTTTTGTTAACACTACAGTATTGTACCTGGCCACCTGAAGAACATTCTTGGTGGGTTTGGCGCGCAATGTAAGAATGTTTAACAAATACTTGCAAAAGTCAATGGGAAATGGGCAGAGCAAAAGAGACAAATTTGCAGCTGTTTCAAGAAGCTGAAAGGGCAAACGTGGGTCTTCAGATTTCCTAGTTCTTTTATTTCTTTTATTAGCTTTATATGCCACCCCATTAGTGTAATGCACTACTCTGGGTGGTTCACAACAAGTAGAATATCAGACTGATAACAAAAAAGTGTGAGACTCTAAAAAACCAGAACCATCAGAACAGTAATAATAGTTTTGCACTTTCCTCTAGAAGAGGGAAAACAGAGGCGCAGCATCAGGCAGGGTCATTATAGAAGTGAAAAGCAGTGTTTTAAGCTGCCTTCTGAATGTTAGCAGGGAGGGGCCAGACATAGCTCCACTGGAAGCTGCTCCCATAGAGTTGGCGCCCCTGCGAAGAAGGCCCGGCTGCTTGTAGAAGACTTCCAGGCCTCCCTTGGAGTGGTAATATGGAGGAGCATAGCCTGGGAGGATCTGGTGGGTTGGGCAGATCTGCTTGTAGATTTGGTTGATGTAATTAATTGTTCTAAAATAGAGATAGATAACAGGGATCAAAATCAGTTGCAGAGGCTTCTTGTTAGATTTCCATGTTATTCTGAAAGATCCACCTCTCCACATACTCATTATTAAATGCTTTCTCTACTTTCTCTCAGGCTGAAGGAGGTTTGTAGGGGCATGATCTTTCATATTTTTGGACTGCAACTCTCAAAACTCTCCAAGAATTCACTAGTCAGAATTCAGGGAATTGCAGCTAGTTGGCATCCTTCAGTCTCAAGAGACTATGGTAACGTGCTCTGAAGAGAGGTCTTGGAACAGCGTCTAGTGTGGCTGAGAAGGCCATTTCAAGAGTGACAATCCCTTCCACACTGAAGACAAATACAATCTGTCCCCTGTCCAGCTCCCTGATTTTGCTGCTTTCGGGACTGCCTCTTTGCCTCGGCCTGCTGAACAAGTGTCCCTTCATATTGGGAGAGGCCATGCCGCGCCGCCTGCCTCCAGGCTGAACGCTCAGATGTCAAAGTTTCCCATCTGTTGAGGTCCGTTCCTAAGGCCTTCAGATCCCGCTTGCAGATATCCTTGTATTGCAGCTGTGGTCTCCCTCTGGGGCGATTTCCCTGCACTAATTCTCCATACAGGAGATCTTCTGGAATCCGACCATCAGCCATTCCTATGACTTGCAGCACACAGACCCAAATCTGTGAACCTCTAGATTTCACCTCACTCCTCCAGAAAAGGGCTTTTGGGCAATTTACCTCAGGTACTGACTTCATTTCCCCCCACTTCCCCCTTCTTGCCATAGTGCTTCCTGGAAATCATAATTCTTTGGGAGGTACCTTGTATAGAACCTAATAGGAAGTAAGGCTACCTCTCCCAGTGTCTTCCTTGCCCAGGAGGGCCTCTCCCCGCCCCATCAGTCATGTGATGGCAGGGGTGGTTTTGCTGATATAGGGTGGAAGATGCTGGGAGTTGACATCTCAGTCTCCGTTAGCCTTTATAGAGGGCACCTCCTAAAGAACTAAGACACCCAGGAAGCACTATGACGGGGTGGGGGGGGGAGAGGGAGAAAAAAATGAACTTGGTAACAGAGGCAGATAACTTGAAAGCCCTTCTTTAGGGGGCGAAATCTATAGGTCTGCAGATGTGGGTTTGTGGGCTGCAATTCCCAGAATTCTGTCTATGGAATTCTTGAAGAATTCTAGAACCTGCAGTCCACCAAAACCACAGAAGTGTACACCCTTAGTGGTTTGATTTTAATGGGCAATTAAGTGTTATCATCTCTTAAGTCCAAACCTTCTTCTTCATTTGTTGATATGGGCTGATCCAGCTGTCTGCATTTTTGGAACCTCCTTGTGGTGGTGATGGGGCTTTGGGGACAGTCACCATGAGCACCAGCATCTCCAAGTTTACCACTATGCCACTGCCTAGGATAGAGGAAAAGAGTTATGGAAGATTGTAGCATGAACAACCAGAAAGTGCTCCTGGTATATGCACCTCATTTGCTCCCTGCAGTCTAAACTGTCTGCGAGTTCAAGCACAGGAAGAGAGAGAGCTGGACTCTTCCTGAATTTCTGAAGCTTATCACCCTAAGTTCACTTTGAATTGGGAGTGAGAAGAAGAAGCCAATGTATGTAGCTCTTCAGTTGAAGATATATATTCCCATTCCCAGAGAAAAATAAGTTGCTGACCACCAGGGGCCTGGAGATAGAACACCCAGGGAAGCCATTCATTCAAATTGGTCATATAAATGCTAATTAAATACTAATTTTCCCTTAAGGGTTTTCCTTTAAACATCTTAAGGGTTTAAAGGGTTTTCCTTTAAGGGTTTTCCTTTAAACATCTTAAGGGAAAAAAGTTAATTAAGAAGAATGTTGTTCAGAAAGGTGTAAAGAAGGAATGATTAATGAATGAGCAAGACTCAACGTGTTTTGATGCTCCATTGTTAATGTATACCAAATATGTATGACTACCGTATTTTTCTGTGTATAAGACAATACTTTTGTCTAAAATATTTAGATTAAAAATTGAGGGTTGTCTTATACACGGAAGTAAGGAGGGGGGAGGGATCAAAGTGCTTTGATCCCTGCTTTCCCCCTCCACTTTCTTCCGAAGAAAGAAATTTTGGGTTAGAAAAGTAGGGGGGGGGGGGGGGAATCTTATACATGGGGTGTCTTATACACGGAAAAATACGGTAGTCAGTCTGTTCTAATGGTCTACAATAGCCTACAAATTATCCCTATAGTTTATTATTATAGTAATTTAAAAATAACACTTGTTAATTGCTTTATTGTTTAAAATGGAGAAGAACCTAACTTTTTTAAAAGGGAAAGAATATATATATATAAAAGATTCAAAGTAGACAAATAATTCAATATGACTAGATCACTAGAAAAAAAAAACCCACTGTTTGAGTGTCCATAGCATTTGTTTAATATCTCTGTTCTTCAGATGTCCTACATATCTTTCAGGAAGGGCTGAGAAGATCTGTCAGCCATTCATCACAGTGCAGAAGACCAGGCAGCCAGAATTGGGAGAAAGAAGGGTTATACATTAATAAAAGAAATAAAGCATATAATTAATAACTCATAATGCTTAATAATTCTGAGTAATTCACCTAGTATTTTCTACAGTTCACTGGGTATGTATACACGTGAAAAAGAAACATTTCTGTTGTTGATTATGAAACTGTGCATCTTTAGAAAACTAACACCATAATTATGAAATGAAATGAAATAAAATTAAAATCAATGTAAGTTGCTGCTTGGCTGATCCTTTTCCTTCCATGACTGCTCATTTACACCTTCTTTAAATATTTACATAATTTTAAAACCATAAATAGTATCACTCCTTTACTTCACATTCAAGCACAAATTAAAAGTTTGAAATGTTGAGAAATCTGATAATATTTGCACATGTGATTGCTCATTTTTATGCTCTACATACAGGCAGCAAACAGTACATATTAAAGCATTCTACATTGTCCCTCCAGCCCTCTCCTCCTATTTATTCCCAAGTAAACATTCATGAACTGCTGGATAGCTCAGTGGTTTAGGTATCAGACTGCAGAGCCAGAGGTCGGGGGTTCAATTCCCCACTGTGCCTCCCTGACAGGCACATGATTTGGCTAGTACTAAGCAATAAAATTTTGGCCAACAAGTGGCAGCAGGATCCCTTGCAGGTAATTGCGGAAGTAATTCTCTTAAAATTCAGTGGGGCATCTTTGCAGCCGTGCCAATGCAACCTAGCCAAGCTCTCTCAGGTGGTAGTACCTCTGGTTCCATACTCCTGGGTAATGGTGGGACAGCACAGCAGCTGCTTCCTTCCTCCTTCGTGTTCCCATGATCCACTGCAGCAGTGCAAATACTCTTGGGCAACCGAGCTCAGCAGAGACCCATGTCCTCCCACACTTTCATGAGAGCAAGACTGCGCTCAGCCATCCCTCTTCCATTGCCCATATCCCTCCACCAGCTGATATTGCAAAAGAACACTTACAGGAAGAGGGAGGGCAAGGAAGATGACAACAATGGCAGCTGCACTAGTGGCTGCTTTGGTTGTGGATCAGCAGCTGTGCCTTCAAACCCAAGTGTCAAAGTCCAAGATATCACAGGCAGCCTCTCACCCTGGACAAAGGCACCAGGACCCAGTCCGCCACACAGGGTATCGAGTCCAAAGACACTCACTGTGCAGCTGGCTGTGACCGAGCAGAGGCGGGAGCACCGGCCTGGGAGCCAGGTCACAGGACTGGGAGCATGGAGACCAGCAGAGGTCAAGGCAGGTGCAGGAACACTGGAGTCCAGACACAGAGATACTGGATGCAGATGCAGGTGAAAACCTTTGTTGCTGAGGCAAGTTCTGGGAGGGAGAACCACTCCTTAAATAGGGCTTCCCTCCAGGCCTTCAGGTGAGCCTCATGAGTGGCCCAGCAGCTGTTACATGGGCCAGGGCCTGAGCCTGCAAACACCAGGGCATTCCTGGGTCAGGCTGGCCCCAATCCTGCAGCTGCTAGGGCCATGTGGGCCAGATCCTGACACTAAGGCATTGTGGGAGACCATCTCTCCCACAATGCTTTGGCTTTGAAAGTCTGAGCTCATAGTAGCCACTGCTCCAATGGTGTCGTGGCAGCTGGCAGCAATTCAAAGCTGCTGCTGCCGCCCATACTGCTGTTGTCATCCTCAACATCCTTAACCTCTGGCTCTTACTGTTCCTGCCTGGCATTGGGGGACCAGCTGGCAGCAGGTTGCTTCTTTTCATTTTTACAGTCACACATCTCTGCCTTTCCTTCGTCTGGTCTGGATGGGCATACTGCTGGACCAATGGCAGGGCAAAGGCTGAAATGGAGGACAGTCTGGCCAAAAACTGGACCAATGACCATGCAAATGTGGAGGCAGAGTGTGCACCTATTCAGTAGTACAGAAAATATTTTGTACATACTCAGAAACACTCAAAATATTTCTAAGTAAGTATTCTTCACTGTTGAATCCCCCGCTGGTCTTTGTAGTCACTTAGGCTGCACTCACTTCACAATGGCACTGGATCATGGGCCTGTAACAGGAGTACAGATACGATTCTTTCTTAACCTTTTCTTGGTTGAGACAAACACTCCATGATGTTTGAAGGATGGCATATTGCTGAGAGAGGCATTCTCAGTAGATCTCTGCTTTTGGTCAGCATTCTCAAGCCTGGCATTTTCCAGAAATGTTAGACTACAAATCCTACCATCCCTGGCCAGAAATGGAATTATGGGATTTATTGTCCCAGATGTTTAGAAAGTAGTTTGGAGTAGCCAGGTTGCAAAAACTAATTTAATCTACAAGAAGATCCAATTTGAAGGAATTAACAACAAAATAGTAGTAGGGGAAAGGGTGTAAATCGCAATAACACGTCATTTTTCTCACAGAGCATCCTTTGACATTTACTAATGGCTAGTATCCTGTTTAAAAATACAGAGGCTCCATGCCCACAGTGCTCTGCATTTGCCCTGAAGATGACTGGCTTGCATAAATGAGAAGATTGTCTTGTTGCCAACAACAGGGCTTTTGCTGAAACACAAATATCTACTGGATTCCCTCTTGTGTGAGTAGGGTCAGAAGAGGAACCACGTACCGAAAAGACTATTTGCTGGGCAGCTTTCCTCAGACAGGACCAGGACATTGATCTTTAATAATTATTTTAAAACTCAGAAGCGTTAATCCAAATTAAATTATGTTTTGGGGCCTCTAGCCAAAATCTTAACAAATAAGGCCTTTCGTAGTAACATGCTGTGCTTTGTTTGATATTTTCAGCTTTACTTTTATTGTTTATGAACCGTATTGTCTCTTTTAGATCAACCAAGTGGAATTCTGAGGAAAGGAAGGAGGGAAGCAGGCCCAGGAGAGCGATGGTAGGAGTTCTAAACCAGTGGGACAATCTGTGCAGGCCTTTGCTAAGTCTGAGAAAGATTCAAAAATAAAACTTTGATTTTCTTCAATGCCCCAGTCTGGAGTATAACACTAACAGTTTTATTACATGACAGAACTCTACACCAGCTGCCAAACATATTTACAGTATATATACAGACCATAAATGGTTTGATAAGTTGGTCAATAGTGTCCTGAGTACTTATGAATTAAAGCCTCTTATTTAAAAATAGTAAGGTTTTTTTTGGGGTGTGTGTGTGTTCCTCCTCCCTTTTTTTTTTTTTTTTTTTTTTTTTTTTTTGGCAAGTCATATCTACAAATCCTAGGCCTGGAATAAGAGTTTTCCAACAGATGAAAACTGCAGAGTTTAGTTCCTTTGTGCTACTTACAGTAAACTCCACTGAAGTCAAATGGATTTGAGCTGCCCAGCACTGTGTGGGGTTTCAGCTTTCCTATATAGTACTTTGTGGGATTGGGGGTGGGCTGTGCTGCAGTTCCTATGGAACAGTTTCTAATGTTTTGTGGCTTTGTATAAACTGAGAATATTCTGACCTTTAAAAAACAGAAATATGCTTCTAAGATATTTTAAAAGGTTATATAGTTGAAATAATATTCAGGCTGCCTTGCAACAGTGTCTGATCTTTCCTCCCTGAAGATGGATTTTTCTTGGTAAGAAAAACCAGCTTGGTGTTTTGAGTCAAAGGCTCAAAACCTCCTCCCATTGCCATCTGTTGATCTGCACCTCCTCGTCTCCTAAGTGTTTCTGGCTTGCCAGTTCTTTTTTCATGACTAGCCAACCCCACATGCCTCTGTTGCACTCACCGATTCTGCGGTGGAAGCAGGTTTTCCTAACCAGGAAAACATGGAATGCGGGACTGAATCAGGCGCCATATTATACTAGCAAGATGCTTATCAGATGTTGGAAAGGTAAATGGAAATGTGATCCAGACTAAGTTTTGCAATAATGAATATTTATAAACCACCTGGTTTGGAAGATTTCCATGCTGTATTCGACACGAATAAAACATTCAATATAAACAGTGCACTAACCTTAAACTGCTGCATCTATGGTGTCCATGGAATAGATGGAGGATGGACTACACCAAGAAAAAGTAATGTACACTGGAAAAAAATATTGTTCAGTAATCAGAATACATACATTGGGATTCTACATTGGGCTCTACATTGATCAAATTAAAGGGGGTGAGAATGAAAAAGAAAGAAAGAAAGAAAGAAAAAAGGAGGAGACAAAACACTACAGAACCTTAAAGACGACTGGTTTTGTTTTAATGTGAGCTTTTGTGGATCAAAATCAAGTTCCCCAGGCACACCTCACAGACTACAGATGCTTCTCGTCTGCTTTGGCTAAAAAGCTTTACAAAAATAATTTAAGGTGTTACTAATCTCCAATCAAGCCCAAGATATTCTAGTAGTTGAGGGAATTGTTTTCTTTTCCCACTAAACAGGACAGAATCACCAAAGAAATTCCTCTAAATAAGACCTTTTTGAAACAACCAGTGTGGTGTCTGCTCAGGTCAAGAATATTAATGTACTATTTGCATGGACCAATGAGAGAGCTGGAGAGGCGGAGTCACGAGATATGAGAGTCCCTGCAGGGGGAGGAGAGAGTTAGATTGGAGATTAGAGGATGTGTGTTTTGGGAGATTAGAGGATTGGTGATTTTGGAGTTTGGAGTGGAGAGAGAGGGTTGGCGGTTGAGAGTGTATGAAGAAGGATGTTTTGTTAAGAGTTAATGACATTGATTATACCTTCATCACCTGTAATAATAAACAATTTCTATTTGGTTCTTTTTAAAATGACACATTGCCTGGACCTCTGTGATTAATAATAAACAATGTTGATGTAATCAACTGGTGGCAGTGACACGACACATAGTTTGTGCCCTGTGATTGGTGAAACAACCAAGGGACAGGTGGGAATGTGACAACCAGTTGCTGTGCTCTTGTGTAGGTACCATTTATTTCAGTGGGGGTATTCGGGAAAAATGTCCCAGGATACTGTACTCTACAGCAATAAAAACAGCTTGGTTAAATATATTTCATGGCTGTTTCCAGTTCTGTGGTTAGGATTTGTCCCAATGAAAAGAGCCTTGGTTGATTCGCAGAGCTACATTTTTTCTTTTTTGTTTTTTGTTTGTTTGTTACCTGCTGCACAGTTAAACAGGATATTTTATGTAGATACAAAAAGCAAATTTGCACTGAAGTAATACATGATTTTCTCAAGCTGCATTCCAAAAAGGAAGAGGCCCTAGAGATTATATTGCAACTATACATAGCTGGCTGGATAGCTCAGGGAGTGGCTAGACAGGCATTTGTTCCACTGTTTGTGGTGTGTTTCTCACTGTTCCTTTCAATATTTATTCCATTGATTCTACAACGTTAGTATTCATGAGGAATAGATCCAATCTTGGCACAACATGGTGTGTGTTTTTGGCCAGCAGGGCTTGTGTGTGTGTGTTTGTAGGGTTTCCATTTGTATTGTTTTGTCTTGTTTTTAGCTTGTGAGATCGCTTATATTGGTCCCTTAGGTCAATTGTTGGGTGTGTCCAGATGACATCAATTCTGAAGCACAGCGTGGGGCATGGGGGCGAACTCTACTCCCTTTGCCAGCCTTCAGCTCACACTGCTGAAGATTACAACTGCAATGCAATTTCTAATCTGTCTTTTTAAAAAGTCTCCTCATCAACACCATTTAGTGCTAATAGTGCTATAGTACTAAACTGAGGCAGTGCTAATTCAAAACAAAGCATGCTACTTACTTACTATCCCATAGCGCTTAAAACACTCACTGGGCAGTTTCCAATGTAATTATGCAGGCTACTCATTGTGCCTCCTCTCCGTGAGCTGGGTACTCAATTTACCAACCTCAGAAGGATGGAAGGCTGAGTCAACTTAATTGAAATGCTTATTGTTAATTCAGGACTATTTTATTTGTTAAATATTTAAAAGAAGAAGAAGAAGAAGAAGGGAGATTAATGCCTCTGCAAGGGGTGGATAAGAAATGGTGGGAATGGGGAGATAATGGCAGAAAGGGGTGAGGGAGAAGCGGGGCTGTGTGACGTGCAGACACTTGAAAGCCACCTTCCTGGAATAATCAAACATTTCTGTGTGAACTGTGGCAGTGATTTAAGTGCCAGGGTTTGGTATACAGAGGTTTGCATCAACCCAGGACAAATTTCTCTGTAGTCATGCCTTCAATGAGTTGGAACTAGAGGGTGAGAGAAGAGCTGGTTTATATGGCCCTGGGCAAGTTGCACAACCCTAGAGTGCCACCAGAAGAAGGGACTGGTAAACCACTTTTGAGTACTTAATACCTAGGAAACCCTAGCAATACTGTCATAAGTCAGAATCACCGTTGTGGCGTGTAATTATTATTATTACTAGGGCATACCAAAGAATTTCAGAACAAAATAAGTTTGTGCTTTACAGATTACAGTAAGGCCTTTGATTGTGTGGGTCATGAAATGTGATGGATTAGAGATGGGCACAAACTGCTGGTTTGGTGGTTTGCCTTGGTTTGTTTATCGCTGCAACAGGTGCCCACTCAGAAGCAGTGCCCGGAGGAGGCGGGGCAGGGAAGCTGGGATGCTGCTTCTGAGTGGGCACCCGCTGGAGGAGGTGGGGCACTAAACCATTGAACACCTGTTGTGGTGGTAAACAGACTGGGCTGAACTGCCAAACCAGTGGTTTGTGCTCATATCTATTGTGGATAATTCTGAAAGAAACGGGTATGCCACAACATTTGATTGCTGTACTGTATTACCTAAAGTATGGACACAAGGCTTCCATTTGGTCAAAATCTGAAGAAACAGAATGGCTTCCAATTGCCAAAGGGGTCAGACAAGAGGATATTTTATCTCCCTCTCTGTTCAGTCAATATACTGTATGTATCATATGGCCGGCTGGCTTGTATCAGAGGACAAGTAGCTTTTCCTAGTTTAAAGGAGGCATTGGGCTACTGTTGTTACACACACATGTAATGTGTTAGGTTTGACCAAAGGGATTTGAATGAGGGCTTTCTGCCTGACTGTCTACAAAGGAGAGCAAGGAGGCAAACAGACCTACCGGTCCTGAATGGTGAGCCTGCAAACATCCTTTTGCGTCAGATATACAACACTTCTCAAAAAATCCTGCTCAGTACCAACTGTACTGCTGTGCCAGCTGTGCCCAGTGTTGTTGAGGTGCCAGTCCCTTGTGATATCACAAAGCCACCCCAGCCAGACAGCTGACAAGCATTCTGACAGGCAGTGTATAGGAACAATTACTAAGCTGCCTCCCATCCACTCCTCATATATAATCTGTGCAGAGTGCTAATTGGCTAATCTTAGTGACAATCACAAAGCTACTGTATTTCCCCTCCTCTAGCCATCTGAGCAGAATGCTGATTGGCTGACCTTACACAAATGGAAGAATTGGTCTAATAAAGGTATCACCTACCCCTGCATTTATGTAACCTTAGAGTACTCTTATTGTTGAAGTTTTGTTGCATGCTGTCTATAATTTGAGGGACTAGGAGGATTTTTTCTGGGCTGACGTGATTATCTATGTATCCAGCACTAACCAATTGTTCCTTCCAGCTTTTGAATTCAAAGAGAGCACTAGCTCTCTGCTGAGTGTTCTATCCCTCTCTTTTGTCAGTTGGTGGCAGTAGTTAGTTGCTGTTGATCAGTTCAGTTGGTTGCTAGTATGTGTGCAGTAAAAGAAACAAGTATACCCAAGTCTATAATTTCAAGCAACTGTAACTAAATAAATGTTTTCATTCTTTCTCCTACAAATATATCAGAGTGAGTGATTGAGACTTTAAGTGCCAGTTAATGAGAAAGGGATAGACCCTAAGGAATTTGAATCTATTCTCCTCCATGGATCTCTATACTTCTACTGTGTAGTAAAAAGAGAATTTTACCAGAAATTAAAAACTCTGCAACATGAATTACATACAGTGACCAATCTTGGAAGCTAGGAATATACTATAGCACTGAAAAAACCCACAGATGAATAAAAATACTCAGCATTGTAGAGATTATCTGGGATCTATACACACAATTATGTGCTGGAGACATAATAAATATTAATCACATCTATTTGCAGAAAATTCTGTTGTTAAAGTAGGTGTGAACTTTTCTGTCTTCTTGTCTCCATTTGTTTACACATTCATGGTAATGTATGTAGACACAGTACTTCTAAAGACCAGATTCAAGAAATAAACAAGAAGGGAATGGCTATAATCAGATAAGGATGATGGTCTGAAAGCTTTCTTAGTTAAATTACACATTAACATTCAATATATAATTAGGAATATATTAGGAATTATGTCAGGAGTTCAAAGACAGATGTATACTAGCCATGGCAGCAATTTTGTCAAGAGTGCAGAAAAGGGAAGTTTAACCTTTCCCTGGCTGTGATCCCAATGAACTCCTCCAATAGACACATGTTGAAATTAAGATTTGAGATTAAAAATAAATCCCATTGGCCCCTGATCCCCACACTGACTGATATAATTATATTTTCAAGGACTAGGACACAGGTTATAAGAAAACTTTTGATCTGGATTACTATACTATACTTCACCTTGCAAGTTTTGTATAGCGAATAACGTATTGCTTAGGAATGTGCCCTTGTGTGGTAATGGGTGGTATTCATATCCTTCTCTGGTACCAGTAGAAACAATTCGAATTAAATAATGCTGTACATTAAAATTTTCAATATTCAGGAAGACAAAGATGCCAATGTTTCTCTGGTCCATACTTTCCCCTTCACTAGTTTTGCCTTCATCCCGCTTCCTAGCTACAGCAAAGAACAATGTCTGTCCTGTACATAGTGCTGGGAGAAGTTATGTCTATGGGCTCATGTGTCCCACATCTACAAGCAGCATCCCTTTGATGGGGAATTCTAGGAACAGGAGCTGAAAAACCTAAGTTTTGGGAGTCCAAGCATTGACTGATGGCAAGTGAGGGAAAGGCACACACACACGTACACACAGACGAGTTGGGATGAGGAAAATCTGTTTTATCTCCTGATTCAACAGAATATTTAAATGTTTAACAATTTCCAAACTCAAGTCTAATATTACTTCTGAGGTTATGATACATAGTTGTGAAACAGAGCCATTGTGGTGAAGCTGGAAGAGTGAGGAAACAAGATTCAGGAGATGTGGGTTCAAATCCTCTCTCAGGAAGACCTTGCATTGCCCTCCTCCCTGGACATTAACACCCAGCATCGGAGGCAAAAGGCCAGACCCAAATGTTTCTCCATGAGATGCTAATTTTCTCTTCTGCCTGTGTAGTTCTTAGCTGGTTGTGCCTAGTCTACCATTTCCTTCTTTTCCATGTTTAGACTCAGCCTGAGAGCTAGATTTTCATTCTCTAGCTGGCCATGATACAACCATTGTGGGCCCAGCTGCATATTCCCCATACTCTTGGCTAAGTAATGGCTTCTGCATATATTCTCTGCCTTCTGTAGCCAGCAGGTACAGGTCTTCCTGGGCATATAGTTTTACGAACTGCAGCAAATATTCTCCGGAGGCAAAACATAACTTATACACCAGCCTAAATGCTTTATGATTGTATTCCCCCACCCCCACCCCCAGGAATAGAAATATAGTAATACGAACCACAATCTAATCTTAGCACTGCAGAGCTGGAAGGGACCCTCTGGATCATTGAGTCCAGCCCCTGTCGAGGAGGCACAGTGGGGAATCAAACTCCGACGAAAGAAGTACCTTATTTCAGAACACTAATATGCCAATCCATCATAGAGCTGTTGGGCAGAAACAGAACGCTGGTGGAGCAATCCTGCTGTAAATGCGTCCTTCTTAATTTCAATCGGATTGGCAGCTTCTTGTTTCCAACATTTCATGCTTCTGAGGGAGCTGCGTCCACTGAAGTAATTAGGTTTGCTGTCTAAAGAGACACTGCACAGAAATAATGGGAATAGGGAAGGGGAAGGAAAACAAGATAATTAGGCACAAGTTTGTAATGTTACGAGGTTCCTCATTCTGGTGCAGAGATGCTCCAACTTGTTCTTACACGACAAATCCCAGAATCCCCAGCCAGCACAGCCAATGGTTATGGCTCTTGGAGGTGGTCCAAGAACATCTGGGACCCCAAATTTGGGAACTACTACTGGTTGTTAGCTTGGGAGAGGGAAAATCTGATGGAGCTGGTTTCTCAGAATGGCCCTGTTTACCTTCTCTTCTCCAGTATTTGCTTCTTTGTTATGACTCACTTGCATTAAAAAAAATGCTAATCAATATGGCAACAACGGTCCCTTTAAAACATCAGCCTGAGTGTATAGCTGCCAGGAATGAGGGTGTGACATGGACAGCATGTGTGTGTGTGTGTGTGTGTGTGTGTGTGTGCGCGCGCGCGCACACACAGTTTCCCTCTCCACCCTATGGCATGCATTGGATGTAAATGTGGAGGGAGTTGTCTGAATATGCTTCCTAAAATTACTTATTGGAAAGAGAAATGTATTTAGCACCCTGTCCAAAACATTTTTCCTTTAGTTTTACCCCAGATGTGTCAGAGAGGAGGCCCAGCACTGACAAAAAAAGCGATGCCAGGCATGAGCCTCTGCTAAGCATTGTCATATTGAGCACTGGCCTCTGGGATACAGGAAAGAAAGTTACCAGTTTGTTTAAAATAACTAGGTCAGACACTACCTATTAAAAGCAAATGCATAAGTCATTCCATCATTTAATATTTATTCACTGCAGTCTATAATCTGTGAGTGTGAATCATCTCAGTGCACACTTGAAAGAACTCATGGACCTATTAAACAGAATCTCACAAAGCAAACAAAATTTTCACTCTCCTCTCTTTCTGTTACGGAATCCAAACATCACATACAGTAACACTAGGAATATCTTTTCAGAAATCACATCGACAATCACAAAAGAAAGCAAAACAAAAAGCCCTTGAGCTGCCTGTTGTCAGACATGTCAGTTTCATAACAACATCTGGAAATATTTCCAACAGAAAAATAATTCCACACTGAGAAACTAGAAGCAATGCAAAACCTTTGCTGGTCTACACTGCTTCCATTATAGAGGTGTTGTTACTGCTGTTGCTGTTTTTCCTCATTTGGAAGTCATTTTTTAAACTACAACTTTCAGAATCTTGGTTGGTTGCAGATTCTGTGAGTTGGCAGTCCAAAAAGTAACCTTTTCAAGGTAAATATATATATTTAAATAGAGATGGCTAGTCAATGTCCTTGCACTTCTGTGAAATTTTTAAATGGTAAATTGAACTAAGAACCTTATACCCATAAACTCCTTTGAAAGGAGAATCACTCACCATAGCCTGGGTATGGCGAATCACTCGCCATAGCCAGGAGGGACGGTTGAGGGGCCTAATGCCGAGAGAGGCCTGGAAAGAAAGAACAAGAAACCGGGCCTTCTCGGCGGTGGCCCCTCGGCTCTGGAATAGCCTTCCATCAGTGATCCGCCTGGCTCCCTCGCTGGGTGTTTTTAAAAGCCAATTATAAACTTGGCTCTTCAGGCAGGCCTTCCCTCCTGTCAATACTTGATTTTATGTTTATTATAATTTTCCCTTTTTTCCATCTTGAGCAATACTAACATTATTGTTTTGAATTGTTTTAACTGTTTTAGTTTTATAATGTTTAATGGAACCCGCCCTGAGTAGACTCTGTCTAAAAGGGCGGGATAGAAATCTAATAAATAAATAAATAAATAAATGAAACTTTCAGGTATAATTGCTAGACTAAATCGTACTTCCTTTTTATGCACAAGAAGACCTTTGTATGTACGAATTGACTCAATGATCTTGCATAGATGTGAAAATGAAGTAAAAGGAACCATTTGCAATGATGGGCCGAGAAGTAATCAAACCTTTTAGATTTTCTTACAACAAGTTCTATGAATTAAAGAAACAAAAAGCTTCAAGTATAATAGTTAGCTTTTTCTCCCATGAGGTGGTTTGACTTTGCTAGCTTACCTAGGCTTATCTGCTAAAGAAACATAAGTAGATATTTCTAGGTATGTGTGTACCTGCGGTGATTTTAGGCAGTAATTACAGGCAGAAGCACTGGAAAATGCCACAACTGCCTTCTTGAAATGTGAACTTTCCCCATGTTCTGTAGTAATTAAACTGAGTAATTCCCTCTAGTTGTGGACTATGTGTAGGTAGGTGCTGAGTTCTACAACCCCCAGGGGAGCAGTGGTGAACTATAGCGGTTAGAGGGGAAGAAAAACTCTGCTTGACAAGACCAGACTACTGTTTTAGTTGGGAGCATTGTAGTTTGGTTTTATAGTATGTCTCTCTGCCTTAGGAGAAACTGAAAAAGGGTTTCAGGTTCAAGTGAAGTTCATTCAACCTTGCAATACACCCTGGTGATTCATGCCAAGCACTGATTGAAGAACAAGAATGAGGAAGTCAATATGTCATGGAAGAACAGTGCATTGAATTTAGGATCATAATCCTCCTTCATTGTACTCATCTGGCAGAAGGAAGTGTGGCCTCCAGCCAATGGAAGGTAAAGGTAAAGGTTCCCCTTGACATTTAGTCCAGTCATGTCCGACTCTAGGGGGCGGTGCTCATCCCCGTCTCCAAGCCGTAGAGCCAGCGTTTGTCCGTAGACAGTTTCCGTGGTCACGTGGCCAGCGCGACTAGACACGGAACGCCATTACCTTCCCACTGTGATGGTACCTATTTATCTACTCGCATTTACATGCTTTCGAACTGCTAGGTTGGCAGGAGCTGGCACAAGCGACGGGAGCTCACTCTGTCGCGTGGATTCGATCTTACGACTGCTGGTCTTCTGACCTCGCAGCACAGAGGCTTCTGCGGTTTAACCCGCAGCGCCACCACGTCCCATAAGCCAATGCAAAAGTATTACCTAATAGCCCTATACCTGCCACAGGCACCATCAGTTGTCATGTTGTATATGAAATCATAGAGACAAGAAAGGAAGGAGTCTTCCTGAAAGAGCATGCTAGGTGCTGTTGGACTCCGTCTCTAATCAGACCCCGCCTGCATGCTCAGTGGCCAAGGAAGTTGGAAACAGTAATTCAGCAACCTCCAGAGGGCCATAGAGGCCTGCCTTGTCTTATACTTCATCAAGAATGTTGAGATGCTAACAGCCTCCTCATGTTCCGTCCTTCTTAGGGCAGGGATGAAAGCGGATTATTCAGCCAGAATGTGGTTGCCAAATGTGTCTCATCCATCTAAAAAAGGAGTCTGCTACATCAGACCAATGTTTGGCTAGTCTAGTATTCCGTCCAGCTAGATGTCTAGCATTCTGTCTCTCTGAAGTTCAAAAGTAAAACATATAAGTGACAGCACTGCTGTTTCATGTACTAACATTATTCATTGTGTTTATTATTATTGATATATATTTATAAATGGCTTATATCTGAAGATTTTTAAGTGGTGCAGAACAAGAATAAAACACGTGATATAAAATAATATATAAGAAACAAGATATAACGTGTAACTATCTCAGAAATTTTGCAAAAACACAAGTCTTCAGCATATGCCCAAGAATAAGAATTTAATGGAGCATCTATGGAATCAGAGAAAAAAGTGTTCCATGTAGTGAGAATAGTGGGTACTGCCCTACTCAATGTTCTGCTCCAGAGGACTGTGGTCTGGACCTCAGGGGTATGTGGTGGCACCAGGAGGGCCTTCAAATGACCTCTTTGACATTGCATGGGGGGATGCAGTGGTACCAATGGACTCATGTCAGCGTGATGGCATAGTTCTGAACTGGGAGGATCAGTTTCTGTATTCTGTGATCCAGTGACTCGCTCCTTTTTTGAGCAATGTAATGAGTAATTAGAATGTTTCCTGTTTGATGCAGCATCTAATGTTTTCTAGTTAATTTCAAAAGTCATTTAAGGGATTCTAGAGCATTTTTAGAGGCATTTTCACAACAATATTTCACATTTTATGCCAGCCTTTTATCGCTTCTAAATGGGAAGGGATGTATTGCTTTGCACAGTGTTTTCAAGGTGCAATATCAGGACTGCAGAATATTTCTCTGTATTTTTCTGGGCTGCATACAACAAAGGAACAAATTACTTCTGTGAACAGCATGATTTCCTTTAAATAAACAGAAACACTAGGGGTTGCAAAGTCTCAAGTATTTCTCGCAACTTCTTTGAAAATAGGTTTCTTTTCTTTTGTTGTTGTTTAGTCGTTAAGTCGTGTCCGACTCTTCGTGAACCCATGGACCAGAGCACGCCAGGCCCTCCTGTCTTCCACTGCCTCCCGGAGTTGGGTCAAATTCATGTTGGTAGCTTCGATGACACTGTCCAACCATCTCGTCCTCTGTTGTCCCCTTCTCCTCTTGCCTTCACATTTTCCCAACATCAGGGTATTTTCCAGGGAGTCTTCTCTTTCTTTTCTACATGAGTGCAAAAATGGCTAAATCTTGTTTCATCTTGATTAAAATCAGCAACACCATCACAAGAGGATTTTCCAGGATCTCAGTGGGCATAAGGAGCAATATGAGGGACTAGGAGGGATTTCTATGGGCTGAGTTGATTGTCTATCTGTCCAGCACTAACCAATCATTCCTTCCAGGTTTGAATTCAAAGAGAGCACCACCACTTTGCTGAGTGTTCTATCCCTCTCTTTTGCCAGTTGGTGGCAGTTTGTTTTTCCTGCTGAAGGAAGGAAGGAGCAAGCAATGACTTGCCACATTTTGACATTACACACATTATTACCCCCAAAGCAAAGCCCTGATAAGCCCTTTGAGCTCAGAGCCTTAAAAAACTGACTGTATCACTAATTAAAAATGCAAAAGTCTCTGTCCCACAGTAGTGTGTGGAATCCAGTTTGAAGACTTAAGCTACTTCTCTCCACAATTAATTTGCAGAGCCATCAGGCTTAGTGAAACTGCCACCTTAAACTGCTTTGGGCTGTTGTGAAAGGGGGGCGAACTATTATAGTGACCCAAATAGGGCTTCCAAGGTATATGTGAGACATTCAAGGAAGGGATTGTCATTGTCACCCTCTAGTGTGTTTTCATGGCCAAGCAGGGGTTTGAGCCCAAGTCTCCTTAGACCTAGTCCAATACACTATCCATTACACCCATTGGCTTACAAGCAAATTGTTATTTACTAGCAAATGTGTCTGGTTGCACCCAGGTTAAAATCCCTGGGCCCTGATTTTGTCCCAATGACCTCTTTTCCATCCCCCCCGCCCCCAAATTCTTTCTTTTGCACTCCTTCCTCTCCCTCTCCAAACTGGCTCTCATTCAGCTTGTACCAGCTGATGCATATGATCAGGACCTACTAAAAAGTATTAACCCAATGGGATCTTGGGTGGAACTGGTTTAAAGATATAATCAATCCAGTTGTTTAAGTTAGGAAATCTGTGGCATCTATTCAAACAGACATTTCTAACTTCTAACATTTCAGAGGCAAACAAAGGAGGCTCTAACCAGTTTCCTGATATATCCAGTGCAGTTATTTAAGTTAGGAAAGCGGCAGTGTCCATTCCAAGTCTTATGTTTTTTTTCTTCTTCTCAACCTTTCAGAGCTGTTTTAGGATAAATGGTTCCAAGGACCTGAATTCAAGAGGTAATCAACCCAGTTCTGCAAATAAGGAACTCAAGAATATCCATGCCAAATTTGGGGTGTTTCTAGCTCTGTTTTGGAGAATTTCCAGAGAGAACAAACAGGCTCTGGAGAATGACTTATGAGATATGACCAATCCACTTTGTTAAGTTGGGAAATCACTAACATCTGTGCCAAATTTTATTTTTCGAGCTCTCGCCATTTTAGGAATCTTTCAGGATGAACACACAAACTTCAAACATATTTATAAGATTCTGTGTAATATGGCTGCATGTTTACTGCCAGGAAGAGGAAAATGTGATTCAGGGATTTCCTTCCTCAGGTGGCGGGGACAGAGAGTAGTTCTACTGAGGGGAATTTGGGGCTGTGCCTTAGATAGCAAAATGTCTTAGGCCAGCTCTATTCCACCCTGTCTACTGTTTACCACCTTGCATATAGTGAGAGCTGCCAGCAGGAGGGTGAAGCTAGCAACCTAGTTCAGTCAGCAAAAAAGAGATCTTCAGAGGCAGCGTGAAAGGTTGCGAAAACTCCAGCATTTCCAAGGTAGCATGAGGGTTCACTGCCTCAGAGCAAAGATGTTTGTATGTGTATTACACTTGCACAAGTTGTTGGTGCATCAAAAGGGGAGGAGCCAGGAAGGAGTGTGAAGGAAGAACCAAAGGGTTTAGGTACTTGGGCCCATCATCATGCTTCCTGGAATAAGACAGGGAGTGAACCACCAGTGGTGTGACTCATGAGCCTAGAAAAACTGCTGATATATCATTTGTGCTGTAGGTAAAACCACAGAGAGTGCAAGTCCTAGCAAAAATAGCAACAACAGCTCCAGGTTCCAGGTGCATTTTATTACATGTCCCCAAAATTCCTTTGTCTCTGGCTGTGGGTTACCATAGAACTTAGCTGGATTTTACTCAAGGTCTGTTAACTCAGACTCCCCTTATGTCCAATGAAACAATCAGCTGGCTTAAAAGTGTATCTGTCCCTTCCTAAATCTTGTTTGCCCATGGTACACGAGGACCTGCCTCCTGGTTTCAGGTTTTGGCCCTGAAAACTCTGGGAGTGGTATCAAAGAATCATAGAATAATGGGAATCAGAAGGGGCCTAGAAGGCTAGCAAGCCCAACCCCCACCTCAATGCAAGAATAGTACGGAGCTGGCAAATCTAGGAAATAGAGACCGTTTTATCTCCACTGCTGGCAGTAAAAGGTCTTTGGCCAGCACTCATCCTGCCAGGCAGCTTTTCTCTGTTGTGCTTCTGTGGGGCTGCTAGGGCATTTGCATCTGATCCTAATGTCCCTAGGCACTGGTGCATTCAAACTTAATTGCCCAAGATATCTCAGCATTACACCAGGCCTCCATTTGAGCCATATGCATCTGGGCTACAGTTATACCGCATTCATCTCATGAATTCCCTAATGGCTTTGCAGTTTCACTGAAGTCTGCATGGATAAATAACTGCATTCTCAATAAATCAAGAGGGAGACATCTTTATTTGGTGTGTCAAGTCTCATTTGTGGATGTATGTCTGCAAACTTTATTAATGTCTATAAGTCTTTTTATATCTTTCCCTTGCTGGACCTTTCCACCTCCTCCTTACTGATTCTAAACTATTTTTGGCTTGCTGTAAATTTGAGCAAGTCAGATTCCATCAGGAAAGGAAAAAGAGGAATGGGCAGGAATGAGAAGGACTGGCACAAATGTTTTAGCTGCTAAGAAATACCCTGTTTCCCCGAAAATAAGACCTAACCTGAAAATAATCCCTAGTATGATTTTTCAGGATGCTCGTAATATAAGCCCTACCCCAAAAATAAGACCCAGTTAAGTGAAACCCCACCCTCCACCATTGTGCAGCAACCAGAAGAAGATGACATAACTGTATTTGAATAAATGTAGATTGTTGAACATGAAAAAAATAAAACATCCCCTGAAAATAAGCCCTAATGCATTTTTTGGAGCAAAAATTAATATAAGACCCTGTCTTATTTTCAGGGAAACACAGTACATAGAGGTTTTATATACCTATTAAGCTTTGTTCTTGGTTGGTATAACAGTTTTTAAGTAAATGCAGTTGAATCAAGTGTAATACAGTATATGGCAACCCAGTTCAGGGTTTTACAGGTAGAGAATACTCAGTAGTGGTTTACCATTCCCTTCTTCTGGGGGTGCCTCAGGGCTGTGCAACTTGCCCAAGGCTACACAGGCTGGCTTTACTCGTAGGAGGCACAGTGGGATGTTGAATTCCTAACCTCTGGGTGTGCAGCTGGATCCTTAAACCACTGAGCTATCCAGCCAGCTTTGGGTGATATACTGAGATGTACACACATCTCCCTATATGTACCTGCATATCTATATTTGCACTTATAAGTATACTTTCTTGGGACTAAGTCCCATTGAAGTAAGTGAATAAACACAGAGAGATTTGGGCTGCAGGCAACTACAGTGGGCAGCTTAACCCAGTCCAGAATGTTTCTCCAGCTCTCTTATGGTGTCATACAAAGATTTACAGAAATAACTTTGGGGTGAAACTGATCTTAGTTTGGGTAAATTCTGTTAAAATAGGATGTATGGCTGTTCTTTATGGTGCTACATTTTTTTCAGGGGGGTGGGTGGGTGAGGGGTATTTTTATCTAAGATTTTGGTAGGAATTTTTTAAAACAACTTTCCGGACCTCTAGACCAGAGGCTAGTGGCAGAATCCAATCTTTGGATGAAGGTTTCCACAGTTGGTCTATATGGTATCTCCAATTAAAAGGATCTCACCTTTAGCAGGACTGCATGAAGTTGAAAGACCGAGGAACAAAAATAGGCCACACAAAGTAGTTGGGGGTTTCAATACAAGGTGACTCTTGTGTAGTGTGAATTCGACCATCTTGATTCTGTATATATCTATGTGATTGGCTTTAAAAGATGGGTGAGGAATCTTTGGTCTTCCAAATGTAAAGGACTACAAAACTCACAATTCTTTTCCACTGACTATGATGGCTGGAGCTGATGGGAATTGTAGGCTGAAGTATCTCGAAGGCCCAAGGTTTCCTACTCTGTCCTATAGTGTTACCTGATGAATGATAAGGCAGCAAAATAATGCTAACAATTTTTCATGTGTTCTATGGATGAGGATGATTTCCTGAAAGAGCAATTCAGGCATAGAGGTGGTGGCGGTGTGGCCACTTACAAATAACACCCCCCAAGAGGTCATACATTTCCAAAAAGGAAAACAAAAGAGGGTGCTGATTTTCATGAAATTACATATATATTAATTTATCTATACAGAAGCAAAATTAGAAATGTTTCAAACACAGAATTATGATACAGCACACCTGAGTGGAAAGGACTTATGAGCAGATGACCTTCGTGATTGCTGAATCTGCTGACCAGGTGTTAATTCAGGATGGCCATCCTCAAGGTCTCTGGTCTCCCTCCCTGTCTTGAATATCACACTCCAGCTGGAGAGCTCTTCAACTTGAGGGTATCTTCAAAAAGAGGATTGTTCTCTAGCGGGCTTTCCTCTATGAAAGAGGGCCAGTGGTTGTCACAAATGGAAGTTTGTTTTTGTGCACATGGTTGAAAAATGGGATAAATAAATTATTTGACATCTTAAGCTTAAACATGAGAGAAGAGAAGAGAAGAGAAGTCAGATCCTTATTCTAAGAGTGGCCTTGGTAGCCAGATGGGCAGTATAAAAATCTAACAAACAAACAAAACCAACCAACCAAACAAACAAACAATTAGTCCCCAGAGTGCTAGAAATAATAGGGTTGCAGTGATAGATGGATTTTGTTTATGTGTTCACATCCCCTTTCAGCCATTCTACTAGAGAAGGAACACTTTCAGTAAACAAATGAATATGTGAGCTTGAAAACTTGTTCATAATTCTGGGAGTCTTTTCTTTACAAATAAAATACAAAATGAACAGTTTTTCAATTGTTATTAAATGAATGTATCCCTTCTATTATATGGTATCTTTGTGTTCCTGCAAAGGAATTGTTTAATTACAGCAGGAGTTGTGTCTTCTGGGCATTGAAGCCCAATAAAGCAACTTCTCTTATCTTTGCACTAGAGGTAACATATGCGACCCCCACCCGATTTTAAATTTCTGGAGGCCACAAAGGAGGAGATGAATCCCAGAGAAAAATCTCTAGTGATTCAAAATGCAAATGTTACCAAGGCATCCTTCTATGCTGGGACAAGGCTAAGAGAGGTGCCACAACTAAGAGGCTGTTCCTTGGTAAATAGACACAGCTGGAGCATATCTGGACAACATCCCTCATAGTATCTAAGATTTAGGATTAAAAGTACATTGCCTCAACCAGCTTGGTCCTCATTGTGCATTCTACTTCTCCTTTTGTATCTTTCCCTGCAAATCACTGACATGACTTGCCACCAGGTGGAAGTCTTGAAAAGTAAATGAGAAGGGCGACTGGACTGAACGGCCATCTGGATTTCTCTTGCTCTTTTCCAGGGATAGAGTTTGTGTTTATTAAATCTATTGGACCTCATTTGTCTGCCCTGAATAACAGTGTTGAAAAACATTTTCACAAGCTGAGAGCTGATATGGCTGGCTCCATGTCTGTTTGCATTAAGTACAGAAAGGCAAACATGCTTGATAAGTTATGTCTCCTTGACAATCTGAGGAAGGAAATGTATGCACTGTGCCCTTTTGATGGGCATATTCCTCTCACTTTCCTTTTTGAGCCACCATTAAAAGGATTAACAAGTGTGGGGGGAGGGAGACTCTGTAGAATCTGCTACCTTTCCATACTGATTATTGTGGTTCAAATGGCTATGCAGAAATGACACCACAAAATTCTGCTTCATAGTGTATACGAAGTGTAGATCTAGTATGCACAGGCTGGAACTGCCTGTACATATAGTCTGCAAATGTATTTGTCTGAAGAAAGAAGGAAACTCACAAGCAAATATATGGTGCCACTCCACACATCTAAACATTTTATATTAAAGGTAAACTAAATTTGTGAAAACTATGTGGAATAAATAAGATACTTAGCGCTTGTCTACACAAATAGTTTAGAGCAGGTTGGTATGGGTTAAATAGGTTTGCTTGGGGATAGATAGAGGTCTGGTATGCCATTTAGTGTGATCTCTGCATCCAAATAGCATATGCACCTCATGTAACCCTATTTTGCCTGGCTCCTGAAAAGAAAAGGAAAAAATCCCTTGCCCTTTCCTGCCTCCTCCCACTTCTCGGAGGAAGTCTTCTATTTTTAAAATTGTTTTTTCAAACTGTTGCCAGACATTAGCACTGTCATAGTAAAATACTTCCTCTGCTCCTCCATAGAGGTAAGAACAGTGAGGAATGGCCCTTGCTAGTTTCAGGAATCTAATGCTAAAGCCAGAGTTTACTTTAGTATTTCTGCTGGTCATAGAAACACCAAGTATTGGTCCATTAAATCAGTCGTTTTCCCTCAATGGTACTCAAGATAGCATCCCTTTCCTAGGCAAGCACTGACATAGAGCAGAGCAGAGATATTTTGCTGCTTTGGGTGAATGACAGGATGGTGCTAGTCCATGGACTGCTGGCAAGTGAATTCTCCATCCTTGAGCAGTGGTTTAGTGGAGCCAGGACTCGCAGGATTGAAGCCCTGGTACATTCTGAGTAGCAGGGATTATGGTACAATCTGCCATCACCCGGTCTTTTCTGAGCTCAACTGCAGTCCTCACAGCAGCTGGGTGAAAAAGTCATTGTCTCATAAACAGTATATGTGTTTGGAAGCTATCCCTATGCTAATGCAAAGTATTTCAGATGGGTTTGATCGTAAACAGGCAGTTAAGAGCCATTCTCTTTACAAAAGATTTGTTCCTCATTTGTTGTTATGGATTGTGCCTCAATTTCTGGATTCTCTGATGTGAGTTAGAAGGATGTGTCATGATTACTACTACCACTTCCATATTTTCAGTTACATTGCTGTACCTGAGGCAGCAAGCTAGTTTAAGGGGGACATGACAAGCTTCATGGCACATTAATTTATTTATTTATTAATTTATTATTAGCAGCATTTATATTCCACCTTTTTTCCAACAACCTCACAGTAGTGTACATGGTTTTCCTCTCCCCACTTTATGCTCATGACAACATCAGGATAGATCAACCTGAGAGACTGTAACCGGCTCAAGGGCAGCCACACAGTTTTATGCCCAAGTGAGAATCTGAACCTGGGTCTCCTGAGTATAGGCTAACACTCTAACCACTGTGCCTCTCTGTTTCTCGTACATGCAGCTCTGTCAACCAACACAGGAGACTAACAGGAGAGACTGTGAAGAATACCTGGGAAGCTTCCCCTACTGCTTCTCAGCCGCTGTTGCCTGAGGAACCAGTTGCCTCACTCTTGCCTTCAGCAGGGCTAACTCTATGATGAGCAGACCGAGAACTCCTTAGATTAAAAAAAATTGTGGTGTTTTTAAAGTGCCTTTTCACTCCAGTCCTGTATCATCTATGTAAGCAGGTGCAATTTTATGCGAGCAATCACCCTATTTTGACATATCTGTAGAGCTCTTTTCTACTGATGCTTTTCAGAGTAAAAATGATGACACTGATGCGTAGGCAGTTACAAATTGTTCTATTAAACCTCGGTGACACACAAGACATCATTTTATCCCACTACATATGATCAACACATCTCAAAGGCAGTAGCATAATTTTCCTGTCTTTGCAGATCTTTTGAAGAGAAGCCTTTTTAAAAAGTTGTGTATGTGTGTGGGGGGATGAAATCTTTTGTGCCATGTTCTAAATTAAGTTATTTAAAAATGCTGCCAACATAATAGAGGCATGTAAATTATGCTGGGAAACACAGCCCAGTTTTATGCCTCTCTGTACAGTGTTGTTTTTTTTTTAAACCCATCAGAACAAGATTTTGTGTTTTTTGTTTTAAAAAACCCCATTGCAAATATTGTTAAAATGTTCTGCAAATGTGTAAATGTTGTGTTCACAACATTTGTGTAAAGGTTGTGCATTTTATGGCCCATTTTAGGTGCTGGTTGTTATCTTTAAAACCTGAAACAGTTTGGGACTAAATGATCTGCAGAACTGTCTGCACCCAGGCAACCTGTCCAGGCTCTAGGACCAGCTATGAAGGCTTGGCTCACATTGTAGCGAGTAAGATCTCTCATGGTGGCAAGCACAAAGGATAGGGACTTCTCTGTGGTGGCCCCATCCTTACAAAATATTTTATCCAAGGATGTGAGCACACACACACCCCCTTCACTATTTTTGAATGGGACTTAAAGACACGATTGTTCCAGGCTGGTTTTAACCGACTGAAGGGGTGCAACTGTTGTATTGTATTGCACTAACACTATATGAACTGCCTTGAGGAAGCTTTCTCTAGAAGAGCAATACAGAAATATTTCAAAGAAAGTGTGGGGAAATTTGCAGATTTTTCTGCTCTTAGAAAAGTAGCATGTCATGGAAAATTCTAGAGTGGACGCCATGTCTCTGATATTTAATCTTCTACTGAAAAATAATTTTCTTTGGATGGAGAGCATTGATTTTTATGAACCCCTACTTGCAGCTTAAATTGGTACAGTCCTGATTTGGTATTTGTCAAAATGAAACTATAGTATCAAAATCTTTAAACATAACCTGCAATTATTTCCTGTTTCTGCATTGCCATATCTGCTTTTTATAAGAATAATTGGATCTGGATTGATACTCTTTTCTTGGCTATATAGTCATGTGATAAAAAAAAAAATCAAAGGTCTGTTACTTCCTGAACTTAATCTGATGAAACGTGTTAGTCTAACATGGCATATATGTTGAAAAGCTAACAGGCACTGTGGTTTCCTGTCAAACTTTGAAGGGCAATTTAATTTAAAGACTTTATCAAAAACACAAGTTGTGTATTTTGAAACCATGTGCAAAACATTCAAGGGTACTTGGGGATAGTTGTTATAGGCACATGGATGTGATTTTAATATATAATCCAAAGGATAATTTATGTTATCCGAATAATATTTGTGACCAAAAGAACAAAAAATGCATGTTGTCACTTTGAGCTATTACACTCTGAATATCACACAACAAACCAAGTTTCATATGCACTTGATATGAGGGTCAAATGATATGGTATGTTAAATATGTAGCATGCCACCAGCCCTCTCCTTCTTTCAAACACTGTATAAGCAAATGAAATCTGGATCAAGATCACCCTGTGCAAATAGATGGGGTTTAAATCTGCACCAGGAGTGGCTCCCCCTCCTTTTTAAAAAACCTTGTGTGTTTATCTGGGAAATTTCAAGAAACAAGTGCCATTGGGGAGATTCAAAACTCCTCTACCTTATCTGCGGTGGTTCTGATCTGGACTGGGTTGCTGTATTGTTGTTGTGTAGTCGTTTAGTCGTGTCCGACTCTTTGTGACCCCATGGACCAGAGCATGCCAGGCCCTCCTGTCTTCCACTGCCTCCCGGAGTTTGGTCAAATTCATGTTGGTAGCTTCGATGACACTGTCCAACCATCTCGTCCTCTGTCGTCCCCTTCTCCTCTTGCCTTCACACTTTCCCAACATCAAGGTCTTTTCCAGGGAGTCTTCTCTTCTCATGAAATGGCCTAAGTATTGGAGCCTCAGCTTCAGGATCTGTCCTTCCAGTATAGTTGTATAGTTACTTGTGAATAAGGAACAGAGTGCATCTGCATGGTACATATTTAATGTGTTGTATAGTTTGATGTAGTTAATTTGAGCTGATGCTACGTATTTAATGTGTTGTATCTCCCCCTTTTTAAAAGCACATCTTCATGTAATGAGGGGATTTGTCAGGGAAGCTAAAAGCAATGTCTCCAGGAGGTTAAATTCCATTAAGAGTCTACACAGCTAGCAGGATTATGCAAGATAGAATGGTCAAAGCTGGGACATCAGACAAGATGCATCCATATGGAAGTCTCAGCTAAATGTTAAAATGAAACCAACTTCTCTGCAAGTTGTACCCACTGGCCCTACCCCTACCCTCTGAAACAACAGAAAACAAGCTTTCTGGATGACAGCTCTTCAAAAATTGGGGAGAGCTATTGTGCCTGCCTCCTCTATTTTCATCGTCTCTTATCCAACTCATGTCTCCAGATGCCTTTCAATGTATCTGCCTTTCATAAACAGAGAACTCTGTGGACCACCTGAAGAAACCCATTCTGTATGAGAACATCTTCCATGCTTGTTTGATAATTAGATATCTGATTTCTATTACTTTGAATTGGAGCTATGTACGTCCTTGAGGAATTACGTTATCAAATATAACCAGGCAGCAGCAATTTGTTGTAAGAATCCTGATGTCATTGCACTTGTAATTTCAGTTAATGGACAACTGCCCCAATTCACCAAATAAATTCTGTGTGGAAGCCTCCAGATATGAATCCATATCTACATCTTGATACTAACTAGGAGTGGTATCTCTTGATGGGGTACAAAACTCACTGTGAAAACTCACTGTGGAAACCTCATTGTTTATAACAAGAGCAAAATCTGTTCTAGGATGAATGGAATATAACTTTATAGAAGTAATTCCTGTGTTGAAAAGACAAATCAAGATTACCTCTCTTTAGAGATGTGGTTTTATACACACTCGAGTGTTAAGCCCAATTGACATAAATAGAACCAACTACTGAGAACATGCATAGGGCTGGGCTATAAAAGTGACAGTTTTCCGTACCTCTCATGCTTGCTATTATTTTTAAGTATCCATGGGACACTGTGGTAGTTCTTTGTAAGAAAATGACTCTTCTTAAAAAGATACAAGGTAGTGGAATTATGCCAGTACCTTTGAGACAGCCATCACATATGGTGAGTGAAACGGATGTTTTGCAAGAAGTCACAGAAATTGAAGAGAACAATTTGTCTCAGCCTACACACCCCGTCATCATTCTAGTGATGGGCAGTGTCTCTAAACTGACACAACTGCACATTTGTGTCTCTCTCTGTGTTGACAGTCTAGCTTTGCTTCATTCCAGATTGGCCTGTTCAAGAGGTCTGTCAGGGCCAAAACAGATGTGGTATTAAATGCAGGAAGACATTTAATTTTCCTGTTCTCCCTTTCAAAATAAAAGTTACAGGCTGGAGCAAGACTGGGATTCTGGTACATAGGAAAGGAGATTTAACACTCTCCTTGCCCCTCTGTCTTGATGAAACCCATTCACACCAAGAAATTGCTGTTGGCCCCAGGTGTTGACTACCATAATGTCTGTCAAGGACAGCCACAGGTCATTCTGACCAGTAGATAACTGCCACCACATGCATCTGTCCAAAACCAGTCTAGGCCAGGAGAACCTCAGATTTACACCCCAGAGGGTGTCTCTAGGCTGTGAGGCAATAAGCACCCACACTCAATTCCTACTGCTCCCAGAGACTCAGGCAAAAAACCTAAAATCCACAGCAAATAATTAAGAGTGTGGCCCCACCAGCAATAAGAACTGCAGTTAAATTGATTTTAGCATTATTTAAATCAACTTATTAATTCCCAGGTACACGATGCAAAGGTGAAATTGATTTCTTTCAGCTGCAGGGTTTTTTTTAAAAAAATACTTTGGATCCTAAATGGATTCAATCCAAAGTGGTTTTATGGATCTGAATGCTGCTCTCGTTTTAATTTGTGCCTATGTGGATTTTGGGTGGCAGGGGCACAGCCATTTTTCCTTAATTGTTTAAAATTCTTTCTTAAACTCTTGAGCAATGCATTGTTTAGTGCAGTGTGACTACATATGCAACAGCACTCCACACTCACCAGCACGTCCCCAAAGAACAGCTGGGGCTCAGGGAGGACCATCCAGTCCATGGTGCCTCTGTCTGGGACGGAGATGCAGATGACCAGTTTGGAGTTGTGGGACTCCACGGTGAGGCTGGGGCCAGTGACAGTGGTGTCTCCCACAGACAGCCACCAGGGTTGGAGGGAGAGCAGGTGAGGAAAGGTAGCTTTTCTCACATGCCAGCAGCAAAGGCTGGGCTTCCTGGACTGCTAGGGAGAGATCAGATCCCTGCCCCTGCTTCTATCGCCACTGCCAGGAATTCCCAGAAGGAGATGGCGCCTCTCAGAGACTGAGGAATCTTGTATGCAGTGAACTGGAGTTTATAGGATGCACTACTGTGGCGGAATGCCCATGTCCCACCTGTCCGTCATGTGTAGCTCTAGAGCTGGAGCCTATGAGAGGACCGGAGGGCGGAGTCAGGAAAACAGTTAGAGACAGTTGGAAACTGAGAGAGCAAGAGATCAGAGGTTTTTAGGGAGTTTTATGAGAGAGATTGGAAAGTTGGTGTGGTACAGTTGGTTTATGGTTTAAAGAATAGATAAAAGATAGAAGTAAAATAAATAGACAGTCATCTAATAGTATTCCAGTGATTCACAGTGATTTATATGAAAAGTACTACCAATAAAGACGCGTGTCTAATGTCCAAGTAATGAGTGCAACACAATACAACATCTATTAAAATACTTATGTGATTCTACAACTAAACAATAAATAATCTGTTATATTTGACAACACGTGTCCAGGAAGCATTATTGGTAACGTGTGGATAAAGATCCACTGGTGGCAGTTGGTGTAAGGAGAATTAAGAACGTCGTGCCCAAAGGTGGGACCTGGGTTTGAGGGAAACAAACTAGGGACACTGGGGGTGCGCGACAACTACTTTTTTTAAAATCCAAGTAAGAGTCTGATCAGTGTCTTAGTGGGAGAAAAACAGGATATGAATGGAAATGGGCTGTTTAACATCTCTCCCACTCCTCAGCTAATCTATATTATGTGATTCCAACTACATGTAATGCTGCCATCAATTTAGTAAGATATCGCTTACATTTTTTTAAAAAATCTGCAAACAGAACGAAAATTGAGTCAATTCCAGTGGAGCTTCCTAAATGAGTTTTAATTGCCAGAAATATGTCAAAATAAAGTCAAAATGAATTCACCTACCGAGTGATATACCATGCGACTTTACAGAGATTTTTTTTAAAAGGCAGGACTGGAATCGATTTAAATCCACAGTGTGACCGAGCCCTAAACGGAAGGTACAGATTTCAGTACTGAAGCTACTTGACATAAGAACGCTGGAATTTGTCTGGAAGTGGATTTATTTACAAGGGAAAGAAGGAATAAAATTTTTTTTTTAATAGGCATAGAATAACAAAGCTAAGCTGCTAGTAAATATATAATTATTGGGTGGCATAGACTCCTTGAAAATAAGCATTCAAGACCCAGATAAACATATAGAAACAGAAGTGTCTTTATGAAAGCATAAGGCAAGTCTACACCATGGAGCATGTGACTGAAAACAACAAATTAAGCTAGAACTAAACCAGAAGCATGGAGTAGGATAGGAAATACAAGTAGTGTGACCATGTGTCAAAGTGTGAGGTCACCCAGGTTGTCACCATCCCTATGTAAGGCTGGAATGAGGCACAAGGTCAGAACAAAAGTTTGAAGGATATTCTAGAGTTAGGATTGTGTCTAGAAACTGTATGAAATCACACCTTATACTCTTTGTATGTTACGAATAGAGAGATTTTTAAAGAACGGTGGCATTTCCAGTGCAGTTACCCCCTTCCCCCAAATTATATCACCTTTAGGTCAGTGAGGTTAAAGATGTTTTTGCTTTATATTCGTAACCTTAGTGGTTTCTGCTGCCTCTACTTATGACAAACCACACCCAGCTTACCTTGGTAGTTGTGTTTCCAACTGTTAGGCAGTTCTATGTGTGGTTCATTCCTAATGCAGCCATGAGAGCGTTCACATTCAGCAGCTGGGAAGGGGGAGGTTATGCTAAGGGCCTCTCCAGACAGGGGAATTTGTAGATGTTTGGTTCACACTTAAAAAGTTCTTATCTTCAGTGTGATCTATTTTCTCTCTCCCCTAAGCGTTCCTACAGTTCACACTGGGAATGTTTATCCTCTTGTGAGAAGGGTCCACACAAGCCTTTGGATTTCCTGTTTACTCATGTGTATGTTGAGTAGCCTCACTTTTATACTCATGGCTAGGGAGCACATGGCCCACAGGTCACAGGCAGTCCTTGTGGGCATTTTTGCAGCACCCCTGACCCCTATGTATATTGAGATGTTCTGGACAGAAGGAGTTGAAGGCTGTCAAATAAGGTTTAGTAGGCGTTGTGTTTCCCTCTAAATGACTCCTAGACTTAGTGGGGATGGGAAAGGCAGCTAACAAGCAAGCAAACAAACCAACCAACAATATATTTTCTGTCACCGCTTTAAAAATACTCACACTCCCTTGAAAGCAGAGAGTCTTGAGCCAGCCTCTGTTCTACCAAGCCTGCAGATGACTTTAAGTGCACGGTCAGAAAAAGCACATCAATAAAGGATCATTCTGACAATTCTTCTTTTGATTGGAGGGAACATTACTGTTGTAGGCCTTAAAAGGAGATCTCTTCACGTTAAAAAGTAAAGCTTCTAACAGGAAAAAAAATAGGGTCAACACCTTGACTATCAGATGTTTCTAGTATCTGTCCATTCCCCATCATAGTCAGGATTAGAACTTGCATATTCCTCACCAGGTATGGTATCCAAGAAACACATCTGCTTTTTTGGAAAGATCAAAAATGCCATACTCAATCAAGAAGATTAATTAGGCTGCAGAATGCTACCTGAATATTAAATGGAGAATTAAGAATTCATCTTGTTTCATCAAATGACAATGACCCATCTGTTTTGTAATGCTTCCAATATGTATTATAAATATATTTATTTCTCACCTGTATACTTAATTTCTACCCTCGTACGTATTTTATTTGTTTTTTCTATGCTTACTTTAGTGTAAGAGAGGGAAATGTTTACTCGCCTTCCTTGTTCCTAATTTCAACAAGGCAAAGAGGACCAGTCTTGCCATTGAGCAGAGTGAAGCCCTGCATCAGTTGGCAGAAGCAGAAGGGTAATGGCTTCAGACCTCCCCGACCCCAGCCCTTGTCTGTGCCCCTCTGATGGGAGACAGAGCTCTCTGCAATGGCAAATGCCTTCTTCCTTAGCTTATAGTCTTCAGTTGCAGTGCTGAACCCTTTCTTATCACCAAACGTGGAGATAAAATTCACCTGGCAAACCTAGTCGCCTGCTAGAGATGGAATGGAGGGCATGTGCCATCTTGTCATCTGTCTCAGGGATGAAAATGTCTTTGCCCAACTTGAAAGGAAACTTTTGAAATTACTTCTTTTTTTGCTGGAGTTGTGTTATGTATTTCATTTTTACCCCATCCTTCTTTCAAGGAGATTGGGAAATATATATTGTTCTACTTCCCAATTCATAACTGCCCTGTGATAACAGATTTGATTATTGGTAACTAGTCAGAGGTAGCCCAATGAGCCTTAGAATTGTGTTGGAATTTGAATGCAAGTTTCTCCCGTTCAGGTTTCAGTGACTTCACCATCCTGGCTTAGTAACCATGTTTGTGATGTCAGATGTTATAGAACCATTGCCGTCACGTGATCTAATAATGCATTCCATTTGTGCAACATTCCTTTGCTTCCTGTACAGAGTTCAAAGGCTTAATTTGTAGCGAACTCTCTAGTTGTAGGTATCTATTTTCAATCCAAAGGTTGTGCTCTGGAGCATAAGAAACAAGAATAACTTGAAATGTTCCAGATCATGCATCGCCATTCGCCACCCACACTGTAGAGTAACTACAGGGAATCCCATGACAGCAAGGATTAGGGGAAAGAATTTCCTAATCCAGTAGTATACTGAGATAATTTTAGACTCTGGACTTAGCATTTTTATGCCCTCATTCTAGTACAGTGGTGCCTCGACTTACAAACGTCCCGACATACAACCATTTCGAGTTGCGACCAGCTCCGGCCGCAAAATTTTGCTTCGACTTGCGGCCAGAGCTTCGAGTTGCAAACAAAAGAGGCAGGGGAAAAAGGCGGGGAATTCAAATTACAGGACTAACCGTTGGTTGGCGAAGAGCTTCTTTGTAGCTCTTTCACCCCAACGGTTAGTGTGCGCGCGTTTGCAGAGAGGCTTCGGACTGCCTGGTGCTGCTTTCTGCTTCTGGGTGAGTACATTTACAGGGTTTTGCAGGGTTTTGCAGGGTGGGTTTGGGTTGGGGAGGTTATGTTTCTGTGCTGTGATTTTTGTTTTGTTTTTTGGTGTGTGTTTTTCCCCAGCCCCATCGTGTTCCGATGGGGCTGGCTGTGTGTGTGTGTGTGTGGTTTTTTAATTTTTTCCCCCAGCCCCATCGCGTTCCGATGGGGCTGGCTGTGTGTGTGTGTGTGTGTGTGTGTTTGATTTTTCCCCCCAGCCCCATCACGTTCCGATGGGGCTGGCTGTGTGTGTGGTTTTGTTTTTTTTAAAAATTTTCCCACGAACGCGATGGGGCTGGCTGTGGTGTTGTTGTTTTTATTTATTTATTTGCTTTTCAGTCCCATCGTGTTCCGATGGGGCTGGCTGTGGTTTTTTTTGTTTTTTGTTTTGTTTTTTTTAAAAAAATGCTGGAACAGATTAATTGCATTCCAATGCATTCCTATGGGAAATGGTGCTTCGACTTACGACCATTTCGAGTTATGCCCATCTTCCGGAACGGATTATGGTCGTAAGTCGAGGCACCACTGTATTGTGCATTATTTCATTTGTTTCTAAATGTTGTAAACCAGTAAAACTGAATTTGGGACTCTTTTTGTTCATTATGTTTTTGAGTGGGGCTCTGCCTGGGTGGCACCGCTGTTCTTTCCAAGCATTTCTCTTTCTACAATTTAAGTGTTAGCTTCCCTTTTGTTCTACAAATGAAGACATTGAAGTAGCAGCACAGTCAGAGTACTTTTCCTTGATTATATTGATAGCAGAAACAAGCAGCCTCATGTGGATTACAAAGGATATACTCCTACCCTCACAAGCAGGTTCTTTTCCTGCAACCCACCCTAAGCTGTTCCTTCTCTTTCTCATCCACTCAGCCTGGTATCTTATAGTTTCCTCCACTCTGATGTTCTTCCTCTCCTCTGCACTTAGGTGCTCATTCTCAGGCCCCTCACCCATTCATCCACCAACCTAAGCAGTCTTCCTCTGTCCTCATCTACCCACCTACCCTGATGCTCTTTGTCTTCTATAACACAAAGTGCTTTTTTCTCTATTGTACAGCTATGCTCTCTCTCTCTCTCTCTCTCTCTCTCTCTCTCTCTCTCTCTCCCTCCCCCCCTTTCCCTACACAGGGGACCTTTCTCTCACACAGGTTGGTATACTGTCTCTCACTGCCCCTCTCCATGCATCTTCTTTCTTCTTCTCTGTCTTCTCCTCTACCCAAGTGCTTCTTTAGCCCCTTCCTCTGCTCATTCTCCTATGCTGTATCTCCTTACAAGAGAGCAAAATCTCTACTCCCATCTTTCTCACACACACTCACTCTCCTCCTCCTCCTTGTACAGCAGCTAGACTTCTCTGTCTATGTCTCTGTCTCTGTCTCCACAGTTTGAAGAATTTTGGATCCTCAAGAAGGAATCATAATCTAGAGTAACCATTCTCAACAAGGGCCATATCCTGATTAGACCTGTATTTCTTTCACATTGTGTTTATGGCGGTGGCCAAAAAAGGTCGAGAATGGCTGGCGTAGAGGTCCACTGAAGAAATGAATTGAATATAATAGGCTTGACTGCACCTGTATACTTCGCAACATAATGTTACAACAACTAGTCTCACTTTTTCTAGAAAAACAACACTAGTCACAATGGACAGCTTCTCTCTAGTTTAGGCATCGGCCCAAACAACACAATGGTCAGTCTTTCTTCTTTAGGAAAACAGCATCAGTGAAGTCACAATGGTGACGCGCCTCCTTCAGACAGGCAACATCAGTCAAGAGTCACCATGACCTGTATTTCTTCTTCAGCTAGACAGAATCAGCGCAAGGTCACAATGGCCAGTCTGCCTCCTTCAGGCAGACAGTATCAGTATGAAGTCACAATGGTCAATCCTCTCCATCAGCAGTGCAAAGTAACAACAGTCACTCACTCGCTTTCTGGAAAGCAGTTTTAGCGCAAATTTATAATAATCCATTCATATTTTGCAGACAGACAGCATTAGCATGGGAAGAGATTGGCCAGTCTTTCTCTCAGACAGACAGCAGCATGAGTTTATGGGCATAGGGACACCAGGGTCTCTTTCATGGAAAAGGCAGCAGTGTGTGGACAGAGAAATATCAGGCAAGGTGAATGCACAAGCCAGAACTCCAGCTACTACAGGACCTCTGCTTTGTGTGAGTACCTCTGGCCGGCCTGCCACCAAAAGTGGTAGAGATCATGGCAATCAGTAGGGCAATGTCAGTAGTGCCTAAGATATTACAGTGACAATTTTCAGGGTATTCCAAAATTGTGCATCATTTGAGAGAGACACTGGCAGGCTGCAGGTGGGCAGAAAAATAGCAAGCACTGGGCCAACACACTAGAGATAGTAAGTTGTCCAGATTTTACTGGCATCGCCATTGGCATGTGACACGGTCTTAACTGTGTTAACCACACCTTTCTGTTCTCTTCATCTCAAGTGCTACTGCTAGTAGAAGAAGGCTGAGTTTCTTCTCCATCCATGCTGACAGCAAGAACTCCCTTTTCTGAATGCCTTGAATGGAGAAGTTTGTCTTAACCAGCTTATATTGTTGCCTAAATCCCCATGTCTAGGTAGGTGGGAATTTTCTACCTGTGCTTTGGGTGTCCTAAAGGTACCAATGTTTGTCCATGTTTTTGTTGTTATATGCTGTCAAGTTGGAACCAATTTCTAGTGACCCTAACAGAGCTTTCAAGGTAAGTGAGATATTTAAGGAGTTGTTTTACCAGTTCCACATACCCCAGTACATTTCTGTGGCTGAGCAGAGATTCAAAACCAGGCCTTGTGAGTCCTAGTCCATCACTTTATCTGGGTATCCCTTTATGCATACTTTCTAATTATTTTTGTGAAAGGTTGGGTCTGTGAGATAAAAATCAACACTAAAGTTCAATAAATTTAATTTTTATCTATATATAATCCAATCAAATATTCAGAAATCTGCATGAATAATTGCAAAGCCTTGATAATGATATGAGATTATTAATGAAATACTGTATTTCACAAGCAGCAGAATGACCCAGCTTTGTACTCTTTCCCACCTCTCACTCAACCAAGCTAAGCAATCTGTCTCTTTAGTTACCAACCTACACTGGTGCCCTTTCTGTCCCACAGAATTAAGTGCTTTTCTTTACCACCCAATTGCTTCTCTCTTTCCTCCCCCTCCCTTTCCCCCTTTCTCGCTGGTTTTTCTCTCCTGCATCCTGCTGCTTGTTCACCCTTTTCCTCTGCTCACTACCGTATCCCTGCACCTCATCTAAATATCAGGAGGGGAAAGGATGCTATCACAGTATCAAAATAATACATACACTGCCCTGAGAAGCCAAGTTGGCCCCCTCTCTCTTGTCCTTCCCTTGTCAGGCAAAGATCTTCCTCTTCAGGCAGGTTTTTAAGTAGTAAGCTATCTCATGAATGTTGGGTTTTAACCTACAGATTTTAAAATTGGTTTTAAACTTAATTATTAAAATCTTAATATATGTTAAATTATTTTTTAAGATGTGATATTTACATAATGTTTCAAAATCTTGTTTTATCTGTTGTGAGCTGCCTTGGGCCCCCTACAGGATGAAAGGTGGTATATAAATAATATAAATAAATGATAAATAAATAAAAAGAAAGCAGACACAGTTATAATTCTTTTGCTCCAAAATAAGGGAAGACACCTGTCTTCCTGGTTTGTTTAGAGAACAATTTTGTTTTCCTTTCCCTCAAAATGGGAATTTTGAGGGAAAGGGTAACAGAGTTAGTCTGTTGGAGCACAAAAGGCAGATTTTTGTGGTACCTGCTAAAGACTAACTTATTTAGTATAGGTTTTAGAAGAAGTACCCGGGTTACTCTGTGCAAGCATATCAGGCAAAATCAAAAGAAACAAATCAGAACAGAAAAGACAAAAACATGTGGCACCTTAAAGACTAACTATTATATTTTAATGTGAGCTTTTGTGGACAAGTCCACTTCGTCAGACATATAGAAGAAAATTTCTTTAATACATGTTTTTACAGACTGCAACCAACTTCATTAGATGTGTGATATCTGGAAAGACACTCTGGGCAATGCCTGACCTCAGTTCTCCCAGATTTTAACGTTGTTAATTAAACATGTAAATTTTAATAACTACATGTTCAGAGGCTGTCCATCTCTGAATACCAAATACTGGAGACAAACATTAATGATCAGAAGACGCCTGTCAGCATCAGGATCTTTTTTTGTGATCTTGCCATAGGCATCTGATGCTGGCCACCATTAAAAAAGGATGCTGGAGTAGACAGGCTTTGATCAGTCAGGCAATCTTATCATCCATGAGGCTCGGGCAGTGACCCAACCTTGCTCAGTGCCGCTGGCAAAGGCCATCACAGAGATATGGGAACTGCTGGGTTAAATATGAAGCTGTTGGTTCTTAAATGAATTTTGCCTGAAGAAATATGAGCTAGTCTTGCTCGGTAGCACATCATGCTTTCATGTTGTGAATAATTGATAATCATTGGGGCTGTTTATGGGTCTTGAGGGTATTGCTTGGGTGATTGATTGTTGCTTCACATAAAGCCTTTATGTGATTTGGCAAGTATACCTGGATCCAGTAGATAATAAATGTGTTAGAGGCTAGAAGTTTTCTTCTTCTTCTGCAGGCATTTAATAGCAATAGCCACATTTTGCATTAAAAGCAACCTGAACTAGGCACATCATTCACTGGAATGGTTTGAACTTGTGGTTGTGAGTCACTTTGCTGAAAGCTGATTCACACATCTGTAATCCAGTTCTGTGACAGCAGCACTTGGACTTGAGGACGATTAGTCCAGCTGGTGTCACTGGAAGTAAGCTCCAACAATTTGTAAGGCATTTTATCTAGCATAGGTACTATTGATTTCGAGAGAACAGACTGTTTCACACATTTTGTAGAGGCAAACATTGTTTGCCACTAAGTGTATGCTCAACAAAATGGTAGCCAATCCCAGCTCTCAGAAGACCAGGAACCACCAGAGGTAGAGCCCAAGGACTTTGGCTCTTTGGTGCATCTCCCTGAGTGATGAAATATTCTTAGATTCTGGATGGGCTCCAGTCCATCCAGGCTAGTTATCCAGGCAAAACAGGAAGCAAGGTCTGTGAAAGGCTTTCTGTTTGTGCCAAGCTTGGAAAAATTATTTTTAGGGCTACAATTTCCAGAATATCCCATCAACACAATATTCTGAGGAGCTGATGTCCTCTTACATACTTTTTCCACTTCCTCTGTGCCATAGTCATGTGGTAGTAGACCCCCTCATTTTTCTCTTTCAGATATGTATTTCATGCTAATAAACTCTTTTTCCCATGATGACAGTCTTTTGTTTATTATTCTAAACTGCTGAATAGCTCAGTGGTTCAGGTATCTGGCTGTAGAGCCAAAGGCTGGGAGTTCGATTCCCCACTGTGCTTTCTTGACAAGGGCTGGACTCGATGATCTGTTGGGTTCTTTCCAGCTTTGCAGTTCTTAGATTACAGATTATAGAAACACCAGTTGAGTTACAGGTGAATACTGAATAGTCCTAATTGATCTGTAATATTATGCAAGCTGTGAGCAGAACCATTGATTTGGGATTGGAAGAAGATAGTCTTGGGACATAATTTCATACGGCTTGAAACATGGAGAACCAGGGATGATGGAACTGCTCTCACTTGGCTTCTCTAAATGAGAAGGATTGGACAATGTATTTGTATGACACACAAATTTGTCAGGATGCTGTTAAAGTCATCCAAGTGATACCTTGGTGTTCAGTTACACAGTTGAAACTGAAGAAACAGAGGTTAATACACTTGAAAAAGTCTGCTCCCTCCTTCTGACCAATGTCCAAAGTGTTTGGCTTACTAATCCTATAAAAGTCTGAAGTGTAAAAAGATTTAATCAGACATCTGTGTCCAACTGGCACTCAGTTCAAAGCTCAGGGCTTAAAAGAAAGAGTCTGACAAGATAATCTTAGTCACAACTGAGTCATTTCTTCGAGTCATCCATTTTTACTATTTTTTAGTGGCTTTCGATAAATACTCTTGGCTCTGGGCACGTACAGATACAAAAGTCTCTTTTACCGCAAATGAGGGCTGCAGTGGCAGCTCAGATGAGGAATGTGGTCTATGTTGTTCTATTAGATAACCTTACACCCATGCATACAGATTGGAATTATGCTCTATTATATTGCATGTTCACATTACATAAAAAAGAAAAACATTTTTAAAATGGAAAATCTTTGCCTGTTTGGCATATCATGTGAATGGGTAAGCACCGTGAGCAACATTCCCAGTATTCATCCTCTCCAAGTGGAGGAGTTCAGTGTCTCCTTTCTCATTCCTAGCGTTAAATCTCCTAACAGCTCCATACAAGGCATTTGTTCCATGAAATGTATCTGATTGTTCCCTGAATGTCCTGGCTCTTTTTTCACCATCCAGACAATACCAGGAGCTAAGTGAATTTTTTGTCTGAATTCCCAGACCTTTCTGTGCCTGCTCAACCCCTTTATTTTATCTTTTTTATTCCAATTTGCCATACTTCTCACTCTATAATTCACCCTTTTTAAATTTCTTCCTTTTAGAAACAACTGTGTACTTACATTCTTATAGTAGATAGAGATTTTGCTCTATGGCACGTCCCCAAAAATAAAAAAGGAATGTAAATACACTAGGTGGTAGAGGTGGCATCTCAGGGAGACATGCTAGGGATGGTGATTATGTTTCTTCCAGATAAGGGCAGATATGATTTAAAATAATGAAGGGCAGTAACATATTGCCAATTTCTGTATTCAGCAGATTTAATAAATCCCTTCACACTTATATCAGTTAAATATCTCTTTTGTGTTACAGGCTATACTTAAGAAACAATGGACTGACACTGTAAACTTATACATCTAGTTAGAAGTGAGTCCAAATGGGTTCAGTGGACCTTAATGTGAAGTACATTGTACAGGACTGCAGCCTAATTCATCTCTATTTGCAGAAACATTACTTTCCAGCTTTTCAGGCCAAGATCATGTTTGCGTTTGCAGAAATCCGTGGAGATATTTAAAGAATAATCTAGCTTTCTTTGGGATAGAGGAATTCCACTGTGGCCATAAAGCTGTCCTACTAGCAGCTTCCTCAACCATTTCAGGGCAACATACACAAAGGATTCTGTGTTTCTGAGGCATCCTTCTTAACCTCTAAGTGAAAATGAAAACCTGCTGACAAAAAAGTGTGTATACATGCAGACTAAAATGAAGTGCTGAGTTATTTTTAGAGAGCTGCCTTTTGTCCTGGTTGTTCTAGATTCTTGTTTATCTGTACCTCTAGGTCATGTCCTGCTGAGAACTTGCCTTTGGGCAAAAGAGAATTTCCTTCTTCTGACAGATACACACATGCACCATACACAAATTATTCATTGTAAAAAAATTATGTTAGATGCCTTCTGATCCCCGCCCCCTTTCCTGAACACTAAGATGATGAGGTGTCTCTGGGTACAATATGTCCTCATTCTTAGAAATGTGTGGTAAATCTAAGTCAGGCAGCAAAACTGAATAAATATAGAAAAGGTATGAAGAGACAGGCTCTATAATTGAAAGGCTTTGTATAATATCAAAGTTTCAGTTGATATAACACATGGTCTGTATAATATAGACTATACAGCATGTGTCTGAAAATACAACCACGTACATTGCAGGCACAGAAACATAACATATGACATTTCCATAGCAGCTTGAAATCTGAGACTCATGTATGTCAGGACAGAAAAATTAATATAACAATTTATAAAGATGGCTGGCCTGGCTGTTAGTTAGAGTGAGGTGGTCACCTCAGGCAAACGCCACCTGCTAGCTGCTTCCTGCTTGCTGTCACCTCCATCTGCTTGCTACTAACAAAGTTGGCTGTTGGCTGCCTATCGTCACAAGTCTCTTCCTTCTAAACTCTGCCCCCTGCCTCTGCCCCCTGCCCTGCTGCACAGAGGAGCCACTTCTCAGCAAGAACAGTTGTATTTTGGGCATCCCATGGTCCTAAGGATCAAGGCGAGGCATAATTCAGATAGCTGTCAAAGAAGCTGTCATTCTGTAGTGAAGGACAGATAATAAAGGTTATAAGAAAGAAATTATTGTTCCATTGTGGCCCTCTTGCCCCTTCTCCTTCTATATGAATGTCCTCTGTGATGGTGGTGGAGGCTGGGATGGTTTATCTCTTCCTGCCTCAGGCAGAGGGAGAACCTATACCAGCATTGTCTATAAACAAGACAATTTCACATTTCCCTCTGATAGGAATATGATAAGTATGTAGACAGAAGAAAAGCTTCACCTCAGAACACTTTAGATAGCACGTTGGTTTGGTTTGCTCTGCTTCAGGCATGACCCCCTGTGTGTATTTTCTAAAACAGAGCCTTGCTTACAAAATACGACCCAATTGATTATCATGGAGAAATAAAAAATGGCTCTAAACTTTATACATTGACAGAAAGGCGAAATCTGCAGGCATAGTAAACCCCTTCTGGTTGACTGAAATCTGTCAGAACTGAACCAAACAGATCTAGTAGCAAAGGAGTTCCTATGCTAGGTGCCTTTAAAAATGGAGGCTTGCGGGAGACAGTACCCTACTTATTTCTTCACAGAAGTGGAGAAAATGTTCTCCAATAGTCGCCAGTTCTGCCAGAATAACAACTGAATTTCTGATGAAAAACTTTGTGGATACAAAAGGAGGCTTTAATGTTTGGTTTTTGTGGGCAGTTTGTATGAACATGGTATACATTAGGGAACCTGTAACCTCTTATCTGCATCCTGTTCTCAGATGTTCCCAATGCTGTCTGCAAAACTGGTGAGAAATATCACCTGATTTCCACATGCCTGCATTTCAGCTGATCAGCCGGGTGGCAGGAAGAGTACAGCTGTTCTGAGCCACCTCCTATTACCATGTACTGGATAATGACCAGTCAGCATCACTGGAGGAATGGGAGATGTGAATCTTTACATATGGGGCTAAAATGGTTGCCAATCCAACAGACATCACAAAAGTGTCCAGGTAAATAACTTGGAGCAAGAGAAAACAACAGTAGCAGTGTTTTGTGAATTTTAATGAATTAAAAAAAATGTAGGATTTTGTTTTGTTTTCTGTTCAACGTTGGCACACAACTCACAGAAAGTGCTTTATCCTTGTTAGAGAAGATGGATGGCACTTCACTGAGAACACTGGGCTGCAGCACTTGTGCATACACTAGGAATTTTCTTTGTGTGTATTATGTGACTGTGTTACAGTAGGACGTCCGTAACTGTGGGGGATCTGTTCCATGAGCTACTGCGAATGCCTGAAACTGTGTATAGTAGTGAACTCTATATACAACATACAAGGCCCCTTATATGTTGTATTATGTCCGTATAAACACAGGTACTGATCCCACAGACACAGGGATCCTACTGTACTTACACACACACACACACACACACACACACACACACACACACACACACACACACGAGTTGGAACCTGACCTGCTTCCAAAGCCCCAAGAGCACTCCCAGCACCCTCTCCTTTCAGGCAGAGAGGCTGTGGGTCAGACTACTTTTCAGTCTTTGCGGAGACACTGACCTACTTGTTATTGTGAAGAACTGTGTAACTGGGCATCTAAAACTCTACCTAGTCATAAAGCCCTTACAGCATTCCTTCCCTGAGAAATTCACTATACCTTGCAAATATTTTCAAAAATGCTTTTTTCCAAAAATATGTTCCTCACGATCCCATTTCTCCTTGAAGAGGGTGAATCTTCCCTTTAAGGAAAGATGAGGTTTCCTTGACGGTGGTTTATATCGCTGGTTTTATTTACTGCTTTGCATTAATCAATGACATCTTTCATGTTGAATTCTCTTTTGTGTTACTTTGATTCTTTGTCTCTGATGTCCCTTTCTAAGCAGTTTGGAGTCAGAACCTGTGTGTATTATAGCAGATGTTCTTCCCTTCTCCCATCTTCTCAGTTCTTGCAGTTAGAGGACTTTGATGTATAATGTCCACACAATTACAATCTGCTGTATTTTCTTATGCTAACCAACATTACAGAGTAATTCAGCTTGGAAAATGGGAAATAATTCTTTTTTATGTGGAAGTTGTGGGCTGGTACGGTGATACTACTTTACATCCAGTGGTTGTGAATATGATCTTTGGAGTAGCTGTGAATATGGGTTGTTGTTCTTGTTTCCTTTTCATGCTCTACTACACGGAGAGTTCATAAGAGTTTGGCTTATATATACTATGTACAATTGTAGCATACATGTGGTCTTGTGGCTTTGAGTTCCTCAGTGTTTCCTCCCCTTTTGGAAATGCTTACTAAATTCCTGAAGAAAAAGAATCTCATAATATTTGTTTACAAGTAATTGTGGCTGAAAAATATGATACTCAGAATCTTAAGAGTGAATGGAACAAAGAAATGGATTATCCTGTTTTACCTAATCAATGGTTGTGGCCATGGCTTCCATAGCATCTGCAATGATAGACTAAGGTTGCATCCAGATGAGGGAAGTTGAAGCAGTCTGGTTTGTGCTTACAATGTTCTTATTTTTAATGCAATTTAATTATCTCTTACTTGAGTGATCCTTCTGTTCACACAAAGGACATTTTTTTCTCCTGTGAGAAGAGTAGAAACAGGTCTTTGGGTTGCCCCCATTTGTCTCCCATTCAGTTAATGGTACTCCCTTTCCTGCACTCTTCCCCACCTTTTTCTGCGGCTATCATTCAGTGGGTCATGGTAACTTTCTTTCTTTTTAAAAAATAAAGTAGGTTAAATAGTACAACAGCAATGTGTCTGTCTAACATGGTACACACAAATACTGCCTATGTATCTAGTTTATCTACAATAGTGATGCATCAATAGGAAATATATAAAATGTATATAAAATTTAAAACAGCAGAGCAGATAAAAATAGAGGAGGGGGTTTTCTGTGTTGTCCCTTTCAGTGCCACAACCTGCGAAATATGTCACAGAATGTCACAACAGATAACAGCGCCCACAGTTCTAGTTTAGTGCAGACTCACCACCCACCCAGGCTACAGAACAAGCTAATTAGGAGCATGCAAAATTGTGCAAAAAACAATTGCAGCCCTACCACTGTGTGAAAAAGGAGTGGAACAGTTCTACAAAGGACGTGGGATGGATCACTCAAAATATGTATGGACACCATAAAACTAACAGCACAAAAGTGATACAAATAGTGAGCTACCCTGCCAGTGTGGACGTGCCCAAAGCTGTACCACAGAGAGCACAAATTAGTGCTTGACTTATACTGTACTGCACCATGCCTCTTTATTAAAAGTTTGAACAAACTAGCTAAATGCTGATGGTGTGTTTGCCCCCATGCATTTTTCAAACCCATTAATTGGTTATTCCTAACTGTAGCTTCCTTAGGGGAACAAAGTTATTACAATTAAAATTTTGTATTGTAACAATATTTCAATATTAGACATGCACGTGTCTAATAAAATGCACAAGGGGAAACACACTACCAGTATTTAGCTATTTTGTTCAAAGTTTTACAAAAGAGGCATGGTACAGCCCAGTAGAAACTGAACACTTGATTTTGTTCTATATATCACAACTTAATATCCATCAGCACAGCTGCTATGGAAGCCAAGGCTACAACCACTGATTAGACAAAATAAGACAATCCATTTCTACACATATGTTATTTAGATATTAACAAATGACTAGTGGAAATAGATTCTCTCTGCCTTTCTGGTGGCTAAAAAGCTTACATTTCAACAGTGGAAAATAAACATGCAAAACCCTTTAATCATCTGAATCTGTGGTATACAGGCATCTGCTTTGTATGGATACTTGTCTGGACATTTGGTGGACTTTCATTAAACTCGTTAAACTCTTGCCTATAGATATTATTTCTATTCCTTTTATTGCTATATTTCTATTTTACTGAGTTTCCCCCTCCCCTTTTATTCACTATTCTTATATGATTACAGCACAATAATAAAAAAAGAGCACCCCTTCCTCTTACATATTCTTTCAGGCAGAGATAAGCTCTTTAAACCCTGGCTCACCTTGATGTGTGAATCAAGTCTGCTTCTCCTTCATTGAGTGAAAACAGTTTACATTTTTCTTCTTCATTGAGTGAAAACACTTAACATGTTAATCTTTGGAAGCTCTTGATGTTACCACTCCAGGGATTTTAAAGGCAAAACCACAAAATGCAATGGAGCCAATATTTCTACTTAAAAACTGATTCATAACATTTCAGATCCTCATCTGTTGTTCTTTTAAAATAACTATACTTGTGGTTAACTGCTTTTAATGCAAAAATCTCCTATTTCACTCCTTTATAATAATATGAACCAGCATTCTCAGAAAGCTATGTGAGAAGAACCACAAATTTCTTCACAACCCTTATTTGCAAACACGAAGCAAATTCTGTGGCAGTTCTGCCGAATAATAATGCAGTGAAACCCAAAAAGTAATAGTCGCACCAGAGCTGAAAGCATTAATCACTTAATCCATGCAATCACTTCATTAATCACAGAAATTTTTAAATTGGATTTTTCCTCAGAACAGTCCTCTGTGCAAACTTATAAACAATCTCTGCACAATAAACACATGGCTTGTTAATTTAGTCAAGAGAAATAGTTGTTTTTGTTAAAGAAACAAACTTGTCATTTCATTTACCCAGAGATACTTCAATCAATAAAAATAATTGTTAAATGGTTAAAGTTTATACATTATTTTACAGCTGCAGTTTGCTCATAAAATGGCATATGGATTTCCTGTGGTGGATCAGACAAAGATATTCATCAAGGTCTGTGCCCTTGCTTTCATCAGTGGGCTATTTGATGTCCCCTGACAGAGCATCAAAAAGTTACTACTTTGGATCATAACTCCCAGAATTCCCCCATTAGTTGCTTGGATTTTTTTGGGAGTTGTAATCACAGCAATTTTTCTGAGTAAGAGGGAGTAAAACATCAGCTATAGCAGTACCACAGAAAATACAGAAGCAGCTTATGGGGTCATAGTGGATCTTGGTCTAGCAAATAACACACAGAGCACTAACTAATGACAAGAGGTATTCATCCTGGCTTAGTCTATAATGTGCCAAATAGGAATGGAGACTTCAAGGGAACCACAGGGATGAGGAAGAGTAGAGTTCCTGATTCAGGTATAGTAAAAATCACAGCAGGTATCAACCAGCTGGTTAGCAAAACTGAAGTATTTTGTGTTTTCTCCCATCTTGGATCATTGTTTATTTAGTAATATATTGTTATGATTTTAAATTGTTAAATTGTTACATGATATGTTGTTACCCACCCAGAGTAGTCTATATGACTAGATGGGCGGGCTATAAATGTAATAAATTAAAAAAATGAATAAATAAGTATTGAATATAACAACTAGTATAAGGCCCGCAGTCTCCTGGACTGCCATGAGATACCTAAAAGATGATGAATCAGGATCACTAATACATAAAACCAATTACTAATTATTCCACCTCACTTCCAGCCAGCCCTACGTCCTCAGTGCCAATGAATAAAATAGGCCCAGTTGTATCAAACATCAGCAAGGTAGGCCCACAATATGACAAAACTGAATATCTGGAGAAGACCCTGGACATACCTGGAGTGTAGAGGCAAACTCTGAATCACACAAACTGACTGCTCATTCAGTAGGACTCCAGCAGGCCAGGTTTCCTGATAGATAAATCAACTCCGAAGAGTGGGCATCTCAGGGCAAGAAAATGGGAGAAATAAAGGCTGCAATAGGCCAGTAGGTATTTTTTTAATGGAACATGTCTGGATGGAATAAAGATCTGATTGGATATCTAGCAAAATACAAAATGATTGTGTTGCAAGGAACATGGCCTATAGCTAATGGTATGATATACTGTACTTACCAAACTTTATAACATGGGCCAAATCAGCACACAGAACAAAAAATATGGGCAGAGCCATAGTGTGTGTGTGGGACTTACCATTCTGATTAAGGAGGAGTTGGGATGGGATGGTGAACTGTTAGATAGCTCAGCTCCAGCACCTAACCTCCTAGCAGTCAAACTTGTCATGGGCAGCACAGTTATAATTATGATAAATGCCTATATACCCCCAATCTCTTCCCAGTATTATAGCCAAGATGTCTGGTTGCAGATGGATTATCTACTAGAGGAGCTGGGCACTAGATTCCCAAGTGCATGTTCATATTATCAGGGGATTTCAATGCCAGGAAGGGCTCATCATTGCCAAAAGTTGCAGAATTATGCAGTATCTGAGATGATAGTTCTCCAGATCTAAATTACTGGAAATCTAGAGATTAAAAGATAAATAATGTGGGTCTATTTATGATCACTTGCATGTTTGACCTACAGATCATAGCTTCCAGTGAACCTAACTCAGTATACCCTTTTACTTATTTCTCTGCATATTCAGGTTGTGTTCTCAATTACATCTGTGTTTCAAAAGGGAAAGCCCATTTATTTTCTGGGATAACTGTTAATGTTAGGTTAGATAGTGACCACCAGCCCTTAACAGTGAAACTAGCCGTGTAGTCAGACTTAAGGCTAGCTCCATGCTCTGACAAATGGTCAGGACAGAAGCCCGAACGTCATCAGGAAAGAAGACTAAAATGCCAGAAAGTAAATGTGAGCAAAATAAATGCCCTCTACAACTCAAACAAGGGTAAAGCACTATGTGATATTATTTCAAAGCCTGTTTCTGATGCTGACTCAGTACTGCAAGCATACCAAGATCTTTGCAAGTTTCTGAGACCCTTTCTACTAACTAACTCAAGGTCAAATAAAGTAAAATTCTTGAAGACTCTATGGTTTGATAAAGAATGTAGAGTAGCAAAGGCGAAGCTGAGAAGGCAGTGAAAACCCAATTTTTGTAAGAAAATCTTAGGGTGAATGTTCTTGGAGTAGCACTCCAATGATCAAAGAACAGGTGTGCACAACCACTGGACCTCTGGAAATGGCCCACTCCTGATTTAACTCTTGGCAGCTGGACATACTTCAAAATGATGTGCAGCCTCCAGTAGTCTGATATCTTCATTTCTCTAGGACGTCTATGAGTCCTATAGAGACATTCTTAGGAAATAAAGATGGCAGATTGCTGGAGATGTATGTGCCTCTCTAAAGTTAACCCACCTGCCCAGTTTAAAAAGTTAAAAAGGTGCTGGGAGAGAAGTGACTCTGAGAGTGGCAAGGAGCATATGAGAGGGTTATGGGGGAATAGATAGTTGAGGAAAAATTAAAAATGGATGTGTGAAAGAGATTGGCACGTGGGGGGCAATTGGCTGAAAGAAAGGCAGGGGAAGGAGAGAAAATGAGAGAGAGGTGAGTGAGAATTGGCTACCAGGAGGAAAAACAGAGAATGAAGGGTCTGACAATGGGCTTCTGTTGGAGCAGGAAACCACCCATTCAGAGAAGTGGTTTTCTGTCTTGGGTCTCAAATCTTGCTTCTCCCCTTGTACTCACATCTGCTTGCCTTTCCACTTCATCATTCTGCCTCCTGTGAGTGTTCTGTGACTGGTCATGCCCACCATTGTGGCAATTTTGAGACTACACCCAGGACACTTACTCAAGAGTTCAAATGGAGTTCAGATGGAGGACTCTGGGTTTTCTGTGTCACCCTGTTTCCAAGCCAAATACAAACCTGTAGTTTCAAAGGTAGGCTAAGGTGTATGCATAATATCTGCCCTTCTTTGTTTGAAGAACTGGGGTGTAATATCCAATCCACAGCTTCCTCAGCTGTAACTGTAACACCACAACTCCAGTGCAGTCTGCACCCTCAACTAACTTACCTCTAAGACAAACGCCTGGCAAAATCCAACTGCAAATAACATTTGGACTCTAAGACATGGGTGCATGCCCAGTGAAGTGGACATCTAATCCATGAAAACTAGCAGATTGTATGATTTCTTTAGTGATCTATAAAGGTATCACCTTCTCCTACATTTGCAAATGTGCCCAGTGACTCAGAACGACTGTGATTCCTGACTTCATTTAAAAATAAATAAATCATACCTGGAGGCCATCTGTAGCTCTTGGGCAAAAGACGTCTTCTGTATTACAATTATATATCATGCTGGCTAGGAAGACTGGAGAAGGGTATCTTCTAGAGGCAGTGGATAAGGATGCGCATTGGCATGTAGTGCCATAGTTAGACAAGGACACACTCTGAGGAAGGGTATGTAAAATTACCACAGGCAAGTGGAGTCTCACAGAGCATGCGAGGTAGGTGTGAAGAGCATTGTTTCCCTCAGATGTTCTACCCCTCAAACTCTCAGAGGCCCCAACTAACATGGACAGTGGAAGGGATTTGTGGACTGAAAGTTCAAATCACTTGGAGGGCCAAGTGTCCCCCATTTCACCCTTCTTTTGGTAAAATACGTTGATAAACTCTGATGAACAGAGAGTTTAAGAATAGTAATAGTCCTGCTTATAAGTTTATGCTTCCATATCTTTATTAATGGGATAAAATTGAATTCAACCAAACAAACATCATTTCCCAAAAGTCAGCTTTCTGTGCATGACAGGATGGAATATACCCGAATAGTCCCTGGAGCAATAGAGGCAGTGCATCAGTAGAAGCAGGTTAAACTCGGGGGGGGGGGGGGGGGGAGATACAAATAAAGGTCCTGCAATCAATGCTAATCACACTCTGTGGGGTTGACAGCAAATATTGAAGGCCATCAAGCAGAAATGTGGCCTTCTTTAATATGAACTATGCTGCCTTAGAACAAGCCGAGCAAATATTTAATCCCTCCATATTACATTTGTCATCATTCTGTTTCTAAGAATGAAGACTCCAACCAAACAACCTATACTATACTCACAAGTCAAATGCATACCTTCAAAAGGACTTTAGAATTACAAACCACTTGGGAGTATAGTTTACCTGAATACAAGCATATGTCTTTTTAATGTGTACAGAAGCAAAACTAAAGCGTTCTGGCACCTTTCAGATTAACAGATTTATTTCAGTGCAAGTATTTCTGGATTACAATCCACTTCTTTAAACATTTTGAGTGCAGTACGGTATCGAGGCCTTAAATTCATATATTCACAGTGTACCTTGTGGGAGCCAGGATGAAGAATAATGGGATATAAAAGATGACAATTTCATTGTGCTATTAGAATATTTAACATTGTAGGCCAATATATAATATTTAGGTTTTTGTCCTTGAAGGGTTGAAGCAATAAGGTCTGCTTTCAGGAAAAATATGGTTGTGCTGAGATGACAGCTTTGACAAAGAAAATGTTTTGGCCATACATCAGATGTTAATGAAAAACAACTTGTTTATATATATGTGATGCTAGAAGCCCCAATCTTTCTTTAAGCCTTGAGTTGCATACTGGAATTTATGGATCTTCTGCTCTCTCGCTCTCTCTCCTTACCTCCTCCAAGCCACCCTCTGAAATTCCATTTTTCTACAATAACCACTCAGAGATCAACAACAAAATATACTGGAAGATTGAAATCTTCTGACACAGGTTTTTGTGTGTTGCCATTTATGGTGTCAGAGCTGTGATAATTTATTCTCTTGTGCAGATACTGTATGCTGGCTGAACAGCTCAGTGAGTTAGGTATCTGGTTGGAACTCTGATTCCCCATTGTGGTTCCTGGGACAAAAGCCAGGCTGTCTAGCCTTGAGCAAATTGCAAAGTCTCAGGGTGCCCCCAGAAGAATGAATGGTAAACCACTTTTGAGTACTCTATACCTAGAAAACCCTGGAAAGTGTTGGCATATGTCAGAACTGATATAACAACAAGTAATTATTATTAGATACTGTCTAGTTTGCCCTTTGTTGAATGCCAAGGGGCATTTTTGGAAGAGGATTACATGTATTGCATCACAAGATTAATTAGTAAATGAAATCCTGATGTTGAGGAAGACACTGCTGGGACCAAAAAAAGTGGCTCTAGAATAGATGTGAGGGATGGAACTGGAATCTGAGTTGTTAGCATAGTTCTGATACCATCACATGTTGTGCGGTCAGTACCTGTTTTTTGTACAGGGAAAATTTGGCTCTGAGGCCATTATGGTGCCACTGGGGAAGCTTGCATATGTGTGGGTGGGTGGGGTGGGGTGGGGGGTGGATGGGACTGTCCAGCACTGACAGCACCAGCAAACTGACATTGTGAAAGATGGCAGTAAAGCCAAGAGAACTGAAGGCAGGGGCCTGGTTACCACTGGGAAGACACTACTGGCAATCTGTGAAGAGCCTTCTCAAGCCTGTTGCCAAATAATTTACAATCTAAATGAAGAAACAGGAGGAAGAGTCAAGTTTTACAAAAAGGGGAGGGGGCTTTGACAGAAAGACTTTCTGGGAGCAGAAATATCCCACTGAGTGTCCTTACATCAGGAACGGGGAAGGTTTGGCCTACCAGATCTTGTTGTGCTATAGCTCCTTGCAGCCCTCAACAGTGACTATGCTTATTGGAGCAGACCAATACTATCTGGATGGTCACACTTTGCTCACCAATGACATGCATGATTCTGAGAGCTGCAGCCCAAAAAAGTAACTTTCCCAAGCTCTGCCTGTCTGTCGTGTTGCTGAAGGTCTTTTAAAACCTCTAACTGGCTCTGAATGTAACAGAGAAGCTCTGAACTCAAGGAAGATGACTCCTTCTCCCTAGAGGAAAAGAATCTGCAACTTTATGAGTTTTAGACTTACACATACAGATAGACTGGCTCCTGGCCTAGTCCTGGAATCAATTCTGTTAACAATCTTGTCTTGCACTTTTTCCATTGGCAAAGCATGAGATGCAGTTTCCTAGAAACATCCCTCTTTCAAATTAACTGGCTCTCATGAGAAACCACCCCAAAGAAGCAATTAGTGGCCTGTTTACCCAGCTCAGTATTCTGTGTGTAGTATTAATCTGTGGTTTCTCCCTTTATGCAGAACAGTCTGATCTCTCCTCACAAGGAAAGTCTTTTGAATAGCAGGGTTTGAAGTCCTGTAGCCCCACCTACCATTCTCCTCCCTATGCCTTGACCAGAGTCACCAAGATGCTGTTAAGGCTGGCTCATGAGGCCCAGTGCAGCACAGCCCCATCTCAGGCTCTGACTGTCAGCAGCCAGCCAATCTAACATCACCAGAGGGCCAGAGCCCCATAGGCTGACCTCCTCCCTCCCATCATAATCTCTCTGTGTGTATGGGGTGGGGAATGGGATGCAGACAGAGAAATAAAATGGGCGAATGAATGAATGTAAGCAAGCCAGTCTTTCGAGGTTTGAAGCCCAGTGCAAAAGGGACCAGCAACAGTAGAAGCAGCTCTAATTTGAGACCAAGGTTTATTTTGTTGGCTCAGGTAAGTTGCGGAGGGAATGAACGGCGAGCAGGTGAAGGAATATCTGTGGATATCACCAACTTTTGCAAATGGCTTTACCTGTCAGCCCCCCTCCATCGACAACGATCACACCTGCCTTGACACGTTTACATGCACACACACACACCCATTAAGACTCAGTAGCCATCCCTTTCCACCACCGGACACGCGGGCTTCCTCTGTCCTCAGTGCTGGGAACGCCAACAGGGACTTGGCCAATGGTTTTCCACAGGGACTCAAGGGCAGCCCTAAATCCGAAGTGACGTGACCCGCACATGATTATCACGGTAATTATTACACCAATTAATTCCTCTTCCAACGAATTCTGGTCTCACCAGCGACCACAGCCTTCGTTTCCTCACAGCCTTCACCCCTCCCCGCCGCGACCGCCTTGCCAAAGACCCACTGCGTCGCCAACGGCCCTCTTCCTCCTCCCCATGCCCTTCTTCGGCTGTGGGGCCGGCGTGGTGGTGGTGGGGAAAGCCCCGCCGCCGAACCACGACGGCTTGTTTTTCTCCCTCGTTTCCTTCTAATCTTTCCAGCGACGCGGGCTCCTCTTTCTCTCGGGACGCCCGGCGCTAAAAGCAGAACCTGCGAAGGGAATCTCCGAAGATGACTCATCCGCACCGGAATATCTAATCCCAGCTCGTCTCCATTATTATTATGATGATGATGATGGTGGCACTTAGCAGGGAGGCCAAAGCGCCCGCCCCTCCCCGAAAGGTTCACGCCAAAGCCTCGAATTAAGGGAGGGCCGGCGCTAAGGCAACCTCTCCTTCCCGCCCGAGGGCGCGTGGCGGCGACCGGGCGCTCACACCCGCTCCGCCAGGCCACCACCTGCCGCGGTTTCCACACGTTCGTTCGAGACCGCAGCAATGCCTGATGGGCGTTGTGGTTTTGAGGGAGACTTACGCGGCTCAAATCCGGGGTGGAGTGGAGTGGAGTGGGGGTTTGTCCTTGCGATTGTGAGCATGTGCAGAAGAGGGCAGGATACGGTCTTGTGTACCAGGAGGTAGCACGCACACACACATACACACGACAGCGTTATCTCGCCTCGCCGTTACCGACCGCCCCCCCCTCCTCTTCCCACGCCACAACCTCCCGGCCATGCCATGTCTCTCTGTGCGTTGCCCTTGCAACGGGTGAAAGGGATTCCGGGAGGAGCCGGCCAGCCTTTCTGATCTGCCTCCGATGTTTTCTTGCTTCTGCTTCGGCATCCATCACCATTCCTTCGCCAGCCCTGCTGCTTTGCCAGAGTAAGTGCCTCTTTTGACTATCTCTCCCCTCCTCTTCTTATTACTCCATCATGGATCGCAGTGTGCCAGGAGATGCTTCAGCGGCGGAGCAAGGAAAAGGCACGGCGAGCTAGTTTCCAAAGCCCAGCTTTTCTCCTTTTAAAGCAAAAAATTAATACATATATAAAAGGATATGAATCATGCATATTCTGCGATACCTGCTTAAATGAGGAACCGGCCGAATTTCCACACAATGCGAGCAATCGCTCTTCTTACGTGCGGAAAGTAGTTAACCCTTTAGCCGCCGGAATGCGTTGGATAGCCGCTGCGTGTGTGCGCGTAGCATTGTTACAGGTCTTGCGACTGGGGGGGGGGGGGCGATCTTTCTTTCAATCTGCAGGGCTATCCGTGTCTGTAGTTGGGAAAGAGTGGGGAGCACCTCGGGGGACAAAAAGAGCTTGGAAACGCACCTAGTCGACTACGAGCAAGGATGTTTGACTTCTAAGTTCACACGAGCCATAGTTATAGCGAGGGTGGGGGGGAACCCACTCGTAGAGCATCTTTTCAGTAAAAATCAGTGGGCTGGGTCAAGTCTGTTTTTCCTCTTTAAAATGACTGTGTTCTGTGAAAAAGCCATCCTTTAAAAAATAAAAAGAGGTTAACAGATTATTTGAAAGCAATGTAGTGTTACTGTTTTTCTAGATATAGTTTTCTTATCTGAAATTATTAGTTGCATTTCTGATTGAACTGTACTTACCATGGCAGAAATGTCATGGTCTGTTTCAGCATCATTCCTCCCCCCCCCCCCAAGTTTTATTTTTGGAGTGGTCAAAAAATATGAGGGTTCCCCAAGGTGAACAGAAGGGGAGTAATTTCTGGATTTGTTTATGTGTGAACTATATTTTCAATGGTCAAAACAGTGGGGAAAACAATAATTTTAAAAGCCCAAATGTAGTGATCTGTTTGCTGCACGGCTGCATGAAAGGGATTTTGCATTGGCAAGATTTAGAATTAATAAGAGATGACTTTGAAAAAATGGCTGGAGGAGGTTGCAGTAAGTTCCACTAATCAAGTTGCTCCTACCACACCTTTCCTGGGCTTCACCCAGTCAAAGCTCCACCTGTCTGTTCCATCTATGCTCACCTCTCCTATCAGCTAAAGGGAATCATCAGCATCAAGTCTCTCCACACTGCAATTCATTGGCATCCAGATGTTGATGAACTACTGTACCTTTACCACTACTCAAGTTAGTCAAAGATGATGGAAATTGGAGTTAACAACACTTGGAGGGCCACAGATTCCATGCCCTATTTCTGTATTCAGACAACATTTGCATCCAATGCTGGGAGCCCAAACAGGAGGAGGTCACTGTTGCCCTCATGTCTTGTTTCTGGGCTTTCCAGAAGTATTTGTCTGAAGGCTAAAACAGATAGGGTATGGGATTTCTGCAACCAGGTATACATCTGTTTTAATCCTTCCTGAATCCACAGTCACTCTGGATCCAGGGTGGATCTGACCAGATCTACACATCAGACAACAGGAGTGACTATGGATTTAGGAAGGATGAAAACAAATGCATAGATCTGATGCCCATCATAATGGGACTGCAGTGCTGGTGGTGGATGGAGATAATTGTTACCTTTTTGCCATTCTCCCAGTTTAAATCTGTCTACAAAGCTTTTGTTTGTCTGATGAAGAAATTGTACACATATTGCTTGTATGTGTTTTCCTCCAGAAGCTTGTGTGTGTGTGTGCGCACACGCATGCGTGTACATGAAACTTTTTAAAAAAAGTTTGGAAAGGGCTCTGCTCCCACTTGAAACTGCTTTTGGCTGTGCTGTGGGAAACACAGAGCTACTTGTGCCTTACTCCCAGTGGGAAAATAGCATCTTTAGAGGGCTATTTAGATCATGAAAACAGCAACAGTGGAAGAGATTGAATTCTCCCTTGCGACTGCTGTTGCTTTGGCCAAAATGTTTTAAAATGCAAATAGATCTTTATGGCCAGTGATAGAAGGTTGAACAGCCACGGTTTGTATGTGTAGCCCCAGTAGGACCATTCATGCAGTACTTCGATAGCCCCCTGAGGGAGTACAATCCTGTCTGATTTTGGTATCCTGGTGGGCCTTGATGGCAACTCTGCCTAGATCCCTGGAGAACTGCTGCCAAGTCAGACTGAGAAAACTTGGCTAGATGCACCCATTCTGATTGATGTTCCTGTCTGTGAAGATCCTCCTCTTTGCTCACCTTTAGTTACACTGGGGTACCCAAACAATCTAATTAGCTTATTTATTAGTTACATTTTTGTTCTGCTATTTATCCTGTCAGTTTAAAGTGGCATATGTGGAGTTCTTCCTCCCCATTTGATCCTCCTTACAGCTAGTGAGATACATGGATAGCTGAGAAAGAATAACTGTTGCAAGATTGCCCAGAGGAGTTCCTGGTTTAGTGGGGACTTAATACTTTAGTCTAATCACTACATTTGGCTCTGTAGATGTTCAGTGACATGTTTACAAGCATTTAAACATTTAATGTGTCTGTTTTTTCTTTTTCTTTTTTTTTAAAGCAACATTAGGAGCTAGAGGGCGGGGCAGTCTGAATCAGAAACATGGATGATGGGTTTAACTCCTTCCTTCCCTCCCTGTTGCAGTCTAGACAGGAACCAAGTTCATTCTCAAATCAGTCATTTGAAGTAAGAAGGCTCCCATTTTTAAGAGTGGAAGATTTCCTCTCAATGCAAGAACCTCTATGTGTATGGGTGAGGGTCATGGCAGAAAGGGAAAAGATTAATGTCCACTTCCTCTACAGTGTAAGTCCTAATTTCTTTCTCTGTGTACTTCTCCACTTTCTTTTTTATTTTGATTTGGAGGAAAAACAGTCATGCTGAATGTAAAAGCATGTACAAAGTAGCCTTCACAGTTATGGAACCTCAAAAGCCAAGCAAACAAATCCGAAGTTTGTTGTGGGTGTCTCAGTGATCATTCCTGGATGTGGGTGTGGATGTGTAGACTATAGGTTTGCAGACATATATGTTGACTTTATCTGTTTGTGGAGGGTTCTCTTCAAATTCCAGTTGACAGAATCCTACTCCCCCTTTCCTAAAATTTCAATAATACATTGATGTAGCATACTGTGAGTTCCGTGCATCACATATATAATTATGTCTATTACTAGATTCTCCATGTATAATGCTTTAGGCTCCAATCCTACACACATTTAGCTTAGAGCTAGCCCCCTTAAAGTCAGGATGATTTACCTCTGAGTCAACATGATTCTCCTCCCGCAGTGATCAAGGCACTTCATCTTCATGGGGCTTTTCCAGACAGGACAAAAGTCCCTGTAAAATAACCTGTGGACACCATTTGTGGCAGAAGGTTTACCTTGTCTTAATTAACTCTCAGTACCCTTGTGAGTTGTCCCCATACAAGAAATGGTGGGAGGGTCTGAGATTGAGAAATGGATCACTTGTCTTTTTTTTTGTTCACAGCTTTACTGATTTGGGCAATTTGTATTTTGCATGAGCCCTTACTAGAGGAAAGAGATATTCTTTACTCTGTTCTATAAGATTCCACAGCTGGTTAGGGTCATCATGTGTAGTTACGAATATTTCAAAATTCTATTTTACCATTACACTTAGGCTACAATCCAATATACATTTACATAGAAATAAATCCCTTGGAACTCAGTGGGATTTACTTCTGAGTAGACATTAATAGGATTGCACTATCAGCAATGACATGAATAGAGGAAGCCACAAACATCTGGCATCTTCATAAAAATCAGGCAATCTCTTTCCTCTAGGAAGGGCTCATACAAAATATGAATTGCCCAAACCAATAAAAATGTGAACAAGAAATACAAGTCTTTCATTTCTTGACCTGAGACCCTTCCAGCATTTGTTGTATGGGAACAGCTCACAAGAGCACTATAAGGATCACTGAGACCTTATTCCCTTATCTGTTCATTCTGTGTGCAGAACATATGGAAAGCCAGACCAGGCTTAGATGAAGGAGGAATGAAAAACGATGGAAGAAACATCAATAATTTAAGAGATGCAGATGACACCATCTTACCAGCAGACAGCAGCAATAACTTGAAACAACTTTTAATGAAATTAGAAGAAAACTGAGAAGGGCAGCAGGAAGAGAGGAAGACCAAATATGAGATGGATTGACTCCCTAAAGAAAGCCACTGGCTTGAGTTTACAAGAGCTGAGCAGGGCAGTCGAGGACAGGACATTTTGGAGCCCATTCATTCAACTTGATGCCATGTAAAAACAACAATAAGGTTACAAGTCTCTGTGCTGTTGTTAGTGCCTAACACAGGGTTGAGGAATATGTGGTCTTCCGTACGTCATGGGATTGCAACTCCTATGATCCCTCAGAACTGGCTATGCTGGCTAGGGCTGATGGGAATGGTCATTCTACAATATCTGGAAGGCCAGACGTTCCCCAGCCCGGGTTTAAAAGGATTGCTCATCTCAGATTGAGTGTCAGTGAGCTCTGTGGAGCCCTCTTCCTCCACTACATAGCTGGTCTGTGACGAGCATGGGTTGGCCATCACAATTATGGGGGCCTCATTCATGCCGTGTTGGTTCTAGGGCTTGGAGACCCTTGGGCAAGAGGTGCTCAGGGATTCTCCTCATCCTTCCCCCTCATTCAAATTCCACTTACATCTCTGAGACTTAAATGTGCTTAATTGCCAGTGGATCACATATAGCATGTTTGCAAACTAGAGGCACCTACTAAAACTTCTACTTTGCCTTTGGCAGTGTGGTGGTGGTGGTTGTTGTTTAGTCGTTTAGTCGTGTCCGACTCTTCGTGACCCCATGGACCAGAGCACGCCAGGCCCTCCTGTCTTCCACTGCCTCCCGGAGTTGGGTCAAATTCATGTTGGTAGCTTCGATGACACTGTCCAACCATCTCGTCCTCTGTCGTCCCCTTCTCCCCTTGCCTTCACACTTTCCCAACATCAGGGTCTTTTCCAGGGAGTCTTCTCTTCTCATGAGATGGCCAAAGTATTGGAGCCTCAGCTTCAGGATCTGTCCTTCTAAGCGTGGTGGTAGAATAGCCTAATTAGTTACTTAAATAGCTTCTGTCCTGAATCTCTGCCTGATGGCTGTGTTTTGAGTCACACTCACCCCATCTCGTCTCCTCTAGTATATCTACTAGCAGAATTTCATACAGACATAGGAAGCTGGTTGTCTCATAGTTAGTCCGACCTTTGGCCTATACAGTGGTGCCTCGACTTATGAATGTCCCTACTTACGACCAGCTCCGGCCGCAAAACTTTGCTTCTACTTGCGACCGGAGCTTCCACTTACGAACAGAAAAAGGCAGGGGAAAAAGGCGGGAAATTCAAATTGCTAACTGTAGGTGGCGACGAGGCTGCTTCTTTGTAGCTCTTTCGCCCCAGCAGTTAGAGAGTGTGCGTCGTCGTCTTCGTCGGCTTGGGACTGCCTCCTTCTGCTTCTGAGAGCGTGTGTGTGTGTTTGCAGGGAGGCTTCGGGCTGCCTTGTAAGGTAAGGTGCTGTTTTCTGCTTTTTAAAAACTGTTCTGGGTGTTTTTGCAGCGTGGTTTTGAGCTGGGGGGGTTATGTTTCTGTGCTGTGATGGGTCTTGGGGTTTTTTTTTGTTTTTTTTTTGGGTTCCCCCCATTTCCGATGGGTCTTGGGGTTTTTTGTTGCTTTTTGGAGTGTTTTTTCCCATTTCCGATGGGTCTTGGGGGATTTGGTTGCTTTTTGGGGTTTTTCCCCCCCATTCCGATGGGTCTTGGGGGGTTTGGTTGCTTTTTGGGGGTTTCCCCCCCATTTCCGATGGGTCCTGCATGCTTCCCTTGCTTTTTCCTTTGTTTTCTTTGCATTTCCGACCTGCCCCCTTTGTTCTCTGTGCATTTCCGATCTGCTCCGTTTGTTTTCTGTGCATTTCCAATGGGTCTTGCACGCTTGATTGCTCCCCCCCCCCCTTCGGCCGGAAGGGATTAATCGCGTTTCCAATGAGTCTTGCAGTGATTTTTTTTTTTTTTGGTGATTTTTTTTCTTCGGCCGGAATGGATTAATTGCATTTCAATGCATTCCTATGGGAAATGGTGCTTCGACTTACGACCATTTCGAGTTACGTCCATCTTCTGGAACGGATTATGGTCGTAAGTGGAGGCACCACTGTATAGCCCAGGTCTCCAGTAATTCAGGGAGTTGGGTTTTTTTTCCTGGCCCATGTGGAGATCTCTCATCTTTCCCTGTGGTATCTTGTCCAACTACTAACCAGGCTTCATCCTGCTTAACTTCTGTAATCTGCGTGTTCAGGATGTTGTGGTGGTATAGTTTCGGAAGTATTCCTTCAGGTTTCAAATAACTGTGGCTTAATGCATCACCGAAGCCCTAAACGAGAAACTTGAAGAGAATTTGAAATAAACATTTCTTTTTCTTGGCCATTTCCCGAGTTTCACTATGCTGAGAATTTTTTTGCCAAGAATACCCGCTGCGCTGTCAAGATATCCATGCTTCCAGTGAAAATGAAATTGCAGTCTTGTTTTTCTGGTTGCTTTATTTCTTGATTTCTTCTATCTTTTCCCAATTTTTGCCCTTTCTTTTGCTCATAAGCCTACCAGATTCAGTGCAGCTCAATGCCCTTTTGCTCTTTCCAGGGAATCTTGTGCAGGAAAGATGCCATTCTTCACTACAGCTGTAATAATTCTGCACAGATTATCATTTCTTTCAGGAAAATACCATGAAATATCAAAAAAATTCTATGTGGTTTCTTCAGGAGTCAAGGCCTTGAATAGAGAAATCTCACTGCAAGGAGAAAAGAGGTGTCCCCCCCCCCCCCCCGTTTCTTACCGATACCAAGACACTGAAATTCACAACCTCACCCTTGATATTAACTCTGGTTTATTCAAATAGGTAACTTTGTAATCTATTGTTTAAAGTTTGCTTGTTTTTAAAAAATTAATCAGCCTTCACTTTTGGACTTTTTGTTGTTGTTTAGTCGTTAAGTCATTTCCGACTCTTCGTGACCCCATTGACCAGAGCACGCCAGGCCCTCCTGTCTTCCACTGCCTCCCGAAATTGGGTCAAATTCATGTTGGTAGCTTCGATGACACTGTCAAACCATCTCGTCCTCTGACGTCCCCTTCTCCTCTTGCCTTCACACTTTCCCAACATCAGGGTCTTTTCCAGGGAGTCTTCTCTTCTCATGAGATGGCCAGAGTATTGGAGCCTCAGCTTCAGGATCTGTCCTTCCAGTGAGCACTCAGGGTTGATTTCCTTTAGAATGGATAGGTTTGTTCTCTTTGCAGTCCAGGGGACTCTCAAGATTCTCCTCCAGCACCACAATTCAAAAGCATCAATTCTTCGGCGGTCAGCTTTCTTTATGGTCCAGCTCTCACTTCCATACATCACTACAGGAAAAACCATAGCTTTGACTATGCGTACTTTTGTTGGCAAGGTGATGTCTCTGCTTTTTAAGATGCTGTCTAGGTTTGTCATCGCTTTCCTCCCAAGAAGCAGGAGTCTTTTAATTTCGTGGCTGCTGTCACCATTTGCAGTGATCATGGAGCCCAAGAAAGTAAAATCTGTCACTGCCTCCATATCTTCCCCTTCTATTTGCCAGGAGGTGATGGGACCAGTGGCCATGATCTTAGTTTTTTTGATGCTGAACTTCAGACCATTTTTGGCGCTCTCCTCTTTCACCCTCATTAAGAGGTTCTTTAATTCCTCCTCACTTTCTGCCATCAGAGTGGGATCATCTGCATATCTGAGGTTGTTGATATTTCTTCCGGCAATCTTAATTCCAGCTTGGGATTCGTCCAGTCCAGCCTTTCGCATGATGTATTCTGTATATAAGTTAAATAAGCAGGGAGACAATATACAGCCTTGTCGTACTCCTTTCCCAATTTTGAACCAATCAGTTGTTCCATATCCAGTTCTAACTGTTGCTTCCTGTCCCACATATAGATTTCTCAGGAGATAGATAAGGTGGTCAGGCACTCCCATTTCTTTAAGGACTTGCCATAGTTTGCTGTGGTCCACACAGGCTTTGAAGCAGAAGTAGATGTTTTTCTGGAACTCTCTGGTTTTCTCTATAATCCAGCGCATGTTAGCAATTTGTTCTCTAGTTCCTCTGCCCCTTCGAAATCCAGCTTGTACTTCTGAGAGTTCTCGGTCCACATACTGCTGAAGCCTACCTTGTAGGATTTTGAGCATAACCTTGCTAGCGTGTGGAATGAGTGCAATTGTACGGTAGTTGGAGCATTCTTGGGCACTGCCCTTCTTTGGGATTGGGATGTAGACTGATCTTTTCCAATCCTCTGGCCACTGCTGAGTTTTCCAAACTTGCTGGCATATTGAGTGTAGCACCTTAACAGCGTCATCTTTTAAGATTTTAAATACAGTGGTGCCTCGCTAGACGATGTTAATCCGTTCCACGAGGATCGCTGTCTAGCAAAAACATCGTCTAGCGAAGCATGTTTTCCCATTGGAATGCATTGAAATCGCTTCAATGCGTTCCAAGGGAAAATGCAGTCGTCTAGCGAAAATTTCCCATAGGGAAACATCGTCTAGCGAGTGCGGGTCCCCATAGGAATGCACTGACAGCTGCACTGACAGCTTTTCACCACTAGTCGGCGCACTCCTATGGGGAAACCTCATCGTCTAGCAAAAATCGCCATAGGGAAACATCGTTTTGCGAAGCGCAGTAGCGATCGCAAAAAGGCATCGTCTAGCGATTTCCTCGTCCTGCGAGGCAATCGTCTAGCGAGGCACCACTGTAGTTCAACTGGAATGCCATCACCTCCACTGGCCTTGTTGTTAGCCATGCTTTCTAAGGCCCACTTGACTTCACTCTCCAGGATGTCTGGCTCAAGGTCAGCAGCCACACTATCTGGGTTGTCCGGGACATCCAAATCTTTCTGGTATAATTCCTCTGTTTTGGACTTTAATTTAACTCAAATCTTGAAGCCAGGGCAATTGTGGGACTTTGGCAGTATCCAGCCTGAAGACATGTTCTGTGGGACTCCAAGACTTGTCTATTTTTGATGTTAATGGCCTAATAAAAATATTGTTCAAGCTTGTCTTTGGATTTTTAACAAGGACATACAGCTTTTAACTTTTTTGCTCCCTCCCTACTTTTGATTCGATTCAATTTATACAATAAGTTATATTTAATCTGAACTGAAATCAAAAGCGTCTGAACTGACAGCTGCACTAAAGCAGAGGTAGAAGTGGAAGCCAGAGAACTGAGGCTCCCTGGTGTTCGTTCTCATTCCAGTAAAATATAGTTTAGCACACTATCCAAATGCAGCCAACCTGAGGTGCTCAAGGCAGCTTAAATAAATTCAGAAAAGTTACAAAAATATAACAAATGATTTACAAAATATTTTTTTTCCTACACAGTTTGTACCAATCCCCTCCCCCCACATTTACATAGAGATCGAAAAAGTGTGGTCATACTAGTCTAGAGTCATGGTGATCACCAGAACTAAAGATGTAATTACACTATGAAGTATTTGTTAGTATTTTTAAAAAATTTTCCATGGTATTTTAAGCATTTTAGAGAAAACTGCACCTGATATTATGCAGTGTAAAACAGAATTCCAATACAGCAGAAATTTTCTCCAAAGATGTAGGTATCACAAATATTTGCCCTTTTACATCTTTTGGTGCTGTTGCTGCTTCTATTATTGTTGTTGCTTTGTTGTGATCTTTTCCTGCTGGCTTTTGCCTCTTCTTGGATCAGGTGCATGAGTTATTCCAGCCAATGTGGAGCCATGCAGTGAAAACATAACCCTGCACTCTCAAAGAGACAACTAGATTTGGCGATGTAATGAGGCAAAGAGAGTCAGTGTGGTGTAGTGGACAGAGTGATGGACTAGGACTTTGAAGAACTGAGTTCAGATCCTTGCTGGGCCATGGAAACTCACAGGGGTTTGTGGTGGCACTGGTAAAATACTTAAATGTCTCACATACAGTGGTGCCTCTACTTACGAACTTAATCCCTTCCAATTCGTAACTCGAATTGGTCGTAAGTTGAAGCACCATTTCCCATAGGAATGCATTGAAACCCCATTAATCCGTTCTGGCTGGAAAAAAATATCACCAAAACAAAACAAAACAAAACAAAACAAGCACTGCAAGCCCCATCGGAACGCGCTGGGGCCGGAAAAAAACAAACCACACAAAAACAAACAAAACTACACTGCAAGCCCCATCGGAACGCGTTCAGGCCGAAAAAAACAAAAACAAAAACCCACCAAAAAACAAAACACTACAAGCCCCATCGGAATGCGGTGGGGCCGGAAAAAAAAATCACCAAAAAACAAAACAACACTGCAAGCCCCATCGGAATGTGGTGGGGCCGGGGGGAAAAAAAACACCAAAAAACAAAACAACACTGCAAGCCCCATCGGAACGTGGTGGGGCCGGGGGGAAAAAAAACACCAAAAAACAAAACAACACTGCAAGCCCCATCGGAATGTGGTGGGGCCGGGGGGAAAAAAAACACCAAAAAACAAAACAAGCACTGCAAGCCCCATTGGAATGCGGTGGGGCCGGAAAAAAAAATCACCAAAAAACAAAAAAAACATCACAGCACAGAAACATAGCCCCCCCCCCCAGCCCAAACCCACGCTGCAAAACTCTGTATGTACTCACTCAGAAGCAGAAAGCAGCACCAGGCAGTCCGAAGCCTCTCTGCAAACGCACACACTCTAATCGTTGGGGCGAAAGAGCTACAAAGAAGCAGCCTCTTCGCCGACCAACAGTTAGCAATTTAAATTCCCCGCCTTCCCCCCCCCCTTTTTTTTTCTGATCGTAACTCAAAGCTCCGGTCGCAAGTGGAAGCAAAATTTTGTGGCTGGAGCTGGTTGTAACTCGAATTGGTTGTAAGTCGGGACGGTCATAAGTCGAGGCACCACTGTACCTTGGAAATCCTGTTAGGAGTTCCCATAAGTTGTCTGTGACTTGACCACACATACCCTGTTTCCCCGAAAATAAGACCTAACCTGAAAATAAGCCCTAGTATGATTTTTCAGGATGCTCATAATATAAGACCTACCCCCAAAATAAGCCCTAGTTAAGTGAAACCCCGCCCTCCACCATTGTGCAGCAATCAGAAGATGACATGACTGTATTTGAATAAATGTAGATTGTCGTACATGGGGGAAAAAAAAACATCCCCTGAAAATAAGCCCTACTGTGTTTTTTGGAGCAAAAATTAATATAAGACCCTGGATGTTACCTGTCAGATTTCTCTTTTTGTGGAGCACAAGTCCTGTTTCACACATTTTATTTAATTATTTGACTTTTATCCTTCCTCATCTCATGAGAAGAGAAGACTCCCTGGAAAAGACCCTGATGTTGGGAAAATGTGAAGGCAAGGGGAGAAGGGGACGACAGAGGACGAGATGGGTGGACAGTGTCATCGAAGCGACCAACATGAATTTGACCGAACTCCGGGAGGCAGTGGAAGACAGGAGGGCTTGGCGTGCTCTGGTCCATGGGGTCACGAAGAGTCGGACACGACTAAACGACTAAACAACAACAACATTCCCCTATTGGGTATCCTAGGTGCTGTACAAATATATATATATCCAAAATCAATGGTAAATAAAAATAAATGGATGAAAATATAAAGCTATGGTACGTAAATATTTTTTTAAAAAAACATTATCTGAGAACTCTAAAATTCCAAAGACATCTCGGTTGCCTGCTGACTCTCCAGAAGTAAAGGAGGGAAGGAGCCAACTGCGCCTTCCAAGGGAAGGAGTTCCACAGTGTGGGAGCAGCCATAGGAAAAAAATCCTTCTCTTGGGGCCTCACCAGATGTGCTTGTGAAAGTGCTGATACTGAGAGAAGGCACTCCCCTGAGGATCTTAATACATGTGGGGGCTCACAGGGGTTCACAGGCTTTCAGATAGCCTAGACCTAAGCTGTAACGAGCTTTAATGGTCATGACCAGCACTTTGACTAAGGTAACAACTGTGGCTCAATGTTCTTTTACACAGACTTGTATAGGTAACCATGTATACAATAAAGTAAACAATATTGGGATTTTTTTGCAGAGGTCCTTTAGGCACACGAGAGAGACTTTATACCCTGCTTTCTTTGAAGTGAGGAAATGAGCTTACTGACGCAGATTAAGTATAAACAATAATTTTGTTTAACCGTGAAGTTATGAAGAAATTAGTTTTTAATTAATATGCCAAATCCTTAGCATTGGCCACAAGGGCTCTTCCTCATAATAGAGAAAGAGCTTTCAAAGCAGCAGGGGGAAAGATGAAGAAAAAGGATCAGCACAGGTTATACTGTATTTGCTTTGCTTAACGGACAGGAGTGTATCATGTTCCCCTGTCCTTCACTGTCTGAGGCTGCTGTTCTGTACAGCAGAAGTGCATGCGCTAGGATTGGTTGTGGACCTGGGAATCTCTTAAGTCAGGGGTGGGCAGCTTGGGAGGACTGAAGAGTGACTTTTGACCTAACAGATTTTAAAATATATATTTTTGTTTCTGACAACTGTTTTGGCTTTTCCATGTGGTTATATTACATAGGCCAGTCTCCATCTGGTGGGTGGCTTCATATGTTATATAAGTACATTGAGAGTTGTGAGTGCACGCTAATTGGTGATGTTTGTCTTTTCTGCCCTGGGTGCTTGTGAACCTTCTCCTCCTCTACTTCCATTCATGGCCAATCACAAGTCCTCTTCTAATACTGCCTGAGCTATGCAAACACAAGAGGACACTGAAATCTTCAGAAGTAATTAGTGGGTAAAGCAGGCCCCAAATCAACCCAATAATGAAGAAGCATGAAATACTCCCTGCATTCTCCCTCAAGATTTTACAAAGACTGATGCTGCATCCCACTGAAGTCATGTTTGTCATTCAGTTCTTCACAATAGTGTACAAGTTGCCCTCCATGGAAACGTATAAGCAGGGCTTGGAGGCAGTCAGTTTTTCCCAGTGTTGCTTAGAAACATCGTATTTCTGAATGAGCTTCTCCCCAATTGCTGTTCTGACAAGTTGCTATGGACAGATATATTGCCTACTGGCAAAAGGTGTTGTTGTTATGTGCTGTCAAGTCACTTGCAACTTATGGCAACCCTTTGAATGAGCAATCTCCAAAATGTCCTGTCCTCAACTGCCCTGCTCAGCTCTTGTAAACTCAAGCATGTGGTTTCTTTAGGGAGTCAGTCCATCTCATATTCCTCTTTTCCTGCTGCCCTCATTCTCCATCATTATTGTCTTTTCCAGAGAACCTTGCCTTCTCATGATGTACCCAAAGTAGGACAGCCTTAGTTTCAACATTTTTTCCTCCAGAGAGAGTTCAGGCTTACTTTGATATAGGACCCACTTGTTTGTTTTTTGGGCCGTCCAGGTATCTGCACATCTCTCCTCCCACACCATATTTCAAATGAATAATTTTTTTTCTGTCAGCCTTCTTTACTGTTCAGCGTTGACACCCATGCAAAGTGATGAAGAATACAAGAGTGTGGAAGGTCTTGGTGTTTGTTTCCAGTGACACATCCTGATACTTAATGATGTTTTCTAATTTCTTCATTGCTTCCCTTCTGAGTCTCTTGGCTGCGATCTCCCTTTGGATTGATGATTCACCCAAGATATAAAAAAATATTTCACTATTTCAGTTTCTTCATTGTCAGTGTTAAACTTGTATAGCTCTGTAGTCATTATTTCAGTCTTCCTAATGTTCAACTTCAGTTCTGCTTTGGCACTTTCTTCTTTCATTTTCCCCAGAAGACATTTGAAGTCTTTGTTGCTCTGTCAGTAAGATGGTATCATCTGCATATCTTAAATTATTGATGTTTCTTGGCTGCAGTCTCTCTTTGGATTGATGATTGAATCAACTGGCAAAAGTACCCAGCCTTACATGGTTTAGAAACCCTTTACACTCCTCTCTGGTATTCTTTCCTTTCTCCTAACTAGATGCTCTGTCTGTCTTCTCACACACCTACTGATCCAAGATAAGTTCCTCAGTCCTCATCTATCTCTATCCACCTATCACAATGCCCTTTCCCTTCTATGGAAGTTGTTGCTTTTTCTTGTTGCTCTTTATCCTCCCTCATCTACCTCCCTGGGGGATCTTTCTCTCCCTAACCCCATTGCTCTTTTGCTCATATTCTGTTCTCTTTTCCTTTCTTGTTGATATTTTTCTCCTGCTACTCTAGGGCTTATTCAACCTTTCCCTTTGCACACACTTCACCCTGCTTACTGGAGAGCAGGGCTCTTTCTTCCTTACATTCAATCTTCCTTATAACTTTTTGAAGAGTTGAGTGGCCTGGCAGATGGGAGCAATGGTTGCAGACAGCTGGTCCAGAGGCCCTCTGAAGGACTTAATATTCTAGGCCTAAATGTGTTTTCCTCTCTGTTGATTAAGGAAGTTAGCTGTTTACTGATGGAAGATGGCATAGAAGGATTTAAATTAAAACAAAGAATATTAACAAAAATTAACAAGTTTTCAAGCAAATTATGCAAGGTGCATTACTCAGAGCCCCCTTGGTAAGCATCCCAATTTTCAGGTCTCTAGGTGTCATGGTTTTGTAGCTATGGGAAGGATGTGTGTGTGTGGCAGAGAGAGAGAGAGAGAAGGGGAGGGAGGGATCTTTATTGTTATAAATGAACTTGGGTAACCCCCTTTAAGAAACATGGAGACAGGAGGCTACTGAGATGTCCAGTGGCAAAGAATGCCATAAATTAATTATATGTTGGGCAGTTGAATGCCAGTGTGGTTTAGTGGATAGACTATCAGACTAGGAAATCTGGGTTCAAATTCCTGCTCAGTCTTGGAAAATCACTGGAGAGTGGCAATGGTAACCCACTCCTTGAACATCTTATATACTTTGAAAATCCTAGTAGGATTGTTAAAAGTTGCAAGTGACTTGACTGAGCAAACAACAAAAGAGTTATAATGAATTCTCGAGGTTTTTCTTCCTAACGTTTCACCAGTCTCTGTGGCCAGCATCTTCAGAGGACAGGAGTTAGAACTCTGTCTGTGTTCTTGAACACAAAGTTCTAACTCCTGTCCTCTGAAGATGCCGGCCACAGAGACTGGCGAAACGTTAGGAAGAAAAACCTCCAGAAGATGGCCAAACAGCACAAAAAACCTACAACAACCAAAAGAGTTATACTTTGTCTGTTTTGAATCTCCCACTGATCGATTTTCTTTAGGTCACCCTGCATTCTACTATTATCAGAGCAGGAGAAAACTATATTTTTGTTCATTTTCTCAACACAGTGCACAAGTTAGGTGCTTTACTATTTTTTCCTCTAGATTCAAATACTGTATCCTTTTCGTATGAGTAGGTAGGTAGATTTGTGATCCAGTCCAGGATTCTACAGGCAGATGGTGGTGGCCTTGCCTTTAAGCCAGATCAAGTGTCTATCTGTTATGCTTGAACTGTGACTCTTTCCAGAATGGGGCTGTGCAGTCTACTCAGAAAGAATCCTTGTTGTGTGCATTGGGATTTTCCCAATAGCTGCCTACATGCTGAAAATTGGGTACTTCTGTGATTTTGGACCCCATGTCATTTGGGATCTAGACATTCATGTCCTTGTTATTGTGCTTTATTCAGAGGGCAAATACATTTTACAAACAAACAAAATTGAGGGAGCAGCAAAAGGTTGAGTGACTCATGCATTATCGTTTTACACTCTTTTTCATGTCTAAAGTGAAATGTTGTTAGGAGTGTCAATTAGAGAGGGTGACCTTCCTCCACCATTTTTCTTTTCAGCTATATGGGATGATTCTTCAGAAGCATCTATGCTTCTGTTCAATTCACCACTTTTAAAACATAGGTGGCTATTATTATAAACAGTTAAATAAGTCTATGTATAGGTACACAGCACATGTCAAAGGAATAAAATCCTATGCTTAAATCAAAATTCAAGGAATGACTGACTTATGCAGTTACCATTGTCATGACTGATACAACCTAGGGATAGATAACTTTCAGTCCCTCAGATATTGATGAAGTAGTATTCCCATCATAGCTTACCACTGGTCAGGATAGTTAGTGTGGTGAGAAGCAGAGTTCAGCAGCATCTGGAGGGTCATAAACTCCTCAGCACTGATATAATCCATTATAAGGTGTTAGAAAGTTCATTGCAACAAAATGTTGTTAAGATATACTACTACTCCTGTGATTTAAATTTGAATATTTCCCAAAGTGGAACACAGAAACTTCCTGGGTATCTCCCCTTCACCCTCAATCCTGAATCTTGTCTTGCAAGACATTGCATATGGTGTTCCCAAGTTATTGTGTTACGGTATGGTGTTCTTGAGGTATGCAGCTCGCCTGAGATAACAGGAGCTTCTGTGTGCCTCTGGAACTTTGCATGTAGGTAATATACACAACGTAAAAGAGGAAGCAAAAATGCACTCGTGCCTACTTCCTTTTCTTCTGGTTCTTCACAATGGCTGAAGCTGGCCTGTGATGTTAGTGGTTAAACAAAGAAAACATAAGGCTGGATCAAGATTTGTTCACGCTTGCAGCAGTGCCACAGTAATCAATAGGACTTTAGGTCACCATGATTAACTTAAACCCTACTGGTTGCAACTCTTAAGTTTGTCTAAATCTAGATCTAACCCAACATGTCCTGACTTTTTTTACAGTGCACATTGCTTCTTGGTTACATGATTCCTAGCTTGAGTGGAGGAAACCTTTACATTACATTGTGACGTAGTCAGTTGCTCAAAGGGCCACTGGCTTCAGATGCATCAGAATGTCTACCTGTCTAGTTAGTTCTGAATAATAATGCTGAAAAAGAGGGCCAGTCCTATTCTATAAAGGATTCAATCTGGTTTGGACACCTTTGGGATATTTTCAGTGCAGATTGCTCATTCATCTTGCCAAAGCTCAGCCCTACTATTGCGCCAAGTGCTACAGTGGTGTTAAGAGATCAACCCCCCCACCCCCCCCGACATTATTCCCTTCCATGGGGATTTTGTTTTGGCCATGGTTGTCTGGCTGGCCGTTAGGAGAGGCTAATAGGATGATTTGTGGCTGATCTCCTGCCTCCCTGACCATTTAACCAATATATTCCACAGAACTAGGGGTTTTTATACAACACAGTTGAAGTAACATTCCATTAAGCAAACCTCTAGAGAGCCATACCTTGTGAGTGTTGACATAGGCTGGTTGTGGACCTGGTAGGTGGGGTCTCATCCCAAATTTTCAAGGGATGTCCCCCTTGCCCACTCTAGTCATAAGCCACTGTGACTTTCCTGCTATCTTCCTCTGAGTAAATAGTGCCAGAACTCGAAGAAGCTGTCCTTGTAATTTGGAGGGAACAATGGGAAATTTTTATTTTTGGTCTTTATTGACACATATGTATTTGTTTATGTAGACTTTATTTAAGGCATATGAAAATAAACTTCTGTACTTATCCAACACTTCAGAATGAGCTTTTTAGCTGCCCTAAAGATAAAATATGCGACCAGCAGGAAATCAATAATGATTTTGTATCCATTTTCAAGGTGTGGCGAGGATACAGAGTCTGTACATGAAGACCAAACAGCCAATTCCATTCACAGGTATCTTGCTATTGCATTTTATAAAATAAAAATATATCAAGGAAATCTCTGTTCTTTTTCTTCTTCTTTTAAAGTGATTTTTTAAAGAATTGCATTCTCAAAATCCGTAAAATGGTTATAAATTACTAGTAGAGAGCGATTCTTTAACTGATTAAGGCTTTGAGGGCAGGGTTGTGCCTTTTAGAGACCATGGGTGGAAATTTTACCATGCTTTGAGGACTCCCTAGTGACCCTGAGCCCCCATGGAATATTTTTTGCAAGCACTAGAAGGTGCATGGGGACCTTTTAAAGTTAAAAAGACTGTGTCTGAATGTTAAACCCATTTTTCAGTCAATAAAACTCTGCTGTAGTGACTTTTACAAAAATAAAAAACAAAAATATGCACATTAGCCCCTTTGATCAAACTTTTGCTTCTTTAGTTCAGCCCCCTTGGGAAAACAGCTCTCCGGATGCCATCAAATCTGGCATCTGCCTTGCTGAGGTTGCCTATCGCCCCTAATCCATCTCAGCCCATTGAATTCTTTGTGGGAAACAGTAAAGCTCAGACCTGGGAAACTGAAGGGATACTAAAAATTTTAGGTGAAGTTTGAATTTCATTAATTAAAAAGGAGGAGGTGGTGGCGGGGTGCTAAAAACGGAAGTGACTTTATCTTGGAAGTAAATGGATACTGCATGGAGGAGGATGAGAGAAACAATGCATAACCACTGGATATTTTATTAAGAAATAGGGTGGCAGTTAATCTTTCTTAATTAGCTCTTTGTTTAAGGCTCTAGAACCCTAAGAAGGAAGAGCCGGGGCCTGGATGTTACCTGTCAGTAGTTAGCACTGGGAGAGCAGACAGAGCAGACACACTTACGTACTCCACTGTGGTGAGATGCACAACTTGGAAGTAACAGGTTTCAATACAATTCATTGGTCATAAGGCATTCCTTTAGGTAGTAATGGCTTTCAAATGCTGCTCCTCTTTTATCTTGGAGAAAAAAAACCCAGAATATTCCTTTTCCTTGCTAGGAGAAGGGAGATTCAGCTTGCTGTGGGGTTGCTAACTCAACCCTTCAGCTGATCTCTATGTTCTTTGTTTCCCACAGAAATCCAAGTCATGCAGTACATGTGTGGCTTCTTCACCCAGGGCACCTGCAGGTAGTGCTAGTGATATAGCTGTATGGCTTTCACAGGCTGTAGTCTTGTGAACGATAGCACATAGTTGTCATGGAGAAAGTCACAGATGCAATGCCTGCCACTAGGCATTGTAGCCAGAAGAATAAGGTAACAGGTTTCCCATCTGGCCTGCAAAGATTCTCATCTAGGTCTCCCCCCCCCCCCCTCTTCTGGGACTAGAAAAAGGCTGCATTCAGTGCTGGAAGAGAAGAGTCTTCTCTCAGTTCTGATTGCAAAACAGAGATAAGAACCTGGATTCCTAGTGTAGAAACAAACAAACAAACAAAAAACAACAAGCATTCTTTAATCCTGGAATGGAAACTCAGTTCTTATCTTCAATAGCAGGCAGTGAGAGTGATGCGTTCAGTCCCAGGATTACAGAAAGACCACCTTTAGCAGGGAGCAACTTTTCTATAGTGCTAGGAGAGGACTCCAATCAGGAATCAGAGATTGGGGATTACCTGATCTAGTCCCTAGACAATACTGGGTGAACTGAACCTGTGGTGTGACATGCAACAAGGAAGCTTCCTAAACTGAACAGATCTGATATATCGTCTGTTTAATAAAACACATTCTTAGCTTACAGTGCATTTCAGTAGCTTTAAAAATATTACCCTTGCACACAGTTCTCTCCCAAAATGTTAATTAAAGAGAAGTAAAACTGAGTTTACTATCAATCCTTTTGCTAAATCTGAAAAATAATAATGACCATAATGGTTGAAGCTTCATATTTTTGCTCATTTTTTTCTGGGGGCTTAAATTCTTCACAGTGCCTTTAAATGTTGCTTTTATTTCCTTCTAGAGATGAAAACAAGGAAAACTACCCAGACAAAGCTATAGTCTTAGAGGAAAACCAGGCAGTGTTCCAAGACACACAGACACCCTGTGATGGCATATTAAGGGTTGGAATGGGGAACTTAAAATCCCGAAAGCCCACATCTATTTCAAAAACAGAAAATGGGAAAAACCGTGAAGAAAGTCAGGTAATAATGAGTCCTCATCTTTTGTACTGTAATGTTGTGCTGCAGTTCAACAGAGGGAAAACAACTTTTTAATGCAAACTAGTAGCACTGCTAATATTGTGGCAGTGTGCTTCCATTTTTGATCAGGGTCATATACAAAACCATCCGGGTCATCAGCCACATTCCATCAGGAACATAGTTTGGGAAAGGTTCTCTTTCATGACTACTCCCAGAATCCTTGGCCAGCATGGCTTTGTAATTATAGCTTAAGATGCTGTTAAAATGGTATATTCTTACAGATATATAATACTCAAATTGTCATAATTTTATGGAGTTATTTACTCACAGCTGAGTTTTCTTTTGTACATCCTCATTTTAGCTCTCTTTGTTTCTTTTTCTTTTGGTGCTCATGATACTGATGGATTCATTTTCAGGCTTCAAAGGTGTGTGTTTTCTTTATAGTTGCAGGAATAAATGTTTCATGGCTATTCCTTCTGCTTGCTAAGGAAGCTTTCTCAATCTTGTGATAAACCTCCCATAGCTTCCAAGATTCAAGGTATATAACAACATGGGACATTGGCAATTTGCAAAGGAAGCTCAAGACACCTTTAAAGGGGGGGGGGAGAAGGGAAATAAAATGGGGTGATTGGGGTTCAAAGTAGGCCATTTTCCAGAGATGCTCCCCTAACGATGGAACATTTCATGTACTTTTTTGTGATTGGTTGTTAGAAGGCAAACACAGGCCTAATTTCCAAGTCTGATTGTTGAGGACCACTCCTATGAGGAAAGCCTGTTGTGGGAAGTAAAATGGGTTAATTGTAGGGAATACAAATTTCTGTTAACATTTACATTGACCCTAAGATAACAAAGGATATATGTTCCACTGCTATATGGTAATTTCTAGCTGTGATGTGATGGGTTGAATATATACTACAGACGGTTTAGAGGAATTCTATAATCTATGATTCTATAAACTAACCATGTCTGTACCACAACTGAATGCTCATTCTGCTGTAAAAGAAATCACAGAACATAGCAAGTTATCCCAAGCAGGCCAGTATCTGTCTAGAATATTTAACCTTGACATATTTGCTTTTCATTAGAAATGAGTTTCCTTGATGGCAAACATTCAACTAGGACATCCTTCAAGTGCCAAATGAAGTGGTGAAGTCTGCAAAGGGTTCTGTGCAGCATCAACAGTTCTGCAAACACAGCTTTTGTTCTGTGTCAGGAGTGGAGAATGTATGGCCTTCCAGAATGTTGATGTACAGTTCCCATCATGTCTCAATACTGATTATTCTGGCTAGGGCTGATGATGTGCATCCAGTGCTATTTGCATGCTCTGATTTTCTGGGACCACAAAAAAAGTACAGAGTTCGGCACAGGGAGCAGAACATAGCTTCTTCAGAAATTGTTTCATTTAATTAATTTATTTATTTAAAACAATCTTCATTTTTGAAACAACCTCAGATCCTTACGACTGTGAAACTACTTGTGGAAATGTGTGAGCAATGACTGCTCAAATCTTTGAAAGTAGAGAGATGGCTGAAAAGTTGCCCAGCATTTGAGGGTAGAACTTCAGTACTTCTTGCAATCCTGAGCCTTTCTTCATTCTTAGCTAAATCAAGATAAATCACATAAAGCAGAATTCGCAGCAAGAGAAATTACAGCAATTGGTTGCTCTACATAATTTATGCAGGTTGCAGAATTTCTGTTTTCTTGGTATATGATTTAGATTGCTTAGGATATGGATTCTATGTTGCCCCCTTTGGCACTGTTCTGCCTATTGCAATTTAAGGATAATCTACATATTAAGGCCTAAGTACAACTGTGAGTGCCAACTAGAATAAACCGACTGAACCTGCTACTGAATGGTGAGTCAACAGTTATGTAAATTCCATTGATCAAATAGGTTTAGTCTAGTTGGGACCACCAGAATTCATGTATTCATTATAATGAAGAAAAAGAACTGTGGCACTTGGAGTCGGGGGTGGTTAGGAAAATGAGAGACTGGAACTGTAAATAGCAAGTTATTTTTAATCAGTCGCTTTTTGTAGTAACTGAGGTACAACTATTTTTCTTTATTCATTGAAACTATTTTGCCTGAAGAGAAAGGTCTTGCCTGCTTGTGGAAGGACAGTAAAGATGAGGCCAGCCTAGCCTCCTGTGGGAGGGAGTTTCAAGGACTAGGAGCAGCAACAGAGAAGACCTTCTCTCATGTCTCCATCAAACACATCTGTGAGGGTGGAAGGCCTCTCCTGATGATCTTAACACCCAGTCAGGCTCATTAAGGGAGACACGGTCCTTCAGATAGGTTGGGCCCAAGCCCTTTAGGGCATTATAGGTTAGAACCAGCACTTTGAATTCTACCCTGAAATATATTGGCAGCCAGTGGAACTGCTGTTACAGAGGGGTTGTGTGATCCCTGTGTCCAGTCCCACTTAGCAATCTGTCTGCTGTGTTTTGAACCCGTTGAAGTTTCCTTACACTTTCCATAGGCAGCCCCACACTTTAGAATGTGTTACAGTAATCCATCTGGGATGTAGCTAAAGCATGTGTTAATGTGGCCAAATCAGACCTCTCTAGGAGCTAAGTTATATGTTTGATTGCAATGTAATGAGAAATCACTTCATTCCTTCTGTAGTTGTAAGTGTTCTTAGTTATATTGGGATGGCCTCATTACTTAGTTGCATTTTGTGTTATAGGCAGTGGGTTGGAGCATTCTGATTTTTAACAAAATCATAAGTAAAAGGGGAACTTGAATCATTTAAGGAGGTCTTCAATAACAAAACAGTAGTTTCTTTTTTAGAGATTACAACTATGACACTAACAAACTACTTTTGAAGGATTTGGAGCTGTAACTGTAACCAATTATTATTTTAAAAAGAATATTCTAGTCTCTGGTTAGACTACAAAATGTGTTTTCTGTCTTCTTGTCATCTATCGCACATATTTTCATATGAATAGCCATGAATATGGATTATAAAATGATTCATTCTTAAATGGTATAGATATGTACTTCTAAAATGGTACGAACCTCTCTTCTTTAAAACACAGAGCAAAAAGAATTTGTTAATTTTTGGACTAATTTTCAGGTTGAAACCCTGAGAAAATAAATGGATGATAATACAGATAAAAATCAAGAGGGGCCAAAAACTTCTATTTGGAATCCCACTGTTTGATTTAAACTCAATAGCTGTGAAAATAAAATAAAATAAATCTAAACCTCCAGTGCTTCAACATTGAGGATGTGTTCTTAACCACATCAGGCTTAGAGAATTAAGTATTCTTACAAAAAATTGAAACTCTAAAAAGTTCCTACACAAGCCTCCTGAGTTATTTTCCATAATTGGGGTAGGAACATTCATGGAAATATGGAATGCACAAAGCCTATAAAAAAAAATGATACTGGTTGCCTTCCTCGTGACCCTGGAACTCCGGTTGAGCTGCAGTTTTGCTCATTAACCAAGCCATCTCATTGATTAATCATATTGATTAACACTTTTAGCCTGAGAAATAAAAGTCCAATTGTGTCCTCTTTATTTCAAGGGCATGCTATTATGCTCTCCCGGCCATACAGAGTTGATCTTTTTTAGTGGTTACTTGTCCTGGGTGAAGATTTTAAAATCCTGTTAGTTTGACATGATTGAGAGCTAAGAAAAAAAAAAACATAGATTTTTATGTGCTCATGATTTACTTCTGTTCAGTTCAATGAACACTGCAGTTAAGTGCTCAGGAGCTTAGACTTGCCTATCAGCTTGTTCTGTGAAACATCTCAGATGCTGATGACAGCAGTTGTCACTGACTGTGTAGAACCAGTTAGCTGGCCTGCAAAATATTCACATGAGTGAAGAGCTGGTGGACTGGTCTGGATATCTGTCCCTCCTTAAAAGATGTTCCCAAAATATTGAGGATGATCCTTCTGAATTCACACTGCCTGGTCTTATATCCAGTCAGAAATCAAAGATGACAATACCTATTCTTGTCCAAACAACTTGGAGAGCCAAGTCTTTGGGGAATATATTGGATGTGGAGTCTGTAGCAGGCTGGCTTTTGACCCTCCATGGTACAAATGAGGCTGATGGGGGTAGATGCATAGAAAGCAACTAGATGAAGCCATACTATTAAAAATCTGGTCTCTAATCAAGCAAGATCGAAACCCAGGGTGAATGCAGTGACTGAGCTGAGAACTCCTGGTCCCTTCCTAACTCCTGTACCCTTGTCCAAATATATTTTGGTCTACAGGTACCCAAACCTCATTCATTTTGGTGTGTGCACTTCTGTAAGATCCACAAAGTGACACTACAAATTCATGTTGATTAACAAGTAAATAACATGAAATGAAATGAAATGTTGTCTGACAACTGACATGAGGTGTATGAGCCCTGTCACTGTAGGCTAGATGGGGGAGATGCTATCCTCTCCCCTTTTTGATAAAAAGAAATATGCACAGAAGAAAAATGGGATATTGGAGGAAGGTGTGCCTTGAACTCCTTGTATTTATGACATCTGATTTTGTAGACAGTTAATGTTTTGCCTATAGGAATGGGCAATTATATGAGCCCTTACCTGCGATGGTTACAGCTCAGCCCAAGTGAGAATTTATCCTTAGTGCCAAGTGAGCTTGAGTGTGGATTAATCCTTAGCATCAAGCTAGAGGTGTTCGTCTGTTGATTACTTATCTTGAATTGAATGTAGATAATTATATAAGCATTAATGCAGTGAATATAAAATGTGCAGCTTCTCAAGTTTGAGGCGTGGAATTCAAATACAGAGATAGAGGCCTGTGGTCCGTCCCTCCCTGTTTTTCTTTGTTCAAATGTCCTGCGTCTTCCTTGATTCTCTCTTTTTCCTAACATAGGAAAGTGAGAAGAGATCAATGTGTTGAGGGTGGTATGTCGATAGACGATCTCTTGTTTTTATTACTACCCTGTGATGCCCTAGCCTCTTCTGCCTGCCATGCCACTTCCTAAATGCTGAGTAAGTCAGCCAATGCTGTATGTGTTAAGTGAGCTGATGCTGTACAGGTGGTTTATGACAAGATTAAGCAATAACTGAAACAAGCCAACTAGTGCCCTACAGTCAGTTTGTAACAAGATTTTAAAAAACAGGAACAAATATAAACACCGAAAATTATAACATTAAAACACAATTTATTTAAATGCAGTTTAAAAACACATTGATAAATACAAGGGATAGCAATCGTTTATCCATAGCTCCTTTTTGAGCAGCCAGTCAATTGTCAAAAAGCTCACCTAAATTAAAAGGTCTTTGTTCGCTAGCAAGTATACAGCTGCAAAGTGCATACAATAATGGCAGGGAGAACTGTGATTTGCCTCATCTTTCTGTGCAGTTACCGCAATTCAGAAAATCATTGATGGAGACTTTGGTGTCCCAAATGTGATGGTGTCCTTGGAGTGCCTTGGAAAGCAAGTGGATTTTTTTCCTCAGCTATAAGCTTTATGATAGCATGCAGGCTCCCCACCCCACCCCCTCAAGACAGCTTCTCTATGACCAAACTTCCTTTGCAGTGAACAGGTGAATGGAAATGATGGGTGGCTTTCTTGAGTGTGCTCAGACTGCTCTGAAATGATTTTCTTCCTGATGCAGAGTAGCAAATGGTGCTCCTTTCCCCTGCCCATGCAGGTCTTCAAGGCACATAATATTCAAAGCTAGCTCAGTTCATTTGGCAGATAAAGTAGAAAATTCCACAAGCACCTCTTCCCATGAATGGGAAGGTTTTTTTAATGAAACAATTGACAAATAGCTGCCCTTTTGGCATACCCCAAATCTGCTGCTTGATGAGCTTGCTGCTTATATAGGGCACACTCTAGCACATCCCCTGAGGTATTTGCAACATGCTTGTTTTAAAGGAGGTGGCAAGGGGTCCTTGAAGAAAGAAATTTGTTGGAAAGCAATGCTCACGTGGAATTCAGCCCCACTTTTGTGCTTCTGAACATCCACTGCAAACTGGAAAAGTTGCTCTAAAACAAGGGGACAAAAATGCATGCTTTTGATATTTTTTGTGTGTGGTTTCCCAATTAATTTGAGCCATCAGCTGCAAATACCTCTTTAAATGGATAAATAGTCTAATTATCCTAACATTTTAATTTGTCTTTAATTTTACCTATATTTTACATATGTCCATAATTTTAAATAGTGCAACACTCTGATATGAAGAAAGAAAGAAAGAATTGAGTATATTGTGCTTCCTTTAAAAGAGTATTCCTGGTTTGCAGCTGAAATTTGGAGGCACGGTTTTCAGGGGCCTGGGGGCCACATGTCGCCCCCCCCCTCTTGCCATGTGGTGTAGGCTGTCTGTGACAGAAGCTGAATAATTTTGGATAAATTATCTTGTTAGGTTTTTTTTTTACATATCCATGACTGAAATCTTGTTGCTCAGTGTATTAACTTGCAGATAGAGTAGGCCCAATAAATTAGCAGGGATTTGGTGAGTTAATTCCTCCATAAATTTCATTGATTCAATGGCCCTGCTCTAGTTGTGACTTAGCACTCTAAACAAGAAGATTTCAGCCAGAATCTGAAAACATTTTACATCTGGGAACATAGTGCTGACATAGCAGGTAAGCATGCAATGGATTGGTTGGTTGGTTTTTGCTCCTGCTCCGTGCAATCCTTACATCAGGTTGCTTCCATTGCACTGAAGCAAAATCCAGTGGACAGCCTTCGCTTTTCCCTCTCGGGCCCCTCTCCTCCCCTCCCTCTCCAGATCAGCTGTGATTACACGCTTACTTTTTTTTTGTCCTTCCCAAAATAGCCACTTGACATCCATCTGTCCACTGTTTACTTGAGTGTTTTACATTTCTCGATACATTATTCCTTTATTTTATTATTATTATTTTTTTTACAGGAGATGGGAAATGCATTGCCATGGCTTTCAGACTGTCAGAGGAAAACAGGGACACCAGCTAATGAGTACACAGAGAACGTGGCATTCAGATACCAGGAAACAGTCATCAAGTTTCAACCCAGGTATTCTCTTTTGAGTAAACAAATCTTTCACTTCAGTTTACATGTAAAGTGAGGCTAACTGTTTCATGTTCCCCCCTTCCTGGCTTGCCCAATTTGATCCACCAAACCAAGTGTAGAATGACACTCATTTTAGTGTCCCCTTGGGTACCTCACAAAACCTTCTCCCATTCTTGGGGGAGGGGGAGCTCAGCTGAGGCATAAAAATAGGGATTTTTTGGGGCAACTTTTTGATAGGCTTTAATTTAATATGTTGTTGGTGAATCACATGTTACACTGTTTAAAAACAGCTGAGTGTGTACTCTTTGTGTGTACAAAGAAAATGAAGGGCTTGAGTTGGTGGGTGGGTGGGAAGATGAAAATTATTTGCCCCCAGGTAACTACATCTCTGAATTAAGACGTACTACATTTGATGACTTTTTAAAAGTTTGTGATTATCAATTTATCTCATAAGAGGAACCAGTGGAAATTATTTCTGTAGGCATCCTTCAGTCTCGAGAGACTATGGTAACGTGCTCTGAATAGAGGTCTTGGAACAGCATCTAGTGTGGCTGAGAAGGCCAATTCGAGAGTGACCATCCCTTCCACACTGGAGACAAATACAATCTGTCCCCTATCCAGCTCCCTGATTTTGCTGGTTTCAGAACTGCCTCTTTGCCTCTGCCTGCTGAACAAGTATCTCTTCAAATTGGGAGAGGCCATGATGCACCGCCTGCCTCCAGGCTGAGCGCTCAGATGTCAACGTTTCCCATCTGTTGAGGTCCATTCCTAAGGCCTTCAGATCTCGCTTGCAGATATTATTTACTTCTGGGATAAAATGCTTTGCAGGCTGTGCATTTTCCTCAGAAAAGCATATTGAGCAACTGATGGTGGTTAAGTTGCTCAGTTGCTTGTTATTAATATTAGTTACTTTTGACCCAGCAGAAAAACATCTCATGCTTATTTCAATAACAATCCTGTATTACTGCTACCTTGTTTAAATTGTAAGAACTGCCTCAAAAGTGGGTTGAATCAAAATGAAAAATGTTATGGCCTGCTAGGGAACAAACCAGGAATGGTAGCATTCACATACATTAGCAATTGCATGATTTTTTTTACATCCCCCCCCCCCCCCCGAGTAAATTTGAGGAACAAGGGTTTCAGTCTGGATTAGAACTATGATGAAAGTCCAGGAGCTTTAATCCTCTGTGTATTGCTGGTCCAGATCAGTCACCACCAAGCTTTGGTCTAGGTTGAGACTACAGTAGGAGGCAGAGGTGGGGTTTTTTGTTTTTTGTTTTTAAACAAAACAAAAACACAACTCACAGAATTTTTACTTGAGCAGTATGATGCCTAGTTTGGCCCTTGTAGTGAAAATCTTGAAGTGAAAACAGATGTTATATCTCACAGTGGGCTCCTAATCTGTAAAGTGGTCCCAGTTTTTAAATTTGCTTTATGGACATAGGCATGTGATTGTGTGCGCACTCACAAACACACATACATAAAAGATTGTATATGCTCTGACTTATCCCAGGTATTTTTCTCAAGATGACCACCTTTTAACATACCTTAACGTGATAAGTACAAACAGTATGGAATCAGAATTATCAGAAGTATTAATAGTAGAAGTAGAAGTATTTTTACTCATTCTTATGTCGCCCTGTGATCGAAGTTCTTAGAGTGATGTATATATTACAAAATAAAAAATAAGATACTTAAATACAATTAAAATGAATGACAAAAGTAGTGCAAACATAGTTTACAATAACGAAGGGTTAAAAACATCAAGGTGACATTCCAGAAATGTGTATATGTGTGTGTCTGTGTGTGTCTGTGTGTGTGTATAAACAACAATGGTGATTAAAAACAGCTTTATTATACAGCTGGGCAGTAAAAAAAAGCATCACATTTAAAAGCTTTTATGTAAATACATGATAGTGATTCAGATAATGAGATTATTTTCCCTTTAAACATTGTTCTGATCCCATACCATTCTGGTTGAATCCCCTTCTGTCTAATCTGTGTTTTTAATCAATTATTCAAAGTACCTGAAATGATTCATTTTAATTAATCAAGAGTGGGATTTTATCACAGAAGTAACTTTCTGGCTTACTGGAATTAAAGACTCTTGGAAAGTAGAATGACACTCCCCTTCTTTCCTATGTTCATTTTGCAGGGTAGATCAGAGTGCATTCATTTCACCAAAAGATGCTACTGAAAATTTACAGGACTTCCCTGAGGTAAGTCTGACCAAAACCTTTATAAAGTCTGATACAGGGCACTGTTGTCGATACTGTTCGTTTAAACAGCTCTACTTATTTTGCCCCCTATCAAATTAGTCCTGGCCGGGCTTCATTTTGTTGTGTAAAATAATGCATCACATACATCATACATTATGACCACAGTATATGCCTTATGATATGCATGCAAATCAAGAAATTATTGCAGTGTGCTTGCAGTTTTTTTTTTTTTTTTTGGCACTGTTTTGAAGAAAGAGGAAAAGCCATTGAAAATTGAAGGATTTTTATGTTTAGAAAATTTTAAGAACTGCAGGGGAAAAAAAGGAATTTTTGTTAAGGTGAGGGGAGGATGTGAAGATGTTATGTACTGATAACTGCAAAGGGTACAAGAACAAAAGAGGTGACGCTAGAACAAAAGAGTCAACCAACATTTAGGACGAGCAAAGAAACAGGTAGACTCAAGATGTGTTGTTGAAGAGTAAAACAAAGAAGATTTTTCTAGGATGGTAAGTTTGCCCATTAAGCTGCCTGGAAGCTCAGTCAGTTAGGTTTCTAGCTGAAGAGTCCGAAGCAGAGTCTTCCGTTTCCCACTATGCCTCCTGGAAGAAGAGCCAGTCTGTGTAGTCAAGGGCAAGCTGCACAGTCTCGGAGTACTGCTCAGAAGAAGGGAGTGGTGAACCACTTCTGAATACTCTATAGCTAGAAAATCCTGGAAAAGTCAGAATTGACTTAATGGTGTATAATTATTAAGTTTGACTATTATGAACAGCTTTAAAACAAGTGGAGATAATAATCTCTACTTATAAAAAAACAAAAGTAAAATCCCATTATTAGTTCCAACTGGAGTAGATCCATTGAATCAATGTGACATTGGTAAGTCAGTCCTGCAAGTGAGTTCCACTTATTCAGTGATTCTACTACTCCACTTGGGACTAGAAATAGTACGTATTTCATCCCAAGAAGTTTCTTTTGAGATGTTAAAGTCTAATAAATAATTAGTGTAGTAGTCTGGGAGGTGTTAACTAGGTTAGAATGAGTACAATTCATGGAGATTGAATTCATCAAGGTGCTCTTCCTACAGATTGAATTTAACAAGAACACTGTCCCAAAAGCTGCAAACAAGAAGGGGTAAAGCTATGCAAACAGGTTTGCAGTTTTGCCATTTTCAAGGCCATGTCTGCAAATCTTAAGGGCTGCAAACTGGCAATTTGTGGGAGCTAAGATTTGTAAATGACTTATTTCCGTACCTAGTGCCAGGAGTTTCTGTACTTGTGAATGGGGACCCTATCTTGTTCTGACAGTGCTTCTCCTTGCATAGTATTGCTGTATAAGCATATAAATGAAATGAGGAATCACATATGAAATATAGGTCACAGTAGTGCTTTTTGCAAAGATTTAGGTCTGCTGCCATAGTGATGCCAAGACAGGTCTGCTTATGAGTGAGATTCTGATATACATTTAGAGAATCTTCTGTTCTTACCCTTTAAGAGCCTTCTGTTGCAATTAAAGCTACTGCTGAATCCTTTCTTGCTTAGGTCATTCTTTATTTGGATCAGCCATTCTTTTTAGGCTGTTGTTTACAGCTCAAATCCAGAAATGTTATAGTCTAAATAAGTCTGCCAGACAGGAGAAGCATGTGGAACAGCTCAGACTGGAGACAAAGTGTAGCTCATTAAGCTGCTTGCTGTAAGCCCAAGTTTTGCAGGCCTAATGTACGAACAAATTGGAATGAAATGCTTTGTGGAATTTGACTAGGCAAGCTTTAGCAAGACTTTAAGGAGTGGTAGCTAACAGTAGGTGACTGTCTATCAGTAGGTTAGATGGGGTGGGGTAATCACTGTGGCCTAGTGAATCTGGAGTTCATGGGGACAAAGTGCAAGCAGGTTCTAGTTAGCAAGGACAGTGGTGTCATCCTGGGGTGGTATGGCCTTCAACCGGCAATTAAGACCATTTAGCCTTAGAAAATATCTGCTTCTGGTGGAGGCAGAAGCTACAAGAGCTGGGTTGTTGGAATGAATCAGTGCAGCTTCCAGCATATTTTGATTCTTCCTGAGTGTGTAGGTGTGAGGACTGCCACGATAGGCATCTGCACAAAGCTTTAGCACTGCAACACTGGTTAAGAATAGTGGATTTTAAAAACTGGAGTATACAGGACACTGGTAGAAGGATGGGATACCTGACTGAATTACATATATGCCTACAGAGTTAAGTATATCTTATAGCCTGGATGGGTGGTCAAATAACTTAGCAGAGCATCATCTTTACCTGTTCAAGCCAATTTCAAGGTCAGAAGAAAGGACTCAAGTCTGCTTCCCTTTTCTGTTACTTTTGCGTGTGTTCACTCATGTCTACTTTGTTCCATTTCACATTAGTCTGTCAGCTTTTGGAAATGATCACAAAATTTTGCATTTAAGCAAGTATTTTAGATGGCATTCCTGAAGTCTATTCTTTCAAAATCTACATTGTGAAATGCATCATCATCATCATCATCATCATCATCATCATTATTATTATTATTATTATTATTGAGTTGTGCAGAATCTGATGGATAACAATTATTTGTGATCTGGACATTCATTTTGGGGTGTGTGGATCAGTACCAATTCATACTGGAAATTCATAAACAGTTGATTTGTCAGTTTTCTCTCTCTTTAGGCCCACAAAGAGGTAAGAAATAGATGCAGGTTCAATTCTGAAATGTTTCCATAAATTCTTTGGGACACAATAATCCATTTCTGGATGTCTCGCTGAACACATGTCTCGCTGAGCACCCACCAGGGGTTCATGCAGTGTACAGTGTCTTCCTTCCATGTCAATTACTGATTTATGGGAATTTCTCTAGAAAGATGACAAAATAACTATGACCATTATGCCATTCCTGAAATAAAGGAATGTCTGTATAGCTGGATTAGCAGTGGCTGGTAACAAACAGAACATGAGACTCTTAGTGCTATGTCACTGCACACACAAAGGAACAGTAACTGAAAACAGCAGTGGTTCTCTTCCCCACCCTTCCTTCTTAGCAGATGTTGACAGTTTCCTTGTTTATTATGTTCAGAAACCATAGCAATTTCATTCCAGATAAACAGAACTAGGCAAACCTGTGTCATCTTTGATCTTCTCCCCAGTGGCACTTCTGAATCCTACCGTCTTCCTTTGAATTTTTTTTTTCCTTTGAAAGGATGCTGGAGGTTTTAATGAAGTGTAGGGGAAGAGTGTCAGAAACACCTTCTTGGGTAATACTTAGTTATTGCTGCATGCATTGGACTTACTAAAACCTTATAATTCATCCTAACATCACAATGTTCTTCAAAAGACGCCTATATTGAGGATCTGTATGATGGGCCAAGTTTGAGCAAGCGGGGTGGACTTGGGTTCAAATACTAGCTCCTCTGTGAGGCTGCAGGGTAGTCTTAGATCACTCCCCTTTGTTTTGAGGTGTATATATAAACCAGGCATATTAACAGTATACCTCATGGATATCTTGTCAGGAAGAATATGATGTACTTTGCTCTGAGCATTGTGGACAGAGTATTGCATGAATCAGTATCCTGCATGAAGCCAGAACTCTTTTGTCAATTTATATTTTCCTGAGGGAAATTGTGTGAGTCTTGATGGCAAATTCCTACTCATTAACACAGTGGTGGTTGCATTCCTGGATGTGCACTCATGAACACAATGAGTGTATTGTTAGTGAATGGCATTTGCCACCAAGACTTAATGCAGTTTTCCCTGCAGCAGTATAAACTGGGAATAGGATTCTCACCAGACCTTTGAAAAGCTGACCATGCTGGCTGGTGGATTCTGTGAGCTGTAGTACAAAAAAATAATGTTTCCCAGCTGTGGTCTTTTCCATTCTTCCATTTACCCAGTGTGTAATAAATGTATAGGTCAACATTGTTGTTTATTTTATCACATAAATTATGTGCTGTTACACTGAATGCCACCATATTATCTTGTTCCTTGGCCAAAGGAACTTACAAGCAAAAATTTCATTCATTCATTCATTCATTCATTCATTCATTCATTCATACGTACATACATACTTCTGTACTGCCCCATCAGTGCAAACACTCTCTGGGCAGTTCACAACACATCAAAATATAATTGCAATCATGCAAACAGACACACAAAATGCTATAAATACAGTGGTGCCTCGCAAGACGAATGTAATTCGTTCCGTGAGTAGCGCTGTCTTGCGAAAAAATCGTCTTGCGAAAAGCAGTTTCCCATAGGAATGCATTGCAATGCATTCCTATGGGAAACCTCGCAAGACGAATGAATTAAATTCGTCTTGCGAGGCATCGGTCACGGAAAAAAAAACGTCTTGTGAAGCACGTCCATAGAAGAAGCCGTCTTGCGAGTCAGCAACACGATCGCAAACGCTTTCGTTTTGCGAGTTTTTCGTGGCGCGAGGCGTTCGTCTTGCGAGGCACCACTGTACAATCAAACCCTGCCTCTAGCTGAATTGATAAAACCTACCGTATTTTTCAGTGTATAAGACGCCCCCATGTATAAAACGCTCCCCACTTTTCTAACCCAAAATGAAAAAATCAGTATTTTAAACATAAAACAGAATACATTTTTATTTAGTAATTAGGTAACATTTACATACCAGTACTGTCATATTATGCATCACACTTAGCTTTGACCATATCACTTTATTTAGCCTCTGGGCTCAGAACGCTTGGACATTACCAGTCCCTGTTGCATCTGAGCACTGCTTACATGCCCCACCTCCAACGAGGTGTGTTCCAATTGGTTTGTTCAGCATCAGCTGATGTCAGTTACATAAGGCTCGTGATTGGAGGAAGCGAAGTCTCCTAACTGTAGGAAGCTAAGCCTCGTGATTGAAGAAAGCCTGTTTGCAGAGGCAAGGTATAGGCAGTTTTGCAATCTCACGGTTCTCTCCTCAGCTTACTTCCGTGTATAAGACAACCCTCAATTTTTAGTCTAAAGATTTTAGACAAAAGTATTGTCTTATACATGGAAAAACGGTACATATAAATGAATTAAACAAATTTAAAACACATTTGAACATTCCAGATCAGTTAGTTAAAACACCAGTAAAAGGTACCATTTGGGGAAGTTCTGGTCAGCTTCCTGAAAACTGACGATGTCCAGCAGAACCTCTGCTGGAAGTGTATTTCAGAGGAAAGGGACATGGCTATGCTGAATGAAATGATGGGTGAAAGAGTGATTCTTGGAAGTCCAGACTAGAACCAAAGCAAGTGGACTGTATTATGAATCACCTGGAAGCATAACCTGTTAAATGTCTGAAGCTAATTATCTTTGGTAAGTGATATTTGAGCTCTTTGCTGTGAAATGCAGCATTTAAATAAATGATAGAAATTAATCACAATGTTTATTTTAGATTGTGCTAATATATCTATTTTAGTTTTCCAGTTCAGCTTACCTTGTATTAATTCACAGGGTTGCCAATTAACATTTTGAAAATCAAGGGTAGAATTCAGATGCATAAAAATTGCCACTAGAAGCAGACATCTCTGCTCTCTTGTTCTTCCTTTCCATGGCAGCAACTGGTTCTCCCCGAAAATGCTACACAGATGGTGTAGAGATCCTGCTGAATGGGTGAGCATGTGAAAGGAGATGATCCGCCAATATTGAGCTGGCTCAAAGTCCATGAGCTCACTTTCTTTTCTACCCACACAGGGTAGATTGTGGATCCAACTGAATTTATTTCTAAAATGTTTCATGCCAAAATCTAGTAGAAACATTTCCACTTTATGAATGAACACCTCTGTGAAAAATCTCTGCTTTGTATCCCTATCTATGGATCAAGCCATATTCGTGATTATCTTCCTACAAGCCTAACTGGATGCAAAGAAAACATCTGAAAGCTAGGTTTAAAAAGTTAGATATCTTGTATGTTTAACCTCTTCATTAGATGGGTTTAAGCTGTATAGTGTGTGCTTTGATACAACTTTGGAAACAAGTGTATATGGCAGTGGAAGAGCTGTAAATTCCTGTTTTAAGGCTTTGCACGAACACATCCTGAAATAATGCTTAAAATTTTGACTTTCATGATAGCTTCATTTTGAAACATTACGTATAACATAGCTCACTATCTCTGCTCCTAATTCTTGATTGATTCTGCATCAAAGGTCCAGTTAGAGCAGGGGTGGGAAATGTGTGGCCATTCAGCTGTGGCCAGGCTGCAGCTCTTGTTAGCTCTAACCAGCATAGAAAATGGTGAGGGACAGAGCCTAGGGATTCTAGATATTTGCTGCCGCATCCAATAATATTTTGAAAGGGCATGCCCCTGCCCATTGCTATTTGTTGCTGAAAGGGTGCAAACAGATAGGCTCGCCATGGAACCTGTATAACCATCATGTGTTTAGCCCAAGGCATTTCCCCTCATTCATCAGTCCTCTCCCCACATACGCCAATCTCATGTGCCATGAGCTTAACTAGTAGGGCAGTGTAGTCCTGAGCACCAAAATGGCTAGTTAAAATACTTGTTGTGGCTACAAAGTTATGGTTTCATTAAATGGTGGAGGAGGAATATCACATAATTCATATGCTGGCTCACGCTGTGCCTCATGATGAGGTGGTTGAGAGGAGAGTTCCAAAGATTCATAACTTGTAGCATTAAGATTTATTAAAGTAAATGAGAGAATAGTTACTCTTAAGGAAATGGGAATGAAAAGAGCTAGTTTTTCTTAAAATAACAACAACTATGTCCATAAGTATTTTTAGGGCTTTGGGAACAATAACAAAATCCTGTTGCTTAGCATAGTAAATTGCACTAGAGCAGTTGAATCAGTTGGAGGGACTTGGTAAGTCAACTCCTCCATGAGTTCCATTGATTCAAATGGGCCTATTCTGTGATTTCCTTTAGCATAGTGTAGCAGTTAGAGGAAGCCCATTTGAATCAATGGAACATACAGAGGTTCTGACTCACCAAATCCTCACTGATTCAATGGGCCTAGTCTAGTTGCTACTTACCATGCTAAGCAACAGGATTTTGGCCAATAAGTTTAACTAATTACTTTTTAAAAATGGCTTCACAAGCTGTGAGGGATGATGGGAGTTGTAGTCTAGTCATATATATAGGTTGCATATTCCTCATCCCTAGGTTAGAGTCAACTGAGCAAAAGCAGGACCAGCTGCCTCATCCAATCATGTGTTAGTACTACATATAAGTGAGCTCAGTGGTTTGTTAGGTGCTGTCAAGTTGGAGCTGACTACAGTGATCCTAATAGGGCTTTCAAGGTAAACGAGCTATTTAAGGAATAGTTTTACCAGTTCTGCCCCCCAGGGAATTTCCATGGTGAAGCATAATTCGAACCCAGTTCTCCTGAGTACTTGTCCATCACTCTATCCACCACACCACACTGGGTACTTGATTATGAATTAGGTCAGTCTTTTAACTATTTTTAACTGTCTGCCAGCTTTGAACTCTATTCACAAGTGAGAAAATTTCATACTCAAAATATCAAAGATTAAAAAATGGGGCAAACCCAGCAGAGCAGAGAGAAAGGAGGTTGGGTAGAATAACTGAATCAGTTTAGATAGGTCACTGCACTACAACGTATCTTCATTACCATCAAGGTATATATCTTCACTTCTGCCATTCTCTCAGAAAATATGAAGGACTGCTTACTGGGAGGGCTGGCAAAGAATTTTCTAGTGCTTTTAGCAGACTTCTTGCAATCATGAAAGTTGTGGATTTTTAAAAAGGCAGTTCTGTGCAAAATGGCCTATTTGTATGTATCATGCAAAATTAGGATGATTGTTGTGTTATTTAAGAATCTGAAACATTAAATGGGTTGTTGGAATCTTTCCTAACAATCCGCTGGTGCCAATCCTTCTGTGCTTGCTATGTGCATGTTTGTACTTTGCTCCTTAAAGGGAAAGGACACTAGAAACTTTTTCCATGAATTACAGAGGTGTTGCAGGGAAGAAAGAGTGCTTTGTTTTGCTGTTGCTGGAGGTGAGATATCAGATGCATTTTAAAAATTCCTCTTTGAGATGTCTCATCATGTCAAGCCAGCCAAAACTAACAGAATTTATCCAGTATTCTTTCCATCCCTAATAGCCATGTTTTGATATCTGCTCTCTATCATTTGAGGAAGTTCTGGTCAAACAGCTTCTGCATGATGACCTCTTGATCCAATCCAGGAAGCAGCTTAAACTGAGAGATGCTCAAGAATACGGGTCCAGACAGTCAATTATACTCTCCTGCCTTGTCCTGTGGAAACAGAATCCTTTCCCACTGTTCCTATCCTTCAGGATATGGTTTTCTCCAATTTAATCTTAGCTGCATTCTTCTCTCTTTGCACTCTTCCACACTCTTTTCCCACCAGTCTGGGCTTCCCTGCTTTCACAATAGGTTTGGACATCTTTTGCCCTCATTACATCTCCTATAGTTTTTAAAATCAATTTTTAAAGCACGTGTTTATTTGCATGGAGGGTGTAATTTTATATACACTTCCTTGGCAAACTGTGTTGAACTTAATAACTGTGAATGTTGGAACATTACCTGAACCTGTAAAATAAGATTATGTGTTAAAATATCAGTGAAAAGAAGGATGCCAATGCTTCATAGAACTTTCATGATTATCCTGTTTGTAGGTTGAGGGCAGTGGTTCCCAACCTTAGGTAACCTAGGTATTCTTGGACTGCAAATTCCAGAAACCTTGGCCCAGCACAGCTGGGGCTGAAGGCTTCTGGGAATTGCAGTCTAAGAACACCTGAGTTACCCAAGGTTGGGAACCACTGGTCTAGGTCAATGGTTCCCAATCTTGGGTCCCAGATGTTTTTGGACTAAAACTCACATCTGGGGACCCAAGGCTGGGAACCACTGGTTTAGAGAAAAGGTATGGCTAGGACCCAGCTTGGCTTCCTTCTGGTTGTAATGTAAGATGAGGTCTCATTTGCTTCAAGGAAAAGAATTAGTATCATTTCCCCTATCCCTTATCCGTATGGTTTCTGGCAAATATAGAAGAGATGGGAGGCATATTTTATTAATGTATGGAGCTGCAATCTTCTCAGTTGCAACCCTGTATTTTTAAGAGCCACAGTCTTAAGCATACATATTTTTTTGGAATAAATGTCCCTGGCTGCTATGAGCAATACTTTTGAACAAACATAGCAGAGGACTAGACTGTGAGAGCTGCACAGAAAGGAGAATTCAGCTGGGCATGGCCTTTCCTCTCACTGTGCTGTGATGAGGGGAAAAGTCACACCTGATAGACTTGTGCACAAGCTTTTAAAGGTCATTCCTCTTGGGATCAGGAAGCAACAGCCTTCTCAATGAGTCAGAGTAGAAGAAAGATATAGGATATGACATATATGGACTGACTTGATTGCATGTTTTTCTTCTCATAATACAAATATTGGGCTTCCTCCAGTAAAACTGGTTGGCTAGTGATTCAAAAACAGACAGAAGAAAGTACTGCTTCATACAACTAAATCTCGGAAATGCCAGTATTGAAGCTAAACCAAAAGAAGGGGGGATAGATGCTTGAAGGCTATCCCATGTTCTAGCTCTGCCACCAGCTGCCAGGCTCAAGGTAACCTGCTCAGCCAACCTTCCCCTCTATCCTTGATGTTGTTAAATGCCAGATCTGCCCTAAATAAAGCCCAACTTATTCAAACCTGATCTTGGATGAAGGGGCAGATCTGGCTTGTATTACTGAGACCTGGGCGGTGTAGCCCCCTCTCTAATTTGCCCACCCGGATATTCCATCCAGCACCAAGGTAGACTGGAGGGTTGGGGAGGGGGAGTTGCCATTGTCTATAAAAACACCTTAGAGGTTGTCAGGCTCTCTCCCTTGGCGATCCCAGGTCTAGAGGCTCTCCACGTGTTGGTGGGGACCAGGGATAGATTTGGAATAGTGCTGGTTTACCGTGCTCCCTGCGACACAGCACTCTCCTTTCTGGAGCTGGCGGGCTTCATATTGGCAGTGATGTTGAGATCCCCCAGGCTCCTTGTCCTGGGCGACCAACATCCACACTGAGATGGAAGCCACTGGTCCGGCTCTTGAGTTCTTGGAAACCACGGCTTCCTTGGACATGTCTCAGTATGTCAACAGCCCCACCCACGTGGCGGGCCATGTGCTAGACCTGGTGTTTTCAACAGGGCAGGTTGAGAGTGATCTGAAGGTGACTGACCTTCTGTCGGTCCCCTTGTCATGGTGGATGACCACCTGATAAAATACAGCCCCTCAGTGGCACTCCCCCCCCCTTGTGGGGAGCCATTAAGATGGTCCACCTCCGCAGGCTACTGGATCCAATTGGTTTCCAAGACGCAATACAGGGGATACTGGCTGATGTGCTTGGCATTCCAGTCTGGTGGATGGATGGTACACCACCGCTACCAGGGCTGTTGACACGATTGCACCTAAATGCCTCCTCCACTGCCAAGCCCACCCATTCCCCTGGTATAACCAACATCTGTGAGCTATGAAGCAGAATAGGAGGAGGCTGGAGAGCATTTGGAGACAGGTCCCGACGGAATCTAATTTAAAAGCTGCAAAAATCGCATCAAGCATTTACTTAGCTAAGGTGAAGGCCACTAGGAGAACATATTTTGCTACCCAGATAAGTGAAGCTCAGAACCATCAGACTGAACTTTTTCGTATAGTACATGATTTATCTGGGGTTGGTCATAGTGACAGGCCTCCCAGTAATATGTCCCGTGACCAATTTGTGGTCTTTTTAAAACAAAAAGTGGAGGCCATCCGCTGGGACTTTGACCATCCTTCTTCTTCAGCAGATTGAGCTGAGACATCCACTGTACTGCCTTGCCCGATGAGTTTAACATGTTTTCAGCCTGTGATGTCAGTAGAGGTCGACAGGGTGCTTGAACGCTGTAGGGCCACCGCTACCTCCCTAGATCCTTGCCCAGCCTGGCTCGTAAAAGCAACCAGGCCAGTAACAACGGAATGGGCCATGGCTATTATTAATGGGTCTGTCCTTGAGGGCAGGGTTCCCCGAGCTCTCAAGGAGACACTTATCAGACCTATTCATAAAAAGCCTAACTTGCCAGTGGACAATATTAACAACTATTGACCTGTCGCCAATGTTCCTTTCCTTAGCAAGCTAGTGGAGAGAGTGGTGGCTGATCAGCTTCAGGCACTTCTGAAGGAGACCAATGCCCTCAATCCATTCCAGTCTGGGTTCAGGCTGCATCATGGCATGGAGATGGCATTGGTTGCCCTGCAAGATGACATTTTGAGGGAGACTGACAGGGGCAAAATGACCTTGCTGGTCCTCCTCGACCTATCAGTGGCCTTCGATACCGTCAACCATGGTATTCTCCTGGGGTGGCTCTCTGGGTTGGGGATTGGCAGTCTGGCCTTGGCCTGGCTCCGGCCCTTCCTCGAGGACCGTCCTCAGAGAGTACAGCTTGGTGAGATGATGTCCACCCCTTGGACCCTTAACTGTGGAGTCCCTCAGGGGTCGATCATGTCCCCAATGCTGTTTAATATCTATAGGAGGCCCTTTGGGGAGGTCATCAGGAGTTCTGGAGCTTCTGTCACCAATATGCAGATGACACCGAGCTCTCTCTCTCTTTCCACCCTTCTGCAAAGTATGTTGTCCCATCCCTTGAGCACTGCCTGGATGCTGTGCTGCGGTGGATGAGGGATAATGGACTGAGACTGAACCCGGGCAAGATGGAGATCCTGCGGGAGGGTGCCCCTAGTGTTTGTAGATTGGGTGCCTCCCTCTCCTTTGGGGGGGGGCTACTCTCCCTGCTAAGAATGAAGTTTGCAGCTTGGGTGTACTACTGGATCCGGCACTCTCAATGGAGCCTCAGATAGCGTCTGTGGTCCATTCTGCCTACTTCCACGTAAGGCAGATTGCCCAGCTGCATCCTACCTTGACACCGGGTCCCTCACAATGCTGGTTCATGCACTGGTATTCTCAAGAATAGACTACTGTAACACTGTCTACATGGGGCTGCCCATGAGGCTGTTACAGAAACTTCAGCAGATCCAGAGCACAGCAACCAGATTATTGAGTGGTGTTAAGAAACATCAACACATTTCTCCCACCCTGGCCACCCTGCACTGGTTACCCGACTGTTTCCGTGCCAACTTCAAGGTGATGGTGTTAATTTATAAAGCCCTAAACAATTTAAGACCTTGATACCTGACAGAACACCTCCTCCTGACGAGATCTGCCCATCCCATATGATTTTCCCAGGCCAGGCGGTTGAGTTTTGACCCCGAGAGATGCCCAGAAAGAGAGAACCAGAAACGGGGCCATCTCAGCAGTTGCTCCTCAGCTTTGGAACAACGTCCCGCCCGAAATCCGCCTGCCCCCTTCACTGGGAATTTTTAAGCGACTGTTAAAAACGTGGCTTTTCCGACAGGCCTTCCTGAACCTTGTTGTTGTTGTTGTTTAGTCGTTTAGTCGTGTCCGACTCTTCGTGACCCCATGGACCAGAGCACGCCAGGCCCTCCTGTCTTCCACTGCCTCCCGAAGTTGGGTCAAATTCATGTTGGTCGCTTCGATGACACTGTCCAACCATCTCATCCTCTGTCGTCCCCTTCTCCTCTTGCCTTCACACTTTCCCAACATCAGGGTCTTTTCCAGGGAGTCTTCTCTTCTCATGAGATGGCCAAAGTATTGGAGCCTCAGCTTCAGGATCTGTCCTTCCAGTGAACACTCAGGGTTGATTTCCTTCAAAATGGATAGGTTTGTTCTCCTTGCAGTCCAGGGGACTCTCAAGAGTCTCCTCCAGCACCACAATTCAAAAGCATCAATTCTTCGGCGGTCAGCCTTCTTTATGGTCCAGCTCTCACTTCCATACATCACTACTGGAAAAACCATAGCTTTGACTATGCGGACCTTTGTCGGCAAGGTGATGTCTCTGCTTTTTAAGATGCTGTCTAGGTTTGTCATCGCTTTCCTCCCAAGAAGCAGGAGTCTTTTAATTTCGTGGCTGCTGTCACCATCTGCAGTGATCGTGGAGCCCAGGAAGGTAAACTCTGTCACTGCCTCCATATCTTCCCCTTCTATTTGCCAGGAGGTGATGGGGCCCGTGGCCATGATCTTAGTTTTTTTGATGTTGAGCTTCAGACCATTTTTGGCGCTCTCCTCTTTCACTCTCATTAAGAGGTTCTTTAATTCCTCCTCACTTTCTGCCATCAGAGTGGTATCATCTGCATATCTGAGGTTGTTGATATTTCTTCCGGCAATCTTAATTCCGGCTTGGAATTCATCCAGTCCTGCCTTTCGCATGATGTATTCTGCATATAAGTTAAATAAGCAGGGAGACAATATACAGCCTTGTCGTACTCCTTTCCCAATTTTGAACCAATCAGTTGTTCCATATCCAGTTCTAACTGTTGCTTCCTGTCCCACATATAGATTTCTCAGGAGATGGATAAGGTGGTCAGGCACTCCCATTTCTTTAAGAACTTGCCATAGTTTGCTGTGGTCCACACAGTCAAAGGCTTTTGCGTAGTCAATGAAGCAGAAGTAGATGTTTTTCTGGAACTCTCTGGCTTTCTCCATAATCCAGCGCATGTTAGCAATTTGGTCTCTAGCAATTTTGGTCCTGAACCTTACAATACCTAATTACAGTAAGTGGTCTCAACATTTATACTATCAGTCTTGCTGTCTTGCTCTATATCATTTTATATTATTTTATCTATTATTATTTAAATTGTTGGTTGTTTTATCTTTATTTTGATTTTATATTATTATGTTCATTGTTTGGAATTGTGTGTTTTATTTGTTTAATATGTAAACTGCCCAGAGTGGCCTAGTAGCTAGATGGGCGGTATAGAAGCCGAATGAATGAATGAATGAATGAATGAATGAATAAGTAAATAATTCAATGTTAAATTCAATGCCAATATGCTAATTAATGCTAGTTAATCATTTTTGTGAATATTTTAAAATAATTTTATTATGTTAATTGTTAGGGATATACGTTAGCAACATGTTCCTTCTACATTTTAAAAAATGTATTAAAATTACTGTAATGACTGTAAATGGCCAACTCAGAAATACAAAATTAAAGTATCATGAAACAAAAACTTTTAAAATAATGACTTTTGAAATTGTAAAATTTTTGTACAAATTATGGATAATGAATCAATTTTAAAAGTATTGATTCTATGCTTTCACATTCAAATAAAATTCACTGGTACAAAACATTGTTATGGCTACTCACCAGAGCTTGAAAATGGGATCAGTCAAATTCATGATAGTAAGTCTGTCACTGACTACTTTTGATCAGTAACTGCTAGCAGTGACTCTTGGCTGGCTGGAATTTCTAGATTAAGATTAAGTTTGCCATGGAATCCCCATTGTGGGAGAACAACCAATGGGAAGGGTCTGTTTGCTGTCACATTCTGTTGATAGGCTTCCTGGAGGAGTTTCCTTGGTTACTGTGAGAAACAAGATGGCAAGATTTGGTAGGCTTTAGGTCTGATCCAACAGAGCTCTTTTTTCATGTTCTTAGTGCTTTTCAGTGTCAGACATAAAATTAATGGCCATATTAGATGAACTGACATATTTTCAAAAGATTTTTTTCTTCTGACTGTTTTCCCTTGCTTTCAAAAAGCACTTTATTAGTCCTCTCAGATTAAGAAAGCAGTGATAAAAGTAAGCTACAGTAAAAAGTGAGTTTTGGTGTATGTGTTTGAACTAGTCTTCATTCTTGACATTGGTTCCTTATCACATTTTAAAAATGCATTGAGCAGGAGGTTAGACTCAATGGCCTTATAAGATCCTCCCAACTCAATTATTTTATGATTCTATAAAGATTGTGTGTGTGTATGTATGTATGAACATATGTGTATATGTATAGATACTGAGATTTCTAATCCAGTGCTGAAAATCTGCTGCCCTCCTACCTTCAGCAGATGGGAAAATGTATATTTAAAGCTGATGTTTCCCCCCCCCCCCTCAAAAAAAGAGATTATATTACAGCATCAGCATTGCTAACAGCAACAACACTGGCCACACAGTGTTCATCACATTCATCTGCCTGAGAGGCTTTGTACCATAGTTTGCTGGTGGTTAATTACAAAACAAATATGTATGAGTGAAATGATTCTAAATTAAGGAGTGTTTTTCCTCTTCAGAGAGGAGTTAATTGCTTCTGTCTGGGCAGCATTGAGAGAGATATTTCAGAAGTAAGTTGACAGCAGAGACTATCTTGTATTGAGGAGGTTCACCTACGTCTTTCATTTTAGGATTATTTGGGTCAATCCCTCTTTTTTCTTTTTCTTTTCTTTTTTTCTTTTTGCTGTGGGATACAATACACCAAGTATGACTGCAGGATTGGGGGGGGGGGGTTTGTTGGAGAATGATATGAAAGCAACCTGATTTATTGATCCAAAGCAGGCAGGATTAGTTGTGGCCATCCAGATTTTGTTGGGAACACCTAGAACAGCTGATGGTGAAGAAAACAGAGAGATGGAGTCGATCATTATTTGGAAGACTGCACTTTCCCCACCTTGGTCTAGATGGACTCTAGACAACAGTGTGTACCAGACAAGGCACACTACTATACTTCAGGAAGTGTACTTTGGGTCACAAAGGGCTTCCTCTGAATAACTCTTGGACAGTTCCATTAATACAGAAGGAAACTGCTAGAATTTAATCTTTCGAAGGTATGTTGCCAGTATTAAAAGCATTTTAGTAGCTTCCATTTGATTTCCAACGTGTTCAAAATGTTACACATACTTAGGAAATCTGGGTACTTTAAGGAACATTTCTAGGATGGAAATATTCTGCAAATGCTATTCTGTGGATAGTGTCCTCACCATGTCACGTTTGGCTTGGGATAGTGTCTCCCAGAATCCTCCAGCTAAAATGGTCCAAAGCTTTTTCAAGCTCTGGATCCATGCCTACTGCTGGCATGCAGCCTCTAGAAACTGGCTCCCCAGTGAATGTGGCCCTTGGTCCTGAAAAGATTCCCTACCTCTGCCTGAAAAGTTGAAGTTTTGTAGGTGAAAACAGGAAGTGTGCATTCAGCAGTGTGCCTTGGCTATCAGAAATATGTGAGATGTAGATGGTGGTTATATTTGTACTGGGCGGAAAAGTTGTTGGGCTGAGATTCAAGGCAAGCTTTGCCAGTGCCAAAGAGGAAGAAGGTGTGTGTCCTTTGACAGAAATCCAAAATCTTGACTTTTATCTTTGCATGCTAAATGAGCAACAATAAAGAAGAATGTCCTGCTCTGTAAGACAATGAGATTGCTCTTTGGTCAACGTTGAGAGAATTTGTACACTTGCGAGACAGATTGTGTAAAATTTAAAACTAGGATAGCTGCTGCCTTGTTGCAGGGATTTTTTTTAAAAGGAGAAGCCCTGAATAGGTTGTGCCTTTGTGAGCAATCACCTCATTCTTTTGTGTGTGCTGTATGTGTGTGTGTGTGTAGCTTCACAAAGGGAAAAGATAACAGACATTTTCTGCAGATTACAAAAAGTATGTTAAAAAAAATTCTTAGTGTCTTGCTGTCATCCTGGAGGCAAAATCTCTTGTGGAGGCTTGAGAATCTTCCACAGGCTGCCCCGCAGAATCAAGACAGCCTATCATGATCTTAAAGAAGTTACTGGCAAAATTTCACATCCTTAGTCCTGTATTGGAAGGGTCATGGGTTAACTGAGAGAAGATGTAGAAGGAACCCCAACCTTCTGCCTAGAACGGCAGCATGTCTCTCCCTTTGTTAAATGGATAGTATGGTGGGTAGACTCATCTCGAAAAAAGTAACTTTTCCATATTCAGGATCTGAGCTATAAAGTGAGGTAGTCACACCTTTTTAGAGCAATGCTGTGTTCACAGAGCTCTTTTGTATTCAGTCCTCCTTTGAAGGGGAAAGGGAGATTAAACATGGAAAGCAGGCACATAGAATTAGTAATACACCCTCCCCATAGGTGGTGAATGTTTAAGGTTGTAGGGGTGCTTCATCATGGCTGGATGCTTGTATCAGATTGTGTGGCTGGAATATTGCTTTACCTCTTCAGGAACAAAATGAGAAATGGATCAAGCATGAAACCATAGCTGGAGGATCTGCTGGGAGATAAGCAGCTTGTTCTTATTGATTTGTTTTCAGCGAGTGACAAAGATCTGTTAATTTTGTCCCAGCACTTGGTGAGAAATGAGAAGGTACATTGGCAAAATCTGCAGCAGCCTACAAAAATGAAACCTCTCTTTAACTAAAGAGGAAAGAAAAGAAACAGAAAAAAGAACTAGGAGTGTGGCTGAAAATATAACACTTTCCTTTCGGCAGTCTTTTGTGCACTCTGCTAAAAAAATGGGATTTCATTTGCCCTGGTTTTTGTGAATGGTAGATTGGGAGGGGCGTCCAGCTATCAGGTCTTGCTCTCATCACAATGAACCAATGAAATCCCTACATTGCAGTTTGCTCCAAGACTAAGAGTAAAAGCCCTCAGCTTCTCCAAGTGGCTTTCTAGAACAAATCTTTCACTGATGAAATTATCCTTCCCTTGTGTCGTAAATAATCTATCAGTTAAATGAATGGAGCAGGTGACAGTGCTTCACAAGGAGGATGGTGTTCCTGAGTAGTGAATGCACTTGTGCTGAACCCCCGTGTCTGCTGACAGCACAAATGACATGGAGGAATCAACTGTCTTGATCCTTGTTTTGTTTTCCACACTTTCCATCTAGCCTGATGTTCTGTTTTTGCTTGCAAAATTCATTGCTGAAGCTCCAAGCTCTTGAAACTGACCTCTGTTCTGCCCTTTTACCAAACCAGGAAGAAAATCCTCAGCCACCAGCTTCGAAGGACCCAGTCCCTTCCTCAGTCCTAGCCAGCGTGCAAGTTGATGGGGACACGAGCGGAGGTAAGAGGGTCTTTGTTAATAAGCCTTCATGGATATCCTTGCTTCTCCTTGGAAAGGCAGCTTGGTGGGTTACAGCTTGACTGGATACATTGATAGTATGGATGGAATGCAAAAAGATAGAGACTGAGGCAAAAATTGGAGGTAGAAAGGGTTGAGAAAATGTAAATTTGAGACAGAGTAATGAAAATGTATTTTTCTTTGTGGCAGAGGAGTATTAGTTCTTTTGAGGAAGAAAAGTTTGTTTAGATAGCTATTAGAAAGGGCCCTCACAAATGATTATTTCAGGAAGGTATCGGCAATTTTGCTGCCAATTTATTTTTTACCATTAGAACTTTGTTTCTTTCAGTCTGTTTTCTCTCCCTCCCCAAAACATACCTTTGGCAGGCCATCAGGGTTTCCTCTGTGCGCTCTTTGATTGCAAATGAATGGCTCTGCAAGGAAAGTGAAACTTTTGAAATCCGCATCTCCTTTTTTTTTTTTAAACTATTGACTCTCTTGTTCATCAAGCTTATTATTTCTGTACTTCCCTCCTGCTCCCCCGGTTCTTGCTAGAAATCAATTGTTGGAAATAAATGGAATTTGTGAACTGGGATTTATTTCTGTCATCTCAGAGTCTCTAATCACCCAGATGGCATGAGCTGGATTCCTGGGTTCAAGCAGAAGGCGAATTGCTGTGTACAAAAAATAGGTCATCGATAACAAGGCTAATAAAGCCAGCAGATCAACTGTAGGCCAGCTTAAAATTTGCAGACTGTGCGTGATCTCCATTAAGGCAAATGGGTCAGTATTTCATGGCCTAATCCCACGGTAATATCAGTAGATAAATACAGCAACTGTAGCCGAACAGCTTATTTCAGAAGCTTTTTGTGCAGAGTCATTTTGCAAAGGCTAATCTGACTTTCTCTCTTTCTAAGAATCCCTTGGATCAAGTTGCCAAGGCTGCTGTTTAGAGACGCATTTTCATATCTAGAAATAAGTGGTGCAAAGCCTTTATTGTGCTTTATGGATGGCCTGGTCACCATTAGATATACCCCTAAAGTATATCTAATTGTGTAAAGTCAAAGAAAGCAAAACGTACTCAGTATGTATAAGCAAACTGTAGAAAACGTTCTACTATTAAAATTACCGAGTCGGGTCAGTTGAATTGGAAACGATAGAAAAGAGGGGCCTGTTTTGCTTGCAGCCCTGAATTGCAGCATTGTGGATCAAGTATGGTATATTTTATGTGTATCCATCACCTACTGCTGAAGGTCAGGAGTTCCACTGACACTGTAAAATATTCATCCCCCCAACTTCAGATGTTATGAGATCAGAATGGTAGCTGCTGAAAAAAGGAACAGTGGGGATGCTTCTTATTTTAGTTCTTGGCAGCAGCCAAAGTGTTTTAAGGAGACCTCTAAGATAGGTAACACAGGGGATGTTTTACTGAGATCCTTAGAATTGCTTTGTAAAATTACTTTTTTTTTTTGGACAACTCCTTCCAGATTCCTCCAGCAAGCAGGTTGGCATGCTTTCCCAGCCTCTGCACTTTATGTACACTCTTCATCCTTAATAGAGCAGATTTGCACAACAGGTGTCACATGCGGTTGATTGCATTTGTCAGGTACCTGTCAGTTTGCCCCATTTTGCAGGCTCAGGCAGCATAATCAAGAAGATTTCTTAAGCTCTGGGGAGTATATAAGTTGATAGCTGAATGGCCATGGAGGCTCACAAGTTGTGACGTCCTTTACTGAGATAATTCTGATCAGAAAAAGGCAGTGTTCAAGCCCTTGTATCAATTTTTGTACAGTACAGGACATTATTTTCTTTAAATGCTAAAGGTAAGATCATTCATATACATATACATACACACACACACATACACACACACACACACACACACAGACACATATATATACATATACATATATACATATATACATATACATATACATACATACATACATACATACATACATACATACATACATATATATATATATCTCTTTTGATCTTACCTTTAGCATTTAAAGAACACTGCCCACACACACGCACACACACAGGCTATACAGGTTTAGCAATCCTGGCTAAACGAGGGTTATCTGGACCAATTTTGTGCCCCAGTAAGTGGAATGTAGGCCTATATCCTATCTATGGTGCTGGATAGGGAGTGCAAATTGGAGAGTGGTCAGGTTCTTGACATAGCTGCTGGGCTGCCTTAGATTTGGTGGTACAATTTGGATCCAATCCTGTACAAGTAGACAGACATGGATTAAGAAAAAAGCACAACAAAGAAGACTCAGACACACAACTATATACTAATTTATATGTAGCAATGCAATACTAGAAATGATTTAATTTTTTTAAATAATTATATAATTTTATATTTTGAACAGAATTTCAGTGCTCACTTAGGTAGGGAAGTCAGTGACTAGGTGCCTGCTGAATCTGCTGTCCATGTGCTCACCATGGCTGGGCAACTTCAGGCTCTTTGACTTTAAATCATACGTGAAACTGACAGGCCTTCAAATGGAGGACACCTTCAGAAGGAGGACTGTCCTCTGACTGTTCTCCAGATACAAGATTTTTTGTTTGTTTGTTTGTTTGTAAAAGAGTACCTGTGGTTACCCTAGCCAGGGCAGTAAATATAGCTTCCAATGGAATTGGATGGACATAAGCACACACTGATTCCAAGTGCCCTCTTTTGCTTCTTTCTAAAGCAAGGGATTGGCAGCTTGAGGCTCTCCAGGTACTGTGGGGCTGCAGTGCCTATCAGTACTAGCCAGCATGGCCCTTGGTGAGAAATGATCAGAGCTGTAACACTACAGCAGGGGTCTCAAACTCAATTTACCGGGGGGGCCGCTGGAGGCAGAGTCTGGGTGAGGCTGGGCCGCATCAGATTTTCCACAAGAAAAGCTTTGTTAAAAAAATTCCAATCTTCTCAAATCTCTTTATTTTTTAACACAAAATAAGATGAAAAAATAAATAAACAAATTAAGAATTAATAAGAAAATCAATCAATCAATCAGTAATTAATAATAATAATAATAATATTTCTCTAGTGAGCGACTATATGTGGTTTCTTCAGTCTTCTATATCTGCTGTATTCAGATTCAAATGTCTGCATTAACAGTTCTTTAACCTTTAATCTTCTAAACATGAATTGTCCTGAACATGAATGGAACATTGAAGAACATGAACTGTTCTTCTGAACATGGCTCTTCTTGCCTACTCCTTGCTGCTAGAGACCTGGCAGCGCTTCCTCTTGCATAGCCGAGCCACATTTGGCTTGAGAGAGGAAGCAGTTGAGACCCTCAGTATGGCTTGAAGATGCTCATCAGTCAGTCTGGACCTGTACTTGGACTTATTGAAGTTCAAGGTGGAGAAGAGCTTTTCGCACAAGTATGTGCTCCCAAAAAGGCACATAGTCCGCTTGAACATTCGGGAAAGCTCAGGGAAGCTGGGGGTCAATTCTCTCAAAAATTGCCCAAGCTTGTCTGCTTTTCCACTCACCTCCCTGAACTTCGCTTTGAGTTCAGAGTTGCACTGCAGGTCAATGAGCTCCATTTGAAGCACAGGAGGGGCATCTTGCACATCAAAGGAGAAGGGGTCCGCAAAAATTTGAAATGTGGCTCTGTGCGTCCAGAAGGGGGGCCCTCTCCCTGCCCGGCAGTCTTCTCCCTCAGGGGTTTGTCGCCACCGGGGCTTCTGCTTTTAGGTCTCTCTCTCCCCCCCCCCCCCCGCTCTTCGTGGGTCACCTGGTGAGGCTGCTGCTGCTGCTGTCGCCTCGTCCTCTCTGCGCTTCTCCTTCCCTCCGCCTGGCGCTCCTCCACTCCCTGTGCACACATCCCCCCAGCAGCTGCATGCACCCCTTCTGCAAGGCTGGCCCCATCAGCAGAGTAATCTCTCCCTCCTACCCAAGGGCTAATGGGGCTTCCTGGGGCTTCTTGATTCCCACTCTGGCAAGATGCCGTGGTCTTGCCCAGTGTGGCTCAGGGAGACGGGGGGGGGAGGGGGAGGGGAGTGCGCGCAAGAAGGCTGTTCTCTCGGCAGCACCCCCTCCCGCGGCACGTCTGGGCAGGGAGCGGAGGAGCGCCAGGCGGGGGGAAGGAGAAGTGCAGAGAGGATGAGGCGACAGCAGCAGCAGCCTCGCCAGGTGACCCGCGAAGAGTGGGGGAAGAGAGAGAGAGAGAGAGAGAGAGAGACCTAAAAGCAGAAGCCCCGGTGGCACCAAACCCCTGAGGGAGAAGACTGCCGGGCAGAGAGAGGGCTCCCCTTCTGGACGTGTGGGCGCTTCGGGGGGGCAGGCGGGACCCAGCCCCTACGAGGCGGGGAGGAAGCCCCACGCTCACCAAGTAGGTGCCGCCGCCGCTGCTCCCGCTCCTTAAACTTTCATATTAAGGCGGGGGCCACAAACTATCATCCCGCGGGCCGCAATTGGCCCCCGGGCCACATGTTTGAGACCCCTGCTCTAGAAGGTGCTTCTGTAGTTCTTAACTTGTTCATCAGTCATTGCATATACAGGGTTTTGTTTCTCTGGGGAAAAAAAATTAAGAATGGTTTCCAAGAGAGAGAGTAAAAATACATACAGATGTAAAAATTGGATTTTTTTTTGGTTTGGTATTTAAAGGCAACTAGAATACTCTTTTATTTGAAAGAAAGGTGATTGGACTCCTTTTAATTTTAAATAATAAACCAATATTGAGTGAATTGTGCCAAACATTATTGATTCAGGATTATAAATTATAGAAGCTGTCAATCAGTACCATTTAGAAATCAAGGGGAAGAAAACTAGGTCAGATTCACTTGTCATGATGTCTGCCAGAATGTAGCATTAGTTTTGCTTTTCCTTTAAAGAGATCTATTAGTAGCTCCCTTTCATAATTATATTTACTGCACATGCCACCTCTATTTATGGATTGCTTTAGCACATAACTGTAATTTTAAGAGGAAGATTACTTCGTACATGCTTTACAAATTTTGAGAAATGGATATCAGCTTTACTTGTTCTATCTTTCATGATTACATGGCTTATTGATATTTTGCCTGAGCTCCCTATTATGAAAGAGGGTATGACTATGCAGTCTAATGTAGAGGTTTCTAATTCAGTGCAGATACTATTGCATGCATGTGTAGATTCAACATGAAGTAAGTTCTCATACTTACTGCCCAGATGTAAGGACCATGAAGCTTTGAAAAGTGCCACCTCAATGTTCACTGCAATGTAACAGGTGTTGTTTAATACTGTCAGTCCACCATGGGAATGGAAACAACTGGTGGAACAGATGGACCCACCAGCTCCCCAACCTCCTGTAATCTGCTTAAGAAAGAAAGAGGGCACTCTAGAGTTGGTTAGAGAACAGTTTGGGATGGTCCATGACTAGGAGCGTGTGGGATATTTGGTTGTGTGAGACAAAACCTTCTTGCATGATGTTCTGTCTATCCTGGGGTACTATTTAAGTTGCTGAGGTTGGCTGCCATCATGACATATCTCTGCCTATCACTTGCTGTGTAGATAAGTTGTTCTTCTTTAAGGTCTGTAGATACACAGAGTTCTGCGTGAACAAAGCTGTGACTTCAGCAGTTTGGTTCTTGTTGCTGACGTGGAGGGGGTTCTGACAATGCAGAAGTGGCTCCTCTGCTGCAGTGGTAATGTGTGAATGCAGGTCCTGAGATAAAGGTTTCATGACTCTTCATACTTACCTGGAAGTAATTTTCACTGAATACTGCAGGAGTGGACCTGAGCAGACATCCATATGATTATGCTGGACCTCCTGGTTTTCATCCGTATGGCAGACTTTACAGACAGCCATACATACTGTCTGGAGCTGCACACAGTTCTAAAATTATTGGAACATTTTAGTTTGTCTTGAACTGTTGGCTTAAACAGGTGATACCAATATTTTAAATCACTAGATATAAGTAAAAGCTATTTTGCATGCACTTTGCATATACATAAGGGTGTCAAACGTGTTCTTCAAGTTTGTTAGGATGAGATAGACAGGGTGATGAATTCTAAACTCATAATAAATTCCTGATTTGTCTAATGCAAAAATGGGGTAGTCAACCTAAGTGTTAAACTGGAGCAGAGGTGGGCGAAGTGTTGTTCTCCAGATGTGTTGGCCTACAAGTTCCCTAGCCAGCAAAGCCAACGGTGAAGGATGGTGGGAGTTGAGCTTGGACAACATCTGGAGGGCTGCACTTTCCCCACCTTTGAAGTACGGGATCCTTTTGTGTCTAGAGCTGGTTTTCTTCGGTGCTCTGAACTAAGCATAAGAGACCCAATCCAGATGAGGACCCTAGCCTGAGTACGGGGGTGGCAGGTTTTGTCCATTTACTGTTCTGATTGAGGTGGGAGGGCCTCATCCTTGCAGCTGTAATTTGAGAGAAGAGATCAGTTTGTTTAGGTATATCATTCTCTTGAAATAAAAACTGTACATGTGGCCTGTAGGCCAGAATGGAATCCCAGTCAGAGAGCAAAGAGTTAATGTCCCTACCATCTGCACTAGGAACTGATCTAGATTGGATCCTTTGTGTTTACTGACATTGGAGGGGGAATCCCTTCTGCTAGTGGTTTCCATTCTGGTGGCAGACAGGCTGTTTCAGGTGGTTACTCAAGAGAAAGAGAGGAAAAACAGGCTTAATAATGTTTTAAAGTATTGTTTAATTAAGATGTCATTAAGATATTTCCGTGAAGGACAACGTACAAAGGTGCTACAGTGAGAAAGACTGGATTGCTGAATAGATGAATCCAGACAAGTTCCTACCTGGATGAAGCCTAATTTTATTTATGAGAGGCAGGAACTCCCATTTTTTTCTTGCTCTTACATTCTGCAAAAATAATATTGTATTAAAATGTTAAGCCGTATTTGAAGAAAGCAATATCTGCAGTTCCACTTGGGCCCCATTAGCTTTTCCTTGCTTAAAATGTTGGGTAATGGCAACTTATTCTTTTGTTTGTATCCCACAACTTGATCTGAGCCATATTTAGCCAGAAGGAGATTCGAGTGAGTTCAGTAGAACTTCCTTCACATAAGGATACTGAGAATGGCAATCTAAAGTTTTATTCTATTCCTAGACCACATACTTTCCATTGTTGACATGACCTTCTCTTCGTACAAGCTGCATTCTTGTTCCACTATGTTAAATAACAGGTTTTCTCTAGAGATTGCTGATGAACCTCAAAGTCTGTTTTATAATGTGCTGGGCTAATGAGCTTGGCCTTATAAATGCCTGTCAGATTTGTCTTGTTATTGCAGAGTCTGGACAATTCAACAAAGAAGGTCAGGCGGATGCCGACAATGGACATGAAGACCATCATTTCTTAGGGACTAGCAGACTGCTGTATCACATTACTGATGGAGATAATCCTCTGCTGTCTCCTCGCTGCTCTATTTTTAGCCAAAGCCAGAGATTTAATTTAGACCCTGAATCAGCTCCTTCCCCACCAAGTGCTCAACTGTTCATGATGTAAGCTTATTCATATTATATTTTCTAGAGTCTCTTCTGTGTAGCCATTAATGTTTCTCCTTTATTATGTCTCCTGTGCTCTCTTGCTGCTTACGGTATAGCAAGCATCATGTTTATTGACGGGAGATTATTATTTTTGGGGCCTAGTTGCATAAACCAAACCCATGATATTTTCTGAATGGAAGTAGTGGCAACTCTGATGAAAGAACCCTTGAAGCTGTAGTTTGGTCTGGGTTCTGAGATTCCTGTTAAGCATTTAGCCTTCATTTACAGAACTACAGGTTCCAGAGAAGGCTGGGATAGAGGCTTCCATAATGTGGAGTCTAGACAGTGGCCCATGGAATGAGAATACAGGTGCTACAAACGTGTACCGCTTTCGTGAAATGTCTGAGGCAATGAAATACATGTAGTATGAAAGAACTTGTCCTAGGATATAAGAAGCTGAGCTAGATTCTCCTGAGAGAAAATAAACCGCCCAGAGTAGACACATTCTAGATGGGCAGTAAACAAACAAACAAACAAACAAATAAATAAACAAACACACTAACTAACTAACTAACTAACTAACTAATAATATTCAGTGCCGGTTTAAAAAATTTAGTACAGGTGGGGCCTTACACACATTCTCTTGCTTCCTGTCAGGCAGTCTGAGTGTAGCATTGCCACATGTCTGAACAATTCCTTTAAAATACTTCCACAGAAATTCAGAGTATCAAAATAACACATTGCAAGTAATAATATTAGTGGCAATGCGTCACTTTTTAGTGGAGGCATCACCACTTTTCTTTTTCAAATAAAGTTACTTTCCTCTGTAGGGAGTAGCATTTCTCTCCCCCACCCCATTTTAGAGCATTTTCTATTTTAGATGGATTTTGTATCAAAAGGAAACTTTAAAAGCACTGTAACCATTAATGTACGGGATTACCAAAGACTTACCCTCCAGCATTATAGGTAACAAGTTGCTAGGGGATTTACATAATAAATTCCTTTGAGAAAGTAACTTTGTAAGCTTTGTAGAGATGCCAGGATGCTTTCAGATGCTCTTAGGAGAAGGCCCTGCACTGCTCCCATTCATCTAGCCATAGTCTGCCACGTGGCACAGTTTTGTGCTTGTGTAGCCAAGTGAGCTCTAGTGCTGGATCATGTGGTGGTCCCTTCTGGACAGTGTCTTAGTCACAGCACTCTTCTGATCCCACCTTCCTTCTCCCCTTCCAGCATTCAGGCAGAGGTGCTGCCCAACATAGACTCAGAGAGGACAGCTTCTAACTTTATTCCTTGTTCAGCTAGTAACCTCGTCCATGGTCACCATGATTGCTCTGTTGGTGGTGCTGGAGGGCAGACTTCTAGTTTTCAGTGCAACCCAGCTCAGCTTGTGTCTGTGCCTGCCATCTTCACAAATGGTCACTGCAGCTGTCTCTTCTAAGAACAGCTTGGTGTGCAGACATTGGCATATGATGTTTCGATATCTATGCTGGGTAGAACTTTACTTGCAGCTTCTTTCAAATCCCATGGCTTTCAGATGAAGAAAACCAGGCCAGGTTATAGCCAATCTCAGTTATCCCTCCTCTGTTCACTCTCTCCTTCTCCTCTTTACCGCTGCCCCCCATTCTCCTCCTCCTCCCAGTATGGTTTAAACAGTCCAGTGCAGTTCTAGCTCCTGCCTTGTAAAATGACACTGGGGAGAAGCATTTTCATACTTTCTCATTCTGTAGGCCAAGAAGTTCTTCCAGAGGCAGCTGTGATGACTCAAAAGAGCCGCAGACAATAGCACAAGTGACAAAGCACCTACAGAGTCTTAAGAGGAAAATCAGGAAATATGAAGAAAAGTTTGAGCAAGAAAAGAATTATCGGGTAAGACACCAGAAGGCTAAGTAACATTTTTTTTTAAAAAAGGTTACATGTTTCTGCCATATATGAATGGGAAAATGGCGCTTAAAAATTATAAGCAGATTGAGGTGTGAGGTGTGCCCAGTTTGGTGGGTGACAGATTGCACAAGGCTGGTTGAGATAATGTTTTGTTCTTGACGTTCTCAAGGGCCAAAGTCAGTGGAAATTTGCATTGTTAGAATTTACTTCAGACTAGTGCTGGTGGCTTGCTAGCAGGTGAGCTCATAATACTAGTGACACCATAAAGGTCTAGCTTAAGCAATGATGTCATAGTTGCCCAAATCTTGGTTTATCAACACTAAAAAGATTAGGGAGCACCAGTGAAGACCAGTGAAAGGGCAAGTAGTTAATGAAAACTTCAATATTTTTTACTAGGTGAAAATTCAGGTAAAACTGTAAAAAATGAGATGTGATTGAAGCCTTGTGGGTGGAGTGTTCTTCACTCTCCATTTTTAGTTTGCTGTATCCACAGTCTCATGTATTCTTGTGAAAAGAAAGCGTGCATATGGTTTCTCTTCTTCTGGTGGCAATTCTAATACATCCTTTTGGGTTAAATTTATATGTGAGTACCATTGGGGCTGCAACTGTTGTTAGCGAGGGTGGTGTTATGTATATCTGCCCTGATTAATCTTTGCCTATTTTGCAGCTCCACTATAGATAGATATAGTTTGTAATGTAAGAGTCCCAAATATTTTTGAGCCAAGAGACCACATTTGGCATTTTGAATGTCTCTCCCTCCCCCTTGGCCCCTATCCTCATAAAATGCCAGACACACACAGTGGGAAAACACAAGAACAGAAAGAGGGGAAACAAAACGTGTGTGAAGTAAAGTATGCAGAGAGACACAGGGAGACTGAGAGGCAGAAAAGAGAGGGGAAGAGGGAAAAGGGAGAAAATAAATAGAAGTAAACATAGGATGAAACGTGGAGTGAGAAAGTAAATGGGGAATATTGAGAAAGAGAGGAAATGAGGAAATGGAGAAAGAGAAAAGAAAAGGGGAATGAAAGCGAGAATGAAGGTGAGAGGGCGATAGAACTGGAAGAACAAAGAGATAGGGGAAATGGAGTGAGTAAATGGAGAAAGTAAATTGAGATGAAGGAATGCACAAACCGAGTAAAACACAGCTCAATTGAAAGCAAGCACACATTCATATAAAGAAAAACAGAGAGAGGGAAATGTGATTGAGGTAGAGAAACACAAAACATTTGTCTTCTCTACAAGTGGATACAGTAATTTTGTCCCCTTTTTTTGGGAATTAGGGAAAAGGAAGATATACTTCTGAAAAGCTTCTGTAGGAAAGAGAAACCCAGGGCTGTGTTCCCAGCCATTTTGGGACAGAGTACATTGTTTCCCCCTAACTGTACTGAAATATTTCTTATGAGGAAAAATTCAGAGAGATATCCCAGCCCTGCAGTGGTAGGCCGGTTTGATACAATCAAGGCAGAAAAGAGGAAAACCTTATTCAACTTCAAAAGTAGAATTGTAGTGCATGATTTTAACATTACATTTAAGGTCCAATTTTGCGAGAAACTTGGCCTAATTTACCTATGAAAATGATTTGTTCAAATCCCTGGTAAGAATGGTCTGTTTGTCTCCCAGCAGCCCAGTTGACAGGGCAGGAAAAAGAAAGAGGGAGGAAAGAAGGGAAGAGAATGGAGTGGGAGGAGGAAAGCTGAAAGAGAGAGTTCCTGCCTCTTGTGGGGTTTTGCCCTGCACTTCACTGGCATTAACCCCAACAGATTATTCCTGCAAGGATGTGGTTCTCAGTGGAAAAATACTTTTCTGTTTCTGCCTTAGACCCTACCATTAATAACTTTGGAAGCACCCTTGGATTGTATCTGACACAAATGAAGGAGATCATCCTGTCGCTGTGCAGCAGGCCTAGCAACCAACACTGTTTTGACCTGATCTAGAATTCATATTTGCTGTGCATTGTTTCCCAAGTGTATCTGAATATTCGTTGGCTATTCTGGATTAATACTAGAGTGCATCTTGACAGCCTTGCCTGTCAGTGATGAGAATTGTGTAGGTAATAATAAAAAACACTATCTAATCATCACACACACACCCCTTTCTTTCTCTTTCAGCCTTCCCATGCTGATAAAATATCAAATCCTGAGGTAATGAAATGGATGAATGACTTGGCCAAAAGTCGTAAACAGCTTAAAGGTAGACACAACCATTGAGTACAGTCTTTTTGTTGTAGGGCATTTCTCTTTCACTAATGAGAGGTATTTAATGGATAACAGAAGAGGCAATGTCGCTTACTCTACTCCAGAGTGATATTCCCCACTAGTCCTCAAAGGAAAGTGCAAATTCCACCAAGGAGAGCTGAAAGGCAGACATTTAATGTCATAGTGAATCTCTTAAGAAAGATAATCAGTGTTCTTCCAGGATATTCATACTATATATTCTAGCTGGTTTTAGGTGAGTCTCAAAATCATAGATTTCTCCAAAAATTCTGGGAATGGTTGGCACTCCTTTCTGAACAACCCAAATGATGTTAATTCCCTGTTTCTTTTTAGGGAGAAAGAACACTTATAAAACCAACCCACTGCCACCTCCACTGCCTACCTACCCCTGCCCCTGCCATCCCACACCACTGTCCTCAGAAGCAAGCAGTAGGTTCAACTTCCCTTCCAGGAGCAAGGCCTGCAGCTTCTGGGCATGCTCAGAAGCAGGAGCCAAGTGTGCCTCTTCTGGGCAGAAGTCTGAGCATGCCCAGAAGTGGTGGGCTTGGCTCCTGGAAGGGAAATCAAGCCTGCTGCTTGCTTCCAAGGATAGCAGTGCCAGCGACAGAAGCAGGTAGGTGCGGGGCAGCAGCGGCAGGGGGACTTGACAGGTGAGTTGGAAAAATGGTTCTGAGTCACCAGTCAAGTGCAAGTCATTGTGGAAAAACCCAAGTCAAGTCCAAGTTGAGTGAGTGGTGTGATTTAAGTGTGATTCGACAGTGAGTTTCAAGTCACAAGTCCCCGTCCCTGGCATCTGGGTTATGCCCAAGAGGGAGTAAACGTGTTATACTTTTTTCCCATTCAAAGAACAATGTAGGCTGTGTCGCAAGACAAGAAGGTAGAAGTTTTAGGAAACCTTAAGTGACCTGAAAAGGATAGTAACCCTGCCATGGCATTACCACTTTTACTTTACTGTACATGCAAGAAGTTTATAAAGTGTCCTGAAGTGTCCTTTACAGTAAGACAGAGTGCTTTAAGCCATTCTCAGTCTATTGATGATAGTGCTTCAGATATGGAGTAGGGAGAGGAAGAGATGGAATAGATGGAGTTAGGATTGCAGAACAGAGGGCTAATCACAGACTCACAGCGTTATAGAGTTGGAAGGAATTCTAGTGATCATCTAGTCAATTCCCTGCTGATGTAGGGAATTGGCTCTCAAGCATCTCTGATAAATGATCATCCAACCTCTGTTTAAAAGCAGAGACTACCACATTTCAAGGTAGGCCATTCCACTGTTCAATGGTGCTTACTGTCAGGAAGTTCTTGATTAACAATCAAAGTCTCCTTTTTTGTATATCGAAGATTCTCAGTCATCCAGGTGAGGTTATCTGGAAGTTGTGTCATGGCAACTGGACTTCTTTCTTATTAGGTTGAAACGTTTCGCTACTCATCCAAGTAGCTTCTTCAGTCTGAGGAGAGTTGGTAGGAGATCCCTGATATATCCTCCACGTTGGTTCATTTCCCCCTGGTCTGAATAGGCTCGTTAGATGGACAAAGGACTAGGGGTGAGAGGAAATCCCACCTCTGCAGCCCTTCTCCACCCAGAGGTGGGATTTTCACTCCCCCCCCCCCAAACCTTTATCTAATAAGCCTATTCAGACCAGGGGGGTGAAACCAACGTGGAGGCTATATCAGGGATCTCCTACCAACTCTCCTCAGACTGAAGAAGCTACTTGGATGAGTAGTGAAATGTTTCAACCTAATAAGAAAGAAGTCCAGTTGGCATGACTCAACTTCTAGATCTCCTTTCTTGTAATTTGAAGTTTTTTTTTCTGTGCAGTTTTCCTGATCTCACTTGCCTTTCCAAAGCTGTGGACTATAAAGCCAAGAGTTAAATACCCTCCCTGCCCTGCCCTTTTCTACTGAGGTCTGAAATGATGTACCAGCTCTTGGACAAAATTGCAGATTTAGCAGGTGTTGGCATTGTTGGAACAAATATAACCTGGACAGAATCAGTGGTTCAGTGCTTTCCCCTTCACCCCATTATTCTCATGCATATTTAATCTTGTTTTCAAAAGCCTAGCTTTTTTAAAAAAAATTGCTACTTTTAACTGATTGTGAATTTTCTGCTTGAATCTGTTGTAAGAAGAGGGCAGCCTGATTTGTCTGCTACATTTGAGAGGCACTCCTTTGTGTTATTTGTTCATTTTAGTGACTTCTATCCTTCTGTTCAGTAAAATTCCCAGGATAGCTTAGAAAATTTAAATCACAATAAAGAAAAAGTGACACATAGGAAAATATATTCAAAACAGTAACATCAATAGGAGCAGCTTGACAACTACCAACTTCGATAAGACCAAACAGACTGAATTGTCTAAAAGTCCTGAGAAAGATAACAAAGTCTTTGTCTGATGCCAAAATGACAACAGTACAGATGGCACAGAGCATCATCTCCTCCCGTAGTTAAACCCCCATACCTGATTTGCTGGGGAGAACCCTGAGAATGGATTCTGACAAAGATCTTAGTGCATGGCAAAGCACATCTGGAGACAGGCAATCCTTATGACTACCACAGAAGAGTGATATCAAGCCTCTTGCCTTCAAGAAGTCTTTCCAACTTCTTTTGGCTGCCAACGCTTCATGTAAGTTAGGTGAGTACAGTCCTACCTAACTTACATTAAGCATTGACAGCCAAATGGAAATGCAGACATTTCTCCCATTGCTTGTGTTCTCCAAAGCTTTATCTAAGTCAGGCAAAATCCTGTCTCTCCCTCACAGCTTCAAAGATTGCTAGAGAGAGAGAGAAAGCAGGATGCCTTAAAAAAAAAAACCCAGAGAAGCTTTGGCAAAGCACAGACACTGTGGGGAAAAACACCTGCTCAGATGTGACAGACTCAGGAGGCCTGGGTTTGAATCCCTCCTCTGCCATGGAAGTTCATGGAGAAGGTGGAACTGTAAAACTACTCCTTTAATGCCTCACTTATTTAGGGTTTTTATAAGTCGGTTCTGACTTGATGGCACATAACAAATTTGAGGGAGGGAGGGAGGAGCAAAAAGATAGAGAAATGCATTTTATATAAAATACAAGGTTTCTTTATGCAAAACACAAGGTTTCTGTGAAAAATACATGGAGGCAGGGTTTGTAGCATACACAATAATTACATGATTTTTTTTTCTGTGATGGATTTCATTTCATTCTGAATACATCCTGCGTGGGGTGTAACAGCAGAGTATTAGAGTTAAAAGTAACACTGGGACAAGTGTTGTCTCCCCAGCTTTGTGGTACATTTTATGCCCCCCTAAGGAGTTTGAGGTGGAGACTTCTGTTCTCCACTGTGCTTCCAGGGAGAAAACACAGTCTGTGTAGTCTTGGGCAAGGTGCACAGTTCCAGGATGCCCCCAGAAAAAGGGCATGGTTAACCACTTCCAAGGGCTCTGTTTATTGACATTTTGGTGAGCTTCCATACATGGCTGAAGGACTGTAGTTTACTTTTAGGGGTTTCAAGTAGTGTAAATTATCTGAGCAATCCAATTCAGTGAGATGGTGATGGTGCCATCTCTGTGTGTGTGTGTGTGTTTGTGGTGAACAGAATTCTTTGCAAGCACTTGCTTATTCATGTCCTCTGAATTTTCCTCACAGAGCTGAAGCTCAAAATGTCAGAAGAAGAAAGCTGCCCCCTCAAAAAACCTCAAAGAAACCTTCATCAGGAGAGCTCCAAAGAGACTGTAAATCAGGACTCAGCAGGCGCTCCCTCGAGTCCATCAGTAGAAGAAACCATGGATGGCATGATGAAACGGTTGACAGAGACTCGGCAGCAGCTCAGTATCCCTGAAAACATTAAGGTATGTGATTTTCATATAGTATAACAGATGATTAACTGTTCAGCCTGTTTGTCATATGGTGAACCATCAAAAGCAGTGGGGGCTTCTGTGTTTTACTACCATGTCCCATCAGTTTATTATAGCCTCACTATCAAAACTGCAGGAGGAGATATCTGCCTTTTAAAAAAGGGTCTTAGCAAGGCTTGCATAGATGAGGTAGCAACATCTGTTTTCAGAAATATTTCCAGTTGCGGGATAGTGTGTATTACGAAGCTTTCACCGGGAATGAGGAATATACAAAAGAACCCTAATATTTAGATGGAATTGAAGACTCCCCCCTCCCCTCCCCACAGGCATGCATGATCACAAGTATTTCCCCTTGCTTTCAAATGTAAAGTGTCTAAAACAGCTCATACAGATTAATAAAAATTTAAAAAGTTCTTGTCCACATGTCTTCTATCTAAAGGTGAAAGAGAGAAGAAAAAGGAAACAGACTTAGACAGTAGTTCTTAAGTTTGCATAGTAGTTTGCATAATGATCAGCTGGGATGAAGACTGTTTAGGGGAGAAGGTCAAATAGTAGAGTGAATGGAGTGGCAGGAATACGTAAAAGAAATAGATAGTTAAGTGTTCCTGAATGGGCAGCTGTTGAAAGCTGGCTCCTTTCTTCTTTTAGGCAAATTGGAACACATTTAGGATTTCCAATCCATGCTTATTTCAAGTTGTTGTTGCAATTTACAGTTGATTGATTGATTGATTGATTGTAAAATGCTTTCCTTGCACACATATGAAACACTATGCATAAAAATATGTGTGTTTTGAAAAATGCTTCAAAAAACTAAAATAGAAAATGTTTTATTCAGTGCAAAAAAAAAAAATCCCTTGGAAAAAAGGGATTGTTGGAAAAAAAGAAAGGTGGAGAATACTGTTTGTTTTTTTTAAAAGGGCATGGAAATGCCTGTGAATCCAGTGCAGAAACAGGACTGAACCAACTTATCAATCAATAAAAAAAAGAATCTGAATGAATTCAAACTTGAAGAGATATTAGAAGCAACACATTGAAGTTACAAACATCAAAGCCATTGATGTTTTGTTCTGATGAGCTTTATGTATTATGTTACTTGTTTTTTTCCAGAGGGTTGGGAGTGGAGTGCTGCTGGCATCAGGTGGGTCATTGGGGAAGGAATGTTTGGGTCTTTCCTGCTGCCCCAAGAGGCCCTGGCTGTGGAAAGTTGCCACTGTTGGTAGCCCTACAAAACTGGCTCATTTCTTTTTCTGTAGCCAGCATGGCATCCGTGCAGACTGCCATAGCAAATGGATGCAGAGGGGGCAGGAGCAGCAGCACTTCTGAAGGCAAGCTGTATACAGAACTGGCTTTGTCATGAATGCCTGGCTCCAAGAGGTCCAGAAAGCCAAGTTGCTATTGGAGGGGAGCAATCTGCAGAATCCTGGGTAAAAAAAGGATCGGTAGGCCATTCTGCAGATCATTTCTTCATCTAGTGGCTTGGCTCCAAGAATCTCTCAAAGCCAAGGAGTCAAGAGGAAGCTATCTATGTAGAGATGGCCTTGAAAGCACCACTACTCTAGCTGCCTATGCTCCTTCATCTATGGCAATGCTAGCAGGAGCTGTTATATCCATCCGTAACAATGTTGCTATGCCATCTCCTCCATGCCTTCTGGTTGGCAATGGCGGAGAAGGAAAATGTGATGAAAGTGGAGCCAAGTGTTCAAGAAAAAAAAAACATGCTGTGCATTGTTGCAAGTTATGATGTCAGTGTTGCCACTTCATATTGCACACCAATCATGTCACTATATGTGCAACAAAGAATGCTTGCTCAGACTTCTTGTAGCAATTGGCCACTGAAAGTTACATCACTGGCATTTTCATGGCAAAAATATACAGTACGATTCTGGCCAATGTCTTGCAATAAATAGCAATTCTGCACTCTATTTCACAAACTATCTAAAACATAAATTCTCTGAAAACAATAAGTTAACAAAGAGGAAAATCCAGGGTTTTCATGGTGCTATATTCTTTAGAAGGGATACAAAAAGAGCCATGTTGAATGAAATGAAGTGCTTGTTTAGCCCAGCATTCTTTTTCTAGCACTGGACAACTAGATGCCCATCAGAAGCCCATGACCAGGACATGAGTGCAATGGTCCTCAGCAACTGAATATAGAAGGACATACTGGCTGAAGTCCTGTTGTTTAGTGTAGTAATTTGCAACTAAAGAAGGCCCATCAGCTCAATGGAAATTATGTAGAAGTTGATTCACCAAATCCCCAGTGGGCCTACTTTGGTTGAGGTTTGCTACGCTAAGCAACAGGATTTCAGCCAGCATCTCCGGTGCTGGAAATATATATGGTATGTGTGCATGATGACAAATAGGTGCTGATGGCCCTCTATGAATATATTTTCTCCTCCATGAATTTATCAGATCTTGTCTTAAAGTTGTCTATGTTGGTAGCCATCACTACAGCTTATGGTAGTGAATTTCAGAGCTGAACTGAGCAAAATAATTTTTCAGTAACTGCCTTTTTCTGTGCTAGTGCAGAAACATATCTCTGAATATAACTAATAGCAAAGAATATGAAGCTTTGCTAGTCTGCACTGTTTGATGGGTATTTCACCTGAGGAAATCGCTAGGTTGGTCACAACAGCATAAGATTATTATCAAGCTGTTAAGAGCAGAAGGCAAATGGCCAGGATCTTGTTCAGTTATGCTCCTCACAAAAAGGCTGCTGTGTGAGCAGTTTGACTCATTCCTTGTTCACCCAAGGAAGTATCAGTGCTTCCTTGCACAAACAGAAGCCTTGTATATTTAAATGAGCAATTTCTGCTGATGGAATGGCATCCAGGGAGACCCTCTGTTAGAACGTCCATGGAGCTGTCCATTGTGCTGGTGCTGAACAAGATCACTGTGACTGTTTTTATTTATTAGAGTTTTAAAAATGGATCTTCCTTCTGTTGACATAAGCAGCACCTCCTTAATTGGGTGGGGGCACCTTTCACCACGGATCACCATATTCAGCAGCATCTATTAATGTACCTTGTCACTTCTTCATGGGTTGGAGGGATTGTCATATGGAGAAACAGGCCATTTCCACTAGCCTATTACATGCACCCAAAACCTGAATCAAGCCATATTTTCCCCCTTTCTTATCAAAGGGATTCTTGTGAACAAGGAGGACTGAACACTATAAGACTTTTTCAGGTTTAAAGCCAGTGTCCTGGATTAAGCTTGGAAACAGATAGATAACCAATGTAGAACATCTAATATGGGACTAATCTGCTGCTCTTTGGAGCTAATTGCGTTGTATAGTCAGTCCACTATATTCCATAGTAGTTGACATTTGCAAACTAATTTCAAGTGTAAATTTATAAAAAGCATAAATGACAAAAAAAAACTGGTAGTTATTCTTAGGACTGTGTCTTCTTTCGTGATTCAGCTGAACCTGGTAAAATGTTTTCCTTCGTGCTGTCCATCTCTTGGAATTCCAGTGCAGTATTAGTCAAATCCAGAAGAATCCCCAAGTTGTGAATACAAACTTCGAAGAAAAATGTCCACCCAGAGAGATCAAACTCTAATTTTGCCTATTTTGGTCAAGAGACCTCACTATGAGATCTAGATTCAGTTTCAGTTCATTATACTGCGTCCAATCTGTGACAGACTTTGGGTTCACCGTTGAACAGGTTTGATTGCCATCCATCAGTGGATGTGATTGCCATGTCCATAATGAAGCAGCTAGATTAAAATAATAAATACTCCCAAGAGGACCATGTTAGGAGAGCAGCATCTGGCTGTTAATGTTTTAACAACCATTTATTTATATAAGAAGTAATTAGTTATTCAAATACTAATTATGAAGTTAATTTGTAGTCCAGCTGCCTCCTAGTTCCTATATTTTAACTCCGTAAAAAGGCAAAATAGATTTGCTTAATGATTGGAATGATCATGAAAAACATTCAGTAATTGTATAAGTCAAGTCTGAGAAGCCGATGTGCAAAACCCTGTTCTGGGTAATAAACTCAGATTGCTGTAAGACAGTGGTTCCCAACCTTGGGTAACCCAGGTTTCTTGGACTGCAGCTCCTGGAAACCCTGACCAGCACAGCTGGTGGTGAAGACTTCTGGGAACTGCAGTCCAAAAACACCTGGGTTACCCAAGGTTGGGAACCACTGATGTAAGAAAATTAAGGTTTCACAACTACTGCCATTATAGATGTGTTAGCATTCTCTCCTGACCCCAATTTCATTGGTCCTGAGTGCCCTTTTGTTGTGTGTGAAAAATGTACAAGATGAACAAGTAGTGTAAAGGTGCAGCAGCAAGCACACAAGTAGTGTCAGTTCTACAAGACTACCAGTTTAGGCTTTGCATTCCTATATCAAATTCCTAACCAGGATGAAGGAGAAAAACAGTTTTCATTCCAAATACATTCAAGGTAGTTTGAGACTAAACTTTTTCTTTGTAAACTGAAGGTTTGTTCATAAATTAATATTACTTAGATGGACACACAGATGCACACATGAGGCAGGCAACCTGTAGCCCTTCCAGTGTTCTTAGGCTGCAGTATCTGTCAGCAATGGCCAGCATAGCCAATGGTGTGGGATGATGGGAGTTCGACAGTGGCTGAAATCCTGTTGTGCAGTTGCACAAATGTCATAATTTTTAGAGATCAATAGCTTTTAGCAATGTTCCCTCTCATTTTCAGCCCTCTTGTGCGGGACTTTCGTCCTGTGTGCATGGGTGGGGTTTGAGCCAAAATTGGAGCTAAATGAGTGGCACCACTGGCTGCCAGTGCATAGCCGCAATAGAGCTCTGTGTGTGCACATGCATACACATCTTAGAGGAAACATAGGCCGTAAGATAAGACCTTATCTGTGACATGCCAAGTTGTGCATCTTAGTATTCAGATAATGGCCAAAATTCTGTTGCGTAGCATAAGCCAAATGATAACTTCTGGTCTCCTGGATGAAATGTTCTTCATGCTGTACTAGGGATTAGACAGTGTCTCCTTTTTTAGAGACAGGATGGCATTATTGTTATATTGGGATGGTTGCTAGGTTTGTTTAAAGCTGTTGGGGTTTTGAGAAATACTTAAATGTGAAGATGTGAATTTCTAAAGAAAAAGATAACTATTCACTCTAATTCAGTACAAGTCATTCCTGTTGCTTCATATGAACTTGCAGTGTCTTGGATGCGCTGAACGTGTAAGATTATACTAGTATTCCTTGTAACTACTTTACATTTCACTCCTTACCAAAACAAAAAAACAAAAAAACACTGAAGTAGTCAGACACAGTATATAGGCAGAATTACATCTTCTGCTTTGGAAACACACATCAATCTTCCGAAACTGTCAGCGCAGGTGCAGACAATACCCATATGTGTGCATTCACAGAGGCCACGATGAAGAATAGAGGGAAGTTGTAGCAAGAAAGCAGGGGAGAGGAGGATGATGATTACGCATTGCCTGCTTTCTGATGCTTCTCTGCTTCAAATCAGTCTTTCTCAAAAACTATTTTGCATGAACAAGCAGCCGCTGGAGACTTTCCTTATGCATTTACACAGGAAATACGTGGTTCTTCCTAGAGGCCTCAGGAGAGAATAGCTGAAAACAGTGCATGTTCATTACAAATCTCTCTTCTCTGTAGTCTGACCTCTGAGATTCCTTTGAGAAAGAGGTTTTGGAATAGATGGCCCTCCAGACCTTGTTGGACTTCCACTCCCATCAGATTCAGCAGGGGAGGATGAGCGTTGTAGTCCCACACTATCTGCTGGGCTTCTGAGTCAAAGGATTAATTCACATGATAGTGTCTGAGTCAAGAGAGTTCAATAAATTGTGACTTCAGCTTCAATATTTATGTGATAAAAGTGTGTGAATATACTTCACCGTGGTAAGATCATAAATTAGTACATAATAGAAAAGATTCCTTATTTCAGCATGTGTTTAGTTCTTTTCCCTTGAAAATAGTGGGCCTTTTTTTGCTTTTGCCCTGTGTTTGCATTATAGCTAGTAAACATGCAGTGGAAACCATTTCTATGGAAGATACTTTAAGGCTGGGAGTGGGGTGGGAAGAATACTAATTATATGCTTGGGTAATACATACATAGCCCTCTCTGAATTTACAACCTGATTCTTAATTTATACATAATTTTTTTTAAATAGGCTATGACAAAAAAGCAAATGGCTTTGGAAAAACTCAGTCTCCAGAAAAGCCTACTCTATTTTGAAAGTATTCATGGACGACCTGTAAGTATGCCTTGGAAAGACAGATAAGCCCCTCAAAATCATCCATCACATATAAATTCCTTCAGTCAACCATCTGTGAGATTACTCATCTAACATTTGACAGTCAGATGTTATAATCCATACTTCCTCTATCTCTTAAACTATGTAACATATCATCCCTAACTAGCAGTGCCATACTGCTTGGGGATAATAGGAAGCATAGTTCAAGATTTGGGAGGGCAGAATGTCAAGGAAAGCTGTCACCAGTTTTTCAAAAAGCCTTTGGGGGTTCCTGAAGTGCAGTAACTGGGAACATATCCAAGGAGTGCCAATATCTATGTACATTCAAGCCAGTTGAATTCCAGTGGCCTGTGGGAAATATGCAGCCCACAGGCCATTTTTGCAAACCTGAATACTGTGCAGCTAAAATTTGATGCCAAACTGGGAAAAACCCATGAAGTGCATCACTTTGCATGGCTTCTGATAGTTTGCCACTGAATTGCAGCACTTAATGGCTACAGTGCATTTAGTGGGATTTTTTGAGTTGCCCCCAAGTGTTGGCATTAGAGCTTGCTGCTGAATTGCAGCAGTGGAAGCATGTACAGTCTGTGGTGGATATGGCCGAGGGAATTTCTCTCTTGATCCACCATGATTGCCCAGTGCTGCTTTAGTGTGACAAGGAAACCATTTCACATAATTCAGGAAGCTGCAAGTGCTTATGCAGCACAGCAGACACAGAAATGTAAACATTTCATTTCTCCATCAGTTTAAGGTGTAAAAAATAGGATGACTTTTAATAAATGAAAGAAACATAGGTGACTGAGCAAAAAAAAAAAAAAAAAAAGACCTCCATCCATTTCTCCTTTTCCTTGATTACTCCTCCAGTTCATTTGCCTTGACAGTTCAAGTGGAGAACACATTCTGAACACTGTAAGTGGGAAAACACAGGGGCGAGGGATCTCAATGGGCTTAGGGCCAAATTCTAGTCCTCAGACCGTAACTGTGTGGGGCACCAGGCCAGGAAATGGCCGAAACAGCTATTTTAAACACCTGCCAAACAGGAAATATCTGCCCAATAGTTCCAGTTTTTCTTTGGGGTTTCTGGGATGTGTGTGTAATGGGAGAATAACTCCAAGACTCTCAAGGCAAAAACCACCACTCTTGGTGGGCAGAATTTTTTTACTGAGGAGGGTGTGTAGTGGCCTTAGGAGCTAAAGACTTAGTTGGAAACTGTGGACAGCTCCTGGCAGTCAGAAGAGCCAATCCTGGTCTTCGTGGACCAGTGTTGTGGTTCAGGATAAGAGAACCGCATGCTTGTATGTTCTTCTTTACAAGCTCTGTTTAGCTCATCTGTATCCCCTTTCTAATCTCCTCTGGGTATCTTCACATTAGACACCTCTTTAAGGATTTTCTGCCTTATTGAGGCATTGCATTGTCTATCCGAAATAAACAAGCAAGGAAGGAGCACATTGCTCCTGCCCGTTCTATTGCCACTCTTCACACGTGGTGAACAAAACTGAAGAGGACATCCTCCCTTACACGTGGAAGCCTCCTACTTGACCACAAATCCTGATTTTTCACAATTCCTAATCGTTTGGAGAACATCCCAGTATAAACCCAGCTTTTAGCTAGTCATTCAGTGCAAAGAGGGAAATGAAGAAGCCGGTGTACCTAGCACATTCCCCATCTTGCATCTGAACAGTGTTTTTCTTTTGACCTTTTGTTTATCCTAGAGCACAGTTCTATCCTTTGTCTTCTCCTAAGCGTGGGCTCTGTGTGTCTTGTGCAGTTGCTGCCCTTAATGTACACACTTCACATGTCAAACATAAAATGAAGGGGTTCCCAGTAGGAAGAGCAAATTTGTCTACTTCACTTTTATATGTGTTTACCCCTAAATTAATTTTGTCTAGTTTCTGCATTTATCTACGGCTTTTAAACATCTGCGCAACAAAAGGCATGTTATCTCCCTTATCAAATGCTTCATTGAAATATATTTTCTAAAATTGTTATTTTCACAGTACACATATTAGCCTTTTTTAAAAAAAAATCTGATAATTCTGTTGAAAGATTCAGCAAAGTGTGAAATCTGGTAGATAACTTTTATTTAAAAGATATCCTGATTATTAACTTGGTGAGTCACTCTTGGTGGTTATAATGGAGTATTTTATTGTTCTATCATTCTTACGCTATTTTATTGTTTGTATGATTTGATTGTGTTCAGCCTTATTGTATGTTTCAACTATTGTAAACCATTTCGGTTTTGTTGATTTAATGAAAGGCAGTATAAGATTGTTCTAAAATCAGTTCTGATCTGCTCATTTGTCTGGGAGAATGGAATTCCTCAACCATGCCTTGTTATCAGTTTAGATAGGGATGTCTGTCAAAAGGGCCTTAGAGCCAAAACTTCTCAATACTGTCCGAATGGTCTTTTCTGCCCTGCCCTGCTGGTGAACGGAGGCTAAGTGTTATCACGAGTCCTTCTGTGAAAATTAATTGAGAAGTCTTGAGGGTAGGACATCAGCTTAATGTATTTAGCCATCAGAAGCTGAAAGAAATCTGTGATTCAACCCAGGGTGAAGTTTCATTCATGTGGTTTCATTGTTGGCTCGAATCTTTTCCTTAACTATGCTGAAACAATATTCGCTCATATTGTCAGATGCAAGAGTATGGGTCTGAATGTCCATTGCGTTGACACTGATAGTCCCCATAGGCTCTAACTAAAGCAAGTGTTCCTGCCAGAGCTATACTGCTCTTTTGGGTCGACAAGTCCTGCAGTTGCCAGAGGCGAAGCGTTGCCAAGAATGTGAGTCATGGCATTTGGGATTGCTAGCAGTGACGTTTTGCAGGAGCAGTGAATCTCTGACCCCATCATTCTAGTCAAGTGTAGGGATTAATTTGAAGCAATTGTTTAGCACCAGAAATTTATTTACCAACCTTTAAATGTATACAGGAGAAACAACAGCATGAAGTGTAAAGCAAAATGTGAGAGTGACATGTTGTGTGAGCTGTACTATGGTACTATCAATTATTCTATAGAAATTTAATGAAATGTACGGATTGTGACAAATAACACCCCTTTGTTCACATTGCATCATGTTGTGCGCCAAAGAAGAGGGGAGAGTACTGTATGTTGCTTTACATTTCAACCTTGGAGACAGTATTATAGGCAGTACAAAACATGACTTTCGCAGTTTGTTCTACATTCCAAATACTGCTGTTTGTTTTTTTAAAATAAGAATTAAAAATTTATCCAATAAGTTCCTGGTTGGCAGCAAGTTAGATCTGTATCGGGCTGCACTTGACAAAGTAGTGGTAGATAGTATGGGCTTGCTCTGCCACAGATTTTGAGAAGGTTGGATAAATAGTTTTAAAGTCCTAACTGTTGTTCTGGAAAGGTTTCCCTGTGAACTTGTTTTTGATACAGGAGGTTTTTTTGAGCAGGGTGGGGGTGGCGGCACATACTGAATAAAATGCTACTACTTTTTCCTGAAATTAAAATGCTTTTATTTATTTAAAATTGTTGCTTAGCAGATAAATGACCTTAAAATGCTTGTTTTACTTAGGAAATTTTTCATAACATTTCTGGCTGACCATGCTTATTGAAGTATTCCATAAAAGTTGCCCAAACGTCTTGCTAATACTTCAGGAAACTAAATACTTGAATCTCATTAAGGGGAACAGGACTTAATTTGGGGCAAGAGAGTTGATAAAGACTGCAGTCTTCCACTCTGGCATGTTTTTCACAGAACACACATGCAACAGAGAAAGATCGAGCAAACGAGAGAGAGAGAGAGAGAGAGAGAAAGAGAGAGAAGACCCCCCCTGCACACACAGAGAGGAGCAATGGAGAAGGAGAGGGAGAAGCCACAGAGGGAGACAAAGAAAGAAGCCACAGAGAAAGGGAGGGGAGGCAAATAGATTAGAGAGACTGAGAGAGAGAGAGAGAGAGAGGAGCCATGAAAAAAGGTTTGTGTAGTGGATTTGCAGTCCTAACTATTGATGTCCTTCCATGAACTGTGTATATATTTTATGGTTGCCTAGACCTCCAGATTATTACTTGTACTGGAAATCTGAGTGTATTGTGTGTGCTTAAATGTCTCTTTTAAAAAGCCAGAAATTCAGTCATTCAAAAAACCTCTTGAATGTGGGATATTGCTTTCTGTGTCCACAAATCAAAACATCAGGAAATAGCCTCACACTGCTTTGCAATATCATGCCTACATTGCCAGCAAGAAGGATGCTGAGCTTTGTATGGCAAGGGCCAGCCTGAATGTTGGCAACAAAGCAAAGGAAAACAGGACTTTTCCCCCTGTCACAACCAGATTATTTTATTCATGAGCTATCTACTTCTCACACAAACACAAAGCAATTGTCATGGCTGCTTTTTGACAATGGCAGTGTCAGACCATTTCATAAAGTTCTAAACTATGGATACAGGAACCAGTGTCCCACATTCATAAAACATAGAGAGGGTTGTAGTTTTGTTTTGTGTTTTAAAGATTGAATTATCTCCAGACTCAACATTTTTGTTCTATTTCAGGTAAATAAGCAAGACAGGAGTCTGATGAAGCCACTTTATGATAGATACAGAATTATCAAGCAGCTTCTGTCAACACCATCTTTGATTACAACCATTGTGAGTCTAAAAGTGATTGTGATATGTCTCATGTAGTGTCTGGAAGGCACAGTGCAAACTAACGTTCCTCAGGATGGAAAAAAGGGAATGCTGTCACATTTGTAAAGCAGTTCTAAAGTTTGAATTAACAGTATAGATTGGTAATAAATAATGCTGTGCCACATCTTTTCTTCTGTAGACAGGAGCAGTTTAAACAGCACTGTATGTTAAGGCTGTTGCAGTGAACACCAACTCTGTACGCACATGTCTTTAAACAACAGTAAACATCTGGGGAATCTGTTTGGTGGGTAGGCAAATGGTGTATTTCCACATTTAATGCAGGGCATCAGTCATAACACCATTGTTTTCCACAGGAGTGCAAATGAACCCTTTTCCACCTACACCTCTTTTGGAATAGAGAGTCATTGACCCTCCAGATGTTTTGGCCTACAATCTCCAAACTCCCTTATTGTTTTGTCATGCTGAATGGAATCCAACAACATCTGGAGAGTCACCAATTCTTCAGATCTGCAGTACTTGCAAGCATCCTTTCTAAGAAATAAACTGCTGGATTAAACATGATTTTACTTGAAAATAAACTTGCTTTGGACTGGGATGTTAGGCTTACTTGCTAACACTGTGGACAAACATTTGCATTCTGTTAGAGGGTGATCTCACAGGGATTGACAGATGAGAACTAATCTGGAGTGGAACATACTTGGAGACAGAGAAGGGAAGGATGAAAAGGACTGTGGCCACTGCACAGAATGAAGGACAATAGGATTCAGTAGCCATTTGCACTGAAGCAGTGCCACTATGTGAACATAACTGGATGCCTTCATAAAAAAAACAGTAAAGAGCACATTTCATTCTACTTCTGTCTGACTCTCTTGGTCATGTATGAATGCTATTAAGTATGGAAACTGTGTGGAAGAAAAATGGAGTAGAGCTCAGGCAGCACACATTGATGCTCATACAGTTAGATAGCCTAGAGCAGGGGTCTCCAAACTATGGTTCACGGGCCACATCCAGCAATCCTTGCCTTTTTATCCAGCCCAGTGGGCGGGCGCGCACACGCAAGCGTTGTGCGTGCGTGCATGAGCATATGCACAATGCGTCTTCCTTCGGCCATCAAACATGTGGACGTGGCATTCCCGCTGAAAAGTTTGGAGACCCCTGGCCTAGAGCAACACCTACATAGTTGAATCCTTGAGTATGAGTCAGCACCTTGGCCCTGAGAGTCAATTGCACTCTCAGACTACAGTAGGATCATGATACCTGTGGGGAATTGGTTTCAAATCCCACAGTGGATGCCGGAAAGCAGGGATAAATGAAGCACTCACAGTTTCCTTGGTGTCTGTGCATGGTTGAGAGAGGGAGCCCTGGCCCAGTCTTGCCAGGTTCCCTCTCTTGACAAAGGACTGGTTTTCCAGCCCTTCTGTTTTCAAGGGAGGCTTTCCTGAAACCAGCAACAGCCACCTTCCCTGCAAATGCAGCTTCTCAATTTTATTGGAAGTTGTCAGGCCATGAATGCATTTCCATTAAGCCAACTGTATATAGTATAGTCTCTGGTCCCATCTAGTGGTAGTACATCTTGGGAACATGTATTTCTAGGTTTTATTTACTTTATTTTATTTTTTTCAGGTAGTGGATGAGTTAAAACGTGGGTACTGATCACGTGGTTATGGTGGTCCTACTGTACTTTTTTTAAAAAAAATACATAACTCTTGTTTGCTCAAGCACCTCCTATCCTCTGGAATCATCTCAATGATAATTTTGTACTGTAGATCTGATTTGTTGTGTTCTCTTTATCATTAATGTTCTATGATGTGCATGCAGGGAACTAATCTGATGACCCTCCTTCCCTGTTCTAAACAGGAGGAGGAAGATTCTGATGATGATCGCTCCCAGAGTGCTGATGAATTATGTTCTGCTATGATGCTCCATTTGCCCACTGGTGAACATCTACATCATTCAGACGAGGACAAGGAGCCCACCTTTGTGTCCCCCCTGGATGAAAAGAAAGCAATCAAACAACCAGCTCTACCGATGTCCAATTTACATGAGGCAACTATGTGAGTGCTGACTTCACATTGATGAAATGTTAGAAAATCACACGATGCACTGTTTTTGAGGAAGATGTAAGAGACTGATTTCAAACAAGACTGTCCATGGAAGGAACAGGAAAAGCAAATCAGGGAGTTTTCCTGCCGTATTGTGAAGTGGTTCTGAGCTACCAATCAATGCAAGCTTATACACCTAATGTAATGCAACTTTTCTTACTTGCCTTGTGCAAGTAAAAATCAAAATGCTGCTATAGCTAGGTGAGTTCAAATTGCTCTGTGCATTTAGAACTATTGGTGTCTACTGGGTTCAAGGTGAGTTAGGAAGATATCCCCAGTGCTTTTGAGAAAGCATGCTGCCTAATCCTGTGCTTTGGCACAGACCATAAGAGGCAGTACTAGTTAATGCAGCATGTGTATGCCTGAGTCTGTGGTTTGCTACCTAACTTCAAACCATACAACCTTCAGATTCCAGTTTTCCCTTTGCAGGCCTGTGCTGCTGGAGCATCTCCGAGAAACAAGAGCTGACAAGAAAAGGCTAAGGAAAGTGCTACGAGAATTTGAGGAACAGTTCTTGAAACAAACAGGGAGGTAAGGCCCTGGCATGCATCATGTCTTATCTCAGCACTTCTGTGGTGTCAGTGCTGACCTATAGCATCATATAGTCCAACAAGTAAATCACTTACCCTTTTGCCTTAAAGGTAAAGGTTCCCCTTGACAATTTGTCCAGTCGTGTCCGACTCTAGGGGGCGGTGCTCATCTCCGTTTCCAACCCATAGAGCTAGCGTTTGTCCGAAGACAATCTTCCGTGGTCACGTGGCCAGCGTGACTAGACACGGAACGCCGTTACCTTCCCACCGTGGTGGTACCTATTTATCTACTCGCATTTTGCATTTTGAATGCTTTCCAACTGCTAGGTTGGCGGGAGCTGGGACAAGCGACGGGGGCTCACTCCGTCGCGTGGATTCGATCTTACGACTCCAGGTCTTCTGACCTTGCAGCACAGAGGCTTCTGCGGTTTAACCCGCAGCGCCACCACATCCCACCTTTTTGCCTTAGGGTGCTTATTCCATGAAGTGTGGCTGCACAAATCCAAGATTTGGCAGTACTTCCCAGCCTTCTGGTAGAAGAGTCCCCCCACCCCGCCCCCCGTGCTCTGAGTTAAAACAGGAGGCCAATTTCACACTCATGTTCCCGAAAGGTTTACCAACAAAGTGTGTAAGGATCTGGGGGATTTGTCCACAGTGGAGCCATCTACCCTGAAGTTTTTGTAATTGGAAGAAGGGGTGGGGGTCCACATCAGCGGTTCAATCTGGGGTGCCATCTGCAGCTGCCATTGTGGGGAGGGGCCTCTTTTGGGTCTCCCAACATCTTCAAGTCTTTACTTCCATTTCTCAGCATTCCATCCTGGAGTGGAAGTGCAGCACTGCTAATACTTTGGAGAGCTAATGCCCTAATCATCCTGTGAGAATATTTGTACACCATTTGTCAGTGAGAGCAGCTCTTGACCTATTGGAAGGACCACAAGAGTGACCATAGACCTGACCAAGCTGATCAAAAGTGATCCAAGTCAGCTGTATCACATTTTTCCTTTTAAGAAGGAGAAATGGATATTCTTTCAGACGTGTTGAAAGACTGTCCAATTCAAAAGGAAACTGAACGATGGAATTTATTATATAAATGGCTTCAGTCTCCAGATAGTGTTGGAGTAACATAGATTTAAACTAAGATGTAACTGTAAGTTGAAAGCTGGAGGGTAAACAAATTGTAAAAAAAAAAAAGCGGAAAGTTGATTTGTTATCGTAACATGAATAGATTGGATGATTGTATACTTTGTGTTCTCCTACCCCCCTAACCCTTTTCCTTTTCCCCTACTTCCCCCCTACTCCCTTTTACCCTTTGTATTCCCCACCTTATTCTTAGTTGATAAAAAAATAAATAAAAGAGTATTTAAAAAAAAAGGAGAATCAGAGAGCTGAACTGAGGCAGCAATAGCTCAGCCTAAAAAGGCACTTTCCCTCTTGATCGTGTTCCCTCTTGATGTGCCACATCCTTCCCCCCTCACCTTCTCCCAGAAATAAATTAAATTTTATTTGTACGATCAACAGATCAGATGTATCTCCCAGAAATAAACAAATTCTCACTACAGAGAAGAAGAAAAAAAGCAGTGCCAGGTAAAAGGAAGGGCCTTAGATCTCTCCACTGATTAGGAGTGATGCACATATAGCATCTTTTTTTAAAGAATTGAGAAAAAGATACCCTCACCAGCCCTGATGGGAAAAGAAACTTCATGAATCTCTCCCAGTTCAGAGCAAGCTCTGAGACTGCTGCCTTTTGCATCAAAGCCACATACTGCTTGATATTGTATTTTTGTCTCCTAAGGTAAGCTGTAGTTTTAGAAGAGGTAGTTGTGTTAGTCTGTGATAGCATATCAGGCAAAAACAAAATTTTTTTTAAAAAAAATGAAGGCAAAGACCTGGTGGTATCTTAAAGACTCACTGCTATATTTGAAGGTGAGCTTTCGTGGACAAGTCCACTTCTTCAGATCTCTTCTTTGAGGCAAGGAGATGAGGTATATCTGGAAGAATAAAAATAGTGTGTGTATGTGGGGAAGGATGTGTTCTGTTCCTCCTTTGACTTTTGAACATAATTCTTTCAGTCGTCTTCCTTAACATCTCGCCTCACTACCCTGTTTTGTTTTTGTCATCTAAGGCAGAGGTCGTCAACCCCCAGTCCGCGGCCCGGTGCCGGTCCGTGGCCTGAGCCGGACTGGGCCGCGGAGACAGACCTCCCACCCCCCCTGCACGCACTCCCCTCCCCACAGCTGCTTTGAGCACGCGTGCGCGTGCCAGCCTGCACTCCCCCACCCCTTCACGCATGCGCCCGAGAGCCCCCACACGTGGGCGTGCAGGCGCTCCTGCGCATGCGTGAAGGGGTGGGGGAGTGCTCATGTTGGTGCTGGCGCGCACGCGCTCCCCCACCGCTTCGTGCATGCACCCGAGAGTGCGCGCGTGAGCACGGGGGGGGGGTTGCCCCGCCTTCCTCAGAGGCTCAGCCGGTCCACGGTCCCAAAAAGTTTGGGGACCGCTGTTCTAAGGCAACCAGTAGCTGGAAGGAAGAAAGAAAGGAACAAAACACAAAGGTCCTGGTTTTGCTCCAGGAGAGAAATATTTTGTGAATCCTTATTCCTTTGTCACTAAAGTGTTGGTGTTCATTTTGCAGGACCCCCCAAAAGGAAGACCGCATCCCCATGTCAGAGGAGTATTTGGAGTACAAGCATATTAAAGCCAAGCTTCGGCTACTGGAGGTTCTCATCAGCAAGCAGGATGTCTCAAAAACCATATGAAGCCAGTGACTTGCAATAGTAAAATTCCCTGGTGGGGAAAAAACAAGAGAGAGAATGAGAGAGAGAATTACACAGGTCTGGTTCTTTCTGCACAATGATTTGACATCTTGAAATTCTGATGCACTTTATTAATGTTATACCGCTGCAGGTGAGCAATTGTGCGCGCGTGCAGGTGTGAGAGAGACTGAAACACGTGTGTGAATTCAGGCAGAGGGAATGACTGAATGGAGGGTTGGTTTTTCCCTGTGAGTTGTCTCCTGGAGCTGGACCCAGCGTTCATTCTGATAGGCTTTCCCTGTGCTTTGCCACAGATAAGCATATGTAGGTATGTTTAGTGAGCTGTGTTGGGGGTGGCTTGTTTCTTCTAAAGCTTTACTAGGATTTTTTTCTCCTGCAAATGCAGTCACAACAACTATACTGAATATAGTGAATGGATGGAGCAACCTTGAAACAAGGTGTCCCATTCCGCACCCTTTTCCCCCCCTCTGGCCCATCCTTTGCTCATATTGGGAAGATGATACTCAGTCTTTCCATAAATGAAATACAGAGGACGTGTGTAGGAAGGCACACTTTTTTGAAGCCTTATAGTACATCCAGGCTTCAGGCTGCTACCCATCTTGTGCTAGTGGGCTCTTGATGTTCTGTTTGTCAAGAAACAGGAACAAACAGTCTAAATTCCCCAGTTTAATGGAGATTCCTACTTACCTAGAATGCCTACCACATCCTGTGTGATGTCAGAGCTGGGACAGAAGTGAGCAGGCAATATAATTATTCATACAGTCACCTCATAACACAGAGATGAGTAACATTTTGCAGTTTCACTTCATTAGTTGTGCTGGCTTCGATTTAAGGGAATTGAAGTCCAAAATATCTAGGGGAGATGTTAGAGGTTCTCCAGTCCTTCTATTGCACAGGTCTGGGTAAAATAAAAATGTGCATTAAAATTGCTAGACAATGCAATAAAGTGATTAAGCTGTAATTAAAATATAAATTTTCAAGTGGAGAGGTCTAAACTTTTAAGGTATAAATTATGTAAAAGTCCTGGGTGAATGAAAGGTTTCTCAGCTCTTTTTCAAAAGATCATAAAAGATGGTACCATGCAAACTATTTTAGACAATCAGTTCAGTAACTAGGATGCCATTGGCAAAAATTCCCCTTCCTTATTTAATTTGGAAGGATCACTCATAGCTGGGCCTCTGAACGAGATCTTAAGGCTTGGATAATTATGTGTGGAAGTAAGCAGCTTTTCAGAAAACCTGGTCCCAAGGCCGCTCAGGCCTTTAAGGATGAATGATGACTGTACCAGAAGTGGCAGCTTGGCTTGGGAGAATGTAAGCAGGTGGCACAGTGCAGAAAACAGCTTCAGTTCCAGCAGGCTCCAGGCTATAGCACATTTGGTTAGAAATGTTCAATTTCAGCATCATGAAATATGGTATCAGCAATAACCACTCAAAAGGAAGCATGTTTAAGAATCTTTTCTATCATATAGAGGTTCTGCAGATGGTTTTTCTCTCTTTCCAGCTCTTTAAGGTAGGTGGGATGGGGTTAGGATTTTACACTTGGTCCTTTATATATTCATTTCTATCCCGACTAGATTATGCAAAAATAAGAATTGCAGAGCTATGCAGAATAAGAAAAATTCTGAACACCTGGTTAACTTCTTCATTGTATCAGAGCTTCCAAATGTTATTTGGGACTACAATTCCCAGAATCCCTGAGGAAGCATGGCCATTGGCCCTGCTGCCTGAAACAGTCTGGGACGAGTAGTCTTAAAATGTAACATTCCCAAGGATAGAGGTCATACTTTTCTTGATGAAGCATTTGGGTTTATCCTGTTGCAAAAATTTGACCAACAGAGTACAAAGTTCACAGTTTTTGCTGATTCCCCTCGCTGGGGTGGTTGTGCTAAGGGTAACCTCAAGTCAGTGAGTGTAAAAAATGCAGGAAACAGGTGATAATTCAGACGATCATGGAGCTCTTCCCCTGCTAGAAATAATCTTTAGGAAGGTGGATATGATAAAGGTTAGCTGTTGCACAGAAGGTGGAGGGATGGGCAGTGTATTCTAGGCTGAGGACATCCCTTGCATTCTTGGAAATCAGTGTTTCTTTGGTCCTTCTTGCTATACCATTCTAGACCTAGTGCTTTCCAAATGTGTGCACGGAGGAAATCAGGTGGATGAAACACAGCTCTGCTTCTCTGAAGTAACAGGCTACCTCCCAGTTCCTAAATAAGTACATTAGAATAGTACCACCACTGCAGAAGGCTGGGTTGGCATCAAATGATGGTTTAGCTGCTAGTGCAGCTTCTTGAATTTGTACAACAACCCTGCCTTCTTTTGGCAGAGTGGTGGAAAATCTAATGTAGCCCCATGGTATCCCTCTCAGTGTAGAAAATATGATCTCTCTCAGCAGTGACCTCTAAAGGTTATTAGGAGTATTCTGAGTGTGGATCTATGAGGACAAAATTGCAAAACCATAGAAATGGCGACAGGGAGGATCACTTTCCCTTTGGCCTCTACCAGAACCCTAAGGCTTTTTAATGTCCATGCTGGCAGCTGTGGCAGTGATGGGGGGCAGTTTGGAAGTTAGAGTAATGCCCTGCCTTTCCCAAGAGCTCTGGTGACATTTCAGTATATTAATGTGAAAGGTAAGGAACACTTGCTGCTCCCCTTTTACTCCTTATGGTTTTGGAAAATATGAAGGAGTACCCCTCTTCTAGCTTAATGCAGTGGTAGGAAACCTGTGATTCTCCAGATGTTGTTGATCTCAAACACTCATTCTCCTTCTGGTCATGATGGCTGAAGCTGATGGGCGCTGGAGTCCAATTAAAGAGTTCTTCCACAAGCACTCTGAAGCTTGGCAGCTCTTCCACTGCCCTTTATTTCCTTTCTTCTCCCCTTGCCCATCCTGTCATGTTCCTTCTACCTCCTTTGTTGAAGGTGGGCTGTGGGAAAGGAATTGGATGGCTACTGAAAGATCGCATTGGCCTTCTTGGCTAAGCTGGCATTCGTTGTGGGTGGGTGGGTGAAGGAAGAACTGCAGATGAGGGAAGTTCCACCCCTAGACTAAAGGACTCCACTGGTGCCGGGGGCAGGGGCTCATGATTTCTTCTCACCATAAGGTGTCAGGTCTTAGGGAAACAAACAGCAACCTGGTTGCTTCCCTTCAGTCAGTCTACGTAACTGCCAGTGATAACCACTGAAGACCTGTGCCAGGGCTACTTGCCAGTAGCATTCAGTCCACCTGTGCTTTTAAAGGACTTGGGAGGGGCTTAAAACCTCCTGTAGGAATGTCCTACCTATGCTGGGTATCTGTTTAGATACCCTATCACAGTGGTTCCTGACCTTGGGTCCCCAGATGTTCTTGGACTACAACTCCCAGAAGTCCTGGCCAGTACAGCTAATGGTGAAGGCTTCTGGGAGTTTGTCCAAGAACATCTGGAGATCCAAGGTTGGGAACCACTGCCCTAACAGGTCGACAGTCAGGGGGACATGGTCTTTTGTCACAGGAATCATGAAGTAGTTGGCCAGTATGGATATTCTTTATTTTTAGTAGTAAAATACCATACAGGTTCCTAAAAATGATGAAGGGTAGGGATAAAAGTGAGAAAGGAATTTGCTGCTCTATGAAGCTAATTTGCCATTTTTGGCACAAAGCGAAACAATGTGATTTACCTTCAACATTTGACTCTCACCTTGGATCTTTAAACCTGTGCCTTATGATCTGTTCCATAATCGGTGCATACAACTGCTCTAGTTTTTTACATAACTATATTAACATCAATTTATAGTCATTTATTGTAGAGCAAGCTAAAGTAAGAACATAAATTATAACGTAACAGAAACAAAGCCAAAATAACCCATTAGGGTATTTTAAAAATGAAATTCTGCTGCCTTTATTCATCTTTTATCTTGAAATGATTTTTCAACAATGTCTGCATTAGATCCAATGTGCTAAATTGGTTTTTGAGTTAAAGATTTAAAAGATAACATGGGCTTTAGTAAACTGTCCTATTGATGGCAGTTACCCATTTTTCCTTCTGCTTATAAGGCCAGCCATTTTGCAGATGGCAAAATGGCTGGCCACTCCATTGTTCCAGACTTTGTTGCTGTATTAAACACTGGAATGTGCTGCAGCAGGAAGTTCCTGCATGCAGAAAAAATGGGTGTCAGGTAGAGGGTTCTTCTATATGCTGGCACTCAATTTCCTTTTACAAATCTTAACAAAAGCCAAGTCAAAATTACTTTCCTTCCTTGGCATTTCTGTGAGGGCATCCCATTTGTGTTGATGGTATGCACTCATTGTGAAAATATACCGTTTCTACTGTGTTCTTATTTCTGTTTTCTTTCTCCTTTTCCTTTAGCCTCATTTGTCCATGCTGTTATTTAATCCTACTGGCTGTTGCAACACACATGCTTTTGCTGAGGATATCAGGATGCTACTTCTGCCATGATATGAAAATGAAATCCCACAAGCTGTCACAACCCGTAGGGTTAAATGGCTAGGGAGCAAATGAAAGCAAAGGCACCATGGGCAAGAGGAACAAAATGATGTGGAATAGAGCAGGACCGAACAGTATGCATTTCATCATTTGTCTGGCCTTTGGAGCAAATATTAAAACTAGAACCTCCTTGGCACAGCCCTAGTTATGTCCATTTTACTCCCAGTACAAACTTGTCTTAGGAATGAAAACTGACTTGATAGAGACAAGTGATCTGTCTGCCCATAAGTGGTGCCAGAATGGATTTAAGACACAGGTATGATGATCTGTACTGCATGCAAGTAATGTTGCATGTTACCCCTACCTTGCTGCAGTAATTTTTTTTAAAAAATCTGCAAACATTTTAGTAAAAACCTAGTTTAGCAAATTGCTTTTTTCACTGGAATGCTGCTGCTCACAGCCTGTCTTTCAATTTCTCAAGCATCCTGCTTTCTCAAGGGCTGCTGAATCATTGCATCCACTGAGGTTATGAGCTAACTGCCACTGAATTAAATTATATGATACGCTCAGCTCCACATACAGAAAGATAGATCCCTTAAGTGCTAATTCTCTGTTTGTCTTAGCTCTGGCTTTTCTTACCACCAAACCTTGCAAATTACTTCATTTTGTGATGGGAGGTCATTGGGAGGTAAACATGCTTCTTTGCATGTGTGATTGTTGTGGCATGGACTCTGAGGAATTCTCATCACTGAAAGTTTATCACCTTCTGATTGGGAGATGAGGATCTTGTGTGGCTTGGCCTTAAATAACAGCACATTAAATAGAATTTACTGAATCAAAAAGGTAACATCAACCAAGGGCTTTCCATTATCTCTGTCTTCATTAATGACATTACAAAAGTCAGAACATGTAGTATTTTGGTTCACATTGTTTCAGGTAGTACTGGTGTTTTTATTCTTTTTAAAAAGAGGTTATTTCAGGCTTGTCAGCAGGATCAATAATGTCAACTAAGCATCCAAGAAAAGAAAAAAAAACCATGCACATTGTTAATCTTGCTAACAGTATGCAGCCATAAGGAAATGAGGGGTATATGTAAGGATGTAGTTGCAATTTTTGCTTGCTCAACACAGTAGATGAGCTAGCAGTTGACTTTAGAAATTATTCCAGAGTTGTCTCTTCAGTGGATGTTGATAGAGAAAAGATTCCCTAAAAAGAAAATTTAAAATCAATTACTCTGGGCTTTCCTGGTATACATCATGTGTGTGCTAAAATATAACACTTCCCATTTGGGTGGAGAGTGTGTCTGCCCCTTTCTGATTACTCCTATTCCAAGTGAGCTAACAAGATTAGATGTGATAGGATGCCAATAGTAATATGTAATCAGCCATGGTATGCTAGATCATATATGGTTTCCAGATGTTGTTGGAACAAAGGTCCCAGAGTTTCTAGCCAGTGTGGCTGATGGTTGGAGATTCTGGACGTTACCGTTCAACAACCTTACCTTAGCTTAAGGTAATACTGCAGCAGATACAAAGTGGTCAAAATAATTTTATTCTAGAAAAAAGAGCATCTTTCTAGGAAGAATATGAAGATAAAAATGGCATGTGAGGGAAAACTTAAGCCAGGAGGAGCAGGTAGTAAGCAGGAAGACATTGCAAAACTGCTCCATCAGCTTCTTAAACAAACTGCCTGTATGTGGTTGAAAGTAGCCAAAAATGAAGCAAAAATTAATGGAGGCCAATTTTTATTTCTGTAGTACATTTCCTTAGCCCAATGCTATACAATTTTGCTTTTTCTGACTACCAAAGCTCGTTTGAAAGCATGCACTTTGTATGATCTTCATATTTCCTGTGTGATGATTGCCAAGATAGTTTAATAAAATAGTGATGATAGTTTATTGCATTATGATATTTTGGATAGATCAATGTATGCAGAATATTTAAACTAAGTGTTATGGTTGTGAACTGAAGAAGGCTGGATTTCTTTCTTTTTTGATTTCGTCTAAGATAGACTATAAACATGAATATTTTCCTCACTCTGATGGTGCAGAGTACACATTTTATAATAGAGACTGTTCTTGTAATTTGCAATAGATCAGTTCAGAATGGAGCATGGTTTAGTGGAAGGTGGACAGTCAACAGGGTTGCATTGTTTGGCAGAAAACACAGGTTCACTGTCAAATATTTATGAAGTGCTCCAGATGGATATATATATTGTCTCTGGTGTTTCTTTGTTTTGTTTTGTCCTTTTGTATAAATCAGCACAAAAACCAGAGGCATAATCCTTAGTCTTCCAGCTCTGGTTCATCTGTAAAGAGGGAAATCTATAGGCAAAGAGGTATGTGTCCCACCCACTTGGTAACTGCATAGGAAGTATGAGAAGGCCTCTTGTCTTTGGGAACACAAACCATGTTGTGTGGTCTCCAACTGATTTGACTACTGTACTGTGAAGGCCAGCAGGGAGGTTTCAGTAGAAGCCTGTGGGGATCTTCCCATGGTCCAGAGCTGGACAGAAAAGACAAGGGATTGTATCTCGGCTCTTTCTGCTATAGTAATAATGATGCTATTCATTTTATGAAGCCTATTTACCCACCAACCCGTTTGTATTTCTGCTGTATCTAAAGCTGAAGCATGATTTTTTTTTTAAAAAAAGGAAAAAATATTCCAACACTTTGGGAGGAGATCATGTCGCACTATGAAGCTAAGTCAGTTTTTTCCCTATGATGTCTGATGTTTCTGTGTAATTAGCTTGATCATTTATAACTGAATCAGAATGGTCTCCTTCATAAATCTGTTTTAATTAAAAGTTATGTTAAGAGCAACAGGAACAGATACACAAGTATTTGAAGTTTACAAACTACATCTTTGATAAGGGAAAATGGTTTCATGACATATGTATACAGTTGCTATTAAAATGTAATCTATATATTCTATATGATTGTATAATATTTTATACAACAGTACAAATAAAATATTTTTCTATTTATTATGTTGAAACACAGGGTTGGTTGGTTTGTTAGCTAATATAAATAACATAAATAACACTGTCAAACAACACATTGGAAGTGCTGACATTTTCCTAGGCTGCAAGAGTTAAATCATGCTGCAATTACACCCTTTCATGCTGTTTGGCGATATCCCAGTTAAGTTGTTCAGTAGATTAAAATGAATGCATATTTAAACACCATTTAGAAGCCAGTAGTTTTTATTTTGCTAAAGCTTGTTTATATAGATTTGTTACATTTGGCAATATGAAGAGGGGTTGGGGAAGAAAGAAAATTTAACACCAATTGCAGCATCTAGACATATAAATGTTTTCTAGAAAGAAAAATCCAAGATTTCTAACAGTTGAAAGCACTGGTGACCAGAAAGGAAGAAAGGTGGGAAGAAATACAAAGAGCAGAACTTCATGCTACCACAGATTCAGGGCTGCTGTGCCTAATACTATGTCCATATTGAGTTTGCAGTCTCTCTGCCACCTCTCTCCTTAGTTCAGATGTGTAGCTGTGTACAGTTGTGCCCTGTGTTCTCCACCACTCTTAGCCAGGTATTTTGAAAGAGAAACACACAAATACAGAGACACCACCACAACAGGGTAAGTTGCCTACCCTGAATGTAAGAGAGAAGGGAATTTGGCAGAGAGTGCAGGTTTTAGCAGCAGTAGGGTACCATGAAGTTCTGCTCAGAGAATATTGTTGAAGAATTTGATCACTGGTGTTTGCATTTGGTAAGAACAGCATTATGCATGCGTCTGATGAGAACGGCTGACAATGGGAATAGGCAACAGAGAAGGCTCCAAAGGAAGGGGAGGAATTAAAATTAACGTCCAACACTGATGTTACATGTCTTGCAGCTGGGATCTTTCTTAGCATTGGCGGTTGACAAGCTCATTAGCTGATGACCAGTAATTTCTGCAACTGTGCCAAGGGAGAGATCCACAGGGTCAGTGTAAATCACTTCCAAGATTACATCTTGTGCATGGTGGTAAATCATGACTCCATCTTCTTCGGTGCAGGTCAGAAATTTGTTATCCTGCAAGTTCAGCTGAGGGAGGCGCTGCTTACAGAATTCATCTCCCGGAGATCCAACAGGTGCGAGGACGAGGATGACATAGTGGTAAGCCGTGTACATGCAGTAGAAGTCCCCAAAGTACAAGTTAGTATTTGGGTTGCAAAGTTTTTCTGCTGCAATCTCAAACCTGTATCTTCCATACGGTGAATCTTGTGGGGGCTTTCCAGTGTTGAATTCAGTATTGCAGCTAAAGAAGATACCCTCCAGCTTCCCGCTAATGGGAGAGCCATGGCTCCCACTGTTGTCCTTGACTGAAGATTGCAGAATACCTCCGTGCTGCTCTCTAAAAATGAAGGGTGGGCAACCATTTATTTTTACAGTGGCATCAGCAAGAATGACACAGATTATGCAGAGGCCATAATTCCAAACGATGACTTACAAAATGGATAAGAACATTTCAGTTTTAAAAAATTAAGGAAAACACACAGCTTCGTGAATACAAAAAGCCAAGATGAACTTCAAAATATAGAAATCTTTTCCATAAAGAGGTAAGTATGTATCTAGCTAGAAATGCTGAATTACACTTTTTAAAATGGCACCAGTACAGGTTGTGTCTTCAGTGTACAAGGCTTCTAATTGTAGATAGAGGGGCTAATGACGATTTACAGATTATAATCTGTAATATTCAACAGAACTCCTTTACTGTTTTTAGGGCTGTTTCACACATCATGCTTTTCAGGTGGACACACGTTTTTTAAGTGTACACCAGAAATGTAATGTGTGACAGAGATGAGTATATTCCTCAAACAGGCACAATAAAAGAGCCAGGATTTCCAGTTGTATGGAATCATAAAATTGGTGGCAAACTCCTGTTTGCCGACATGATAAGGGGGAATACCCCTTATTAGGTCAGAAGATACAGTTGATGGGGGATGCTATCCCTCCTACAGTTATCAGGGTACTAACTAATTCTAGCAAATCTATTGGGGAAGAGCCATATTTGTGATGCCTTCTGCCTTTCTATTTTGCCATGAAAATTCAGCTGGGGGGGAGGGAGGGGACACATTTCCACAGTTCCAGCATAGTCTCTCCTGTCCAGAATTAATCAGTTAGCTTACCTTTCCTTATTATTTCATCCATCCTCAGGCTTTCAGATCTGGTTCACCAAAACCTGTCCAATTCATTTAAACTCGCTTCCCCCCGTAACACTCAATATTAACACATGTTGCATTTTGCAGACACACTTCTGTGGTGTCTTGATTCTTCGGATGCATGTGTTATATTATTTTTTTCCTTTTTTAAAATATGATTTTCTTGCACAATAATGAATAGGAAAAAATGTTGCATATGTACATACATACAAATATAACTGGAGCACCAAAATGAAGAGGCATGCAGGAAGCAAGAATAGAGTGGAATGACTGAAATCGTGAATTTTCTCAGGTTTGCTGCACCAGCACAGGAAAATATTGAATGTGCCAAATCAGTGGTCCACGCTGGTAAACAAAACTAATATTTCACATGTGCCGGGGGGTGGGTAGGCTTGTGTCCAGTGGGAATCTTTGACATTTCTATTTCTCTATAAGCTTGCTGTTATGTTTTTCAAGTGTAGTCTGTCTCAAGACAAACTTAAGATGTTGTTTATCCTCAAGATGTCCGTCTTTTTTTGTTTTTGAAAGACAAGATTGGGAAGAAAAAGGGCATCCAACTGAGATAAAACGATTGCAGGTGAGCTAAATATCAAGAAGATAAACATCAGTAAAATAATGCCACCATCCTAGAATGTGAAGCAGGCCAGGTAATCATTCCTGAATGGTAGCATAGTGACATCCTGTGGCCAGTTAAGCTAACTGTATTCCAGAATTACCCACAGAACTGGCAGTAGCACCGGCACCAGGCTAATCAACACACACCAAAACTATGTTGAAACAAAATAACTCACACTCCTTCTAATCCACCTAAATAGATTAATGTTTGTAAACAGACTTATTAAATCCACTTGCTGGACTAAGAACTGCAAGAATAAATCAGAATGGGAATCTGAGTATAGAGACCGTTTGCCCACAAGGAACAGAACACCCATGTTGTTGTCTATCTCTACTAACATTCTTATGCAACTAATCACATGCAGACATCTTAGGTTTATCTGCAAGAACAGCTGGATTAAACGCAGTGTCTTTGGCCTAAAAAGTAGATTGAGATTTGCACATATGTAACAGTAGGCCCAGGCACGGCAGAGTAGTGCATGCATCTTAGCTTCCAATAAAGTGCCTTTGGTCCCAATTCAGAAAGTTGAAACAGCAGTGGCGCTCCCACAGTTCACTTTCTGATTAGATTAGTTTAGGATGGGATGCAGAATTTAACCCACTCTCTAAACGAGTTAGCCAGTGGCAGAATGATTATGTCTACATAATTGTTTGCACTGTATCCTGATTTATGGCTACAGCAATCCAACCCTAAAAATTGTGTTCTCAGTTCCATCTATTTGCGTCTAGAGTTCATAATCCAACAAGGAATGATCACAGAAAAACCTGCATTCTTCTATATGTTCTCCACACTGGACTTTGGGCATGAGATTTTATTGAGCTGGATGTCATCTTTTATCACAGTCCACCAGAACAATGTAACTCTACTCTCTGGTTAATGCCAACATTGGGCAGATAGCTCTGTTGGCAAAACAGCGCCACTGCAAAGGAACAGACAGGTATCTGCGTGCTCAGCTGAATCCTGGGGCTAGCAGAAGAGGTATAGGAAACAGACAAGAATAACCACAAGAGGTCCAAAAAAAGAAAAACCATGCATGTATGCAGTCAGTGTGGGGAGTGGGAAGAGTAAGAAGAAAACGAACAAGTGTTGGGGCTGCTCAGTAAAGCCACCTACAAACAGCTACACTGAGACTTCTCCAAGTTAACAACTGTGCTGACTCTGGGCTACTAGGGCTGGGAGGATTTCAAAGTCACCACATTTTGATTTAGGTCCCTCTAATCTTTATTCTGATGGTGGCACAATGCATGCTACACTTTCTTGTTCCCAGGTTTTCAAATTTATATGAGCCATTGCCCACTCCAACCTCTCAGGTACAACACCAGTTATGCATCTATATAAAAATGCACTTAGTTACCATCTAATTTCACCTCACTGATAGCCAATGGTAATTTAGTAAACATGTTACAACAGTAAACCAATATGCAGACAATGCTCTTGCTACCTATAGAATGGAGAAGGCAAAGTTCTTATCTATGGGGAGAGATTTACCTATGAAACTTACTGGACACCTTACCTGATGTAGTCAAAATACTCTTTGTGCTGGTTCCGATAAAAGACCGAAAATTTAAGCATGCGTCCTGCAATCACTTCTGCTTTTTCCAAAAGTTGTGTTAAATGAACCTTTGAATAATCTGTGAATGCAAAACATTCTGCTAGTAAGAATGTCACCTTTCAAGTACACATGGTGAAGCTATTCTTGGTTGAGTCAATGGGGACTGTGGAGCTGGTTACACTTAAGAATGACATCCCTTTACTTTACACAGATATATCTGGTGGAGCACTTAGATTAGCTAGAAGGACTATATCCACATTCTAGACTCCTTTCTAGAGTAGTGTTTGTACATCAACCAACAAGTAACTGCTTTGCATGTTACATTGTGATAAACCCAGGTTTATCACAAACCATACACTTAAATGGGAGTGATGACTGACTTGGCTCTTTGATTAGTCAACCCTATGAGACACTTTTGTTTACAAATAACTGATTTTTTTTTTATATTTATGTATTTGTACAATTAAGGCCCCCTTCCAAAAGTCTTTACATGAAATACTTAAAAGTAAGTTAGTGGCATTGGAGTGTGACAAAAATCAATGAGTGGTTTCAGATTTAGAGGTATGCACCTTGGCTGGTAGAAGCCTGCCCTCGGCTCCATAGAAACCTTGCTAGCCCCCCGGAAAATGCTACTGAGGCCAAAATATATCTTAGATCTAATCCACCACAAGCACTAAAATCAAATTAATGAACAGACATGACTGGGAATATTTCATGTCAGAAATCAGACTTACAAAGCAAGAATACATATGCTTATGAAATGAAAGTCTATCACCAATCATAAAACAGTGAGCTAATTTGCAAATTATATGAAGTAAGAACTTCAGCTGTGACAATTAATGTCTACTCTTATGGAATTCCATCTTGGGGATGGGTTATCTGCAGTGCATTTTTTGCAGCCACAGAGGAGACCTGATCAATGGTGTGAATTATAGTGCAGAGGCGAGAAATCACTGAAAATTACAGAAAAATACCTACTGTGAACACAACCTTCTGTCCACAGAAGATAGATTTTGAAAACAAAACAAAACAAACCCAAAGTGAATGATAGCTCACTCACCAAAAAAGGGGGTTGTGTGTGTGTGTGTGTGCGTGGGGAAATTACATTTAAAATCTTGTATTTTGTGCAAGATTTTTAAAAATTCCTGCACAAAATACAACATTTTCAGTGCAAAATGAAGTTTGTTGTAAGGTTTATTTTTGGGTTCCCCCCCCCAAAAAAAAACACTCCTATGAATTTTTCATCACAAGGTACCAAAATGTGAAAAATGCCAAAAACTCTTGTAATCTCATTTAGCAGAAGGAAAATGGTTTAAAATATTAGTTAAAAATAAATAAAAAATACATTAACTTTTTAAAAATAATACAGGTGATATCATACATCACAATTTCTGAAAAACAGAAAGCTTTTTAATTCTTGCCTGTAAGAACAAAACAAGTGAAGATTTATATCACTACTCATAGTACTGAAGTGCACTGTGGAATTAATGCTGGTGGCAATAAGCAGCAGCATTTGCTTTAAGAAAATCTATGATTCATAGTCTCATATATTTGGTTCTGTTTAGAGATTGGTACAAACTGCCATTGTGGTGGTTCATGCTGGTTTGTTTTTTGTCTGAACAGGTATTTGATGCTTCCCAGCCCTGCCTGCTCTGGTGTGCACCCATCAGAAGCAGTACCCCAGCTTCCCTGCCCCACATCCTCCAGGCGCTGCCTCTGAGTGGGTGCCTGCTGGAGGAGGTGGGGCTGGGAAGCGCTGAACACCTGTTCGGACAAAAAACAAACTAGCACAAACGGTTGAACTGGCAGTTTGTGCCCATCTCTAGCTCTGTCCCTTGAAATGACAATATAACTTGGGGAGGAAGATGATTAGGGAGTTGCATGGCTATCCTGCATGTTAATCCAATTGAGGCAATACACAGAACAAAAACTAGTGCCCTGAAAATGAATTGCATTTCCATCCATCCATCAGTTGCAATCTATAAAGCAGAATGATGCAAACAAAAATGTGACATACAGAAGTTGCTTGTTTTTGATGGGCTAAATCTTTATAGGAAGAAGCTCACCTGCTGTGCAGAATTCAATGATTTCACTCCATTCTGAAACCATATAATCACCATCGACTTGCTTTGAGGCAGTCTGTACAGCGACTGTGTATTCAGTTCTTGGGCTCAGGAACCAATGTCCACGGACCGTCATAGGCAGGGGAACGGCTTTTGCCACTAGTTTCGTGGGCACATCCTAATTTGACAGGGAAACAGGGAGGAGAAATTAAAAACTATGCATAGAATTACCACTATTACTGCTGCCACCACTACCACAATAAGGATTTCTGAAGTGCTTAACATAACTAGAAGTTGTATAATAATTTAAAAGTAAACAACATTTGCAACCTCATAAGCATGGACAAGCAACAACTGTGTTTTCTCTCAAATGCACTTTCCTCCCTCTCCAACTAGGGGTGTCTGTGTCTTTTGAGCCAAGCACTGCCTTGGAACACCTGGGAAGCACAATAGACACTGGCTGTCTAAATTCAGTTTCAGTCATATTCAGGTGAACAAATGTCCAACTTCAGACATCCTTTCTTAAAATCAAAATAAATGTGTTCTTTTTTAAAAAAGGCCTAGTGACAATCAGGCTTCTGTATGAAATATATGTCCTTTCTTGTTTCATTGCTGCTAGTGCTATTTTTACTACTTCTTGTCTAAAACCTGCTTGCCTATTGTCAACATTAACAGAAGAAAACAAAATTAATAGAATAGTTGACTTAGGATAAGGCAGAGTATTTGTCTGGGGTTCCCTTTGGTACCACAAAGGCTTTCTGCTAAAATTGGCATTATATTTAGACTGAATGGCATTATCTGTTATTATCCAAAAATTCACTGCATGGAACACAGAGATTAGTTTGTGTTCCAAAATGTATGCTGTTCTAAAGAAGAAGAAAAAAATCATTACTTTTCTCACAGTACAGAATACCAATAGGAATCTGTGTAAAAAGGCCCTGTTCCTGCCAATTCCAAAGCCCTGACTTTGGAACAAAAGGGTGGAATATTCTGACTCTAGACATTAGGTTTCTGGCATCATGTCCCCTAAAGCGTTAAAGGCTTTAATTGCAAAATTAAAAATTGGCCGATGGATCCAAGTGTTTATTTATGCAATTTAGCTTTCCTGAGATGGCTTAATGAGTTTGCTGTGAAATATAAAATATACTGCTGCAGAAAACAAAGGAGGTAAAAGCAAAGGCAAAATACAGTTCACAAAGAACTAAAATGAGATGGAACATTAAGGTATCTTGAGTCCATACTACACAGCAGAAACAGAGTTATCTACCTTCTTGACAACTACAAACAAGATCCAGCCTACACAACAGTGAAACTCTCTCTAGGCAATACCGTGGGAATATGCTTCAGAGTTCCCTCACAGAAACAACACTTTCTTATACTTTCTTACACATAAGTCAGGAGTTTGAATTTCCACTGATCCTCCTGAGAGACAGGCCAGTCAACATCACTTGGAATATGTACAACTGACTGGTTACGTGCTGTGTGGCCTTTTGGTAAGTTGCATGGTCCTAAAGTGCCGTCAGAAGAAAGGCCTGGTAAACCATTTCTGAATATTTTACTAAGATGTTTGCCACAAATCAAAATCGTCTTGAAGGCACATGACTATTGGTTTCATTTTGGCTCCAGGTCAAACCATGCTTATTTATTAATTGGAGCCTTTGAGGGTTGAGGATCTGGGCCTACTCAGGGGTTAATCTAATAGTTTCAATGTTATGTTTTTAAATTGTTTTAACTTTGAATCGTTTTAAATCTGCTGTGTTTTTACATTGTCTTGTATAGCTCTGTAATTTGTCATAAGACATTGCACTATTGGGAGAGGGGTTATATAGTAAGTAAGTAAATAAATAAATAAATAAATATTAACAGAAACTTGTTTCCACATTACCATGTAAGCAAGACATTATTGGTTAATTCTTTTTGGTCATTCCTTTTGCTGGATTTTCTTTCTTCACTTTGTTCTCTTACCCTGGTACAAAATACTGTGGTATGAGTGATTTTAAACTTGCCATGTTACTCACATATTTCCGATCATTGTAGGGTATTGCATTGATTGCCTGTCAGATCAAGGACATATTTTAAAATCCTTGTCCTGATATTTAAAACCCTACATTCTTCCTGTCCTAATTATTTAGTAGAGCTAGTGTCATGGCATATTTCTCTTAAGAGGACTTTCCACAGAGTCTGGACTTCTGCCAATCTCTTGGACTAAGGTGGCAAATTCCAGGTTTTGAGCGTTGTCCCACTTGGCTCCAAAGCTGCAGAATTCTCTCCCCCAGCACCTTTGTATGGAATCAAAGTTGGACAAATTTACGCGAGGTTTGAAAACCTATCTGTGGTTAAATGTGTTGTATGTACGTTATTAATTTATTGGACTGCACTCTGGAAAATGCCTGTAGTTTTGATATTGTGAGTACTTTACACAGCATATAATTAATGAAAGCCATTACAAATTGCAGCCAATGGCCATTAGGTGAAAAGGGCATTAAATATCACAAGATTCATCACACTCATGGAGAACAAATCAAACTGCATCTATAAGCCCTGAAGCCTAAATGGAGTTCTTCATTAATAAAAGAATAATGTAATATATCTATGACTGTGTAAGAGGCACTTTCCTGGGCGGAGGTGAATTAGATAGGGTGTGGCCTGTATCTTCATGCCCTCATTGTGAGATGTCAGGAAAACTGGCTAAGAACAATTGGAAAAACAATACAGGTTTAGACATGGATGAAGAAGAAGTCATGAGGTTTGAAACTCTAAACAAAATCAAGACAAATTCCATTTTCCACCTCTCAAGACTCAATGTGAGATAAAATGTATATTATCCCAGAAATCTGCACATCTGTAAGCTTGTACTGCGTTTCTGGTGAATAGCTAAAAAGGCCTTCAACTGAAAAGCAAACACTAACACACGCCTTTCAGTAGGAAAAAAATCATGTTAAAATGTGTATATTTTTAATGCAAAAAACAATACACACACCCAGAAATTCACTTGTGAGAATACAGAAGAATTTCTGAATCTCAGAAAACCAAGGGCTAAATGTGAGTACCTGTGGAAAATCACAATGAAACTCAGTTTCATGGATTTTCACATCCCTAGATGAGACAAACCTTATTCTGATCCATCAGCTCATGTGTTCTTTGCTCATCTAAGCTTTTTCATAGAATTAAAGCAATAACAAAAAATACATATCACAAAAGATCACGGAAGAAAACAATAAGTAAAAATAAAATGCACTGATTACAATCACTAGCAAAGGAATTAGAAACTTGCAGTGGTCTGGGGGACATATTCCCCTATCCAAAACTTGAAGGAGTGTACTTGTTCTCTCCAAAGATATTATTTTGACATTAAAACACCCAGGGGCACACGAAAGCAATTTCACCATGTGTTTACACACTTCCTCAGCTGTTTAGGTTCAAGAAATGCCTTTTACAAAACAAGTGAGTGGAAGTCACCTAAAACAGGTCAGGGGTGGGACATTTGGCAAAATTAACTCTACTGCCACCCAACACAAGAAAACCCTTTTATAGCAAAATTGATTTATGTTAGAGATATAAGGTGTCATGGATGTTACACGTCACTATGGGGGTCTGCATGCAACCCACCAATTAGAGACCAAATTGCTAACATGCGCTGGGTTATGGAGAAAGCCAGAGAGTTCCAGAAAAACATCTACTTCTGCTTCATTGACTACGCAAAAGCCTTTGACTGTGTGGACCACAACAAACTATGGCAAGTTCTTAAAGAAATGGGTGTGCCTGACCACCCTATCTATCTCCTGAGAAATCTGTATGTGGGACAGGAAGCAACAGTTAGAACTTGATATGGAACAACTGATTGGTTCCAAATTGGGAAAGGAGTACGACAAGGCTGTATATTGTCCCCCTGCTTATTTAACTTATATGCAGAATACATCATGCGAAAGGCAGGACTGGATGAATTCCAAGCCGGAATTAAGATTGCCGGAATATCAACAACCTCAGATATGCAGATACCACTCTGATGGCAGAAAGTGAGGAGGAATTAAAGAACCTCTTAATGAGGGTGAAAGAGGAGAGCGCAAAAAAATGGTCTGAAGCTCAGCATCAAAAAAACTAAGATCATGGCCACTGGTCCCATCACCTCCTGGCAAATAGAAGGGGAAGATATGGAGGCAGTGACAGAGTTTACTTTCTTGGGCTCCGTGATCACTGCAGATGGTGACAGCAGCCACGAAATTTAAAGACGCCTGCTTCATGGGAGGAAAGCGATGTCAAACCTAGACAGCATCTTAAAAAGCAGAGACATCACCTTGCCGACAAAGGTCCGCATAGTCAAAACTATGGTTTTTCCTGTAGCGATGTATGGAAGTGAGAGCTGGACCATAAAGAAGGCTGACCGCTGAAGAATTGATGCTTTTGAACTGTGGTGCTGGAGGAGACTCTTGAGAGTCCCCTGGACTGCAAAGAGAACAAACCTATCCATTTTGAAGGAAATCAACCCTGAGTGCTCACTGGAAGGACAGATCCTGAAGCTGAGGCTCCAATACTTTGGCCATCTCATGAGAAGAGAAGACTCCCTGGAAAAGACCCTGATGTTGGGAAAGTGTGAAGGCAAGAGGAGAAGGGGACGACAGAGGACGAGATGGTTGGACAGTGTCATCGAAGCGACCAACATGAATCTGACCCAACTTCGGGAGGCAGTGGAAGACAGGAGGGCCTGGCGTGCTCTGGTCCATGGGGTCACGAAGAGTCGGACACGACTTAACGACTAAACAACAACAACATGCAACCCACCAGTTATACTTTGTCCCCCTCCTGCCTCTGTGCACCATGGATGTTGCTTGTTAGGAACTGTCCTGACTTAAAAATTTTTTCCTTTACCAGTCCATTCACCAAACAATAATTTCCTTTGCCAAATGACATTTTCCCCACCATTTTTGATTTACAGTTACCAACCAAAAACCTGTGGGTACTATGAGGCAGTCCAGTTGTAATTAGGCATAAATTAAAGGAAGGATTGGTGAGCAATACTTCAAAAAGAAGAAAACCACTAAGGTTGCCAAAAACCTCCAGGCTGACAGCAAACTGTGAAAATGTGTTTCACAGAGCCAGCTTGCAATCAAGATATGAGTATGTCCTTGTGCATGTATTTGCTAAGTATTTTAAAAAAACATTATTTTTCCCATCCCATTTTTCAGTGTAAATACTAAAGTGAAATATAAAATATCTCTAGCACCCTTTCACTGCTTAAAAGGATAGGCACTTCAGCACACTTAGTAAAGCCTATGTTTAAGACAAAAAAGAACAGAGTGAAGAGATTTTTTAAATATAGTTAGAAAGCAAGTGGTTTAAAAACAAGTTCTTGTTTTTAAAGGAAAAACCATAGCTTTGACTATGCGGACCTTTGTCGGCAAGGTGATGTCTCTGCTTCTTAAGATGCTGTCTAGGTTTGTCATCGCTTTCCTCCCATGAAACAGGTGTCTTTTAATTTTGTGGCTGCTGTCACCATCTGCAGTGATCATGGAGCCCAAGAAAGTAAAATCTGTCACTGCCTCCATATCTTCCCCTTCTATTTGCCAGGAGGTGATGGGACCAGTGGCCATGATCTTAGTTTTTTTGATGCTGAGCTTCAGACCATTTTTTGCTCTGTCCTCTTTCACCCTCATTAAGAGGTTCTTTAATTCCTCCTCACTTTCTGCCATCAGAGTGGTATCTGCATATCTGAGGTTGTTGATATTCCGGCAATCTTAATTCCGGCTTGGAATTCATCCAGTCCTGCCTTTCGCATGATGTATTCTGCATATAAGTTAAATAAGCAGGGGGACAATATACAGCCTTGTCGTACTCCTTTCCCAATTTGGAACCAATCAGTTGTTCCATATCAAGTTCTAACTGTTGCTTCCTGTCCCACATACAGATTTCTCAGGAGATAGATAGGGTGGTCAGGCACTCCTATTTCTTTAAGGACTTGCCATAGTTTGCTGTGGTCCACACAGTCAAAGGCTTTTGCGTAGTCAATGAAGCAGAAGTAGATGTTTTTCTGGAACTCTCTGGCTTTCTCCATAACCCAGCGCATGTTAGCAATTTGGTCTCTAGTTCCTCTGCCCCTTCGAAATCCAGCTTGTACTTCTGGGAGTTCTCAGTCCACATACTGCTGAAGCCTACCTTGTAGGATTTTGAGCATAATCTTGCTAGCGTGTGAAATGAGTGCAATTGTACGGTAGTTGGAGCATTCTTTGGCACTGCCCTTCTTTGGGATTGGGATGTAGACTGATCTTTTCCAATCCTCTGGCCACTGCTGAGTTTTCCAAACTTGCTGGCATATTGAGTGTAGCACCTTAACAGCCTCATCTTTTAAGATTTTAAATAGTTCCACTGGAATGCCATCACCTCCACTGGCCTTGTTGTTAGCCATGCTTTCTAAGGCTCACTTGACTTCACTCTCCAGGATGTCTGGCTCAAGGTCAGCAGCCACACTATCTGGGTTGTCCGGGACATCCAGATCTTTCTGGTATAATTCTTCTGTGTATTCTTGCCACCTCTTCTTGATGTCTTCTGCTTCTGTGAGGTCCCTACCATTTTTGTCCTTTATCATGTCCATCTTTGCACAAAAGGTTCCTTTAATATCTCCACTTTTCTTGAACAGATCTCTGTTTTTCCCCTTTCTATTATTTTCCTCTATTTCTTTGCACTGTTCATTTAAGAAGGCCCTCTTGTCTCTCCTTGCTATTCTTTGAAAGTCTACATTCAATTTTCTGTAACTTTCCCTATCTCCCTTGCATTTGGTTTCCCTTCTCTGCTATTTGTAAGGCCTCATTGGACAGCCACTTTACTTTCTTGCATTTCCTTTTCTTTGGGATGGTTTTTGTTGCTGCCTCCTGTACAATGTTACGAGCCTCCATCCATAGTTCTTCAGGCACTCTGTCCACCAAATCTAGTTCCTTAAATCTGTTCTTCACTTCTACTGTGTATTCATAAGGGATTTGGTTTAGATTATACCTGACTAGCCCAGTGGTTTTTCCTACTTTCTTCAGTTTAAGCTTGAATTTTGCTATAAGAAGCTGATGATCAGAGCCACAATCAGCTCCAGGTCTTGTTTTTGCTGACTGTATAGAGCTTCTCCATCTTTGGCTGCAGAGAACATAATCGATCTGATTTCGGTATTGCCCATCTGGTGATGTCCATGTGTAGAGTCCTCTTGTGTTGTTGGAAAAGAGTGTTTGTGATGACCAGCTTGTTCTCTTGACAAAACTCTATTAGCCTTTGCCCTGCTTCATTTTGAACTCCAAGGCCAAACTTACCTGTTGTTCCTTTTATCTCTTGACTCCCTACTTTAGCATCCCAGTCCCCTATAATGAGAAGAACATCTTTCTTTGGTGTCAGTTCTAGAAGGTGTTGTAAGTCTTCATAGAATTGGTCAATTTCAGCCTCTTCAGCATCGGTGGTTGGTGCATAAACTTGGATTACTGTGATGTTGAAAGGTCTGCCTTGGATTCGTATTGAAATCATTCTGTCATTTTTGAGACTGTATCCCAGTACAGCTTTTCCCACTCTTTTGTTGACTATGAGGGCTACTCCATTTCTTCTATGGGATTCTTGCCCACAGTAGTAGATATGATAATTGTCTGATTTGAATTTGCCCATTCCCATCCATTTTAATTTGCTGACGCCCAGGATGTCAATGTTTATTCTTGCCATCTCCTGTTTGACCCCATCCATCTTACCAAGGTTCATCACTAATTCCCAGTGTTTTACCTGCCCCCCCCCCCCCAGAGGACATCATCCATGTGGGCATTGTGTTTATTGCAGTAATACAAGGCACATGTCGGAATTTATAGATCCACAGAATAAAAAGGTTTACACCCTGAAGGATTTCACTAACTGTAATACCAAGGGAATAATCTATGCTATAAAGTGCCCATGTAATAAACTGTACATAGGAAAAACCTCTAGACCTATTAAAGTACGAATGGGTGAACACCTCAGTAATTTAAGAAATAAACAACTAGGCAGTCCTCTAGTTGGCCATTTTACAGAAATGAACCATACAATAAAAGATCTGGTGTTCTGGGCCGTGGACAGAATTCCTAGGAACTGTGAAAGGTCTTTACCAAAAAGGGAAATTGACTGGATCCTGAAATTGAATACCCACCTCATGGGTTAAACAAAGAAATAGACTTTCTCCCTTTATTATGATAACACTGCTGGGCTGGTTATCTCGCCACCCTGTACAGCTGTATACAAATGCCTCCTCTCCTAGTGCCTGCACTTTCCAACACTTTCAATTAGTTTTGGAGCTGATATAGACCAAAGAAAGGTGTAGAGGGTATAAAGAAGCTCGGTAAGTGTTTGATATTCTGTCTAATATATTTTATCATGCCTAAAGTGCTTAGTATAAATGCATGTATTTTTATAAAGTTGAGAGTCCCGAGCCAGGTGTATATATATAAATTTTCTTTAAGAAAATGTGAATGATTCAATATCTAATGTGTGGTTTTGTATTATGCTCAGCTCCTGAAGAAGGCTTCGCCGAAACGCGTTGAGCCAGAGCTTTTTAATGACTCATTTAAAGAAATACAGAATAAAGAGCTTGTTTCTTCTTTCTACATCCTGAGACTTCTTCTCTCATTTATAATCTGGACTTCCGTGGATGTACCAGTTCCTTTTGTTTTGCCTTGAAGGGAAGACCTAGGCCCCAATGGCAAATATGACAATACAGTGGTGCCTCGCTAGACGATGTTAATCCGTTCCACGAAGATCGCTGTCTTGCGAAAACATCGTCTAGCGAAGCACGTTTTCCCATTGGAATGCATTGAAATCTCTTCAATGCGTTCCAAGGGAAAACTCAGTCGTCTTGCGAAAATCTCCCATAGGGAAACATCGTCTAGCGAGTGCAGGTCCCCATCGGAATGCACTGACAGCTTTTGACCACTAGTCGGCGCATTCCTATGGGGAAACCTCATCGTCTAGCGAAAATTCCCCATAGGAGACCATCGTTTTGCGAAGCGCAGTAGCGATTGCAAAAAGCCATCGTCTAGCGATTTCCTCGTCCTGCGAGGCAATCGTCTAGCGAGGCACCACTGTACTGGAATATTTAGCTGATATCAACATGCGGCATTGGGAGGATGGATGAGATGGAGATGGAAGGGGAGAACCTTCTTTTAAGGGTAGTTACAGCACAAGGAAGGAGTTTCCTCTTCTCTCCAATAAATAAAACCTGAAAATTACAGCTTTTGACCAAGTGGAGAGTTTGGGCCACTGTTGCCCCATGCATGGCTATTTCAGCCTGATGCTTCTTTTTTGTGGCAGGGTCTAGCAAAATCCTCATGATTTCATGAGGAAAATGAAGGAAATTTCATGAGGAAATGAAGGGCACTAGTTTTTGATGGCTCAACAATCAGATCCCTTTGACATCCGAAGCGGAGTGAAACAGGGCTGTGTCCTCGCGCCGACCCTGTTTGGGATCTTTTTTGCTGTCATGCTGAAGCACACCTTTGGAACTGCAACAGAAGGTGTCTACCTCCGGACTAGATCAGATGGAAAGCTCTTTAATCTCTCTAGATTGATTGCAAAGACCAAAGTCCAGGTGAAATGCATGCAGGACTTCCTCTTTGCCGATGATGCAGCTGTTGTTGCCCATTCTGCTGAAGACCTCCAACAACTCATGAATCGTTTTAGCAAGGCCTGCCAAGACTTTGGATTAACAATCAGCCTGAAGAAAGCACAAGTCATGGGCTAGGGTGTGGACTCACCTCCCTCTATTACCATCTCCACACAAGAATTGGAGGTTGTTCATGACTTTGTGTACCTTGGCTCTACGATCTCTGACACTCTCTCCCTAGATGTTGAGCTGGATAAACGGATTGGTAAAGCAGCTACCATGTTCTCTAGACTCACAAAGAGAGTATGGCTTAATAAGAAGCTGATGGCATATACCAAGATCCAGGTCTATAGAGCCTGTGTCCTGAGTACACTCCTGTAGTGCAGTGAGTCCTGGACCCTTTGTGCACGGCAGGAGAGGAAGCTGAACACGTTCCATATGCGTTGTCTCCGACGCATTTTTGGTATCACCTGGCAGGACAAAGTTCCAAATAGAGTAGTCCTAGAACGAGCTGGAATTTTTTAGCATGTATACATTACTGAAACAGCAATGTCTATGTTGGCTTGGGGATGTCATGAGAATGGCTGATGGTTGGATTCCAAAAGATTTCCTGTATGGAGAATTAGTGCAGGGAAATCGCCCCAGAGGGAGACCACAGCTGTGATACAAGGATATCTGCAAGCGGGATCTGAAGGCCTTAGGAATGGACCTCAACAGATGGGAAACCTTGACATCTGAGCGTTCAGCCTGGAGGCAGGCGGTGCATCATGGCCTCTCGCATTTTGAAGAGATACTTGTCCAGAAGGCCAAGGCAAAGAGGCAATCCCGAAACCAGCAAAATCAGGGAGCTGGACAGGGGACAGATTGGATTTGTCTTCAGTGTGGAAGGAATTGTCACTCTCGAATTGGCCTTCTCAGCCACACTAGACGCTGTTCCAAGTCCTCTATTCAGAGCACGTTACCATAGTCTCTCGAGACTGAAGGATGCCTAATCTAATCTAATCTAATCTAATCTAATCTAATCTAGCAAAATAGTGAAAGCAATAGTTGCCTTATAATTGCTGTCCCAGCATTTTCTCCTCATGTGACTGAGGGTGGGTGGGGAATCAGGTTCAGTACAGCAGCTGTCATCCAATCCTTCCCTTCATTGTGACTCCACCTGTCCTCTCAGCCTGAGGGGAATGGAGGGGGCCTAACTGTCTCAGAACCCAAGTGCTCTATGCTAGGGAAGGGGAAACTCCCCCTTTTAGACACACCTCCTGAAGTCCCTTATCACTGGCCATGATGAGTGGACCTTTGGGAGACTGTAGTCCACACATCTGGCGAGAGGGTTCATATCTCTGCTGTGTTTCACGCTGAAGGGTTGCCCGTGCTCCCACTCCCCATCAGCAGAGCAGCTATAGCACTTCACCAATCTCCCTTCCTCGTCTCACTCTTCGAAGAGGCAGTTCCTCCCATGGAAACAAACTCCTTTTTCTAAGACAGGACAGGGGGAATGTTGGTAAGGATGGTGCAGCCTGGCGATTACAAAACAAAAGCAGCTCTCCCCTTTCAGCTGGTGGGAGCAGAGGTGTGGCCACAGTTACTTTGTGTGACTGCTAAGGCTAGCATAGGTTGGAGGGGGATAGGCACTCTGATTCCTGATCACAGGTCCCACAGAGGGGAAAACACAGGAACAGTGAGGGTAAAAGTAACCTTCTCAGACCACTATGTAAATCTGAACCATCAGCCATTGTGATTTAGGGGACTGTTCCAAATATTTAGGGCACATGCCCTTAGCAATGCCACTACTTCCAGTGTAAAAGGCTAGCCCAAGGAGAATTGTGAGCCTGATTCTTGTAGAATGGCCATGATTCATGGATGCCTGGGTAAGGATGTAAAGAATACTCACTAATTTCTTCAGCCTCATCTATTTAGGCTGACTTGATGAGAAACCTCAATGAATTTTCCAGCCCCAAGACATCCCTTGCTTCCAGATTAAAGCAACAGAGAGCGCTATTTCTTTCTCATCTTGGTCTCCATAATTAATGAAAATTGTCTGCACTAAATTAGTGTATTTTCCCTTTGGGGAAAAAAGGACACATACAAATACAGAATGATGGTTTGACTATTGAAAAAGATGTGAACAATCCCTCCAATGCTTCTAATCCTTAAAACACTATGCAACAAACCAGCCACCAATGGCAATTTGTGTAATTTGCATTAAAGTATGATCTGCAGAAGTGTGCTCAAACTGTGTGAGAAATTGTTCTCATTCTCTTCTCTTATGGAGAATACCACTAAATGTTTCCCTCCCTCCCTCCTTCCCTCTCCCTCCCCCCCCCCCCATAGAGCAAGGAGAGCGATTTTGCAGTTGCCTGTTGTGTGCGAGAATGAGAGAAATAAGGAAATGGCATCTCTTTTCCTGAGTCAAAATTCAATATGCTTGACTCATGTACTATAGTCTGAGAAGGCTATATCTGATCACAAAATAGTCTGGAAGATCTCTGTTTCTGGCAGTGTTGAGCTGTTAGGAGAGGCACAGTTTATGTGCTTGCATTATCAGCAAGGCTTTGGGGGAAGACATCTATTGAGAGAAGAGCCTACATCCTGCCCCTCTACTCACTCAGGAAACCCCTTAAATCATGTATTAGCCCAGATGCCCCAATCCTCAAAATCTGCTATTTTAAGGCTTATTTCATTTCTGCTTGTATTAGGCCTCCAACTTTACCCTGGAGCTTTGTTGCTACGGTAACAGCATCATTTGCTATTTCCTCCAGGCCTTCCATACACATGCTGCCAATGTCCAATCAGAGGCAAGACTTTACATCACTGTTAGCACCGACCCTCTCAGCTCTTTTGAGCAGATATCATAACTATACAGACTGCAACTGTTGGTCTGTGCCGTTCAGTTAGGCCTAAGGATGGGTGAAATTTTTTTCTCTATTTTGTTTAGACTGAAATTCAAATATTTCTTTGTATTCAGCATGGAAAGAACTTTATATTGTAAACATTTGAATGTGGGCAAAAACAGCTCACAGATTTGTCATTCCGGGCTCAGGGTCTGGGTAATTAACCCTTAAACGTTGGCATCTGAATTGTTATATATTCAACAACATTACGGCTGAATTAAGTTGCTACTTCTTATTTTCTGAGAGGCTCTGGATTTCCACACCTTTTTGGGAGGCAGAGACAATATGGTCCTTCTCCATGCTGGGAACAGTCTTCCTTTTATATCAATTCTTAATTATCCCAACAAATTTCATGTTTTTTTAGCCAGAGAAATAAGGACAATCTGACAATACAGAGCAAAACACTCTGTTTGCAAAAAAAAGCAGGGGGAAAAAAAGGGGGGAAGGGGGTGTTCTTTTATATCTCCGTATTGGGGGAAGAAGAGATTGCAGTAAGTGGGCAAGAGTGAAAGCAAGCATCAAAAATCCAGCTCTTGGATATAAATACAGCAAGACAAGCAGTCCAGTCTTATATATGTTTAATGGGAATTACTCCCAAAGATCTGTGCACAGCATGGCAGCCTTTGTTGTTCATGTTTCCATACTACCTTTCTTCCTCAAAGGAACTCAGGGTGCCTCACAATAATTAAAACACAAGTAAAGCTAGAAGGACAATAAATACACCATTAAAAACGATCACACAAACATGACATTTTTTAAAAAAAGAGCACACTTGAAAATCATAACCACCATCTCGGAGAGAGTCTATCTTTGTTGCCAATGTGATTCTTAAAACCTTGTTTAAAAAAAAAAATGTTTTTACATTATGCCAGAAGGGAGGGGCCAAACTCATCTCCCAAAGAGAGGGCATTCCATAACCTGGGAGCAGCCACAGAGAAGGGCTGCCTCTCATGTTCCCACCTGTGAAGTTGAGTGTTGGGACTGAGAGAAAGACCTTTGAGGCTAAGAAATCTCATACAAACAGAATGGTCATTCAGATAGCTTGAACCCGAACTCTACAGGGTTTTATATCAGTCATAACCAGCACTTTAAATTGGGCCTGGAAACGGACTGGCAGCCAATAACGCTGCTGTAACAGAGCAGTTATATGCACTCTATAATCAGCCCTAATTAGCTGCCTGGCTGCAGCATTATGAACCAGTTGAAGTTTCCAAACTGTCTTCAAAGACAGCCCTCTACAGAGCATGTTCCGTAATCCAAGTGGGGTGTAACTAAGGGTTGTGTCCCTATAGCCAGATCTATGTTGCCAAAGAGCAGGAGGTGTATTTAAGAACATTTACTGTAGAACTTCAGTGGCTGCCAGTCTGTTTCTGGCCCAATTCGAAGTGCAGGTTATTACCTATAAAGCCCAAATGGCTTGGGTTCAGATTATTTGAAGGATCATATCCCATATGAGCCTTCTCAGCTTTTAAGATCTTCTGGGGAGGCCCTTCTCTTGGTTCCACCATATTTCCAAGCTCACTTGGTGAGGACACAAGAGAGGGCCTTCTCAGTGGCTGCTCCCAGGCTCTGGAATGCACTGCCCTGAGAAGCCAGGTTGCCCCCCTCACTCTTGTCCTTCCATCATCAGACAAAGACTTCCCTTTTCAGGCAGGTCTTTTGAGCAGTAAGTTATCTCAGGAATACTGGTTTTCAACTTATAAGCTTTAAATGTGTTTTGTTTTAATGTTAATGTATGTTTAACTGTTTGAAATGCAATATTTATATAGTGTTTTTAAATTTCTTATTTTATCTCTTATGAGCCACCTTGGGTCCTCTATGGGGAGAAAGTGACATATAAACAAACAAACAAACAAACAAACCAAACTGAGCAAGTGCTCCAAAATTAACAAACAACTGAGCTTTAATGATGTTATCAGGTGCTCATTCAATCATTCCATTGGAGAGGGGGCCACAGGAAGCTCTGTGTAAGAGCAGACTATAAATGATTTAAATGTAGTTCATATTTATTTATTTATTTTAAAATATCTTACCCCACCTTTCTCCTGAAAAAGGATCCAAGGTGGCTTACATCATTAATATTAAAAGGCTAAAACAGTAAATTATTCAAATATTTAAAAAGAATTAATAACATTATATAAAAATGTTAGGTAAAACAGCTCTAAAAACAGATTTAGAAGCAATAAAATAGACAGTCAGTCACTAAGGAAAAGCCTGCTTGAAGAGAAAGGTCTTTGCTTGCAAAAGAACTGCAAAGATGGGGCCAGGCCAGCCTCCTGTGGGAGGAAATAGTCCAGCAATGTTGGCAGTTTTATCTACTGTGGCCAAAATAGCCTCTCCCTATTTTGAAAAAGCATGGACTGACATCTTGGGCAGGATGCATAGCTGGCACATACCTATCCTTAAGCTTTGGGTGGGCAGCTAGTGCTGAAGTGTCTATAGGTGAGGAAGGGTACCCTCCTTCACACGTAGCACATTAATGAAGCCAGCTTTTGCAAAAGGACCAGAGTTCTCAGTTCCTCTTCTGCCTGTCACCAGAAGCCTTATTTTTGTCCCCTGTGCATGTTAATGATTTTTGCAGGTTAGTTTATAAAAGCTACACTAGTACAAAGTTTCTTTTAAACTGCTTATAACTATCACTCCAAGTCAGTGATTTTACAAAGCAAAGTGTGCTGCTTTTAACAATTTTAAAAACAACCATTAACTGAATTGATTTAAGTACTCCTAGAAATAATCCAGTGTGGATTAATATTTCTTTGTAAGTAACGTGATGGGGTAGAGGGGGTCCTTATTTTGCACCTGAGATGATTAATGTCAGTCTCCTCCTAATTCAAGAAGTGTTTTAAAGACAGTTGCTTCAACTGCACTTCAGAGACTTCTCCTGCTGTTCTACATTTTCTTCTGCCTTCCCCAACTTTTGACTTTGTTTGCTATTTAGGCCAAGGAGGTGTTATCTTGGACTAGCTATCCCTTCAGTCCTCTCATGGTATTGAGTCTGGTGTGATCAATTCCAGATCACAACAGTTCACATACAGCTGCAAAGCGGACAGCAGAGGCATGAGGACTGCATACTGTAGCAGAAGCTGGAAGAATTTGAAGCTCCAGAGGGGAAATAATATTACAGACGGGAAATAATATTACAGCAGGCCTTGAATGAATGAAAGACAAGTGACAGCACAATGGGAAGCAAAAACGTGCACCCCTTGGTTTCTTTTGATAAGGCCCTTGGCTTTAAAATTTTCAAAAGCCTTTTGCAAAGCCATCTGTTCAGAATTCTGGGCAAGAGCTATCTATTGCCCAAGAGTACACACAAGGAGGAGAAAAAGAAGAACTTCTGACAGAGAGAGAAAAGGGGATAGCCTGCCCACACATAGGTCTGCGCCAATTCACCATTAAGATACAACAGTAGCTAGTCTCAGCATGCATCTTCTGATAGATTCCCTGGAAGGAAACATGGCCCTCCAAAGGAAAAGATCCCCCCCCCGCACTATGGTACAAAATATAGATTTTTTTTACTTTAAAACAAGATGGTAGGCATGTATGTCAATGACTATAAAGTGGCAATAGACAAACCTTTTGAATAATTGGGGAAACCTGTATTCTTTGTTTTATCTGCTTTTTACAGTTTTATCCTCTCCTTTTTCCAGGGAACTTAGGACAGTGCCCATGGTCTGCCTCACCACATCCCTGTGAGGTAGGCTATCCATGAGAGGTAGATTAAACTTCCTTTTAGCGAGACCGATGTTGAATGGGCATATAATTCTGGGACTACACATATCCATGGTCGCTCTTCTTGAGGAAAGAGACTCACTTATAAATTGGCTCTTCCTAACAGTTTTTTGTGGTCTGTCAGTTGCCACCTGCTAGGATAAGGAGGCTTCCTTCAAATAATATGATATTTTAATTTTCCTCCCATCTTCAGATGAGTAGAAATTGTCATAACCAGAGACATAGTGCTGGTAGGTTATTCATAACATTGCACCTAGCTTATAGTGTAAGATTTGTACTTCGGGATGCAAGACTAACATCTAGAAAGGGATGGTGGAAGAATATTTCCCTTGCTGATATATTTTATGGCATTGCCTCTAGGAAGCTATTACTTGCTTTTGCTTTCAGGGCCCTAGTATAACAGATTATTCCTCATGGTAGAATTTAATGGAAAAAAGGAGACCTATAGAGCTTGATACTACAGATTGAGGTTCTCTAAAGGTTAAATGCTTCGGACATTACAACATGAGTCTAATTATATAATTGATGAGTCATCACTAGCTAGGTTCTAGTCAAAAGAACCTTTGACAATGGCAAAGAAAAAATATATAAATGAGGCAATTTTATAAGGATAACTTTCTGATCCATGGCAGAAGGAGACTTAGGGTTGTATCTGAGATGTGGCCCCATTTACTGTAACTCCAAACACAGTTGTTTAATGCATGCAGGTGGAAGCTCATCAGTCAATACAGCTCTCTTCTGGAAAGGCTCTGGCTTTACTGTACAGTATTACATTTGTTACCACAATTGCTGCTGTTTTGAACTGTTTCAATAGACTTTCAGATATGATTTCATTATTATGTACTGGGCAAGCCAGCAGTCCCAGAGCATTCCCAGAAAGAGGGACTGTAATCCACTGCTGAATATTTTACACCTAAAAAACACAGGGAGAGTTACCATAAGTCAGAATTGACTTGACAGTGTCAAGGTTTGAAACTCAGAGTGTACAGAGTGTTAAAATAATTAAGAAAACTGTTAAAGAAAATGCAACCCTGAAAACATACATTTTGCTTTACAAATGAGGTTTAAACAGCCGTCTACTCAAAGTCACTGCAAAACAGCCAGCTAGCTCCAGCAAGTCTGAAAGCAAGGTCAATGTTAAAACAACATTGCCTCGCAAAAGAATCTCTTTCATAGCTGACAGCTGAACATGTAAACAAATGATAAGGAAATCCAAAACAATTGAGATAAAAAACCTCCTAAAGCCCTAAAATGTAGATAGAGCAAATTGGTACCTGACCAACTTGATTCACTAGTACTTTGTGCTTATGGCATTTTACCTACCTAGTAAATTACTAGTAAATAGTAAATTACTATTAGTCAGATATTCCCACAGGTGCAGGGACCCATTTAATCTAAACAAAAGCAATGATCTGCCATAGCAGCAACTTGCTAGTCTCATAACTAATGGGAGTCGTACCTTCCTAAACGCAATAGAGATTTCCATTTAAAAAATTCTGATGGTTTATGCAGACCAACAGTTTACTACATTGGCAACATTCTGTTGGTTGCAGTTGAAGGAAATGTAAACATCTGAGAGAAATATAAAATAGGGAGGCAAGAGACACACATACACACACACTACACATGCTACACACACCAAATAGCAACAACACAGATACCAAGGAGTGCCAGGCATCATGTAGCAGCAGCCAAAAGAAAAAAAGGGGAAAAAAGCATGGATTTTCTTCCATACATTCAAACTGGCTTGGCTGGGTGACCACTTAGAATGTTGATCATGTGTGTTGAGTAATATGCTTAAAGGCTAAATATTGCTTTTTACTGATGTATTTTAGAGACAAACTCTGCTTTTTTATTGTGCTTTTAAAGCTGTAAGCTCTTGCACTTTTAGAATGTAATTAAAATATATTTTTTTATATTTTTATTGTACCTTTATGCTCCTGTATTTTGGATTGAAATCCAACTTAAATATTTGCCTGCAACTTAAGTTTAGTTTTCATATATTTTTTAAGAATGTGTGTCTAGTTTTTCCATAGCTGTAAGACCTTTCGATGTCTTTTACAATGATTGAAGTATTTGCACCTACAGCGTCTTCATAGCTGCAGGACTGATTTCTGTCTAAGCAAACTCGGCCTGTAACTTCTCAAAATGTTACATATTTTCAACAACTCTCAAGTATTCTTATTCTTATGGAACACAAAAGCAATGTAGATGTATAAAACTTGTAGAATTAGACAAGCTGATATTGTCTGGAATCATTCCAACAATAAAAAGACTTATACCTTGATAATCAGATGAACTTTTATCTGCTTATCTGGTTTCATACTGGAATTATCCCTTTCAAGGATAAATACCAGCTGTGATGAACACAGGCTTCTAATTTCTCCCAGACATCTATGAAGATCTATGGACCTCTCAGGGAGGTTTTTCAGGCATCACACTTTCTGGCCTCACAATAGCACATTTTTTCCTCCAATGAGTTCACAGGAGCAGGCATAGTTCCCCTCCTCTACACAGCAACCATGTAATGTTGATCAGAAAAAGGACTGGCTGAAGGGCCCCCCCCCCCCCATAGGTTTCACAACTCAGTAATAATTAAAACTCTTATCTCCCAAATTCCAGTCCAACACTCTAAAAACTACACTAGGATGTTAGCACTCTGAGCTCTATTTTTATATATATTTGTGCAATATGGACTGTTAAATACATTCGCATGCAGTTTATACTTCAGCATGACATTTTAATATTCTATGATTAAATTGTCATGATCATGGGATATGTAGTCAGAAAAATGTAAAATGGAGTCAGATAGGTTCTGTGTGAAGATGATTTGAGAGACTTTGGAATGTGTTTTTCTATGCACCATGAAAGTGTTTTTCTGAAGACCGTTACAGCCAGGAACGAGATAACTTGAAGGCCAAACCAAGAGGCCCTGGAAGACTCAACATTCTGAGCTAATTGGAGAAGAGATAACAACACCTGCACTCTCATGGGAATAATGAGAGAGGTGGTACAACCTCTAAAAAGTTAATTGGTTAACAGCCAGAAAGGCCAAGAAGAAGGGAGGAGTTAGGAGGGTAGAAAATGGAAGATGGGTTATGTGAAATGTGTTCAATTGTGTTCACTGATTCCTGATGATGGATTCTGTTCTGATGATGGTATGAGCATGTAACTTGAAGGAGAGAGGATGTAAGTAAAGGAGAAAGCAAGAGGTGGGGGCTAGCCCACTATAGCCACCATAGCCTCTGTAGTTCAGCTTAGTAGTTCATTTTTAATGGGAAATAGTTATTTTATTTAACTGCAAAGATATTTGAATATGTTCTTAAATGCTAATGCTTTTGCAATATAAACTGATTTTCTAATGAAACTTTATTTTTCTAATAAAAAATTTAATCATAAAATTCCTTATTGAGGACTGGTCTCTTGAACAGCAGGGTCTGGCTAAAGGAGAGAGGGCCACAAAGTAGCTACATTTAAGAGTCCTACCTCACTGAGCTGTTGTGAGTTTTAAGGAGTCACAAAGCCCATGTGCCTGTACTTGCTAAGTACTGAGTAAGTGCAAAGTGTTCTTTTTAGGTCAGACTTGTTCAAAGGGCTTATGCTACACACTGCTGAGGTCTAGGGACTCGACCCAGCGAGAAGGTGGTAGATAAGCGCAACATTATTTTACCGCAACATTAAATGCAATGTTTCTTTTCTTCAAAGTACCAGGTTGGCTGAATTCCTGAAATCCTGGTTTTAATTCTTTTTTAAAAAATTCACAACTTCTTCCATCTACCTCCAAGTGCAGGAAAAAAGTTACATGCAATTGGTGCAAACAATGTAACTATTCTGACAAAATCCATAACCAAATTAGTGCACTTGACAATTTAAATAGAAATTAACTAGTCTGAAATACTGTTTAGATACTGCTAATATAACAGGGACACAATTTTCTATTACTGTTTTTTTTCTTAGCAATGCCTTGCCAAGCAACTAAGCAAAACATCTGGGTCAAAGGATTTGAATAATGATGTTTTTTGAGACACCAAGTATCTTAGCACTACTTACTACAGGTTCAACCAGTTATTGTCAATTTTCCTTCTCCATATGATTATTTCATCATGAGTCTCTGTACTGATGTGGAGAAAGTTCAGAATGAATCAGGTTTAAGCTTGGAACAGATTAGAAAATTCTGTTTTTCCACTGAAGTTTTGGATGCCCACTAGAATTGTGCAAGGTCCTTTTTGTTATGAGATACAATTGCATCCCTGAACACAAATGCTCCCTTCCTTCCTACTTGCAAATGCCATGAAACAATTCACAAGTTGTAATCTCTGTTGCCTGGACTTTCATTCAGAACCTGTGGCCAGTCCAGGCCTGAACATCTCCTGACCCATAAAGCTGAACACAGCACATCAGCTACATAGCACATCACTATGGCCCTCCTAGTGCGACACATAGCATTAGATGCTCCTCTCAAATACCCCATCTCTAGTGTTCCCAGTTTGCTAGAAAGTCATAAAAAACAAGTGGTATCCCCAAATGGGTCCAATCAGGGTTCTCATTCTTGCTGTCTGAGGTGAAGGCACAGATGGAGCCCTCCATCCTATTCCACATACAGAAAGCAACAGGACAAAACAATGGATCTTTAACATTTATGACACACTAGAATCCTCTACTACTCCCAACTAGATTAGGGAGGCCAGCATAAGCCATGTGACACAGCACTGTCTTCAAACAAAAGGTAACCATGCCTAATGGTGATATCAATCAGAACTAAGCAGTGGTGGGACCAGTCAGAGCTAATGTTATCAACACCATAGTATGTTAAAGAAACTTTAGTTGAGGTGAAAAACTTGAGTATGGGCTCAATGAAACTCTTTTCCTTGACAGATTTAAAATCTACACACACACAGAAACGAAATATCACAAGCAAAAATATTACATATTTCAGCTGCAAACAGAATGCAGCACTTACTGTCAGTTGCAGTGTCAGTGTTATTTCTGCTAATAGAACCAGAGACAATACCTTGTGCTTAAATTTGTTAGAATTCTTGTTCTCTTTCTTATTTAGATCAATGAAGTAGTGGGTAATGCGCTCCTTGGATTTGGAATCCATATCCCATGAAATCTTGAAGGAATCGCAGGTGATGTTGCTGATCTTGATGTTGTGTGGAACTGGAAGCTCTTCCATTTCTGCAATTCCACTATCCTGTGATTTATTCCCTGTACAGAATTGGGGTTAAAAAAAGATGTCCTTGTTAACAACACATCACTTGCATGGGTGTTGTTATGCCAACTGTACTTTTCCTGGAAAGTGTAAAGGAACTGTTTCCTTAGTAAGGACACAAAGTCAGAGTTGAGAACTATTTAAGATTTTCAAAATACAGGTAGAACTAGGGGGCAGAGCCACAAAAGGCACAGCCACAGCAAAACCTGCCAGGAGAGTGTCACAGCAAATATAGCCAGATAATGGGAGAAATGCAACAGAACTGGAAGCTTTTCGGATCCTGAGATCTCCCCCATAAGCAGAACAAGACAGTTGCATGGGCTATACCATTATTAATTATTAACTTTATTTCAATGTGTTTTGTTTTCAGGACATTTTTATACCACCCACCATCTTTTCTAAAAAAAGGAAAATTTAACACTTTTAATTTAGATCCAGTTTCAAAGTCAGAAGCTTCCCACATTTTGACTAAAAATAAATAAATAAATAAAAATAAAAATCCAGATTAGGTACTGCCACAAACCTGGGAAGGAATCTCTTCTTACTACTATCAAATTAGTGAACTACACACTTCGCAGCTAGTTCTAGGTAAATCTTTGGCATCTTCACCCTAAAGCTAGCCACCTCTTTCATAGTGCTAGTTGGTTAGGCCTCAGCTCAAGGACAACCACTCTGCAACCTCTCTGAAGTATTTGGGGTTGCCATCCAGCTGGTACCTCCTTTCCCTGATATTTATATTTAATCCGCTTGTTGAGTGAAAAGGTCTGTTTGGTATAAACTCTGTCTCTTCTTTTGCATAGTGAGAGCAGACATTTCATAATTATTATGTATCTTTAAAGTTACACTTAAAAATAAATAATGAGTAGAGTTTTCCTCAGGAAGAAAAAAAATAAATTTATTTGGCGGGGGGGGGGGGAGAACAGTAAATGGAAAGGTAATTTCTCAGGTATTCAGGATGAAGGGTAAAATAATTGTTATATATTTTAACACACACTTTAAGTTTAATCTGCCTCTCATGGTTAACGTACTTTATAAACTACTCTCCGGCACCCAAAACGAGAGGTGAACTAATTGCACAGGCTCCACCCACACCACTCCCTCGAGGACTCCTTCCTCCCCTCCTCCCTAAGATGGATGCCTCACCGGCTCCCTCCCTAACTGCCTCTTGTCATTACCTTCCTTCACATTCCAGGTGCACCAACCAATCAGCATGCAGCCCTGCACCCAACATTCCATCTCCCATCCGCCAACCATTTCTGCATCCAACCCATGCACACTTGTCAATCATGTATACATGGTTCTACAATATCCAAACCTGCTATCATAATTTACATATACATATACTGATATCTAGGCAGACTGGATGAAATCACCTCTGATATCCCATCCTTTGTTCAGGCATAACTCCCCTGCAAGTGCGGGTATCACATTTTTATTCCCTAAGTAAAAAAATAAATAAATCCTGAGCGAATAATAGAATCATAGATTTGTTCAGGGTTGTTGTTTTTTAACTTAGGGAATAAAAATGTGATACCCATACTTGCAAGGGAGTTAACAAAGCCATAAATTTATTTCAAATACGAACAGACATAGCATTTTCGATTCAAAAACAACAGTGTTTAGAATTGTGATTGTCCATAAATTGACAAGACCTCAGTGATAACCAGACAGAACACCATTTTACTGTACAAAGTAGTACTTGCTACCTGGCAACATGTTGTAAAAGTAATGAAGCAGGGCCTGGAAAATGTGCATCTTCATGCACAACACATGGGCATTTATATTCACATAAGCTGTGCCTGCCAAAAGCAATGGGATTATCCACATGACTAAATGTTCATTAACTTTAGTTAAGACTTCACAGTCTGGTTCACAGTAAATCAAAGAAAATGTGGGGCTGAGCCAATGCATTTGTGTGGGTCCTGAGAGACATATGAAGTAATTAATGTCAGAGAGAACTGTTATGGTTCCAAAAATAATTGCTTTACTAATTTAACAGCTAACCCCAGCTACTATAATAGCCAAGTGGGAAAAAAAGGGTACTAAAATTAATCTTAGTTGTGCCATTTTAAGCAGGATATTGTGAAGTCTTCAAGTTCTTGCAGCAGGAATGGAAATCTTTGATAATAATGTTAGTAAAAGTTACATTTTTTGTTTCTGCAGTCCCTAGAAACCACCAGCCATCATAGTCACTTGATACTGGGAGGTGTAGTCTGAAAAAGTACCTTTTTCAAGGTCTAAATATGATAATGATAAGGAGAATGATAATAATAGTAATAGCAGTGCACTATGTAAATTTATTAGTCCACATTTAATTCCTGCTCTCTAACTAAATTCTCAGTCTAAGAATTCAGATTCCCCCACCCATGATTTATTTTTAATTGTTCTGTCTTTGCCCAGAATCCTGTTTCCATAGGTTGCTGCAACTAATTGTGGCTAACTGAAGAGGTGTCAGGGTGCACCTCTGTTGCATGCATGGTCATATGCCTAATTGTACAAGCAAGATGTGCCCCAATATCTTGTCAATTAGCTGCAATTAGCCACAGCAAGTTATAGAAACACTACTAGGATTCCAACCTTTATATTGCTGCTAAAATTTGCATTTTATTATTATCCATCTTGAATGCTTCTTTCAGTGGAAACACAGGATTTAATATGTAAGAAATAAACTAATCTCCAGGTTTGGCCCCTCCCTTTTTTCTTTTTTTTTTCTTTTCTTTTTTGCTCATTGTTCCCTTAAACCAGCAGAGAGGGTGGTTAACGGAAGACTGGTTCCCTTGGACCTGGCTCTCTGTTCTTCATGATCAAATGCACATCTGGACACTGCGGGGTACGGCAGAGTCAGCCCTGTTATGTGCCAAAAAAAAGAATTTAAGGTGCACACAGGTTGCAGAGTCACAGTTTTAGCTGTTTAGAGAAGTGAGTATGGTCTTAATTCCTCCCAGGCAACAAAAGCAGCTGGGGAGAAGGAAAAGTCTCAGTTCAGGGAATTTTTCTTGGGCCAGACTAGATTCCAATTTTGGAAGGGACTTGTTCAACAGGAAGCTGGATTGGATTTTAAAAACAATTTTTAAAAAATTAAATGGATTTTTAAAATGCAAATTAGATTTTTTTGGGGGGGTGTAAGTAGGATTTTCACCTTTTATTGTTAAAATGCATTTTGCTTGGAAAAAAAAGCCCTACCCTACCTGATGGTAGTTTTAATTTAAAATATTTTATTGATGAAAGATCTCACTGTGCAATGGGGATTATGAATTCTAATTCTATATTACTAGATAATGGCAGAAATCCTGTTGCTTAGTGTAATAAGCCACACTAGAGTGGCTTATTTGAATCAGTTAAACTTAGGGAGGAGTTGACTCACCAAATTCCCACTGATTCAATGGGCCCACTTTAGTGCCATTTAACTACGCTAGGCAACAGGATTTCAGTCAACTAGTTTATTTACATAATTGGGGGGGGGCGGGGAGGAATTTTGTAAATAGGGTCCAACAGTTCTTGGACAGGAGCCTCAATATAACAGGGTTCCATGGGGTTCTATATAGATTACTTAAGTTAATCATTGTGTCTCCCCAATTACTCAGTCTAGAAGACACCATTAGACAATACTGCAGTCCTAGAATTCTTAGAGCTTTTTCCTTTTTTGTCTCTTGACATGGTATAATGTTGAAATCTACAGGCTTGCTTTCAATAGCTCCCTTGAGTGATGCTGATCCCTTTGGAGCAATAACCTAGCTATTGTCCCTTTGCAACTTTGTGTAGACACAGTCAAGCCCTCACCTGCATCTTTGAAAGTGCACACCTTCAGATACTGGAAGTACCAAGAAACAGAGGATTACTGAAGGTGGAGACAATCTGAGCAAGGAGACTATGAAAAATATCTATTAAAATAGCAAACAGAAATGCAGTTTGGGGTGTGTGTGATATGATTAAATCAAGTATTTCTGAGCAGCAATTTAAATCACAATTCAAACAACATGCTTTAAAACAAATCAAACATGGGGAAGAGCCACAGCAAAGGGGGCAGAGGCAGGCATGATAATTTGGCCATTTACCCTCCAAGCATACAAAACACAGCTGAATTGTGATCAAAAGAGAATGGCTGAAATTCTCACGGGGAACATTTCTGGCATCACACTAATACACAGTACTATCGATTAGTGGAGCACTGAGGAATTTTTTTCAGTCAGAGGGCTACATTCCCTCATGATTACCCTTACAGAGGGTGCAGCTGAGAGGTAAACACAGCCTATGCCACACACCAAGGGCAACTTATGGCCCCTCACCTTCCTGCCTATGCCTCATGCTCAGATTGGCCAGATAGGCAAAACTTGGTAAGACAAATCTGGCTACCCAGCAAAGGCATTCTATTCTTGTGGTAGCAAAGAAGCTCCAATGTCATGAGGAAAGGAAGTGCTGGAAACCATGTTGCTATTTAAATGGAAGCATTTAAATGTGTGTTTTGTGAGGAAAAGTAGAACTGAAGAAACCAAGGGAGGGAAGGCTTTGTCTGAGATCACTCATCACCAGGGAAGCTTTGCAATGAACTGCATCTGCACACAAAATATACACACTACCACTTCAAAATATTCAGACTTGAAAAAATGATGCCATGGCAGAGGTTTAGCAACTGTATCTGCCTTCCCAAGAAAGTACTGTCCAGATGTTTCGACATCCTCTTCTATAATGCTCAATCACTATAATAAGGGACCTAGGAGAGGGTGATAGCAGCAGTCACATTTTATGGATCATTTTATGATTTGAAACAAACTGGTGAGACTCCTATTACATAACTAATACTGGCATAGAGGCTTAAATTTCAACAGTGAACTGCCACCAACGTCTTAACTGATGGCAGTTCACTACTGAAATTTATGCCAATGGAGTTATGTCACTCGGTGTTAACTAATAGGATTCTGGCCTCTGTGTTCTTTTCTGATAGAACACAGCTGTTAAAAAATATATCAGAATCTAAACTACGAAACCTCAAATCACCTCCTGAACATGGAATCTGGTTAGTTCTTGTTATTTTTGGATGAAGTTTAGAAGAGACAGTGTGGTTTTATAGATAGGGTGTCAGACTAGGACTCAGGAGACCAGGGTTCAAATCCATGCTTGGCCATGCTTACCATCTCTCTAGGGATGGAATGGCAATGGTAAACCATGTTTTGATATCTCTCATATCTCAAAAACCCTATTAGGAATGTCATAAGTTGACATAACAGCAATAACATAAAGACATAAGAAAAGCCATTCTGAATAAGCTCTAACACTTTGTTTCTTACACTGGCTAACCAGATAACCTTTAGAGGGTCAGAAGCAAGATATGAGTGGCACAGTGCCCTTGCTCTCACTCAACAATGAAGGGTATGATGACACAGGGAGGTTGTCATAGGTTTACTCAGGTTGATTTGAAATTGCAATTCATATAGAAATGTTTAATTATCTTGTTGCAAGAGTCCACACTCCACTTTCCAATGACTAAAATTTTTACCTGGATCATAGCCTCCCACCCTATTGACACCACCCTCTTCCTCACCTTTGCTTCACCCCTCCCCTCTATCTGTCTTTTGTCTTGGCTTCTCTCCCCTTTTTTAAAAAAATTGACAGGTGATACAGAACTGATTTAATATAATTGCCAGCCTAGCTCAAAAAGAACCAACTAAAGCTCTAGTCTGCCTGAAGTAAAATGGTTTATGATAAGGATGAGAGCATTTCCTAGAAATAAGAATAAATATAAATAAGAAATAGGATAAGCATGGAAGTGCCTTGCATGCAGGAATGTAACTGCTTTTTTTTCTCTTGAAATGGGGATTTGGAATTTGAGGGCGGGGGCTACTTGTGCAGGTCTGTCAGGATGTTTTTATTTCTCTCGTCAAGGAGGGCGGAATCTAGAGGAGAAGGAATTTACACTTTGATTTGCAATTTGTATCTATGTGTAAAAAAAGAAAAAGAAGAAGGTGGGTGTGAAAAGCCTCTCCTATTAATGTGATCAAGTTAATTAAAAGGAGAATTGAGCACATGCTGGAAGATTGAAAAGGTGACAGATCAAAGAGAAGAAAACACCGATGCATCTTGTAGGTTTCTCTGCCCTCAAGTACTGCTGCCTTTAACTTATTATTATTAAATGTTAATGTTAATAATGTTAATAATAATAATAATTCACACAATACTATAAGCAGTTGCAGATATCAGAAATCACACCATCAGAGCTACAAAAACGGCAATATTAGGAACAGCATACATACTGTGTCAATATTTAACAGATACATAGGTTTTTGGTTAAAACTTGTATCTGTTACATAATAATAGTCAATGTTTTTATAATTTTGACTGTGCCCGGAGTTGTTGTTGTTGTTGTTGTTGTTGTTGTTATTATTATTATTATTATTATTATTATTATTATTATTATTATTATTATTATTATTATTATTATTATTATTATTATTATTATTATTTCCCTGCCTTTTTCGGGGCTGGGCAAGCCTGGGGAAGCCTCTAAGACCCAGCGCCGATCAGCTGTGAGGCGGGGAGGGGGGGTGGAGCGGAGACTAGCACAAAATGGCTGCCGTCTCCCTGCTGGTTGCCGGCTCTCAGCTGTTTGGCGCTCTTTTTCTGGCTGTTCCGCAGCTACCAAGGCACTGTGAGGAGCCGGGCTCAGTCTACAGTACCTGGTAAGTGACTTTGTTTTAATTTTTTTGACTTTTTTCCCCCATAGGAACGCATTAATTAAATTTCAATGCATTCCTATGGGAAATTTGGTTTCGACTTACAAACTTTTCGACTTATGAACGGACTTCCGGAACGGATTAAGTTCGTAAGTCGAGGGTTGACTGTATAGGCAATGACATATGCCAGAAAAAAACAAAGCAATATGAGTGGAATCATTATGAAAACACACACACACAAAACCCAGTAGCCCCTGTTGGCCAAACAAAGAGTAACAAATGGCCAAGCAAAAAGACTGGAAATACTCATGATAAGCTGTACATCATGTAGTTGACGGAGAAAAACTCCAAATTCACCATGATAACTATAGCTGAAACAAGTGGATACATGGTAGTGTAGTCGAGCCCTATGTTTCTAATACTGTCTTTTAGCACATACAATTTCAACTATAGATTTGTTTTCCGATGTGTATTTTGACTCTGCTTTTTACGAGAGCAAAATGTGTTGGATTAGCTTGTTAGCATGCAAAGCACTGTCCAGTTTTTCTCTCATTAATGAGCCCTTCCATTTTTCCTGTCAGAGCCAAATTATGTCACCAATGGTGTTTGCAACATGTTTCTTTAGACTGTATCTGAGCTTTTACAAAAGTGTGCCCAGGAATTATTTTTCACTGCTATAACCTTCATTGACCTGTCCAGGTACCCTATAAGTTACAGTGCAGTTTCCTAAAAAAATTTTCATCAAATTTTCTCAGTTTGCATCAAGACAGTGATACAGAAAGACATACCAGCCATTGACCCTTACAAGGAGCAACGCCTATACTAAAATTAGACATTTCCCCTGCATAGCAGCTCTTCCCTGCAGTGGTGCCACCAACCAGTGCTATTGTGGCAAGGATTGTGTGATGTTTATCAGCTTCATACTGTGTAAGAAGAGAGAGATGCGAAAAGACAATGCAGAAAGGAAAGAGGCAGAGACACGGCAAAGGGTGAAAAGGACACTGCAGCATGAAGCCAGCGGCACAGAAAGAAGAGGCCAGAAACTGCTGGGTTGACAACATTTTGCCCCACTTCTACTGAAGATTCATATAAATATTCTGTATATTGTCCCACAGAAATACTTGAGGGGTGTCTGTGTAAAGAACAAAAGGTCCAACCTTCCCCCTTCCACAATGTTGTGGTCTTGGATGTGTGTGGGGAGGGATCTGGAGATGGAAAGATGAACAGAGATAAGGAGAAAGCAAAACTAAAGAATTTGGTGCTACTGAGAAACTTCTAAGGGATGTGGCTTTCATTTGTTTTCCTGCCTTGGCTCAGTTCAAAACAGATCCTTCCAGCCGATTTGAAGAGAAGCATGAGATGTTTGTGTTTATCTGAAGGGGGCATGGGTTAAGAAAAGACTGAGGAACACTTTTTATGCTGGCTACAGGTTGGGTATTTGTAATGTTGAGCCGTGGCTTCAGTTGCGTGAGAGCTTTAGGGACAAAACTATATATTACACATAGCCCACAATTAGATCTGAAATCATGTTTGTGCTTAAGAGCTTTGATTTACACAAACTTTCATGTGTGAGAAATCAGGCTTAAAAAGGAAGAACATGCTTATGGTCTAAAGACCAATAATCAAACAAAGCAAACTGATTTGCAAATTATGGGAGGTGGATAAAAAAAACCTCTTGCTGTGACAATCACACACAATCAGTTCTCCAGGAATCCCTTCCTTAAGTGGCGGATTATCAGTTCAGCTCTCAGTTGCAGAGACTGTAAGTCAGTTCCAGCAAACAAACCAATTGGTGACTTAGGCCCACTCGTCCACTATTAACAGCTATAAGGTGCAATGCAATAATGAAGCTGGAACTAACCATAGCATACAATATGTGTCATGCACCTATTGCCTAAGTAATTTGCTATATATGTGGCCCTTAATAGCTGCAATTTTCCAGCATCTTCTGGGAGCACAGAAACCTCTTAACACTATAGGAAACCTTCCTTATTGTTATTAATTTGATGTACAGTTATCACTGATAGACCTATCTCTAGTTCATGTCTACCAATAGCTCATTTGATCACATACTGTAACTGGTGACTTGTGTTGAATGTTCAATTACATCCAACTTTTTTTTATTAAAAAAAAACCCATTGTATGACTGTAAAAAGATACAAATGTTGGGATATTATGGTAATTCAATTTCTTTGGCTGATCTCTGAACCAAAGAAAAAGAGAGGAAACTGCTTTGCATTCTTTGTCTCTCTGCACTTTTGATTCCTTTTCCTCCTCAAGTAAAAAGCCATAGTATCAAAAGCTCTACACACACCCCACCCTGTTGCGGAAGATACTTTTGTTAGGGAGTTGACACCACTCAATGCAATCTTATACTGTCTGTTCAGAAGTAAACTTCAAAAAGAAAATATGCATAGAATTGCAGTCTCAGGATACAACACTACCTAGCCAAGATGACTGTGGGTTGGCTCAGTTAAGCGAGCTGAAATTGTGCTGAATTCAAAACCCTCCCATCCTAGGCATGGTGGATATTACTCAGGACTACCCTGATCCTGGCTTAACTTTAATACAGTGGCATAAGCCTGGGTTGAGAGCGGTGGTTCCTCCTCTTCTGCACCTGTTCTTTGCTCTTTGGCTGATTCATCTCACCCAGTGTAGCAGCTGTGCAGGCAGATCTCAGATCAGCCAGCACAAGGGCTGTGTGCCAACATGAGAGGCTTCTGCTCATTCCTAACCCACTACAGCTAGTGCATCTTTGAGTCTGGGTTACACGGCCTTTGACTCTTTTCTTTATTTCCCAATATACTAATTGTCCTTCAGATGAGCAGTCACAATGGTACAGGATACTCAAATAATGATAAGTACTCCAAAACAGCGTTCCTCAACCTTTTTCAGTCCGCGGACCGGCTGGGGAAGGCGGGGCACCCCCCGCACTCGCGCGCATGTGCGGACAAGTGCTCTCTCTCCCTTGCACAGGCGCACGCGTGCGCTCGTGCACATGCGCATGTGGCAGTCCGGCACTCACACGGGCGTGCTGGAGCGCGCACGCAGGCGGAAACGAGTGGCGCGGGGGTGAGTACGTGCGGGGGGGCGTGATGTCTGTCTCGGCGGCCCGGTCTGGCCCAGGCCACGGACTGGCACAGGGCCGCGGACCGGGGGTTGGGGACCTCTGCTCCAAAAGACTGATAGGATCACAATGCTAGCCTTCTTGCTTTTATTTTCATTTCATTTCTTTAAACAATGAATGTGTCTTTCCCCTGGTCACCCTGAGCTGATACTGAACTCATGGCTGTTTTCTAGACATGTTCAAACAACATGAAAAAAAGGTTTGAGGAAATTTGTAACAAAGCATCAGAAAAATGGCTTTGTCCACACACATTTTCCATTTAATAAAAGCACCACAGATTTCATGGTCTAGTACCTTTTTGATGTGAGTTTTCTTTCCCCTTGTTTAATGAACTATCACTTTGCTCAGTTCACATAAAAAGTCTGAATTAACACATGCAAATAGATATCATGGACAAATAAAGGAAAACAAGATGCATAAAGATGGAGCATTCCTTCCTTTAAAAAAGTTATTTATAGAGTGCATAGTTATTCAATTAACTGAGCCACCTCCCCAGTCACTTCGCATTTTATACATGCCTTTCAAAGAGTGTAACAGTAGAAACAGCTTCTCTGGAATATTTATTTATCAGATACTAATGATTCAAAAATTAAATAAATTATTTAAAAAAACAATTGAACTGAAAACGTAAAAATTCTACTCATTATCAATAGACTTTATAGAATGACTTTTATTTTCCACAAAATCCAATGCTTATTGGGAAGTTTCTCCTCAAGAGACATAGTTGGAAGGAGAAGTCAAAAAACAAACCACACACCTCTAGATAGATGCAAAACCTCCCTGATGAATTTTGTTACTTTTGCATTGCTTTATATCTTTTTTATGTGCAGACCTAAAACGTATGCTATAAATATACAAAATTCATGCTTTGAAACATGTATCATCCATATAAAGGGTGAAATCCTATTGTCATTCCCAAGTAGAGTAGACTCACTAAATTAATGGGATTTATGTAAGTAAAATCCTGTTCATTCATTGGGTATACTCTTGTTGGGACTTGTTAGCCCATGGTCAGAGAGTCAGGAGTTGATACAGGCAGAACCAGGTTGTATAAACCATCATTAGAACTGAAAGAATAAGGCTGATTACATGGCCATGTAGTCTAGTCCACTGTTTGGTCTGCTGCAGGGATGGGCTGATTCACTTCTGATTCACTCCTAAAGACAGCAATCAGATGATGTCTTTGCTGGAGTAAACCAGCATGCCTCCAGAGCAGTCCTAGCCATACCTTTCTAGCCCCTATTGGGGGCATCTATTTTTTGGTGTGGCTAGAATCGCTCTGTTTTGGTTTGTTTCCAATGTGTGCTATAGCTGGAAATGAATCAAAAACAAGCTTTTATGTCAATTGCCAATACTGTATAATGAAGTAGATTAATAAGAGAGCAACTTCAGGATACTGGCAAATTAAACATTTTCTTGGCTCTGTGGAGGATCTGAAGAAGTGATTTTTTAAAAAAGCGTATTAGGGCAGTGCATACGTGTTGCATCACTTTTTTAAAAAAAGTGCTAAATGGAAAATTTCTTCCTGGAAGCAGGAGGAAACAGGAGGGAACAATCAGGGGGATTTTTTTGTTTGCTTTCTCAATCAGCTCTTGACTAGCTCTTTCTACTGGCATACAGCAAATGCTTTGCACCTTCACACAGGCTTGTAAATAGTTATGTGTGGTGGATAAAATTTACCTCCAGGTAATCAATCTAACATTTATAGAGGATTAATGTTTTACATACTTATTCTCTCAGTTATGTGATGATCTGTAAATTTGAATCTGCATTTAATATAGATAGGTTCTACATTGGCAATTACGTCAAATGTAGGTCCTTTCAGTATCACATATGGCAACATTAAAAAAGCAGGTTTTCTATCAAAAGGCCTCAGCAATACAACCTCCCTAGTTACATAGTCCAAAGACCAACCCAAAGTGAAAAGATTTACAGGCACCAAGTGAAAGCCATACAACCAAATGCTTTTCCTAGCTGTTGTAGACAGGATTTCTTGCTAACTCCCCCTACAGTTCTCTTGCTTGGCAAGAGTTGGGTTGTGGACTGTTTATTTTTATAAGTGTTGGAGCAACAACAATTTCAACACAATCCAGGAAGTTCAGGAAGGCAGCTGCTCACAACTTCCTTGAACGCCTAGAGCAGCGGTGGCAAACCTTTGGCACTCCAGATGTTCTAGACTAGAACGACACAGTCCTTTATCATTGGCAATACAACTGGTGATTCTGTCAGTTACAGTCTAAAACATCTGGAGTGCCAAAGGCTTGCCATCCCTGGCCTAGAGCATCTGGTGACAGTGATGGGATCCTCTAGACACTTGGGTAACTCTCCCCTTATTACTCAAAAAAGTAGTAAGTAATTATAACAATGTTATTTTCTAACATGTCACCTCCAAGCTCTGGTTCAGATGCCAGGTACAACATGCCCAAGCCTTCCATTAGGCAGGGTGAAGTAGCTGCTTTAGACAGCAGAATCCAGGAGACAGTAGCAAGGTATAGGTGGAAAGACTTGTGTGCTAACCAGTCTACCAAGCACCCCCTACAGGAGATTTCTGCCTTCTGGTACACTGGAGGATGCTGTCCCATCATCAGTGTGGCAGATTAAGTTGTGAGCTCAGCTGGCTTCTTTACCTACAGTGGGAGGGGCACTATTTAGTCCTCCACTTTAAACGGTAAAATGTTGCTGAAGGCCATGGTCAAATTCCATACCAAATTCTGTGAAATTTCATATGGATGGTGCTTCCCTTTATACTGATAATATGTAGTAAAGTGATTAAAGTAGAAAAAGACCATCTGAACATAGACACAGAAAAGTTGGTACATGCTGCGCTGATTTTAAGAATATAACCAGGAAATAGCCACCTCAGTGATGTATGCCTGGCGGGGAACACCACATACCCTCAACCCCCTAGAACTCAATGTGACAAATATGTGTCTGAGCTAACCTTAGTGATGAAAGCTGTGAATAACTGTTTCTCTGTTCTCGCCCCCACCATATTATCCCATAATTAATTCACAAATGGCTAATTGTATAATTAAGCTATTATCCCTATGAGCAGTGATTAAAAGAATGTCACAGTTGTCAAGCCCTGTGTTAGTTCATATTGTGCTAGCAGACTCCCACTTTTCATTACTGCCTTCCTTCCAGAATAAACACCAAAGGTTTGCAAAATTATTTTAATTGCAAAATGAATAGCCCTTTTAAAGAACACACATTGTAGAGGCAATTTTCTACTGATTCCTCTGCTTTAAAAACAAAATAATTCTTCATTCTCTCAGGCACCAGATTCAGGTATAAATACTTAATTCTTTGATAGACACCTTTCCAATACACAATGACATCTTGCTCACCTTTTTTTCTCTTAGCTCTCTAGCTCTCCCTTAGTATGAAAGATATACAAACACTACAGTTCATTGATATGAAGATTAATCAATCATTTCTGGATCTGTGTATGGGGAATCTACTCCTAATTGGCAGGGTGAAGGGTGACTTTTTGGCTTGGCCCATAGATAGGCTGCTTGAGCTCTCAGATATTTTCTTCCCAAAACTTTGTGGCCAGGGATATCTCTGATTTACAAGGAACATGATGGGCTAAGAAGCAGCAACAAGGACTGACATTTAACTGGATTTGTGCGAAAATCTCAGGGATTCTCAAAGAGATTGTCTGCAAGTCTATATCATAAAGCAGCAAAGAAATCTTCTCCACTATGACCAACACCACAGGAACTGTTGGGCTATTTTGAGTGTTCACCATAAGAGTGTCCACAACAATGCCTTGAATATCATTCAAGCTCTCTTCCTTCTACAGTTGTATCAGATCCTACAAGTGATGCACATGCTAGCCAAGAGTGGGGAACCTGCAGTCTTCCAGATATTCTTAGACAACAACTTCTGTCATCCCTCAGCACAGGCTGTGCTCCCTGGGGCTAATGGGAACTGGAATCCAACCACATTTGGAGAGGTATACATTCCCAACCTCTGCCTTAATCCAAAGGCTCCACACTGTCTTACTATCACAACCATGTGCATCTATTATATCAAGAATGGGAAGACTTTGGCTCTCCAGGCCTTTCAGCCTACATCTCTCATCATTCTCAATCAGTACAGCTGATGGTAAAGGTAAAGGTAAAGGACCAAGCAACGGTAAATAGTAAAGGACCAAGCAAACGGTAGTCAAAATTTTTTACAAGGGCCTAAAGTTTCACAGCCTGGAGTCACACAGTTCTTGTTACCTGAGAGCTCTTGATCCCTTTTCTTGCAGGTTTATTATGTCATGTTGTTGTGCTTAATAGTTATCTAATTTAATGATTAACTTCAAAAACATATTTGCTTCTCCTGGGCAGGCCACACAAAACCCCAAAACAAAGAAACCCCCCGCAACAACTCACTGAACTCTTGTATTGTTTGTCCCCCAGTGGCAACTGCTCCTCAATGTTAGCATCTTTCCTTAGCCTCTCCTGCCCCCAGTCAGTAACTGTGATGATGCATGTGAATATATATATATTATGTATGACATTATGTCAGGTGGTGCATTGTGATGCAACCAGAAACATAGCCAGGGTTGCCAGAGCATACAGAATTCACCAGTCCCCTGGAAAAGGGAGGCTGAAGGCTGGTATAACACATGAAGATAATCATGCTGGCTGAATACAAAGCTCATAACTCTTCATGCCTCAACAAGGCACACACAGCCAAGAATTCTGGGAAAGCTGGAGATGTAAAAAATCAGTTCATAAAATTTCTTGCATATCACTTGATATCAGTGCCACAGAGATTGGAAGCTCTGAAAACAGGTTGGAAATGGGAGACATCAAGAGGGACAGTTGCTTCCAGCTGAGCTTCCCGTCTACTCTAAAGCCTTGCCACCACTGGGGAAAACATGCCATTTGTTTGCGTCATCCCTATGCTTGACTTCAGACAAACTCCCTCGACCCATTTTCATACAGCAAATATAGTTTTAAGTCTTCTTTCCTAGGGAAAACTATGAAAAACATGGGCTACTAAGAAAAAATAGCAAGCTTTCTTGGGTTTACCTCCTCTGCAATGTAGTAAAAGAAACATGGGGCATGTTTCTTTTACATGATTTCATTTATGTTCTTTTACATAAAAAACATGAGGCAACTGTCCTGTTTAGTCCATGTCTTTCCTAAAAGACATCCCTGTGTCACAAGTTGTGGTAGCGCCACAATTATGGAACTCTCTTCCGCCTGAAGTCCGCCTGGCCCCTTCACTGGGCACATTCAAAAAGCTATTAAAAACCTGGCTACCGTATTTTTCCGTGTATAAAACGACACTTTTTACTTAAATAATTAGACAAAAAATTGAGGGTCATTTTATACACGGAAGGCAGCCGCTTTCCCTGCCTTTTGCAAAGCCACAGGGTAAAGCAGTTGTGAAAGGGTGGCACGCTGGCACCCCTTTGATCCTGAAGCAGCCATGAAAGGGCTTCAGGATCAAAGGGGTGCGATCGTGCAAATTTTCTAATTTGGGGGTTAGAAAAGGGGGGGTCATCTTATACATTGGGTCGTCTTATAAACAGAAAAATACAGTATTTAGACAGGCCTTCCCTGAACAAACTATACTCTGATACAATAGTGTCCAATAATATAACTTCTATCATACTGCCATGCTCCATGTTTTTATTTTTCTACGCTTTTAATTGTATTTATTATATTATAATGTTATCCTCACTTCACTTTATGATTTTTGATTTTCACCCCTATGTATTAATGTCCCTATTTGCTATTTTGTTACTCTGTTCTTTTTGTTATTTGTTGTAAACCACCCAGAGTGGCCTTGCTGCCAGATGGGCGGTATATATAAATACATAAATAAATAAATAAATAAATAAATAAATAAATAAATAAATAAATAAATAAACAAACAAACAAAGAAGTTCCCATGACTACGCTCTCCAGTACCAGTCCTTTGTTCTTGTACAGAAATTGTTCTACCCTGTATCTGCAAATAGATTGGCTCTTCAGATGTTACTGGACTTGTAACTCCCATCAGCCTCATCCAACACAGAAAAGTGTGAGGCATCATGGGAGGTGGAGCTCAGTGGTTTAGGTATCTGGCTGTGGAGTGAAAGGTTGGGCGTTCGATTCCCCACTGTGACTCCTTGACAGGGTCCAGACTCAATAATCCATAGGATCCCTTACAGCTATGCAGTTCTACGATTATCAATATCTACAAGGCCACATGCTCCACAATCCTATTTCTACCTCTTTTCATATCCAATTTCCTGAACTTTTAAAATGATTTCTCTGTGGCAAGAACTCTGTTGTAAGCAGCATCCATTTTGACATTGCCTGGTTTGTATGGATTACATCAGAGCCCTTTAAACACAATTAATTACCTATTGACATGTTTTTTTAAAAAGCAGTTCCTCTGATGCTTCATTAAATTACACATGATCCTATCATGGATGCTTACATAACCTTGTCACTGCCTACGTCATACAGTTTGTTCTCTCAGCAATCATTACCCCCCCTCGTTTTATTTGTTTTTTCAGAGAGCCCTTTGAGTACTGCAACAGCAAATGCATTTGTCAGAAAAAAATTATGAAGCTCTTTATTCAAAGCATATCCTCCTCAGCATCTTTTTGAAACTCATCATGCTATCCATTATTTTCATGATTAAATATCTCTAACAAGTACAGGATGTTTTCTTCTGAGTCTTGCATCTAAAACACACATCTGGCAAACTTGCCACATGCAAGTAGTTATGTTACAGCAGTAGCTATTTTCTTTCCTCTTCATTCTTATGCTCATTGTTTGGATATGCAGAAATAGATTCCTTCCTTCCTATAGGAGCCAGCTGCCATGTTGGCTGAGAGATTCTGGGACCTGGTGGCCAAAAAAAAAAAAAACTCTTCCAAGCTCTGGACTGCAATCCCTGAGCATATGAGATACATAATGCTGATGAACCAATAATCCCTTGACTGTAGTTCATCTTTGAGGAAAAGGGCGTCAGCAAAGCAAGCCACTTTCCAATAACAGATAAGGGTATAGATAGAAGGGTAGAACAAGGTCAGTCACAAAGACATGAATTGCGCCATGAATTTCTGAGCTGGCTGAGTCCTTATTTTGCAGACTTTCCACCTCAGTTTCTCACAGGTAGTTTCTATATAAAGATGATATATTTATTATTTCAAACCAGAGGTCTGAAGTAATGAATTATAAAATTCTTTGTAGCATGTTACTTCTGGGGGTAATGAGGGGGAGAATAAGCAATGTCATTTCCTCTCCTTCCTTCCCACTGTAATGGATAGCATCTACTTGTTATCAGTACTCCTTACTGGAGGGAGTCATTTTGATTCCCCCACCCCAAATTTTAGACCATTTTATTACTGTTTGAGATGTGTGTGGTTTTTTTTTAAAAGAACAATATGTAATGAAAAGTAATAAGTAACATTTTAAAAAATTATAGTACTGAGAAAAAGTAAATTTTGAGGCTCTGGTTCAAAAAAATATCTCTGCGCATAAAACCAAACCATTAAAGCAAAGCCTGTTCCTATGGATTTTCCCATCCTGGAGCTGATTTTAGCCATTTATGGCAGTCTTGTTGACTTCACATAACAAATGTGGAATTTGTAAAAATTGAGACGTTTCCTGTCTTTCATGTCACTGCTCATTCTGGACAAGTAAAGGTTATATTCCTTGCTTTTAGAGATTAATATCAGTTATTCTCTTAGCTTGACTATTCACATTAAGTTATTTCTGTGGTAACAAAGTTGTTGTCATATATGTATAAACTGGGCTTCCCAGCTACCTAGTAAGAGTGGGTTTTTTGGCTTCTCAGGTGAACAGTCCTACCTCTATATTTGGCATGCAACAGGTGATGTCTACAAAGATTTCTTAACTTACATTAGTTTGCATCTAAAAGCTATGCCATTTGTGTAGCTGTACAACAGAATTTCTGCCTATGTTTTATAAGCTGCAAACAAAAGGAAAATTGTATGTAGTTAGCCAACATTTCAAAACAGTATATAATTAGTCAACAACGATAGAACTCTGGTTGTAATCTTTTTTGGATTTTTCTTCACTTCACAAATGGTATGGACAGTTTGACCATTGTTGTTGCTGTTATGCGCTGTCAAGTTGGAACTGACTTATAGTGACTCTAATAGGGTTTCAAGGTAATGGAGGTATTTAAGAGGTGGTTTTGCCAGTTCCCTCTCCCAGTGAGTTTCCACAGCAGAGCCAGGGAATCAAATCCCCACTGATTTAGTGGACACACTGTAATGCCATTTAACTACTCTAGAAAACAGGATTTCAGCCAGTTTATTTACATAATTGGGGGTGGGATTTTGTAAATAGGGTCCAACAGGTCTACTGAATCCATGGAACTTACAGATGAGGTGACTCAACAAATCCCCACTGATTCATTGGATGTACTCCAGTTGCGACTTACTAATTGATTCCAGCTGTAGTGTTGATATAGCAGTATTTGTCCCCTTTTATAATGTTGCATTGTTGTGAATTATATTTACTGTTGCAATTCTCCAAATAAAGAGTCAATGCAGTGTAGTGGACAGAGTGCCAGATTAAGATTCAGGAGAGCTGGGTACAAATCCTCATTCAGCCATGAAAACTAATTGCAGGGTGGCAATCATAAACCACTCCTTGAGCATCTCACATACCTCAAAAGCCCTACTTAGAATCACCATTAAGTTGAAAGTGATTTGATAGCACAAAACAACAGTATTTTATATATTATATTATATTATATTTATTTAACTTATATGCCGCCTACACTACCCAAAGGTCTCTGGGCAGCTTACAACAATTTAAATGTTAAGTATCCTTATATATTATATTGTGTGTTAGCACTCTTTTCTCTTTGTTCTTTCTCAAGCATTCTCAAGTCTGTTTATACTGAAGACTATTACCAAAATTAAGATACCTCATGAATATTTTACAAAGTGAGATGGCAACATATCTCTGACAACTTGAAGTGTGGGTATGTCACAAAGCTACAGCTGAACCTGGTTCCTAGTGTGAGTCCACTACATATCTGTGTTTGGAACTGAGTATTCATCTTCATATTCTGCGTGATTACCACAAGCCCTACTGAGGTTTGCTTAAAGCATGTGGACCTCAAACACAATGAGGGATAAGTGCTGAATCCATCCCCTCTATTGTGGCTTTAATCACAGAAATGTACAGTCTGAAGAGGAGGAGGCTGGTCAATCTGGGTTGCTTCTCCTCATAAGCTGACTTCAACTCCCAAAACAGGATTCCGGCTCAAGTGGAGAGGTTACCGTCAAACTGTTGCATTTCCATTATTTAAAGCAGCAATGGAAGAAGTAGGGTTACTACACTCCCGTGATCACATATTGGTTCTGCACATTCTAACCATGCCTGAATAGGGCTGCAGAGAACAAAGAATCTGGCAACGCCGCTGTTGCAAAAATCGTAACGCAAGCATCAAAAAAGCACCCGGGAACCAACCCTAAGCAGTATTAAGAGGCTGTGTATTCCCTAGGAAGACGACACCTTAGACATCTAAAAGTTTTTCTGTTTTCTCAAAGGCCTTGCTTGCTCAAGAAAAGATTCAAATAAATAATATTTTATCCTTTTATCACAAACCCCCCCCCCAAAGAGAGAGTACCATTGCCATATTTGAGTCTGAGAATTTAGCCCTCGAAAAGTCAAAAGAATAAACACAACCTGTCAGTTCTACTAAGATCAACAGGCCCACCAAAAGATTAATGTTTTATGCTTCTGTTCACAGGCTTATCTCTCTCTACCATAGCCAGAGTTAAATTTCAAGTTAAATTGTCTAATCAATTTTAGAGCAGTTGTGCTCATCACGAATACAGCTTAACCAAAATCTCAGAAACAAAGCGTGCTCCCTGTATTTTATTATTCCCTTTATCGTTTTATTACCACTGATACACAGCACACAGGGAAGAGAAGGGAAAATACTTCTGGCAATACTTGGAGCTTTGCCTTATCGCTATCAGAGCAGGACAACATTAAGAAGAAAACAGAATAGAGCAAAACACAAACCAAAATCAAACCCAAACCAAACAAACAAAAATGTAAACACCCCATAAGATAATTGTGTCGGATTAATTTATTTCACCTTTTGAAAACGGAGGATAACTAGCAAAGTAGCATCACCTTTAAGCAGGCCTTCGAAAGTTATTTAGTGCAAATATATATTCAACATGAATCAGCACTACTGTGTCAGACGAGAGACTGCCATTTTAGGTTGCATTAACAGAAGCAATGTAATGAATGGCAAGGAAGTATGAGCTGATTTACACACCATACTGAAATATGAGAATGTCAGACTTTACACTGTATGTGAGGGAATCCTGTAAACCAGGCAAGTGAAAACTATATTCCTTCAAATGTTGCTGGACTGCAACTCCCATCATCCTTTTCTACTATGATGGACAGAATTGATGGGAATTTTTGTCAAATATCACTGGATGGGTGATACATTCCCTCTCTTTGCTCTAAAGACCTGTACCAGCACGCACGCACCCCTACTCACACCCCTCTTCATGTAATAACTTAGAATATCAAAAAAAGGTCAATGTACTCAGCTCCCTAAAATACAAGCTTTATTGTATGCAGAGAGCTTGGACTTGTGGAGTAAAATGTGTTGTAAAGATTCTCACATGACAAATGTGAACCAGTTTAATAATCATGATATCTAACTAGTCTGGAGAACCAAATTCCAGAAGGTTAAAATATGTCTGTTCCCATTCCAAAAATTCTTACCAAAAAGTAATGGTTGTTTACCAGAGATTTTATTAGGGAACAACACAAAAAGACAATTCCTGTAGCAAACAAACAAACAAACAAACAAACAAACAAAAACTGATGGATGATGAAAGAAACACTTAAAATTGTAAAGGACAGATGAGAAACAAAAGTAAAAGGTGACAAAAATAGGGTCAGAACCCTGAATGCAGTTTTTTAACAACTGTCATGCAGAGACAAAGAGAACTATTATAATAACCAGTGCAAAGAAATAGAGAACAACAAAGGGAGGGGGACAAGATATGTCTTCCCAAAGATCTGAGAAATAAAAGGGAAATTTAAGCCTAGATTACAAAAGCCGAAAAACAACAGTGAAGCACACTATCTGACCAGGAGAAAATAAAGAGAATGTGGAAACAATATAATGAAGAAGATAACACCAAACAGATAAAAAAGAATGACAGACTCTTTTGATGAGGAATCCTATGATGAACCAGCAGTTCTAGAAAGTGAAGTGAAAGCTGCTCTGAAAATACTGCGAAGAAATACATCATCAAGGATAGATGAGATACGAATAGAAAAAGCCACAGAAACTGAATCCATCAAAATCCTAACAAGAATATGCCAACACATCTGCAAAACAAAACAACGGCCCACAGATTGGAAACAATCAATATACATTCCAATCCCCAATAAAGGAGATGCCAAGAAATGCAGTAACTATAAGACAATTGCTTTAATTTCTCATGCAAGCAAAAGGATGCTCAAGGTATTGCAACAAAGGCTTTTACCTTATATGGAGCAAGAAAAATCTGATGTTCAAGCTGGATTCCAAAAAGGAAGATGCACTCAAGATTATATTGTAAATATCTGCTGGCTACTGGAACATACAAAAAAATTTCAGAAGATCAGTCTATGCTTTATGGATTACAGCAAAGCCTTTGACTCTTGACTTTTATCAAGACAAACTACAGGTTGTTCTGAAAGAAATGTGTGTACTTCAGCACTTGATTATCCTGCTGCATAACCTGTATTGTGTACAAGAAACTACTGTTAGGACAGAATATGGAAATACAGAATAGTTTCCTATAGGCAAAAGGGTCAGGAAAGGGTGCATTTCATCCCCACACCTGTTCAATCTGTATGCAGAACATATCATATGGGAGGCCAGACTAGACTCAGATGAAAGAGGAATGAAAATTGGTGGAAGAAACATCAGTAATCTAAGATATGAAGATGACACCACTTTTCTGGCAGAAAGCAGTAATGATTTGAAATGACTTTTAGCAAAAATAAAAGAAGAAAGTGCCAAAGCAGGACTGCAATTGAATGTTAAGAAGCAAAAACATCATCATCATCATCCATGACTACAGAACTACAAAGAAGAAACCGAAATACTCCAAGATTTTGTATCAGGGTGGATTTGATTTAAAATCATTGATTGTTATCCACCCTGTTTTGTATACCTTGGTTCAATCATCAATCCAAATGGAGACTGCACCCAAAATCAGAAGACTGAGACACGGAAGGACAGCAATGAAGGAATTAGAAAAGATCATCAAGTGTAAGGACGGGTCACTGGAGAAGAAGACAAAGATCATCCACTCTATTGTATTTCCAATCACCATTTATGGGTGTGAAAGCTGGACAGTAAAGAAAGCTGACTGGAAAAAATGGATTTGCTTGAAATGTGATGCTGGAGAAAAGCTTTGCAGACACCAAGACTGCAAAAAAGACGAGCAAGTGGGTCCTAGAGCAAACCAAGCTTGAACTATCTCTGGAAGCAAAGATGATGAAACAGACTGTCCTACATTGTGCACATCATGAGAAGGCAAGGTTCACTGGTAAAGACAATAAACTAGGAAAAGTTGAAGGCAGCAGGAATGGAGGAAGACCATATATGAGATGAACTGACTTACTAAAGGCTTGCATTTATAAGAGTTGAGCATGACTGTTGAGGACAGGACATTTTGGAGATTGCTCATTCATAGTATCACCATGAGGTGGAGGCAACTATTGTGCATAACAACAACGGTGGTTAAAACAAGTTAGTGATTTTAAACATGTAGTTCAGATATACTGATGGAATCAAATCCGTATAAATTTGAACAAAGACAGAATGATCTTCTGCTGCGCCAACCCAATTCAGTAAAGTCTTCTAAGACACGTTGTTGTTCCCCAGAGGACGTGTCTTAGAAGCCTTTACTGGAATGACAGGTTCTGAAGCACCAGTGAGACCTTCCCATTCCACTTTTGATAAGGAAATGCACGTGGCCATTCTTCTGTCTCCATTTGAAAAGGTTGATGCAAACCAGCCGCTCTGCCTAAGGGGTGGAAATTATTCTTCCAGTCAACACAGCTACTATTTCAACTTCTTGCAAACAGCAGAATCACTGCTAGCAGGGCCACTCATCTCTCACAAGAAAGGATAGACTTAATGATGAATTTTGCCTCTCATAACTGCAAATCCAGAAATACTTGAAAGGGACTATCTTCTAGATGAAGAAAATGTGATTACCGGCAAAGGAAAGTAACAAGTATAAGAATTTTAACAATATGAAACTTTAAGCCTCTGGTTCGCACACCTAGGTCCCCAAATGTTGAATTACAGCACTCAGAATCCCTCATTATAGGCTGTGTTGGGTGGAGCTTCTGAAACAACAGTGGCTGGGAGAACCATTTTGGGAACCACTACATTGGAGAATCCTTGGATTATACCCCAAAGAGCACTATTTTAAAAAAATATATTACAGATCTGTTTATATTCTTTGATCTTCAATTCCCAGAATCTTTGACCCTTAGGCAAAGTTGGAAGGCCAGATAGGTTCATTAAAATATGATAGTTTATTTATGAGTTTTAAGGTATTTTAATATATAGGCTATACACCTGCAATTTTATTGCTTAATGATAGACTTTTACCAATTCCCCATGGCAAAGGTGGGGAACCTGTTGCCTTTCAGAAGTTGATAAAATTACTGCAACCATCACCCTTCACTATTCTGGCAGGACTATCTGACAGGAACTGGTCCAACATCTTGAGGGCCACTGGGTTTCCAGGCCCACAAAAAGGTGCACACATCTATCATCTGGGATGGCTGGGAGATTTGAATGGACAGAAGGCATAATCTTTACCTTTAAAATGGTTGCACACAAACAAAAACTTTTAAGGATCATTTACTGTAATACTCCAGACTATAAGTGAGAACTAAATATCCAAAATGTTTCCTCATATGAAGCACTACATCATCTTTTACACACTAGAGATTAAACAAAGATCAAATTCTGCAGTAACCTTCTCCATAACATGTTAATTTTGCCGGTGAAACAAAGGATATGTGCATGCATGTGTATGTGAGTGCAGAACATTCAAACGCGCAATGCAACATATGCAACACAGCAAATGGTAACTTCATGTGAGGCTTCCTTTCACCTCTTTCATATCTCATCAGGGCCAACTTTAGGCTTATGGACTCACTTTGGCTTTGCCTAAAGTTCCATCTCCGTCACAACTTTACATGGGGCACATTTTTAACAGATGATGACCTGGAATACAAACAACCACAAAAACATCAACCTCCAAGCTAGAACAGATCATTCTTCTTGCATAATAGTGGTATCTCACGGTTGGACAAGGTCATTCTCTAGATGGATTTCTGCTTGAAAGGGCATGAGTGACTAATGGACCTGCAGAGTTTTTAAATGCCAATACCGATCGTCTCTAGCTTCCCATTAGTTTCTCCAGCCATGAAATTCATAGTGCTTGGGAAAGAAAAGCACTGAAAAGGTCTTTCAAGAGTAAGGCATGCAGGCTGCAGACAAAATGTACAAGGGGAAAATTAGCTTGTTCAAGAAGAATGCTGATAAATATTAACCATTATCTAGAAAAGCTATAAACAGAACCAACTCTCTGTTACTTAAACTGGTATACACACAGAAAAGTGGTTTTTAAACAAACTATATTCAGGGATTTTCTTCACACCTATGTACTTACTAAAGGGAACCCCTGTGCATCTACAACTTGTAGAGCAGTGGTTCCCAATCTTGGATTTCTAGATGTTGTTGACTTACACAACCGAGTATTTCTGACTATTGGCAAGGCTGGTAGAATTTTCTGACAGTTGAAGTCCAACAGTTGGTGGCAGACCCAGCTTGGAAGCCATTGTTCTTGGGAATGCAAGATGAAGTTAGGTTACCTACCTGTAACCATGGTTCTTGTAGTGGTTCTCTGTGAATTCACACAAATGGGTTTATCCTGCGCCTGCGCAGGACGTTCGGAACTTTCTAGAGCTTAGAAAAAAGCCAGACAATTAGTCTCCCCCCCCCGAGGGTATATAGGCTCCGCCTCCTCCACCTTCCTTAGTTCCCCTATGTCCGCCGTTACTAGAGAGTAGGTATAGTGACCTGTTATCGTGACGGACAGCGGGGAGGAAGGGAGGGATGTGTGAATTCACAGAGAACCACTACAAGAACCATGGTTACAGGTAGGTAACCTAACTTTCTTTGTAGTGGACTCTGTGAATGCACACAAATGGGTGATTAGCAAGCTGACTCACCGGATGGAGGGCCGTCACGGTATCAGGGATGACAGTATCGCCCTTCCAAAGGCAGCATCATTTTTCGCTCTGACATCGAGGCGGTAGTGCTTCGCGAACGTCAGAGGATTGGACCAAGTAGCCGCTTTACAGATGTTTTGAATATGAACACCGCGATGAAGAGCGGTGGACGTAGATATGGCTCTGGTGGAGTGAGCCTTAAGCTGGTCCGGCACCGGTTTGTTTGCAAGCTGGTAAGCCATTTGTATGGATTGCACGATCCATCTCGATATTGTCTGAGAGGATGCAGGAGCACCCTTGTTATGTCCATGGTAGCACACAAAGAGACGAAAAGAGCGTCTGAAGTGCTTGGTTCTATCCAAGTAGAAGGCAATAGCCCGCCTGACGTCCAGAGTATGGAGCTTGCGCTCGATTGGAGTGGACGGCGATGGAAAAAATGTAGGAAGTATCAGCGGTTGATTCAAGTGGAAGTCTGATACAACCTTGGGAAGAAATGAGACATCCAAGTACAGAGTAACCTTATCGGGATGCATTTGTAGGTATGGAGGGTCAGACCTAAGAGCTGACAGTTCACTAGCCCTTTTGGCAGAGGTTATGGCCACTAAAAAGGAAGTCTTGAGAGAAAGCAATTTCTCATTACAGGTTGCCATGGGTTCAAATGGAGGCTTGGTAAGCGCATCCAGGACAAGTGGAAGCGACCATTGAGGTACAATGGGTGAAGAGGGCGGCCTGATGTTCTGCAGGCCCTTAAGGAATCTTTTAACTGTGAGGTGGGAGAACAGTCTGGCGGAGCTAGAGTGAGATGGCTGATGAGCAACGATCGCGGAGATATATACTTTAATGGTGGAGTGCGCGAGTCCGAGATTGAACAGATGTAGTATGAAGGTAAGTAAGGTTGAGAGTGTAACTGGGACTGATTGGAGTCCCTTGGACTGAACGAATTTCGTAAAAGATTTCCATTTGTTACGGTATAGGCGAAAGGTCGACGGCTTTCGAGAGCGGTCTAGGATCGCACGGAATTCGGGGTTATCCTCCACGCCGTCAGGTGAAGAGATCGGACATCTGGATGGAGAAGGGCCCCGTCGTTCTGGGATAGCAAGGACGGTATTAGAGGTAAGTGGAATATTTCCTCCGTTATTCCTTGAAGGTGGGCAAACCAGGGTTGCCGCGGCCACCACGGAGCGATGAGAATTGCGTCCGCTCGGTATTGAATGATCCGGACTATTGTCCTGAGGAGCATTGGTATGGGAGGAAACAGATAAGTGAGTTCTCCGGACCACGGGATGAGGAAAGCGTCTCCGAGTGACGCGGTGTCCCTGCCCGCTCGTGAGCAGAACTTGCGGCATTTGGCGTTGCGGTGAGATGCAAAGAGGTCTATGGTGGGTTGACCCCATCGTCGGCATAGGTCTTGAAAAATCGTCTCGTCTAGGGACCATTCGTGCGTCCTGGTACGGAGCCGGCTGAGGTGGTCCGCTAGATAGTTGTCCTCTGAAGCAATATGAATCGCTTGTGGAAAAATGCGATGGGTACGGCACCAGTCCCAAAATCGCATGGTAAGATGGAGAAGCGGTAGGGATCGAGTCCCACCTTGTCGGTTGACATAGTGCATAGCTGTGGTATTGTCGGTGACAAGCTGCACAGATTGTCCCTTTATACGCGGAAGAAAGGCTCGAAAAGCCTTCATGATGGCGAGCAATTCGAGCTGGTTTATATGGAGAGACCTTTCTCTCGGTGTCCATAAGCCGTGAATCCTGAGCTCTTGGCAGTGGGCGCCCCAGCCAGAAGGGCTTGCGTCGGTCGTGACCTGTATGGACAGGAAAGGAGGTTGGAAGGGTTTCCCTTCGGACAAGTTGCGCGGAATCGTCCACCAGATGAGACGTTTCGCTACATGTGACGGGACCTGCAACTTTTTCCGTGGGGAGTCCGTTAAAGGATCGAACTCGCCCAGGAACCAGGACTGGAGCAGACGCATTTCGAGCTTGGCATGAAGGACGACTGCCGTCGTGGATGACATGAGGCCCAGTAGATGCTGAACGTCGAAAGCGGTGACAGTAGCCAGAGGTGGAAACCGTCGTATTGCGTCTCGAATCTTTTGGATTCTTTGATAGGGCAGGAATGCCCGTGCCCGGGTCGCGTCTAGCGTTGCTCCTATGTAATTGACCAGCTGGGATGGTACCAAAAGAGATTTTTCCTGATTGATCACTAGACCTAGCTTGTTCAAGGTCGCGAGAGTGGTAGTTGTAGCAGCGACGGCTTCGTGGTAGGATGATGCTACCAGGAGCCAATCGTCGATATAAGGGAAGAGTTTTATTCCCTTGGTGCGAAGGTGAGCCACTACAGGGGCCATGCACTTGGTAAATGTCCGAGGGGCCGTGGAGAGCCCAAATGGAAGGGCAGCAAACTGGTAGGTTGTGCGGTGGAACCGGAACCGTAGATACCGTTGATGAGAAGGGTGAATGGAGACGTGAAAATAAGCGTCTTTGAGGTCGATGGTGACGAACCAACTTCCCTGTGAGAGAAGAGGAAGAATGGAGTCGAGTGTTAACATTCGAAACTTCCTGTAAATGATAAACTGATTGAGTTCTCTGAGGTCCATGATGGGCCTGATACCTCCATCCTTTTTAGGGACAGCAAAGTACCGTGAGAAGAAACCCCCATGTAGATCAGCATGTGGGGTCTTGACAATCGCCCCCTTGTTTAGGAGGGATGAAATTTCCTCCTGTAGAGCCACCGAGAAGGGGGTGGTCTTAGGAATATTCGATGGAGGAAGTTGGAAGAATTCTATAGAATAACCCTTCTCAATAATGGATAGGACCCATTTGTCAGTCGTAATATGTTTCCATTCAGAGAGAAATGGAAAGAGTCTAGTCCGGTAAGAGGAGTAGTTAGTTGTATTGCTTACCCCTGCGCTGAGGTTTACGAAAGGACTGCTTGTGTCCTTGGTATTGTTGCTGCTTGAAAGTCGAAGGGTTGGACTGAGATGACTGGAAGGTCCTATCATGTTGCTGCTGTCTACCATACCGAAATGGTTGGTACTGGGAAGATGCTTGGTAAGCAGGTTTTTTGTAAGTAGGTCTCTGATACCGATACGGTTGGTATGGTATGTAGGACTTCGCGGTCTTCCGCATTTTATGGATGTTTTCCATAATATCATCAGTTTTGGAATTAAAGAGGCCATCCGCATCAAAGGGAAGATCCTCGATTTTGGTCTTTGTATCGTCCAGTATGTTAGCCGCTCCGAGCCAGGCATGGCGACGGACTGCTACTGCTGTAAGCATGGATTTGGACGCAATTTCAGCTGTATGCTTTGCTGCTACTCGCTGCTGTCTGGTAAGGGTGTTAGCCTCCTCGTAGACGTTGAGGAGTTCGGTCTTGGATGGCTCAGGAAGGTTTTGTAAAACGGGGACAATTTTATCCCATAGGTGCTTTTGATAAGCACCCATCGCGGCTTGGTAGTTCGAAATCTTAATCAGTAGAGCCGCAAGGGAATAAAGTTTTTTGCCCAGGGCGTCATTTTTTCTGCCGTCTTTGTTGACAGGTGTAACAGAGGATCTACTGCGGGATCTATACTGGGTAGCCTCGACCACAATAGAATTAGGCATAGGATGCTTGGTCAGGAAATCCGAGTCGGAACCGTGGGTCTTGTAATGGTGGTCGATTTTTCTAGGGATTTGGAGAGTCGCAGGCGACTTATCCCACGAAGCCTTTACCAAGTCAAGAAGTGCTGGAATGAGGCTAAGACTGGGAGGAGATGACTTGTCCTGTTCCATATCGTGGAAGACAAGGTCTGTTTGTTGCTCAGGAAGTTGCGCATCTAGGTGTAAAATCTTAGCCATGCGCAATATAAGTTGAGCATAAGACGAGTAGTCTTCCAATGGGTATTGAGAAGAAGTACTCGGAGCACCACCATCAGGTACATCAGATTCCGAAGAAGCTGAAGAATTGTCATGGGACGATTCAGACACCAATGAGGAGGGACGGTGCGATATTGGTACCGTGTCTCTCGGTATTGGTTCGGCATCAGAGTGTACCGAAGGAGAGAAAGGGTCTGTATCATGGCCCTCTGGGCCAGAGTACATCGTCGCAGTCTGTACCGTAGATCGCCCTGCGGGACGTTTAGACCGTTTTAGAGGCGCAGAAGGTGCCATCGGTGTCTTCCTCTTGCGGGAAGTAGCAATTTGGGGTGTAGGAACATGCCCCTGTTGCTGCTGTAGATTCTCAGGAGTTGGGACCGAAGAAGGGTACCAAGCTGAGGAGGGGTAAGCCTGTCCCCTGAAGTCAGGCGGATAACCGTATCCTTGATATGGGTAGGGCTGGTATGGACCGAAAAAAGGAGGACCATACTGTGCCGGCATTTGAGGACGGTATTGGTCCGCAGGATGTTGAGGTTGGTATGGAGAGGTATGCTTACGCTTCTCCTTCCGCTTTCTAGGAGTGCGAGACGGCAGCTCCTGTTCTGAATGCGAGTCAGTATCAGCCCGCCCGGAAGATCTCGGGCTAGTATGGGCAATGGCCGCGCTGGGAAAAACCTCAGCCGCAAAATGGCCTGACGACGGAGACATGCTCATGATATCGTGAGCAGCCTGGGCCGGAGGAATGATCCGCTCCTCCATATCCGATTGCCCAATGTCGTCTCTAGAAGACTCCTCGAGTAATATAGGAGGCGCAGGAAGAGACAAAGTTGACGATTTGGGTGGTTTTGCCACTTTCTGAGATTTCGCTTTGTCATTCTTTTTCTTTGAAGGTACAGCCGACCTGGAAGCCTTGGTGGACGCTGGCTTAGGCGGTCTAGAGGAGTCCTTCTGCTTAGAAGACGCAGAACTCAAGGTAGGCTGCGGAGAATCAAAGGCAGTGGCGCCTGCTTTAGGTGTCTCCACACGAGGAGGGTTCGGGGAGGTGGTAAGAGGAACCTCCATAGCAGGCTTGAGGGTTCTTTCGTAGAGAAAGGCCCGAAGGCGTTGAGACCGCAGTTTAAGAGCTTGTTTGGAAAAGCTTTTACAAGCGGCACACGCCTGAATAAGGTGGGATTCCCCCAAACAAAATAAGCACTTATCGTGCTGATCCGTTAGCGGAATTTTCCGAAAACAAACGGAGCACTGTTTGAAGCCCCGAGAGGCCATAAAAAATAAATAATAAAAAAAAAGGGGGGAATCCAGGGGGAAGGGGAGAGGGAAGACGCAGAACGAGGAAAAAACTTAGATGAGAAGGCAGTTCTGGCGTCTTAAAAGAAGAAAAGAAGAAAACTGCAAGGTAAATAGAAGGAATACTTTCCTTAGCACGCTCTAGTGTTCCTACGTCCTACCCTAACGGCGGAAAAAGAGGAACTAAGGAAGGTGGAGGAGGCGGAGCCTATATACCCTCGGGGGGGGGAGACTAATTGTCTGGCTTTTTTCTAAGCTCTAGAAAGTTCCGAACGTCCTGCGCAGGCGCAGGATAAACCCATTTGTGTGCATTCACAGAGTCCACTACAAAGAAGCTTCTAATATGCACTGAAATAAAAGGGGGGAGCCGTGTGGCTATTACAAAATACAAATGCACGAATAGCTGATACCCTTAAAGGCCACTAATAAAAAGTAAAAAAAATTCATACAATATGCAAGCTTTTGTGGATAAATCTCACTTCTTCAAAGCAAGTACCAAAAGTCCAAATGTTGGTGGCAAGATGGGATTTGCCAGGAGGTTACTCTTAGGTGTAAAGTTTTTGGCAAGATTAATTTTGCCAGACACGTTTGTCTTAGATGAGACAGGAAGCAGTAAGTTTGTTGCTTTAAAGCTAGATCTAGCAGGTTTCCTAAATTATACCCCAGTTTCCAGATGGAGGACATGAGTTTTCTGCATCACCCTCACTTCCCTGGACAAGCAGAAACATGTCTGTTTTGAAGAAGAGCCAAATGGAGAGGAGGTGTATGTGTGCATGCACGGCCTGTGCCCCTTTGTTTGAAGAACTGGAGTGTGAAATCCAATCCACAACCGCCTCAGCTGTAACTTTAAAACAACCACCTTACTGCTTCCTGCATCATCTAAGACAAAACGTGCCTGGCAAAATTAATCTTGCTAAGAACCTCCTGGCAAACTCCAACTTCCCACCAACATTTGGACTTTTGGTACTTGCTTTGAAGAACTGAGATTTACCCACAAAAGCTTGCACATTTTTTATTAGTGGCCTATAAAGGTATCGCCTATTCTTGCATTTCTAAAGTGCATGTGGGGCCTCACCATAGTCTTCATAATCTGAAGACAGGATCAAGTTAGATGCAATATGATTCATGCCATCTGAACAGAGGGCCAAGCTAGATCCTATATGGTTATACCAGCATTGCAAAGGGAAACCAAATTAGGGGTACAGCATGGGGATGTGGGGCTCTAAGCCTCTGCCTCCATTACAGTCTCAAAGGGAATACAAACATATGAATATGCAACATGTAACAGGAAGAAAGCAAACAAGGCTGGGCTTCTCATTCACTTTACATAGACTATGGCTGCAACCACCCATATTAGAAGATAAGCAGTACACCTCCATGACTGCATGCTCCAGGAACAGTCAGTAATGGCAGGAAACGTATCTTTCAGAGAAGCTTGTCACTATTACTGTGATGCCTCACCGTGCTCTGAGAAGCTCATTGGGAACCCAGGGTTCCTTGAAAAACCACTGTTTTAGAGAAAAGTAAGCAAACCATGCCAAGCTGATGAAAGTGCATTCATTCACAGTGGATACTCAAAACTCTTAATCAGTAATTTCCTCTCCTCTGGAAACCTACCAACTTCCATTCTGAAAGAGAGTTCTGTGGATTTTAAAGAAAATTCTCTACACCTTTCACTAAATTACGATTCTCATATTACTTGGGGGATGCTTTGACAGTTCAATATTCTTGTTCCACAAGGCAAGGGGAAGAATCTGTCCTGCTAACTGACCAATTGGGGGGGGGGGGGGAACTAATTAAAATATTTGTCCATGTAGCCTACCAGAGCTGGCATGTGTGGTTTGGTATGGTGGCTGGAGTGTTTGACTAGTACTTGGAACTTCCAGGATCTAGCTGGATGACACTGGCCAGACATCTCTCTCTCTCTCTCTCAATTGCTCTCTCAGACTAACCAGCCTCACCAAGAGGAAGGCCATGTCTACCACCTTGTGCTTATTAGAACATACATATAATATCAGGTGTAAATACATCTAACTATTAATAAGAGTGCCAAGCCTCTTTCTGTTTCCATGCTAGCAATGTTCTGAAGCTACAGCATGTGTCCTTTCCTGGCAGGGTCTTTATTAAATCATATTATTTTGCCGCAGGTATATGCAAAATATTCTGTCCTATTATTGCATTCTGTATTTCAAATTAACAGTTGAGAACATCTGATTTTCAAATACTTAAGGACCAATCATCTAGGGACACATGGACACAGAGAAGAAAGGGTATATTGGACTCAGGAACAGAGCAAAACAAGAAAAAAGTCTCACGAGGGAAGGCAAAAACAAACACAACCCTAAAATCTGCAGTGCAGATATTCTTGAAGACACATACAGCTTATTCATCTTCAGCTGGTTTCAAGTTCTTCATGCCTGGTAAACTCTTGCTGCATAAATCATGCTTCCCAACTTTTTCAAAAGCAGCAACTGTGCTCCATAAATACCAAGTCATTGCTGATTTTTCTCTAAGGACTCACCTCCCCAAAGATTCAGAGGTCTGAGTTCTTCCCCTTGAAAGAACATTTCCTCTGCTTCACAAAAACGTGAACTAGCCTGAACTGGCCTCTAAGCAACCCAGTTCTCATAGCTTCCTCTTCTTTGTTTTCTTGCAGGAATACATCCTGAAGTAGAAAACTGATTGAAGACTACCAAAGGATAATCTTTGAGGAAACTCAGTTCCTTGTTATGAGGAAGCAAGTGCCACAGATTTAAAAGGAACTTACAACCTTATTTACATGGCAAGCACACATTGGCTTTAACTGTTATAACTAGGAATATGTATTTTGTGTTTTAACTGTGTTGAGTATTATAACTATGGGTATATCTTTTTTTGTTTTAATGAAAGAGGGAAAAATCAAGATTTTCTTTCTTTCTTTTTAATTTTCGTGTTCTTTTGTTGATTCCTGAAAGGAGATCCTGTATAATGTGAACTATCCACGTTAACAAAAGAGTGAAACATAAATGTTTTGTGTTTATGTTTTCCTCTTCTGTTTAACCTTTCTTTCATCCTTTGTCAAATTGGTGGGGAATTTTTTCATCCAACAGCATCGTGAGGGCTGCTGTCAGAATATCCAGGAGGAGGGAGCAGAAATTTTGAATATGTAAAAGAGCCTGGACTGGTTGGAGCCCAGTGAAGAGTGGTCTTTGGTTCACAGTTCTTCCAAGTGGGTGGCATTATCATGTGCTGCTGAGCAATGTCCTGGTGGTCTTCATCTTGGCTGCAGTACTTAGAGGTGAAGAGAATAGAAGGCATAAAGTGGTGGGGCGGGGTGAAATCTCCCCATACTCTACTACTTTTGTTTTGGAGAAGGTGCTTTAGTTGTATTTTTTGCCTTTGTTTTCTTGCTTGCTTTTCTTCGTTTGGTGAAGAGGGGGCAGTGTCATGGGAAGTTGTTTTCCCTCTGTGTGTGGGTGGGCGCATGCATGTGTACCCTTTCCCTCTTTGATTATTATTATTTTTTAAATGGTTACTCAATTAATTTACTGAGGATTTATTATGTTAAAACAGTGTTTTCCAACCAGGGGCATTGTGACCCCTAAAGAATTTTCTGGAGCGGGGGGGGGGGGGGAGGAATCACAGGTCAACTTACATGTGAAGAAGAAATCATCTACCTGTCCAGTGAATTTTTGTAGCAATGGAGGCCAAGGAACAGTTGGGGCTAAGAAATAGGAACCATACCACCCTGCCACTAACGGCTTAGTGTATGGTTGGACTCCTGTATAGCTCACTGAGCTATCCAGTCAGCGGGTGCCTGTACAGACTTAATGTAATTCTACTATTGGCCCACAGATTTCTTTAGGTAAAATATTTTTCCAAAATGAAGTACAAATAGAGAGAGTAAAAGAAAGAGAGAATGAGAGAGATGTAGATCCACATATCTAGATATAATACATTTTAAAAATACTGGCTCTATGTTGATGCACTGTATCTGGGCAAGGTTTGATTTCACAAGCCCATCACCAACACCTACAATAAAGCAAGCAGGTTTGACACATTTCTTTCGGATATTTTTTTTTTAAATGGGAAGAAAAAAATGAAGAGCAACCTGCTGACATTTATAGGATGAAAAATGACTTCAATTTTAGAAAAATGAAAATTGGAGAAGAACTAGTGGAGTGTAATAGATATTTAAAGGATGAATACTAGGTGACCTTATACTAAGGAATCCTTTCACCAAATTAGAATTCACATACACATATCATACTAAGTCTTTTCCTTGTACTGAATGAAGACAGAATACGGGAACTTTGTGGCAAAAGTATGGCATCCTAGTTGTAGGACTGGCAGAATGGGGCTGACTCTACTCTCCTGTGTGCATAATAGAATAAAGGTGCATTAATTTAGCATCTCTTCCACCCTGCTTCTTCCTCAGGAGTTGCATTTTGTTGCAGAATCCACATAGAATGAGATCTACACTGTTAGTCATTGTATAATATTATCTCCTGAATAGCTGCAAACAATCTCTCAAAATTTCAGCTGTTTGTCATATAGAGTTCCCCACTGAAACCAACCAACCAACCAACCAATCAATCAATCATCATCAGGGACAAAAAAGAGAAGTCGAAACCAATCTACCAATTTTCACTACTGGAGTACATTTTGTCCAAGCCAATCTAATGTAGTGGGGCAAAAAAAAAAGGACCCACATAATTTTTTTTGCAAATTACAATGTAATGAGGCAGTGATATGCTCCCATTATGAGTAAGTTAACCTCATGAGGGGAGGGGAATTAATTTCTACAATGGGATAGACACTGGAATTTACTGTGGATCAATAAGTACCCCAAAACAAAACAAAAAATATTTTACTTTTATTCTATGTTGTGTTTTCTGACTCTGAGTGCTTGGGTGGAACATTCTTGATTCTGTATACACACTCTTATTTCATATTTGATGAAAAATAAAAAAAGCAAACTTTCTTCTCATATCACAAGGTGAAACTAAGGAATTCATCACAAGAGGACCACAATAGCTTTTTAAAAAATTAGACCAAATATATGGAGGCTAGATGGCTCCTAATCATAACAATCATATTTACTTATATTGTTATATTTTACTGGCAACGGAGACAGTATATATCTGCATGCTGGTTCAGGAATACAAACGGAAGAATGTGCTCATGTCCTGCCTGTGCATGACAACCAATAGGTATTTGATTAATTACTGCAGAAACAGAATACTGGACTAGACAAGCCTTTGCTTTAATCTAGCACAACTACTCTTACATTGTTTCCAGGTATTATTGTTAGACCAAGCACAAAATATTGGAACACGTCTTCTCTATTGATGCAGTTACCTTAAATGTAGATGCAAAATAACTGGCAAAGATACCATTCTAGAACATGGTCCTTCTAAAATATTCTCCCACACACTTAAGATCATTAGTGTCCTGCTACATCAGATCAAAATCCAACTAGTCCAGCATCCTATTTCCAACAGGGTCAAGGAGATACCTCCACTGAGCCCCAGATGTTTCAACATGCATTAATATTAGAACTATTTAATATTTGTTGAAAAACAAAAACAAATTACTATATTATAAAAGCAGATGGATAATTTTAATCCACTTGACTAGAATATCCCACAGTGTCTCCGGGCAATGAGGCAGGATAATGTATTAATTCAGAAGATAATTGGTATTATTCCTCCAACCCCTTTTCTCATAGCAGACTTTATACAGATTTGGATACACAGATAAAAACAAGAGTGTGGTGTATGTGTTGGGCTAGCACTAAGGAGACCTGGATTGAAATCCCTGCTTGCCATGGGAACTCACTATATGGTGACAATGCTAAACAACTCCTTGAACATCTCGTGTATTTTGAAAACCCTATTAGGGTCACCGTATGTCCAAAGAACTTTGATGCCACAGAACAGCGACAACATAAAGAAAAAAGGAAAGTCATTCTGGATCAGTTCAAAGCTATCTCCTCCAGTGCTCTGCCTCCCATAGTGGTTAACAAGATATCTCTGAGAAGCCCACACGCAGGATATGAATGCAATAGCACCCACTCCCTCATGCTCCCTGACAAGTGATATGGAATCATATGGGCAGGCAGGCACATGTGTAAGAATCTGTCTGGGTCTGTAGCTTTTCTGGACTTGTTTTGCTTCAAGGGAGGATGTAAAGGAAAGGGCCTCTCACCTGAACATTCCAAGCAAAACAAGAGACCAAGGGATTCAAGATGAAACTGAGGCGATGTTTACAAAACTGAATTGTCCCCACCTGGTAGTTGTCAAAACGGGAGTCACTGAGAAAGACAGTGGCATCTATAAAAAGCTTAGCACAGTGTTATTTTCAGTGCTGTGTTCCCATCCAAGGCCAAACGCGTTGGTGCAATGTCAGACAAATGCTAGAGCAGAACTACATTATCTTTCTGCCATGTAAGTTACAGTGACTAGACAGTGCTTCGGGTTTCCAGCTATTCCTATCTAAATAGAATGTATGTATTATCTTGAAAAATGATACTGCAAAATTTTGAATGATTGTGCTAATATAGACTTTTAGAAATCTACACTCATTCCATAGTCAATTCTGTGCACATATCAAGTCCATCCCTCTTAACATAAAGAGAGCGAGACCGAGTGAGAATGGCAGCCATTGTTCAACAATATTCAGATACTTTGGATGATTTAAGAGCAAATGCAGAGTGGGCCAATCTGAGGTCTGCATACACACTGCAGAAACACAGAAAGGTGAAGGGGGTGGCATTTGGTGCCAAAGACAGCTTTTTTATGCTTTTAATGGCTAAATCCAGAACACAGAAGAGTAATTTTTGTGGAGAACAGCTCCCAGAATTTCCCAACCAGCACAAAGAGATTAGATTAGATTAGATTAGATTCTCTCCATAAGGCACTGACAGCTACATGATACTTTCTTCTGCAACCACAAGGGAGAATGAGAGGGGGAAATAAAGTTAGAGTGGTTTACACATAGCAAAATTAGGTGGAAATGTGCATATTGTAATACCAGGAAAATAAAGAGGTCTTTGCCTAGTGCCCCAAAGACTGTCAGACCAATCTTGCAGGGGAGAACATCCCATAAATAGTGACAACTGTCCACATGTCAGAAAACGGGCACATAAACCTTATCTGGCACGCTATATATGCTGTTTTAACCTTCAATAATAAAACTGTATGGATGCTCCTAGACATTTTTGTGTGCATTGAGGAAGAAGGAAAATGCTGCTCTGTCCAGAAGAAGCGAACCACCACATCACAGGACAGATGAACTACTGAACAGCAGCACCCTCCATCTTCTCTTGACAGAACTTCTGTTCTTGACTCAGGATAACAGTTTATAATTCCCAATGTCTTACCCAAATCAAATGAGAAAGAGTAGTAGAGTTGAGAACCATCAGCATATCAACAACACCTCACTAGAAAATCCCAGATGTCCTCAATCAGCCACATCATTATAAACCAGCCTTCTCTGACCTGTCCCCTCATGTTTTAGCACCCATGATCCCTCACCTTTGGCTGTGTTAGCTGGGACTGATGGGAGAAACACCTGGAGGGCAACTGGCTAGGGAAAGCTATTGTACATATGGAAACCATGAGAGATAAACAGAACCCTGAGGGACCTCACAGCATAAATCCCAGAGAACCAAGCAGCTCTGCCACTGTCTAATCTGGTTTGGTCAGCAACATCCAGAATGACTGTTCAGTCCTGATATATGATGTAATTGAAACTCACTGGTGGTCAGGTGAGATTCTTGGCTTTATTTAACTCCAGTTTGCCAGAGAACATTTGGTTCTACAGCCTGCAATTCAGGCTGCAATTCTCCAAATTCCTTGCCATTAGCCAGGCTGACTAGGCCTTCTGGGAGTTGAAGTCCAAAACATCTGGACAGCTTATCACTCAGTATAGGGAGAGGCTAGAGAAGAGCGGACCAACAGTTTCATAGACAGAGGCCCTTGGCTATGCCTTGAATGTGTTTGTGCCTTCCACTGTTCTTTTGAATTTTTCTCTGCCACATATTATCCAGATGCCCTTCTGAGTTGCTATACAAAGGAATGCTTCTCAGAGCATTAGGGCCTACAGAACAGAACTCAAATAAACAAATCAAAAACAGAATTAATGTGGTCCCTCTGACAGCTTGCTCTGTTCAGAATGTATTTTCCTGTACCTGATATCCACCCTGAGTCCCACCTGGGATCTTTTGCTTCTCCCTTGTCAGTTTGCCTTGAGCTTCCCTGATCCTGTCCTTTGAGCACTGATCTACCTGTGCCATCCCAGCAGAATATAAGCTTCCAACTATTTTTAAAATTATGGAAAAGACATAGTTCAGCTATCCATCAACAGCAAAGTTAGAAGACTGAATTCAAATTAGAACAAATGACAGAAACATAAAGTGATGAAAAACAAATCCTTTCTAAGTATTGTAGCAAAGACATTCCCTTCCTCCGCCCTGATAAACCTCAGGTACAAATACCAATGTTCATTGAAGCCATCAACAGATCCTTTAATTTTGAAGTCCAATTATTGTTTTCAAAACTGTCCATGCAAAACAGTGCCTGCATTCAAGCGTAAATGGAGACAAGAACGCTTTGTGATAATAATAAAAACTAAAAAATTGATTAATGATTCAGCTACAGACACCACAATGGAAATTGATTCAGCTACCAACACCACGTTGAAAGAAACACTTTCAAGGTCAGACAACGGATGTGTCAAAACACACAGCATCAAAGCTTCTGGGGCAAACTTTTGAGCTATTGTGCTCTTTTCCCTTTTCCAAGTGGAAACTATTTACATAAGATTGTATGGACTATATTCTGGCTACATTCCTCAAAAATGAAATAAAAGCAAACTCAGTGTCAGGAAATCAACATATATATTTCAAGATGATGAGTGCAGTGGGGGTGATAGTGGTGCGATGTACACTTTTTCTATCACAGGGCAAGCTGTTGTTAATTTAGAAACAATGTGAGCTCAAAGGCTCCAGATCAAATCTTACATCTGCCATGAATTAACTAGATAGCCATTGCGAACCAATCATTGCTCAAGTCTCAAACCAGTCCAACCCTATCCCCAACATGACCATAAGCAATGGTTAGAGGCCAGTGATAGACGAAGTACAACCTGCAAGCTAAAGCCCAGACTTCAACCAAGTAAGACAGGACTGCCAAGATGGAATTCCACTGTTCCTGGAAAGTTTGGTTTGCAGTTTAAGCATATTGCTAGTCCCAACCTGGCTTACGAGTGGTCAGGGGCACAGAAATTCTCATTTTGCCTTGTATGCCAGCTGTGCAGCAACAAACCCTGATTGTGCATTTAGGCTGGGTTACTATAACAGTAATGTGTTGATAGAAGGTTCAGCTGGTCAAATTTGCAGCCTGGGCCAGGTTTGGTGTACTTCTTAGTTCATTTACAACTTTAGGCAGCCCAGGAACAAGTGACTGAAGTACTCTCTCCTCTCACATGATCCTGCCTTACTAGAGGAGGAACCCTGTACTGTGTCCCAGCACCATCAGAAGTGAAGCCAGAGGGAGTAGGATGCACAGCTTTCTCCTAAATGACTCCAAGATTAATGAATTCCTTATCCTAGGGGATCTAGCTGGTTGGCAGTGCTGGCCCAATATATTTTGCTGCCTGAAGTGGATGAAGTGGAGCTAAACATTCAGTTTCTGCTGCTAGAGCCTACTCTTTCACAGTCTTGTTGCACCATTCAGCCACCAATTTCTGTCATTTATCCTCTATGTATGGCACTACTTGAACCAGGTCACTTCATCCTGCTGAATGGCATAGAAGGGGTTGAGCCTGTCAGAGGTCCCCTCCCCAGCAGTATTTCAAAATCAAGCAAAATATGTTTATTCTGGGTTTGTAAATTTACAGTTCTTATGATTTTATCATTAGTTTTTGGACAGTAGGGGTTGGGTTCCTCAACATGAAACTGAAAAAGCTAGAGATAATTATTTTTAACAAATAGTGCCATAGTTTGCAGGCCTATGGTAAGAATTACTAAATTAATACATATGAACATTCTAAAGACTATATAAACACCAGATACTGTTATTTACATATTCAGGTATTACGAAGAAAAAAGAAACACGACAGAGGTCTTAAACTATGGATTAAAAGGGCAGTTGGCATATAATGGCACTTCCTCTTATCCCATAAGATCATTACTCAAGAAAGATGGAAAAGTTCACAGATACCACTGAAGTGGTAGCAGTTCCGTTGTGGAGCTACAGTAACAAATGAGCATGTCAAACTTATGACAATTTCTCACATTCAGTTGTCAAGTCATCAGGGATATATTATGCAATATCATCCTCATGGGGAAGGGGATGGGGAAAATTCCTACTTTGTATTAGCTGCAGGTTTTGGAAATACATGTGACTGCAAATACATTAGTTTGTGTTAGCTACATTTTGAGCAAACACATCAGCCTAGCAATGGAAAAAAGTAACGATTCTGTCAGTGCATAGCGCAAGGCCACACAGTGCAAGTCATAGCCAGAAATGGATTTGAATCTAGGACCTGCAGGCCAAAAAGCAACATCCCATCAGTTGCATCCGTCTGGCAGCTTTCCAATTCAACTGTACAGTATATCAGCACAATGATGTTATGGCTATCCAGGACAGGATCCAAAGTACCAAAACACATAACTGGAAGGAAATTGCATGGGTAGCTGGAGTTTTGCTTGCTGAGTGACTTCTCTCTTTGGCAGTAAGAGCAGCAAGCAAAGCTACAGAGGTGTACTCTTTTCTCTTTACACATATCCAGATTTTGGCCATAGTTACTTTAACTTTTCTCTCTCTTCTGCAGCTGCTACTCCTCTTTAAATAGATGTCCTGGTTCATCTACCAAATGAAGATGGGGAAAAGACAAATGGGCATGACAGATCCCCTTTAAGACAAGCTTCTAAAGAAGCTGCACACAGATATTAATGGCAAGAAAGGAGGCAGAGAAATTAAAATGAACAAGTGAAAGGGAAGAGAAATTGCTTTGGTTATGAAAAACGAATGAGAATTAATGAGGTAGGGGAAAAACCAACAGCTGTGAGACAGTTTAAAGCAATAGAGAAGACACAGCAAACCAATACCATTAAAAAAGGAGAGCCAGAAATGAGAGAAACATGGAGAAGAAAAAGTCAAGGTCAGAGAGATAGCTTACACCAAACTTAAGAGGGGAAAAGTGAAAGCCAAAGATGGGCATTCCACATGCAACCTCTCTTACAAACAGGGATGTTCTGAAGCAGTCCTCCTTATGATGTATCCGTATTTCTTTCTGTATAGCAGATGCTTCGCAGCCGAAGGGTTACCCAAAATATTATGCTACCAGAGAGGAAGGATGTGATCAGGTACCCACCCATTGCTATTCCATGCACAGAAGCAAACCAGCCTGGGAGATGAATCTAATCCTAGAAATAGAGAGCCTCTTCCACTACGCTAGAGGGCACTGGAGGAATGTAGAGGGGCACTGGGCAGGTTGTGTCTCCTACAGCTCACCTCTCTGCCTGGTACCTACTTATTGTCTGTTCAAACAGTGCATGTCAGATGAGCAGAGCAACGCCTGGGCATATATTACGTCCACTGGCATATTTGCCTAGTTCTGTTTCTATGCTTGCTTGCTTGCTTGCTCTTTCAGGACGGTCTTACTGGCAGTGTGAAACATCGGGCAAAGGTGGTTAGGCTAAACAGATGGACAAAAAGCACCACTATCACTACTTCAGGAGGATGGAAACAACTAAATGGGGAAAGAACAGCTGGGGCAGCAGCTGCCACCCCTCACCATCTTTTCCCACCTAGTTTGCAGAGCCAGTCCTGCCTGTGAAGCAATATACTGCTCACACCAAAGCCAAAAGATTTAAGGCACCAAAAAGGCCAAAGACAGAACAGCTGAAAATCGTGCTGAAATAAATAAAGGAGTCCAATATCATCAAGGCAAGGAAAAGTGTCATGCAAATAAAGACACATAACTATCAGGCGATTCTGCTGGTTTTATACAATGAGGGTTGAAGTTCTCCTTAAGAGCACTAGCTATATGTTTAAAAAGCAACAACAACAATTTTCCAACCCTTAATTGTGCTGAAATTTTCAAAAATGTTCAAGGACCCATATTCTGAAAGATTTCAAGTCTTCGATTCATTTAAGCCTCTGGCTGATCCAATGTAGAAATTATATTTATCAGATGACAATCTTATATATAATAGAGTACATCCAAGATCTTTAATTACCAAATACAGCTGCCATGGTAGGTAAAACCAGTGGTCCATCCTGTACAACTCTGTGTTTTCAACAGCAGTTGGCCAGATGTTAAAAGCAGGTTGAGCTAAAGTCAGCCATCCCAGTTTGTTCCCAGGTTCTGGTAATCAGAAACACGAACCTTCTGAATGTGGTAGATTAATTCCTTGCTCTCAAGGCTATTAACTTCCGAGAGATTCACCATCCATTAATTAATCCTTTATTAAAGTCACATGTCTGAAGCAGTGAATTCCATAGATCCCATCCTGTCACACAGAATTTGGTCACCATCATGTCCATGTGTTTCTTTTAAGCATCCCAAGCTGTTGCCATTGCACTGTGTCCTCAAGTTATTATTATTATTTTTATTTATATGCTGCATTTCTCCCAACAAGGGACCCAAAGCGGCTCACAACATTAAAATTCACACAATTAAAAACACAGTAAGTTAAATATTAAAAGATAAAGTAAACAATATATGATTTAAAATACAATTAAAAGATTAAAACATGAAAACATAAAAAAAAGATTTAAATTTCTGCTGAAATGTGGTTCAGGGATTCAGTTATAATTTTTAAAAGCCTGCCTGAAGAGATGGGTCTTTAGCTTTTTTCGAAAGGATAAAAGGGAAGGGGCCATCCTGATCTCCCGAGGGAGAGCGTTCCATAGCCTGGGAGCTGCCATAGAGAAGGCCCTCTCCCATGTCCCCATCAGCTGTGTTGTGCTGGCAATGGGACCGAGAGGAGGGTCTCCTCTGCTGATCTTAATTGCCGAGAAGGCACTTATAGGGAGATACGGTCCTTCAGGTAGCCGGGACCCAAGCTGTATAGGGCTTTATAGGTAATGACCAGCAGTTTGAATTGGGCCCGGAAACAGACTGGTAGCCAGTGCAGTTCTTGTAACAGGTGTGTTATATGCTCCCTGTAGCTGGCCCCAGTCAGTAGTCTGGCTACAGAGTTTTGCACCAGCTGAAGTTTCCGAACCATCTTCAAAGGCAGCCCCACATAAAGCGCATTACAGTAGTCCAAACTGGATGTAACTAAGGCATATGTCACTGTAGCCAAATCCAACATCTCAAGGAATGGGCGCAGCTGGCACACCAGCTTTAGCTGTGCAAATGCACTCCTGGCCACCCCCAAGACCTGGGCATCCAAGCTTAGGGATGAATCCAGGAATACACCCAAGCTGCGGACCTGAGTTTTCAGGGGGAGTGTAACCCCATCCAGCACAGGTAGTATCCCTATTCCCTCATCTGCCTTCCGACTAACCAGGAGCACCTCTGTCTTGTCTGGATTAAGTTTCAGTTTGTTTGCCCTTATCCAGTCCGTTACTGATGCCAAGCACTGGTTTAGAGTCAAAACAGCTTCCCTGGAACTAGGTGGAAAGAAGAGATAGAGTTGGGTGTCATCTGCATACTGATGACACCGAACCCCAAAACTTCGGTCAACTACTCCCAGCAGTTTCATGTAGATGTTAAAAAGCATGGGTGACAAAGCAGAACCCTGAGGAACGCCACAGGCCAATGGCCAAGGTGTTGAGCAGGAGTCACCCAGCACCACCTTCTGAGTTCTCCCCTCCAGGAAGGACTGGAGGCACTATAAGACAGTGCCTCCAAGTCCCATCCCAGAGATATGGCCCAGAAGGATACCATGGTCGATGGTATTGAAAGCCGCTGAGAGGTCTAGCAGAACCAACAGGGACACACTCCCCCTGTCCAGTTCCCGGGGGTGTAGGTCATCCACCAAGGCAACCAAAGCGGTCTTTAACCAAAGTTCTATTATTTTAGCAAGGAATCCAACATGTGATAGAGCTGGTTGAATTAATGGGCTACATGCTATTCTATTGACATAAACAGATCTTATAAGTGCCAAATGATGATGTTTGTGGAAAGGTATACATTATTTATTTATTATTTATTTATTTATTTATTCAATTTGTATCCCGCTCCCATTAGTGTCACAGCACTACTCTGTGAGTAGCAATCTGCATAAATCTACAACCATAGAGTGGATCAGTATGTGCTAAATCCAACTGTTAATCCCACTAAATCAACAAAACTTGTTCAATCAGTAAAGTATATTAATTTGGGGAGTCTTATCTAGCTAGCATTAACAATTACCTTTAACCCTATATACTGTATGACATGCTAGGCTCGTGACAACAGCCATACTTTTTTATGAGTCCCAAAGCAAAATGTGGACGTTTATTACTCCTCCTTTAAGTGATTGTACATGAATGTCAGTGTTTTTCTACATGACAGGTCACATGTGTTTCAAGCTTAAATTAGGCATAAGCCTAAAGATCATAAAATCGAAAGAAGTACTGGGATCTCACAGAAACACTGCATTAGGAACCAAATGATCACAATGAGCAACTGAAGTTTTGGTAAAAGTCATCTCTGTAACATGAACGGCCACTTTCCTTTCTACCACAAAGCTCTGCTTGATAGAAACACAGACACATGGAACCAAACATCATCTCCATGAGATGAACAAAAAACCATCGCTAATGGCAGGCATTCAGGTGAGGTGAGGTGTTCAGCAAGGTACCATTGACACTGGTCATAGCTCTAAAAGCAATTAAAGGCTTGATTGATGATCCAGAAGAATGAAAACCCATAAGAGTACATTCATTAATGGCACTATATGTGAACATTTTGTTGCACCATGCAAATAACTGGATACATGATACAAATGGGATGTTTAAAAAGACAGCTGAATGATTCGTGGAAATAATCCAGACCACCCCCCTCCCAAAATGAAGGCACAGAAAATAGCCTTTTTAGGAAAGGGACTGACTTATGAAGGAAAGCATGGAAATGCAAAATCATATTGCACACCTCGTCAAAAAGAAACCGTGTTGAAATAATAGGGATTGTGCAGAGGCAGTCCTTGAACTACAAACAAGCATGCAAGGAAGCAGGCTTCTGGATACAGCTGGATAGCCTAGATATAACATCATCACAGTTATGGATTTTGACCCCACTTCCCAGCCAGTCGTGGCCTCTATAGCAGCTTGCAATACAAAATATATGAAGAAAATTAATGTTTTGCACGTTAAAACAAACTGGATAAATAGTAGCACGAAGACACAGAGAGAAAACCATCAGCTTCACTAACAAGTAAAGGCCTTTTCTTAAAAAAAAATTTTTTTTTTTTAAAAAGATGTTGTTGAGCAAAAAGCAACAGAAATGACAGGACAAAAATACAATTTTTCCCATGAGGATTTTTCTACTGCTAACCCAATATACACGGAATTCCCATACAGTTTGCAAATACCCTAGGACACACCCTATACAATATTATTATTTTTTAATCCATCGGGATAAGGATTCAGTGTTATACTTATATAGGAGGAAGATTGGAAAAATATTTATATACTCCAAACCAGTACCTCTTGTAGAGTTCTTTTATTCCTAATTTCACACCAATGATGCTGCAGCCACAGTAATGTGGTGTTCACATTTGAGGATGTGAATTGAACTAAATGATGCGAGACATATTTATAACTGAAAAAGGAGGGATTAAGAGACTGAATCCATTTGTGCCTTCAGGACAGTGCAGAGTTGCAATCTGGATCTTTGTCTCTTGACGTTTCAGATTTAAGTGGTTTATAATATACTATTAAATATTTTAATACAAAAGGAAAAATATTTGCAATTCACATTTTATTTAGCTTACATCAAAAAATGTATTATATTGCACCCTCTGCCTCTCGAATTATGTAACTTTGAGCATTGAGCTTGCTGTTGGAAGAGAAGACACAAGAGTCACAGACATGAGCCAAGAAATAAAATACTTATGAAGACAGCAAATAAATGAATGAAACTGAAATACATGGAAGGTAATTGTGTAATTACAGTTTGCATACCCCTAAAAATATTGATGTAATTTACAACTACAAGAGATCTTCAATTACTAAGGAAGGCTCTCGTTACTGAGAAATTCAGGAAAAAGCTATAATGTAGACTGAAAATATTTTAAATTGGATTTCACAAGGTGACTAAGAGTGTTGAAAACATATGCTATAACTGTTACTGCACATAAATAATGGTAAAACAAATGTAAAAGTGGGTGAAATCTGGAACTGTTTTACTCTATCACTACTCTTCATACACTGACTGCAAAGTTGGAGGCAGTTGTGTGTCTACCATACATTTTACAGAAGTGTCTACTCTGATTAGATAGGCAGGATAACCTTTTGTGAGGCAGACACAACTATGCATAAAACGTATTTTGTTTCATTGGGGGGGTGAGATTAAATCAAATAGAGGAAAATGGGTTACATCTCAGTCAACTGCACATTGACTCTAAAACTACTATGAATCAACAAGCTTCAAACAGTATGCCCTGGACAGGTGTGGGAAGGTTTAGTCCACTCCCTATAGCCCTTTGCAGTCTGCAGGGGAATCTCTTCTGAGAACCCTTAAAGTAGCTGAGCTGAGAGACTTAGCAGGACTGTTTTCTCTGGGCATTGTCCCTTGCTCTCTTGGACATCACAACCAGGGAGGCCAGTTTGAGTGCATGTCTGCAGGGCTTTAGGCACAACTGTAAATAATTTCTCACTTTTTAAAAAGCAGGTCTTGGAAGACTTCGTAACCTCTGTGGGTTGTGTTTTTGGTTTTATTATAGTCATTTCAAAATGGTTGTTTTGCTTGTGATGGCTAATTAACATTATTTTAATTAACTGCATGAATAGTACCTGTTGACCCACTTTGGAAGGAACTTTACTTGAGGGAAAAAAGAGTATAATCTTTGAATAAAACTTCAGAATATTTCCACTCCCTTTTGTTTGAAACCTATCGATATGAGATGATAGCATTCAAGAAGGTGCCAACGCTGGAAGAGTAAGGAAAATAAATACAATATGAACTACACCACTGACATATTGTTATTTGCTGGACTATTTCATGTCAAGTTTTTAATTAATATCATGATAGTAATCTCCAATTTTAATAAATGGTTACAAAACAAAACAATAATCAAATCTGGCTGTACGAAGAAAGCTGTAATTTTAATAGAAATTGTTGCACCTTACTGCATTGAATGTGTTTTGGTGTTGCATGTGTTTTGGTACTGTATTCATTGATCCTTTTAGTATTGTATACTCATTGTTACCAACTTAAATATGTCTTTTAATTGTTGTAAGCTGCCTTGGATCCTTTTTAACGAGAAAGGTGTATTAAAAATATTTTAATAAATAAAATAATACAACAATACATTAAAATGTACACATGATTTTAAAAAATAATACTGACTTTCTTCACTGAACATAACAGTACTACGTGTTCCTGGGTCTTTTTCACATATACGTACTTCCTTGCAATTGGTATCGTTCTTGGTTGTATGTGTGTTATGTGCCAAAAAGTCAGAATCGACTTATAATGAGCCTAAAAAGGCTTTCAAGGTAAGTGAGATACTAAAGAATGGTTCTGACAATGCCAACCCCACCCACCCCAACAGTTTCCATGGTGGAGCAGGGATTCAAATCCAGATCTCCTGACTCCTAGTCTGTCACTCATTTCACTACCCTACACTGGGTCATTAGTTGTTGCCTGGCCAGGTCTACCCCACACATTAAAGAAAGCTAATTAATTTCACACAATACATATTGCAAGGCTCTCAGAAGGGGGGGGAGGAAATATGGACTGCAATACTGTACTGTGTTGATTTATGAGGGCTGCCCACTCTAGCTGGATGAATGACCATAAAATGACATTATTAGTCAGCATGAAAGGGGAGGGGTAGAAGAGTTGAATGTGCAGGTATTTTCAAAGGAATAAGAATCAGAACCCAAAGCAACTGATTGGACTCAAATCTCTCACAACTGCTGCTGGGAAATTACTATTTATTTCAATAATTTTCACAGAAGCAAAGAACTGCTGCAATGCACATTGGAGTACAGCACTGCTCAACTGACTGCATCCCACGATGCTTTAGAAGAAGTGACTCGCGTTTATAGCAGGTTATACATTGGAGGCAACTAATTATATGTTGCTTTACTATGAAGTTCCTCCTCTGTGCTTTTCCATATACGCAGGCATTCTTGGGCCTTAAGTGCCACCTGTTGGAAACAAATTATGTTTCAAGCTCTCTTCTGTACTCAGTTCTGCATGTGTCTGGTAAATTCTTAATGCAGAAAGCAGCAGTCCTGCACTGGTCGTGCTCTTTGAAGAAGAAAATCTTTGAGGACCTGCTAAATCCCTACATATATTCTCTAGAGACACTTCAACTCTATGGGAAGAAAAAGTTGGCACTCTCCCAGCCCCCTCACCTCTAACTGAGCCAACTTTTTTTTTTAAATGCAGGTGTACGGAAGATTTACTTCAATAAATTTATTCCTTTTGCACTTCATTAGATTGTACTTCAAGGTACAGAACAATTAATTAGACTATGCTGAATCAGTCAGCAGGCTACCATAATTAACTTCACAATTTCACTATACTGTACTTGAGACAAGCTGATTGAGAGAGAGAGAGAAAGAGAGAGAGAGAGGAGAACTGCATAATGTTTATTTTGTGTATTCTATTCCCAAATACCTGCCATAACAAGAAACAGAGATGTGCATAAAATGTCGCTGTCCTGATGTTCTGATTTATAAGCACCCAACAATTAAATAAAAATGGGGAAAATATGATACATGACATTAGCAAAAATATGCTGTTGACTGAAAAAAAGAGGCATTGCTTTGTTGAAGCCTACTCCAACACAAGGCATCCCTCAGCAGAATTGTTAATATTATTGTGCCCATAACTTGAAATTATACAACCTTATCTTTTCCTTGAAATACTCAAGGTAAATGTGGGCACTCAAGTAAAAAATGAAAAGGTTGATTAAATTCTCACTTCCAAATAATGTTAACACTGAAAATTTATAAATATTCTCCTTTAGAATAGCAGGTACATAATGTCCCCATTTTAAAACAAATTTAATGATATTTGATCATTTTTGATGCAACACTTGGCCTGCAATCCTGATACACTGAGAACTACTTCAGAATGACATGTTTGTAGTTGTGTGTTCCAAAATAATATAAATATACCAAGGTTTAACTATATATATTTAACTATAACCATCAAATATTCAAAGAATTGTTAGAATACTGTAGCGGGATAAAACAAGGCATATTTAATCCCACATTTAAACTATGAATTAAAATTATTAAATAGAGTTAATAATGTTGGACAAAACAATAAATACAACATAGGTATATTCACTAGAAATTAAATTGTATTAATTCCCTGAAGTCTTACTTTCTGAGCACAAGTTCTTCTAGTGTTTTAGCACAGTTAAAATGAGACATAATTGCAGAGGTTTAACAAGCAAACATAATTGCTAGTCTTCAGGGTCAGTTCATCAGTACGAAAATTGATTGTTTCCAGATTCTCACTTCAGTCTAACAAAGCTCTGGGTTTCTGCAGCTCAGACGATCCTTGGGCATATTAAAACAAGACTTAATTTGTTCAGCAGCGGTTTTAACTTTCCAGTTAGGACAATCAGCATTAAAAAGCTACAATTCCACCACCATCCCTTTCTTTTTCCAGATTCGTTACATCCCCTCCCATTTTACGTTGGCATCAACACTTGTAACTCCTTGGTACAGAACAAAGGGCTTACCGGTCTTACAGAAAACGTTTCCAATCAGCTCAATGTTCTGTAAAATACGTACAGGACTGAACAAAACATTTCCGCCCAGACGGAGAGATAATGTGTGGCTCAAAGCTGGGTAGAGGAGTTGGAGCTCTCCGTGGTGCTGAAACATCCAAACGCCGCTCCCTTCCTCTTACCAAGGCTGGCTACCACCCCAACCAACCTGGCGTCTCGTATTTACTTACCACTAGCTCATTTTGAGAGACAGGTTATTCATTATGGTTCTTAAGCAAGAAATATAGCAATGTGAACTACAAGTTTTTGCATCAGCCGAGAAATTTTAAAAGAAGCCCTGAGGAGGCACGCTTCATTTTTATCCCCTCTTGCCCTACCCACCCCGCCAGCCAGTCCAATAATTCACAAAAGGGTTTCGCGCCAGTAGTTCGTGATCATGGCTTCGCAAGGAACGACCGTCCCTGGCGGCTCCGAGGGGCCAGATCCGGACTCGATGAGCTCACGCAAATTCTGCTTCTACTCGCCGTCTTCTTGGAAGGCGAACGGGGTTGAAGGCGGCTGCCCCTCCTTCCTTCCCAGCCCTTTCAACAGGCAAAATGCTCTGCACAGCACAGATCTCTTATTAAGGAGGGTTTCCCCTCGTAAGGTGTGACCCTCCTCCTCCCGTTTTGTTCTTTTGTTCTCAAAAGGGCAGAACAAGAGAGGGGTGGATGGGAAGGGGCTGTTCACACCTGAACCGGCGCACCATCGGGAGTGGGTGGAGGGCGAGACAGGGTGGCAACAAAGAGCCATACACCGGGAGGGGAGATTAATTTTGTACCAACATCCTTGGGGGAGGGGTAAGGTGGGGGGGGGGAAATGGCAAGAGCAGCACGCAATTTGGTTCCAGCGAAGCTCAAGCCCTCAGCCTCGCCTCTCCCGCCCCCACGGCCCGCTCAAGCCCCCGGACCCTTCCACTCACCGTCCCTATCGCAGAGCTGGATGGCCTCCAAGCTAAGGTTCTTGATGACATCCTCGCAGGGACTGGTGGGGCTGCTCATATGATGATCCAGGCGAGGCACCTCCATTGTTGTTCTCCCCCTTTTCTTTCTAGCCTTTCAAAGGTCGACCTGCCTCTAGCTCGCTCTGTCTTCCTCCGCTTTAAAATCGGTGCTCTCGGGGAGGGGGAAGGAAGATGGGTCGTGGTGGGAGGAAGTACTCTTTACGATCGCGGCGGCGGCGGCGGCGGCGGCGCGATCTGTCTGGTCTGCTCTGTCTGCACTGCCTCCCTGTCCTTTTCTCCCTGCCTCTCCAGGCTGGTTGCAGAACTACTGGGTGCAGCAAGAGGCGCGCGCGCTCCCTGCCCTCCCCGGGACTGACTGGCAGGCGGCGGGCGCGGATTGGAAGGCGGGCACCGGTGGAGGGAGGGAGGGAGGGAAGGCGCAGGCTGCCCGTCACTGCAATAGAGCGAGAAAGTACGGGGGAGGAGGGGCGGCAGAGGGACAGCCGCCGCCGCTCACATTCGGCACCCGAGCAGGCATGGGAGGTAGGGGGGGTCGCCCTTTAAAGGGGCCACACGCTGCTCCTGCTGCTGAGTCAAGCCCAGCACGCTTGCACCAACATTATTCCCCTTTCCTCCCGTCTTCCACCCCCCCCTTCATGTAACGCAATGCCATCCCATGCAGTTGCCTCCAGGCAGCTTCCTCTGCCACTGGAAGAAGCCGCGGCGGCCGTCGGCTCGTGGCTCCCTCCCGCCGCTCCTTATGTAATGGGCTTATCAGCGAATTAAAAGCTGCAGCCCCAGCAGCTACAAATAAGGTTCTAAGTAGTCCTCCAGCCAACCAACACGCACACGTTTAGTCACACACAAACACACACACAAACGCTTTCGCGCGCGCTCTCCCACGCACGCGCGCTCTCTCGCTCTCTCACACACGCTCGCGCTCGCTCGCTCTTCTCACACGCGCGCGCGTTCTTTTTCATACACATGCTTTCTCGCGCCCGCGCGCCCGCACACACATACACACACACACACACACACACATACAAACCACTTTCATTTCCCGCCTTTTTCGCAACTATAATTATAACGCCCTCATTAGGAATGTGCCTAGAAGGGGCTACTTAGTCCCCCTCTCAGCCATTTAAAAATCCAAGAAGCCGATCTATTTCCATACTTGTTTGTTCGAGGGGAGGTAGAAAATAAAAACTATATGAAATTAGTTCACCAAAAAGGGGCTCATAACACGCTTAGAATAACGTGTTTCTTTCCCCAGTACACTAAAAGGATAGGAAGAACGAATTAACGAATACTAAATGTAAACATTTGGGAAGAATATATAAGGAATACTAAACTCTTACTTGCTCTCTTAATTATTGAAATGAATTAAATAGTTCAACAACAGCACCTTGTTGTAATAATGTGATGTTATAATATTGCTATCATACATCGAAACTTCCTGTGGCTATTCATAATACTTATCTTCTGAAGTTTTTGATTGATTTACAAGCTTTTAAGAACGTAAATATCAAAATGGAATCATATATAGGGATTTTTAAAAAAGGATTTTCAAGATCTTGTAGGTATAAGGTAGTCGGACATGGTTCAACAGGGACCATGCAGTTTGCCCAGCCCTACACAAGTGGCATTAAACCCCATCAGTCACACCTGCTCTGGGCAATCTCAGCTGGCCTGTCGCCTAGGTGGCAGAGTGGGGATTTGAAACCCTGGCCCCTGGCTTTACATCCAGGCACTCCTGCCCACTGAGTTATAGCATTCCTACCACCACAACAAGAACCTGACAAAAGCAAAACAAAGAAACAAACAACCCCCCCAGGCGTAAACATCAGTGAATTATGACCAAATGTCCAAGTAAGTATTCCTACACAATTGCTCTCCATATCTCAAAGCTTGAATTCTGAAAGAGTTCTAATGTCCTTGCTCTGTTGAATAATATCATTTATTCTTCCAATGCTGCAATAATAATCATTTAGCCACCATAAAAGCACAGAGAATACATTTCTTTTAACTGTTGGTTAATATTCAAGAAACAGGTAAATAATGTAACAACACATGTTCATCTGCAAAACTCAGACATTGGTCCAGTACAAAGTTGAATGGTTATGATATGCATGAGGGTCCCTGTGGTTGAATTAATGCAATTTTTAACATAAAAATTTATGTTCATTTTATGAAATAATAATTCATCCATTTTTCAAACCTATGAAACAAACATTTATTTAAAATGTGCTATTCTTGCACTCTCTGGAAATGTTTCATACCGGCCAGTAGGTCACAGAAAACTGGGTATGGTGGTATAGGACAGCATGACTTTGAGATGCATTTAGATTGTCAACATGTTTACATTAGAGTTTTCTCAAGACATTTCTACATGCACTCTCTTTAACACACACAATGTGAGACATCCAAATGCTGGAGTGCAGTCAATTCTGCAGGAGGTCATACAAGGGAGCAAAGAAGATGGAAAAACTGTAGCAGATGCTGGTGAACAATTATTCCTATACAGTACATCATAATTGGCCAGGTTGGTTATAGCTTTCCGGAATTTCCACCAAGTGAAGAGCTGCATGTTTTCTAGCCCTGGAGCACAATAATGTCTGCATGCATGGAGGAGTAGGGAATAAAGAGATGCTCACACAGAGTAGATGTCTGAGATATGTGAGATTATGCCAATGGATGTAAGAACAGGAAGTGTGATGGAAAAGGTTCCAGCTGGACTGGTCAGTAATTTATTAATGCATTACATTTTAATCCCACCTTTCAATTAAAAATAGGACTCTAGATTGTTGACAAGCACCTAGAAACAATCTGAATAACAATCATTCTTAAAATAACCTGTTATAAAAACCATTTAAAAGCAAGATTGAAAAGAAATCCCTCCACCCTTGCTAAAAGCAAGACGGGTGAGATGAAAAATGCATTCCATAATCTAGGAGCACCATGGGAGAACACTCTCTCCTGCCTGTGTATCAAACAGGTCTCTGCAGGATATATTTTTTAATTTGTTTAAAAAAAAAATTAGTAATAACCAGGGTGGGTGATGTGAAGCCCTGAGACCACATGCAATCCTCAAGATTGTGGTATATTTCTCAACAACACCCACCAATGACAAAAGAAAAAGAGTGCATTTCCCCTTCTGGAAGCCTCCAACATCTGTGGTTCACATTTTAAACAGATTGCAGAGTCCTTTGCACCACTTAACACCATACAGTATCCATTCTTCTGACCAATACTGATTTTGTTCTGTTTTGTTTGTTTGGTTTGCATTTTTGGCAGTCCATGTGAGCTAGGAGGATCTTAGGGGCAGGAAATTGGCCTTGAAACCTATTCTAGCTGCTTAGGTAAAGGTAAAGGTTCCCCTTGACATTTAGTCCAGTCGTGTCCGACTCTAGGGGGCGGTGCTCATCCCCGTTTCCAAGCCTTAGAGCCAGCGTTTGTCCGAAGACAGTTTCCGTGGTCACGTGGCCAGCGCGACTAGACACGGAACGCTGTTACCTTCCCACCGTGGTGGTACCTATTTATCTACTCGCATTTGCATGCTTTCGAACTGCTAGGTTGGCAGGAGCTGGGACAAGCGACGGGAGCTCACTCCGTTGTGTGGATTCGACCTTACGACTGCTAGTTTTCCGAACTTGCAGCACAGAGGCTTCTGCGGTTTAACCCGCAGCACCACCACGTTTCTTATTCTAGCTGCTTACTCCCAGTATAAATGAAGTTCAAAGCAAACAAGAACACAACTTTTTATTAAATGGCTGTGTGTTTACTTTCAAAAGGAAATATCCTTCACATATCAAACATAAGATGTCCCTTTCAGATTACCTCAAATCAAGATATAATATTTTCAAGGAAAGTAATGTATCTACTTGACTGCAAGTCATTAGGAGGTAGCTCCAATGTTTTTCCTTCTTCCATAAGGAATGATGATTGAAGGACTCCGATGAATGCAGCCAGATGGCAGAAGTAATGGTTAACCTAGTACATCTCCAGTAGCCATCAGGCTCAGACAAATTGCTTTTGGCAAACAGCTGCTGTATTCAGAGTTGTCCTAAGTCAAACACAACCATTTCCACAGTGCTGCATTTCCAGGCTTGCCTAAAACATTCTATCTTGTAAATCATCCCTGATAAAGAAGACACACTATGAAACATATAGACTCATGAATCACCTCCAACATAATGTCAAACAGAAAGGCAGTCAAGATATAGAACAACTAAAAACATCCAACAAAATAAATTTACTGAGATACCCAAAATGATAAGTGTGGAAAATCATGATGGACACATCAATATGGAAATAATATGCATGTAAGAAGGAATGCAGTTTGTATATTCTAAAGCTAAGATATGTTATGTGTATGGACTGCCAGAAAATTTATTGTGAAAAGAGGCCAAGCCAATTTTTGTGTTCAGTTTGTTTTTAATTTTTTTTAAAAAGATATCTCTTTTTTGTTGTTGTTACTGTTGTTAGAACTACTACCAGCACCATTATTGATACTGGTGCTATTGCTTGGTTTTGGGGAACATGCATTAGAATTCCAAGAATAACAGTGGGGATACAGAAACATGAATACACGAGCTGAGAATTTATACACAGAGAAATGCTTACAATATTTTAGTTCCTCCTGATTATAGTTCAATAAATATAAACTGAAGATGACCATCCTATATGGCTTACTAGAGTAAAAGCAAGATATAGAGATTTTCACCCCTAGATTGGTGTTTAAATTCTGGTCAGGACTTAATTACTTCTGGAAAACTAGTTACCAGCTGTCCAGGGGGTGCCTCTCATATGAATTGGTCTCAGTCCCTTTCGTAGCAAATAGCAATTCACCTTCCAGTAAATACATTTGGCATCCTTTGCCTTAAGTTCTTCCATTAGGACTCAATTCAGATTGTTACTTTAAAAATTATTACCTTTCTCTTACTTGGTCCAGTCTTGTTGAAATTACCATGTAGTCTCTAGATGAAAATAGGGGATAATATTCCCCAAAGGGGATAAAGGTTCCAGGGATTGACTTACATAGAATCATATTCCTTGTGAAGAGACAGCATTAGAAATGTATATTAGTTTTGTAATATGTTCATTTACACATTTGCATGGGGGGAAAATAGCTGGACACCAAATGGGACATTACTAGTCTTTAAAATAACATCAGTTCCTAAAAAGCAGGGTTGCATCTTAACAGACAACTAAGAACTTTAGGTAGTTTCACTTTCTCTTTCACTGGCTACAATATAGAATTTGTTTGTTTGTTTGTTCATTACATTCCTGTAATTTCATTACATTCCTGCCCATCTAGTGACAAAGAACTACTCTGGGCAGCTAACAGCAATAAAAACAATTACCCACCAATCACCCTCAAGCACATAAATATTAAAAATAACAAAGAAAAAACAAAACAAAACCCAGAGGCAACGGCAAACCAAAATTAACATCAAACTCATGGATCCACAAAAGTGTCACGGGGGGGGGGGGGAATGTTCCTAAAGGCCTCCTCAAAAAACACAGATTTAACATGTTTTCTGAAGGTCAGAAGGGAGGGAGCCTGGCAGATATCTGCAGGCAATGCATCCCATAGTGTTGCAGCCACCATTGAAAAAGTCTGGTTCCTGGTGATAGTTTTCCAAGCCTCTCTAGAGGTGACCACAAAGACAAGGAGATGATATTAAAGACAGATGCTCCGACATCCATCCAACTCCTTCCATCCTTCCTGTAAGGTGTGTTTAATGGCTACAAGCCATTAGCCATTAAATATAACAGAGCAAGGGACCAAGCAACAGAAAAGCCTACAGGCTTGATAATTTCTTCATTGGGAAGTTGGCACAAACAACTGGATTCCTATTGTGGTGGGAGAGATTACCAAAAGCACCTTCCTGGAAGGAGAAACTCCTTGGCTGGTTCCCAGCTGAGATTAAAAGTGGAGGGAGCAACTATGCAGCGCATTCCAGAGAAACTAGTTTATTCTGCTGACAGATACAACCAGATGTATGCCCTGATACAAAGCCTCATCCTCTCTTGTCCCAACTTTTATACCCTTCTGGTCACTGGGCTGATTGGTTACATTTGTCTTTCTGACCAATTATGGTGACTTCTCCGATTCTGTAAGAGGGATTTTTGATATGATACAATAGGTAATTTCATTATTAGTCCTGTTTAAGTGACTGCTCAGATGGAGACAGGCAAATTCTATTTTGGGTCTTCATTTTAGTGATTCTCTATAGGAGATCCTTTGTTCCACTTACAAAACGTGTTAGGGTTACATAGGCATTTCCTTAGTTAAGGTGCTAAAGCAATAAACTAAAAGCATGGTCAGACCTGTCTGACAAGTTTAGGTCTTCCCAGAAACAGAGTCTGGTTAAGATTTTTACCTGACACCATCATAATTTCAATATATTTCTATTGAATTGTTCTGGGATTCGGTTCTGACTGGATGCCAGCAACATGCCTCTTTCCTTGAAGTTGCCTATATTTCTATACAAGAGTTTGTCAACAACAATAATTCATCTCAGTAAAACACCAAAATACAGGAGTTTCAAGACAGATAAACCAAAGTATAGAACATCAACATATCCACTCATGAGGTTTCTGGGATCTCTAGATGGGAAGCAAATATTAACCTCTTTCAAAGCCACAGCTGGAGAAAGAATAATAGTATATTCCATATTTCAATTTCCTTAGTCACTTCTGTTGCCATTGCCTCAGGAAAAAGGAGAGAAGAGACTGTTAAAAACTCCCCCTCCCTTTTTTTGTCCCTTCTATTTCAGATTTTTGAACTATAAAATATATTTGGGGAAAGGGAGAATAAAAATAATTGGAGTGAAAATTTTAAAGAGTTGGAGGAAATGGAGGATGAGTCATGAATGAGATACACTGATGAGCTCTAGCCTGAAAAGATAGACACTGAGTCAATGGAGAAGGCGTGGAAAACTAGTAAATGAATGAAGCAATATATATAGAATACTTGTAGGCAAGAATTGAAAGGTATGGGACTGGGTGGGGGAGAGATTTAATTTAAGCACTGGCAGTGATTAATTACATTCAGATGAAGGAGGGGGGTAAAGGAAATTGGAAAAATCAGTGCAGCACAGACCACCTCAAAAGAACATTTAAAATGTTCTTATAATACAGGAATGGTGAATGTACCATAAGTCATCATCAGAGAAACAGAAGGTGCTCCATATGTACTTGGATTCTAACTCCCATCATCCACTAGCCATTGTGACCCAAGGAATATGGGAGCTCTCAGCATAGGGAAGGCCATGTTGGGTTTGACTGCTATATAAAGCAATTAAGAACCTCTCAGAATCAAAATATGACCACTTCGACTCAGCACTAATATGGCAGAATAACCATAGAATGAAACGTGGATTTGTAAGAGCTGTGCACTTAAACCTCTGGCCCTGGATAAATCAAACTGTCAGGTTCAGTTCTTCACCCATTTTAAAACATTATTTACATCCTAACTATAGGTACCCAATGTGATGTAGTGGATATACAGTGGTGGACTAGGACTCTGGAGACCAGGGTTCAAATCCCCATTTAGCCATGGAAACTCACTAGGGGAGTGGAACTGGTAAAAGCAGTCCTTAAATATCTCATTTACCTTGACAGCCCTGTTAGGGTCACTATAAGCTGGTTCTGGCTTTAGAGCACATAATAGCAACAAACTATAAAGAGGCTGGATAGCTCAGTGGTTTGGGTACAAGGCTGCAGAGCCAGAGGTTGGAAGTTTGATTCCTCACTGTGCCTCTGAGTAGAGCCAGCCTGTGTGGCTTTGGGCAAGCTGCACAGTCCCAGGGTGCCCCCCAAAGAAGGGAATGTTGAACCACTTCTGAGAACTCACTACTTTGAAACCCCCCGGAAAAGTTTGCCATGAGTCGAAATTGACATGATGGCACACAATTATTAATTATTATTAACTATTAAAAATTTGCAAATGTTGGCAATTCTTATTAGCAACAAACTGAAACAAGTTATCACCAATCTTTATAAAGCATCAAGTAGCCTTGTCTAAATAACAATGAGAATGTAATCTATGGGGTTTTTAAAAATCCTCTTCATCTGCCTTTACATTCTCAGTCTTATTAAAGATGTAAACCAGAAATGTATATGTATAAGTATAAGTATAATGACTTATACTTACAACAACTGTGTACAAAGAACTGTATAATATGCTTTTGAATTGTGCATAATTTATGGCAATTTAAAGTGAACCAGGATATAGAAGGCAAAAACGTTAATTTCTCTGACTAGGGTGATATTCCCTCATGACCAAGAGTCACACCTGGGAAATCTGTTTGCTATTATACTCAGCAGACTCTTATTTCAGAACCTCATAGCCTATGTTAATTAAATATTCAGTCCCTTAATTGGCATTTAAGATTACAGTCCTGCACACAGTTTGCACAGGTAAACCCCATAGGTTTTGCCTCACAACAAGAAGGCGGTTTCAGATGCAGTAGCTTTGCAGCATTTGCCATGCCAATGGTAGATCATCATAGATGTCTGACAGAGTGTTTAAGTATGTGCCAGCAGCTGGGCAAGCTTTCACTAGGGCTTAATACATTTTGGACAATGAGTGGTGCTGTTCCTTCTCAACTTACCCATATCATTTTTCACCCTTATACCCATTCATCCTTTCAATAAAACTACCTTCCATTATTCTTTATTTGAAAGGTTTCTGGTAGCCGAGGAAAACAATACTCAGTCGGTAAAGCCTCAAGCTGCATAACTCACACAAGAATTGGCTAAGGATGTTACAACCTCAAATGTTGTGGTGCTGTATCAAAGGCTGCGGTCACACAAGAGAAACGCTCCCCATCTTTCTTGCATCTTCTGTTTACTGTATATTCACATGTTGTGGTCACCTGGCATATATCCTGTGATAGTGGTTCATACATTTTTTAACTGTTCCACTTTTTTGGGGTGAATTGGATGTGGTACGTTTGTCTACACCCCTCAAGCAGAACATATTCCCTTCCTTTTCTTGTGCCTTTCTCTGCCCCCTCGCCCCTTTTTAAAATTTTGGGTGGAACATTGTTGTGTCAGCAAAATGCCCTTGCTGGCCACCTACTGATCTGGCCTTGTGTTGTCTGAACAAAAAAAAAGAGGGTCAAAATTCACGAGGAGCAACTCGGAAACATTTTGCTGGTGTGACTGTGGCCTCAGTTCAATTTTTATGTACCTAAAATATTGTGCAGCATTGTCTTTCTAACCGGGAATAGCTGTCTGAGATACATTTTTGAATATTCCAGAAGAATACCGAAGTCAACATGTAATCAGAATGTCTCCTTCTTGGTGGATTATAGCTGACTGTTTTTAGCAAGAATGTCACATATTGTGGATATTGAGAAATATAGTATTATATAAATAGGAGGCCAGCCAATGGCAATTTCTTTTAGAATCAATACAAAAGAACTGTGTCCATGTTTTCAGTATAACAATATTAGTCTTCCATATTTTCACCATCAAATATACAGATATTTATATTTTTTCATGAGGTGGGCAGTAGCTGTGTTAGTTGCTGAAGAAAACAACAGCAAAACTTTGCGGCACCTGAAGGCTAATGCATTTTAGCTTTTGCAGACTATAGCTTATTTTGAATATTTGAATATTAAAATATTGAGTATTTTAATGCACCCCACAGTGGCACCATTTCACGTATTTACTTTTCATAGGTACATGTAAATGTGAAATGTAAATATTTGTTTGGGACTCCATATGCAGCATGGAACTATGCAGAATAGAATCAGAGCTCACCACTGCATGTACATATCATGACAATTATCTAATCTGCAGGATGTACCAAGTCTTGAGGCCATTTGTCTATGGTACTTTGCAGCATCACCGCATCATCTGAAATACATTATTCTTGTCTATATGGAGACAAATTGGTGTCCACTTTAAAATATGATATTTTAGACCAGTAGTTCCCAACCTTGGGTCCCCAGATGTTCTTGGTCTGCAACTCCCAGAAATCTTGTCCAGCAGAGCTAGCAGTGAAGGCTTCTGGGAATTTTAGTCTAAGAATATCTGAGGACCCAAGGTTGGGAACCACTGTTTTAGACATATCTCATTTCCCATCACATATATCAAGTGTGGAAGTCAAGGTCTGGGACTGAGCTAGGAATCAGAATAAACCTAGTCTCTTTTTTGCTCAGTAAGAACATACTGGGAACATGAAAACTTTTCGGTTCCCCAAATTCCACTTGCAGTCCCACCTCACCTTTCTTCACATCACTTTGTCAGATTTTAGGTTTTTTTTTCTGCATTGAAATATCTACATATTTCCGCAAATGGATGTATTTTTATTTATATGTTTCCTAATGTATGTACTGTGTACACTTTTGCCTTATTGACTAATATGTGCTGGTGTGTATTTTTCAACCATATTCATGTTTCGCCATCCACACTTCTAAAATCTATGCATGATTCTGGGCATATACAGCATACCTGAAAACCTCACAAATGTATGAGTTTCTGGGGTAAGGTATGCTTTGTCTTGCAATCTTGGGAGGTATAAAGTAGGTAGTTTCATCAAGAACCTCCAAACTATCAATTTCTTTTCCATGCCTATTCAAAAGGTGCTTAGAAATGTCAACTTTTATCACATATGGTATGAGCTATCACAGTTCTTTGCCAGTCTGGGCAGTTAACTTGTAATCTTTTCCTTTGATTAAGAGGTTGTTGTTGGTAGATAAGCTGAAACCGAAACTGTTATCTTTCAGGCCACAGATTCAGGACTTCAGGCTAAGCTCTCAGGAAGATGTGAAGCGACTGCCCAGAGTGATATGCATCTCCTAATGCAACAAAATCAACCCAGAAGCATCTCTAGTAATGTGAGGGGATTGTTACTGGGACCAAATATGAACTATTTGAACATTGGGATTCCTTTGTCTTACACCAATGACCGCAGATTGTTTTTAGCTTTCCTGTTATCATTATCTGTGTATAATGATGTAGGGGGAACCTACTTTATTCATTCTGCTCTTCTAAAGAATCTTTTGCTCCATTTGTAATGGTTAATCTGCATCCTAACTAAGGATCTGCTGTTCATATCAGCCACAAGAGGTATACCCATTTGTGGATACTCCACCCAGGCAAATCATAAAGCTGGTTTTTATTGCACAGCAGAGAGATTTTAAGGAAAGGATGATGATTTGAACAAGCAAAACATGCTGGGAATTGCTGCAAAGAAAACTGGACACAAATCTCCATAATTATATATGATATATGTAAAGATGATACAATTCTTCAGGAATATTTACATAAGCTCCACTAAAATGAAAGAAATGCAATTTCAATTGGGTTTTGCGAAAACATAGTTTTATTAAGTGGCATTCTGTGCTGGCAATTAGTACTTTGCTATTTATAAAGATGCTCAACAACATTGGTTTGATCTTCATAGCATTCTACCAAGGACTCGTCCTTGGATGGATAGGCTACCACTTTTAATTACTATCTATTGTTCAGTGGCTAGAAATGTAATCTGTTCACAACTGTGTTTTAGTTCAAGCCAACTGACTCATGATTACCCTTAGGATATAACGTGGGCATGTACTGAATGTCTTCTTAGACATCAGCTAGATTCATCTTCTGTCTCTTTCTACAGGACAAAAAATGCCATGACATTTATAGGATCACTGATTTCTCTCTCTCTTATACCTGCCCACTTGCCCACTTATAGCTATCACAACATTTGCCCTGCTTAAAATGTGTGGTGCACGAGAGAGAAACAGACTGAGGGAGATGGGTGGGGAAGGGAGTAGCATTTTCCTAGTTTACCAAAGCTACCCTGCCTAGTCCTCTGAATTCATAATTCAGCCATATTTCTTCTTATAAACTGCCATGGACAAGAGGGTTTTAGATTACAGCAATGTGGAATAAAAAAATAATAAGAAAGAATTACAACATCAGTGTGTTCCCATCTTGCAGTGTGATGCACTGGATGGCAGAATGTAGGGCTATGGACAATCAGTCTGTATAGCAATTATTTCTGAACCAAATAACAGCCCTGACAAGACGAAGCCAGCTCTACAATCAGGCGAGCACATTTAAATCCCCTTGCTCAAATTAAATGCTGATCTGGAAAAAAAATCATGTTGCTCAGTATTTCAGACTTGAAAATACAAATACTTTTTGTTCTAGGGGCTGAAGATGCTTGTTTTAAAGCCACTTGCATCAGATGCTGCAGAATAAAACAGAAAAGAGGGTGGCGGATAGGAAGAGGGTTGTTCTGTTTACATTTAACTAATAAGAATCCTCCTGGGAAGAGTGGTGGCTTGCTAAAAATAGCTTCACTGAGAATACTACTGTCAAGATATTACACATATCTGTTGTGCCTGGGGAAATACTGAGGGAATGGATTCTCAGCCATTATGCAAAATAAGAGTAGCTAATACTGTGGAACGAAGTACAAATGCTTCTTGTAACAGAGGTTTCTTATACTTGTAATCCAAAGACTTGGAAGTGGTCCTTAAGAGCAGTGGTTCTCAGCTGGTACTATATGTACCACTGGTGGGACGTAGAAGTAATCGATGTGGAACACAGGGTTTTCGAAACAGCTACTAATATTTAATAAAAGTATTATTCTTATTTTGAACAAATAGTAAAATTGCTGTTCTTGTTTGTGCGTACTTTTAATAACACTGCTGAATTTTTTTGTGTCCTTAAAGCTTCTCCAAAACATAACAATGTGTTTATTATTAAATATAACAACAGGACATATGTAGACAGATAAATAGAGTTCTTGGGGGAAATGGGCTTAATGCTTGTACCATGATGAGACCCAAGTTCCTTGGCAGGCCAGCTATAGATGCAAAAGGTTGAGAAGATCACAATGATATTAAAAAGTGCTGAAGTGCCCTAGATTTCTCAGCCTATGTTTTCACTCTATATAGTGACACATGCTTGTAAATGTAAAAACAAGACCAAGATACCTTAAATTGTTTTTCAGCTTACTTCCTCAGCAGGGAAAGCAGAGTTAGAAACATCAAAGAATGGATGGTTAAGGGAAACAAATGGAAAAATCAAATTAGGAAGCATTTAAGCATGGAAACAGGAGACATATTGCAAGAACTCTGTAAGAGGACTCTTCCATTCTTGTACTCTATTAGGAAGGAAGGAAGGCTGTTCCAGGGAAATGCACAAACTGGTTAGACTTTAAATTGTAGACTGAGGAGGAACCAGAAAAAGAGACTTCTCAACCATTCCTCCCCATGGTGGCTATTGGGGTGAAAAAAATTGGTTATCTATAAAGTAGAAGCAAACCAGAAAAACCATACTCAAAACATCATCTGAAAATGAATGTAATAGTTGAAATTAACATGCAACAAAATGCTGATTTAGTAGTTCAAATGGGTGGCAAGCCCAGACAATATTGGCCATCAAACCTTATCTCCACCAGGAATGCCGCAACTACCAGTTTTTGGTTCCTCACTGTGGCATGATCTTTGTTCAAACTGTTAATAATAATTATGTGTTGCCAAGCCAATTCTTACTTATAGTGACCCTTTTCAGAGTTTTCAAGGTACAGAATACTGTTCAAACCATTGTTAATTCTGCATCGTCTACTAACATTCCAGTACTGAAAAAGTGACCACCTATTCTTTTACCAAGCTTAGATATTTAATCAGAAATTACCATGTGTAGAAGGGTGACCTATCCTTGTAAATGATTCTTGGGTCAAGCCAATCAAAGTAAGGACAAAGGCTTCTTGGCCACAAGTCGTGGATATAAACAGATCACTCACAATCCATCTTGTGGTTCCAAACTAAAGGTCAATAAGAAGTGTTCAATCTCTTGGACCATATTCAATAGATTGAACAATATTTTATTTTTTCCACCAGTCATCAGAAAATAATGATTATAATAGTTTAGAAAAGGATTTTTATTATAGCAATCATTAATTAATATGCATCTCTTTTGAAATCAGCATGATTTTTTGTTATTATCAAAAAGAAGAGGCACTCGAGGTTATATTGCAAATATCCACAGGCTACTGGAGGGCACCAAAGAATTTTAGAAGATCAGTCTATGCTTTATAGGCTACAGCAAAACCTTTGACTGTGTAAATTCTGAGAAACTATGGGTTGTTCTGAAAAAAACTAGGTGTGCCTCAGCACTTCATTGTTCTGATGCATAACTTGTATTGTGGGCAAGAAGCTATTGTTAGGACAGAATATGGAGAGACAGAATGGTTTCCCATAGGCAGAGGTGTCAGACAAGGATGCATTTTATCCCCTTATCCGTTCAATTTGTACATAGAATGTATCACACGGAAAGCCCGACTTCATGCAGATGAAGGAGAAGTGAAAATTGGTGGAAGAAACATTGATAATCTAAGATATGCAGATGACAGACTGGAGAAAACAGCAATGACTTAAAACGACTTTTAGTGAAAGTGAAAGAAGAAAGTGCCAAAGCAGGACTGCAGTTGAACACTAAGAAGACAAAGTTCATGACTACAGAAGAACTACACAACTTTAGTTTGACAATGAAGAAATAGAAATGTAAGGGCATGTCACTGAAGACAAAGAAACAAGATCACCCACATTTTTGTATTTCCAGTCACCATGGATGGGTGTAAAAGCTGGACAATTAAGGAAGCCAAGAGGGAAAAATTGATTTGTTTGAAGTGTGGTGCTGGAGGAGAGCTTTGTAGATATCCTGGACAGCTAGAAATAAATAAATTTAATAATAAATGAATGAATGAATGAATGAATGAATGAATGAATAAATAAATAAATAAATAAATAAATAAATAAATAAATAAATAAATAAATAAATAAATAAAAAGACAAACAAGTGGGTCCTAGATCAAATCAAGTCCGAACTATCTCTGGAGGCAAAAATATTTGAAACTGAATCTGTCCTACTTTGGGCATATCATGAAAAGACAGGATTCTCTGGGGGAAAAACAAAAATGCTCGGAAAGGTTAAAGGCAGCAAGAAAAGAGGAATACTAAAAATGAGATGATCTGACTCCCTAAAGGAAGCTGCAGGTTTGAGTTTACAATAACTGAGCAGGGTAGTTGAGGACAGGACATTTTGGAGATTGCTCATTCATAGGGTTGCCATGGGTTGGAGGTGACTTGCACATGACAACAACTATTGACCATGAGTTTTTTTCTGTCCAGTGAAACATAATGTTGTGATTTCTGTATATTTTGCTTTGTAGGAAAACCAAGAGTTTAAGATTGCATTTTATGCACTCTTACCTGCTTGTTGTCTCCCCTGTCATTGCTTCTAAGAAACAGTTTACTTATTCAGGTTGCTGTGACACTGTAGATAACAACCATGCCAGCAGTACACCCAGGACAATAGGCAACCCCTTCGAGTGGGGATACATCCAACATTCCTACCATGTATGTTAAAATACTATATAGAAGGTACTAATCACACAATGTACATCTATGCAATTAACCTGGTATGTTTAGGACCATGAAGCTTTCTTTTAACGATGCATTCTGGACCAACTGTACGTCAAATTTCGAACCAACTTTTAGTAACATTTTTTCCCATTCTCAACAGCCAAGTAAACGCTTCTGAATTTGCATCCAAATGATAGTCTCTGTTGGAAAAGTTTGCAAAAGATAGATTTCTCCATGAATTATTAAGAAGTGCTCAAATACGACCTTAATTCCCTTTCCTTTCACTTTCTTCAGGGTTGCTCATTCATTCCCCTCACAAAGGGGGCACAATTCTCTAGGAAGACATTAAGGGCCTTCAAATTCACTTGTAAATTTCCACTCCTAAATTGAAGGTAAATGAGCACTATAGTTTAAGAAAAAATGATAAAAACACTTCTGCCAATAAGCAGCCTTATCTTTACCTTGAACAACATCTGTAGTGTTTTGTTGTTTTGTTTTTCTTTTCTTGTCTTTTTTTTTTTTTTTTGCAGATGAGGTTAGATAAAATATTTCATAATGTTTTGTAACCTACTGTATATTAAAGTTTAATCACTTGGCTTCTGATATTATGCCAATGCTGTTATGGCATGATAAGAATTTCTCTGACATGTATATGTTTGCTGAATGAACGGGAGAAGAACGGCTATAATTAACACAATGCTAAACTGTTCTCCACATCCATCTATCTTAGAAATCTTCTTCACCAATTCTGAATTTTAAAAAAGGAAAAAAGAAAAGGAAAGAAGACTTATTTTGTTCTTGTGAGACATAAAGTGAGAAAGCCAACACTCACTAGATGCCACAGGGAGTTTGTCATCAGAACAGAGGGAGAATCTGCCCCAAAATACGAGGTGAGCCTGTGGTCCATGTGACACACACCTACCAAAACCAGCTGATATATCTTGAATCCATCTTGAAAATGGACCCTATAATGCATCTAACACTGTCTTTGGCTATGAACTACAAGAAGAAACGTGGTAGTAGTAAACAAGCTGTCTTTAAGTAATTTTTTTCTGTTTGTGTTCTCTTTGTCTGTGTGCGCACATGTTTGTCCTCTTTAAATTCCCCTCCAATACAAAAGCAATGTCTTCCCTCCAAAGTAACAAGAACTTTAATACGCATAAGAGCATCAGTAAGAACCAACACAACTACAGACATTAAAATCCTTCCAAGGGAGGTTGGCTGTCCACCCTTTTCAGGGGACAAATTACATGTCTCAAGAAATCTGATTCTAGAAGGAGTGCTCTATCAAGTGACAAAAAGATGTAATTGTAGAAACAGATTAAAAAGAGAAGAACAATTATATCTGGAATACAAACAGCTTATTTCTGTGTGGCTAATTCTTAGGTCACGCATAACAAATCAGATCACTTTGTGAGAGAGAAAACTTGAGAGCAAAAAAGATACTTTTTTGAACACATATTTCAGGCCTAAGGGGCTGTGAGAATGGAAATACTCCAAACTTCTTTGGAGAGATCATTTTCTGGCCCCAGGACAAATGTAAATAGTATCTTGTTCCATACTTGTGTCATCACTGGACCTTTGAGTACCATAATGTCAGTCCACTCGGTCCTGTTTTGAACTACAGCTCCTCCCTTGAGGAACCACAGTCAAGTATTTGACAAACATCTAAATTGTACTTAGGCTATATTTAATCAGATTTTTAATTGAGGCTGTTCTCTGTTGGCCAATATTCTGTGTGGAGAGCACTGCTGTAAACAACCCTTTTCCTCCACCCCTCAATACTAAATGAGTTTAATGTGATTTCCCCCAACAATAAAGGATTTATTGCTATTTAATGAAGGAAAAGTTTTATCTCCATTATATAACCTCAAAATATCACCTGGATCAATATAATTTCCTGTTGAATTAAATAATCTGTTAAAAGCAAAGTTCTTAATTGACTTTTTAAAAATTCCATCAATTAGCAACACTAATTATCTACCAAAGCATCTCTTCAAACCTTAAAGACTTATGCATTGAGGCACATGCAATAGAAAGCATAAGAAACTGAAGCATTTTACTGTTTGGCAAATATATTAAGGCACAATAACATGTGAATGACAGGAGAGCCTTTTACCTTTGTGCACAGTCCTTCTGTCCAAGGTTCTTTAGTATGCAAAATTAGCGTAAATCTGGATGTCAATTTTCAGGCGAAAATAACCCAAAACGAATAGAAGTGGAATTCAAACAAGTTGATTCATAAAGCCAGAAAAAAAGTTATTTGCCCGGGGTGGGGGTGGGGACAGGCTGTGTAAGCGGCAACATTCAAAAGAGCATGCAATTAGGAGCTGTAAAGGGCTTCAGTTGCAGCACTATAAATTACAGATCACTGGCCTCTAAAATGTGAAAGCTATCAATTAGATGAAATTAATCAAGCTGTAGGCTCTCTGTTCATTGAATGAGTTAAACCAGCATTATCTCCTCCTTTTCCAGGAGCCTGGAATTAGTTTCTAACCATGGACACTGCAGGCAGTTCCTCTCTGTAGTCAAACATTCCACTTAATTCCATTATATGACCATGAACTATATATTATCACTAGGCAAAAGGCCTGAATTACAGTCCAACCAATCTCAGCATGGTCAAGCCATAAGTTAGGTACTTTTAAATTCTATGATTTCACCTACTTCTCCGTGCTTAACTCTCCCAGTGAAATGACACAGGGACTCTTTCCTCATAGCTCAATCCCACTACATTGCTCCCAGACACATACGAATTGACTTCATGCAGCCAAGTGATGTCGTCACGTCTTACAGATATCACCTAAGTAAGATGGGAGTGGACCACAAGATAACTGACCCCACAGTGCTTCTAGTTATCTAAGCCTTGTGAAATTGAGAGAGAGTTGACAGGCTGAAAGGTGGTACCATACTTGCAGGCCAGTGTACAACAACATACACAGCATTTTCAACAATACACTTGCTGTCTTATGAAGATAGGGTCCATAGCTTGATCATCTGTCTTTCGCCCCCCTCTGCCCTGGGTTTCCTCTCCACTTTTGCTATTGCTTGGCATCTAGCCTGTTGAAGAGACCTGGGGGGTGGGGGGAAACCCTGACGCTTGTACTGTATTTTGAATTGGCGTAATAAAAGTACTACCCAATGGATGTATATATTTTTAGTCAACACAAATATCCTCCTCTTATTTACATTTCAATGTCCTTTTAAAAATGATTCAACCCTATTTTAAAAAATGATTGATGACATTTGACCAAGTCCTACATAACTCATCAATATTAATATCGTAAGCCAACAATAACTTTCCAATAGTCGCAGTAAATTTCTAGCCCTGGACATTTGACAAGTATCTGTCAATTGTACCTACCCTATGAGGGGGTGATGCTTATGTAAATTAAACTTAACTTGCTTACATAATTTGACATTATATAACAGTGTGTCTGGGGAAAATGAACAGGCTGAACCTGCAAAACAACAAGGGACTGGATATCCATGTACAATTTGGTGTCATCATTAGAAAATCCTTCCTGCCGGTCACTGTGGCTAGCACCAGTGAGAGAAGACCATAAATACATTAATAACACTAGGATAGTTTTCCCATGAAAAAGGCAAACTAATACATAACATATCAAAAAACAAGTGGTGTGCAAAATCAACTCCAGATAAATGATTAATTATTTCCCTTTGCCCAGAAGATCATTAATATTGATAAGCTAATTTACAGCATGGATGTTTACAAAATGCAACGTGTACAGATATTTGCAAAGTGCATTTTAAATTCTATAGATGAGAAGCTGTGCAGAATTTCTTGCCAGGCAGGATTCCAGTGGGAGAACACTTGCTGAGAGAGATTTCTCTGCTGTTCTAGCTGCTTACAGGGACTGACAGTTTGGACGGCTGAATCAGCTGACAAAAATTTCATAGCTGCTGCTCAAATGTCCAATTCCCTGGATGTAATATGTGCACTGGGGTCCCTCAAAGTCCTGTCTTGGGCCCAGTGCTCTTCAACGTCTTCATAAATGACCTGGATGATGACACAAAGCTGGGGGGAATTGCTAATACTTTGGAAGATAGACTCAACATTCAGAAGGATCTAGACAGACTTGAACATTGGGCCCTATCCAATAAGATGCAGTTCAGTGGTGGCAAAAGTAAGATCCTGCACTTAGGCAGGAGAAACCAGATGCACAGGTACAGGATAAGTGGTACATGGCTCGACAGTAGTACCTGTGAGAGGGATTTAGGTGTCCTGGTGGACCACCGCCTAAGGATGAGTCAGCAGTGTGCTGCAGCTGCCAAAAAGACTGAGAGGAGACATGATCGCAGTCTTCCAATATCTGAAGGGTTGCCACAGGGAAGAGGGCATCGATTTATTCTCCATTGCACCTAAGGGTAGGACAAGAACCAATGGGTGGAAACTTGTCAGAGGGAGATCCAACCTGGAAATAAGGAGGAGTTTCCTGACGGTGAGAACCATTAAGCAGTGGAACAGCTTGCCTCCCAATGTTGTGGGTGCCCCATCGCTGGAGGTTTTCAAGAAAAGATTGGACAGCCATCTGTCCGGGATGGTATGAGGTCCGGAATGGTATGAGGTCTCCTGCCTTGGGCAGGAGGTTGGACTAGAAGACCTCCAAGGTCCCTTCCAACCCTACGACGATTCTATTCTATGATTCTATGATAGAGCAGTCCAGAACCAAAGCGAGTAGGTCACCAAGGCCCTTTCTCCCCTTCTGTCCTCTCTTTTCTCTCTCCTCGCTCTGCCACTATTTTTTTTCTCCCTGTTTCCACCAATCCATTTTCTTTCCCTTTTTCAGACTCAGTCTTTTCTCTCCACCTCCCTCTGACGTCTGAATTAATCACTTGTGAAAAGACTAACAAGAAACCGAACCTCTCCAGCACTAGGACCAGCCCTACCACCAGACAGAATGAGGAAACTGCCTCAGGCAACTGATGTTGGGGGCCAGAGGTAGTCATATCGTCAGCGATTCCTCTAGAGCCTCTGACTATTCTTCTCTATTGAAGGGCTACAGCCAGGAAGAAAACATCCAAGACAGCCTGTAATCAGATATGAGAGTTTATTAGTGATGCAGTGAAGTGAATGAGACAGTTTTTGGGGCCTGTGAAATCAGATTCAAAGAAATGTTGTGCTTAATACCCAAGGACCAACAAATAATAATAATAAAGCAAACTAGTTTGCATATTCTTGGAGGTGAGAGAAACTCCTTTAGCAATCAGCTATGGGTTATCTCTAAAATCTGCTTCAGGCCTGAGTTGTGTATGTCACAAAAACTGTCCTGAGTCCTCTAAGCCAATGGTCCCCAACATTGGGCCTCCAGATGTTCTTGAACTACAACTCCCAGAAGCCTTCACCACCACCTCTGCTGGCCAGGATTTCTGGGAGTTGAAGTCCAAGAACATCTGGAGGCCCAAGATTGGGGACCACTGCTCTAAGCTGCCTGTTGCATCACTTATCGTTCAAGACATTATCCTGTAACTAGCACTGAAGTGAGATTCTACTGCCAGCCCAACTTCAGGTCAGCAAGCTGGCAAAGATCATCAGGATTACTCAAAAAAAGTAAATAACTTAAAGGAAACCAGTGCCAGATCTGCTAGTTATGGAAGCTGTCTACATTTACCTCCAAGCTACACATGAATTTTCAATGGCAGTCAAATCTAAAATGGAGACTTACTCTCTCTAGTCAATCCACTGAGCCATTCAATACCACAACATTCATTGTGTCTGAATTCAGCACCAGTTTATTCACCCTCACACAGTTTATTAATAATCTCCAGCATGATTTCAAGGTCATCAGTGTCCCAACAGGAGCAGATGAAAAGGAGAAAACAGAGCTAGATACAAGCACCACACCAATTGTACTGCCTTTCGTAATGCTGGATGATTGAGTGGCTCAATACTCTAATGTTATGAATTTTAGTCTGCTAGTTTCATGTAGAAATCTAAAAGCATGGAAGATGGAGCTGATCTTTGAGGAAATAATAATTTTTACAGAGGTGAACAGTACTTTCTGGAAATGGCTGTCTGGACCGTACTAATGCAAAACAATATATATATATATAATTTACACCTCTGTAAATTATATATATGCATTTGAGATACATGCCTATTATGAAGATCCTTTTACTTTAAAAAACAACAAGAGCGGGAGGAGAGAAAAAGAAGAGGTGACCGTCATATCAGTATAATACAGCTATTATGAGACAAAAAAATTAACAGATAAATGCCTTTTAAACAGCATACCACTTTCTCTCATCTTTATTTTTTGGCCATATCATTTTAAATATATGCTAGTGGACCTTTAACCTTTGCTGAGAATCTCCTACAGAGAGAAACACAGAGAGACAGTTCTTTGCCAACTCTACTCACCCACATGAGGAAACGGCCTCATGTCTCACATGGCATACTCTGCCTTTGAGAGTAACCTGGCAGTACACAGACAGCAGTGCTATTATTGGTAATAACTAACCCTGACTGATAGTGTACACAGCAGTCAAACTAAAGGTGACTGGAAGGCAGATGAACCCCTTCTAGAGCAGAGGTTGTCAACCGCCGGTCCGTGGCCTGAGCTGGACCAGGCTGCGGAGACAGACCTCCCGCCCCCCCCGCATGCACTCCCCTCCCCACAGCTGCTTTGCACACACACACACACGTGCCAGCGCCGGCGTGAGTGCTCCCCCACCCCTTCATGCATGTGCCCGCGCGCCTGCACGAAGGGGTGGGCGCACAGGCGGGCGGACATGCAGGCGCTCCTGCGCATGTGCGAAGGGATGGGGGAGCGCTCATGCCGGCTCTGGCACGCGTGTGTGTGTGCAAAGCAGCTGTGGGGAGGGGAGTGCGTGCGGGGGGGGAGGTCTGTCTCCGCGGCCTGGTCTCGCTCAGGCCACGGACCGGCACTGGACCACGGACCGGGGGTTGACGACCTCTGTTCTAGAGAACAAATAATTTAAAGAGGAACATTTCTGCTTCTGCGGTGATAAGGTGTATGGTGCTTGTGTTCTGCCCCCCAAAGAGAATAGGAGCTTGAGGCCTGCCTCTGGTGTACTGCAAGCAGCTACAGTCTAAGGTGAAAAATGGAAAAACAAATACCCCTCCCCCCCACACACACCAACAAAACCTGATGTAATGTTTTCCAGGCACAGGAAATGCATGTTCTCTTAGATGTCACCAAAGTCCAACTGCCATCCATCACCACTGGTTATGCTGGCTAAGTTGTCGGAGTTATAGTCCAACAGTGTTTGCAGTCCAGCCATATGTGCTTCACTTTTAATGAAGAGCACAAATACTAGAGTCTTTCTCTACTGCCTGGTCAGATGGATACCTATGGAATCACTTGCATACTTCCTTGAATGCTATTTGTATCCAGGATGGCATCTTTATTTTATAGCACTTCCACACAGCACTGGAGGTAGGTATAATATTTGGTGCCATAGACTTCATAAAGTGACTTATGATGGGGAGGGGGACCAGTGCTGTGCAACTCCTTCTACAGCTGATCTCAACATGGTTTACTGCACTGTATTTCAAATTCAACATTCTCCTGGTGTTTCAGAATTACTTCCTTCTTTGGACTCATTGCTAGAATAATTTGAATCCCATTTCATTATCATTCCAAGAAGTGAATGCTGGTCACTGTAGTCAAATAGAACTTCTTATTTACAGGTAGCGTGTAGCTCTTTAAATATGGGCTGCTTCAGACAGACAAAGGAAGGTTACTGGTTAGTAGAGAAGGACATGAACCTCGGTTCAGAGGTGCATGAATCCCTGGCCCACCTCCTCGTCTGAGTGGGTGGCTGCCAGAGGAGGCGGATGAGGGAAGAACGGCTGCAAATGGTGAGTGGGCAATCACACAGAGGAGGCGGGGAGGGAAGTACACATTGCCTGGAAAATTGGTGAGCATGTAGAGGAGGCGGGAGGGGGAAGTATGCAGTGCCCACACAGCACCTAAAACCACCAGCCAGGCCATAGGTTCTCCTAAATTTCAGCATGTTTTGAAAGTGAGACAACTAATCTACATGCAAATCCATCCCTAAATATCTATGCATGCTCCGATGCAAGTCACATACAGAGCACTCTTCCCCAATACTTGGTGGAACTTTTAATGAACTCCAACCCCTTCTGTATTTGCTTTTCCTAAGCACTGCACTGATCAGTTCTGTCTGCAGGAGTGTTTGTATGAAGAGAAACTCTTCCGTAAATTGTTTGGTGAAACGTTTTGAATAGTAATGAGCCAGAAACAAAGGAAATGGGATCTTTGTTGCCTCCGTCTCTTGCTTATGGATTTATTTCTTTATCAAGACTTCTGACCTGCATTCTGCCTCTTAGTCTAGCCTCCCCTAAACTTGTACCCTTTATATGTTTTCATCTCCAGCCAACATGGTGATTGTTGATGGAAGTTATAAGTCATCACAGCTGGAGTGTCAACTTGGTGAAAGCTGCATTAGGCTCATATTAAGTAACATCTCTTATCTACTATCACCATAGCACTTGAAAGAACTATTAAGTGGTTCTTTTATCTCTGATGGGCATTTATATATTTCTGTCTCTTATTTGGTCAGATCTCTTTGAGGGTCATGGACCCAAAACTGAATATAGGAGAAATTATTAAGAACAACTCTTCACAGGGGCCCATAACTCCTATTTGAAGCATTCATGTTATCATGAATTACCTGCAGGGCCAATTCTGCACATGCTTCTTTGAAAGGAAATCTCATTGTATTCAATATTACTCATAAGTAGGCATGCCTAGAATTCTGCAGAGCATGGCAACCTCCAAAATTTCAGCCCACCAGACTGACCCCCACCCAAGTTAGTATGTTGGTTTGAGAAACCTCTTTTATCTCCTCTCTGCCCATGACTAAAATTGAGGTGTGGATTTTTGAGTTTTTGGGAAGTGACCATTCATGGCGGGTGGGCTGCTCTCGGACCTGTAATAAGTTACAAATTGTATTGTGAATATTGTGAGTTATAGCAAATGCAACTTCAACAGCTTCATCTGTTTATAGATCATACAAAGCATGTTGAATTGTGGAAATATGAAGTTAGGGATATTCAGAGAGTGTTATAAAGAACCTGTAATCCAGGCACCTGGACCTACTCTGGTTTTATCAGCATTTCTAGTAAGACCATCTTTTGTTGCTAAGAAGTAGATGTAAACTCTTTTGTTTTTTAGGCCTCTGCTGCTTCTCCTTCAATCCAGACATATAAAATGAAGAACAGATTAAGATGGGTGAAACTCTGGGGAAAGACCTTTATTTTAAAACACACTTAACCTAAGCATACTGCCCCTCCACCTTTCAAAGTATTCCCTTGGAGTTCTCTTTCTGCTTTTACTTGCTGCACTATTTTCCATCATGAGCAATAAGTTGGCTATCCAGATCTCTTTATTCATTGTGACATTCAGGTACTTAAGCCTAGGGCTCTAACATCTTTAGAAAGGTTGAATAGGGTGATAATTTTTTCCTTCTGAAGATTGAAGGACTTCCAGAGAGTTAACTCCTTCACCTGTATACTTGCAACCTGGAAAAAAAAATATCATTTTTAAAACAATCACTTTTTTTTTGCTAGGTGTGATCTTGATCCATCCAGTTTCCTTCCAAAAATAGAACTGGCTGATGAATTTGTTGAAGTGGCAGTGTGTGCGTGTGTGATGGCAATAAAAATATGGTAGGAATGATTTCAAGAATGCAGTTACATTACCCTAAAATAATAAAAACTATGCAATTAGAGAGCACAGCAATAAAAACAAATCTATAGAAAGCAAACTCTAGATACAAAGTCTGGGGGCCAATCTAACCCTCTACTTCTCATCCGTGTTCTCTTTTATGCATAAGAGTTCTTCACAACCTCCCTCCTACATTGCTAGCCCTGTCAGCTGCCTAACAAGTGAGTAAGGGAAGGGCTGGCATAAACTTGCATTTAATTCTCATCTGGCAGTATCATTAAACAGACCAAGGCCTAGAATCTTCAAGTGCAAACTTGTTCCTCATTTGAGAAAATAAGAGGGCTGGCTCTCCATACCATGTATCATGACTTGGGCATTTGCAGCTCTACCACTGGCAGCAAAATATCTTGACCCAGCTTGGCTTCGTTAGCAACATAACAAAATAATAGTACCTTCAAGAAATGTGAACAATCATTTTTCCTCTGTGCGTTACATTTTACTGAACCACCACAATACACGCACCCACACAAACAAAGGGGGGGGGGGAGAGAAACAAGCATCTGTTCAATGTATTCTCTAAGGCTTTCACAGCCGGGATCCGATGGTTGTTGTAGGTTTTTCGGGCTGTTTGGCCGTGTTCTAAAGGTTTTTCTTCTAGTGCAGCAAGGAAGAAAAACCTTAAGAACACGGCCAAACAGCCCAAAAAACCTACAACAACCAAGCATCTGTTTGTTTGCTCTTTTGACTTCTTTTCTGCATTTTTTTTCTAAACACAAGGAAAAGTTAATCAAAGTGTAGCATAGCTACAGAAAAACTGTAATGTACATGATAGCAAATTTTCTCAGTTGACTCAAACTCTTACACATGGAATTGCTGCACTACTGTAAAATCCTTCTGTTCAATGTTTGAGATATAATCTCAACGACTTGGTATTTTGCTTTCTCAAAAAATGAATAATAGAAGAATAATAGAAGACTAGGATTGGAAGAGAGACTGCAGGAGTCATTGAGTCTCACCCCCTGCCAAAGCAAGAAATCCCAACCTAAAGTATAACTGATGGCCATCCAACCTCTGTTTAAACGCTCTGGTGCTGGAGAACCTACTGCCTTACAAGACAGTCATTTACATTGTCAAGCAGCTCTCACTGTTAGGAAGTACTTCTTATGTTGAGCCAAAATCTCCCTGCCTTTAATTTAAATTCATTACTTCAGGACTTATCCTCTAAAGCTATAGAAAACAAGCTCACTCCATCTGCCAAGTGATAGCCCTTTGAATATTTCAAGATGGCAGTCATATCACCATAAATTAAATGAATAAAAATATGTCCAGTAGTCTTCTCTTTAAAGTTGGGGGGGGGGGGTTTAGGTTTGCTCGATTAGTCTGTTGTACCAAAAGCACCAAAGAGCCTTGTCACATTTAAAAGACTGGGAGGCTTTATCTGGCATATGTTTTTATGGACTGTAGCCCGCTTTATCAGACGCAGGCTGTGACTACATTTCCAGTAAAGAAATAAAACTGAATTTGGTTTCTTTCAGAAGTGCCTGATTCATTGCGATTCATTTGTCATCATGAGAGCCATTGATTGGTCTCAGGCAGTGGTTCCCAACCTTGGGTCCCCAGATGTTATTGGATTATAACTCCCAGAAATCCTGGCCAGCACAGCTAGTGGTGAAGGCTTCTGAGAGATTTAGCCCAAGAACATCTGGGAATTCAAGGTTGGAACCACTGGTCTAGGACAACCTAAGCTGAACCAATAGTACTTTGCAGCTATCAGCAAAGATACACATTAAGTTCAACATGGACCAGCTGATGAAAATGGCATCCTTTCCTTGTGTCCCCTCAGTCCCACATTTAGAAGCATTTCCCTCAACTCTGCCATTACATTATCATATCTGTTTCCCCATAAAATATAATGATACAGCAGTGTGGTCACAAAGATGAAGGATTTCTTCTAATGGATGCAAGTATATTTGCTCTTCCCAGTATTTAATCCTTCACTGTTGCTCTCTTGCACACTGGTAATTTATGGTGATGCTTCTTAAACTTCTCAAGCAAAGTGTAATTAACTGAGCAATGAATGAAATGTAAAGGACACCTAGATAATTCCCAAAGCAATCACAGCTATTTTGACCAGAACAAAGTTCTGAAGCCGTATCAGAAAAATCATCATTTGAGAGAGAAATAATTAAAGGGATATATAAGATGTGTGTGTGTGTGTGTGTGTGTGTGTGCATCAGTGTATTTATGTGCATATGTGTACATCTGTAAAGCATTCATTTAAAGCAGAGATGAACAACTTGTGGCCCTCCAGATGTTGTTAGACTACAATTCCAATTACCACTTATGCTATCTAGGGCTAATGGAGATTGCAGTTCAATAATATCTGGAGGGCCACAAGTTGCCAATCCTCAATTTAAAGCAATGAGTTACAAAATTCACAATGCCATCCAAAATGTACCAAGATTTACTTAATGGAAGGCTACTGATCTTAAAATATTAATGCAAAGAAAAGTCATATGTAGTAACGTACTTACACAGGTGAGATTCCCAATAAGCAGTTCTCTGTATTAAAACAAAACATTCTGACACTGCTTGCCAAGTCTGTAATTAATTTTGAAATGCTCCCTAACAATGAAAGTGGGGGGGCATACAATACTTATAATAAAGCCCTTAACAGTTTGGGACCTTGTTACCTGATGGAGCGTCTCTCCCTAAGAATGTCTACCCATGCCACCTGATCCAGCCAGGGTGTGTGTGTGTGTGTGTGTGTGTGTGTGTGACCACCCCTAGAGAGGTCCAGGAAATTGCCATCAGGAACTGGGCCTTGTCAGTGGTGACTGCAACAGTATGGAAAGTGCTTCCTGCAGATATACACCAGGCTCTCTTCTGACCTTTAGGAAATGGCTGAAAACTGTAATGTTTGAAACCTTAAGGGGAAAGTCTTAATAATATAATTTTAGAATGGACAAACATGAAGTTTCTATATGTATCATACAATATCATTGTGCAATAAGTGGGAGTCCCATTTCTACAGCAAAATGTAATCCATCCAGATGATACCCTCTCTTTGATGCATACCATAACCTGGTGAGGGTTTTTTTAGTGTGTCAAGAAAGCTGACAGCAATCAAAACTTCAGTATCCACTCTGGATTCCTAGCAGGGTGACCCAAGGCCAAATGGTCAAGGCTAAGACCTAAGACACGGGACCAAGATGTATCCACTCTCTTCAGGATTAACCGTCACATTAGCAGAAGAAGATGGACAGTTCCAACAGTAAATGGGGCAGAGAAACTTTTGAAGGGCAGCTAGCTACTGGGCAATAGTGGAAGGTGACACTGATAGAGGGTCTTTCACAGACTACAGTAATGCACAATTCATGTTAGTAATGCACAGAAGATGACAATAGTAAACAATTTCTTAATTATGATAAGACAATTCAAAATACAACATGAGATAGTGCTGGAAGATGAGATTCCCAGGTTGGAAGGCACTGAATCAGCTACAGAGGAAGAGCAGAGGACAAATAGGAATAACACTGTTGTTAACTAGGCAAATAAATCATAACCAAAAGAATGTTTAGTGGCCAATATAAACAGAGGTGAAACAAAAATCTGATGCTGCACAACACATACAATAGGAGCAGGGAACAGCAAGAGGTATGAATCAAAGTAAACTGGAAACCATAAAGCAAAAGGTGGAATGATTAAACATTGCAGTACTTGGTATGAGCAAACTAAAGTGGACAGGAACAGGACATTTTATAAAATTTTATTACAATTACAAAGTGCTTTACTCTGGGGGAAAAAATCAGAATAAAAGGTGCGGCTCTAATACTGGGGCAAGATGTAGCACAGGCAGTTAGGGGCTATAATGCAAGATCTGGCGGAATAACATCAATTGAGCTTCTTGGAAAACCCATCAACATAACTTTAATTCAAGTCTTTGCTTCAACTACAGATGCAAAAGAAGAAACTGAAAGCATTTATGTAAGCATCCAGAAGAAAAATGACTACACACCAAAACAAGATGTGCTGATGATAATCATAGGTTGATTAGAATGTAAAAGTAAGTAGAACCAAATGTTGTTAAGAGAATTTGGTTTAGCAGTCAGAAATAAGCAGAGAAAAAAAGCATAGAATCTGTTTATTGCAAATACATGCTGTAGCGTTCTCCTTTAAATGTGGTCATGGCTCAGGTTTAGTTAGAGGGAGTCATGCATATTTATGTTGCTGAGAGGCGGAGCCAAGAGGCAGAGTATAAGAGGCAGAGCCTGAGGGGGAGAAGGGAGATCAGAGTTTTGGAAGGAGTTTGATTAGAGAGTTCAGAGATTTATGTGATTGTGATTAGACTGATGAAAATATAGTAGGAGATCTGAGAAGTGATTGACCAGTGACTGGAAGGGAGAAGGAATAGAACTGAATGTTGAAGTGCTGAAACAAATAAGCAAATAAACTAAAGATCTTTCTATTTCATTAAAGAGTGGACCTGATTCTTTCTAAAGGAGTTATGGGGATCTAGGGATCTCCTGGTGGCAGCAGTGGAAGGAAGGAAAGAGTTTGGTTTTGCCCTGGTGTGCTCTGAGGTCTGAGTCTAGGTGGACAGACCAAGGCACGAGTGGGTCCCACGCCACATAGGTTCCAGAGGTGTGGGATCCAAAAGGGTCAAATCGCGACATTGGTGTCCAGCGGCGGGAAACGAAGTAATCCAGTGAAGCCTATTGAAATAATCCAGTGAAGCCTATTGAAATAATCCAGTGAAGCCTATTGAAGTAATCCAGTGAAGCCTTTATAAAAGAGTTTATTGAGTCAAGGGTACCTTTTAGACAGGATCTGTGGCAATGAGGTTTGGTTCCTGCTAGAGCTTTTGGGAAAAGCTTAGTAGCGGGGCCTCAGAACCCAGATCAGGGGGGTCTAAGATAGGGAATGACTCTGTGAGGAAATTTCTGAGTTTTACCTCAGGATCTGAGGATCAGAGGGCTTACTGTAAAATCCCAGGCTCTGAGATAGGAGAGCGCTGTGGATAAGGCAGAAGCCAGGTCATAGCAGATCTGAGGGAGAGAACCTAAGGAAAAGGCTTGAATTCTCTGAGAGGGAATTTCTGAGTTTACCTCAGGATCTGAGGATCAGAGGGCTTACTGTAAAATCCCAGGCTCTGAGATAGGAGAGCGCTGTGGACAAGGCAGAAGCCAGGTCATAGCAGATCTGAGGGAAAGTACTAAAAGAAAAGGCTTGAAATAAATTTATATCAGTAACTGGAAGTAAGATAAGAAAAAAAACAGGTCCTTTAAAAAAATTTGTGAACGCTGCTCTAATCACCTCAGAGGAAAAAAAAAAAAAAAAGGAAAAGATGCCTCCCAAACACGCCACAAGGGGGAGTCCTGAGTCTGAAGAGTTACCTCAGGAATTGGAGGGAAATAAGGAATTAAGCCCTCAAGAATTTGAGAAATGGAAACTGGAACGGGAATTTAAATTTAAGGAACTACAGCTCAAAGCTGAGCAGGAGGCCAGACAATTTGAGCAGGAGGAGAGAAGGAGGGAACAGGAAAGCAAAGAAAGAGCTGAGCAGGAGGCCAGACAATTTGAGCAGGAGGCCAGACAATTTGAGCAGGAGGAGAGAAGGAGGGAACAGGAAAGCAAAGAAAGAGCTGAGCAGGAGGCCAGACAATTTGAGCAGGAGGAGAGAAGGAGGGAACAGGAAAGCAAAGAAAGAGCTGAGCAGGAGGAGAGAAGAAGGGAACTAGAATTAAGGCAAAAAGAAATGGATTTTCAACTACAGATGAGACAGCTAGAGATTTCTGCTCTAAACAATAATCTTAATAATAACAACAGTGGGGGAGGTGGAATCCTGTCAAAGATAGATTTGAAGAAGTTTCCCCAGTACAAAAGAGGGGACTGTCCTGAATCCTTCCTCATTGCTTTTGAACGCACCTGCAATGACTTTGAAATCAGAAATGAGGATAGAATGATGGTTTTAAGAGCGCAGGTTAGCGGAGATCTGGCAGAAATATATGCCCAGATGAATCCCGAGAAGGCAAGAGATTTTGAGGCATATAAAAAGATGGTTTATTCAAGATTTTGTCTGAACTCTGAACACCTGAGGCGGAAATTTCGCTCTCTCTCTAAAAAGCAGGATGAATCGTACTCTCAGTTGGGAGCTAGATTGGCGCAGACTCTGGATAAGTGGATTGAAAGAGAGGAGATCACTTCTTTAGAACAGTTGAAGGATTTAATTGGGCTAGAACAGTTTTACTCCCTATTACCTGGAGAACTACGGTATTTAGTAAGGGACAAGAATCCTAAAAATTTATGGGAAGCGGGAGAACAAACTGATTTGATTAATGCTTACAGGAACCCTAGATTTTCAGAGCTGAGAGTAAATAAACCAAACTGGGACAATAACTATAAAAAGCCTTTTAATAAAAATTACCTCAGCAGGAATCCTGATAGAGAAGGTCAGGGCGGGACTTCCCCAAAGTTGCCAAGGGCTAGCCCGCCAAAAACATCAAACCCTGAGGCACGGTTCGCCAAAGTACCTCAGAATGACAAAAGGAATTTTAAATGTTTTAACTGTGGGCAACCAGGCCACTTACAATTCCAGTGTAGGCAACCATACCCCAACTTGCAGAGAAATGATTCTCTAACCAAAAAGGTGTATTGTGTCAAGCAAGTGGAATCAGGGGAGGAAAATAGTAGACAGAGACCTGATCCCATAACCACCACCACTTCTACTGACCATGAGGAGGAAGATATTCCTATAGCCCAAGTAGTCCATTGTTTCTATATCAGCAATGACCAGACCCTTCTCAGAAACGCAGGTGAAGAGATAGTTGTAAAAGGAAAGAAGTACATTGCAATAAGAGATACAGGATCTCAAATCTCCATTGTCCATTCCGATTTAGTAGCCCAGGATGACATTATTCCTGGCAGAGAAATGTCTTTAAAGGGAATTGGGAAGGAAACCGTGGTTTTAAAAGTGGCTGAGATACCAGTAGAATACCAGAATTGGTCTGGAAAGTGGCAAGTAGCTGTGTCAGATGAAATACCAGCAGCTTTTCTCCTTGGTTGGGATTTAATAGAGCATGTCAAGAGTGCGTTAGTGCTTACCCACTCAACGGGGGGTCAAAACTCACCCTCTGCAGCTCAAACCGATACTGTAGCAGGTGGAGCGGTTACCGTGGCAACCCAGCTTGATAGGGCTGAGGCAGAACTCATGCTACTACAGAATCCCAAAACAAATAACAATTTTGCCCAGGATCAGAAGGAGGACATTAGCTTGGGAGTTTGCTTTGAAGCTGCCAGGACTCCCACTGTACTGTCTCCTGAGTGCCCTGAGAGCTTTAGCTTAACCAAAGACCTTCTGTACAGGGAAACGTTAGCTACTCCATACCGAGGAAAAGGGGAACCCCGAAAGCAATTAGTGGTCCCTAGTAAATACAAGGAGAAAATCATTAATCAAGCTCACAGCAGTTTATTTGGAGCTCACATGGGGATCACCAGAACCAAAAGACGGGTTGGTCAGAACTTCTTTTGGCCAGGTATGGGCAAACAGATTACTTGTTTCTGTAAAATGTGTGATGTCTGTCAGAGACGAGGGACTGGGCAGGACAGGACCAAAGCCAAATTATGTCCTCTGCCAGTCATCTCTACACTATTCCAAAGGCTGGGAATCGATCTAGTGGGTCCCTTACCTAATGCCACCCGTAGGGGAAATAAATACATCTTGACCATAATGGATTTTGCCACTAGATATCCCGAGGCAATTCCTTTGCGCAACATGGAAACTGACACCGTGGCAGATGCCCTAATCAATTACATAAGCCGATTGGGATTTGCCAGCGAGATAGTCAGCGATTTGGGAATGAGTTTCACATCCAAACTGATCAAAAGGTTATGGAAGGCTTGTGGAATTACCCAAATCAATTCAACTCCATATCATCCAGAGACCAACGGGCTAGTTGAGAAATTCAATGGCACTTTGGTGCGCATGACTAAGGCGTATGTAGCAGAGAACCCAAATGAGTGGGACTGCAAAATACAACCCTTACTATATGCTTATAGGAGCATCCCTCAAGAGAGCACGGGATTTAGTCCTTTTGAGTTACTGCTAGGACGAGAGGCGCGCGGTCCTTTAGATTTGCTCCGCATGAACTGGGAAAACCATAGAGAAAGTGACCCAGAGTCAGTGGTAGAATATATGCACAGGTTGCAAAACACCATGCAAAGGTCTCTAGAGATAGCCGGAAAGAACTTAAGGGTTGCCCAGACTAAGCAGAAGACCTGGTATGACAAGAAAGCCCTTGAAAGAACTTTTGGGCCTGAAGATGAAGTTCTCTTGCTTAGGCCAATCAGAGGACACAAGCTACAATTAGCTTGGGAGGATCCCTATAAAGTAGTGACAAAATTGAACAATGTCAATTATGTGATACAGAAGGAGGAAGGCCCTGATGCCTTAAAGAGCGATGCATCTAAAGATGTTCGGGAGGAGAAGAGAGAACTGCCTACCCTTTCCCTAGCTGAGCAAGTGAAGCCCCGAGCCAGACTTAAAGATGACGTCACTATAAAACGACCAGCAGATGACATCCTGTGGACAACCGAGTGGCCGATGACCGCCAGTCGACGGAAAAGGGTGCGGAGGAAGGAGCCAGTGGTCAACAGAGGGACTCCTGAGTACCAGCAGAGGTGTGTCCAGCTGAAGGAGATGACCACAACCGGACCAGTCCATGGTGTGCCAGACTACGACGGGAAAGTGAGAGACTTGGACTTTGCAAATTTTGCCTTTGCAACAGAGACTCAGTTCTTGCCTCGAAAGCCCACAACGTTGTCGCAGATGTGCTTTCCAGGAGGCTAGATGAATGATACCAGGACTTTTATTATAAACTGAAATGGACTATAATTCACAGTTAATTATTTATGTAAAAGTTCATGATCGTGATTTCTGTATGGTTGTAAATTCTGTAAAATGATAAGGTAAGGTATATTATTGATTAGTAGATGATAAGGTAAAGTATTGTATTGATTATTAAATGATAAGGTAATGTATATTATTGATTAGTAGATGAAAAGGTAAAGTATGGTATAGATTATTAAATGATAAGGTAAGGTATTTGGTTGATATTTAGTAAAAATGTGAAAGGTAAATTGTTATAAAAAAAAAGTTTAAGCTATTGCAGCTGTTTGTTCAGGAGGAAAAATGTGTTTCCCCTCCCAAACAAACCTAAGTAAGGGGGGAGGTCTGTAGCGTTCTCCTTTAAATGTGGTCATGGCTCAGGTTTAGTTAGAGGGAGTCATGCATATTTATGTTGCTGAGAGGCGGAGCCAAGAGGCAGAGTATAAGAGGCAGAGCCTGAGGGGGAGAAGGGAGATCAGAGTTTTGGAAGGAGTTTGATTAGAGAGTTCAGAGATTTATGTGATTGTGATTAGACTGATGAAAATATAGTAGGAGATCTGAGAAGTGATTGACCAGTGACTGGAAGGGAGAAGGAATAGAACTGAATGTTGAAGTGCTGAAACAAATAAGCAAATAAACTAAAGATCTTTCTATTTCATTAAAGAGTGGACCTGATTCTTTCTAAAGGAGTTATGGGGATCTAGGGATCTCCTGGTGGCAGCAGTGGAAGGAAGGAAAGAGTTTGGTTTTGCCCTGGTGTGCTCTGAGGTCTGAGTCTAGGTGGACAGACCAAGGCACGAGTGGGTCCCACGCCACATAGGTTCCAGAGGTGTGGGATCCAAAAGGGTCAAATCGCGACTCATGCTTCAAGCAACCAAAGAAAGACTGTATGCATGGATGTCACCAGGTGGTCAATACAGAAATCAAATAGACAATATAAGTGGTAGTAGTAGATTGAGAAGCTGCATTCTCTCTGTCAAAACAAGATCAGGAGCAGATTGTGGTATTGCCCATGAATTGTTAATATCAAAAATTAGAATAAAGCTGAGGAAAAAAACAAAAAAGAATAACAGCGGCAAAATATAATTTAAATAATATTTCTGATGCATTAAAAGTCTATTTAAATAATAAATTTGCATTAGTAAATTTAACTGACAATGAACTAGAAGAACCATGGATTGAAACCAGAGATACTATCAGTGAAGAATGTAAAAATATTATTCTTTTAGTGAAAAAAAGAGAAAAGCCTAGATAGATGACTAGAAAAACAACTGAAATTGTTACTGACAAGCAAGATGCAAAATAAGAGCTGACAGAACTACGGTAGAGTCAGAATCCTGAATGCAGTGTCTCAGCAACTATCACATAGAGACAAAGAGAACTATTATAATAATAAGTGCAATAAAATAACAAAATAGAAAAAATGAGATATCCTACACAATCCAAGGGAAACGTAAACCTAAATGCTGTAAGATCAAGAGGGGAACATATTATATGATCAGGTTAAAATAAAGAAACAACTGAGGTTATCCTACCATGCACATATAATGGAAATACAGAACTGACCAGAAAATATAATGTTGCTGGGAAAGAGGGGGTGGGCAGTAGGAAGAGTGAAAGATCTAACATGAGACAGATTGTGTCAATAAAGGAAGCCACAACTATTAGTTTACAAGACCTGAGCAGAATGTAATGGAAAACACAATATTGCTAGGGAGGGTGGGGCAGTAGGAAGAGAGAACAACCTAATATGAGATGCTGTTGGTTTGCAATATCGGAGCAGAAGTGTTAATGATAGGACATTTTGAAGATAATTAACTCATATAGTCGCCACACAGCAGAAGTACCGTATTTTTCCATGTATAAGACGCTATTTTTCCTAAAATAATTACACTAAAAATTGAGGGGCGTCTTTTAAACAGAAGTAAGCTGAGGAGAGAACAAAATGGCACATACCTTGCCTCTGCAAACAGGCTTCCTTCAGTCCCGAGGCTTAACTGCCTCCAATCATGAGGCCTAGCTTCCTACAGTCAGGAGATTTAGCTTCCTCCAATCACGAGCCTTATGGAACTGACGTCAGCTGATGCTGAACAAACCAACTGGAACACACCTCGTTGGAGGTGGAGCCTGTAGGCTCCGATTCAACAGGGACTCAAAATGTCCAACCGTTCTGAGCCCAGAGGCTGAATCCTCAAAGCTAAGTTTTCTTAATTTTGGGTTAGAAAAGTGGGGGAGGGTCTTATAAGCGGGGGCGTGTTACAAATGGAAAAATATGGTAACTTGATGCCACACAACATCTTTTTTCATGTTTTTACAACCAAACACAGAATCTCTTTTCAAGCACAAATCCCTGTTTGGCCAGGAAGGAGTTGAAATTCAATGAGGTCCTGATTGATAGATTCAAAAGTTCAGATTGCCCCAGACCTGGAGCTAATTTTCCCCTTAAAAACTTGTATGTGGTCTCCAAAATCCTGAGAGAATGTTTACTGAAAGAACTCAGGGCTGGGACAAACACATCTGCTCTGTGCTTTTGTAATGCAGAAATACTGTTTTCCCCACTTGAAAGGCCTTTTTTGAAAATCTTTTTTTTCGCCCTTGCAGCCCGGATTCTTTCCAAATTAAATATAAACTGGGCTTCAGATCAGCACCAAATTTGGCACAGAGAAGGAGCACACTGTCTGCTCTTGCTCTGTGTAAACTTTTGGGAAGTTTTGGTAAAGGGTTTTCAAATTATGATTTTTTAAAAACTAGAACTGTTCCCCGTCATTCAGAAACAGGTGGTCCTAAATGCCCCCAAATTTAAAATAACTGATATAAACTGAAAAGACTGATCTTGCTTATATTGAAAGAGAATGGTTGGACCCATCCACTCTTTTTTAATTTGGAAAGGCTGCAAGGGCTAAAAAATTGATTATATATATATATATTGATTTTATATGAGGGCAGCCCAATTTATATATAAATTGGGCTGCCCTCATTTTTAGAATTGCCTGATCTGCTCTTGAACCTGTAAATCTGACACGCAGCTCTTCGTTCATTTCATATTATTAGACTATTATAAATGCAAAAAGTGAATTTCTTTACTTCTTTATTTACAATCAAAACTTATTAATTCAAACTTAGATCATGGTCTACATGCCTGTTCCTTTACTGGGGAAACACCAGTGAAATGCACGATTTGTACAAATTAGAACCAACTGGGATTAATATTTTTTAGCTGATTTTTAATTTGTATGACTGTTCTGGGATTCTTTTCTTCAGAAAAGTCCTTCAAATAATATACACTCTTACCGTCTCATTGACCAAATTGTGATAATTTATATTTATTAAAAAAACAATAGATTGTGAAAAAACAAAATTAAAGAAGGGAAGATGGAGTTGATTTTTTGTGAAACCAAAAACAGGTCTTAAAGATATTAAATAGAAAAGAGTTCAGAATATGACTTGCATCTCTCAGTTTATATATTTTGAATGGGAGTCCTCTGGCTCCATTTAAGTCCTTAGGAACACGTTCTAATAGATGCCATTTCTCAATACCCTTATTATTTAAAATTTTAATTAATTATTGACCTTGAATCCATAATAACAAAATCAAATATTAGGAATTCTCAAAACTCCATCAATACTATCATGAACGTTGTTAGTTTAAATAAAGTTAGATTTCTTATTTTGATTAATTAGTAGCTTTATTGTGCCCATGTCGCCAGCAGTAAAAAGGATGGCTTTATTAATCAAAATAAGAAATTTGCCACATGGATAACAGATGGTCTGGAATAAATATTGGGAGAGACTGAAACAAGAAATTAAATCTGGGAGGGGAGAATCATCATTTTAATAGCAGCTATTCAGCCCAACTAGAGAAGATGAAGTCTCTTCCAAGAAATGAGTTAATTTTTAACAGAGTTCACCAATGAGGTGAAATTTAGAGACAATTCTATATGATTTACCTGGCAAAACCACCCCTAAAATATTTTAATTTTATATTTTATAAAAGATAATTTTATAAAAGAATTTTGGACATTATATTTTAAAATCTTTTACTTGTAAAGAATCTTAGGGTTTGTTTGTTGTCTCCATGTTGCAAGAAGAAGAAGAAGAAGAAGCATGCAAATTATACAAATTAGTGATCAGAGATTCCAATTGCTGTTTGTATAAAAGGTAAAGGTAAAGGTTCCCCTTGACATTTAGTCCAGTCGTGTCCAACTCTAGGGCGCGGTGCTCATCCCCGTCTCCAAGCTGTAGAGCCAGCGTTTGTCCGTAGACAGTTTCCGTGGTCACGTGGCCAGCAGTACTAGACACGGAACGCCATTACCTTCCCACCGTGGTGGTACCTATTTATCTACTCACATTTGCATGCTTTCGAACTGCTAGGTTGGCAGGAGCTGGGACAAGCGACGGGAGCTCACTCTGTCGTGTGGATTCGATCTTACGACTGCTGGTCTTCTGACCTTGCAGCACAGAGGCTTCTGCGGTTTAACCCGCAGCGCCACCACGTCCCTTTGTATACAGCCATTGAATTTCTGAGCCTGGAAAAGGTCCTTTTTTTGGACTACAAATCCCCAAATCCCAAAGCTACTGTGGCTCAATCAGCCCATAGTCTGTTCTATAATCTCACTGTTTACTTTGTTATGAACTCCCCCAGTCCAATTATAAGTCTGTAGCTATCATTGCAAAACAAAATGAAAAGCACTATAATACAGCAAGAACCCTGTGGGGAACTAAATGCAAAGTCATTTAAATGTACACATGCCAACCCACATTAGTAGCTGGGAATTAATTTTTTATACACAAGGAATTCACACGCAGAAAATCAAAGGTTCTTGAGTTAATAATATAACTAAATGTTGCTAAAATACTCCACAGTACAATTACTTTCTAAATGCTAGACCCATTTTCATGCTGTAATACATAAGTGACCACCAAGGATTTGTCTGCAAGAAATAAAAGCTCTTTGAAATACTTCTATTGAAAAGTGTAATTTGTTAGACCTGGCATGAGGGTGTGGGAAATCCTTGGTTCAAATCTCACCTCAGTCACAAATTTACTCAGTTGTCAAAGTGCTCTTCCAAATGGAATATTTTCTCTTCACTGTTCTGTCGCTCAGTGTCAAAAGAACACACCTAGATTTGCACCTAAATATACATTTTTAAAGCTACTTCTTATCACTTTAAGAATTCCACTTTTCTGGTAGAGCTTCTCTGCTTCTGCTTTTTTGTCCTGTCTTCTTAAGTGTGAATTGTGTGCTAATGGAAAATCTGTAATCAGAGACCTTCCAGTGGACATCAGCTGCATATAGGAAGTACTAAATTCCAACTTTCCATATAACAGGACACTAAAAATTTACCACCTTTGAAGAGGAATGGAAAGAAATGGAAAGTCATGTTAAAAAAAAAGAAGCACTGAACATAGCGAGATGAGTGGAACATCACAGGGAAGGTCGGAAAAAAACCAATGAGATTAATACAGAATCCAGTATTTTAAGAAGACCAAATGCTCCATCTAGAAGAAAGCTTGGGCAAGCAACTGTTTTCTCAGCCCACCCTCTGCTCAAATCAGAAAATGCAAAGCTACAGCATCCCCTACAGATAGCTGCCCATTCTCTTCCTGAAGATCTCCAAGGACATTTCACAGTCTAAAGCAATCTTCCCACCCATAGGTCCCCCGATGTTCTTGGACTACAACTCCCAGAAATCCTGGCCAGCACAGCTAGTGGCAAAGCCTTCTGGGAATTTTAGTCCAAGAACATTTGGGGCCCAAACTTAGGAACCACTGGTCTATAAAGCAAAGAACAAGCTGCTGCTGCCTTCCTCTCAGTCACTTTCTAACGCTGCTATTTCAAATTCTGGTTGAAGCCAGAGGCACATATCTTTTCCTTTGAAGTAAAACTTTGTCTTTTAGGTGAAACAGTGCCACCATTCTCCACAGATATTTATACTGTACCACTTCAGGCCCCATGCAGCAGCTAAGCATGCCTCAGTGCTAATTCAAAGAAAGAAAGAAAAATCTTCAAACTTTATTTACTTATTGGATGTATATTTGGCTTTTCTCCCAAAGAATTGCTTGTAAGAATCAAATATCAGTAAGATGCACAGTATTTTTCTTTGTCACATAACCATTTTTTTAAAAAAGAAAAGCTTACTCATTCCATGGAAACAGGCCTCCTTCAAGAACAGCTGGAGGAGGAGACGAGCTGAGATGCCGAGAAAATCCCTCCTGGTGATGATTTTGATGGGAGAAACAAACAAACAAACACCTGAATAGTCATCGCTCTTTTAAAAACACATATTCAGATTGGTCCTTTAATGGGGAAATCTTGATCTATGGCAGAAGTCAAAAAGAATGTCATTGGCACGTTCAAATTCACTTGTTTACTTAGCTGAATCTTCTCCATAACCTTGCCACACAAAGGCATCTGCACATGGATGATTTAAGCACTAAGCAGAATCAGGCAACTCCAGGCATTACTTTCAGCCGTCCTGTCTACCTAATCTAATCTATTGCTGCCATTTTGGCTTCCCCAGGCTGCTCCTGATCCACTCCTTAGCAGTTCCTCAGTTGTCATTTTCCCTTCTTCAGCCTCCCTCCGCCCTTGCTTTTTTCACACATACTTTCTTGCTCCCTCACTCCTGCCAGCCATAGCAACTTACGGAATAAGAGAATTTGGCCTTGTTAAATCAAGCCCTCTTCTTGCTCCAGATGGTGATCTCTCTTTTCTCCCACAACTTTCAGGGTATTGCTGAGGGCTCTGTTTTCTCTATCCGCCCTCTAAGGGGAAGAAACAGGGGTGGAGCTGAGAGGAGGACAAGGCCTGGTTGGCTCCCTTCATGGCAGACAGCCATGAGTACGTACCAAGCCAGTCAAAAAACAGACCTTGCCTGCTGGAGACACTGGCAGGGCAGCTGAGGGAATCACCATCATACTACTGTAATTCAATTCAACTCTCGGTTTTGTTTTATCAGATTTTTTTTAACCCCACTGTTTTCATTCAGAGTTCATCATCCTGCAAGGTAGCTTTACAGTCATTTACAATTCATAGGTGTTAACAGGGAACACCGGCAGGGCCTGGCGACCATCAGTCCTTCAGATGTTGCTGGACTGTGACATCGGCCAATCCTTAGCCACCAGCAGTTTTTTAAAAAAAGGTTGGCAACATTGCCAATGTTGATGTGGACCCCAACAATTGCCCCTCCACATGTCCCACCACCTTAAAATGGCCATCACCTTAAAATGGCCATGATCCAAGTCCGCAGTGTCTTCCACTCCAGTGACTTATTTTCCTTTAGTGGATAGCAGCTATTCACTATCACTTAAGAAGATAAGGCAAGGCACAATAGAAGTTGGTAGGAAGGGGACTAGCCTGGCACCTTACCAGTTACAGTACATAGCTCAAAAGAATCAGGCATGGTCCTGAGCCCTATGTCTGGAACCCATTTCCTGGTCAGTCAAATGTGAAAGAACACTTCTAATATAATGCTGAGAAGCAGCCCTTTCTATTTCTATTTCTATTGCAGTTCAACATTCAGCCAGCCCAGTCACACCCAGCCACAGCCCAGCATAATCCACTCTATTCCACCTTCTTGGTTTCCCATCCTTGTAATAGTCAACAGTAGATACCCACTGAGCCTGTTCTCCCCCATTTCTGTTTCCTTTCTATACATGAAAGATACTATTTTGGCTATATTAGGACCCACAATTGGAGAGTAAACTTCTTTTCACATCACCTAGAATGAATAACCAAAATGTCTCCTACCTAACACTTGCTCTTCATGTTCATTTCTTCAGTATGTGCTCTCGTGCACAGTCTCTTTGGTAACAGTGTTGAGCATCTCCCCAGACTCCAACCCCCACTTTGCCTTTTCTTCCAGCTATGTTGTTTTCTTCATTAATATTATAAAGATTAAAGGCCCTTTGTTATGTTTTTTTGGCACACACATCCAGCTGACTCTCTGTGCCACTGCACACATTGAACTGCATGAGAATAAACACTAGTCTGTCTAAGGGATCATCTTTCTCTAGGAAATTCTTGGACTTTTTCCTATGAGAAGGTTGCCTGGCTGATCGGCTTTTATATTGCAGCTTCTATATTACTGTAGATTTCCACCAGAATAGCATATTTATTGGATTTACGCAGTTGCAGTCTGAGTTTGTTCATCACCCATCAAGCCCATCAATGACAAGCAGAAATCTTTCCCCAGGTATTCCAGATAGGAGATGGAAGTCTTTCTCAACCTTCTTACCTGTCCCTCTGCATATTTTTTGGACTGCAGCTCCCATCATCCCTCATCATTGACTATGTTGGCTTGGGCAAATGGGAGCTGCAGCCCAAGAACAACTGAAAGGCCTCATGTCAGAGATGCTGACATGCCAACTCAAGACTGAAGAGTTGGATTTTCCCCTCATCCAGGTACTGCATGTGGTCAGAGGCACTCGTATGATTGCACATATTCCTTTGATACTCAAATTCTTTCAGATATGGTGATAAGAGCTTCTATGACTAATGAATGCTTCCTGCTGCAATTTATTTTCAGGATTTCAAATGCAAAACCTATGGATCTGACAAGTAAACTACTACACCACACTTAGATGCAAAGAAAGGTGATTGATAATAAGGTAATATGCATCTCCTGGTTAGTCTCTTGGTAGATGTCCATAGGTGTTGATGTTGTTGTTTAATTGTCAGAGTTAAATGAGATTTTGTTGGTTTTAAGAGAAGGGAACCCACATATGAGAACCGATGTGGTGTAAAGGAATAGTCCTCTCCTCCCCCACCCACTCCAGCTAGGAGCTGATGTCTTTCTCAAGCAGAAAGGAAAAGGGCAAGAAGTACTTTCTGTCCCTGGATGGATTTTTGATTTGGCTTTCTTAACTGATAGATATCACAGGGCATCTGGACACATTGAATCTAAGGTTGCAGGGAAAGGGAAAGCTTGTGTGCAACATGTATTCTGAACTGAGAGCATTTGAAGCACAACTAACATTTTTGTGAAGCCAGTTGGTGAAAGCAACTTTTCAAACATCTCATGCGGCATTACACTAAAATTTGAAAAGGATGGGAATTTACAATTCAGTGTTGAAAGACACATCAAAGCACTGAACCAATTGCACGTGGAATTTCAGACCAGATTCACTGATTGCAAACAGCATGGAAAGAAAATAAGAAAGTTTTAGAATCCATTTGAAGTAATACTGTAAAATGCAAGTAACTTTTATCAGATGGAACTGATGTATTTGCAAGCCAGTGATCATCTCAGAGATATTTACAAAGAAAATAGTCTGTTAGATTTCTATCCTGGTCTACCTGATATATTTATCAACCTAAAGAATTTTGCTGCAGGCATGTTCACAGTCTTTGACACTACATACATCTGTAAACGAACTTTTTCTGGAATGACGACTGTGAAATCCAAGTGTAGGTCAAGTGGAAAAGGAGAGGGGAAAGCAAGCAGGGCAAAAAGTCAGAGCAAACAGCTCTTGTTGAGGAAGGAAGAAGGCATTTGCCTCAAGCAGCAAGCTCACAAAAAAACCCTGGAAGCCACTTGGAGGAGCCTTGATGGATCAAGCCTCTAGGCCTCTAGAAATGTTTAGTATCCAAAACACATTGTATCCTTTTGGGAAAAATACCAGGCATTTTACACACACACACACACACACACACACACACACACACACTTTTTTGCAAAAGCAGGCCAGACATCTCCTGTACCCATCCACACAGCTGCTTTATCTTCCTTAGACACACATATAGCCTTCAACATAGTAATGCTAGGAAAGGGGGCGTGAAAGAGCTAAGTGATATGGTTACCTGAGTTCTGCTGGCTAGTAAAGCACTCAGAATGGCCAAAATATGGAGGATAAGACCTAGAGGAGGCTGACAGAAGGAACCATGGAGACCAGAAGAAACGATAATGATATTGTGTTCTTTTGTAAGAAGGGTACAGGAAAAACAACAGTAGATGGTGCCACTTCAGGCAGGAAGAACCATGTGGATCTGAGGGAAAATGCCTCAAGGGTGATAGCAGTAAACAAACAGTTTGGAGAGCCACACAGAAAGTGCTCAGGGGGCACATGTGGCACATGGACCGCTTTTGGGCACTCCTGGTATAGAGTCTGTGTGTCTGAACATAACAAAGCAAAGAGCACAGCAGTGTCAGCTGACAAGCAATCTTCAGACAACATGCTCTGACAGCAAGGACAAATTGTACTTAAGGATACATTTTGAAGTATTTTACTGACAAAATATGCACGGCTTTGCTGCCTGGCACAAACAAGTCACCTAACCTTCATCTCTCACACACACTACCATATATCTGATGGTGTCTTCCATTATCCTTACTGAGACCAGCAAACATTTCTTTCCACTTGTCAGTTTTGGAATCAAAGAATATATTATTATGAAGTGCAATAATAACCAGTTGTGTCACATTCTAGGATCACATCCAATTCTAAAATGCACAGGCACTCAGCATGGCAGTACCCACAGCCACACAACTCTAAGAAAAAGGGCACACACAGAGACAGCTACTGTAATCCATATCAGCAAACCAGTCCTAGCAGGTTTCATCTCCACCAAGACCAAGTTTTGTTTTTGTTTTGTTTGTTTGTTTAGTATAGCTCGTAATTCTTCATTTGAGACCAAGCCACCCCAAAATAACCGGAATTTGAATTATAACAGAGATAGTTTGCAAGAATAGTGTGAGGACTGCAACAGAGATCACAGAGAAATCTTACAGGAGTGGCAGATAAGAATCACCATCCCTGCTAATTAAGAAGTTTCAGCATTTCCAACCTGCGATCCTGGCCCCATTATACTACTAGTACCCCAGTGTGGATGCATCTGCCAACAGAGCCCAGACTGAGTATCTGCAATGAAGTTGTCCTAGTTCTCAATGATTCCTACTCTTTCATCTGGTAAAAGGCAGATGGTTATAGTTCAGTGGTAGAATATATGCTATATATATGTAACAAGCAAGCAAGCAAACAAACAACAGCTTCAACCTCTGACATTTCAAGGTAGGGAAAGACTCCTGTTCAATACTCTGAAAAATTGCTGCCACTGTGTATGAATGGTACTGAGTGAACTAGACCAATGGTCTGATGTGTTATAAGGAACATGAAAAAATAGGAAGCTGCTTTATAGGCCATTGGTCTATTAGCCAGTATCTTCAGCAAGTTCTCAGGACTTCAGGAAGAATTGCTTCCTAACCCTATCTGGAGAGTGCTGGTCATTTTTGGTGCATTTCCATCCAAATACTAAGCAGGCCTCATTCTGGCTAGCTTCCAAAATCAGATGTAGTCAGTGTGTTCATAAAGTTAACAAGACACATACTGAGATGTCTGAACCTCCCCTTTCCTTCCAGGTGTTTAGAGAGGTGATTTTCCTATCTGACCTTCCACAGCTGTCTTGTGAAGTAGAATAAACTAAGAGAAAGAATCATCAGTCTAGGCCAAACCACAGATGTCCATTCAGTCCCATATTTAGTTCCTTCAACAGTTAGGTAGATGTTTGAGGAAGCAGAAAAGCACAGTATGAAGACAATAGCCATGCTCTACTCTGTCCCAGTGATTTCATGCACATAGGTGGACTGCCTCCAAATATGGAGGTGTTCAATGGCTGTTGATAGACCTATTCTCCATGAGTCTGTCTAATCCTTCCCTAAAGCTTTCTAAACCTGAGCCCATTGCCACTTCCCTACAGAAAGACAGACAAAATCTTTATTGTGCAATCAACAGATCATTGCAAAATTAAAAGATTAATACACCAAATTAGTACATCAATAATGTCATACCATAAGTATTTATCAATAAATATACTATGAGATAGAATAATACAGATGTTGATACATAAAATTAAACTATATACATAGAATTAAACTATAGCATATGGTAATTGTTTGATTATTTTAACCAGTTTAACTGGGGACCTGAAATAAGTACAATAATAACAAATAATAAAAAACAAAAAGCTTCCCTACAGAAATGTTGACTAAACCATCCATATCTTTTTAAATTTCAAGCATCTATGATTGAATTCTGAGATATCCACACAATTTACATGTAGGATGATGAGACTACTAATTTCTTCTTTGCTCCTCTAGCTTTTTTTACATCTACATCTTAAACTGCTCATGCTGAAACCTGGCTCCGTACCCTGAAGACAGAATAATCCTGATGTTCATTATACTGACAAGTCCATTAGCATTCATCTCCTGAATTCACAGGAACAACATGTAGAAGTACTCAGTTCCAACACCAAAACACATCTCCATGACTGCTATAGCCAAAGAAGCACATCTTCCTTGACTTTTGCACACATTTAATTTGCAGAAGGTAATGATTATTTGCCTTGTTCATACATACCCAGCAAGTTAAGGACATTTCACCTTACACACAGAGAGACACACATGAAAATGCACAATAACAACAAAAAGTCAAAAATAAGTCAAAAACACACAATGTTAGAACTGATCCAGAACCTGAAAGGTTATGTTGTACAAGTTGCAGATTACAGTTTATAACTTCCCCTAGTCAGCTTGGACATTGACTATGGGTTCTGGGAGTTGTAATCCAAGAAACCGGAGTTGCCAGGTTTTGGACTGACTTCTGTTTGACACATCACTGCAGATACTTAAATTTTTGGCATAAGCACCATTCAGCAGGTAGGGTTGGGCAGAGAGAGTTTCAGTTAGAGCTTTCAAAGTACAATATCCAGAATCCGTCAGCCATCACGGCTCCTGGCCATGGTAGCCATGGGATTCTACATATTGTAGTCCTCCCCACCAAAATCTTTTCCAGATAATTTGACATGTGGTCTGCCATCCTTTAAACAGTGGTTCCCAACCTTGGGTTCCCAGATGCTCTTGGACTAAAACTCCCAGAAGTCTTCACCATTCACCAGGATTTCTGGGATTTGTAGTAAAAGAACATCTTGGGGGCCCAAGGTTGGGAACCACTGCTTTAATAGGCTGGGGACAAATATACTCCAGCACAGGAGAGAATTAGGGAAAAAGAAGCTGTTGAGCTGAGAATTCCAAAGCTGGGTCAGCTCAAGATAATCTTTTGCTGAACGGTGGCAGAGGTCAAGATCGCATCTCTTCCACAGTCCACCTATAGATGACTGGACTGGGAGTTGAATCTTGTACACCTGATATTGCAGATTATTTTACTCAGAGGAGACAAGAAGGCTGCTGAACAGCTCATAAGGAATAGTGAGGAGGATTCCTCCATGGCCTCCCAGCATCTGCTGCCTGAGCCAGTTGTCTCATTCTGCCTAATGGTAGGATGGAGTTTGTTCCAAAGATAATTTGGTGTTCATTCTTGCTTGTGCATTTCCTGAATTCTTCCACATAGGGATCAGGTGCAATTCAAAATACAGTTCTGAGATCACTGCTATGCCTACATGCTTCATATTACCATTAGAATTCCAATTTTTTTTAATTACCTCTTTCTACAGAGGCAGTGATATTTTGCTGCAGCGTTTAATATTCTCAGAATCCCACTTTGAAAACCTAAAATGAGCAACATCTTCAGAAATGATTCAATTCTCTCCCACTTTTACAAGAAAGTTTGTGTCAAAGCCACGGGAAGTAGGGATCAATGTTCCCCCATTATGACCTAGTCACTATTTGTAACTTAGAAGGGACTCCTGGAGAACCGTATACAGTCCTTTGTCCCAAATATATCCAAGGCCAAGAGCTTTTTCAACTAACTCTACTGAATCAGCAGACTGATGATGCCACAGAAACACTTGCAGAGCACAGACCCTGCTACAGCGCTTCAAGGGAAATCTATTTTACCAGGTGAAGAACAAACCCATACATCAAAGCCTTGCACCCTGAAAGTCATTTTTTGTTCCCTTTGAACAATTACTCACACAGATCTCCACTGCAGAGCTTCCTCTAGTACTTCCTTTCAAGTTCCAGATATGCCATCTGCTTGGATTTTTTTTTCTAGTGAGAATCTTTGTGATCTCAACACCTCTCCAGATTACATTCCATTATTATGAGTCTGCTGGTCCTTGTCTTCCTCTTGAATTGCTTCATGAACCAGAAGAATCATGGCCCTATTGGAAAGAAAAGAAAAGAGGAAGAAGGGAATAGACTGAGTTTCAAGAACTTACAACTGTTTATGTAGTAGCAAGCCCACCCATCCAACTATTTGCATGGTTAGAGGTTACAACAACCTGAAATGTCATGAAAAGAGATGGGCAACTTTTGTTGTTTTGGACCACAGCTCCTAGAATTCTACAGCCACATGGACATTTTAAAAAAATCATAATTACCTACCTCTATTGAGGGAGAAATAGGGGCTTTTACAAGGTTTTCTGATATTCCTCAAATTAGCATGAAGCAGTTTTTCCTCCTTGCCAAAATTCTAAAAGCAGCTATTCTGAACTGCAAACAAACCAAGGCTTCTATTTCCTAGGAAACTGTGGCAATGACCCTAAAGTCTTTTGGAGTTCATAAGAGGAATCTTAAAAACAACAGCACAATTGAACCCCCTTCCTCCTTGCAAAGTTGATCAGCCCATCTTAGTCCCTCACTTCTTTGTCCCAAACTATAAAGAAACAAAGAAGACATTTCTCAGGGATTCAGAACTGCTAAATGAAAAAAGAGACAGTCATACAATGAAACAAAGTAAAGTGAACTTTTAGACTAACTGACTGTTAGCCTACTCTGGCAGTTAATGGGAATCTGTCATTGAGGGATAAACTTCTAATCAGAAGGCTCTTTTGTTGTTGTTGCTGCTGCTGCTGCTGCTGCTGTTTTCCATGAATGGCATCCCCAAACTAACTTCATTTTTCTTGGTCTAAATCCAATTGTTAATCCCAAGTGGAGTAGACCTATTGACTCCATAGCTAAAATCCTGCAATTTAGTGCAGTAAGTAACACCTAGAATAGGCCCATTGAATCATTGGGGATTTGGTGAGTCAGGTAAAGGTAAAGGTTCCCCTTGACAATTTGTCCAGTCGTGTCCGACTCTAGGCGGCGGTGCTCATCTCCGTTTCCAACCCATAGAGCTAGCGTTTGTCTGCAGACAATCCTCCGTGGTCACGTGGCCAGCGTGACTAGACACGGAACGCCGTTTACCTTCCCACCAAGGTGGTACCTATTTATCTACTCACATTTTTGCATTTTGCATGCTTTCGAACTGCTAGGTTGGCGGGAGCTGGGACAAGCGACGGGGGCTCACTCCGTCGCGTGGATTCAATCTTACGACTGCAGGTCTTCTGACCTTGCAGCACAGAGGCTTCAGCGGTTTAACCCGCAGCGCCACCACGTCAACTACTTTGTAAATTCCATTGATTCAGTGGCCCTGCTCAAGTCGGCTCAATGAATCAAACAGGATTTCATCCTATGAACTTAAGCAACAGGATTTCAGCTTACAAATGTACATAATGATCTGTTGAATAAGGCCCTTGTGGCATTCGCCCTTGTGGCCCCTGCCTGTCCTTCCCTCACAAAGGCTCACGTCGAGTTTTCCTCTCGCTGCCACCAGTGGATTATCTCAAGCCACAATATAAATGACGTTTGTCTGAACACTTGACTTGTGAACATAAACAGAACTTATTTATTGAAGTGAAGCAGATTGGATAAGAACAGATGTTTCTCAGATGAACATTATACACAAGCAAATCATCAACAGTTCTCTCAGTACATACTTCTTTTCTCTTACTATATCATTACCACCTTCTCTACCTATTTTCAAACCAGCTTTCTATCTCTCAGTATCTATTCCCTCTCTCTCTCTCTGACTAACCAGCCCTATCTCACTCCTCCTTCTCCTGCCAAACCTTATGTAGCTGCTGACTCCACCTCTCCAGTCCTCTCATAGACTCATGCAAATCAGCTCATGACTATGAATGGCATGAGTGACGTGGGCGATCGTCACAGCCTTCCTCTGGCTGTTGGTGGCATTCTGAAATGGTTAAGAACTCTACAGAACAGTTGCTATGGCACCCAACTCAAACCACCACCACCAATTCTCCCTGATCAGGAGGACACCTATAAGATCTCCAAATATGTTCAGATGTTCTCCTCTCTCAGGTCAGGAGCGTTTCAGAAAGCCCTTCCTTGGACGATGTCTGCTTTTAGAGCCTATTGAAGGTGGGTGTAGGACATCAAGGGCTCTATATTCCTGGAAAAGGTTCAGATGTCAAGGGTTGTATTGTGGGATTTTGTTTCTTTGGATAAGAAATCATGGAATTGATGGTTGTTGTAGGTTTTTTGGGCTGTTTGGCTGTGTTCTGGAGGTTTTTCTTCCTTCGAGAATACAAATCATGGAATTCTTTGGGTGTCTTTTGCAATGTGGTGTGATTTACAAGTGGACATTCCGAGGAACTAGAGACTCCTGCAGAACTTTCCCACAGAAAGCAACAGCTTAGAGTTTCACAGTTCTCAAGGTTGCTTCCAAAATAGTGGCCCCCCCACAGCCTTTTCGCACAGTCTCTCTTAAAGTCTCACTATCTGACTGCTGCCGAAAAATATGGAGCTGCTTTAAGCTGCAAATCTGTACACCAGGATTGAGCAACTTGGGGCCTACAAAAAGATGCTGGACAATAAATCCCATCATCACTCATGTATATATGTCACCTTTTATGTCATCTTGAGATTAATGGATGAAAATGTAGCTTACAGCTGAAATGCAGTTTACGATTGAAGATACGGCAGGATTTCCATTCATGTGAATGAAGGTGGAATATGGGGCCATTTGTTTTTGAAAAACAATCTTCTTTCACACAGTGACATAGCCTTGGCTTGGTGCTACTACCTGTTCAGACTTCAGGCCATCTTCATAGAAAACAGTGCATACATTAACATAATTCCATAAATATATATTCTGTCTCCCCCCTTATGGTTATCATCATGGACAACTGGTGAATGAAGTCATAGCTGGGGGGAGGAGAAGGCAAACTCCCTGATTTCTGTACCAAGTCTCCCTCTTCCAACTTCACAGCCCTTTGCTAGTTGTTTGTTGACTGGATCCTGTGCATTCACTGCATGGCCTGACTGCGCATCTAGAGATTCTGCTTCATGCCTGGGTGTTACAGAATAGGGTAATACTAATGGTGCATTCTCAGAAATTTGATGACTGGTGCAGGTCTCCGTCTAAGGAAAATAAAAGATCAGGACCTGATATTGTTCATCTCCATTGTGTGGTCGCAATCCATAACTTTGATGTGCCTGGCCTTGTGTTACTGACCTTTTCCAGTGTTATATGTTGTCACAGGAGTCATTACATTAATTCTTCCTTTGTGTCAGTTCTTTTCCATCACCGACAAGGACAGGGTTGAGTTTCCTAAAGTTGTACCATTGCCCTGGTTCCCAAAAAACAACATGTGGGGATTGCAATTTACTAGAGCTTCACTAAGGTCATTCTACAACTGTCAAAATAACTTCATTACTGTGATAAGTCTTGGTGCTGTCTGTATCTGATGCAACTTTTAATGGCAGTGTCTGTACACCTAAAACTGAGTTGTCTACCAACCAAGTTGTCCACCAGGTGGCTTACTGGATTCACTTCTTTCTCTCCCGTTAGTCAAAGCTTTACTCTATTTCTACTGCATGATATACTAATGGCCGATATTGAAGGGGTCAATAGGAAACCATGTAAATATTTGGGGGCAGGAAGGAGTGACTGTTTTTATTTTCCATTAAGATCATTCATGAGTTTTAGATGACTGGAATACTAGGTCTGCAGAAGACTAAACTACTGAGCAGATCTCTTCATGGTTTCTACATCAGGGGACCCTTTGTTCATTGAACTGCATGTTATAGAACCACCAAACTGCAGAATATGGTGGACAGAGTCTGGAGTGGGGTGTAATTAGTTTGTATACCACCCAGACTAAACGTGCTGGCATTCGCTATTGCTTGGCAAAAGTTGCCAGTCTAGAATAGAGAAAGACTTTAGAAGCTGCACTAACAATGGTAGTAATGGACTGTGCAAACTGCTTTTCAGGGAAACTCATCTGAAATGTGACTGATGACTTAGAAGTGGAATCTCTGATGAGATTCCAAGGAACAACAAAGGGTTCTCGGGACATACTTTATAAAACACTGATACAGTGGGCAATGACTTAGCCTAAATGACACAGTGCATTCAATGCATGATCTCAAAGCATCCTCATCTCAAGAATGCTTATTAGCATCCCACATAATATCCTTTATGTTCAGTACCTCTGCTAACTCTTGGAAACATGACTCTTGTAACCCTTGGCTAGCTTGGTTTAATTCATGGAAGACCTCCCTGGGGAAGAAATGATGCTGCACATCGAAATCAACTCAGAAAACCAAATGTTTTACTGTACAAGTGATGGAACAAGACTGTCTCTACTCCCAAACTAATAGGAAATAGTAAAAATGGAAGGTAATGATATTTTTGTTATTTAAACTTTGTTTTCTTTCTAAGTTCATAATTTAAAAAAAACCCACACTAATGGGATATTCTATTATTATTCTATTAATTTATGAGAGGCATGACTGTAGCTGAGAGATGAGAGACAATGGAAAAGGGAAGGGCCTTAATTTGCTTCTTTTTATGGAGGCGGAAGAGGCATTCTAAAGTAAGCAAGAAGGGAAAAGGAAGAGAAAAAACATAGAGGTTGGGTGTAAAAGAAGGAAAGAAGCAGGGCAAGAACAAGTTGTAGAGATTCACATTATTTGGAGAAAAAATACTTTAAAAAAGTTGATTTGCTTTACAAAATGGGAGGTAAAAAGGAAGGGCTCAGCAGCTCAATTGATGTAGCACAAGGTGAAGAAATAATTGAAGGGCTGATTTGCTTTAGATCTGAGGAAAAGGAATGGATGGAAATGAACACAGTAGCAAACAGGATGGAGTGCAAACATAAACACATTCCCTCTCCCCCTGGCACTTCAAACTCCATCCTATCCCTATCTGGATTGCTCATGGGGGCCACTATAGTTCCAGGCATCTGTAGTTCAAGAGTCAAGGAAAGCTATGTTTCTTAAAAACAGCATTTTGTGCAGTAAACAGAATTGACCACTTGAGAGAGGTACTGAGCATTTTCATGTATTTGCCAATGGTTGCCCAAGCGCAACATAATACATTCCTTTTGCAGATGTGGTAATGGAGATTTTAATGACCCCTTTGCTGGTCCAAATAGTGAGGAACAGAACAAATTACTTTTTAAAAGGAACACTCCAAGCTCTGAGTATGACCAGTGATCAAGGACTGTGGTGGTTGTAGACTGAAATGTTTGGTGGGCACTGGTTCTGCAGCCTTGTGATACACCAATGCTTAGGAGGAAGCCTAACTGAGATCTGTTGACAGACTCAATGAGTCAGTGGGTCTGCTCTGGTCAGAACTCACAATTGGACATAGGACTTATCAGCCTTGTTATCGTATTTTTTACTCTTAAAGATGGGGGAACGTACAGTGGTGCCTTGACTTACAACTGTCTTGACTTGCAACCAGTTTGAGTTACAACCAGCTCCGGCCCCAACATTTTGCTTTGACTTGCAACCGGCACTTTGAGATACAACCGGAAAAAAGGCCTATTTCCCCCATTGTTCCCTCCCTCCCTCCCTCCTTTCCTGCCCTTTTTTTAACCTTAGAAGTCATCATAGGTTTAAAAAAAGTCTCCCCCTAGTGGACGGACTAACCGCTTTTGCATTACAGTGGTGCCTCGACTTACAACTGTCCTGACTTGCGACCAAATCGAGTTACTACCAGCTCTGGTCGCAACATTTTGCTTTGACTTGCGACCGGAGTTTTGAGATACAATCAGAAAAAAAGTGGGGAAAAAGGTGGGGAATTTAAACTGCTAACCATTGGTCGGCAAAGAGGCTGCTTCTTTGTAGCTCCTTCGCCCCAGCGGTTAGAGAGTGTGCATTCTGAGAGAGGCTTCGGACTGCCTGGTACTGCTGGAACGGGTTTGTTTGATTCTGGGGGGGTGGGGGGGTTATGTTTCTGTGCTTTGATGGGTCTTGCAGTGTAGCATTTTTAGTCCCTGCTGGAATGGGCTTTTTTTGTTTGTTTTAGACTCCAAATTCTCCCCCCCCCCCAATTGTCTTCTCTCTCTCTATCCTCTCTCTTTTTGTGCCTAAAAGCACAAACCTTTGTCCGAGGGGTCTGTGTACCCCAGTGATGACCTTCTTTCTTTCCTCTTTTCCCCATTGTTCCCTCCCTCCCTCCTTTCCTGCCCTTTTTTTAACCTTTAAAAACGGCTGGAACGGATTAATCGCATTTCAATGTATTCCTATGGGAAATGGTGATTTGAGTTACAACCAACTTGAGTTACAACCATCATCCCAGAACGAATTAAGTTCGCAACTCAAGGCACCACTGTACTTGTAAGATTCTCTGCCTCATGCACCAAAATAACCAGGCAGGCTTGGGGAGCTATGCATCTTGGCATCGATAAATGAGGGGCATCATTTGCCAATTTACATCAGGCAGCAAAATGTCTCGGGCAGGCAGCAGAGGCTCTGCGTAGTTCAGAAGGCCTGCTCTAGTTCAGAAGACCTCGGATGATTTCATAAGGTCCCTGGGAGAGGCTAGACTGGCTCCTTCTGCTGTTTTTCCAGTAGCAAGCAAACCCCTTTCTTGGATGGGTCTTTAGCAACTGACTTCAGCTGTTGCTGCAAGAACTTCTAATCAGATAGTTGTCGCATTTCTTTTTATTGGTGGGTTTTAACTTGAATGTTAATCTTTTGTAATGAATAGGTTTTATGATTTCATCATATGTATTTTATTCAGTACTGTCATGAGAATGAACTCCAAAATCCAGGTTTGCAGGCTGGCAGCATCCTATTTTCTGAAATTTCACTTTCAGATGTGGACATTGAAGGCTGGCTTTCAAGATGAAAGTCCAAGACCTGACGATCCTGCCTTTAATAAGGTAGTGAGTAAATGAGTATTCAAGTGTCGATCCATTAATAGTGTGCCAAGGAAGCCAGGAGCTATGACATAATCCTGATGCTTTGAGTTTAACCACATATAGCATTATCAGTGGTCCTCCTAAAACCAAGCCCTTCCCAGCCAACAGAAGACTCTTTCTGATGAATCTCTGCATCTTCAATAATAATACCTTGTCCAGACAACAAGGCACTAAATCCAGACAGGCTTGTATGACTGATTACTCTCCCAAAAACATCACCAGAAGCAAGACATAGAAGTTTAGTTTCATATGTTAAAAGGGATTTTTTGAGATGAGATCTGCCCATTGTCTTAAATTAATTATTTGTGTGTGGGGGTGGGTTGTTTGTTTTTCTTAAATAAAATATTCATATACGAAGTTTAGCTTGGGGCCTTTTAATTAATCCAGTTTTAAAGGATTAATTATGAATTAGATGCCGATTGGGGAGGATTACTTCTCATTTGTCCTAATCCACTTTATCTTTTGTTGAGTCAGAATATGAATCTATTGTTGACCAGAGAGTATCAAATTAAGAAATTGCTCAAGCCCTCTGGGACATTTTATTAGCCTTGTTTGTGCTCTTTGTTTGTGGTAAAGATCTTGCTGGGATCAGACTCAAAAAGGTTGGGAATGGAACCCTCAGTCACCTGCTATGAGAAGTTTGCTAGGCACTTCAAGGAGAAAGTCATATGCATCTGGAACTAAAAGCCACAAATTTTGCAGTGTCTAGGGAGGTGTCCAGAGCACCATATAGTCAGTACTGTATTTTGAAATCAGTTTAAGTTGTTGCAGCCTGATGATGTGGACAAGACCCTTGAACCAGTCCATCCCACCACATATATACTTGACCCTTGCTCATCGTGGCTGATAAGATTTAGCAGAGGTGAAGTCGCTGGGTGGGTCCAGGAAATGGAAAAAAACCTCACTATGGCAGGCAATAGTTCCTTCTGCCTTGAAAGAGGCAATGGTGCACCCTCTCCTGAACAAAATGTCTCTTGACGAAGAGGCATGTGACAACTACTGCTCCATTGCAAGTATCTCCTTTTTGGGCAAGGTGCTTGACCAGGTGGTGTCTGGGGAGCTTCAGATGTTCTTGGAGGAAACTGATTATCTGGACTCATTTCAATCTGGTTTCAAGCTAGGATTTGGTACCAAAATGGCCTTAGTTGTCCTGACTGATTACCTGCTCTGAGCTAAAGACAAGGGGAGTGTAGCCCTGTTGATTCTACTGGACCTCCCAGTGGCTTTTGATACCACTGATCATGATATCCTCTTGGACAGGCTCCATAGAATGGGAATGGGAGACATTGTGCTACAGCAGTTCCATTCCTATCAGAGAATTCTGCTCAGCCTCATGGCAGTTAACAGGTTCCATTCTGTCTCCCATGCTGTTTAGTATCTATATGAGGCCACTAACAAGGAGAGTTCATTTGGAGTTTCGGGTAGGATGCCATCAATATGCTGATGACACTTAACAGTCCTCCTCCTTATCACTGGGGTCAGCTGAGACGGTGCAGGCGCTGGGCCAATGTTTAGAGGCTGTAATGGGGTGGATGAAGGTCAATAAACTGAAGCTGAATCCCAACAAGACAGAGGCTTTGTGGTTTGATGGTTCCCACGCCCAGGAGTTGGACAGCAGACCTATTCTGGATGGAGTTGGCCACTCTCTGAAGTAGCAGGTGTGTTGTTTGGGGATACTCCTAGATTCATCTTTGTCATTGGAGGCTCATGTAAGCTCAGTGGCTTGGAGTGCATGAGGTCAACTTCCACTGGTCTGCCAGCTACAACCTCCTGGACTGGGATCACCTGACCACAGTAGTCCATGCCCTGGTAGCTTCCCTATTAGACTACTGTAATGCAATCTACATGGGGTGATGCTTGACGATGATGGGGATGCTGCTGCAGTTACAGTATGCAGCAGTGAGACTGCTAACAGGAACATCCTTCAGAACCAGCATGCCACCAGTTCTGAAGGATTTGTACTGGCTGCCAATATGCTTCTAGTCTGAGATGTCAAGATGTTGACAATGACTTCTAAAACCCTAAGCATCTTGGGACCTGGGTATTAGAAGGAGTGCCACACTCTCTAAAAACCTGCCTGATTCCTAAGATCTGCTGGGGAGACCTTCACTTCATGTCCCATCGCTGAGAAGAGCTCATTACATGGAGACATGGGGGAATGGCTTTTTCTGCCATAGCACCTCAACTGTGGAATGCCCTCTCCTTGGAGACTTGATTGATGCCAGCATTGGCATAATTTTGGCATCAAGTCAAGACATACTTATACATTAGAGTCTTTGGGGGTTGAAGATCATGGCCTGCATAGGTTTTAGTGCAACGGCTTTAATGTTTTAAATGTTTGAAAGTTTTAATCTTGTGCTGTTTGGTTTTAGATTGTTTTAAATACCTTATGTTTTAAGATTGCTTTATATAGCTTTTCAGGCAAAAACAAGAGAAAAATTGAAATTAAGAAGACAAAAATGTTGTAGCACCTTAAAGACTAACTGCTATGTTTTAATGTGAGCTTTCATGGACAAATTCACTTCCTCTGAGAAAGCTCACATCAAAATATAGTAGTTAGTCTTTAAGGTGCCACAACATTTTTGTCTTCTCTATTTTTGATGTTGTTTTGTTTTCGCCTTATATGCTAGCAGAAACTAACATGGCTACCTCTTCTAAAACTACTTATATAGCTTTGTAAACTGCCCTGCCTGTGTTATAGGGTGGGCTATAAATGTTTAATTAATAAATAAATATTTGGGCTTCCTCCAACATTCTGGAAAAATATCTTTAAATAAATTTTAATGACAAAAGTTCATGCCAAGGTGGGGTCAACCCAAGATGTTTGGTTAATTGAAATAGAAGATAGTATAGTTCACCGTCTCATTGCACAAGCACAGTGACAGGTGAGTCTTACTTTGACACTGGAGAAGGGACAACATCTTCCATTACCTCTGAGGGCAGCTAGTTAGCTTAAGTGGGGCAGAGGAGGCTGCCCCACGTAGACCACACAATTTTCACTTCCAAGGGAGGTGAATGGTCCGAATCATTCTGTTTCCACACCTAGGATCTGTTACTTGAGGCAGCTGTGTCACTTTGTCTAATGGTAGGGCTGGCTCTGGCTCAGAGTACTGAATGCCCAGAGAAGAGCAAGGATCTTATTTCCATCCTAATTCTAGGAATCATCACATTCCCAATATTGTTTAGATTTTCTGTCTCTGTATTAACACTGTTTTGTCCCTCTTTCTTAATGGAAGCGAACACTGGAATGGATATCAGGTTGTACAAGATTTGCATGTGCTGATTTATGTAATATATAAGTGCAAATTTATAAATAAGTATCTAATTTAGTCAGAACAAATGGATATGTCCCCAGAGCAGGCCAGAGTGTGACCAGGAACCTTATCTGTGAAGATTCTCAATCATGCAGGTAGGGTTATCTGGAAGTTGAGTCATGGCAACTGGACTTCTTGTTAAGTTGAAATGTTTCACTACTCATCCAAGTACTTTCTTCAGTCTGAGGAGAGTTGGTAGGAGATCCCTGATACAGTATATCCTCCACATTGGTTTCACTCTCCCCTGGTCTGAATAGGCTTGTTAGAAGGACAAAGGACTGGGGGTGAGGGATAATCCCACTTCTGCAGTCCTTCTCCACCCATTGTCATGGGTCATTAACAGTCATGAACAGTGGTCTTTCTGGTGTGTGTGGTTCTAATCTTTCTGGGGACAGATGAAAGGGCAGCATGATAAACAGGAGACAGATTGTATCTAAGGCCTCCACCCCTGTTGACTGAGGGATTTTTTATATGCACATGTATGGCCTCCTTTACCCCTCTCTCAAACCACCTATCTTCTTGGTCCAAAATGGGTACATCTTGGTCATCAAATGAGTGTCCTTTGTCCTTCAAATGAAGGAACACTGCTGATTGTGGTCCTGAGCCATTGCCCCTCCTGTGATGGGCCATTCTCCTGTTTAGTGGCTGTTTGGTTTCTCCAGTGTAGAGCTCCGAACACTCCTCTTTGCATTGTGGGGAATTGTAGTCTTCAAAAAAGGCACTTTTCCAAGCACTGCCACCTCCATGTTCTCTGCTCTTCCTTCTTAAGGATCTTAAGGATAGCTTAGTAGTTTAGGTATCTGACTGCGGAGATTGGGAGTTTGATTCACCACCGTGCCTCCCTGACAGGGGCTTGGCTCTATGATCCATAGGGTCCCTTCCAGCTCTGCAGTTCTAAGATGATGATGATGATTTATCTTTAAGGACTGCACAGCCCTTCAACAAAAAAACGGTGACCTCTGTGAAATAGGGTACACGGCCACCCCATGGATCAAGAGGATTGATAATGCCTTTTCCCATACTGGACTTCAAGCCCAAGCTGCACAGTCTTGATGCAGGATAAACACAGAGCTTGCTTCCGGAGCCTTCTAACCCTGCAGCTGAATGACTCAAAAGTGTTTCTGGGATGCCCTGACCTTTTCTCACTGTAAATGACCCTCACGTCTACTTTCTTCAGTGCCAGGAACCAAAGAACTCCCGAGGGGCCTCTGCCTTTGCAGCGCATGTGTTTGGCAACAGTTTCCTCCATTATATCAGTGGCTCTGGGCCAGGCCATTCAGCTCATTCCATTTGTAAGACAAACTGTCACACACCAAGGACAGCTAGTGATTTCTTTGTTGCCGTGACGCGGGTGGCCAAAGAGGGCAAGATTTCATTTCTGTTGTGAGAAGTCTAGTTTATATATGAACATTGAACCTGACACTCCCAAGTACAGATGCATCTCCTTCAACAATTCTTATCACTAAGTGCACGTTGAAGGCTTAACATACTGCGTCAACCCTTCTCAGTGTACTTCAGCCCACCGTGTATTTTATGGATAGTGGAGATGTGTATTGATTTTACGTACTTTTTAAATTTTTTATATTTATAACTACTCTACATTGCTTTCAGATGTAAGCTGTTTTCAAGTAGACTAAATTAAAAAAAATTAAAAATCAAATGGCACCATTTGTACAATGCTGCTGCATATAAGGAAAGGTCTCTTTAGGATTCAGTAAATAAATTTGACAGTGCCACATTTCCAAAATGAAACAGTCAGCCCCCAAAGTGGTGAAGCCCTGAGGAGATTCTACTCCTGAAATTGGTTATTAATAGGGGGCAGGGGAAAAAAGGGATGTGGTGGTGCTGTGGGTTAAACTGCAGAAGCCTCTGTGCTGCAAGGTCAGAAGACCAGCGGTCGTAAGATCGAATCCACGCAACGGAGTGAGCCCCCGTCGCTTGTCCCAGCTCCCGCCAACCTAGCAGTTCAAAAGCATGTAAAAATGCGAGTAGATAAATAGGTACCACCTTGGCGGGAAGGTAACGGCGTTCCGTGTCTAGTCGCGCTGGCCAAGTGACCACGGAAACTGTCTTCGGACAAACGCTGGCTCTATGGCTTGGAAACGGGAATGAGCACCGCGCCCTAGAGTCCGACACGACTGGACTAAATGTCAAGGGGAACCTTTACCTAGGGGAGAAAAACCGCATAATCAGCCTATCACATCCTCTGAGTGAAACAGGAAGAAACCATGCTGAAAGAGTTCTTGTATATGTGTGGTTGTGGTTACGTGTATCTACCCTTACTTGGAATTTTGACAACACCTGTAGAAGAAGATGCTGTGCCTTGGACCTTTCTCCGAATGCAAAGAAATAAAATAGGGGGCATGGTGCTGGGTGGGAGGAGAGTGTGTTTCGTCCTACAGATGAGCACCTTGTAGCAGTCAGGTATTTTAAAAATAGCAAATTTTAATTACTTGTTAGAAACAGGAAAGTGAGTAATTACTTTTTAAAAGAATTTTTATAGGTTTTGAACTAGAACATTCATTATATTTAGGAAGACTTGGAAATTTAATTGTTGCTTTTTAATAGGTCTGGGTGTCTTTAATAACACGTGGTATTTCAGGAGTCCATGTTGTCAGCACCTTAAGTGTCAAAGAATGGACATTTATGGTGGACACCAGCAGGAGAAAGTGAAGCTGATGCTGGGCAAGTCTTCCTCAGTATAAGCAAACCCACACCAAGTCATCTTCATCACTTCATTTCACCCTTTTATATTACACTGGAAGCTGTAGTTGCAGACATATGTACAGGCAGCTCAGGGTATGGGGTCGCTCTCAGCTGGACTGAAGCAGCAGCAGAGTTCAGCAGTCTTCTGAGTGTCCCTTTTAGGGGCTCTTCACCATACTCTGGCCGGCTAGCTGCACTTGGCAGGGATCCTACATTTTTGTGGTAGGAACTCACAAAATAGAAGAAATCAAAAGAATCAAGGATGTACAAAGGAAAAATGAAGAGAGCAGTGGTGCAACATCTCAACAGCCCAACAAGCCCAGGATCAGCTAACCTGTCCTCACTGTTTCTGTATCTTCCAGGCTCATATTGTGAGTTCGTCAACAGCATGTCCATCAATGTGTTACAGCTCAACCTTAATTCCTCTCTATTTCTCCCTCCCTCCTAATTGTGAATGTAATGTCCTTTATGGAGATGGTCTCTTTCAAAAATAAAGGATGGACTATTGTTATTAGATGCCTAGGTATCAATGTCAATATCAGTGTCATCGAAGCTACCAACATGAATCTGACCCAACTCCGGGAGGCAGTGGAAGACAGGAGGGCCTGGCGTGCTCTGGTCCATGGGGTCACGAAGAGTCGGACACGACTAAACGACTAAACAACAACAAGGTATCAATGTCCTGCAGAGACTGGCAAGGGTGGAGGAGGCCAAGAGCATGAATAATGGCAATAATGAATAATGGCCCAATAATATCCCATTTCTGATAAAACAGATAATGACGGGTACCCTAAAACAGATATGTGATAAACAGAACATTGGTTATGGCAAAGTGTAATTTTTCTTGGCTCTTTGCTTGCTATTGTTAATTCCTTGAAAGTGAGAAAGAAATGAGCCTGTGTAGTGCATGGACAGAGTTCCACTAGGGTTCAAATTTTTGCGGAGCTCCAGGTTCAGATCTCTGCTCAACTATGGAATCTCCTCGGTGATGGCAACAGTAAAACCACTCCTTAAACATTTTACACAACTTGCAGACCTAACTGTTGCTGATATACTGTATGCTGTCAAGTCATTTTAGACTTTAGCAATGCTATGAATTATAGACTTCTAAAAGGCCCTGCCATTAATAGCCCTGTTCATGTCTTGCAAACTCAAGGCTGTCGCTCTTTCTTGAGTCAATCCTTCTCACATTTGGTTTTCCTCCCTTTCCCAGCCCTTTTAGGGTCTCCATAATTTGGCAGCAACATGATGGCTCACAATAGCAACAAAAAGCCTTGCTGATCAACTGCAAATCATCCAGTGATCTGCCAAGTATTTGAGATCTAATAAATATCAGGATCTTGGCACAATTTGGGGGGTGGGGGGTGGAATTGCAGGGCATCATAGAACTGAACAAACCTTCCTAGATCCCAATGTAGCTTCTTCCTGCCCCTGCCATAAAATAAGCAATGCCCTGATCAGTATGGAATGCTAGAGTGGACAAGGAGTCTGAATAATTTTTCAGTTCCCTGCATTCTTACAAATAATCTCTGTGCTCTGATTTTTAAAAAATGGGTGAAAGGAATGGGAGGAAGAATGCAAAGTCCATGCCGCAGTTCCCTTCAGATCCTATGGTGCAATCCTGTACATGCTGACTCGGGAGTTCCAATGGCACACACTCCCTAGCTGAGTGGTTATAGGCAATTGTGGGAATACATAACGGGAAATGCAACGAGGCTTGCTTCTGAATAGGTATGCCCAATATTGTGCTGTTAGTCACACTTTAGATAAAAGGTAATTATGATGCCATAATCGTTAAAGATTCAGGATTAGGCTAATTACATGTATTATAGAGTAGGTTCCATTGATTTTAGTTGGTCGTTTGAGTGCACATGCCAAGGAACATATTGGTAATAATATTTCTCTACCACTGATTTTTGTTGTTATCATTTATAATGTTACATTTAGTGTAGCGTGTCTGTAAACCATTTTATTTATTTTATTTATTTATTGCACTTATACCCCGCCTATCTAGTCGAACGACCACTCTAACCATCCTAAGGAATAGTCATTTGAACAATGGGCTATACATTTATTAATAATTAAACTATTTTTTTCTTTACCCAAATCAGAGTGTTACACAATCATCAAACTAATAGACACACATGAAATATAGGCCAAATCAACAACCAATTAAAATGTCAAGATAATCAGACTATTTTTGACCAAAAATGGTCAAAGCTTGAGACACGCACAGAAACTTCTCCTCAACTTCAGCTGTCACCCAAGGGTCAGTGTCCATGAAGTGGGTGGGTTCAGTGCTGTTCCAGTGCAATGCTTCTGGAAGTGAAGGATTTGCCAGCTGTATGCCATTGCTCAAGGGATGCTCACAATGCCTTTTCACTCTTCAGAGTGGTTCCTTCTATGTCCCCGAATAAACTATTTACCTATATGGAAGAGAACAAAACACTAAAGGACATTGTATATCTGTCCCCGATTGAAATTATTTCAAAAGATACTGGAACTTCTTCTCAGAATACATTTCCTAAGTATGCATAGTAGCTTCAGACAAAAGGGTAATTTTTAATTCCATCTTGTGTGGAAAAAAAAAATTGGAAATTCTTATCCCTAAATTAAGTCGGATAAAGAATTAAAATGCACTCTGATTTAAGGGTTGAGAGAAAACGTTCCATTTAAATTAGCCAAGTCCATGCATATTAAAACCCCGCTTCTGTTGAGAAGATACAAACAAGGCTGTCTACAGAAATCTTCAGCACAATGGTGGCCTTCATTCAGCCTTCCTCGTTTCAGAATACCAATTGAGCTCTGGCGTTTTAAAGTCAACTAAGATTTCCAACCAGCCTTTATCATTTGCTGTTAAATAAGCCTGTCCAAGAAACTCAGACAAAGATACAAACAACAAAGTTCTCTAAATGGGTTACATAAGGCATTCAGAACATCCCGATTCATTCCCTTCCAGGAGTGCAGCTGAGTTACAAACAATGCACACAGCAAGTTGGAGCTTTTATGAAAAACACAAGATACTGTAAGGAGAGAAAACTAGTTATATAATCTGGGATATGAGCAATGCAAAAGGCTTCTCATCCCCATCCTCTAATTTGGGGGCAACCTACAATCCCTTTTTGCAACTCTGAAATTCCCAGCTATTGTTTGTGTTTATTAAAGCAACATTAAGTATTCTTAAGACCCACTGATTTCAACAAAAGAGTAAAAGCCATCATCAATTTAATAATAATGATAATGGTAATAATAGCATATTAACAAGGTAACTCCAATTTATGACTACCCTTTCCAGGGTTTTCTAGGTATAAAGTACTCAGACATGGTTTACCATTCCCTGCGACTCTGCAGTTTGCTTAAGGCTACACAGGTTGGTTCTTCTCCTGGGACACACAGTGGGGAATTGAACTCCCCACCTTTGGCTTTGGAGTCTGGTGTTCAACTCACTCAGTTATCCAGCCAGCTATCTCCCCTTTTGACTGTTTTTATCAAGGAGACCTGCTGAAGTCAGCCTTGATTTTCTGGAAGCCCTCCACTATTCCTATTTCTAATTTCGGAAGGCATTTATCAACAGTTTAATGTTAGTTACAAAAGTTGCCCTTCTTTGGGTGTCAACACCCTTTGTTGCATTGCTGGAACATAAACATTGCTGATCCCATTTGTTCTGATTGGGAAGATTTGTGAATGCCGCTCCACTCTCTTGAAAGATATCATGCGGGGGATTCCGGCTGACTTGGTTGGCGCTCCTGTCAATGCTCTGGTGGATGGCTGGTATACTGCTGCCACCAGGGCAGTCAACACGATCGCACCTAAACGCCCTCTCCGCCGTCGAGCCCGGTCAGCCCCCTGGTTTCACCAGCAGCTGAGGGCCATGAAACGCAATTGGAGAAGGCTAGAGAGCATTTGACTGTGTGGACCAGCCTTTGACTGTGTGGACCACAACAAACTATGGCAAGTCCTTAAAGAAATGGGAGTGCCTGACCACCTTATCTATCTCCTGAGAAACCTATACGTGGGACAGGAAGCAACAGTTAGAACTGGATATGGAAACACTGATTGGTTTAAAAATTTGGAAAGGAGTACGACAAGGCTGTATATTGTCCCCCAGCTTATTTAACTTATATGCAGAATACATCATGCGAAAGGCTGGACTGGATGAATCCCAAGCCGGAATCAAGATTGCCGGAAGAAATATCAACAACCTCTGATATGCAGATGATACCACTCTGATGGCAGAAAGTGAGGAGGAATTAAAGTACCTCTTAATGAGGGTGAAAGAGGAGAGGGCAAAAAATGGTCTGAAGCTCAACATCAAAAAAACTAAGATCATGGCCACTGGTCCCATCACCTCCTGGCAAATAGAAGGGGAAGATATGGAGGCAGTGACAGATTTTACTTTCTTGGGCTCCATGATCACTGCAGATGGTGACAGCAGCCCCGAAATTAAAAGACTCCTGCTTCTTGGGAGGAAAGCGATGACAAACCTAGACAGCATCTTAAAAAGCAGAGACATCACCTTGTCGACAAAGGTCTGCATAGTCAAAGCTATGGTTCTTCCAGTAGCGATGTATGGAAGTGAGAGCTGGACCATAAAGAAGGCTGACCGCCAAAGAATTGATGCTTTTGAATTGTGGTGCTGGAGGAGACTCTTGAGAGTCCCCTGGACTGCAAAGAGAACAAACCTATCCATTTTGAAGGAAATCAACCCGGAGTGCTCAGGACAGATCCTGAAGCTGAGGCTCCAATACTTTGGCCATCTCATGAGAAGAGAAGACTCCCTGGAAAAGACCCTGATGTTGGGAAAGTGTGAAGGCAAGAGGAGAAGGGGACGACAGAGGACGAGATGGTTGGACAGTGTCACCGAAGCTACCAACATGAATTTGACCCAACTCCAGGAGGCAGTGGAAGACAGAAGGGCCTGGTGTGCTCTGGTGCATGGGGTCACGAAGAGTCGGACACGACTTAACGACTAAACAACAACAACAAAGAGAGCATTTGGAGAAGGGCCCTGACAGAAATTAATTAAAAAGCCGCCAGGATCGCGTCTAAACTTTACCTAGCTAGGGTAAAGGTTGCTAGAAGATCATTCTTCACTGACCGGTTAAGCAAAGCTCACAACCACCAGGCGGAACTTTTCTGTATAGTGCGCGATCTATCCGGAGTTGGCCACAGTGATAGGCCTCCCACTAGTATTTCCTGTGACCAATTTGTGGCATTTTTAAAATCTAAAGTGGAGGCCATCCGCCGGTACCTTGATCCCTTTTTACAGACAGTAGATCGAGTTGAGATGTCCAGTGCATCGTCTTGTCTGGAGAGGTTAACCTGCTTTCAACCTGTGACGTCCAATGAGGTGGACAGGGTGCTTGTGCGCTTTCGTGCCACCACCTCCTCTTTAGACACTTGTCCGGCTTGGCTCATCAAAACAGCCAAGACGGTAACAACAGAATGGGCCACTGCAATAATTAATGGGTCTCTCCAAGAGGGCATGGTTACCCCTGCCCTCAAGGAGACACTCATTAGGCCCATTCAAAAGAAACCTAATTTGGCAGCGGACAAAATTGGTAATTATAGGACCGTCGCCAATGTTTCTTTCTTAAGTAAAGTGGTCGAGAGGATGGTGGCTGATCAGCTCCAGGCACTCCTGGAGGAAACTGACGCCCTTGACCCGTTCCAGTCGGGCTTCAGGCCGCGGCATGGTACGGGAACAGCATTGGTCACCCTGCAGGATGACCTCCTGAGGGAGGCCGACAGGGGCAATATGTCCTTGTTGGTCCTCCTCGATATCTCAGTGGCCTTTGATACCGCCGACCACGGTATCCTCCTGGGGTGGCTCTCCAAGCTGGGGATCAATGGCCTCGCTTTGGCATGGCTCCCTTCCTTCTTGGGGGACCGTCCCCAGAGAGTGCAGCTTGGTGAGATAACTTCCACCCCGTGGATCCTCAATTGTGGGGTTCCGCAGGGGTCGATAATCTCGTCAGTGGTATTTAATATCTATATGAGGCTGCTGGGTGAAGTCATCTGGAGTTGTGGGGCTCGATGTCATCAGTACGCTACCTCTACCTCTCCTTTTCTCCAACTGCAGTGGATGCTGCTCCATCCCATGAACATTGCTTGGGGACCATTCTGGGGTGGATGAGGGCAAATGGACTGAGGTTGAATCCGGACAAGATGGAAATCTTGCGCGTGGGTGGCCCTGGCATTAGTGGGTTGGGAAACTCCCTTTCCTTTGGGGGAGTGACTCTTCCCACGAAGAATGAGGTTTGCAGCTTGGGCATCTGTGTGGATCATGGAAACTCAGGTGACATCTGTGGTCCAGGCAGCCCATTTCCATCTTCAGAGGATTGCCCAGCTGTGTCCCTATCTAGACGCGGGGGCACTCATGACTTTGATTCATGCACTCGTAATCTCAAGAATAGACTACTGCGGTGCTCTCTACGTGGGGCTACCCTTGAGGTTGATGCAGAGACTACAACTGGTTCAGAATTTGGTGGCCAGATTAATAACTGGGGTGAAGAAATTTCAGCACATCTCCCCCATTCTGGCCGCCCTTCATTGGCTACCGGTTCGTTTCTGCATCGACTTCAAGGTTATGATGATAACATTCGAAGCGCTAAATGGTTTAGGACCTTGGTACCTAGCAGAACGCCTGATCCCAGCCAGATCTGTCCGTAATACCCGTTCTTCACAGGCAGGGCGGTTGAGGGCCTTGATCCCGAAGGAGGCCCGGAGGGAAAGAACAAGAAGCCGGGCCTTCTCGGTGGTCACCCCTCACCTGTGGAACAATCTGCCCATGGAGATACACCTGGCACCCTCGTTGGACGGGTTTAAACGAGCATTGAAAACTTGGCTCTTCCGTCAGGCTTTCCCTGAGCATTAAGTTGCTGATACCTCTGCTTCCCTTTTATCATCCTTTTTGCCATCCTTTCATCATCCTATCTACCATCTTTATAGCTATCTGTTTTAATTTATCCTACTAGTTATTGTATCTGTTGAATGTTTGTATTATTTTATTCTTATTGTGTTTTAATATTGTGTTGTTTGTCTTCTTGTTGTTAGCCGCCCAGAGTGGCCTGGCTGCCAGATGGTGCGGGGTATAAATCTAATAAATAAAATAAATAAATAAATAAAGTGATCTGCACCTGGTGACAGTGCTGATACAGGATACATTTCTACCTGAAGCAGAGCCCAGTTGTGTTCCCTCACTGTACTAAGTGAAACTCTTTAAGACCAGTACCATTCAGACCCCAGGACCAGACTTTATCTACCATTATTTGTGGTGCATGGTGTTTCTACTGTGCTGTATTAAAAAGGGCAGGCCTGCCTTGGTGGCTCAGGACCTTAACTGGATTACACACCCATCAAGATGCATCATATCAGTAGTTCTACAACTCTGGATTCATTTAGGGCACTTTTTCAGCAAAAGGAAAAAGATGGAAGGAAACAGTGGAGAGAATTATAGATAGAAGAACAGATACAGATGAACGTTCTATGTTGTACGGTGTAGTTAAAATAGTGCCAGATAACGTGTTCCCTTTCATCTATGGAATGGGAACAGGAAGTCGTCAATAGGCGGAATATTGCTTGAGGCACAAACTAAAATGGCTGCTATTACTTTGTGTGGTTGAAAGGCTCAGTTTTGATATGGCAAAGCATTTGTACATTCGACACTGTACACTAGTTTCCCAGAGACATACACGATCCCAAAGCCAGATTTAAACTCTTTTGCTGAGGACCTTTGAAAATATATTTGCTAATCACTTGGTTAAGAGCTGGAGTAACAGCTGCAGATTGCTCAACTGCTTTCTTCATTTTTGGAACAGGAGCAGGATAATTGTAAAAAGCAGACAATAGAAGAAAAATAATCTAGATTCTTCTCCCTCCTCCTCTTCCTGGGAATGTACCAGATTTGAAAACAAGAACTTCAGCCTGAATCTGTGTTCCACACCTTAGTCACCTTTAAAGAAAACAACAAACAATAAAATCCAGGCTCAAGTATAATTAAAAGATTTTGAAATACAATACCTACAGGAAATTCACCCTCCTTTTCAAAGGAAGCTAATAACACTCCTCCCATGTTTATTCTTCCATTTAAAAATTCTGGGAATCATCAGAGGTGATTGGGAAAAAAAAACCCTACCTTAAGTGTTTTGAATCATGTAAAAGCCCAGTTGTATTTGAAGGATTATTTACTTAAAAGCAACTCCCACTCAGTTCAAAGGAATTTACTTCCAAGCAAGTGCGTCAGAGAATTCTCGGTTTAGATTTCTTGCTTGCTTTACTTTGTAGAGTGCCACATCTTTCTGTATAGGTATTCAGGACAGGATCTTAATTTTCATTTTTCTGTTGAATTTTTCCCCCTAGTAAGTAGCTGTGTTAGTCTGTTGCAGCAAAAACAAGAGCCCTGTAGGACCTTTAAAACGAACATGTTTTCTTTGGCATAAAGACTGCAGGCTACTTCTTCAGATGCATCCACAAGACTTTTTGTCCTCTTTCTGGGGTGTGTGGCTACACCCTGTAGACTGAGCAAATTTCACACAATTCATATATCTTCATTGCTGCAATAATATGTGATGATTCACTTATGTGACTCACTCATCACAAGTCCAATGTTGTGAATGCAACCCATTTTCAAGTCATCTGGTGTCATTTGAAATGTAGCCATTTTGAACAGGGGCAGTTCTGTAGGGATGAAATTCCTTACTTCTCCTGTCCCTGTAATAGGAGGATAAGGAACAGCAGAATTGTTCTTCTCTACTCTCTGCTAAGTATGTAGCACTCTCAACAAGGCAAGAAATGGAGAACTATTTTTATGCAAATCTGAAAAGCTAGCATTTTAACAGAAATAATGAAGAATATGCATTATTTTGTTGCAAAGACTTTTCAGGATCAAAAGTATCAGAGTGGTCCTTTCCATCTTTTGAAATAATTAACCAGTGATTCTGGAAATGGCACTATTTTATCTCTGTTTCTATTTCTATTAATTTGTTTGCAGATATAGCTTGTGCAGATTACAAAGTTCCTGAAAGTGTGTGTGTGTGGGTGTGTGTGTGTGTGTGGGTGTGTGGGTGTGGGTGTGTGTGTGTGTGGGTGTGGGTGTGCATACGTGCCTTGCCCCATGCTTGCCTGTAGCTGAAGAATTTTGTAGGTCTTTAAAATTCCTCATTGAATAATCAAGAAATGACAAAATAAATGGATAAGATGAAGAATTTCATAATTATTGTTTACATCCCTGTGATTCATGCATCTGGGTGCCAGTTTTTGGGATGACAACTGACAGACCTGCATGTACTAATTGGGCCCAGGAATGCATGATTTCATTATGAGGCCTAATGTTCTGCCAAGGGCACTAAGATCCCAGTTTAGAACATGAGCCTTTGAGGATGAAACATCCACCAGCTACAATCGAGCGATATCGAGTGGCAGCCTGTAAGCAGAATTTGACTTGAAAGTCCTGACCGTTACTAAATTCAAGACAGTAGTGCCACAGGGCTGGTCCTATCTACCGAGTGATGTGACCTCAAACAGCAAAAGCTGGAGGGCAGGCAGCAGTGATAGCCCCTTGGCTGCTCTTTCTGAACTCACCAGCTGTTTTCCTAGAAAACAGACTGAGCTTCATGACACAAAACTGGTCCTAGGTTCTCTAAACTAGCCTGCTGCCACAGAAGAGATGGAAAACATTATTCAGCTGCTTGTACTCCACTCAGGTTCAACTGCCTATCCAGTCAGATTTCGTAGGGGGACTGGGTGGAAGCAGGCCCCACCTTTCCCTTTGCTTCAGGCAGCACAATATTTTGATCCTGCCAAATGGTATTTCCTGCTGCTGCTGAAGGAACGCCTGGGTATAGCTCACAGTTCTATTTTCACTCCCACTTTGTATTAATTTTCTCCCCAAGCATGTCATCAAGGGTGTATTCAATAATGGGAAACCATGTTCTACAGGAAATCTGGGAGCACATTTTGAGATTCTTCTGCGGAGAAAAGAAAAACACAAACAACCGCAGGGTTCAAGCTGTGGGTTTTTGTTTTTTAAGGTTGTTGTTAAGCTTCAGCTGATGACGAATTCCACAGCAGCCACAGCTGTCTAATCACTAGCTCTAGAGAGCGTCTGAGTGCAGCTGGCACACCAGATATTCTCAAAGTGACAGAAGCCCTCTGTTTGTTTCACAGTCATAATTTAAAAATTTAAGAATCATTTCTCAGCCCATCTTGCAGAAGTCATGGGAAGATAAACAAGCAGAGGTCTGCCCTTAGAAATATGCAATTCTATGCTGTCATTGTTGTTGATCAAATCTCACTTATTTATGTTCCAGCCCCAATATTTTTCTTTATTTGTCCTAATAAACTCACAGCAACGTGGAAAATATGAACATTTGCGATAAACTTGATCCACATGAGCCGTCTTGAAATTCATGAAAAAAGGGCAAAATGTAGCATTTTAAAAGAAACCAAATGCCACAGAAGCATGGATTTGGAAAGCTATAGAATGTACACTGAGTTTTTAAAATTCATTGCCGGGTTTACACATACAGTGGGAAGTTGTTTACTACTCAGAGTCCCCAGAAAAACAGGTCACAAAGTGAATTCTGTTTGACTCCTTTGCCCATATTAGTGATATATTATTAGTTTAACTGTGGTGCTGGAGGAGACTCTTGAGAGTCCCCTGGACTGCAAAGAGAACAAACCTATCCATTTTGAAGGAAATCAACCCTGAGTGCTCACTGGAAGGTCAGATCCTGAAGCTGAGGCTCCAATACTTTGGCCATCTCATGAGAAGAGAAGACTCCCTGGAAAAGACCCTGATGTTGGGAAAGTGTGAAGGCAAGAAGAGAAGGGGACGACAGAGGACGAGATGGTTGGACAGTGTCATCGAAGCTACCAACATGAATTTGACCAAACTCCGGGAGGCAGTGGAAGACAGGATGGCCTGGCGTGCTCTGGTCCATGGGGTCACGAAGAGTCGGACATGACTTAACGACTAAATAACAACAACAATTAGTTTAACAGGTCTTCTTGGCTGCTCAGATATAATGGTAAGCTGACTAGGCTAGATAAAGTCCCTCTTTGCAATCTGAATCATAGGGCTGCCAGATCAGCAGCAACCTGTCCCCTAAGATTTAAAGGCCAAAACCTGAGACCTGGGAGTACGCCATTGTGATGTCACAGGATGATCTTTGTGAGTTCACAGAGACAAGGGCGAAAAGAAATTGGGAGGAACCATAATGGCTTCTGCAGCCCAGGCCCTGCACTGCTGCTTCCAGAGCTTGTGCAACAAGAAGGCTCATGAGTTGTGATGCTGGTATTGCACTCCCTCCCTTGCTCCAAATTACACAATGAGCATAACATACATAAAAACATCTTCATGCTGACCCAGAGAGTCTCAATTGTCATGTCTCACTCAGTGGAGTCCTCTTCTGAGGAAAAGGAGGAGGAAGAGATGGTGGTGTAGGAGATTCAACCTGTTCCAGGGAAAGTTAGGTCAGAGAAAACATCGCCACAGCGCAGCACTTCTAGTAGCACTCCCTCAGAATAGAGTGCTCTGCCCTCCAAAGGTAAAAAGAGCCTGGCCCCTCTTAGCCCAAGACAGTGCCAGAAGCTAGGAGAAATGAAAGCAGAACCAACACAAACAGACCATTTGAAAAGTCCTGACTGCAGATCAGAGGCACTTGGAGAGAAAGAGGAAGCACTACTGATGACAATGAGTGTACTGGTCTCCTTGCTCAAATTGTTTGCCTGTACTCCATTCCTGCTCTTTTCTCAGACTGGAAAGATTGTTTGACTAGAACCTCAGATTACAACTGACCTTGCTCCTGGACTTTCCTGAACCTCAGCACTTGCAGCCTTCATATAGTCAACCACAACACTTGGCAACAATGCAAAATGGGTAGAGAGGGGTGCCTAGGCACACAAGGGTCAAATTTTCTTCTTTTGAACATTACACTTTATTTTCTTTTGTTGTGTGTCATCAAGTCGCCTCCAACTTATGGTGACCATATGAATGAGGGATCTCCAAAATGTCATGTCATCAACAGCCCTGCTAGCTCTTACATACAAACGTTTGTGGTGCCTTTAGAGAACCAATCCATCTCATACTTCATCTTCATCTTTTCCTGCTGCCTTCCATCTTTCCAAGCATTATTATCTCTTCCAGAGCATCCTGTCTTCTCATGCTATGCCCAAAGTAGGACAGCCTCAGTTTTAACATTTTTGCCTCCAGAGATAGATAGTTCAGGCTTGAATTGATCTAGGACCCACTAGTTTATCTTTCTGGCAGTGTGTATCAGCAAAGCTCTCCTCCAGCACATTTCAAAGGAATCAATTTTTTTCCTGTCAGCTTTCTTTACTGTCCAGTTTTCACATCCATACATGGTGATCAGAAATACAAGAGTGTGAATGATCTTGGTCTTGATCTCCAGTAACACACCTTTACATTTGATCATCTTTTCCAGTTCCTTCATTGCTGTCCTTCTGAGTCTCAGCCTTCTTCTGATTTCTTGGCTGCAATCTCCATCTGGATTAATGATTGAACCAAGGTATACAAAATCTCTAATTATTTCAATTTCTTCATTGTAAATGCTAAAGTTTTGTAGTTCTTCTGTAGTCATGATTTTTGTCTTCTTAATTTTCAGATGCTTTGGCACTTTCTTCTTTCACTTTAACTAAAAATCATTTCAAGTCATTGTTACTTTCTGCCAGTAAGATGGTATCATCATCTGCATATCTTAAATTATTGATGTTTCTTCCACCAATTTTCACTCCTCCTTTATCTCAATCTAGTTTGGCTTTCTACATATGTTCTTTGAACAGACTGAACAGTTAAGGGAGATAAAATGCACGCTTGTGTGACACTTTGGCCTATAGGAAATCATTCTGTCTCTCTACAATCTGTCCTAACAATAGCTTATTATATACAATATAGGTTAAGCATCAGAACAATCAAGTGCTGAGACACATCCATTTCTTTCAGAACAACCCATAGTTTCTTATGATCTACACAGTCAAAGGCTTTGCTGTAGTCTATAAAGCATAGACTGATCTTCTTCTGAAATTCTTTGGGGTGCTCCAGTAGCTAATCAATATTTGCAATATGATCTCAAGTGCTTCTTCCTTTCCAGAATGCAGCTTGAACATCTGGCATTTCTCATTCCATATAAAGTAAAAGCCTTTGCTGCAATACCTTGAGCATCACTTTGCTTGCATGGGAAATTAAAGCAATGGTCTTATAGTTACTGCACTTCTTGGTATCTCCTTTCTTGGAGATTGGAATGTACCGTATTTTTCCGTGTATAGGACAATACTTTTGTCTAAAATCTTTAGACTAGAAATTGAGGGTCGTCTTATACACGGAAGTAAACTGAGGAGATAACAAAATGGCCCATACCTTGCCTCTGCAAACAGGCTGCCTCCAATCACGAGGCTTAGCTTCCTACAGTCAGGAGACTTAGCTTCCTCCAATCATGAGCCTTATGTAACTGATGTTACCTGATGCTGAACAAACCAATTCCAACACACCTAATTGGAGGTGGAGCATGTAGGCTGTGCTCAGATGCAACAGGGACTCGTAATGTCTGAGTGTTCTGAGCCCAGACGCTGAATACTCAAAGCTAAGATTTCTTAATTTAGAAAAGTGGGGGGCGTCTTATACATGGGGGTGTCTTATACACTGAAAAATACGGTATATATATTGAATGTTTCCAGTCTGTGGGCCATTGTTCTGTTTTCCATATTTGTTGGCATCTTCTTGTTAGGATTTTTACAGATTCAATCTCTGTGGCTTCAAACAGTTCTACCCCAGTGATTTATTTATTCCTAGTGCTTTCAGAGTAGCTTTCACTTCACTCTCTAGAACTGCAGATTCTCCATCATAGGAATCCTCTTCAAAAGAGTCTGTCTTCCTTTTATCTCTGCTATATGCATCTTCAGTATACTGTTCCCACTTTCTCTTTATTTTTTCCTGGTCAGGTAATGTGCTTCCCTGTTGGTCATATAGCATTCCTAATCTAGGTTTAAATTTCCCTTTGATTTCTTGGATTATCTGGAAGAGATCTCTTGTTTTTCCCCTTTTGTTGTTCTCCTCTATTCCTTTGCACTGGTTGTTGTAGTAGCTCTCTTTGTCACTATGTGACAGTCACTGAAAAAGTGCATTCCAGTTCTGACCATATTTCTGTCACCTTTTATTTTTGATTCTCATCTGTCCATTAGAATTTTAAATATTTCTTCTGTCATCCATTTTCTTTGTCCCCCAGCCTGAGGAACTACATAAGCATTGTGATTCCTAGAAAGCTGCAACCAACATCACGAAATCTGGCAAACCTAATAAAGTCAGAAGGCAGGACAACAATGTGCTCCAGAAGCTAAGTAGGAGTCAAAAGGTTTGTCTCTCCAAAGTGTTTGAAATCATATAGGCTGGAGATCCTTTTACTTTGCTTCTCTTTTTCCACTGGTGGATCATTTTCAGCTTGAAATTCAGAAAAAAACCTCTGGCACATTCAAGCCACTTTCAAGACAGAGCTAACAGTGATAACCCCAGCCTGCCCACCTATCCTAGGGAACATTGTGACAATTTGGAGCCACTATTTAAAATTCCTACTTGACCCAAGAGCACCACTAATGTGGTGGTGTTTCATAGTACTGTAGGAAAAAATAAAATGGCTGCTCCAAGTCACTATAGCATTTGTTGGAGTGCTGCTACCTGTCATTTGCTGGGCTCATAAGGAGTCCCACTGATGTAAGAGGGCCCATTCTGAAAATGACAGGAATATGACAGCTTTGCAATGACAGGATTCCATGGAATTTTTTAGAAATCTGATGGGATTTGGTCTCCTCTCAGCATGTGGAGCAGTCATTAGCTACACGTGCTTTTTGGGGGCTACACCCACAAGAGTGACAAGAAGCACGCACACATACTTACATACCCTTTATTGCTCTCCGATAACTCTGCCTGAGCTGAAAGCGCCTTTTATTTTCTTATATTTGAATGCCACATCTCTATTGATTTGGATGCTGAATTTTGCCACATTTGCTTGCAGTCACTGTTGTCATAGCTATGAGTCACTGAATCTGGTGCTTAGAAACTGGAAACACCTCAGTAATAGGGGGAAATAAATCAAGCAGCATTGAAAATGACATCTAGAGGACAGCCTTTCAGGTGTTCTTTTGAATTTCAGTGTGAAAAATCTCTATTTAAGCTCAAAGCAGAAGGGAACGCCAATGTTAAATGGAAAACAAAAAGCCCACAGTAAGTGTTACTGCCTCAGCCACACAGGAGTGGGTAATATATGGTTGCTGGGGGGTGGGTTCAACTTGGTGGATCACAAACCTTTCAAGCTCAGAGCCTCCAAACTAAAGCCCTTGCTTAGATATACTCAGCAGTACTGATCCCATTTGAAATTCAGCCTTCCTGGAGCTTGTTCATTTCAGAGTCTTATCTAAGCACTCAGCTGATCTGCATCAGAGGCTCCAGGTCAAAACTGGGCAAACTATGGCTTGTGGGCCATATGTGACCTCTGGGCCCTCTTAACGCTCTGTGCAGGCAGAAGGAATTTATTCCCCACCCTCTGTTTGCATTTTTACAACTTCACATGCTACCTTTAACAGGGATCTTTCCAGGCTGGGGTTACTGTTAATCTATCCAGGATTAACCAATCATTCCTTCCCTGCCTCTGAACTCAGAGAGCCCCACCTTTCTGCTATGTGTCTCTTTCTCTCTAGTCTGTTGAAGCAGTTTTGTTTGTCAGCTTGCTGTTGATCTGTTCACAACTGTAAGTAAAGAAAAATGGTTTTTATTTTTTCTACTACTAATATCTCAGATTGAGTTTTGAGTTATTGAGACTGTAAGTGCCAGTTAATGAGAAAAGGGGTGGACTAATTTGGGGAACTTGAAATTATTTCGCTTTGTGAATCCATGCATTTCTGCTGTGCAGCTAGAATAATTTAACTGGAAATTAAAAACTCTGCAACACCCTCAGAGAGCAGCCTTTTGAAAACATGGATCTCACTACACCTACATTTTTGGTGGGCATCTCATTTGATAAACAGAGAGAGAGAATGAATGAATAAATTGGTACATGTTGTGTAGTAAATGGTTAGGACTGTAAACATGAATTGATGCATGGGAATAGGATACTGTGAATGGATATATGGAATCTGGCTGCAGATAACTCTGACCATATACAGAGGAATAGGAATCCCCCAAGAGATTTTGCCGTGTGGTTGATTGTATGCTTTTCTCTGCTAGAATGCATTCTCTCCTACTCAATATACCCAAAGCTCAGTGGTGCAGATAACCTAACACACTCAGATGAGCTTCTCCCCAAGCTTCCAATTCCTTTTGTTTCTTTTGAGTCAAGTCTGTTCACAGTTTATGTTCCAGATATTTGGGATTTACTTTCCTGTTTAGCATGTATGGCACAACCAAACATTTAGTTGTAGTTACACCCTCAAAGAGCAGTCCCATTCGATTCAGTAGAACTAAACTAAAGTAAATAATTTCTATAGTTCTCTTTTAAGAGTGAGACTCACACAGGAAAACAACGGCCAAACAGAAAACTTGGACAGACTCCTACAATATTCACAGCCTCAAATACTGAGACTCAGGAGAGGAGCAGAAACTATGGCCAAACTGTCATCTCCTTTATTTACTCTTGTCTCTTTAATCAACAAAGGCAGTGTTGCTGTGCTGGTTTTGCTTCCCTAGCCAACCGCAGTGAACTTGCCCTGTTCCTTTTATGTGGCGCAAAGGCTTCATTTTGTTCCTATGAAACTCCCAGGCTTCCATTTGCTACAGTAGTTCAAAAGTTCAGCGCCTCAGAGTTCCAGCAAGGAAGGGAGAAGGGAACAATTGAGCGAATCACGAACTCAGTATGGGAAACAGTACATGTAGGAATAGGGAAATTTGTCATGTTTCTTCCTGTCTTTCTCAGAATCCCACCAGATCATACCAGTTTTATAGTAGGCTGCTAGGCTTTTTCGTTTCTCCCTGCACAAACCTTCATGCATTTAAAAACAACTTTTGCACACATATTCCCACTGGCTAAAGTGTTTGTGCACATTTTTCAAGGGACAGATTTTTAATCACGTGCATGTATGTGGATTTGTGTCTATTTCCCCTTCTCCAAAACACACTGGAAGCCTCAAAAACTACAGCTTTCAAAAGCAAAGTGCTGTTCATTTCACTGCCAGTCCCAGGAGGTACAAAATACATACTTTTATAGAAGGAGCTGGGTCTCCCTGGTTTTAGTCTACCCGCGTGAACTGCTAGATATGGTTTTTGTACAGATATACGTAGTGGCTACAAAATAGTGATGCTATAGTGATGCTATCAGTCACATAAGAATTGAGCAAGGGACATTAAGATTTATACCCCTCATTTAAAATATTTATGTACTACCTAATTCTATATAAGCATTTTAGTACTTGTATTAAATGCCCTTGGAGTAATTTACAACTACAAAAAATAAAAACAGTCTACAAAGTCATGGTTATGACCATCAAAACATAAACGATCCAAAATGGTGTCAAAACGCTAAATTATGAGATTGTTAAGAGCCAACAATAAAAAGTGAATACTAAAAGAAGAGATAAAAATAGAAAGTCCTATGGAAACCAGATCTAAGAAACAAATTCATTTCTTTTCTGATAATATGAATATATGAGTGAAAGCTTCAAAATTGTTTGTTACTATGACTCTGCTATTTCCTCCCTCCCTTTCCCCCCCTAGCTAGTCTTATTTCCCCCAACATGTTCTGCGGCTACCAACACTATGTGGTTTAGAAATCCCTTAGTCTCTCTCATTCCAATCTCTTGCTCCCCCACCTTTCTCTTTGTTTTTCCTTCCGTTTCCCTTCCCTTCTTTGTCCTTGTTTCCGGTCTTTCTCCACCCAGTGCTTCTTCAGCTTTCTTCTCTCCTAATTCTCTTTCCTAGCTCTGCTCTGTGTTGTGAGCCGAACACTCCCACACATGACATCACAGCTGATGTCAGGGGAGTTCTAACTGTACATGCCTCTGAGAGAAAGGGACAGATGGAGATAACAGATCTGGAATCATCAGGGCTGCCAAAAAAATCCCCACCTCCCAGACAAGGGAAAATAACTCTGAAATAGAAGGGAAGTAGGAGGATTTGAGCCGAATCTGCTGTAACGTCAGATAGACAAATTAAACTAATCCAAATCAATAGGCAACCGAAACCTCTCTTAGACAGGACCAAACAGAGTACCTGGATGAGCTTATAACCACCCTCTCCTCTTAAAAGTAAAAAAAAACAAAATTTTGTTGTGGACAGTTCAAAAGGTCACTTGTGAAAAATAAATAAAACTTTTATTGTTATAGCAATAGAACAACAACAGAAGTGCCAAAAAGCAAACTTAAACTAAAAGGAGATAGTGAAAGCTTTTCAGAAGCAAGAATCCCAGCTACTTAAGGTAATTAGTGAAGGTGAACTGAAAAGGGGCCACACCCACGCAAATTCAGTGGTTTAGAGAAATTTAGAGAAAATAGGCCTCCCATATGGAAGGCTATTAAATCACTGCAGTTTCAAAATGTGAATGTCTTGCAAAGATTATGCTAAGTAAAATAAAATGATCCTTTGTATTAAACAAGATTCATAGCAGTATCTTGGGAAAACTTTATTTGGATCTTAAACTTCAGTATGAGCCTCCTCAGTGACACTAAAGGGAATTGAATTAGTCCTGCAAATTAGAAGGAAGAGTTAAATTTTCTTGGCTTGGCCTCCTGTATTTTTTTTATACCACTGAATTCATATGCTGAAAAGGGCTGCTGCACACTTTAACCAGGAGGTTAATATAAACGGAAGAAAGTCTACTATTAGGGAAGGGATAGCTGTCCTCATTGAATGGTAGATTTGGGGTATCTCCATAGAGGTGGTAAATTGTTTACTTTTAAAAAAAAATTAATTTTGCTTCAAAGGTTGGAACCATCACTTTCAAATGCTGGCTGCAAGATGTTGGAAGCGGCAGTTTTTTATTATCTTTATTTTTTGTTATAACATTTAAGGTGCCATTTTGATTTTCTGCCCCAGCACCAACATGTTTGATTTTCTTTCAGTGAGGGAGAATTCTTAATCAGCAATGGACATTTTTATAACAATATTAAGAAGGTGTTTGTATATATAACATTGGATTTTCTCCTGACATTTAGTAGTTTTGATCAGTTTCTAGAAGAATAGCAGAGTTATGGCCTATCCAGATTGGCCATTTTGGGAGCTATGAAGGGTCTGTTAAGGTCAGAGGGAAGAGCAGTGTGCCATTCAGTGTGCTCCTCCCATCTAAACAACAAACAACCCCTTGTAGCCCAATCAGCCGTTAATTAAGCACTTCCTCAATCATCTGTGGAGGGTCAAGGGAAGTGAAAAAAATTTTTTTTTACCAATTTCTCTCGCTGTCTGTCATTGCTGTTCTGTTTTTCCCCTTCCATTCTTTCTGCTTCCTTTCACTTGTTCTCCATCCACTTTCTCTCTCTTCCCTTAGAATCTGCAGTCACAATGGCAGAGACTTTTGGAGACTGCTATCTCCAGGTGAAACAATGAGCATGCAAAAAAAAAATTGCATACCCTACCACTGGACCAGAAAGGTGTGGGACAGTTGTTAAAGGGGAAGTATAGATTGTTCTATCTAGATGAGATCTTTTGTCCAGACCAAACTATTCTATAAGTGTTCCATATATCATATGTATATACCAGTATGGACAGCCTCTTAGTCTGTGCTGTAGCTAAAGCAGTGAAGAATCACAAGACACTTCAAGGTGCTACAGGATTGTTAGGCCAAAACCCTGCTATGAAATGCTGCATGTGTAAAGTCAATAGAACAAGCAGTTTTTACATTTTGCCAGCCCTTTCTCATACACCCAGGTGCATGCCCATGCACACAACTAACTGCATTATTCACGAATGACCAAATGCACCGCAGCCAGTGGGCATGTTCACACATACTAGTCACATGATTTCTAATTTACACAATGTGTGATACCTAAAGGATTCTGGCTTTGGTTGTTTTAATTCCATTGCAAGTTGTCTTATAGCAGTGGTTTCCCAGCAGAACTTTTATTGTGAAATAGCTCTGTATCTTTCATAGAATGTTTATGGAGTGTCAAGACAACAGAGTTTGACATTTGTAATACTCACATACTTTTTTTCACTGATTTTTCCTTCTTCACTGAGGAGGAAAATATACAATAGTTTCACAGGGTGCAATTACATGGGCATTTGTCCTGCTATTTGTACCACTGTGTGGACAGGCTAGTTTGAACCAACCTATCCCCAGAGTGTTCTTACCTCCATCTTTCTGGGTCTCTGTCAGGGGCATCTGTTTTTTGTTTGCAGAGAAAGTGCACATTTTAATTAAAAAAAACTTATTAGGATAGTGCTGATGTGCTATAGCGCTTTGGGGAAAAAAATTAAATTGAAAACTTACTTCCAGAAGCAGGAGGAGTCAGGAGGGACTTTTGTTTTTCCTTTCATTTTAAAAGAAGCAGGCCAAATAGGGTCACTTGAGGTACATATGCTAATTGGATGCAAGGATCACACCAAGAGGCATACCAGACCTCTACCTGGCCTTAAGCAACCCTGTTCACCTTGAACCAGCCCACTCCAAATGAACCCATGTAGACAACCCCACAGTGCCTTTGACTCATAGTATTAGGAACCATCTGTCTCAAAGGACTCTTTATCTCAGGAATGGGAGACAGACTGTGAAGTTAAATCTGGCACACCAGAGGTATCTCCAGAGGACCATACCCTCTTTCCCACAACACAACAGTTTTTCTCTATATTTTTTCTTTCATTCTGAAAAGTTGAAACACCTCTCCTGATATTATTGGCAGAATGACCTTTAACCACTTTCTGCAAAATTGCACTTTGTTGTTGTTTAGTCTTTAAGTCGTGTCCGACTCTTCGTGACCCCATGGACCAGAGCACGCCAGGCCCTCCTAGGTTTCTCATCGCTTTCCTCCCAAGAAGCAGGCGTCTTTTAATTTTGTGGCTGATGTCACCATCTGCAGTGATCATGGAGCCCAAGAAAGTAAAGTCTGTCACTGCCTCCATATCTTCCCCTTCTATTTGCCAGGAGGTGATGGGTCCAGTGGCCATGATCTTAGGTTTTTTTGATGTTGAGCTTCAGACCATTTTTGGCGCTCTCCTCTTTCACCCTCATTAAGAGGTTCTTTAATTCCTCCTCACTTTCTGCCATCAGAGTGGGATCATTTGCATATCTGAGGTTGTTGATATTTCTTCTGGCAATCTTAATTCCGTCTTGGGATTCCTCCAGTCCTGCCTTTCGCATGATGTATTCTGCATATAAGTTAAATACGCAGGGGGACAATATACAGCCTTGTCGTACTCCTTTCCCAATTTTGAACCCATCAGTTGTTCCATATCCAGTTCTAACTGTTGCTTCCTGTCCCACATATAGATTTCTCAGGAGATAGATAAGGTGGTCAGGCACTCCCGTTTCTTTAAGAACTTTCCATAGTTTGTTGTGGTCCACACAGTCAAAGGCTTTTGCGTAATCAATGAAGCAGAAGTAGATGTTTTTCTGGAACTCTCTGGCTTTCTCCATAATCCAGCGCATGTTAGCAATTTGGTCTCTAGTTCCTCTGCCCCTTCGAAATCCAGCTTGTACTTCTGGGAGTTCTCGGTCCACATACTGCTGAAGCCTACCTTGTAGGATTTTGAGCATAATCTTGCTAGCGTGTGAAATGAGTGCAATTGTACGGTAGTTGGAGCATTCTTTGGCACTGCCCTTCTTTGGGATTGGGATGTAGACTGATCTTTTCCAATCCTCTGGCCACTGCTGAGTTTTCCAAACTTGCTGGCATATTGAGTGTAGCACCTTAACAGCGCCATCTTTTAAGATTTTAAATAGTTCCACTGGAATGCCATCACCTCCACTGGCCTTGTTGTTAGCCATGCTTTCTAAGGCCCACTTGACTTTACTCTCCAGGATGTCTGGCTCAAGGTCAGCAGCCACACTATCTGGGTTGTCCGGGACATCCAGATCTTTCTGGTATAATTCCTCTGTGTATTCTTGCCACCTCTTCTTGATGTCTTCTGCTTCTGTGAGGTCCCTACCATTTTTGTCCTTTATCATGTCCATCTTTGCACAAAAGGTTCCTTTAATATCTCCACTTTTCTTGAACAGATCTCTGGTTTTTCCCTTTCTATTATTTTCCTCTATTTCTTTGCACTGTTCATTTAAGAAGGCCCTCTTGTCTCTCCTTGCTATTCTTTGGAAGTCTGCATTCAATTTTCTGTAACTTTCTCTATCTCCCTTGCATTTTGTTTCCCTTCTCTTCTCTGCTATTTGTAAGGCCTCGTTGGACAGCCACTTTGCTTTCTTGCATTTCTTTTTCTTTGGGATGGTTTTTGTTGCTGCTTCCTGTACAATGTTACGAGCCTCCATCCATAGTTCAGGCACTCTGTCCACCAAATCTAGTTCCTTAAATCTGTTCTTCACTTCCACTGTGTATTCATAAGAGATTTGGTTTAGATTATACCTGACTAGCCCAGTGGTTTTTTCTACTTTCTTCAGTTTAAGCTTGAATTTTGCTATAAGAAGCTGATGATCAGAGCCACAATCAGCTCCCAGGTCTTGTTTTTGCTGACTGTATAGAGCTTCTCCATCTTTGGCTGCAGAGAATATAATCAATCTGATTTTGGTATTGCCCATCTGGTGATGTCCATGTGTAGAGTCACCTCTTGTGTTGTTGGAAAAGAGTGTTTGTGATGACCAGCTTGTTCTCTTGACAAAACTCTATTAGCCTTTGCCCTGCTTCGTTTTGAACTCCAAGGACAAACTTACCTCTTGTTCCTTTTATCTCTTGACTCCCTACTTTAGTATCCCAGTCCCCTATAATGAGAAGAACATCTTTCTTTGGTGTCAGTTCTAGAAGGTGTTGTAAGTCTTCATAGAATTGGTCAATTTCAGCCTCTTCAGCATCGGTGGTTGGTGCATAAACTTGGATTACTGTGATGTTGAAAGGTCTGCTTTGGATTCGTATTGAAATCATTCTATCATTTTTGAGATTGTATCCCAGTACAGCTTTTCCCACTCTTTTGTTGACTATGAGGGCTACTCCATTTCTTCTATGGGATTCTTGCCCACAATAGTAGATATGATAATCATCTGAATTGAATTCGCCCATTCCCGTCTATTTTAGTTCACTGGCGCCCAGGATGTCAAAGTTTATTCTTGCCATCTCCTGTTTGACCACATCCAGCTTACCAAGGTTCATAGATCTTACATTCCAGGTTCCTATGCAGTATTTTTCTTTGCAGCATCGGACTTTCTGTTCACTTCCAGGCACGTCCGTAGCTGAGCGTCCTTTCGGCTTTGGCCCAACCACTTCCTTAGCTCTGGAGCTACTTGTACTTGTCCTCCGCTCTTCCTCAGTAGCATGTTGGACGCCTTCCGACCTGAGGGGCTCATCTTCCAGCGTCATATCTTTTAGCCTTTTGTTTCTGTTCATGGAGTTTTCTTGGCAAAGATACTGGAGTGGCTTGCCAATTCCTGCTCCAGGTGGATCGCGTTTCGTCAGAACTCTCCACTATGACCTGTCCGTCTTGGGTGTCCCTGCCCGGCATAGCCCATAGCTTCTCTGAATTACTCAAGCCCCTTCGCCACGACAAGGCAGCAATCCGTGAAGGGGAAACTGCACTTACATTTTGCCTTTGGCATGGCATATCCCTGCCGCTGCCCCCCCCCCCCGGCAATATAGCTCACATAAACTTCTCTTAAAATGAATTTAAGGTTACCCTTTCTTGCTTTATCTCAACAGGTATTATTACTGAGGTTACAAGTGTTATAATCTACTATCCCCCTCTAGTTATTTATAATGAGTTCATTTGTAGTTCTATTATTTTCATTTTATAATCTTAGACTTGCAGAGCTGGAAGGGACCCTATGGATCACTGAATCAAATCCCTGTCAGGGAGGCACAGTGGGGAATCGAACTCCCAACCTCTGGCTCTGCAGCCAGTTACTTAAACCACTGGGCTATCCAGCAGTTGTTACATACGGGTTGTCTGTATCTTCTCATTAATTTATTAGTGAACCCCTTGGGAATTTGTTTTTTAAAAAAGGGGTCTATACATTTTCTATAAGGAATAAATAAATAAGTTGGAAGCAATTGTGAATCGCTTGACTGCCCAACTGGTAGTTTAAGCAGGCTTCCATAATAATAAATTAATCATGGGGTCTCTGTCAGTTGCAAGAGTAGCTTGTAGACCAAAGGAAGAGGTACCTCACCTTGACATTTCAGAGCAGGGCACTTCCCCTGCTCCCATACCAAGGTGCCCATATGTGGTGTGGCTGGATCCTTTTTTTTTTTTACCCCCCCCCCCCCCCCAGTGCAGGGACACAGTAGAATGCGTACATCAGAGCTGGTCCCATCATGAGACAGGGAGAATTGGCCTCCTCAGCCAGTGGATTTAAGATGTCATAAAATTGTTAGCTATATCATTTCCTATTATTGTATTTTACCATTGGAGATGAGGACAGACACTTGTGGGATTTTCTACCTCATGTGCCACCCTCCCCCCCCCCCCAGGGAACATGAGTTAAAATTACATTTTCAAAAACCCTCTGATGTTTTTTTAAAGGATGATACTCTTAATTTCTAAACATACAGTTTTGACATCTGAGTTGTCACAGAATACTGAATTTGGGTGAGATTCTGTTTCCATGTCTCTGTTCAGCACCATTTTACAGTACTATAGTGGAGCCAGGACCAGCAGGGGCAAAAGCCCGGATTCTTTCCTTAGCAGGGGCCGTGTTGCAATCTGCTACCTCATCAGACTTCCTTGTTCCCTCTAAACATGGCTGCTGCAGTCTCATAGAAGCTAGCAGAGAAGCAATTTTTCTCCAGCAACAATATATTATAGTTGAGCTATCCCTGTTGTAATTAAAAGCATTTGGAGTGTGCTTTCTTGTTGACTAGGCAATTAAGACCCATGGGCCTTACAAAACAATTGCTCCTCATGCAGATGAAACCTACTGGAACTGGTTTGTAGATAAGATCAACATAGTGCCTGTACTGTCGGACTCTTCTGGAATGTATGAATACGGGGACCAGCATGATGATCACCTCTACTTTAAAATTTACCACTACATTGCTGCTCTTCTGTACTTTCTCTACCTCAAGCTCAGGTGCCCGTTTGACAAAATGTTTCTGAAGTGTGTTTAGTTTAGCATAAGAAACAGATGTAGGGAAGACTGTATGCTATGTCTTCCCATATATGCTGCACTTGGAGGCCTGCCACATGGATTTCCTTTCAATGATCCATAATGTCATGTAGAAAGAAGCCAATGGATCGACAACAATAACTGAAGAAACCTCTTTCCAAGGATAGCATTATGTCATGACTAGCCTAAAGGGATTGGTCAACTAATGTCTCAATAGATTTCCTAAAGTCAAAGACAGTGAACCAAAAATGCTCTGAAATGTAGATGCCTTGAGGGGTGTCTTTGGTTCCCATGACTACACAAGATTATAGAAAGCACAACGACCTGGCACATCCAATTCATTCTACATGAGCCACTGAACAGCAATTAGATGCTAAACATTGTCGGCTCCACCAGGACAGGAGGTTGGATTTGCACAGACAGTGTCTACAACGTGCCACTTTTCATTTACTTGAAACATCAGTGTCCCACCTCTCCAAAATTCCAGACAGCTTACAACAAAAATGAAAACCTCCAAACAATAGAACACAAACACACACACACCGGCAAAAACAGAAAATACCACAATATTAGCAGCAGCAGCAAAATCTCACTAAGAGATCATAGCTTTCTCAGTCGTCTAGTCCAGTGGTTCCCAACCATGGGTCCCCAGATGTTCTTGGACTAAAACTCCCAGAAGCCAAAATTGGATTTGAATGCAGGACCCTACAAACAAATGTGGTCGTCCCTTATAAATCTAATACACATTTAGGAATAAAATACCTACTAAATCCAGTAAATCTTAGTGGCTGAAATCCTGTTGCTTAGCATAGTAGGTTGGCACAAGAGTAGGCTCATGGAATCAGTGTGGATTTAGTGAGTCACCTTCTCTGTATGTTCCATTGATTCAAATGGGCCTAACTAGACTAGGCCCATTTGAATCAACTGAGTTTATAGAGTAGTGGTCTCACCCAGTCCCCACTGATTCATTGGGCCTGCTGCTGCACTAAGCAACAGGATTTCAGCCACTATTGAGGAAATATACAAAGCTGCATGTTGTAAACCACTGAGGCCTCAATGAAATCCATAGATGATATGCTGCTTTCAAACCACAAACTTTGTGTATTAAAGTTGTCTCTAGAAACGTAGTTATGAGAGTGTCTTTGACTTCAATCCATCAGCTGTTGTTTAGGTCTTTGATGATAGGAGGCAGATTTACTCAAAGATATGATGGGTCTTCTTGATCTCATCTTTTGGAACTCTTTCCAAGAGGGCCACCAGATACGAGGGGGTATGAAAGTCTTGCTGCTGCAGTACTATTAGAGTAGGACAAGACTAAGAAGTTGAACAGCCGACAGAAAGGAAATTCAAAAGGTACAGCTTTTTTCACCTCTGCATGACAAATAGCACCTGCTCAAACCACACACCAGTTAGGACTGCAATCCTCTGCACAGTTATAAAAGGAAAGCCCCCTTCAACATGGTTGGCCTTTTATTTAAACAAACACATATAACAGGGATATGGAACTGCAGGCTCCAGTTGTCCTGTGGTCCCAACCCAACCCTTCTGGGATTCTGCAGGGGGTCTCACCCCCTTCCCTCAAGACACCACCATTATGAGATTCCCAGCTTCTGTATGTTGATTCCCCTTTATTCTAAAATGTTTAAATGCCTTTCTTAATGCTTCTCTACTGGCAAAAGATTTAAGATATTGTAGTGCATTTTGACCCTGGCTGCACTCACAACCTGAATGTCCATGAAACTGGGTGCAGAAACAGACGTTATAGAGGAAGGGTGATTATAAGAGGAAAGTCTCATAGGGCTAATTGTATGTGAGTGTCACAGCAGGAGCTTTTCTCATCTCCCAGTGTATGTAAATTCATTTGTATTTTATTATCATTTCTCAGGACTAATTCACAGAATTCTTTTGAAAACAGATTTCTCAAGCTGCCCAAAACCGATTAAATCATTTTTCTCTTTTAGCTCTGTTTACAGGTCACGAATTCAGTCCTTGGGTTCAAAGAGCTTCCTTGTTGATGTATAGAATTCATTTGTAGCCATACAGGAACCTTTAACTCTGGTTAAATTTGGAGAAAAACTATTACAAGTCGATGTATTATAGCAGGAGCTCCTACATCTGAGTAATGGGTATCTATCTTTCACGGCTCTCTCTCTAGTCTTACACATTAATTACAAATTACACTTCATTGTCTATTAATTATTTTTTTAGTAACGGTTAGTGACCATAGAGCAAGCATGACTCAGTTTTCATCTTCATGCCTTAGTAGAAATAGATTCATTTTATTTTATTATTTTTAAAGTGATGTGAGTTTCAGTAGCAGTTCCAATGGATTGTTACAGGTTTCTCTTCAGTGTCTGTAGATGAAATAAAGATTGACTCACTAAATATCTAGTGGCAAAATAAATCATATAGTCTCACACATGGCCTATATGTTATCCAAGCCAATACAGTGCTTTTAAAAGCTTTTTAAATTAAACAAGCAGGAATTTCATAGTAAAGTTTTTGTTTTTTTGTTTTGGTCTATATAATGCTTGATTCAAAAGATCCTCAAAAGTAAGAAAGTGCCACTGGAGACCAAGACCAAGTTAATCCATACTATGGTATTCTTGATGGATGTTAAAACTAGGCTGTAAGATATCTAATAAGGGGGGGGGGGGGATAACTCATTTGAAATGTTGTGTCAGAGAGGAACCATGGAATCCCAGGGGAAAAATACATTGGGTGTTGGATCAAATTGAATCTGAGCACACTCTAGAAGTAAAAATTACTAAACTGAGGTATCGTGCTGTATTGTGAGAAGACAAAACTCTGTGGAAAAGATAACAATGCTGGGAAAATTGGAAAGCAGCAGGAAAAGAAGAGATAGATAGACTCAATAAAGGAAGACACAACCTTTAGTTTACAAAACCTAAGCAGGCCTGTTGATGTTTGGAGGTCATTAGCTCAAAGGATCTCCATAAGTTGGAAGCCACTTGACAGCACATAACAGCACCATGAAACTGGAAAGTTTGCCCTCAGCTTGAACAAGAGCTCTTCACAGGGGCTGGAAAGTAAGAAGGAGTGTTTGGGGAAGGGGCTGGAAAAGTGAAGTCTGAGATTTGTAACGGAAATGCTAGGGGGACCATGGAAGACTTCCCTCAAAATGGTTCCCCACCTTGTTCTACAGAGCCAGCACCTTCACTCAGGAGGGTTATTTCTCCTCTCTGTGGTACTTCATGCACTGTTGTACAGACGAAACAGAGAGGTCCTTGGCTCTTCAGGCAGTTTGACCTCAGGAGAAGGTGTCTATGAGGGGTCCTTAGCTCGGCTTACACGGTCCCTTGTTTTCAGGCTCAATATCAGGTATTTGGCTCCGTTCCTCAGCTGGTATTACAACAGCTCTAGTCTCTAAGCTGGAAGCAAGGGCAACGATATGCCCAAGATTGCTCTTGGATGAGGGGGTGGCGGCGGCACAATCACCTCATTCTGTCTACAGAAGCCTACCAGCCTGACAGGTGAATTCCAGTTCAGCAGCACTAATGGATAGCCTGTTTCATTGTGGACCATGTGGCAAACATTGGTGGACAGTCTTCACAGTCACCCCTGCAACATTTGCTTCCTGAGGCAGGTGCCTCGATTCGCTCAATGGCACACCTCCTCCTAAATCAGGGGGGAAAACGTTTTCTGGGTGTGGTAATTTTAACTATATCGGACAGACACTTTTCCTGGGTTGTTCCTCAATATGGCTTGTTGTGGTTGTTGTTGGGAACTGAATGCTCAGGTGGCTTTTGGCCACCTCTGGGGTTAGGAACTTCATGTTAGAATTGAGAGTGGGAGAGATCACCCTCCAAAAGACTGTATAATACACACACCCTGTAGAAAATTCTGCATTTACTTAGCACCTGCACAGAACTTTAGTAGTTACATAGACCCAGCCCTTATTATTTGTCTTTTGTACGGCACCATACATTTTTGAAATGGTTTAATGACATGTTACCTCCTTGATTAAGCTGCCTTTGGAATTTTCCTTATCAGGTAAATTTCAGCCCAAAATACCTCGGAGTAAGTGGAAATGCCTTGGGGATTAGAGGACAATCGAGTGGGGGTGGGAGGAAAGAAAAAGAAAGACAGAGAAACATCCGAGACTCTGTTGTTAATTGCTTCCACTACAATAAATCAACTCTTAGAGTGCTCCTTATTTTGAGGTGGGTAGGTGGGCTGAGAAGAGCCACTAAAAAAGAGAAGCTACATCTAATGCCTGAAATGTTCCTGATAACTGCTTGTCCTAAGTAATTGTCAACATGAGGTCATGGGTAAGAGTGTTTCGCAACTCGGGCCTTTGCTTCTAGAGAGCTATGTGGAAAACTCCCCGTTTCATCAGCACACTTAACTGTGCCCACTTGTTTCTTCTTTTGCAGTTAGGAAAAGGTAAGGAGGAGATAGGAAGTCACTCTGCACATTTCCCTTTCTAATACGTAGCATGAGGCATGGTGTGGGGGTGAGTGGGTGGGTTTTTCTGTGTGCCTGTACACATGTATATTGGTATATATGCACTCAGAGACAGTGTGCTACAAAAAGGAGGGCACTCACCCCCTCTTCCTGAACAGTAGCCTCTTGGAGGGGAGGCTCTCCTTCAAGGAGCTCTGCCATTCCTGTTTATTTACAACTGTGCCACAGAGTGTTAGGAAAGGAAGCACCCTTCTAAAGCAGGCATCATAACTGCTAATCCCACACTGCTGTCCAACATAACAGTAGAGTCCCTCGCAGTAGGTTGCTGGTAAAGGGAGGTTAAGGGAGCCACTGCTTTGACCCACAAAGATGCATTTCAAATTGCAAAATAACAAAGGGGCCAGTTTATCTTTCAGCCGATCATGGGCCTCTCAGAGCCTTTAGGTCCTGTGGGCTTCTGAAACTGATTCCACCTAGAGCCCCATTCTTCTAACTCGTCCACTTTCTGCTCTAATTTAAACTGCTGTAAACTGTCTGTCCCCTTGCCCCCCCCCCTTAAATGCTGATGGTGAGAGACAGTCCAAAGGCTGGACAGAGATTTCTTTCTATTAAGGAAGGGACAGTATATTCTTTTGGTTGGCATCCGTTACCACTTTAAACAAAATGATTTATTTATTTTAAATATTTTTACTCTTCCTTTCTCCTGAAAAAGGCCTGGTTCACAGTTTGGTTTGTGACCCGGTTCAGGCATCCCATTTTGCCAAAGCAGAACAAAGCAGCAAAAATGTTTCCCCTCAGCAAGCTTAATTTTGCTTCGGCAAAACAAGATTGCCCACCCACCCCTTCCCGTGGCCCCCGTTCCCTCCCTCCCCGCTCCTGCTGCCACCTCTTCCACTGCCACCTCTGCCGCCACCCTCAGAGGCAGTGGGCCTGGCTTCCCTTCCAGGAGCCCAGCCTGCTCCCTCTGTGCATGTGCACAGCTGTCTCTGTCCCATAACCAGGCCTGAAGTCAGACTGAAATGAATCTAGATCAGAGGTGTCAAACTCAATTTCATCTTGGGCTGCATCAGCATTATGGTTGCCCTCAAACGGCCAGTTGTATCTGTAAGACTATATAAATGTAACTGCTCTTTATCATATTAAATATAATCCTCCTCATTCGATATTTTCTGACTCTTCGCTGCTTGAAATGCTGGGATTAGAAGTCCTGCTGGGTGGATTCCCAGCATTCTTGTGGTGCATTATGGGTCACCAAGTAAGCACATGCATATTGTATACTACACAGTAGCAGGCAACACTGCGAGGGCCACATGAAGCAGCCCAGTGGGCCAAATTTGGCCCACGGGCCTTGAGTTTGACACATGTGATCTAGATCAGGGGTCCCCACCCCCCGGTCCGCGGCCCGGTGCCAGTCCGTGGCCTGGGCTGGACCGGGCCATGGAGACAGATCTCCCACACTCCCCCGCACAGACTCCCGCCCCCCGCACAGCCCCTTTGCACCTGTGCATGAGTGTGCGCCCCCCCGCTCCTTCGTGCAAGTGCGGGGTGTGCCCCGCCTTCCCCAACTGGTCCGTGGAGCTAAAAAGGTTGGGGACTGCTGATCTAGATAATCTGTCTCATCCAGGACCCCCGAGGGGATTGAGAAGCCACAACCTGCTCCAGCACCGTGCCCAAGAATGGAATATTAGAGACTGGTTGGTAATTATTCAGTATTGTGGGACCCATGGATGACTTTTTCAACAATGTTTTTACTACTGACTCCTTTAAGCAAGCTGGGATCCCAGCCTGTTGCAAGAAGGCATTCGCCACACCTCCTACCCACTATGGTGGCATAGGTCAATTCACACTAAACAAGGCCATCAAACCTGTAAAAATATTTATTATTATTATTATTATTATTAGTTTTATTTATAGGCCACATTTCTCCCAACAAGGGACCCAAAGTGGCTCACAACGTTAAAATTCACACAATGTTTTTTAAAAATAAGTTAAATGTTAAAAGCTAAATTAAACAATATATGATTTAAAATACAATTAAAATATTAAAACATTAAAACATGGAAAAGATTAAAATTATCTGCTAAAATGGGGTTCAGGGATTCAGTTGTAATTGTTAAAAGCCTGCCTGAAGAGATGGTCTAGCTTTTTTCGGAAGGGAAACAGGGAAGGGGCCATCCTGATTTCCCGAGGGAGAGCGTTCCATAGCCTAGGACAGTGACGGCGAACCTTTTTGGGCCCGAGTGCCCAAACTGGGAAAAAAAAAACCTAGTGGGTGGCAGGTGGTGGCAGTGGCAGTGGAAGTGGCAGCAGAAGGAGGAATCCCAGGCACGGAGGTGCCTCGAGACCCCACCCTGGATCCGCTGCCAGCGCCAGCTGCTCCGGATCCTGGACCGCCACCTGTCGGGGCACCAGCACCGTGGCTGCAGCCGCCTTCTCAGGTTTGGCTGCGGGGGGGGGAGGGGAGTAGCGATTTGGTGACTTATGGCTCGCATGCCCGCAGAGAGGGCTCTGCGTGCCAGCTGTGGCACACGTGCCATAGGTTCGCCATTGCTGGCCTAGAAGCTGCCACAGAGAAGGCCCTCTCCCATGTCCCCATTAGCTGTGCTTGTGCTGGCAATGGGACCAGGAGAAGGGTCTCCTCTGCTGATCTTAATCACCGAGAAGGCGCATATAGGGAATCCATGTTATTATTATTATTTGTGTATATTAGGGGTATTTGTGTGTGTGTTCTGATTTTGTGACTTTACTGCAAAATGAATTCAACTGCTTTTCTGTTGCATTATCCAGACTGGCTCAGTTTTTACTGTACTCAGCCATCTCTCTCAAATGCAATCAAAGATTATTCACAGTAAGATTAGGAAGGATTGTCCATTAAAAGAACAAGAAATGTCACAAATCTACCAGGAAGGTCTCCTTCAAAAGCCCAGTTTAAGTGAGTTTGTCTGAACTGACATTTATATTTACCTGGGAGTAAATCCTATTGCTTTTGTGTAAACATGCATAGAACTGTGCTGTTCAAGTTTTATGAGGACACTATTCCAAAATTTGTATAACCCAGATTTGGTTGCATAAATGTGTAGTTTAACACTCATTTCTTCCACCACCTTTTGTACCAGAGTTCAAAATGTAAAATTAGAATCAGTTGTAGTTGAGTTTGCTATTAATGGCATAGCAGGATTATAGGATCAGGCTGTCCAATACCATTATATTTTGGCTTTTAGTTCCTTTAGCTTCAGCACTGTAAAATATTTGACTCAATGCCCATTGAAAAATAGGTCCTAACAGCAGATTACTTGGACTTTAATTGGAATCACCCTCAGTTTTCATTTTCATTTCATAAACCAGCCTGTGGTTTCTATAAACTTAGTTTCTATATATTTTTGAATGTAGCTAAGTGCTATACTTTATTGGGGATTTCTGTTCTAACATAGATTTGTTAGTTCACCAAGTTTTGCATTTATTTACTTTACAACCACATAATTGTGTTTAACATGCACCTAGATGTGCTAATGAAGATCAATATTTATCATTACCTTTTATTAGCTCTGTTACAAGAACCAATGTGGCTGCTGGCATTCTCTTTAAAGACACATTCCATTTTACTATTTTCAGTTAAAGCAAACCTAGAAATATATCTATGGGATCTCAGTGAGAACGCGCCATGAACTCCCTTCCCCCACACTTTTAAAGCATCTTAAATTTCTAATAATCCCTGCTTTCATTAGTAACTGTAACATATGTTTCTTCAGGCCCAAAAGAGTAAAGGGAAATGCTCAATAGACAATGGCAAAGGGCCAAATGAGAAACTGGCAACCCAAGACATATTACATTTACGCACACAAACACAGAAGGAGATGGATTTTTTCATATAAATCTTCTATGTTTGTGCATCAGTGTATGTGTACCCGAATGTATTATGTCTTTATTTGCTAACAATTGATTTTCAAAACTTTTATCGCAAAGGAAGCTGCCTTACACCACATCAGACTGTGGCTGAATTCCAGCAGTGTAATTTGCACAGCATAAGGCTCATGATGTCATCAGCTGTGGCAGTTCTTTTTGGAAATTAAAACTTCCTGAACCCCCCGCCCCACAAAGGTCCTGAGGTTCCCTTTGGATCCCCTTTCTTGTGGCAAAACTATTGAGGGCCACAGGATGAGGCGGGATTGTAATTTCCAAAAATTGACGCGTGCCGGAAAATCATCCCAGCAGTGGCAATTTTTGGAAATGAAAGACTTCATCTCATCCCGCAGCCACAGCCAGTTTCCCCATGATGAAAAGGATCCCAAGGGAGCCTCAGACCTTGTTGGGCGGGGGGGGGGGGGTGAGTCTGAAATTTGTAATTTCTGAAAAACTGCAATAGCTGATGAGTCATATAATCCTTAAATTATGCTGCTGGACTTCAGCTGCTTTTTTCCTCCTCAATGCCAGTATTGGCTACTCTGACTTACCAGGCAGAGGCTTTTCACACCATCCACTTCCTGATCCTTTTAACTACCGTCCCACCAGTTTCTTCAGATTCTGAAGGCAAAGCAGAATTAGCCCTGGTCAGTAATTGAATCAGAGACAAACAGAGATTTCCAGGGAGGACGATGAAGTAATTCTACCTGAAACCCTGGACAGCCCTTGCCAATCAAAGTTGACAATACTGGGCTACATTGACTAAGGGTCTGACTCAGTATAAGCCAGCTTTCAGTGTTTCCTATGTTTCTAATCGGAGATGCTGCAGTGAGAACCTGGAAGCTTCTGCATGCAAAGCTACTGAGGTACAAGGCCTTTCCCTTCAGTAGCACTAGAGAACAGTCACAAGAAGCAAAGTCAGGGCAGAAACTGGCAGACGGAGGTAGCCCAAAAAAGACCAACATTTCAGGAGCAGAGCTTGGCTGATATGGAAGAAGGGGCCAAAGTAAATCTGGAGTAGATCTGGGATGGATCAAGACAGACCAGATAAAATGTGGATGGCATTAGGTTTTTAGCCCTCAGTACACTTCTCCCTTCAACAATGCTGGGGTTATAGGCATAGGACCTCTGTGTAGTTCAAAATCTGTGTATAACTCTTATGCCCTGTGAAACAACTACAAAACACAAACGGTTGAATCACACATGAACACACACACACATCCCTACCTTCTCCCAACCTCCTGCATACCCTGGCACCTTCTCCAATTGCCATATGGAGGTGCCATGCCAGCAGAGGGGGCTGGCCGGACTGCTGCCATCGGGGGCAGCCACACTGCCAACAACAGAGGCCTCGGTAAGCCTGAGACCCACCTTTCTCAGGCCACTACCTGGGGATGAATAGCAGTACAGTATTTATTGAATATTTATGTATGTATATATCTATTTGAATATTTATTTATTTATTTGTTTGTTTATTGAAAAAAAAACAGTGTGTAACTAAAACTATGCAGTTAAATGGAGAAGTGTACTGATTATTGGACAAAACATGGTTTTATCGGCTTGACCAGCAAAATATTGGCTTGTTAACAACCCAAAGTATGTCCGGATGTAACTTCCAGGCGTTGAGGCAAACTAGGAAAGATGAAGGAAATAGTTGTCAGTTTTCTTTAAGAACAAGCAGTTTTTGATAAAGTTAATTTCAAGGACTACAACTCCCAGAATATCTCAGCAGGAATGGTTGCCTTCCAGGCTGGCTGAGAGATTCTGGGAACTGCAGTTTTTTTAAAAAAGGAACTTTCCTTAGGTCTGAAATGTCTGAATGTTCCACAGATTGTAACACTCCTCTTTCAGCATCATTCTGGCTGCTCATTTCTTCTGCTGTTTTCATTTATTGATTCAAACATAACCCACTCAAGGCAGGTAACAATATGTACATTCTCCTCTCCCCTGCATCCTGTTTCCCTTACCTGTTCTTATGGCTGGCTACCCAAAGCCCTGTGAGTAAAAAATATCTTACATCTCTGCTCCTGGACACACACAGACTTAGGCTTCAGGACTCTGTGTCCAATGGAAGTCATCAAAAGGACACTCCATTTTGAAGGCTGATTTCTTTCCCTTCAACATAATTCTCAATGATTTCACAATGGCAGAATTTGGCTCCATGTTTCAGACGGCATGAATGGCTGGCCAATCAATCCTAATCTGCCTTTGTATGAAAAAGAGCTCATATTAATTTTTCTCCCTGAAAGAAAACAAACCCCTTTTTAATGGAACAGAGTGTGAAGCAACTGCCAGGGCTACCCAATACCAAACTAAATATTTGCATCAGTGAGTGGTTGTTCCACAGGGAATGCGATGGCTGTGAATGGATAACAACGAGTTTTTGAAATGCACACTCTTGAACCCAGTCCAGTCAATGTTGGCGCTATTAGAAGTTATCGCCATCTGTCGTCTGGTTTGATGGCTTCCTTGAAATCAGACATTTCTAGCCAGCTTCTCAAAGACAGGAGTCGATATGAATTACACCAATAGTTTGTGATCTACTTGTTGGGGGAAAGATGCGTCTCAAATAAAGGGCCCAGCCAAACAATGTAAACCAAGGATTTTGCATTTTATTTTTCACATTGATTTGTGATAGTGTTCTGTTAAAAGACTGTTGCTGTTGGTATTCATTCTGCAGGGGGAAGAAACTAACCAATGCTTTTAGGACTGCTGCTAGGCCTTGCGACTGATCTACTTGTGTATATTTAAACAAGGGATGGCCCAGAATTGTGTGTGGTGAATACAGAGGGTCAGCCCTACCATTAGGCAGCATTTAAAAAAAAAAAATCAGGGAAAGGCAGTAAATTGCTAGTTAGTAATTCATTGCCAAATTTTTACCACCAGGAGAGGCATTTCTACAATTTTCTGCATCCAGTGCCAAAAACCTTCATTCAGCTTAGGTGCTATTTCCCTTGATTTGTGTGGAGAATTTATTTCTTCTTTACCTCAAACAGCAAAAAGTCTTAGGCTGGCCCTGTGGATTCCTTGCCCAGCCATAAAACTCCCTGCATGACCACGGGTAGGTTTCTAGTAAAATTGGCCTTCCATCTGGCTGTCGGCAGCATTCTGAAGTGGCTTAGAACTCTACAGAGCAGTTGCTATGGCACTCAACTCAAACAGTCAGCAACAATTCTCTTTCAGATCAGGAGGACACCTGTAAGACCTCAACGTGTCTTCTGCCCTTTTGGTGTGATGTGGTCTCCTTGAAGAACCCCTTGAAGGTAGATGTAGGACACCAAGTGTCCTGGAATAAGTTCAGATGTTCAGGGGTTGTACTGTGGGATTTTACTTCCTTTGAACAAGAAATTATGGGATCCTTATGGTGCCTTTTACAATTTGGTATGATTTACAAATGGACATCCACAGCATCTTGAAAACTTGAGACTCCTACAGAAGCAAGCTAAACTTCCCTACAGAAAGCAACAGATTCTCTCAGGTCTCAAAGCTGCTTCCACCATTCTTTCCCATGGGCTCTCTCAAAGTCTTTGCTACCAACTGCATTGGAGCATTTTAGGCTGCAAGCTACACACCATGGGCAAATAGCAGCTGATGTCCATCATCCCTTTACTACACATAATGAGAATATTGGTCTGAAACTTGGGAGCTCCAGGTTCTAGTCTCCACTCCCCATATAGCTCACAGGATGGCCTGTGTGGCCCATCATCACTCTCTCTCCCTGCCTGATTCTCCTCAGAGGGTTGTTGTGAGGGACAAACAGGGAGGCACATATATCCTGTTGAGCTCACCTGAGGAAAGGTGGAGTATGAATGTAGTTGCCCAGAGGACCATTCTAGAAGACACTTAACATCAGCCAAGCAGAACTAAAAACTGAAGAAAACATCTGCTTCCAACCACCAGGTAATACTATCAGTTTGGGTTCACCTAGTGGGTAAACCAAGTTTCCCCCCCAGATCTCTGGTGGGGTTTTTGTCATTTCTGTGTAACCTCTTTTCCTGGACATATAGGGACCTTGAGTTTCAAAGGAAGGTGATGGGGAAGGGAGAAATGCTGAACACCTGGGAGTCCTTAGTTTGATGAGTTGGAAGAGGGAATCCAACCAAGAGCCACCAGGGGTAAAATTTGAAACCTACACTCCTGACATGTATTTACAGCCTGCATTTTGCAACTGCTTTTAAGATACAGACCTGGCACAGATATTTGCCATGACTTTTGGGACTTTCATTTTTCCCTTTGCACTATCCACAATATATTGGTGCATAGTCTGATGAAGACTGGTATAGGTCCAAAGCTAGATATTTTATAATTTCTGTTACTGGTCTAATAAAGGTCTCACCAGTCCTTGCTTTTGTATTGTGTAAGGACCACACATCTTTCCTTGTTCGTAATGTACTTGCTGCTCATAAATGCTGGAAGATATACAAGATTTTCCATTAAGGTGAGTCAAAGAGGGATATGGGGCCATTTGTTTTAGAATAAGATCTTTCACACTGTGGCATGACAGAGTCATTCATTGCCAAACTTTAGAACATCTTGACCAATGGCTGTGCAATGCATATGAATAACTCTATAAATATACATTGTGTTGTTTTGTTTCCACTTGCAATCATCATCATGAACTATTATGATAATGATGATGATGATGATTAGTTTTATTTATATGCCGCATTTCTCCCAACAAGGGACCCAAAGTGGCTCACAACATTAAAATTCACACAATTTAAAAACACAATAAGTTAAATATTAAAATATAAATTAAACAATACGTATATGATTTAAAAATTAAATTAAAAGATTAAAATGTTAAAACATGGAAAAGATTAAAATTATTTGCTGGAATGGGGTTCAGGGATTCAGTTGTAATTGTTAAAAGCCTGAATCAATCAGCAAGAAAAGATATGGTTGTGAAGAAAGACAAACTCCCTGCTTTCTTCTTGTCTGTCCCAAATCTGTAGCTTCATAGCCCTTTGCTTGCTATTGTTGGCTGGATCCTGTCCCTTCTTTGCAGTGTCTGGATGGGTATCTGATTACTCCGCTTTATGTCTGAATCAACAGAAGGATGGGGGCTAAAACCACGATATGCAAAAGACAAAGCTATAGGGTTTTATAAAGAGAAAACAGTTTTGGATAAAGGATTACTAGATTCAGAGGGAAAATTGATTAAATGTTTATATAATATTTTGATGGAACAAAAAATGGAAGATGAAATTGTGAAGGATTGTATGATAAAATGGGCTCAAAACATTGGTTATAATATTGAACTAAGTGCCTGGTCACAAATATGGGAACGGAACATTAAAATGACTAAATCTATAAGCTTAAAAGAAAATGTTTATAAAATGTTTTATAGATGGTACATAACACCAGAGAAATTAGCCAAAATGTATAAAAATGTATCCAGTGAGTGCTGGAAATGTGAAGAGAAAGTAGGGAGTTTCTTTCATATGTGGTGGACGTGTAGTAGGCCTAAAGATTTTTGGAAAATGATTCATGAAATTGTAGAGAACATTTTACGAGTTAAAATTGTCTTAGCACCAGAGGTTTTTCTATTGAATATGATACCACCTATAATTGAAAGTGCTGGAGGAGACTCTTGAGAGTCCCCTGGACTGCAAGGAGATCAAACCTATCCATTCTGAAGGAAATCAACCCTGAGTGCTCACTGGAAGGACAGATCCTGAAGCTGAGGCTTCAATACTTTGGCCATCTCATGAGAAGAGAAATCTCCCTGGAAAAGACCCTGATGTTGGGAAAGAGTGAAGGCAAGAGGAGAAGGGGATGACAGAGGATGAGATGGTTGGACTGTGTCATCGAAGCTACCACCATGAATTTGACCCAACTCCAGGAGGCAGTGGAAGACAGGAGGGCCTGGCGTGCTCTGGTCCATGGGGTCACGAAGAGTCGGACACGACTTGACTAAACAACAAACAACATAATTGAAAAAAAAAAACAAGGTTTATTTGATTTTACATCTGATAACTGTATCAAGAATTTTATACACCAACAACTGGAAGAACACAAAATTACTGACGAAGACTTTCTTGAGAAGACTCTAGAACTGGCAGAAATGAACATCTTGACAGACACATTAAACGACAGAATAACAGGAGTGGAGAAAAACAAATGGGAACTGCTTTACACCTGGATTGAATCTACATCGACTTAAGTAGAATAGATTAGATCAGTAATATATTAGTTAGAATAGGATGAGATGAAACAAATTGTATATACTGTAATAAACCTCTGATTGCAACAACATGTAGAGAAGTAGGAAAAAATACAATAAAAATATTATATATATTTAAAAAAGGGATGAGGGCAAGATGGAGCTCCTTGTTTTTGCAGAAATGTTAAAACTTACGTATTCTCCCTCACTCCTTATCAATAGTGCAGAGGTCCTTGCCCAAAGAAAGGAAATAACAAAATTACAGCAAGAATCCACAAGGCCATAGGAGAGAGAAATCAAATGATTTACTGCCTTCCAATTAGCATTGTTGGTGTGCCTAGCTTTAACTGCATCGTAGGGGTGGAGTTATTTGAGTATTATCTCATTACTAGTATAAAAGAGAGAGAGAGAGAGATATTTCTTCATGCCACTGACTCTGGTGGATAGCTGTAAAAATCTGGAAAGCCTGGAATTACCACCATGTTACTTAAGATGGGAATTCAGGGCATTCCAGACAGGCATTTATCCCCGTTGGGGCAGATTGGTCTGCTCTTTTTTCCAGCATCCACATGATGAGCAGATCAATTTGCCCAAGCCCCCCGCCTCAACCTGCACCTTTTTGACCCTTGTCAGGGGCTTCTACTTTTCTTGGTGCACTCCAATTTAGTCTATTCCCAGTGCATGCAGTCCCTGGGAACAGACTAAAATTGAGCCTTGCAGCTGTCAAAGCTGCCAAGCCTCCTTCTGGTTTGAATTTCCGGTACCACAAAGTGCTTAATAAATGAGCCGCTTCAGGATATCGGCAAGTTGAAAACTAAAAAAAAAAGAAAGAGACTTTTCTTCTTCTTTTCCCCCATGGGTGTGTTGCCTGTTGCATGCAAAAGATAGACAGAAAAGGCAAGTGCAACTGGAAGGCAATGTGTGAACGGAGAGAGGTGTACGCGAATCTGCAGAAGGCTTAAGAGTCTCTTTTATTTTTACATGGACACAGAGATCCCATTTGATAGTTCTCTTGTTTGAATGCACACAGAGACTTTCCTATTTTATTTGCTTTGCACCCTCCATACAATTCCCGTCTCTTTGTGTGTGTGTGGAAATACAAGGTGCAAAAGGGGGGGGGGGAGAATTCCTTTCTTTTGTCTCCACTGGAGAGATCTGGGATGGTGGGAGATTGTACTCTCTCTTCTCTGCATGTCCTTCTCCTTTCTCTCTGCCTCCCCCTCTCCAAATTTGGTTTAGCCAAACAGAAGAGTAAAGGCAGATGGGGTGTCTGTCTGCTTTTGACTGATGCTCGGCTGCTTTTTCTCCCCTTGTCCCACCGCACATAGCTTCCCTCTCTCTCTTTCTTCACCTCTGCCACCTGCCTTTCCTAGCCATACTTGAACCCACCTCGCCCTTTCCTTTCTCCCAAACTCCTCCTCTGGAGAAAGTTGCCACTTCAGGATACTGGAAATAGGGTCACTTGAAGTTGATGTGGCATTTGGCTGTGAGGATCATACCAAGTGGCATATCGCTCCTTCCCCCAATCTCAACCAACCCTATTTAGGCCACATTGACCCACACCAAAAGGGCCAATCTGGACATGCCTTTACTGTCTTTGAAATGCTTTTTACAAAACAGGCACGTAAAAAGACTTAATGACTGGCTGCCTGAGTGGTATTTTTAAATGGATGGTAGTGCCTTACTACTTTGAATATGGTTAAGTGTTGCTTTTGTTTACCATCTTTCAGTGTGGTATTTGTTTGATCTTTTTTAGTATTTGTATACTTATTGTTTTAGCTTTAAATATTGTCTTTTAACAATGTAAGCTGCTTTGGGTCCTTTTAAAGGAGAAATGTGGGGCAAAAATATTTAAAATAAAATATATATACATATATATATGTATAAAACTGGCCTTGTCTTCTTTTATATTAAACCTTCCTCAAGGGAAAAGATCCAGACAAGCTAACATTTTGTCCTGTCTGTCTGTAAATAAGGAAGGAAAGAAAGACGAGGAACCTAAACAACTACAGTCCTCTTGATTGGACTGTAAATTATGCAAGGAAAGGGCTTGATATTGATCTGAAAGAACTGAAAGAAACTGAATTGCAAGTGATAGACCCGGCAAGAGAAATTGCCTGTGCTGAATCAATACTGGAGTTAACTCTTGGATACTACAGGAGCCCCAACCCTTTTTTAAAAAATAAGACAGCATATTTGGGCCAGTCCGAGAAAGTTTCTCTATCCAACATGATGAGGAAAAAGTTCTTGAGGTCTCAGGATCCAAAACCTTAGAGGAAAACGTGTTTATTCCAGATTCATGCTCCAACTTAACCACAAGAAACATGCCTATGGGAAAATTTTATTTCTAAGGAGAGCAGAGTGGAAAAATATCCGGTCTCTATAGCTGAAGAGTTGAACTTAATCAAGAAATTCCTGAAAGAAAGCGACAACTTGTTAACCACTCTGCTGAATTTTTTGAGAGGCCCTACTCCCAAAAGAAAATAATACTAGAAGTGAAGTTGAGTCAAAAGAGAATGATCTAAACACTGACATCAAAAATGAAGAAGAAAGCAAAGAACCTAGCAAGGAATTGAAGAAAAAGAGGAAGAAATCTCCCCAGAAAAAAGAGTAAAAATATCAGATCTTCCAGGAAAACACCAAACTCAACTAAACAACAGAAGAGAGTCCAGAAGAAATTAAAAGTCTGTTCAGTCTTTTGTAGGCATACCTAAGAACATTTCTAATCCCCCCAAATAGGAGGCACAACTGAGAGACAGGAAGCATTCATCCCTAAGGAATAAAGAGTGATCTAACGATCTGTTCCTTTGACTGAGAAAAATGGATTAAGACCATCCATTGGTGCAACACAAGACCCAGGGCAATACACAGTAGCCGGACAAACTCACTCAAAGAATAAGTTACAAGAGATTGATCAATACGTAAAAAAAATTAAACCAAAAATGCCACAGAAATGGGACCTAGTATTAAATTGGCACAAGCTGGCCTTTCTTAATTTTCCAGAACCAAAAGGCCTGCTTTCTCTTTGACAATGCAAAACCCACTTTTCGGAAGTACTGAGTAAAATAGCCTCTCAATATTGATGATATTCTTGATATAAAATATTTGTTTTATGACTACCACTCTCCTCATATTGTGGTGACATTTGGGAGCTGAGTGAACATTAAGAGACTATATGAGGATAGGAATAAACTTCTTAATGCAGACCTGACAGTGAATAGGCTCTTCAAAAATAATACTCCTATTTCTCTATTTTTTGAACAACCAAGAAATAATAGAAGTCTTAATGGGGTTAGTCCACTAAGTATCTTGGAGGACTCACAAATTAATCATTACAAGACTCCTAGTCAGAGTCCAAAATGGCAACACCAACAAATTATACACGAGCTAAGGGTTGATTTAGACCCAGAAGAATTGAAGCTTTTAAACTCCTACATAGCCCCACTTCCACATTCACAAGAGGAAATAATTGACAGTCTTTCATCTACAAAATGTTCTCATTTACTGTGGGACCACAGACAAGAATGAAAGACCTCAGGTTTGGGACATGGAGATAATTAGCCATCAGCAAGGTTACATAACCAGAAAAGTGAGAAAGCTGGCAGCCAAAGTAAAAATGACTGTATGCTTGGAATGAACTACTTTACCACTAAGGAATGCAATTTTACTGTCCCTTCAGAGGCCTCAATGACCAGTGAGGAATGTCTGTAAAGAAGATACCTGCACTGTGAAAAAGTGGGACAATGTGCTCCCTTATCGACATATCAAGTTGTAACATCCAAAATTGACCTCCCAAAAGGATCTGGATGTGTTTTTCTCGACAGGGATAGGGAACTGAATCATATTGTCGACATAAACTGACAGACTTTGCAACAAGATGTGCCCCCCCCCCCCCCTAGAGCTTTCTCTCTGCTGCCTGACAGTGGTCAGGATAGACAGGGAAAAAATGGTGGAGGCATGTGACAAGCTTCAGATTGTATCGTGGAACATAGTAAGGTGGACCTCCAAGCAAAGGGATGCCAAAATTAAGGATTATTTAAGAGCCAGTGATGTGACCTTTATTCAAGAAACCGGGGCCACCAAAAGATCCACTTAAATGAGTTTTTAGTAAATGACGTACCCACTGAGCCCACTAAAGGAAAAGGTAGACCTAAGGCTGTCTTGGCGATATTGATATCTACAGCCCTCCAAGCATCTATCAAGTGCCCCCCACCCCCAGTGGGAAAGTAGCAGTGGCTGGTTATATTGATCTTGGAGCGAAGTCCCTTCTGATCAGTGTCCTGATCAGTATCCTCTCTCTTCCCTCTCAGAACAGTATCTAGAACAGGACTAGAATCTATATCCTCCAGAGCCCAGTTACTTATAATGAGTGATTTTAATATGATATAAGGCCCAAATTATAATCTATTTTTCTGGTTGGGGGGGGCCAGTTGATAACAAGATTTTTGCCTTCAGCTATGACAGAATTTCTGAAGATCTATGGTGAACTAAATAGTAAGCCTTTTTGCCCTTGTAATTTTAAATGGACGCTTCATCATCATCATCATCTTCTTCTTCTTCTTCTTCTACAAAAGTGCAGAATTCACCTGTGTGTCTGGACATGGAAGCAGTGTGGTGGATTTGGTGTTGATTTCCCACTTCTTATCCAGATGGATGCCTGAATGCTTGATAGTGACCCTCTTTCTCTCATCATCACTCTCTCCCTATCAAATGCTGTTCATTTGAATGCTAAATCTCACTTTCAAAATATAGCTCTAAGTCTCAAACACAAGACTGGACTGAGAAAAGCAGTAATAAGGTAGCTGATTTTCTTGTTTTTTTCTGTGGGGGAGACCTTAGAGTGTTTCCTCTGCCCTAAATAACTGCTCAACTACGATCCTTGCTCTGAATGCAGTTTCAACTCCAAAAAATCTCCTTCATGAGCTTTATTGCAAACGCGTAATCCCAAGTGGTTTGATGAGGACTGCTGTGCAGCGAAAAACAACTGAGAAAGGTATATAATCACTACAGAATGGAAAATATAAATGCTTTTACCACAAGAATATTATGAAACTAAAAAGAACTGTAAACCACTGATAGTCTCTAAAAAGAGGCAAGCAATCCAGAAGAGATGGAATGTTTTGACAGAATCCTCACTAAATAAAAAATTCCAAACTCCTTTGGGCTCTCATTACTGATGCCCTGGGTTCTTCTTTGAACATGCCCTGGTATAGTATTCCAGCTGACATTTGGGAATAGATTTTAATGCCAGTTTTTACCTGCTGTATTTTACCTGTATCTTATACCTCAACTGCTGTATGGAATCCCAAACTGGATTTTGGTATTTTATCCAAATATTGAGAGTGTTCTCAACATTTTTTAAAGCTCTATCCTTGGAATGCGAAGATGTGTTCCTGCAGCAGGTTTATGACTTGTGACAGGTGTTGCATCACTAAAATACACAGCCTGGCTATCCACTTTCAGATATTGGATTCAAGTGTTATATGCACTTCTGTAGTATATTTTCACCTTCTACAAAAAGATGTCTATACTGGTTCCTGTCTTAAAAACTTTCCTACTCAACTGCAATTATTAGGTCTATCTCTGGGTTTTCTTCACATCCATGAGCTCAAGGCAGTTAAGTCTATTTTAGAAAAGCAGATTAGGGATATTGACTATCAATATAGTCAATATCAAATGCCTGCTAACCTGCTCACCTTTGCATTTTGTCCTGAACTTTGAATTCCTCCAAAGTGCCAGGTATTTGGAAAATCTGGCCACCCCAAAATACTAGTAGGTCTTTTCAAGAGCCAGATTTAATTGCTTTCCATCTACAGTCTTAGATGGGTACTATTATTGTGTGCCATATGAAAATTGACCACAGCCCTGTAATGATGAAGACATTGAAACTCTGGAGCATGTCCTTTTTGTATGCAGTTTTTCAGGGATGAGCATATCAGACTCCTTAGCCCTTGTAATGAGTGATCTCTTGGATTGATATTTAAAATATTTCCTTGCTGGTAAAAATCAGTCCATCAGAGAACTCGTGGCTACATTTCTTCTTTCTGCACAAAGAACACACAAGACAATCTTTGCCTTTATGATACTTATTTGTTTTTAAGGTATGCCCATCTAATTTAATTGTTTTTAATTGTTTTGGAAATGTTTATTAATGAGTTTTGTTGGGACTGTGACCACACAACTGAGATTGATTGATTGATTGGATTGATTGATTGATTGATTGATTGATTGATTGATTGATATGTCTGAATCTACAGAGGATAAAACTGCCAGGTGCACTGTCAGGAATTCAGTGGCCAACACAGGTCCCTCTCCTAAAAACCCTTGATAGCTCTGGACCTGATGTCATTTGTCTCCATCTGGCAGTCCCTGGGCATCCTTTGATGTCCTTGGCTGCATGTCTCTGAACGTTCAACAGAAGAAAGTATTATTGACATTTGCTAGGATCAGAGTCCTGCTAAATATAATCATGGGATTCATTATATTAATTCCTGTTCTCTCTCAAATCTTTTTCTCCTCTTTCTTTTCTTCTCAGGTCTGCTTGACCCATTTGTGCTCCCAGAACAAACAGAGTAATTTACACAGTTTCAAGCCATCTGTTAAAGCGGTGGCTGTGCTTTAAAGGTTTTGGTCTCCATTAGGTTAGACACTGATTTTAATAAGGGTAGACCTTGCTAGGTTGAAATGCAATTAATCAATTGAGCAAAACCTCTTCTCCCAAGCTTTGCTCCCAGCATAGGCAAAAGGTTTGAGTTCCTAATGGCACAATGTCAATGAAGAGGGCTATTAATGAGGAGGAGGTCAATCTTGAGTTGTTCCAAGTCTCCTAACTCTTCCACAGAAGATGGGAAATTTGACAGGGTGGGTGAGAGACAGGAAGAAATCCAGCAGAAAGTAAAAGATGGGGCACATCACCAAGGCCTTAAGAGAAGATATGACTCCAGAAATGAACCCTTGATCAACAAATTGAGGGTATTATTTGCATCCTCCAGATTGTAAACTGGTCTATTCAGAGCTTGGAAAAATGGCTTTTCCTGATTACAGCTCCCAGAAGTTCAAACCTAGCATGGCCCCTGCTATGGATATTCTGGGTGTTGCAGTCCTAAAACATAACTTCTCCAAGCCCTGGTTCTCTCCAGGGAAAGGGGAGATGCTAGGCAGGATAATGGGACTGATCTGAATGTCTGGTTGTGCCTTAAAAGCAAGGATGGCCAACTGCCATAGGCTGTTGGACTACATCTCTCATCAGCCAAGCTATCATAGCCAGTGATGAAGGCTGATGATAGTTTCAGTCCAGTATCTGGACGACTAGACATTGCCTGCCCATCCCTGCTTTAAGGGCACTCTCATTTACGTTTGAGGAAGATGTGACCATGCTTCAAGGTACAAGCAGTAGGAAATACAGAGAACTGCTAGACATAGCTTTTCTCTGGTTATAGTGTTCTGTTTAAGTTTCTCTGATGCCTCTTTCCTGGAGTAACTGCAGAATAATTCATTGTGGGTGGGAGAGGAACATTTCACCATCCTGTTGTTTCAGTTTAAAACTTCTACTGGAGCCAGTCAGCATGGCCAATGGTCAGAGTTTTGTGTGAGCAGAAATGTCTGAGAGCTACAGGTTTTCTAGCTTTCAATAAGTCAATGTCCCCAAGAAATCCTATCCAATATCTTTCTATATGTTAGGATTGTGTACAGGACCCCTGATTCAGTTCAGAGCCTAATTAGGTGATTCAGATTCTGTGAGGAATTGGTTTGAGATTATTTGACCCTGGTCTTACCTGATCTGGATCCATAAATCAATATGGAAATGTGAATGATTGATAGCCTGAGAAACAAAAATGCCCATAACATTTATGGTTTTTTTAATGTACATGCATGAACTCTGGAGATGTGGCAACCCTCTCTGTGTGTGATTTATTCCTATGAACTTTGAGGCAGATAGGTCTAGTGCTTTTCATGCTACTTATATTTAAAATTTGCTTTTGCATAAAGTTGGCTAATATGTTTGCTGGGTATCCAGTCTCTTCAGCAGATTGAAATCGACATCAGACTAAAATGGGGTGGGATGAAGAGTTGAAGATAAATGGAGTGCATTAGTCCTAACACAATGCTATGACCATCACACTGAATAATCAACAAATATTAAGAATGAGGAAAAATGAGCCTGGATTAGGAAAGGGCTATGAAAGCAATATTGATTTTGGGTAGTGACAGTATGAAGGAAGGAGAAACACAAACTACATAAAACACAAAATATACTTAAAGATTCTAACCATCCCTTGCAGAACAAGAATTCTTTCCTAAAAGAGAAAAGGGAAAAGAAAAAAAGGAACATATTCCTCCCACCCAAGCACTTTGATTGGACAGTGGGCCTGAGGTTTTTGCCCCTCATTGGGAGCTAGAGCTCTCAAAGAGCAAAGTCTAGCTCCCTCTACCCTAGTGTTTTCCTTGTATCGTACTGTTTTGTAATGTTTGTGGAGGTACACTGTCTGGCTTGAATCATGCCTGAATCCAAATTTGGCCTGACCTGATATGATTCAGACATGATCCAGATCAATTGAAACGGGGCCAATTCCGCTCTGGATTCAGCCAAGCCAATTGCAAAGCCCTTGTCCTTGTGTTACAGGAGGGTTGCAAAAATTTAGCAGAATTAATTTCATTTTACAGTCACTACATGTAGAATGGAACAATGTGGTTTTAAAAATTGGCAGCAATGTCAGGGACAGTTCCAGTAGTGGTAGCTCTTCTTTTCTAGTCTGCTGTCTGCCAGGCATAGCTGGCGTGGCATAGACCTTCTCCCAGTCCCATTGGGAGACATTAATGCAAGGGCAAGATTTCATACCTACATACCCTGCAGCTTCCTTGTCATATGACAGGGCAATCTGTTCAAAATATTGTTGGAGAGCTCAGCTTGCACGGATCCAGCTTCTGCCATATCAGTTCCATGGATACCACACTATAATGATTTGGCGCATTAGGCTGCTATCTTGCCATGTCTCTTTATCATGAATTGAACTCTGAAACTAAAAAGAAAGGTAAAGAGCTGGTGTGGTGTAGTGATTAGAAGAGTTAGGTTGAAACCTGGGCACTCCTCCTTCTAGTTCCCATTGAGCCATGATAACACAGTCGATTATCTTGGACCACACTCTCTCACCCCCTCACCACTACCTGTACTTCACAGGCTGCTTGTAAGAATAAAGCAGAAAGAGAGAGAGCCATGCATGCCACCTTTCCTTCATCAGAGGAATGAGAGAAGATACATCTAATATGTATTTTTTTAAAAAAAATCTTTGATATAAAAAAATGAAATTTGTACAGACTAATTCACAGATGAACAAAAAACGGAGGAAGGTTAAACAGGAGCTTATAGTTTCACCGTCCTCCATTTTAGCTCTCTAGGTCGTTGTTTCTAATTGTAAAGGAAAGTCTGAGCTGAAACAGGGCAGTGAATCATGAAGAGATTGTAAATCAGGTTGCTGTGTTGACATGTTAAGGTGGTCTGAGAAGGGATTAAAAGGCATCCCAGGTCATTTTTGTGTGCAGAAGAAAATTGACACTAGAAACAAAGTGCAGATGGCTGGCTGATGGAACCATAAGCTCTGTCCAGGCCTAAACCTGTCTGTATTCATAGCTTGAGACCTGAATATTTTGGGTCCTTTTTGTTGTGCCCATTGTGCACCCTGACACACAGCTTGGAAGAATCCCCCCTCCTTTTTAGACATGCTGTCGGGGGTGGGAGAAGGATTGTGGGAGTCCCCAAAAGGAACTTAAGCGAGCTCTACTGACCCTGTTCATCTCTGAGCCACCTCTGCCCAGGAAAAACAGAAGTGTCTGCTTGTTCTATGGCCTGGCTTGCTTGCATAGTTTGTGATTCTAGTCTAACAACCCCTTCATCGGCTAAACATTATCAATCTGTGTACTATACATTTAAGGGAGGGTTGCACATTATGCCTGTCACACTTCTGCTTCCCAAGCTGTGTTACATACTTCAGAAGTCATTTGAGGGTAAAGCATCTGAGAGCTGGAGAGGGGAAAAGACAACAGCTCTGGGGCAGCTGGTAGACTAAGCAGGAGTTCACCCCAAAGATTGGGGGTGGGTCAGTCATGATCTGCCTGTGAAACAGCACCATCTTTTTCTCAGTTACGCAGAGAACATACAACTCTCTGTGAAGATAACAGAGACGCAAAATAATGGAGGCATGGGATGGGGAATATAGAATATATCAGGACTCACTAGATGTATAAAAGCAGGATTTTTAAATTAAAGACTCTCTCTCATATATATATATACCCTGTTTCCCCGAAAATAAGACAGGGTTTTATATTAATTTTTGCTCCAAAAAATGCATTAGGGCTTATTTTCAGGGGATGTTTTATTTTTTTCATGTACAACAATCTACATTTATTCAAATACAGCTGTGTCATCTTCTTCTGGTTGCTGCACAATGGTGGAGGGCGGGGTTTCACTTGACTGGGGCTTATTTTTGGGGTAGGGCTTATATTACGAACATCCTGAAAAATCATACTAGGGCTTATTTTCAGGTTAGGTCTTATTTTCGGGGAAACAGGGTGTGTATATATATATATAGAGAGAGAGAGAGAGAGAGAGAGAGAGAGAGATCCCTTCTCAGTTAAACAAACCATGGAGGCCTTTTTCTCAAAGTCTATGCTTTAAAAGATAGATTATCTTTCTCATTCTATTTCTCTCTCTGAAACACACTCTCTCTCTCTCTCTCTCTCTCTCACACACACACACACACACGGGGAGGGAGAGAGGAAATAATCAGAGGCATTGCTTGTGATCTATAAAATATTACCATTTTCACACTCATCTTGATTACAAGACACCTTCAGTCCCAAAACAAAAGAGGAGCATTTTCATCTGCACATAATAGCATAACATTGATTGTAGAAGATCAATGCAAAATTATATAACTCACTGGCCTTGGCTTTGTGCACCAGCCATTCCCTAAAAGCATTTTAATTTCAGCCGCACAGCAAGAGAAAATGCATTTTGTGTTCTCAAGCTCAGTTCCACGGGAATTCAATCTACTACGTGATCTTCAGAAAAGAAGGTTCTGAGGAGGGCATTAAAGGAAATAATCTGTTAAATGCCCTAACAGGTTGCTTGCCTATTTTGGCAATTCAAGGCTTGACAGAATAGCCTTTCCCTCAACTTCTCAAGTATACAATGAAACAACAGAGAGATGCATCTTACAAAACTTTGAAAATATCTAGTATGGTTATTTCTAAACCCTGTGCTTTATTGGAAGCTTAACTGTGACTTCTTCATTGCAGGAGTGGAGGACTCTGTAGTCCCTCAGATGGTCAACTGCAGTTCCTCTCATCCATGACCATTGGCCATGCTGGCTGATGGGGCACATGGGAGTTTGGAAGCTTGCAAGTTTCACACTCTACTGTGTCATAGAATAGTGAAGTTGGAAGGGGCCTATAAGGCCACCAAGTCCAACCCCCTGCTCGATGCAGGAATACAAGTCAAAGGATATCTGCCAGGTGGTTGTCTAAGTTTGTCTTGAATGTTTCCGGTGTTGGAGCACTCACCACCTCTCAAGATAATTGGTTCCACAGTGGTACTGCTCTAACAGTTAAGAAGTTTTTCCTAATACTCATTCAAAACTTGGCTTCCTGTAACTTGAACCCATTGTTGCATGTCCTGAGAACACCTAGACCACCATCCCTGCTCTTCAGCCTGTTAGGATTGTTTGCTGTTTTTAGTGGTAGAGTGCAGTGATCTAGGTCTGCGCTTCTGGTTACTAAAAGGGAATAATCCATCTGACACTAGCCTTCATTGTGGGAATGTACTATTTATTAGCCTGGAAATTCATTTAGGATTTGTGTAGAGGATAAGATCACTAAACATGGCTCCAGAAGTCCCTAGAGCTGGCTTCTATGTGTGCAAAGTTTGTTTCTGGTTACCTATAAAACCAAAAGCGAAAGGAAGTGAGATCAAAGAGAGGAGGAAATAAGCTTTATAGTACCAACCCACATGTAGATCTAAAAAAGATAAGGGGGCGGGGAAAGTAGGCTGACAAATGGGCTATCTGTTTACCTACTGCCTCCCCCTGCTACATGTGTTGGTCCTCCATTCCAACACAGTTAATGAGTAAATGCTGAGTATGGCTTATGATACACTCCAAGTATATGCTGGGAGAGGCTGAAGCCAAACAGACAATGTGGCCCAGACTCCTCTGTGGCACATCGGGCTATCTTGATTGGGGTTCCATGGAACAGCAGCTGGTTGTGGAAAAGATGCCCTCCAAGTATGAGGGAATCCTACATTACCACTAGGCAAACTAAAGAAGGAAGCCACAGCTAGGATGACATTTCTGAAATCCATCAGTTAGCGAAAAGAACCAAGGTATCTTGAGGGGTGAAAAGCTCACCCGCAAATTATTTCCAGTAGATCAAAAGAGACTGTGGCTCAGTACCAGAGCACATCTTTTGCATGAAGAAAGCCCCAGGTTCAATTTCTGGCACCTCAAGTTAAAAGAATTGAGTAGTAAGTAATGGGAAATTGCCCCTGCCTAAAGACTAGACGAACTGATTGGATAGCTCATTGGATTAGGTATCTGGCTACAGAGCCAGAGGTTAGGAGTTTGATTCCCCACTGTGCCTCCTGGGAGAAGAGCCAGCCTGTGTGGCCTTGGGCAAGCTGCAGAGTCCCAGGGCGTTCCTAGAATAAGTGAATGGCAAACCACTTCTGAGTATTCTCTATCTGGAAAACCCTGAAGAGGGTTGCCATAAATCAGAATTGATTTGATGGCACATGATGATGATGATTATAAAGACAAGACATCTACTGTCAGTTAAGCAGGCAAGGCTTTAAACTAAGTGGACTTGTAGGCTGGCCTCCAAGAAGGCAACACCCTATGGCAGTTTGCCACCCATTCTTTCTCCATGCCAAGTAGGCTCAAGTTTCTTTGCAGGAGGCCCATACAGGGAAGAGTTGGCAGCTCCACTGCTCAGTCCTATAACAGAGTAAAAAGAAGGCTATCCTGTCCCTGGCCTCTTTATAATTGGCATGGCCCTTACTCTTGTACCTATTCTCAGGGTCAGCCTAGGACATTTAACTGCCTGAAGCAGAGCAAGAAATTGTGCCCATTCCCTCAAAGAGCAGGGTGTTGAAAGCCAACAAAGGTATTTTAGTACATGTGGCAGAAAATCCTTTAAGTACTCCTCGACAGACCTGGCAGTTTAAAAAAAAAATTACAATAATAACAACGTCAATAACCATTTTCTGTCCTTTTATCACATCCAAAATCTGCCACAAAATGATGAGGGTTTTTGGCAAATCTAGGAAACAGTTAAGTCTGACTCACATACTGAAGCTGGTGTTTTAAAACAGAAATGGGGACGGGAGGGGAAGTAAGCTTTATTAGTAGTAGTTATTGAAAGCGTCTTTGAGACTGGAGGTGTGAAAAGAGACTTTCCAGGGATTATGACATTTGAGAAGCACAAAGAATCTCAGCCCTTAAACCGCCCTAATAGGTCAGATATGTAAAGACGTTTTAGTGCAAACAGCAATGAATTTTTTGAGGCAGAAAATTCAGCGTGATAAAATAAATTGCCTTGCTGTGTGATGGCACACCACACTGAACTCATTAAAAATACCAATAAGAAAGATATGGACCCCTTATGCAACATTTATAAGGCTGCCTGCAAGAAAGGGTTTGAAGCAAAGCATCAGATGTAATTTGCACCATTTGTTTTTTTTTTTTTTAAAGACGTGTATTTGAAAATCTGATTATTCAAGCCTCATATGAACAAAACACAAGCTATCGTGGAGCACAGGTAAAAATAAGCTTCTAGTGTATATGAATCAGATTCACTTGGAAAAAAATGTTTCACAGTTTTAGCATCTTAAGGAAAACTAATGAGTCTTCAAGCATGTTTTTCTTGTAGCATAAATTAAGCTTGCTGCCAGTGAATCTCAAAGCAACCTCTGGCTTCAGCCTGAAGAACAGTAAGTAATAACTAAAAGTGAAAAAAGCACTACAAAAGTCCTGACATCTATTTCAGTTAGATGAAAATTTTCCAGTGGCGAACAGTCAGAGGTGACCAGTAATGTATTGGTATTTGGGCAGAGAGAGAGAATGTGAGTGAGTGAGTGAGTGAGTGAGAGAGAGAGAGAGAGAACAACTATTTGGCTGTACAAATTCACTTCACTGGCTGATGTAAGAATGGGCAACACACAGGCTGCACAAAGTTCCCCCATCTCTTTTTTCTGATTGCTTCCTTATCCCTCTGCTGAAAAAGAAAATTGCTATTCCCTGAAATGCCCAGGAGTGGTGATTCTTTTTTAAAGAAGTCGCACAGCCTCACCTTCATTGAAAATAACAGTTTTGTTTTGTTTAAGCTGGAGATTTAAATTAAATTTTAAAAAAAAAAATACAGAAGGGAGTGTGACCTCCAGGGTCTAGGTGGTAAAACTGGCCCTGCAGACCTACCTAAGCCCATTCGTACAACTTAGATACATCCACCTCCTCCTCCTTCTAACAAATCACAGTATAAGTAAATGTTTTATTGTAGCATAGGCTGGCTGAATAGCTCAGTGAGTAGAGAGACTAGGAGAGAGTTCAGTTCCTCACTGTGCCTCCATGGAGAAGAGAAGGCTTGGGTAGCCATGAGCAACCTGCACAGTCTCAGAAGAAAAGGGAATGATTAATCATTTTTTAACACTCTCTATCCAGAAAACCCTGAAAAGGGTTGCCGTAAGTTGGAATCCACTTGAATGCAAACTGTTATCATTATTGTTGTCACATTGGAACATCGGTCATATGTCCTGGGGTCACCAAACGCAGGTTAGATCTCGCTTTTGAGCCACATCTATGCATTATGGCTGCAGTGGGCAAGACAAAACCAGACACAAAGAGAGGTGGTGAAGCTTGGCGAAACACAGTCAAAGAACATGATACAGAGAAGAGGGAAGGTGGGGAGATGGGTTTCTTATAAGAATGCCCATATGCAGGTGTTCATGATAGAGTGAACCTGAACCTGTGAGGAAAAAGAAGAGGGCAGCCCTGTTTCCTCTGTCATCACCTTTTTTTTTCTATGGAAACAGGTAGTCTTAACAGAACAGTGCCCTCCATGTGTGCAATTTCTCACTGGAACCAGAAACTCACGTTTTTTCAGAATTTTGGATCATGTGGAGAACTTCCCTGTGCAACAGAGTTTCTTCTTTTTAGACTATCAGTCCTTATGTGAGGATAGAGATGAGAGACAAGGCAGTGCTTGTCTGCTCCCTTTCCTCATTTGCTCATATGGTGTAAACCGCTCAGAGAGTGCTTTAGCACGATGGGGTGGTATAGAAATCAAAACAACAAAAACAACCCTACCGAACACCTTAATAAAGCTTTGTGAGGAGCAGGAAAAACACTAGGTTTTAGCATAAACCCTGCCCTGGCACAGAAGGACACCACCAAATCCTTAGCCCCTTACCCGTGTTTATTTCCAGTTAATCTGTCATGCCAAGGAATCTCTAGAATGCTGCAACTATTGCCCGACAGCATTCACCACTCCTTTACCGTCTTTTTCTTTTTCTTCTTGTTTGCTAATGAGTTTTGGCCAAGGAAAATGGTGCATTGAATCAGCCTGAAAACAGGTTGTGACTGAAACTAAGAAATGCGAGTGCCGGGTGCGACATTGCTCATAGCTTTTTTTGGTAGCTCTGCAGCTTGACAGACTTGATGACCAGCGAGAGCTAATGGGGACTGTTGTGGCCTGGTGAGGGTCACAGTGAGGCGTGACACATGCTTCCCGGGAGCATTTTGGCCTCACAGAGTCTGGTTGGGAGGGCAGAGTAGGGAACAAGGAGTACAATTTTCTCAATGGTGTTGGCAGGCAGAAAAGGAAAACATGCTTACCTGCTTAAAGAAACATCAGCCTGACTGTGCTAGTTGGGAAGAGCAAAGGAGGTGTGCTGGGAATCACACAGAAAGTTTTGGCACAGGCCTGAAGTACTTCCTTCTGAGGCATATGGAGTGTGTGAAGGAGGAGCTGAAGAGGAATGCTGGACTTTTTGGCTCTCTATACATTGTTGATCTTCATCTCTCCTTATCTCTCACCACTGCCCATGCTAGCTAGGGCTGGTGGAAGCTGTGATCCAGCAACACCTAGAGAACAACAGATTCCCATCAATTACTTGCAGTTATCAGCAGCAAGTAATGCAAACTTCAATAGGACTGAGATATTTTTGGATGACCCCAACTCAAATCTCTATACTGGGGGATTTTTTTTGAAAGCATAGTCCAGAACAGTGACTTTTCCATAGTCTAGTGCTAAGATGTCCATGTTCCACCTCCGCAGTGGTGTCAAAGAAATGCACCAGTTGTGTGGATTGGTCCAGACTAAGGTTGATGTTTAGATGAAAGTAATTTAAATCCTGCAATTTCTCTAGGGCTTCGTTTCCATGAGTCCAGATAAAAAAAAATGTCATCAATGGACCTCTATTTGAGTGGTTTTTGGTACAACAGTTAAGAAAGCATTGTTCTAGGACAGATGTAAATCCATTTGCATATTGTGGAGCAATGCAAGTGCCCATGGTGGCCCTGTTGATCTGAGGTAGGTTTTATTGTCAAAGATGAAATAACTGTGCATGAGTTCGAAGTTGCAGAGGGTGGTGACTCTGTGTGCTCCATCCTTATTTTGAATGGTATTCCTGACAGCCTGTAGTCCATCTCTGGGATATCGGTGTAGAGAGCTTCTAGATCCATTGTAGTTAGGATAGTGTTGTCAGGGAGGTCGTGACTTCTGAGCAGATTGAAGTTTATTTAGAAAGTGTGTGGTATCTCTTACGTGGCTGGGTGCACCAGTGGCATATGGTTGAGGATGGAGTCCACACAGCCAGATACTCCAACAGTGACTCTATGAATGCTTCTTATAGAATGGGGCTGGCAGTCCTAATGCTCTCGGTACACAGCCATGATCACCAACAGAAGTAAGCTTTCAGCATAATTTTTTTTCAGTTCACTTTTCATATTACTTTTCATTTAAACAGTCCAAAAGAGTAAACTTTTCTAAGTTCTGTATGCCGACAGATGCATTTACACAGGCAGCCCCCTGTGGCATGTGCATATGTCTGGGTTAGAAGTTCATGTGTATTTTTTTTTAAATAACAGATGGGTTGCTGCATCCATACTCATCAGGGGTTAAACCCATTTGTGAAGCTTCTCTCTTGCTAGGGATGAATCATCTGTGAAAGCACTTCCCCCAAGATGCAGAAAATCAGAATAAAACAATGTGAAAATGAAATTAGTCTAAAAGTGGTGGAGGAAGAGCCATCTATCATAGGCAAGCGCTTTGAATAATGAGACCCTGGAAGCAGCTCGTTGTCTTTGGATAATGACAAAAGGCAAGGAAAGTGAATCCCTGCTGCTCCTCCTCCGTACTGAGTTGGAAAGGGGAAAAGAAACACAGAACATGAAAATGATTATGTGCTTCATCTGGAGGGTAGTTGTGAGCATTTATTTTAAACATACGATTAAATCAAAATTAATCAAAAGCTGAGAGATCCATTTGTCATGCAGAAGGGTTCTCCTACTCAGTTGTTTACACAGCAGACCAACTTTGCTGGAATTATTCTTCCATAAGAATGAGAGAGAAAAACATTTAACTGGATGCACAAGGTAAAGAAATAAAAGGCAGTGGCCATAATGTCGGGCAGGGCTGGGCAGTGTCTGAAGGTCTGGGAGTTGCTTTTGGCCTCTTCTGGCTCCTGGAGGCCCGAATAAACCCTGGAAGGGGGAGACTGTGCCCCAAATAGAAATCATAGTCTTCTGTGGATATGTGTGTGTGTTGTACTGAACTGAACAGGTAATGACTGCATAGATACCCAAGTTTAAGAGGAGGAAAAATAGCTGGCAGGTGGCAGTTTGAGCTTTTCTTACCTTCCTACAGTGGCTCTAATCCAGACTGGGTGCTTCCTTGGGGGAAGAACAAAGGTGAAGCTCAGTGACATGTGTAGCTATAAATAAGAGTTGCTCCATTGTAGGCTTCATGGGATCCAGTAGATCTCTTAATCCACCCCTACTGCCACTATCTGTTTTATCTCTAGCAACATTCCACAACCACTAGTTTGCACATAGCTCTGGCTGGTGGACCTTGGCATTCTAGTAAAATAAATAAATAAAAATAAGAGACACTTCACCAGTCTGATAAGATTCAGGCAGCTCAAACTGCTCTGGCCAAATAGGCTGTGATCCTATATCACATGGATGGGAATAAGCCCCTCTGAACCTAGTGGGACTTATTTACACGTAGAGATTCAAGATGTGAACCTGAGGCAAATGGTATTACAATGTTATATTTTCTTCCAGGAAGCTGGAAGTCATGTGAGGCCACCTATTGTTCACAGTGTAAAACTTGGCATGCCTTCTTCCCCTAAGGCAGGGAAGAAATTTTTTTTTTTTAAAGTGGTTTTTTTGCCCTTTGTTTGTGGGTCATCCATCTGTCTACTAGTCCAAGCCATCTAAAAACAGGGGTCACTATTATCACCACCAAAAGGGGCACACAATTTATTACCATCTTTGACACATTTGCTTATACTGTATATGAGCATTTGAAATTTACTTCCAGGCCCCATAGTTATTCTGGTCTCCAAACCATGGCTAGGAGATTGGCAGCTGGCTTTGTTTTCCTCTCTCCTTCTGTGTGTAAATTTCCCTCATGAACACTAGTTTCCGCAAAGCAGCAACAGAATAGGGCTATTGCTCTCTGGTCCTATTTATAGGCTTCCCATGGGTTTCTGGTTGACCTCTGCAGGCAACAGACACAATACTAAAAAGTCTATGGTTAAGTTATATAACCTCTTTCGGAACTAATCAATCTACAGTATTAGGTCTACATCAAATGCAAAATAGTTAGCTTTTACCAGAGTTTGCAAACTAGCATCAATAGTACACACATGAACTTGCATTATGGTTAATTCTAAAAAGTGAAGTGTGAGGGAATTCATGTTTGAGACTGAATGACCAAGCAGAAAGAAGGAAGAGAGAGGATGTGCTAAATGATCTCCTGGTAACCATAGTTAAAAGATTGGGAATCTTACATCTGCGTGAGACCTATGTGCATTTGTGTCATAATGTTGCCTCAGAACAACACTCAAGAAGGCATTGCAGGATGGTACAAAGCAACATTCAGCTATGAAACCTTTAGCTGTACTGTAGCACCTGAATATTAAACAATTTACCATGCCTTTTGTACAGAGAACACAAATTGAAGATGGGACAGTCCAGTAGCATATGCATGTTATATGTTGCCCAGAAATTGAACCATGTTCCTACATCACGGAAGAATGAATAAATCATTACCTGACCATGGGAGAAGATTGTCACAACTGCATTATTTATCCATGTGACATCTAGGACATCATCAAGCCATAGTTAAAACACTTACATAGCCCAGTGTGGAAGTGTTACATTAAAAAGGAATGCATTACTTGTGAGTAATGAATAATATAATGAATAATTAATGCATTCCTGTCAAGTTTTTTTAATGAAAAAACGGCTGAAAAAACTAACTGCACTGTCCCCTCAAAGTAACATTTCTGCAACATGAATAAATATTGCTCACTGCACAGAAGATCAAACCCTTTATTTACTGTAATACTTAAGAGTAATGAGTTTGGCCCTCATACTTTAAAAAAAGCAATGACGATCTATATTACTTTAACATGGTTGTTTCTTTTGCAGAGCTTTGAATTTTGACTATAAACTTCTAGCTGTGCAGCAGAAATATAGGGACTTAGAATTAGCTTAAAGTCTCCTCAGAGTAGACCACCCTTTTGCTTCTCATCAACTGGCACTTACAGTCTCAATAATGCACTCTGAGACATTGGTAAGAGAAAGAATAAAAGGTTTCATCTACTCACAGTTGAATAGATCAAAACAGCATACTACATATACAAAAAGGACTGCTTACAGACTTTCAGCAATAGGCCTCAACAGATTCACAGCCTGACAACGACTGTCAGCAGACTAAAAAGAGAGGGGGAAAGATACTTAAGCAGAGAAGTGTGGCTCTCTTCAAAATCAGAGGTAGGGAAGGAACAATCCGTTACTGCTCGATTGATTGGCAGTCACCCCATCCCAGAAAGGTCCCTTCCAGCCAAACCCACCAGAGGCAGCATATGAGATTGAAATAACTCCAATAGTTTCCAGGCTCTGGAACAGGTTTAGACTGCAATTGTGTTTGCGAGTTTCTTAGCCCTATAAGCTTGTGCTGTTAAGGCTAGACTTTGTTCTCTCGTGGAGAACTGCCAGAACTTATAAGAGCTTCACAATCACGTTATCCACACAGCAAATACAATAATTTCATGAAATGGATCTTTCTGCTTTCAGGGTAGAATTCATGTTACAATCTTCAACAGAATTAAGCCAACTATATGTGGTGTAAAGAAGTGAGCAACTAAACAGGGGAGACAGCTCAATACTTCTGGTTCCCAGATGGAACATGAGCAGTGTCATAAAACGATGGGATGATAGAACTGTAGAGTTGGAAGGAACCCAAGGGTTATCGAGTCCAGTCCCCTACCAAAGCAGGTAATCTACAGCTAAAACATCCCTGACAGGTGGGTGGCCCTCTAATGTATTTAAAAACCTGCAGTGAAGGGGAGCCCATCACCCTCAGAGGCAGTCCTTTGCACTTTTGAAAAGTTCTTACTGCCAATGCAGTAAGGCAAAATCTCCTCTCCTGTAATGTGGCTGTGGGGTGGAGGAGAAGCACTATTTCTGTACCTTTATATTGCTCTGTGCCATTTGCCTGACACTGGTTATTCTGTATGTGGAAAACTTCAGTCTGTGGACACGATCCTTCCTATGTACACGTCTCATGATTCTGTCTATCCTGTTTCTGTGTCACATGGAGATCATCTGGAAGAAGTTGGCACTGGCATAAATCATCTCCATATGATGAAGCAAGAGATACAAAAGCAGACTGGGAATAAACAATCTGATATTCCTTCAAGAAGGGATGCTGTTGCCCCTCTGTTTCATTTGCTCCAGGAGGTGCCTTCCAATGTGCAACTCTTTTTTGGTGCAAATAGACACACCAGAATAACTACTGACAACAAGCCCAGAGTGTCATCATGCATGCTATAAATATGGCTAGGTAAAGGTAAAGGTTCCCCTTGACATTTAGTCCAGTCGTGTCCGACTCTAGGGGGCGGTGCTCATCCCCGTTTCCAAGCCGAAGAAAATCGTTTGTCCGTAGACAGTTTCCGTGGTCACGTGACCAGTGCGACTAGACACGGAACGCCGTTACCTTCCCACTGTAGTGGTACCTATTTATCTACTCGCATTTGCATGCTTTCGAATTGCTAGGTTGGCGGGAGCTGGGACAAGCGACGGGAGCTCACTCCGTCGCGTGGATTTGAACTCCTGATCTTTCGACCTTGCAGCCCAGAGGCTTTTGCAGTTTAACCCGCAGCGCCACCACGTCCCATCATAAATATGGCTAGCCCCAGGCATTTCACTGCCTCAGGAAGATCAGTAGAGTGTGCCCCCACAAGTCAAAGAGAATGCACCCCATTATCTTAGTACTTGTGGGAGAAAATGGGACAATGGCCTCTCACCCTTCCTGGCAGCAATCACACTAAATTAAATGACTGACCACGTGCAGTTTGCTGTCCCCTCACACCTAGTGGTAGGACCAGCCCTGACTAGAAAGAAAAATACAAGCATTCAATCAAATATTTCTTTCCTTTCCCACTCAGTAAAACATTTGCCGATTTGCCCCTGCTTCTCTGCATCTTGCATGAGAGCTCCGACCAGATTTCTTCCCACGCTTCCCACTCATGCCCTCCAGTTCACAACAAGAGCACATCAACCCCTCCAATCAACACTTTCCTTGAGTCAAGGTGCATTGAGACTCTAAGCAAAACAGGCCTACGTCCTTCTTCCACTCCCGTCTCTTACTCCTCACCCCAGAGGAAACCCATCTGCATTTTGCTAAATAGGCAGGCTAATGTATTTAGTACTTTCTGCACCTCTCAAATTGATTCCAGATTTGTACATTAAGAAATTGCTTTATTTGGCTTGTTTCATTGCCGTGAGGCACTTTTAACATAAGCTCATTACTTTTGGAGGTTCGAATAATTTTGCCTTATTTCTGAGAAAATTTGCAAAGTTAATGTTCCACAACTCAAGGGGGGAAACAGTGCAATTAGCCCTTGCTAACTAATAATACCAGAAAGGTAGCTTGGCTTTGCAAATATGCCAGTAGAGAGTCACTGGATATTTGCCAAGTTTAACAGCCTGGGTTTTAAATTATCCTGACAGGAGAAACCCCACTGAAGACTTGCGGGCTAAAACATGAGAGCCTGGGCTAGAATATTTTGTCTCTAGGTCCCAGTTTGCCATAGGTGCTATTTTTTTTTATGTCAACACAGAGGATCTACACATTAGTCCTCCACACACTACAGTCTTAAGCAGCACAGCCCAACCTACCATCATTGGAGTCCACCTTTCCTGCTATATAAGTAGACATTCAGGCGGCCTTTTAATATAATCTTAATATAATAATAATATAATCTTTAATATAAAGATTAAAGAATATGTGTCCCTAGAGGTCACTGGCTTGCAGCTCCAAACAGCCCAAGCTAGCACAGTCAGTGACAAAGGATGATGGGAGCTGTAGTCTCTTGGCATTGGTAACAATTACAATTATCCTAAATATCTTGTCTACAGAAAATCCTAAATAGAATAGGCTGATATAATTGTTTTAAGCTAGCTCCTAATATACTGCATGAATGCATTAAATATGATTTTAGATGTCCACTTCTGATTATAGCCTATATCACTTATCTGTAAGCTTTATGGACATTATATATACCTTATAGGTCACATCAACAGAAGTGTAGTGCCGAGATCAAGGGCAATAGTAGCACCACTCTGTCCGGCTTTGGCCTGACCTCACCAGGAATACTGTGTCCTATTCTAGGCACCACTGTTTGAGAAGAATACAAGCAAGCTGGAATATGTCCAAAAGAGTGACCAAGATGGTGAGGTTAAGGGTCTGGAGACTACACTTACGACTGAGATGTAGCATGATATCCATCTTCAAACATTTGAAGAATTGCCATGTGGAGGATGGAGTAGGCTTGTTTTCTGTGGTTCCAAAAGGTAGGACCCAAACTGATGGATTCAATATTAGAAGAAAGAAGATTTTGACTAAATATTAGGAAGAGTCTTTTAACAGTAAGTGTTGGACAGTGGAATGGGTTATTTTGGAAGGTGGCAGACTCTCTTTCATTGGAGGTTTTTAAACAGAGCTCAGATGATTCTTTGTCAGAGATATCTGTGAAGATTCTCAATCATCCAGGTGAAGTTATCTGGAAGTTGAGTCATGGAAACTGGACTTCTTTCTTATTAGGTTGAAACGCTTCGCTACTCATCTAAGTAGCTTCTTCAGTCTGAGGAGAGTTGGTAGGTGATCCCTGATATATCCTCCACGTTGGTTTCACTCCCCCTGGTCTGAATAGGCTTGTTAGAAGGACAAAGGACTGGGGGGTGAGTGAAAATCCCACTTCTGCAGTCCTTCTCTACCCATTGTCATGGGTCATTAACAGTCTTTAACAGTGGTCTTTCAGGTGTGTGTGGTCTTAATCTTCCTGGGGAAGGATGAAAGGCTAAAACGTTTCTTAATTTTGTCAGAGATGTTTTGGCAGTGGATTTCTTGCTTGGTCAAGAGTTCTGGCTGTATTGCTCTTGGCAGTCCTTTGAGTTGTACAGTTCTATGATTCTGTACAATACAAGGTACAACAATCTTCATAATCTTCAGGTCCTATCAACATGGTATATAAAAAGATGAAAGGCACATACACCTTTTTATACAAATATCCATATGTGCAACTGAAATGGAGTTGCCTCAACAGCTTCCCATGAATGTGTTCAAATGCTCTATAATCTTCCGTGTGGGAGGTTCCCATGGATTCAGACATACTAACTTCCAACTTGATGCTATCCTTTTCCCATAGCATTCTGCTGGATCCCAGATGGTAAAAATGGGCTGCCATGCTGATAAAAATAGCTAATTGGGAAGCAAGAACATTCTTCATGAAGGAGTGATCTAGTGTCTGTGAAAGAGTCCTTCTATTTATTGTGAAAGAGTCCCCACATTCTAAAAGGTGTGAAAGAAAAGGACTCTTCTTTCATCTTCAGTGCAAAGAGGCTACTATCAAGCCTTTGCTTTAGAGCACTTTGACTTTACCTCAGAAGAAGCTTTGGTAACATGGAACTGATAATGTGAGCTTCTGAATTCAAGCTGATTCAGGACTCATCTGAAGTAAAGTCACTGATGTCACGTCAACAGGACCTCTTTTGTTTTTACTAGTCTATTGCAGCGCAAACAACAAATAATATCACATGATGGCATTTCTCCTTGGTGGGAAAGGTTGTGATCAGGAGTCTTATGTCCTTCCTTGCTCCATTTGCCATTTAGGGCTAACTGCTAATGGGCAACTTCCAGGTCCCCATTCTTCCTTTTCCAGATTTGATACCAAACTTGAACTTGACAGCCTTTCAAACAGAGTGCTATCTTTTGTAAAGTAGGACGAGTTATCAGCTTGGCTGACCAGACAAATAAGTGGCAAATCAAAGTAATGTTTGGACATGTCACAGCAGTTGTTTGAATAAAAACATTCTGGAAATGTTCTCCATTCAGACTTGTTTGAAGAATAAATCATCTGTGCAAAGATCATTCATAAACAACCAAAAAAGACTAAATCTGAAGGGGAGGGGGAAGGGTTATTTGAAAATGGTTGGCCCAGACTCTGCTCCCCCCATTGCTCTGAGAAAGGCAATGTCATGTTCGACGACCCATAGTCAAATGCATTCATACCACCTGTCAGTCTTCAAAAACTGAGGGCCAAATGGTGTTTCCAGTGGAGGTGAGAGAAGAGTCTAGTCCCTAATTTCAAAGCATCATGGATTTTGAAGACAAGGAGGCACCTAGGTTAAGTCTCTTTTTAGTCAATATGGCACCATTTCCCAGTAATTGTGATGAATAAGTCCCTTGCTGAGCCTTCTTTTCACCATGTTGCTTTCTGAAGATCTTCTATCATGGCACAGATTGAAATACAGGAAGTATCTCCTAAAACAAAGATCATCCCATTTGGCCTTAATGTCTTGGTGTGGCTTGACCCATGCATGTTCAGAAGAATGCTTATTTCCCTGGGTTTTGCTCAGATTCTCCTGGCAACTTACAGATCCAGTTCAAATGCTCAGTAGTTTGCATGTGATATTTCAGAGAAGCATGTGGGGGCCCTGGTGGAGATACGCCATTGAGCAGAGTGTCAGACAGGGACATGGGAGAGCTTCGTTGAAAATTGCCATTCATACAGAAATGGGTGAGTTTGGGCCAGTCACACTCCCTCCGCCTAAACTACATCAGAGGGTTGTTGTGGATACAATGGAGGTGGGGGTGGGGAAAGGAGAGCCATTTCACATTGAGTTCATTGGAAGGAAGACAGGTTATGAATTCAACTATAAATAAATTATACCTGCATAGCAGTGTAGCTATGTAATAGTGCAGTAGAGCAAATCAACATTCAGCAAAGCAATTCTAAAAATAGGAGCACCCCAAACCAAAAAATAAAAATGTAACTTTGACACTGGACTTAGGATCAACATCAAATTTGGCACAAATGTAGCAGAAGTCTGCTTTTGCTCCATACCAAATTTGGGGAAGTTTGGGCAAAGAATTTCAAGTTATGATTTCAAAAAAGTAAACCTGCCCCCCCCCATACAGAAACATGTGACCATAAAAGTTCCCAGATTTAAAATAACTCATACAAATTGAAAAAACCAATATTGCTTATCTTGGTCATCTCTCAGTGAGAAGCTTTTAATTAACACACAGAGAGAAATGATACAGAAGGAAAGCTGCAGCATGGAAGTAGATTTAAGAGGATTTCTTTCCTAGTGAAGCAATTTTGAAGCAATTTTCAAAGACAAGGCTTTGCAAGTGCAGTGCAGACGTTAATCACATTAAGCCATGGTTTCCTTCAAGATGAACCACAACCAACCCTGGTTATCTCTGGAGTTAAACTTCTGCCATTTGGTCACAGCCATATTCTAGTGTGTGAATATTTCATATGATCACAGATGACTAGTTAGGACCCAGATGACATCTCCTCCCCACACCTTTTTTTTAAGTGCTTATACAATGGTGGGGAAAGGTAATTGTGCTGAACATGTGAAAGACACAGCCAGTCAGTAGCAGTTAAGGTCATTATAGACTGTGGACTTAATAGCCTCTCACCTGTACCTCTAGCCCTCAAACACACTTTTAGGTGGTTGGGTGTATTAATTCATTTACTTCAAAGCGTGGTAAGCCGACCCTGCTGTTTTGGGACCTGCCATGCATTCTGTTGAATGGTAGTCTAATACTATGTCTCAAAGTGGCACTTGTTTTTACTTTTCTGGTACAAAAAATAGCAATTACAATTTTAAAAAAACATTAGCAATTACAATTTAAAAACACATAATTTGCATGAGGAAAGTCAAAGTTCAGTCCCCAGCATCTCCAGGTAGGTCTAGGAAATACTCTTACCTAAAACCCTGGAGAATCTCTTCAAATCAGTGTTGACAATACTGGACTAGATAGACCTATGGTTTGGCTCAATAAAAGGGAGCTTCCCCTGTTCCTATGCCGTGTGGAGTGCTCCTATTCAGGGTTCCAGCCTATCAAAACCTCTTCCTCCTTCCTGTTCTAAGTGGTGCTACTCTGGTTCGGTGTGCAAGTTGCAGGACCTTGGGTAGCTCCACTGCAGAACATCTCCTCTGAAGACTGCATTGCCAGGGAGGGGCAGAGAAAGTAAATAAGCCAAAGATTAGAGTGTAGCAGAAATGATCTAATTTCCTATCTTAAAAAGAATGTCACAGAGAAATGCCAAAAGATAAAAGCAGCAGGAAACAGATTAAAGGCAAGCAGAAAAGTAACTTTCTTTGATGTATGGATTAATGATATGAGTTTCAGTGGTGTTTAAAATGAAAGCTTTCTAGGAGGCATTCTACCTATTCATTGAAAATGGGGGAAAAGGTCCCCCCCCCAAAAAAAATGACTTCCGTTTTATGTCATATAACACTTAACATCTTCAAAGTAGCCAAAGGTTGTCACAGACATTATCTCAGTTATCTTTCTAAAATTAAACCAAGGAACAGTTCTTCTGGGCTTCCAGTTCACCATCCACTGATCTCCTAATAACTGATGATGAAGTGGGGTGTCTCAGTGAGAGATGGAGAGAAATGTCTGGTGTTTGTGAACTTAGCAGGTCTAAGAATCTACAGCCAGGATGGTCAGCAACTTTGCTGGCTGTTGAATTCTGGGAGGTGAAGTCCAAAAACAACATTGGTGGTATATTTCCATAGAAGTCAACACAAGGAGAAAGTGTAGAAGGGGGGATATTATTTCTAATGACTCACTAAAGATATTGTTTACTCTATAAGTTTCTTTGTTTTGGCTGTGGATCTGGGAAGGGGTTTACATGCATCTATGAAACTGCCTTTGATTACATTTATGTAAATTGAGTTGGGGAATATATTTGTTAGTTACTACATATTGTCAGATAACTGTAGACTTATGGTGATTGGGCATATGTAGCCTTCCAGATGTTTCACAACCAAAACTCCCAGGAGCCCTTGTTAGGTCAGAAAGTCTGACACTTGAACACAGACTTCTGTGTCTTCACAATGGGGAATGTATTGCCCTGCATATGCTCTTGATACAACTCCCATCATCTCACCATTGGCTAATTATCGAGCGCTCAGAAATGGTTTTCCAGTTGCTTCCCCTGGGGACAGTCTGGGACTGCACAGCTTGCCCAAGCCTACACAGAGTGCTTTTCTGGAGGAAACAGTGGGGAATTGAACCCCCAACCTCCAGATACCTAACTCACTAAGCTATTCAGCCAGCTATTTGATCTTTGCCTTGGTTTTTTTCTTTCTTTCTTAAGCACTTAAGAAGAGCCCTGGTGGATCAGATCTAGCTAATGTAGCATTCTGTTCCAACAACTTCCAGCCAGGTCCCCATGTAGAGCCAGAAACAGTACTTGAGAACTATAGCATTTATTTATTTATTTATTTATTTATTTATTTATTTATTTCCTGCCTTTCTCCTGAAAAAGGTTCCAAGGTGGCTTACATCATTATAAAGACAATATTCAGAAGCTAAAAACTGTAAGTATAGCAATATTACAAAAGAATCAAATACCATACTAAAATAGAAAACAAAATCAACACCAAAAACACATACAAACAACAAGGCACAACAATCTATTTCAAGCGCCCTCTCAGACAGCCAGTTACTCAAGGAAAGCTTGCCTGAAGACAAAGGTTTTCACCTGCTTGCAGAAGGCCAGCCTAGCTTCCTGTGTGAGGGAGTTCCACAGTCTGGAAGCAACGACAGAGAAGGCCCTCTCCTGTCTCCCCACCAAGTACACCTGTGAGGGTGGCGGGACCGAGAGAAAGGCCTCCACTGATTATCTTAATGCCCAGGCATTTAGCTTGTCTCCCATAGCAGCCAGAATTTAGTGACATACTAACTCTGATACTTGAGGTAATATTTAGCCATTGTGACTCATAATATGACACCCTGGAACCTTGCTGACACCTGGTTGTTCCCAGGTCTTGTGATATATCATCCCATTATCTTTGTGGCCACAAGGTATGCTGGAAGTTGATTGCCCTTCTCCCATTCATAGCTCAGTACTGAAGCATGTTTTGCCTGCAGAATGTCCCAATTTCAATCCACATGATCTGCAGACAGTATCCTGCCTGATACCCGGAGAGCCATTGTGTTGACAATAGTGTACCAGAATGGACCAATACACACTCAGTATAAAACAGCTTCCTAGGATTCAGTCTTGCTTGGGATCTTGGGGATGGGAACTTTGGTGGTGGACCCTCAGACAATTCCTGTTACCTGGACTCCTCTTCTGCTAAATCTTATTGCCAGAGAGGACTTCTTCGTCCATCCTCCCCTATGTGTTAGGACTGGGCTGTGTGTGGTTTGGATCACCTTCTAGTTAATGGAGCTGGGTAGGAATTTTACCTACAGGCAGCACCTTTGCTGGATTTTTTTTTTTAAAAGCCTCCTTTGTGACAATTCATGATGAGCTTTTTGAAGGATTGTATCATCCCATAAGAGCTGCTCCCAGGCTGCTCCCAGGCTTTGGAAAAGGCACTGCCCTGAGAAGCCAGGTTGGCCCCCTCCCTCTTGTCCTTCCATCTGCCCTTCCATCCCATCCCTCTTGTCCTTTTCAGGCAGGCTTTTAAGCAGTAAACGTCTCAGGAAAGCTTGTTTGTTAACTTACAGATTTTCAAATATTTTGAAACTGTTTCTAAACTTAGTTTTAAATCTTAAAATATGTTTAATTGTTTTTAAAGCAAAGGTGTGCTGTTTATATACTGTCCTATAGTGCTTAAAGCACTCTCTGGGAGGTTTAAAATTTTAATTAGGCAGGCTACACATCCCCACCCCCAAGCGAGCTGGGTATTCAATTTGCCAGCCTTAGAAGGATGGACGGCTGAGTCAACCTTGAGCCAGCTACCTAAATTTGCTGAGATCAGACACAGGTCATGAACAGAGTCATGACTGCAGTAGTGCAGTTTAACTACTGTGCCAGGAGGCTCATTTATATAGTATTTTTAAAACATTTGTTTTATAATTTTAGTTGTTGTAAGCCTACTTGGATCTTTTATGGTGAGTAAGGCAGCATATAAATAAATAAATAAATAAATAAATAAATAAATAAATAAATAAGATTTAATGACTTAATGCCATTGTAAGGCAGTGTGGGCTTTAAAAAGGATCAGTTTTTGAAGAGCCTTGTAAATTTACTTTCTTTGTAAAGTCTTCATAAGGGAATTATATGAGAAGGATCTGTAATCACATGCACAGCTAAGGGGCTCGCATGGTTGCTTCAGTCCCAGGTAGTTGGGAGGGAACCATATTATGGACCCTAATCCCATTGTTTGGTTTGGTTTTGCAGCAAATTGGCTGCAAAAGGTTTTGGCTATTAGTTGGGCAGGCTACTGGTAGGATTTTTGTCCTATCTGGTGCCACATTTCTACAGAAGCTGTAGCTAAAACTGTGGCCATTCTCAGCTTATCACAGGACATGTTGTTGGTTCTGTTCCTCATCTCTTCACCTCTGCCCATTGCTTCTAGAGGTGCAAGGTGTACCATAAACAAATAAATAAATAAATTCCTTTGAAAATATTCCGAGAGAATGGCTATATCATATTATGTTAGCGCATTCTATAGTTTAAATATGTTGCTGACATTATTAGCTGCATGCTGAGTCACACAATTCAATATGCTATTTGCACAGCAACATATGAAGATTTTGGCTGATATTTGTCTAGTAGTAGAATGAAGTGTGTCCAAACTAGCAAGCAAACATTCCAAGATGGTTTGGAAAGTCGTAGGATGATGTGTGTGTTTTTGTACCCGTCACACATCTGGATCAACTGTGAAATAGATTTTCACCAGTAGTTACAACTGGCTAACTATACCTGGAGAATATAAGCTTCATTTAAATATATCAGTACAAACAACAGTGCTATGCAAGGATTGTCAAACAGCACTAGTCTACAGAGATTTTAAAACTCAATAAGAAATATCTATTTTTCCAGCCATGTCTAGGAATGAAAGTGGTCGTGGAGGTAGGGGAAGGAGGGACATTCCATACTGAAGGTGCAAATTATGTATTTAAATTAGTTTAGGAAACAATACATTTCAGTTTCAGACAAAGACAGGAGCCATCTGGTAAGGATTTCCTCCTGTGCCTTTCTATACTCTGGAGAGATGCAATTTTAATGAATTTGGTAAGGCATGGTACAAAAAAATCTACTAATAAACAGCAGAATTTTTTTATGTCAAGCAAGACAAAGACATCTACAGGCAAGATCAGCTGTAGCGAGTGTGAATAAATTTGTTGCTACTGCCGGACAGCTAGAAAAGCAGCTACTCTTGTGGATATTATATAAAGCTTGTTCCAATTTAATTGTAGTCATTCTGGGGCTGCATTGGCACTCAGGTAGTTTGGTTTACCATACTGGAAACAGATCATACACACACACTGTGATTATGTTTTGAATCTATTTGTGCTCTGCATAGAATTATGACACCCACTGCTCTCCATTCATAGAATAAAGGCATTGAAAGTGGGCTATGAGGCCATGAAGTCCAGTGAATTGTCTGTCCCTCTTGACTCCAATTGTGCTAGAGCTGGTATGGCTTTTTTTTTTTGGCCTGTTTTTACACTGGCCACCTTACCAATTTAATCTCCAGTCTCTGCAAACAACAAACAAACAAACAAACAAAAAACAAAAAAAAAACTAGTCCATGACTGTAGCACCATGGCTAAGCCTGCAAATCCTATGCAGTCTTTTGCTAGAGTAATTTGCACTGATTTCTGTAAACATTCACAAGATTGGATTGTGTGAGAAGAAGCTATGAACTAGGAAAACTTCAACTGAAAATCTATCTATCTCTTTTTAAAGCAACCTGTAAATATTTTGCCATGAATTCATGTCAGCGGAATGTAAATAAGGTTGGTCTGCTTACCATTGTTGTAAACAATGCCAAGATGTACATAGAAGACATGAAATATGATGGGCAAATGCTAAATGTTCATGCTACAGTAGATCAACATGTTTTGCCTTTGGACTTTTAAAAAACAATGGCAAACCATGGTATCCGCTCTTGAGCCTTTGAGCCTGTTATCAAAATTATTGCAATTATCGGTGATATCTGCTGTGCTGAAGATCCAATTTAGGTATAAAATATATATGCCCTTGTGGGATTGTACTACTTTAGAAGGCAAGAGGGTGGAGGGAATTATGTGTGAATGCTCCTCTTGCACTAAAAATATCCCTTCTTGGAGGCAGGATGGTTCCAGCACTCTATCCACCACATTGCAATGGCACTCTGATGCACCAGTTCCATCAGCTTATCATTCCTTCCTCTGCCGAACTCATTCTCAGTGAGTAAAGGGCATTATCATTTTATGTCACTGGTTGATCTAACTGCACTGTGAGGGTGGTCTCCATGTGTAAGATGGAACCTCAAAGTTCAGAGAATATAGTTTTCTCAGATCCATGGAGCCAATTCAGGCTGTGCCAGCATTTCATCCCTGGCTTGCTAACCTCTTGCAGTGGTCCTGCTTCCTTGTTTTTAACAGCAGGGCCAACCATACAGCAAGGAATGAAGGGGAGCACATTCTCCCTCACTTTTATCTCCAGACAAACATAACCTTGGCTCATATAACTTCAGCGCATGTTGACTGAATAGGAAGAGAAAAATAGAGAAAGAAGTAAGGCAGCTTGATAAACTTGTGCTTTTCTCATGCCTAGATTCCATACTATTGGATCCACCATTCAGTGCTCTCTAGTGTCTTCTTTAGTAGCACTGGTAACATCAATGTGACAAAAAGCTCAGAAAAGTAACATGGTCCAGAAAAAAAGCAATGCTATATGTGTTGCTCAGGTTGAAACCAAAATCAAAGGTGGGCAAAGAGCATCATTCAGTACACTGTTGGATTTCAACTCCCAGCCTTCCTCATCATTTCCTATGTTGGCAAGGGCTGATGGGAGCTGCAGTCCATCAATGTCTGCAGGCCCACAGTTTGCCCTCTCCTGACTTGAAGACAGGGAGAACAAAAAAGTGCGAGCCGGTGCAAACAGAGATGAAGATCCCATTGGGATGCCTTTTGCATCTTCTCTTGTTGTTCTGAAATTCACGCAGCCTTCACTCTGGCCAAAAACAAAAAAGACAAATATATAAAATATTTTTAAAAAATTAAAAAAGAAAGACTCTGACAGCAACATAGTGGAATTGAGAATCTGAGGTTTTCTCATCGACATATAATGGACCTCCGGGGACCTTCATTTTGGAATTGTGTCTCCTGTTGTGAGAACAATGGACTGGTCAGCAGTTCAGTAATTCAAGGCCAAGCAAGACATTCTCAAAGTTTCCAGAGGAAGTAGTGGGCAAAAGATGTCCCTGTAACAGTTGAAAAGGCTGGTTCAAAGGTAGGCTAAATATAATAATCAAGAGTTAAATACTTGACAAAAGGAGAGCCTATGGTGTGTTTCTGTCAATGAGGGGGGAAAACAGAATTATATCCTCTCAGCTCCCTCATGGTGCCTGCCTTTCAGATCTGAAGAGCTTCTCAACTGCTGGATAGCTCAATGGTTTAGGTATCTGGCTATGGAGCTAGAGGTTGGGAGTTTGATTCTCCACTGTGCCTCCCTGACAGGGTCTGGTCTCAATGCTTCATAGGGTCCTTTCCAGTTCTGCAGTTCTAAGATGACCCCTTCACGGATTGCTGCCTTGTTGTGGCGAAGGGGCTTGAGTAATTCAGAGAAGCTATGGGCTACGCCGTGCAGGGACACCCAAGATGGACAGGTCATAGTGGAGAGTTCTGACTAAACGCGATCCACCTGGAGCAGGAACTGGCAAGCCACTCCAGTATCTTTGCCAAGAAAACCCCATGAACAGAAACAAAAGGCTAAAAGATATGATGCTGGAAGATGGGCCCCTCAGGTCGGAAGGCGTCCAACATGCTACTGAGGAAGAGCGGAAGACAAGTACAAGTAGCTCCAGAGCTAATGAAGCGGTTGGGCCAAAGCCAAAAGGACGCTCAGCTGTGGACGCGCCTGGAAGTGAAAGGAAAGTCCGATGCTGCAAAGAAGAATACTGCATAGGAACCTGGAATGTAAGATCTATGAACCTTGGTAAGTTGGATGTGGTCAAACAGGAGATGGCAAGAATAAACATTGACATCCTGGGCGTCAGTGAACTAAAATGGACGGGAATGGGCAAATTCAATTCAGATGATTACCATATCTACTATTGTGGGCAAGAATCCCGTAGAAGAAATGGAGTAGCCCTCATAGTCAACAAAAGAGTGGGGAAAGCTGTACTGGGATACAATCTCAAAAATGATAGAATGATTTCAATACGAATCCAAGGCAGACCTCTCAACATCACAGTAATCCAAGTTTATGCACCAACCACCGATGCTGAAGAGGCTGAAATTGACCAATTCTATGAAGACTTACAACACCTTCTAGAACTGACACCAAAGAAAGATGTTCTTCTCATTCTAGGGGACTGGAATGCTAAAGTAGGGAGTCAAGAGATAAAAGGAACAACAGGTAAGTTTGGCCTTGGAGTTCAGAACGAAGCAGGGCAAAGGTTAATAGAGTTCTGTCAAGAGAACAAGCTGGTCATCACAAACACTCTTTTCCAACAACACAAGAGCCAACTCTACACATGGACATCACCAAATGGGCAATACCGAAATCAGATTGATTATATTCTCTGCAGCCAAAGATGGAGAAGCTCTATACAGTCAGCAAAAACAAGACCTGGAGCTGATTGTGGCTCTGATCATCAGCTTTTTATAGCAAAATTCAAGCTTAAACTGAAGAAAGTAGGAAAAACCACTGGGCTAGCCAGGTATAATCTAAACCAAATCCCTTATGAGTACACAGTGGAAGTGAAGAACAGATTTAAGGAACTAGATTGGGTGGACAGAGTGCCTGAAGAACTATGGATGGAGGCTCGTAACATTGTACAGGAGGCAGCAACAAAAACCATCCCAAAGAAAAGGAAATGCAAGAAAGCAAAGTGGCTGTCCAATGAGGCCTTACAAATAGCAGAGAAGAGAAGGGAAACCAAATGCAAGGGAGATAGGGAAAGTTACAGAAAATTGAATGCGGACTTCCAAAGAATAGCAAGGAGAGACAAGAGGGCCTTCTTAAATGAACAATGCAAAGATATAGAGGAAAACAATAGAAAGGGAAAAACCAGAGATCTGTTCAAGAAAATTGGAGCCATTAAAGGAACATTTTGTGCAAAGATGGACATGATAAAGGACAAAAATGGTAGGGACCTTACAGAAGCAGAAGACATCAAGAAGAGGTGGCAAGAATACACAGAGGAATTATACCAGAAAGATCTGGATGTCCCGGACAACCCAGATAGTGTGTTTGCTGACCTTGAGCCAGACATCCTGGAGAGCGAAGTCAAGTGGGCCTTAGAAAGCATGGCTAACAACAAGGCCAGTGGAGGAGATGGCATTCCAGTGGAACTATTTAAAATCTTAAAAGATGATGCTGTTAAGGTGCTACACTCAATATGCCAGCAAGTTTGGAAAACTCAGCAGTGGCCAGAGGATTGGAAAAGATCAGTCTACATGCCAATCCCAAAGAAGGGCAGTGCCAAAGAATGCTCCAACTACCGTACAATTGCACTCATTTCACACGCTAGCAAGGTTATGCTCAAAATCCTCCAAGGCAGGCTTCAGCAGTATGTGGACCGAGAACTCCCAGAAGTACAAGCTGGATTTCGAAGGGGCAGAGGAACTAGAGACCAAATTGCTAACATGCGCTGGATTATGGAGAAAGCCAGAGAGTTCCAGAAAAACATCTACTTCTGCTTCATTGACTATGCAAAAGCCTTTGACTGTGTGGACCACAGCAAACTATGGCAAGTTCTTAAAGAAATGGGAGTGCCTGACCACCTTATCCATCTCCTGAGAAATCTATATGTGGGACAGGAAGCAACAGTTAGAACTGGATATGGAACAACTGATTGGTTCAAAATTGGGAAAGGAGTACGACAAGGCTGTATATTGTCCCCCTGCTTATTTAACTTATATGCAGAATACATCATGCGGAAGGCAGGACTGGAGGAATCCGAAGCCGGAATTAAGATTGCCGGAAGAAATATCAACAACCTCAGATATGCAGATGATACCACTCTGATGGCAGAAAGTGAGGAGGAATTAAAGAACCTCTTAATGAGGGTGAAAGAGGAGAGCGCCAAAAATGGTCTGAAACTCAACATCATAAAAACTAAGATCATGGCCATGGGCCCCATCACCTCCTGGCAAATAGAAGGGGAAGATATGGAGGCAGTGACAGAGTTTACCTTCCTGGGCTCCATGATCACTGCAGATGGTGACAGCAGCCACAAAATTAAAAGACGCCTGCTTCTTGGGAGGAAAGCGATGACAAACCTAGACAGCATCTTAAAAAGCAGAGACATCACCTTGCCGACAAAGGTCCGCATAGTCAAAGCGATGGTTTTTCCAGTAGTGATGTATGGAAGTGAGAGCTGGACCATAAAGAAGGCTGACCGCCGAAGAATTGATGCTTTTGAACTGTGGTGCTGGAGGAGGCTCTTGAGAGTCCCCTGGACTGCAAGGAGAACAAACCTATCCATTTTGAAGGAAATCAACCCTGAATGTTCACTGGAAGGACAGATCCTGAAGCTGAGGCTCCAATACTTTGGCCATCTCATGAGAAGAGAAGACTCCCTGGAAAAGACCCTGATGTTGGGAAAGTGTGAAGGCAAGAGGAGAAGGGGACGACAGAGGATGAGATGGTTGGACAGTGTCATCGAAGCAACCAACATGAATTTGACCCAACTTCGGGAGGCAGTGGAAGACAGGAGGGCCTGGCGTGCTCTGGTCCATGGGGTCACGAAGAGTCGGACACGACTAAACGACTAAACAACAACAACAAGATGATTAAATTCTGGTCTGATTCTCTTCCTAGACTTTTGGGTTTTAAAACGGACCTGCTGCCCTAGAACTCTTCTGTTTGTTCTGCTTCTAAAAATTATTTGAGAACAAACAAGACTGAAGTGCACAGCAGTAAGAAATGTACAAGGGTAAGGGAAGTTATGCAATTGCCCAAGATATGGAGGTTCATCCATAAATTAATTAGGGTTTGCAGCAAAAAACCCTGCTCAATCTATGACAAAGCACTACACTAAAGGAGGTGATGGTACTTTTTGTAAGAGATAAGTATCCGAAAAGAGAAGCACTTGAACATTTTTGTTATGCTCTAGGTACTGCCTGCTGCCGTCTCTTCTGGCCCAAGAGTATTACTTTTTAGAAAAGTAATATTTTTCCAGTCTCAAAGTGCCTTGACGACCTAAGTGCATTCAATTGCGTAGAACAAGAGCTATTGTATGCCACTCACCTGTGCTCCATAACAGTACATTTTTGCAAGAGACAAAATGTGAAGAGGGGAGAAGGGTGGAATGGGCATGATCTCTTCTATTATATAAGGTGCATGCCCTTACATAGCCCCATTCTTGTGTAAAGTTGTAGGTCCCCTCTGGTGGAACCAGAATGCTGTGAAGACGTTCGGTCCCTCTGACCAAATCTTGCAGCATCTCAAAGATACCATGGTGTCTCTACTTGGATGTCCTTTCAGGGCTCTTCTAGAGGGGGCATTTATCACTCCCCTTTATGTCAGACGTTCATGGGATTTACTGGCATTTACCAAGAGTTGTGTTCTGACAGTGGTTGATCTAATGCTGAACTGCCATTCTGCCCTGGGAAGGGCCAGAGTGAAAAACCACTCCCCTGCCTGCTCCTGGATGCAATTGTTAGGGTTATTTTAAAAAGGGGGAAGGAATGGGGTGGGAAGGCAAGCTTTTAACTGGGGAGGGTCACACAACAAAGTATCACAAAATACTTTAAAAAATACTTTTGGAAAAAATAAAAATGTGCAGAAATTTATACAACCCTTCTGTTCATACTTGTGCATACCAGCGTAAGGGGAATGATGTCTGGGTGGCAGGAGATTTCCTGTTAAGGTTAATGCTTGATGGGAAACTTAAAGGGGAAGGGAGATGGTTGACCTTTCCAGAAGAGTCTTGAAAGTGTGCAGACTTGTAGGGACATTTCAACAGAGATCACACAGAGGTGCCAGATGTTTTATTGACTGATACATGGCTGCCTTAGCCAATAGGATGAGGGCTGACATGGTGTGAGGGTTCAGGTTCGGGCACCTGTTTTCCTCCAAATAAATCACCAGTCTTACGAGGTTTTAAAATAGGTGTAACATTTATTGCCGTGTTTAACAAGAAACCAGTGTCTGCAAACGCATCCCAACCTTTATCTCCTTCTAACAACGGGTCAGCAAGGGGCTTCCATTCTTCATCTTTGAAAGGGTTTCCCCCTCCAGTGTTCCAACCAGGAACTCCAACCAGGCGGGTTCTTGGGTGGGGGTGTACGTCTGCCAGAGTCCTCTGGGAACCCCCTCATCTGGAATTCCCTCACTCTCCATTCTAGTCTTTCCCTTCTCTCTCTCTCGACCTTCTCCTTCTCTTCTCTTAGCTTCCTCCTCCACTATCTGGTCTCTTTCTCACCCCAATATGATGGTTTGGGGGTGAGTTCCCTCCTTCTCCGGCAATCTGCTTCCTCTTTAGGTATCCAAAGTCTCTCCCACTTTCCAGTCCATGGATCTTGCATCCAGATCCACTCCCCACCTGGTGACAAATCCCCTTCTCTCCCTTTTATATCTGCCACCCCTGCTTCTACTTCCACCCTCGGCTTCCGTTCCCTTCCCGCCAAATCCTTCCCGGTCTCTCTGACCATTAGTCGTTTTAAATCTTCCTGTACTCTCCCCGGGTTTGACTCCGGTGGTCCTATCTCCTCGGGAGGGAAAACAGGCAGGGTCTGGATTTCCTTCTCTGCTGTGGACGGGAGGGACGGCACTCTGGTGAGAGGAACTTTACTCTCACCTCCAATCTTACACATGGCAATACCGGTTCATATAAGTGACACATTTGCATAAACATAGCTGGGTTGTTAGCAAGTATTTCAAGTGCACTATGAGCCTCCAGGGTCCACATCACAGAGGCCATCATTTGTAGGAAGGAACCCAGTGCCAGAGCTTGAAAAAGTTTGTTTGTTTGTTTGTTTGTTTGTTGAGAAACCTTTTAAAGCCCTGCAGTGGTAACAGGAGATGTTAGGCAAAAGAAAAAAAGAAAAGAAAAAGGAAGATTGCAGAATGTTTTGTTTGCCTTCAAAATCTTTGATACCTGTTTTTTCCCCCTCTGTATTTAAACTGCAAAATGGGTCACTGTGACTTACTGTATGTATTACAAGAGGCATCCCATTCTCCTTAAACCCAATCTTTCTTTCTTTCTTTTTTGCATTCAACACAAAGAAAATGGAAAGGATGTAATTGTTGAGACAGATTTGCTGGGGTAAGCAACTGTGAGTCTCCAGATGTTGCTACAATTCCCATCATTCTTTGCTCTTGGTTTTGCTGGCTAGAGCTCATGAGAATTGCAATCCAGTAAGCTGGCTGGATAGCTCAGTGCATTAGGTATCTGACTGTGGAGCTAGAGGTTGGGAGTTTGATTCTCCACTGTGATTTCCAACAGAAGAGCCAGCCCGTGTGGCACTGGGCAAGCTGCACAGTCCTATGGTGCCTCCAGAAGAAGGGAATGGTAAACCATTTCTGAGTATTCTCTACCTAGAAAATCCCAAAAAGGGTTGCCATAAGTCAGAACTGACTTGATAGCACATGATAATTATGGTTAACTTATAGAAGGGCACTGTTGACTATCACAGTTAGAAGGAAAAGGTGTTTTACTAATCTTTTGATTATTTTTCTTGAGAGATCTCAAAATCCCAAACAATCTAAGGATGTAAGGTCAATGATATGAATGAGAGAAAGGTTAAGAGAAAAATGTAGTCAATACTGCAGATGCTAGAAATCAAATCAGAATTGGGGCTGACCCTACCCTTAGACAAAGGAAGCCAACTGGTGTTGGAGGAGAGAGCTGTGTGATATAGGAACAGGCCTGCATCCTTTAAGCTAGCTTGCTCTTATAGTCAGCAGTGGAGAAAGACTCAACTGCCAATCCAGTCAGTGTTTCTACATGGCATAGGAGGGGCAGCCATCTTGTTGTTTACCTCAGGCACCAAAATATTAATCTCATATAAACTGGAAAATGCAAGACAGCAGATGAGGATAGCCAAAAAAACCACAACAAAAACAACAACAAAAAAACAGGAAACAATGAAACTCAAAGAGAAGTAAAGGCAGTGAGTGACTCAGGATGTAGGTGGTAAATGGGTTTTATCCACTTTGAAAAGCCCCATGGGTTTCTGCTGATCTGTTGAAGCAGGCCATAAAAGAAATTGGCTGCAACACATAGAGCTTTTTAAAGCAAATAAAATCTATGTTTTCCTACATCTTGAGACATTGTCTCTCATTCTAATTGAGAGGATGGGGACATGGAGAAAGGAAGAGGGAAGAGATAGTGAAAGGCTGAATCAAGCACAAACGGTTAAAGAGAAAGCAGGCAGGAGAACTGGACTGGAGCTTGCTCTCCTTTTCAGTTCCAAAGCTTGTCTTGAATTTAACTGCTGCTGAGAAGTCATTGGTGCAGAAAAGCCTATCTATACTGCTGGGTGAACTGGTCTGAAAAAATTACCAAGGAAAGAAATACAACATTTCTCCCCAGTAAGGGCTGGCTGAGATATTTTCCCGTCTGAGGGTCAGCAGTGAACAGCATCCCCACTCATCCTGAGATCCAAAATCAGCCATACAACATATAAGGCAAATAGTCTTGCAAGCATCAGTCCACATCCCTGGCAGTAAACTAACTAACAAATAAATAAGAATTTGCTGCTGCTTCATGACACCTTGTGGTGGAGCCAAGGGGAATACTACACCTCGGTTATCCCATGCAACTTCCACAGCATCTCACCCATGGGCTCTTCCACTCTGTTACTAGCATCTGAGGTTGCTGGCCAAGGGGAAGGGGCCCGCTCAGCCTAGGACCACACCTGGAGAAGACCCTTCCCCAAAGTTAGCAACCTCCTTGGAAACAGGTGACATGGAAGACGGGCTGCCTACCACCAGTTGTGAGGGTCACCTGAGCAGGCTCAGGCCAGTAGGGAGGATCATCAGTGCCAGTAATGAGAGGTGCCTGACCAGGAGAGACAAAGGCACAGCCAAGGCCTTAAAACTGGGGGAACTTCTGGGGAGGTGATTGGTTGAGGAGTCAGACAGTGAAATAGACGAGGAAGACAAGCGGGTGGAGGTTCCAAACCAGAATGTCCTGTGACCAATGACAATGGGGGCCTTTTGGGTGATGACCAGTTGTCCTCTCCAGCAGGACACCCATCTTGGAGGAACCCTACCATGCCTGACACTGACATAGAAATGAAGGTGGAGAAGGAAGAGGCAGGTGTAGCAACTCCTGCAGCAGGCAGGTATGATCCCAGATCACTGGGCCCGGCCAATGAAGCCCCAAAGTGTCAGATCTTGAACCTAGTAGTGACCCTGAGTGAATCAAACTAGAGGCACAGTTTGTGGGAGGGTAATGTAAAAACTCCCCTCTTCAAGATGCTGATTTTTCACTAATGGGGTTTCAGGGAGTTGGGGGCAGGATTGAAGAAGATGCAGAGATATTTTATCTTTCTCTTCTCTAATGAAAAAGCAGCTTGCATAAGATGAGCACGGGATGAAAATGACCAGAGGGAAAAGGGTTAAGTAGCCACAGCCTGTTGTTGCTAAATTAAGCTAAGCTAAGCTACTGCACTCATAACCTATTTGGGGATGTCCTATTGACCTCTGGTGAGCTTCTGCGGGGACAAAATGCTGGACTCAATAGGCCTTTGGTCTGATCTGACAGCGCTTTTCTTATATTCTTTTAAAAAGCACAGTCCAATCCCAATACTGATGAACGTGTGTTTGGAACCCTTTGTTGTTCAGTCTAGAATTCTATGAGACACATGGGCAACTTGTGGTCTTCCAGATGTTGTTGGCATACATGCCACCCAGCAGTTCTGGCCAGACTAGGCAACAGGAGAAGCTCAAAGGGGCTGAAGTCCAACAAAAGCAGGACAGCCACAAGTTGCCCACCTGTGTCTTACCCCTCCTGCTCTGCTGACGTGTGGGCCATTCATGCCAACAGGAAGACACAAGAGGGGGTGCCTCCCTTTTTAAAAAATCATATTTATAAAAGGGCCCAAGAGCTGTTTGTCAAAGGAAGAAGGCTTTGTGCTGTACTTTGTGCAGTGTGTCAGGTGTTTTAGACTTCAGCCGGAAAGATTTAGATCTGCAACTTTGCATGGCCTGCGAAATGCACTGGCTGGCCTGGGACAAATAGTTTGTTCAGTCTCATTTATTTCACAAGGTTAGAGTGAGGTCAAAACATGGGCAATCATGTTTGCCAGCATGACGAAATGATGACTGTGCCAGCACTAGAGGAAGATGGTGATGCTGAATATTATGCAAGGTAAAGCAATCAAGAAAAAAGGCTTCTCCTGTTTGGACAAATATCTAGCACTATAATGGAGAACAAACTAGGAAGCGGTGGATGACTGCTGATATGTTTCCCAGAAGAACTGCATATGCCTGAACTTTAAAATTGTGTGACACCTAATCTAAACTACTTAGAAAAAGCATGTTTATTTCTGACATTTCACAATGTCCAATCTGTGTATTTAATCTTCATAGGTCACAAAAGCCCTACCTCCCCAAACCTGTTATTATGAGGGTTTCAGAACTTGATGTACATAAATTATGTATATGACGTTTTGAAATATTATGTGAGTCAAAACTTGGCAAAGAACGTAACAAGATCCAGCACTTGCTAGCGCAGAGTTGGAACTGAGGTATTGTGCTTTCTGACACCTAGGTTTAGAAGATCAGCAGGATCAGTGGTGGGAGGAAAAAGCCAAAAAAAGAATGTGGGGGGCGGGGAAAGCTGATTCACTTCATTGTGATGGACAGTTGCGCCAAAGGAAAATACCACCCTTATGAGTAGAGACAGTCCAGGGCTAACTGCCAGAACTATAATCTTACAAGGCACTCAGCTCTCATTCCACAGGGAACTGTCTGAAAGGATAGTGTTTCATATTTGTTTCTGATGCCCAAACATCACTTGAACATTGTTGTTCTTGTTGTATAAAGTGCCATACTCACTGTCAGCCCAGTGTTGTGCTTCACAGTGATGAAATAACTGGGATGGCCATCCATTATCACAGATTTTGCTAAAGTCCACAGATTCTGTCTCTTTAATGCATGTGTTCAGCGTGTGTGCACATATGCCGTCAAGTCAGTTCCGACTTATGATGACCCTTTTCAGAGTTTTCTAGGGATAGAGTACTCAGAGGTGGTTTACCCTTCCCTTCTTCTGGGGGCACCCAGAGACTGTACAGCTTGCTCAAGGCCACACAGGCTGGCTGTTCTCCCAGGAGGCTCAGTGGGGAATCAAACTCCCAGCCTCAGGCTCTGCAGTCAGATATCGAAACCACTGTGCTATCCAGCCAGTTCTCTTTAACATAGGGATGGGCATAGTGTACCCCTGAGATCATATGTATGCGCCCTCAAGGCAACCTCGTTGGCCACTTATCCCCCCAAGGCCCTCTTCTTCAAGCAAAAAAGGAAAAGGAGGAGGAGGAGGAGAAAGAAAGAAAAAAGGGAGGAGAAAAAAGAAGAAGTGTAGCTCAGCTCTCAGAAGCCTCTAGGGTCCAATGGGTACCCACAAATACCTGCTTTTCAAAATGGGACTTTTACCCTTTCAAGTTGCAATGTTATAGGGCTTTTGGCATTTTGCATGGCCTGTGTGGCTCTCATAGGTTTCTGGGGACAAAAAAGTCATCCTTAGACCTATCAAAATTGCCCACCCCAGCTTTAATGGAAAATCCCTACCATGTTTGTATCACTCATTGCCTTTCTCCCATGACATGGCACCCAAAATCATATTTCCACTAGCTGGTGAGATACTAGGAGGGTGTAGGAGATACTAAGAGGGGTGCAGAAATAGGAGTTGACCCGGGCTAACCCTCAGAGGCCTTGTGTCTGGGAGAAAGGCCCCGAGAATTCCTTTCCTTGCCAGATTGAAAATAACCGGCTTGGCAGCTGGCTCTTTCTGCAACACTGGCTATTTATTGTGGGTTATCTCCATACCCCTCTGCATAGACAAATTGGAAAAGGCATCTACATACTAACTGCTTTGTTGCAGTCTTTTAAAAGTAGAGCTAGAGATTCATTTCAAATGTGTAGCAGGATTTGAACTGAGGTCTCCCTGCACCAAATCCAAGATCTGATTTCTCTCCTTCCGCTGACCGTGACCCAAAGAGTTTCCGGACCCTGACCTTGACCCATTCTAGCCTTTACTTCCCCTGCCTCTGCTAGGCCACCTGGGCAGTGCCCTGAAGAGAAATGCTGGTGTGCAAGCCCTTCATCCCCAGAGTCCCAAGAAGAGCCCAAAAGCTCAGGCTGGTGGGTTGACCCATATCAACAAACCAGATCTAGCAGTTCTCCTCTCCACCAGTATTTTGTGAAGCGAGCGGATTTTACCAAGGCAAACAAGACCAACCCACCCTGCAAGACCTTGCATGACAGCTGGGACAGCTTAGGAAAATATCTTGTTGCTGAGAAAATGTGCCTCCCTCCATTCATTGTGTGGATTGCAGTTAAGCTTAGAGAGAACAAAGAAGTCTGACAGAGAGATGGGGGGGGGGGCAGTTATTAAGTTGGACTACTACTCCCAGAATCCCCAAGCTAGCACGACTATTGATCATCATTATCTCTCCTAATCAAAACATCTTGCTGTTTTGACCCTATGAGCTCCAAGTCCCCTACTGATGGACCTCCAGGCACACCATTGCCAGTTTTTAGCGGTATGGAGAAAAACAGGCAGTTGTGTAGGTGAGTTCTCCCAACACCTTTGTAGATCGGAGCAGCTCAGCTGCTTTTGAAGAGCTGACTTATTGAGATTTCTCTTCCCAGCCAATTCAATTGGGTAAAAGCTTTTATGTCCAGTTCAGTACATCATCGCCAGGGAACATCCTTTAATGACACTTATAAATGAGAATACAAGGCAGCTTGAGACTTGAGATTTCAGTTTTCCAGAGTGGTACAGTGCCGCACTTTTTCATTACCTCTGAAAACATCTGTTGTCGCAGAAGCATCTTCTCACAATCCATCATGCAAATTGCATGAAACTCAGGGTGGGTTGAGGGATGAGAAGGGAGTGTTTGAGAGAACAAGAGGCTTACTGTGGTACAAATGGGTGCGAAGCACATGACAGTGTACCTCCCTCCTGCACAAACTCTGAGGCTTCCTTTGCTGCTTCTTAATAGATATTGGAAATCAATAAAGATAAGAATTTGCATCTCAGAGCATGCAGCAAAAATTAGGACAGATTAAATACTATGGCAACTGTATTAGATATTCACTGTCAGTGCACTTCCTCTCTAAGGCAAAGGGAGACTGAATGGGTCTAGTGTCATTCACTCTTCTATGTTCATTGGTTGAGCACAGATAAAATTCTTGGATTCTTTCAGGCTTAAAAACAGGACCATTGCCAGGCATTTTTAAAGTTCTTTTGTCAGGGCTTTTGTTTTGTTGCAGTTTGCCTTGCTCCCTGTGCTGGAGTTGTCACCGTTAAATTTGGAGTATCTTCTATTGACTACATGGCACACAGCTAATTGTGTGTAGGCCTGGACCTTTTTCATGGACATCTGTTGCATTTTTTCAGCCAGCAAAGCTAGTGTTTTGGGTTCTCCCCCCCCCCCCCCCAGCAATTCCACTCACATTGTTTTCTGGCATGAGCAATTGCTTATATCTGCCCAAAGGAGGCAGGGAGATGTCCTCAGTGATGTTACCAGTGATATCTTTAGTGGAGCGTGGTGGGATGTGGCAGTAGCTTTAAAAAAATTTTTTTTTAAAATGGTTCTGTGTGATGCAGTGCTACATCAGTGGTTTCCAAACTTAGGTAACCCAAGTCCTCTCGGAATGCAACTCCCAGAAGCCTTCACCACTAGGTGTGCTGGCCAGGGTTTCTGGGAACTGCAGTCTAAGAACATCTGGGTTACTCAAGGCTGGTAACCCCTGGTGCTACATCTTATAAGTGCTGCAGTCCTGCCTTGTGGGTGATCATGGACCAAAGGAAGGCTAATTGCCTTAGAGAAAGAACAAAGGAGTCGACAACGGATGTCCAAGCCAGTGGAGCCTACAGGCAATGCCCTGAGAGCTCTTTTATTTACTTAGCATGATTTACATAGTATGTTGTGAGAGAGACAGATAGGATACTAGTTACCTAATTGTAACCAGGATTGGCTGAAACCCTTTGATCTTATGCTCTACCTCTAAGCAAAAGGGCAGAATGAGGGGTTACCCCGCCTGCTGGCAGCTGCCGCTTCCTGCCAGGAGTGTATGCACGTCACTGGAACAGAATGCAGCTACAACCTTTAAGCAGAAGTTTCCCACACTGCCTTGCTAAACCCCCTGAAACTTGTTGGAGTGGCAGGTCACACGGGCTGTGCTTTGGCTCTTCCTACTGCCATTAGCACTGCTATCTGTGAAGTATGTTCTTTATGTGTCCCAGGGAAATATGTTGGTGGGGGGCGATTGCAAAGGGCTCATGTCAGCAATTGCACCTTCTCTCCCTGCTGAGAAGCCCTCAGAGGATGACAGATGACAAAACGAGCAGATTGGCGTGCTGCTGTGAGTGTGAGGAGACAGCAGAGAAGAGTGAAGGAGGGTTCAATGCTACCGCCCATTGATGAATGGCATGACATGCTGGCTGTCAGTCTCTTCTCTCCCCACAATCTAATACAACCTAAAATTGTAGCATGGGAATGAAACAAGTTACAGGATGAGGAAGAGGGAGGAGGAGGAAGGTGCAGGCAGACACTGAGGAGAAATGAAAGCTTGTAGTTGACATCACCTCGTTTCTGACAAGGTATCATTTTCAGGACTATATCAGCTGTCAACATGTTTTAATAGGGAAGACATTGAAGTACAGTAGGACCCACCCCATCTTGATTTGGTGCCAAAATGATGCCAATGTTGGCATCAATCAATCCTAAGAGAGGGCATTCCACAGTTGGGGTGCTATGGCAGAAAAAGCTCTCTCCCATGTCTCCACATAATGAGCTGTTCTCAATAGAGGACCTCCCCAACAGATCTTAGTATTTGGCAGGTTTATATCGCCAAACCACAAAGACTCTGTCTTGTTGGGATTCAGGTTCTGTTTATTGGCCCTCATTCAGCCCATTACAGCCTTCAAGCATTGGCCCAGCACCTGGCACAGCTTTAGCCAACCTGGATGATAGGAAGAAATAGAGATGAGTGTCAACAGCATATTGATGGCACTGAATCCCCAAACACTTGATGATCTCCCCCGCACTTTCATATAGATATTAAACAGCATGGGAGATAAAATGTAACACTGTGGTACCCCACAGTTTAACCACCATGGGGCTGGGCAAAGGCTACTCTTTGAAACCAGTTCTGAAAAAAGGAATGGAATCACTGTAGCACAGTGCCTTCCACTCCAATTCTATGGAGCCTGTCCAAGAGGATATCATGATCAATGGTATCAAAAGCCACCAAGAGGTCCAGTGGAATCCACAGGGCCACACTCCCCCATCTTTAGCCCAAAGCAGGCCATAGATTAGGGCAGTTAAGGTTGTTTCAGTAACAAATCCTGGTCTGAAACCAAACTAAAATGGATTCATAATCCATTTCCTCCAAGAACGTCTGAAACTGCCCAGTCACTACACATTCAAGCACCTGATCCAAAAAAGGGGATATTTGCAATGGGACAGTAGTTATCAAATACCACTGGATCCAGAGAAGTCCTCTTGAAGGGAGAGTGTGCCACTGCCTCTTTCCAGGCAGATGTCACTAGCCCATGCTGTAACTAGGCATTTATTTCCTCCTGGACCCACCCTGTCAACTCACCCCTGCAAGATTGTATCAAGCGCAATGGGCAAGTGTTAAGTATACATGTGGCAGGACAGACCGATTCAAGGCTCTTGTCCACCACGTAAGCAGGCCTCAACAACTGAAACTGATCACAAAAAACCATAACTGGATGGTGTACTGGACACCTCCCTAGACACTGCAAAATGTGTGGCACCAAGTTCCAGGCAAATATGAGTGGCTTTCTCCTTGAAGTGCCTGGCAAACTTCTTCCAACATGTAAGTGAGGGTTCCAGTCCTAGCCAAGCAGCTGGCTAGTAGTGGTTGTGTACACAACACAATCTTCTTCCAAACACTGGCTACAAACAGTAGAAAATGTAAGGGTTCATTGGAAAAGGCACCGGGACCCAGTCCAGAGCAAGACCACAGGAACAAGTTAGAAACAACCCCACAGCCCAAGCAGAGACAAACCAGCTAGGGTTTTGAGTCCAAACAGCAGTCAAATAGAAGGATGACACGAACTGTAGTCAAACAGGCCAGGAGGAACAGTATCAAGGCAGCAGGGTCCAGGGACAGAAGGCAGGAACAACTGGGTAAGCAGACACAGCAGGAACCACCAGGCAAGGCAGGAACAAGAAGGAGGCAAGGCTAACACCACACCACAGCCGGAGACCTTCATTGCTGAGGCAAAGGTCTGTAGGGAAAGCCTGTTCTCATATAGCCCAGTCCTCAGCTTCCACAGGTGGCACTCCTGAGGAGCTGGGCAACAGCTGCAGGGAAAGGGCCCAGTCCTGCAATCTCTAGAGCAGTTCTTTCCAGAGGGATGGGGCCGATCCTGCATGCACGAAGGTTGCATGGTTCCGGCATGGCCCCAGTCTGGACAGAAAAGAGCATGTGGCAGCGTTAATAAGGCCAGACCCTTTGAGCATAAAGTAACTAAAAAGTTTTTGTTGCATCACCAACCAACCCCCTCCCCTCCTAAAAATCAAGGCAATTTGGTGATGTCTGGGATTCATGAGGAAGATTCTGATCAAGTCTGATTATAAGACTGGTTATAAGAACATAAGAAGAGCTTTACTGAATCAGATCAAAGATGCATCTTCATTTGGTAGACATGAGACCTCTCTTGGAAGCTCATGGGGAAATTCTTTTCTTAGCTGCTCACATATCCCTCTGAAACTAGTTTAGCTTTGTAGTGTAGCAAGGCATTTCTAGAAATTATGTCTTGCCTACTCGCAGAATTTGGGAATGCTACAGTTCTTTGAATATCAAAACCTTTCTTGTTAAATGAGGGTTCCACCTGTGTTTCATGCAAGGCCATACCAAAACATTTTGCTGCTGGAGGTGACTGGCAAGAAAGTGACCTCACAGAATTTTCTATATAGCCGTCAATCAAACTGACAACTGAATCCTAATTCAAGATTGGTGAGGGAGAGCACACTCAGGTGTAACTTGGGGCAGCATATTAGCATAAGAGATACAGGAGAGACCACACAATACACATTGTTCTGTCCTCCAATACTGCCTCTCCTTTTCTCTGCCCCTCAGCCCCTGCTGAGGCACCCACTTCACTCCTATACATGATGGAGTCATGAGGTCCTCAACACATCTTCTCCACCTGTGTGTGTCAACACCTAAATGGAATCACCCCACACACCCTTGTACCAAGTTTGGGGCTGCTGTTTAAACTTGTAAAAAGAGTCTCTTTCTCTTTAACATTCCCTATCGCCATCATAGGCATATACCCAGTGTTCTCTTTTACACTGCTGTTTAATTATGCCACGGCTAAGAGCTGTTGCCCTTTTTCAAAGTAAAAATGTTTTTGGTGAAACTCAATTTTGTTTACTTTGGTGACAGAATGTAAATCATGTGTCATAGCTCTGACCAGCAGTAATAAAATTGTGACTGCTATCTATACAAATAATAAACAGTTTGTGAACCAAAAGAGTTTTATTTAACCCTCCCCCACAAATGAATAGATTCAGTGAACAGATAAAAACTTAATATAAGAAACAATGTTTCAGTTGTCATTGTCTTCAGTATATAATTATAAGCTTTTACTTTACTTTAAAAATAACTTTACATATTGTTCCTTTCTTACGGATGCATATTTGCTTTGACACATGCACTAACAAGACCACATTCATAGTTCTTCACAGATAGGCTACTCATTCTAGCCTCCGGACTCTAACTGATAGCACTAACAGTGCTAACTAATCCACAGCTCTTATTGGCTGATCCTTTCTCTCACACACCCTTATATACAGATCACAGAACCTTTCCAGCAGGAACCACACAGGTCAATCAGCCCACCGGTCCATTCATAAACATTCTTTCACATTGTTTAACTGTCATTTCTGTCACACATCCCACACACAACTGCCAATCAATACCAGCTACTACTGTGCAAACAAATACAAATCTACTCTCAAAAGGAGTTGTTAATGGATGAATAATAATGTTCCACGTTAAATAATACTCTTATTGGGTCAGTAATAAGTTACAAACTGATCACTTCCCAAGTGATCATTTTCCTTCCACTCACTGGGTATCACTAAATTTCCAAGCAGTGCAGAAGTTACCTGGGTGGGTGCTGAGGGAGGTGTGGCCCTGTCCTTAATATGCCCACCTGGTTATTCCATCCAACATCAAGGGAGACTGGAGGGATGGGGGAATAGCCATTGTTTATAAAAACACCTTAGGGGCTGTCAGGCTCTGGCAATTCCAGGCCTGGAGGCCCTCAATGTGTCTTTGGGGCAAGGGATAGATTGGGGATTGTGCTGGTTTATTGTGCTCTCTGCGAACCAGCACTCTCCTTTCCGGAGCTGGCAAACTTCATCTTGGCGGCACGGTTGAAGTATCCCAGGCTCTTGGTTCTGGGTGACTTCAACACCCATGCTGAGACTGAAGTTTTGGGGCCGGCCCTTGAGTTCTTGGAAATTATGGCTTCCTTGGACAACAGCCCCAATTTGTCAACAGCCCCACCCACATGGCCAGCCACATGCTGGACCTGGTTTTGTCAACAGGGCAGGGGGAGGGTGGTCTGAGGGCGACTGATCTGGTATCTGTCCCCTTATCATGGTCAGACCACATCTGATAAAATTCACCCTCTCAGTGGCTCTCCCCCCCCCCCCCCCATGGTGATGGGACCCAATAAGATGGCCTGCCCTTGCAGGCTACTGGATCCAAATGGTTTCCAGGATGTGATGGGAGAGATACTGGCTGATCTGGTTGGTGCTCCTGTTGAAGCTCCGGTCTCTGGATGGTATGTCGCAGCAACCTGGACAGTTGACATGATTGCACCCAAACACCCTATCTCCTGCCGAGCCCACTCTGCCCCATGGTCCTCTCAAGTACTATGGTCGATGAAGCAAAATAGGGGAAGGCTAGAGAGTATTTGGAGGTGGACCCCGACGGATCTTAAACTAAGAGCTGCAAATATTGTGACCAACGTCTACTCAGAAGCAGTGAAAGCTGCTCAAATATCTTTTTACACTGCCCAGATAAGCGAGGTGCAAAACCATCAAGTGGAATTACTCCTCTGTGTTCATTGTTTATTCAGGACTGGTCAAGGTGATGAGTCTCCCAGTAGTCTCACCTGTGACCAGTTTGCAGCATTTTTAAAAAACAAAGTGGAGGCCATCTGCCAGGACCAAGACCACCATATTTTGGCAGTAGATAAGGTTGAGATGTCCACTGCACCAGCTTGTCCGGTTATATTACATCCGTTTCAGTCTGTTTCATCATCTGAGGTTGACAAGGTGCTAGATTGCTGCAGGGCCACCACAATCTCCCTAGATCCTTGCCCGGCCTGGCTTTAAGAGCTGCCAGGCTGATAACAATAGAATGGGCCACTTCTGTCATTAATGAGTCTCTCCTTGAGGGTTGGGTCCCCCAAGTCCTCAAGGAGACATTTATCAGGCCCATCCGGAAACCCCCGAACTCAGCAGCTGATGACTGTAACAACTATTGTCCAGTTACCAACGTCTTTTTTTAAAATAAGCTAGTGGAGAGGGTGGTGGCTGACCAGCTTCAGGCACTCTTGGATGAAACCAATGTCCTTGATCCATCCAGTCTAGGTTTAGGCCACATCATGGCATGAAGACGGCATTGGTCGCTCTGCATTATGACCTTCTGAGAGAGGCCAACAGGGGTAAAATGTCCCTGCCGGTCCTCCTCAATCACTCAGCAGTCTTCGATACCATCGATCATGGTATCCTCCTGGGGAGGCTCTCTGGGTTGGGGATTGGTGGCCTGGTTTTGTCCTCCGGTCCTTTCTGGAGGACTGACCCCAGAGACTGCAACTTGGGGAGATGGTCTCCACCCCTTGGACTCTTGATTGTGGAGTTCCTCGTGGGTCAATAATCTCCCTGTTCCTGTTTAATAACTATATGAGGCTGCTAGGGGAACTCAACTAGAGATTCAGAGTGGTGTGTCACTTATATGCTGATGACATGCAACTCTATCTTTCATTCTACCCTTCTGCAGTGGATGTCGTCCCGTCCTTTGAGAGCTACCTGGTTGCTGTACTGGAGTGGATGGGGGTGAACAGATTGAGGCTGAACCCAGACATGATGTCCCTACCTTGACACCAGGTCCCTCACCACATTGGTCCATGCACTGGTAATCTCAAGATTAGACTACTGCAACGCTCTCTAAATGGGGCTGCCTATGAGGCTGTCACAGAAACTTCAACAGGTCCAGAACATGGTGACCAGATGATTGAGTGGAGTGAATAAATAACAACATATCACTCTAATTCTGGTTGCCCTACACTGTTTACCTGTCAATTTCCATGCCAGCTTCAAGGTGATGGTTTTAATCTATAAAGCCCTAAACGGTTTGGGACCTCACTACCTGGCAGAACGCCTACTTCCAACAAGATCTGCCTGTCCTACAAGAACATCCCAAGCAGGTTGGCTGAGGATGCTAACCCCAAGAGAAGCCTGGAGGGAGAAGACAAGAAACCAGGCCTTCTTGGCGGTTGCTCCTCAGCTATGGAATGAAACCCCCCACTACAATTCACTTGGCCCCTTCGCTGGCATTATTTAAAAGGTCACTAAAAACCTGACTGTCACAGTCCAAGATATCCCAGGCAGCCCCTCACCAGGGGCAAGGGCACCAAGACCCAGTCCACCATGCAGAGTATCAAGTCCAAAGGCACTCACTGCACAGTTGGTCGTGACCAAGTGGAGGCAGGAGCACAAGGCTGAGATCACAGAGCCGGAACAAGGTGCTGAGATGCAGGAGGCAAGCAGAGGTAAGAGCAGGGACCAAGACAGGAACAGGAAAAGATGCAGGAATGCAGGGACTCTGGAGCTTAGGAGCAGCAAGGCACAACACAGCCAAAGACCTTTGTTGCTAAGGCATGTTTTGGGAGGGAGAACCACTCCTTAAATAGGCCTGGCCTCCAGGAGAGCCTCATGAGTGGCCCAGCAGCTGCTACACAGGCAAGGGTCTTCGCCTGCAAATACCAGGCCACTCCTGGGTCAGACCAGCCCCGATCCTGCAGCTGCCAGAGCAGTACGGGCCAGATCCTGACACTGGCTATTTAGGCAGGCATTCAAAAATATCATACCTGCAAACTCAGCCGAGTCTAATAAGCCTATCTGTCCAATTGCCGCCATCTTAAATGTTTTAAATACTTTGAATGTTTTTAAATGTTTTATTTGTATGTATTTTTATGCTTTGAGTTTATTGCTTATTTGTATTTTATTATTTCTATTTTTTGTTATGTCAAAGTGTACTTGGTGGTATTTATATGTTGTAAACCGCCCAGAGTGGCCTTGGCCAGATGGGCAGTATAAAAATGAAGTAAGTAAGTAAGTAAGTAAGTAAGTAAGTAATGCATAAAGTTCAACACGGCCCCAGTCCAGCTGCAATGGAGCTAGACCTGTCATCACACCAAGGTATAAGTCACAGTTCTGTGGTAGCTTTTTTGCCATGTGACCTGCCTAAGCATATGTTTAAATCCAAAGCATAAAGTAACTAGTTCACAACTACCCATGGCCCTAGAGAAGAATGTGCTTTCTCATTTATGCTGGAAAAAAGTATCTAGCTAGTTTTGTTGGTCCCAAAGAGGTATTGTAATACGGAGGTATATGCACATTTGCTGAATATGTGAAATGCTCAGTCTGCTCTCAGGTATCCCTGCTTGACAGGGGCACAGTTGGCTAAAAGTCTACGCTATATTTCTTCCAAGATTTAAACGCACAAAAGAGAGCAAACCGGCCAGATTCGGAAAAGTATGTCAGTAAATGTCTTTGGTTTTATGGTGAGAGGATTTGGTTCTTACCCCATCCCCATATTTCTGAATTTTGATGTGAAAACCAGATCAGGTAGTCCACTCTGAATAAGTAGCCCTCATCCAAAATGAGAGAGAAACGTACACAGTTTTTAGGATGGTTTACTACCCCAAGATGAATTGTGGGGTACCTCTCTTCTCTTTCCTGTGCAAACTTATATATGTCAATTCAGATGTAAGTCTCACTGTGTTTAGAGGGATTTGCTCCTAGGAAAATGTACATTGAGTGTGCCCTTCCAGGCTCTGTTCCAAAGCACAATTCAGCATCAACTGTTATCTATAAACCAAAATGTCTGGATTAACAGCCATGTGACTTCTAGCCTCTGGGAAATGTGTTCAAGCGTCATGGATTGTTCATTTGAGCAAAGAACACTCCATATGTTACAGGGAACCTTTGGGAATATTTTAATCTTGAGTCATGCCTTTGAAACACTTCAGAAGATATGCCACCTTGTTTGTGTGTATGCGTTTGGAAGTTCTGCACTGAGCAACAGATCAAGTCCATTCCAATTTATGGCAACTCTTTCCAGGGTTTTCTAGGGCTAGAGTATGCAGAAATGCTTGACCATTCCCTTCTTTTGGGGGCACTGTGAGACACAAGCTGGTTCTTCTCCCAGAAGGCACAGTGAAGTATCAAACGCCTAAACTCTGATTCCACAGCCAGTGGGCAATCTAAAGAGGATCTTTCTTAGTAAAAATTAATTTTTAAAGCTCCAAATGAAACAAAAAGTTCTGTATCATCAGGAAGATATGTGGGAAATTTTTTGAAGTTTTGCATACACCAGGAGCCCAGTGGTATACAGTGGTGCCTCAACTTATGACCATAATCCGTTCCAGAAGATGGGCGTAACTTGAAATGGTCGTAAGTCGAAGCACCATTTCCCATAGGAATGCATTGAAATGCAATTAATCCGTTCCGGCTGAAGAAAAAAATCACCAAAAAAAAGAAAGAAAAAAGAATCACTGCAAGACTCATTGGAAACGTGATTAATCCCTTCTGGCCGAAGGGGGGGGGGGAGAAAAGCAATCAAGCGTGCAAGACCCATTGGAAATGCACAGAAAACAAACGGAGCAGATCGGAAATGCACAGAGAACAAAGGGGGCAGGTCGGAAATGCAAAGAAAACAAAGGAAAAAGCAAGGGAAGCATGCAGGACCCATCGGAAATGGGGGGAAAAACCCCAAAAAGCAACCAAACCTCCCAAGAACCATCGGAAATGGAGGGGAAGCCAAAAAACAAACAAACCCCCCAAGACCCATCGGAAATGGGAAAAAACCCCAAAAGCAACCAAATTCCCCAAGACCCATCAAAAATGGGGGGGAGCCAAAAAACAAACAAACCCCCCAAGACCCATTGGAAATGGGGGGAAAAAACCCAAAAAGCAACCAAACCCCCCAAGACCCATCGGAAATGGGGGGGAAAACAAACAAACAAAAACCCCCCAAGACCCATCGGAAATGGGAAAAAACACTCCAAAAAGCAACAAAAACCCCCAAGACCCATCAGAAATCGGGGGGGGGGGAAACCAAAAAACAAACAAACCCCCCAAGACCATCACAGCACAGAAACATAAACCCCCCAGCCCAAAACCACGCTGCAAAAACACCCAGAACAGTTTTTAAAAAGCAGAAAACAGCACCTTACCTTACAAGGCAGCCCGAAGCCTCCCTGCAAACACACACACACACTCACTCACTCAGAAGCAGAAGCGAGGCAGTCCCAAGCCTCCTCCGACGCACACTCTCTAACTGCTGGGGCGAAAGAGCTACAAAGAACCAGCCTCGTCGCCACCTACAGTTAGAAATTTGAATTTCCCGACTTTTTTCCCTGCCTTTTTCTGTTCGTAAGTGGAAGCTCCGGTCGCAAGTAGAAGCAAAATTTTGCGGCCGAAGCTGGTCGTAACTCGAAATGGTCGTAAGTAGGGACGTTCGTAAGTCGAGGCACCACTGTACTGGTAAATTTTGAAGGATAGATGCTTCTCAGAATTGTTACGACGGCCAGGATCCAAGGAGAGTATCTTCTAGGTGGCTGTGTTGATCTGTATAATCACACCAGTGCTTGCTGTTTTCATCTCCATCAATAGTGGATCTTTTCTAAGATCAAGTGATCCAAATTGCCTATTTGGGATCAACTCAGACACACATTCAATTCCTCATATTATAACTAGGATAGCAGCTGGTGATATGTTATTGTTAGAACCTTCCCCCCACAGTGTTAGGACCTTTCTCCGTATTGTTTATGTTGTTTTAAAGAATGAGGTGGGTTCCAGCTGATGTCCTCACCCCTGTTAATGAAAAGGTTTTGAAAGCCTCAAATCTGTGAGTAGCATCCCATTCCATGATATTTTAGCCACAAAACCTGAGCCCAGAGAGTAGACACTTGTGTACCAATAGCAAAACTGTGCATATGTGTGTGTGCTTGTGCATATATTTGTTGGGTGGGATGTAGATTTTCTGTGCCTCCTTCTAAACAGATATGTTGCAATTTCCTAGTTTGTAGGTATGTTGGTGCTGTAGAAGTGAAACACACATACAAATACATAGAAGTGCATTGTCCAAGTAAGCCCTGCTGTCAGCTAGGAAAGACACCAGACTTTAATCCATCTAAGGCTGCCCTCACACCAGCAAAATGGTTCTGAGTTACTCCTCATGAATTTCAACCTTTTTTGGGGGGGGGGCTTCAGATGATGCAAGGCCATTATAGATTCTTTTGTTCCCCCTCCTTGCTATCTCTGCATCAAATCCAGCCCACTGGGAGGCTACAACTGTATTTGTTTCGCGTTTCATCGCGTTTCATCACACAGTACAACCAACATCCCACTGAGTTTGTACTCCAAAACTGATTCATTTCCTATGCATCTGGCATGTGGTCCCACCTCCCTCACCTGCTGTAGTTTGATTCCCTTAACTTTTTTTTAAAAAAATTTCAAACAGGAATGTCGGTGCATTGGCATACTTCTGTCAGTACGGAGCATCAGTCCCCCTACTGCCTTTTGACTGCCACTGAAGTGTGCTGTGGGTTCTCCTCCATAGAGGGTAACAAAGCACGGAAATAGGAAGAAATGACCCAGATCAGCACGTGGCCAGCAAGGTTGTTTTTGCCAACACAGTGATGTACCCACACAATTTTTTTTTAAAGGGAAGGGGGGTAGAGAAAAGCAGAAGAAAAGGAAGGGGATATGTGCCACTCAAGGGGGGGGGTGTAAATGAATGTACCGCATCTAATTCACCCCCCCCCCCAAAAAAAGTGGAATGGTTAAAAAACGGATGAACCACTATCACAAGATACATGCCAGGTGACCACAACATGCAACTATACAAGAAACAGAAAATGTGAGAAAGAAGAGGGACATTTATCTTGGGTGACGGCAGCCTAACACACAAAAATCACATTTCTTCCTTCTCTCACACTACCTACTCTAAGATTTGTCTCTTTGCCTTGTGACTGAGGGAAGCCATGCAATTCCCTGAGACTTCAACCAGCTCCTGAGCCAATATGAGCCAACAGCTACATTCAAATGAATGCTCCATAATGTGAACCAGATAGTAGCAGAGCATGAACTGGTTCACATCAGAGATATGCCATATTTGCTTCCCTGCATGAAAACTCCTTATTCAAAGATGTGGAACTTGTTCTCTCCCTCTCTCTTGGACAAAAAAAATATCACCTTCTCATTGGAAGAAAATGTTCTTTATTTTAACTATTTTCCTTCCTTCCTTCCTTCCTTCCTTCCTTCCTTCCTTCCTTCCTTCCTTCCTTCCTTCCTTCCTTCCTTCCTTCCTTCCTTCCTTCCTTCCTTCTATTTCAGTTCCTTTGGTTATCCAAATTCTTCACTTGAAAAGGAGCACCTCCCTTCCAGGGAAGCTGATTTGTACAAACTGCAAATTGCCACAAAGAGAAAAAAGTTCCATTTCATGTGGCAATCTGGAGCTTTCCTGACCCACTTTTCTTGGGAATCAGGAGCCGGATAAATGTTCTGCAGATCTCTGAGTAGGTTTAATACCAATCTAACTGCCATGTCCCACCTAAAGAATTGTTGGGAGTGGAAGTTTGGCATTCCCAAAAATCTTCTTTTAAATATTCCCTGGCATCCAGTTTCCACTTCTTTATAGCCCTATAATTCCCAGGGCTCCCTAGAAACAGTGGGAAATTATTACACCAGTTTGCCTAAACTGTACACCCACCCTTAGCAGGAAAAGAAAGCCTTGGCGGTATTTCCCACAGATTATCATCTAGCAGAAAGTGTGAGATCTCTCTGCCAGCTCTGTTACTGGAACAGTTACTCTGATATAAATGTTTGAAAGGAGAAATGAGGAAACTGAGCAGCTTTGAATATTCTGGGAATTAGTTTTGGAAGTGAAGCACTTCTAATATGGGGGCAGGGGCACTTTCCCACATAGTTCTTAAACCACTACTACACCCTCAAGGAGCTGGAAACTCCCTGTCTTTAGACAACTTCCCATTTCTATTGCACAGTAGTGTAGCGTGACAGTGAAGCAGGTGGAAACAGCCCTCAGAATACCATACCACGAGAGCATTTATGAACTGGGCCAAGAACTTTTTCACACTGATCACTCTGTGCAAACCCTCACTTGCAACTTGAGCTGCTACGGTGTAAATGAAAATGGAGCCTTCCAGATAAGAGAGAACTACTACTCCCATCAGCCACTCACCAGCATATCTAGTCTTCACCATATCAGCCCTTCACCAGCATATCATTCAGCAACTCTTGTCTATACACAGGTTTTCCACATGTTTATGAGAACTAAGCCTTAATACTCTTGCTTGCACACACACACAAAAGGTCCCAAAAGCACTTCAAAGACTAATACCCTTGATGTGGGGGAAAAGAGTGGGGCCCATTTCCCCCAGCTTTTTCTGGATGGGATTTTGTACATGAATAATCACAAAACCAATCTGTCCTCAAAATGCACCAAAATGTGGTTATATACATGCCTGCTCAAAAATAAGTCCCATTGTGTTAAATGGGATTTGTTCTCAGGTAAACAAATTCACCTTTAGTCACTCTTTCTAGCCCCTGCAACATGGAAGAGAAGCTATTAAGAAGGGAAGAGTTGTACTTCACTATTTAAGTCCCCAGGTTCAATTTTTGACTTATCTAAGACAAAAGATTTAAGAGAGTTCAATGTGGTGCGGGAAGAAGCATTGTGGCCACGGTCATTTATTTTGCCCTACTATCTCGTCTGGTCCAACAGGTTTGGAAGGTTTTGAAACACCGCACAAACCTGCACTACCAGAGATGCCAGTGCTATAAATACCAACTACTGCAGTCAACACTACTTCTATCTTCAACTATTGAAAGGAAGAAAAAACAATTGTCTTCCACTAGCCTAGGTCTTTGAAGTAGCATTGTCAGTCAGGGATGATAATTGATACAGCCATTTGTTGTTCTCGTTTCCAAACAGCTTTAAAATGAGTGATTGATGGGCAGAGGACAAAATGGGTCATTGACAAAGCACTGCTCTGTCATTTGAAACATTTGCTATGGCAGCTCTTTTGAATGGGAACAACAGCCACTTCTAACTATCCATAGTGAAAATGTTGGAGATGTGCATCTGTGTTTATTTTTACAACAAGGTAGCTTTCTATAAACAGTCTTTCTAGACAGCCTGCAAGACTTTCACCATGGAAACCATTAGACTTGGCAATTTATTTTTGTAACTGTTGACGATGTGCATCGCACAGGCTCTGAATCTTTATGTATCAGGCAAGCTGGAAATTGAGCAATAAAAGGAATAAACAGTTCTTTCCCTTATTGAATTAAAGGATCCTTGCCATTAGCTTTTCTTCAGTCTTATCATTATTTTCCCGTGCCCAGACTCCTTCCTTGAAGGATGTCACAGTCAGTCACCTTTTATGTATATTCATAAGCAGCAGGTAATTTGGAAAGAAAAGAGTCTGGGCCTGGGGCATGAACCCCCTTGGAAGCCACTTTCTCTGGAACAATAGCCCCAATATGTGTGGAATGATTCACAGAATAGTCAGAGACTGTTGATGTTGCTGGAATCCTCTCCATCTTCTGAGGATGGAACAAAGGCCAGCTTTCTACTTCAGCTTTCTTTCTTTCCTTAAGCATGTTTCCAGCATGAAGATCCCCACCCCAATGCATAAACAATACTTGCTGAAAAAATGCCAGATGCCAGATGGGAGGCAGAACATGTGGGCCTGGCATTGTTGGACAATTTGGTTAATTCCCTTTATAGTTAGCAGAGTATCGGGTACAAACAACAATTGCGTAGAAGAAGTGTGAGAGAACAGCTTAAGTCTCAGTAGACACCTGTTTTCACAATGACTAGCACTTTGTATGTTAAAAATCACTTTGGAAGCATTTTAACTGGAAAAAGGGTATCTTTACTTACAGTTGCTGTTTGTAGTTGCAGTCAGTAAAAAAATAGCACGGGAAAGACCTCTCCATGCTTTCTGCATGCTTGGAGGTCAAGAAAGGAGAGAGAGAGACTAAGAAACAAAGGAAGTGAAGCAAACAAACAGCTAGAGGGGGAAGGGGCAAGCCAGAAGTGAGAAAAAGTACTTTAGTAGGGTTAGTGGGAAAGGAGAATCCTCCCAGTGTTAGAAAGCATGCAAGATTGTTATTATCTCACGAGGCATAGTTTCTCAGCCTGATGCAGGACTAGCAAAATCAGAAATCACACCAATGATGAAAAATGATTATAACATATTATGCAATATAACAGAAATCATAGATTTTTGGTAAATTTGCAGACCATAATCAGGACTCAGAAACCACCTTTTTGGAGCATTGTTTGGATTGCCCAGGTAAAGAATTCCATCTTATTCGAACCACGGCTGTAGCCACTAGCCATGGCTTGTTTATGTATTTGTAAGATCAATTTTATCTTGGCTAGTCTGTTGAAAGACACCGCTTTGTGAAGGTTCAGATTCAAATGCACTTGGTAGTGGAGAAAGAAGCCAAGGTGAGATCTGGCTCACGCTAAGCCCTTCTGACAAACTGCCTGTCCTCATGAGCACAAAATCAATGGGGTTCAAAGAAGGCAGTAAGTGAGGCCTTCCAAATCCTCACAAGCCTGCCTACCCTAAAAGACATGCACACATGCCCAGGTCATTTGATGGTTTGTTCCATTCCCAGTAAGCCGCTTTTGTGGTCATTAAGGGTCCCCTCTGAGCTCTGAAATTTACTCATCCTGATAAGCTGTTTACTGCATCCTGAATGCGCTTCTCCCATGACCTTAATCATTGTAAAGAATCGTGTATATTATAGAAGGAATAGTTCACACACCATTTTAGGCTGGGCTGTGACAAAATAAACCTGGAATGACTTCCTAGTCTTTCATGTAAGTCCTACAGTCTCAGCACAGTTACTTCCTAGACAATCTGGTGCCTAATAGGAGTTCCACTCAGACCCTTCCATTTTAGCTCCAAAATGCTGCCATCTGGATTCTTAGAACTTCTGATGGGGGTACCTGAGGTCGCAACCCTGTGATATGTGCTTACCCTTTCCTGTTAAGAAGGGATGTTGGGATTTTGTTTTCATTTTATTTATTTGCTGGGTGCACGTACTTTGAAGGCACTAAAAGGCATCCTTGGTTATGCTCCTTTCTCTACCTTTTAAAATAAACTGCTTTTCCAAAATAACAGAGCTGCCAGGCGAGCGGCTTTTCAGTAGTGAATTAAATGCACTGACATGGTAATAATGCACAGCGCAGATGAACCTGCGAGAGCCAGCCTCCACTTCAAAAAGGAAAGAAAAAAGCAGAGTGAAGGAGGTTCACTGACAGACCTTAAATGTAGCTCCTGAATAAAATATGACACAAGGGAGGGTAGCCATTCTGTGGCGTCTTAAAGCCTGACGTGTTTGCAGTGGCAAGTGCTCTCACAGGCCTAATTATAATTGTATATAGCAGATCTTTTTTTTTCCTTTTGTTCCCCTCCTACTTAGTGCCTCTTGCCTTCAAAATCTCATTCCATGAATAAAACAGTCTAGTCTTCACGCCTCCATGGGATTCTTTACTGGTTTTAGTAGAACACAGTTAAGGATTTAAGTCTCCTCATGCCGCAGCTATGTGATCCTGCACTCTGGCAAAACAAGCGTTAACTCCATTTCAGTTTTCATGAGCAGAAAACCTGCCGCAGCCCTTTTCCTCGGGAGAGGAACTGACAGCCCAGCAGCATGAGTTTGCAAGTTTGGAGCTGAAATTTAATCCTCTAGAATCAATGTGCGTATGTGTTGGGGGTGTTGAAAAGAATTTTTTGCTGACTCAGGAAAAGCCGTGGCTTCTCATCCACCAAATTTCTGTTGTCTGGTGGCATGTGACCAGACAAATGCACACATACACATTTTGGGAAATTATTGAAATAGTTGAATTAGAGTTAGAATGAATTGTATTAGCTAGTTTTACACTATAAAATGGTAGGCATTCCTTATTCTAAGGAACTCTAGGGATTTTAGCTTTGAGGCAGTGGAAAAGGCTAACAGTTGTCACGGAGGAGATTTCACAACACTTGACAAAACTCCATTTCTTATGTTTCTTCAGGGAAAACCTAAGGCAGTTAAAAGAGTATCCGAGCTGAATGCTAGTAGTATAGTTCTACCTTTTGCTGCTGTTTTTGAAGCCACTGAGGATTACAAAGCCACAGAAGATTGTGACCACTTTGCAAAAATTGACCCGTACACTTAATGTAGACATAAGTGAGGCTATTCCAGAAGTTACTGATTTGGGAAAAGCCTGAACAATTTGATTAATCAAGACATTGCAAATGCAATACTTGCTGAAAATGCCAGAAGCCAGGTGAGAGGCAGAACGTATGGGCCTGGCATTATTGGACAATTTTGTTAATTCCCTTTGTATCAGGCAAAGTATCGGGTACAAACAACAACTGCATAGAGAAAGCGTGAGAGAATAGTTTAAACCTCAGTAGCCACCCCCTTTCACAGTGACTTTGTATGTTAGAAATCACTCTGGAAGCATTTTAAGTGGAAAAAAGGTATCTTTACTTACAGTTGCTGTTTGTAGTTGCAGTCAGTAGAAAAATAGCATGGGAAAGACCTCTCCATGCTTTCTGTATGTCTTGGAGGTCAAGAAAGGAGAGAGAAAGACTAACAAACAAAAGAAGTGAAGCAAACAAATAGCTAGAGTGGGGAGGGGCAAGCCAGAAGTGAGAAAAAGAACTTTAGGGGCATTAGTGGGAAAGGAGAATCCCTTAAGGTCCTCACCCACTGTTACCCAGTGTTAGAAAGCATTCAAAGTTGTTATTATCTCAAGAGGCATAGCTTCTCAGCCTGATGCGGGACTAGCAAAATCAGAAATCACACCCATGATGAAAAATGATTACAAAACATTATGCAATATTAGAGAAATTATAGATTTTTGGTAGATTTTTGTGGACCACAATCAGGACGCAGTCATCAGCTTTTCTGGAGCAAATGCAGACCATCAGTTACATAGTGTGGTCTTGTCTTGTGAATGATACACCCTCCTGTTTCTTTGTAGGCCCAGGCAGGCAGCAAAAGCATAATTGATTTGGGAAGGTATGATAGTACCACACCCAGGGCCATGACTAAGGTGGAGCAACCAGGATTTTGCCCCATTGCACCAAAATTTAGACAGCATTGAAATCTACAGGTGAATCTCCTAGTGAACATTAGGAAAATCACCTAAGGCAACCCTTTCTGGTTTTATTCGCCTTTTCTTTTTGAAAACATAAACATTATCTTTCTTTTGAGGACACCACATTACCTTATTTTTTCATGGGGGCTCAGACCCATGCTTTATGATGGGGCAGGTGAAGGGCACTGATGCTTGTCCGAGACCGCACATGGCTATATTAGGTTTGGTGGAACATAACCCTAAATCATTAACTCTTGTTCTCACAGAGTTATGGCATTTCTGGGTGGTTGTGCACACATTCATTTAAGTTGCCGTGCTACTTTAAACTCAAAAGTCTTGGATCACAGTCAGCTTGCAGAACACAACACAGCACATTTTACTCCACAGTGCATAATTATGATAATTGCTAGACTCAGGTAACTCATCTGATATATATTTTTTTAAAGTAGCACCTAAGGCTTCTAACTATTCAGGGACTCTTGTCCTATTTCACAATGTTTCAAGCCTGAGGACATTAGCAATCACGGAGACTGAAATGCGTGGGAGGGGGGGTATCAACTTAGAATTCTGTATTCCACTAAAATGCCTTCTACATTGAACTTCTCTTTCATATTTAGAGGAAACAGAGGAAATATTTATGGTATCTCCTAATTTGATTCTCCATGTCTCAGACTCAGCTGATTGAGTCTTAGCAGAATATGAATTTGTAGGGATGGGTGGGGGGGATTTCTGGATGGAATTCCCTGACAAACTGGCATGACTGAGTGAACCATGACTGTGCCACCTAATACCACCCACGTACCAGCTAAATGTTTCAATGTCCCTATTCACCATGCAGCTGTGCATATTTATTGATGTCATTGAAAGTTGGCCCAAAGACTATTTTTTCCGTTTGGGTTTATGACAGCTGGGGACATTGTATTTCAGACACATAACTTGTTTGTTTGGAATACGCTTACAGCCGTAAAATGTATTAATTCTTCATGAACAATTCAGATTCAGAATCAAAATATATGTTTTGCTCCTAAGTGTGATATTGACATCCACATTTTCTGCACAGACATCCCACAGGGGAAAAGCCGCTAAATACGTACAACCCCACAGGGAAAGAATGCATATATTTTCAAGTTTCCACTGTTCAGTGTAGAAAACATATCATTAACCTGATAAATGAGGGTTAATATTTCTGGCAAAGGTGGGTATAAATGAGTGCCAGCCAATTAGAAAATGAATTCTGAGAGGGAGTGGCTTTGACTCTAGACATTTGCTCTTTCCATATCTGACCCTTCTCCGACTCCTGTACCTCCTCTAATAATAAAAGTTCTTTGTGTAGATTACGAATCCTTGAAAGAAAAATACAATAAAATACAACAAAATAAACAAATAGCACAGGGAATGGCTGGAAAGCAATTTTATTTATTTATTTACTTGTATAGATTTATAAACAAATTCATCGTAGTGGTTTGCCTTTGCAATTCAGTGGCAGATAGCAGCAATTCATTTACAGTGAATAAATCCTTGTTTTAATTAGTTTGTCACTACTTGCCCCCCAGGTTTCGGTGGCAACCCACTACAGTGCATTTGAGGTGAGCAGAAAACTTGGTTCAAATGCATTCTGCAATTGATGGCCACTGATTCAGCCATAGAGTTACAGGCCATGGTGGGAACTAAGGGTACAAAAGTGGCCTCTATACCTGCCAAAGATCCTCCACCCCTTGTGTAAACCATCCGATTCACAGACACTACTTAACAACCTTAGACAATCAAAATTTGGGAATTGGCCATGTGGGTGAGCGAGCTGAACAGCTGACCTGAACGCCAAGGTCAAAACCGAGATCAATGGTTCCCAACCTTGGGTCCCCAGCTATTCCTGGACTGAAACTGCCAGAAGCTTTCACCACTAGCTGTGCAGGCCAAGATTTCTGGGAGTTGTTGTTCAAGAACATCTGGGGAACCAAGTTTGGGAAGCACTGATTTGGATAAAAATCAGGACTTGTTATTGAGAGAATATTGCCAATCACTATAAGCAAATGTACAAATACTGTACATATAACGTGGCAACAGTGCATAGCTGAAGCGGGGCACTGAAGGAGTTCCTTACGAAGGGCAAAAAATGTCCTAGGAACAGTCCTGCTAAGAATGCATTGGGGCTTCAACACTGCATAGGAAAGGCTGGAGAATTAAATCAGTTCTAACTAATCATAAAAGTTACACTATATATCTCAGTATCATGTCCATAATTTTGAAAGCAAAGATGTGAACTTGATGTTATTTCATAAACTGAATAGTTTATGTCCAGCGCTAGAGAGATTATCAAGCATCAAGATCTGCTTCTTTTATTATACAGTAGATGCACAAGCCCACTAAGGACATAGAGATTGTGGCCCTATATAATATAAAAAGAGAGAGAGGACAGGCATCCCAAAAAAGAGAACATTGATTTACATCAAACTGCATATGCTAATTTATATGTGCAGATGCAAAATTATACATATTTTTTGTAATTTAATCAGAATTACATCCCTCATCAGAGTGGGGGAAGTTGAGACCGGATGACGCGCATGCCTACCAAACCTGCTGCCTTAATGTTCAACACAGAAGCAAGGTACCTGATCTCTTGCCTAATCATTCTTTACCTTTAAATCAGACTTGGACCAGACAGTCCTCCAAATAGAGGGCACCTTCAAAAAGAGGCCTGGCTGCCTTTCTAAGAAAAAGGTACTCTCTGTAAAAGAGGATATGTGGCCATTCTGTGGTCGGAGCAAATCTTCCCATCTGGTTTTGCCATGTTCTTTGGGAGGCTCCCTGACCTCATAATGCTGAGTGAATAGCATGAGGATGGAACAAAATGGACTGTTAAATCAGAGTAGTTTTATTTTATTTTATTTTACACAAAACCACACCCCACCTATTCTCTGAAGAGTTCCGTGAGAAAATAAGCACAGCGCAACCCAGTGCATAACTGATGTTCTATATGCAGTAATGGGTAAAAGGGTTGTGAGGACCTAAAATTCGCTCTTGTAACTGCATTGTTGTCTCATTTGCAAAGGAAGTTCTGTCCAACCAGGTCCCTGGTTTAATAGCTACTAAAGGGTGAATCATGTAGTCCTGAAGTTTCAAAACAGAGTTAAGTTCGTAGGATTCACCGAGGAGACCCATGGACACCTTTAGAGCCACCAGATCCAAAGAGAAACAGTCTGACAGACATATCATAGCATGATCTTTCAGATTGTGGATGCATAAAATGTTATTCTCAGTGGGCCTACACCTTCAGCTTTTCAATATGAATGAATCTGTTTTCTCTACTGAATCAACGTTAATGTGTTAACAGACATTTCCAAGCTGTGTACCAGTTCCAGTTTTGAAGGATCTCTTGGACTTCATGGCAACCTCCACAAACAAGAAACTGTTCTGCCCAGTGGAGTGTCAGAAGGAGGAGGTTGAAGGCAGTGATGGGCTGTGCAGTGCTCCCAGCAGCTGCTCAAAAGCACCAACTTCTAACACCAGGGAAAAACAACAACCCAAAGCTTATGAATTAGACTAATACAAATTGAGTAGCATTCTACTGCTGAGGGAAGGGTTTATTGGAGGCTTCTAATGAATACGTACTTTTAATTGCTTCACGTTTACTACTCAGCAGTTCACCTGTTCCTGGAATTGATTTGTTTCTGGTCTTAGAAGAGGTAGCCTTGTTAGTCTGTGCTAGCATATCAGGCAAAAACAAAAGAAAAATGAAAAATAAAGAAGACAAAAACATCGTGGCACCTTAAAGACTAACTGCTATATTTTAATGTGAACTTTTGTAGACAAGTCCACTTCTTGAGACATAAAAGTGGGACTTCATGGCAAATATTTATATATAGGACCATTACCAGAAGATACTGTATTTTTAACAAAGAGATTTTTTTCTGGGCACAAGTGGTTGTTAGTGCAGCATTTCACATCTGGCAATGACCTTTAAGACCCCTGCTGATATTCAGTTCTTCTCCCAGAAACCATTTTTCTGTAAACAATGACAATGATAGTGGTTAAATTAATCCCAGCTATAGATAACAAGCAGGAACAACCTGCTAATGAGTATGTCTAATCACCAATGGGGCTCGTGAGGTGCCACTGATAGTTAGTAAGGAAATATAGCTGGAAAAGTCAGCAGATACATCAATATTTTTCATTTGATAATGACCTAAGAAGCCTTGGCTTACATTGAGTCCACTGAGATGGGTTTTAAATGTATGCATATATTTTATCTAAGCTATCTCTCTTTGGATTCTTGTCCTCTAATTTTTCTTCTCCAGAATGGCAACTGTCAGATCTCGGGCAGAGTATCCAGGTAAATTAAAATAATTTGAAACAGATTTCTATGTATTGTCATTCCTGTCGCGATTTGACCCTTTTGAAGTCCCACACCTCTGGCACCTATGTGGCGTTGGACCCACTCGTGCCTTGGTCTGTCCACCTAGACTCAGACCTCAGAGCACACCAGGGCAAAACTAAACTCTTTCCTTTCTTCCACTGCTGCCACCAGGAGATCCCTAGATCCCCATAACTCCTTTAGAAAGAATCAGGTCCACTCTTTAATGAAATAGAAAGATCTTTAGTTTATTTGCTTATTTGTTTATTTGTTTCAGTATTTTAATATTCAGTCCTATTCCTTCTCCCTTCCAGTCACTGGTCAATCACTTCTCAGATCTCCTACTATATTCTCATCAGTCTAATCACAATCACATAAATCTCTGAACTCAGCTAATCAAACTCCTTCCAAAACTCTGATCTCCCTTCTCCCCCTCAGGCTCTGCCTCTTATACTCTGCCTCTTGGCTCCGCCTCTCAGCAACATAAATATGCATGACTCACTCTAACTAAACCTGAGCCATGACCACATTTAAAGGAGAACGCTACAATTCCTAATGTCTTATTTGTGCCCATTAATTCGTTTGCACAGAGACTGTCCTGTCTGTCCTGGAATAGGTAAAAGTACCCTTGAAGTTGTGTATGACATTATTAGATCTTGTAATAATGTTGCCAGAATAAATGTGGGAGCAAGCTGGCATCTGGGTTTATAGCAGGGTTTAGTCCCCACCTCTGTGTCAGTGTTGTATAGTTCATTGTGTGACAATAGTTGCTTGAGATTGGGGAGTTCTCTGTAAGCAAGTATTGGTCTGTCACCAATGACTTGGGAAAGTGAAGTATTCTCGTCAAGGATGGGTTGGAGATCACTTATGATGCATGTGAGTGGTTTCAGTTGTGGGCTGAAAGTGACAACTAGTGGGTTTGGTCTAGAAATGAGAGCTTCGTATTTGTATCCCTGAGCTTTGTATACATTGTTGTTGTTGGCAGCATGCCAATCGTGGAAGCAGCCCTGCCGGTGCTTCCCTGCCTCCCCATGGAGCCGACCACTCAACAGCTGAGTAAGGAGACTTATCATCCCGCCTCCTCACTGGAGTGGTCAGGTCTGTGGGGAGGTCCTGGCCAGGCTACATTGGCGCACTGTCAACAACTATGACAGACATGCACGCTGTGCAGAGCACAGTGAGTGGACTGGGCTGGTTCTGGGGGAAGGAATGGACCTCCGTGGTACCTGTGATGCTGTGCTTTGTATTTGTATCCCCAGGAATATGAATCTGAAGCTCCCATGTTTAGTTTGGTCATTTCTTCTTCTGGGTCTGTCCTACAGCAGGTTGCTTCTAGTATTCGTCTTGCCCCGTTAATTTATCCCTTAATCATATTGGATGGGTATTGAGTTTGGCATCTCTCTCTTGAGAGTCTGAACAGATATGATAGTGTCCAAGGGTTTGGCTGTAAACAATGGATTTTGTTGTTTGTTCAGGGTGGAAGCTGGAAGCATGCAAGTAGGTATATTGATTGGTCAGGTTTTGGTACAGCATGTTACTAAGATGTCCATGTTGTACTTCCACAGTGGTGTGCAGAAAATGTACCTGTTGCGTAGATTGTTTCAGGCTGAAGTGATGTTTGGATTAAAGTTATTAAAACCTTGGTGGCATTTCTTTAGAGATTCCTTTCCATGGGTTCAGATCACAAAAATGTTGTCAATGTACCTCAAACAGAGGAGCGTTTTTTGGGTGCAACAGTTAAGAAAGTGTTATTCTAGGTCAGCCATGAATATATTTGCATATTGTGGAGCCATGTGACCTGGGGGTAGAGTTTAATGTCAATGGTGAAATAATTGTCTGTGAGCATGAAGTCACAAAGGGTGGTGATTTTTGTGGGCTTTTCCCTTGTTTTGAATGGTATTCGTGATAGCCTGTAGTTCATCTCTGTGTGTGGGAAGTTAGTGTACAGTGCTTCTACGTCCATCATGGCTAGGATGGTGTTGTCAGGGAGGTCAGGTGTGGATTGAAATCTCCTTAGGAAGTCTGTGGTATCTCTTACATAGTTAGGTGCATTGGTGGCATTTGGTTTGAGGATGGAGTCTGCATATCCAGATGCCCCAACCATGACAGTGTTGATGCTAGATCCAATGGGTCTACCAGGGTCTCCTGGTTTGTGTATTTTAGGTAGAAGGTGGCTGGTTGCAGTTTTAGCAGTGCTGGTCAGGATTTGATACTTGAGTCTGTCTTAGGAGCTGGTAAAATTTAGTTGGACAATTGCCCCTCAGGTTCTTGTGTGTAGCATGATTTGTCAATGACAACCACAGCACTGCCCTTATCTGCCTCTTTGATGACTACCTTGGGATTGTTTTTGAGGCCATCTATAGCATCGTCTCTGTCTGGGTGAGTTTGGATGGTAAATTGTGTCCCTTAGATTTGGTGGTGAAAGCACTCAATATAGAAGTCCAGTTCTTTGTTCTGACCTTCTGGAAGAATTCTCATAGAGTTCTCTCTGTGGTGCTGGGGGGAAGGTGGGTGTGGATCATGTATAGATCCTCCTCCTATTGTGAAGACTGGAGCAGAGCTTGTGTGTTGTTGTCAGAATTGTGGAAATATTCTTTGAGTGGGAAAAAAGGTTCCAGGTTGCCCCAGAGCTATATCATTTGTGTGAGTTTGGTAGGGCAAAACAACAGGCTCTGTGAAAGGACGGACTCTTCTGATTCTTTGCTTCTGGTGTGCTGCAGAAGGTTATGGCTTTAGTATATATATCCTTTGTTCCTTTTGTGGGTTGAAATTCCTAAATTACTACAAGAAATAGGAGGAATACTGTAGTAATGATCCTTACTGCCTATTGCTGTGCTGCCATTGTTAGTGAATATCAATAAGATTTCAGCATAATAGCAGGAAATGAATTAGCAAGTAAGATCTTTCGGTAGAGCCTGGAAAGGCAGAGACAGCAAAAGAGAGAGGTTAATGGTCAATCATTTCTTTCTCCTGTTGAAAGCCACCTTAATGCATTCCTTCTATTAGATGGTGGTAAAGCTTGCAGCCCAGAATGTAAATGGGCATTCTGTTTGAACTCAAGTACTAAAACAGACTACAGCTCCTCCTGCTCTCAGATACTGTATTAGACTCCACCCCAGCCCCACATCTACTGTTTTCTGTCCTACCATCAGAAATGGGACAGTTAGGCCTCTTTCTGAAAAGCCCTCTACCTTTCTCTAGAATTTCTAGAGCAGGCACTAATTCTTGGGATTTTTGTCAGGGTTTTCCTTCAACTGCACTCTATTACAATTTCCTCCCAGGGGTTGTACTGATGCTTAACATTCTATGACCTGTTCATCTAACAGCAGTTAACAATTATATGTGCAGCCTGTGGTATCACAGCAGGCAGCTAATGGCTTAGGGAGGGGGACTTTTTCTGCTGTTTGCCATTACTAACAACTTTCCTCTACTTCCACCCTATGAAGAGGAAATGCCTGAGACTATTGGCCCACATGTTCATCGATTTCCTGAAAAATCAGTCAATAACAAAAATTAGTATGTGCTTTCACTAGTATATAAGGGCTAAAATTAGCAGACTTATTTATTAAATAGTGCTATTTCATATACTTTTCAATCCAGCCACTAAGGCTTCAGAAATGTATGGATATGATTGACGTAGACAGTTTGTATAGGTTGCTCCGTCTCTTTATTTACTTATACCTTTTCTCCAGTGAATTCAGGGTAGTGTATATGACTCTCTTCCTGCCCATGTTATCATCACAATAGCCTTTTGGCAGGCTGAGAGGGAGAGAATAACTGGCCTAAGTTCACCCAGTCAGCTTTATGTCTCAGAGGGACTTGAACCCAGATCTCCTAGCACATTAACCACTCTACCACACTGGATCTCCGTGGACAGTCCCCAGCCTAAAGTTCTTTTTCCAGTTGAGATCATGATCCAGAGAACTCTTCACCACCCATTTTTATCCTGATGGTACAGTACTGTCAACATGGAAATCATATCTACAAACTACTACAATGAGGTGCCACAACGTTTCTGCCCTTGCAGAGGCTGATATGTGGTAGAAAAGGCATACAATGAAGCTTTTCCTGGGTTAGACCATTTCAGGCAATATGTATAGGATTCACATTTCTTTCTTTCTTTCTTTCTTTCTTTCTTTCTTTTTCTATCTATCTATCTATCTATCTATCTATCTATCTATCTATCTATCTATCTATCTATCTATCTATCTATCTATCTATCTATCTATCTATCTATCTATTTGATATGTGGAGAGTCTGCGTGTCAACACAGTTGAAGGAGAGACAGTTCCATGATGAGAAACAGCTGGAGGAGGCAGGGTCAAGGAATATAAAAGGGCAGGAGTGGGAAGACAGCGGGTCTTTGCCTATCTCCAAAAGAGAGAATGCGTGAGAAGATGCGAGCAAGGCGAATGCTGGAAGTGGTCTACCCTCACCCGGTTTGTTGGCAACAGGGGTTAGACACCAGAGATTCCAGCCACAAGACTATGTTAGCCTTGATACCACCGCAGCCCTGGAGAGCCAAGTGACAGGCATACTGAGGGAGGGGATGGGTAGAGATGAGCTGCCAGACCCCTTTCTTGTCATGATGACTCACATGGCAGCTGGGTAGGGTGTTGGGGCATAAGGGGAAGCTGGAGGGATGTGTGTGAGAGAGAGAGAGGGATGGAGGGAGGGGGGGAAGAGAGAGGATCAACTGTTTATGCTTTCTAGTTACATTTATGGGGGAATAAGAGTTATACATGGATTTTGAACTACATGGGGGTCTGGTGCCCCTAATCTCAGCGTTGTTGAAAGGAGAAATATACAGGACTTCCCTGAAAAGGGTGCTTCCTGGATCTATTAAATGTGGAATGCGCTCCCAGTAGAAGTACGTCAGGCCTCTGCCTTCTCATCTTTTAAGAAGATGTTGAAGCCTCTCTTGTTTCAAGAACATTCAAGGACATGCTCACCTAAGTTAATCTTGCATTTGTTCTCTGTTTCACCATCATTTGGATTTTTTTATTTATTGTCTTTTTACTTAAAGGTGTTGAATGTTGGTCTATGGGGTGGCAAGTTTTGTACTGTCTTACTATAAACCACTTAGAGTAGTGCTTTCACTAAGTCACTGGTAAATAAATCCAAGCTCTCCTCTTCTTCCTGCTTTCCAGAACCTGGACTCTGGCAAACTCCAGTGAAGTTAACTGTGTCCCCAAGTTGGCAAGTGGTGCCCAAGGTTTTAGAGACTATAATTCAGCCCTACGAGACTGTGGGGGGAAAGGCAGAGGGAAGTGACACGGTACCACTAATCAAAGCTGTTCTGAGCCCAGAAGCTGAGCCAGATCCCATGGAGTTACTGCCAGGGAACCCCAGCTCCATTGACACTGCAGGAGAGGTGGCAGTGGGTGCACATGTGTATATTTGGTTCCATTTGGGATATCAATAAATCTCATTCTGTTTGAGAGTTAAGTTGGCAGGAGCAGAGGCTGCCCTGCAAACCTTGGAGAAAAACCTGAATATAAATTACCTCAATCAATTATATTTCTGGGAGGAAATATGTCCTAGGATTGTTCTGAGACAATGAAATTTTCAGACACTAGGCACTGTGGACAGTTTGGGCTTGGGGAAAAGCCTATTTTATTCCCCTGTCTCTTTGAGAGACCAGTTGTCCTTAATGCCACCAGATTCTATGCATACATACTCAAAAGTAAGTCCAGCTGTTTTCACTGGTCCTCAATCAAAAGCAAACACACATATAAGATGTCCTAAATTGACGATAGTTGCCTTTAAGCAAACTGCCGATTCCAGTTTGCTATTTCAGGCACTATTGTTTCTGAGAAGGAAAGCAGATTTACCAAGCTTGTAACATACTCAAGAACAGAAACAACATCCAGACCATTCCAGTCCTTTTTACAAAAAGGTAGAAGATTACAGTTTCAAAAAATCTTACAAAGAATTATTCCTGCTGTGCTTGATGATGCCATGGCCTTTGCAAGGAACCCACAATCTCTCTCTCAATATCAATGTCAAAAACATGATACAAGTCATCCTAACTGGCTTTTTCTGGATAGCTGATTCAATAAAGGGTCACTGGTGGTCAAAACTAACCAGGGAGTGATGTTAGGTTGGTTAGACAGAACCTGAATATGATGCCAGCTTGCCATCTGGTGGTTTGCAGAGGTATCACAGAGCCTGCAAGAGTCTGATTACACTGCTGGAAAATCACAACAATATCAAGTGTGCTCAGTTAATAAACAAGGAATATTAGAGGAATATTAAGAGGTTCTGTGCCATGATGATATTTGGTAACTGTATTGCAGGGGAAATTTAGTAATCTGTTATCTGCTTCTGACTAAATAGCATACTGACATTTGTTCACCCAGTTTTGGGTACCATCTGAAGTAGACAAAAACTCAAACACTGATTTTAGAAGAGAGGAACCAAAACAGTCCATCTCATAGGATGGCCCTCTTCTGAATAACCAAGAATTCTTTGGTCATTCTTCATGAACACAATCCAGGGCTGGCCCAAAACATTGGGCAACTTGGAATTCAGACCCCACCATTCCACATAAATCTACTTGCAGCCATGGCAATACAGCAGCACATTTTGGGGACAGCAAGCTAGTTTTGAGTGTGAAAGGCAGATCTCATGGCACACACCCCAGCTTCATCCTTTAGCACTCCAGCATCTCTCCCTGTCACATACTAACTTTTGCGTGAGGCAGATCTCCCTTCTCTTTGAGCCCTGGCAAAGTCACAGGGAGGGAATCTTACAGTGTAGACTTCCCCTGAGAAAGACAAATTTTATTCTAAATGTGGTGGATGCTTTGAGAGGAAATGCCCCAGCATGCAATAAATACATAGCCAAACAACTTTTTAGCTGCACTTCAGAATATGTCCTCACGCAAAATTTTTGTAGAAGTATGTAGTTTTCACAGTGGTACTATGACAGTGATGTTCAGAGCTTGAAAGTGTCATGGAAGGCTGTAAAACTGATCCCAGATTTGGTAGAGGTCCAGAGTAGGTGATTCAAATTTGGGCACAATTCCATTCAAGCTGATTCGCACTTGCTCTGAGCCAACTTAGATACAAACTGACATTGAATTTTGGAAATCTGAATGTTTGTATCCCCCACTGACTTACATTTGGAAACAAAAATGGTTGTAAATTTTCTGAATTGGCTCAGAGAGTATCAGCCCAACTAAGGTCAGATGAGTCTATCGATGTTGGTGGCAGACACCAGAGCTGTTTTTTAAAAAATGGTAGATGTACTAGCCCCCACGCCCCACTGCCGCCAAGGTGATTAACCCTGACAAATTTCAGACAGCTAGATCCAGGTGCTATTTTGTACTAAAACCTCAGTTCTTCCTCCTCTAACGATACATCTGGTTTGTTTTTCTATTTTTGAATTTCTTGTTGCCTGTGGTTATTTTGAAATTAATATCCCAGGAAGTTTTGCAATAAAGGAGTAGTAGAGAGCATTAAAGGTCATGTGATTTCATAGAATTCCTAAGCTGTTTTTCATCTGACACTTTTCCCCCCATTTCGTTCTTAGAAAGAAGAGGAATAGAAGCATATTGGTTTGACCTTCCAGTGATTTCAGGTGCAAGGCAGAGTAACAGTGATATCTAATCCTTGATTCTTTACTTTTTGTATTTTCTCAGTTGAAAGAGAAAGCTGGGGGTGGGGAAACACATTTTGGATAGCAGCAGTGCAGTGTAACAGCAAAAGAGGGAGCCATACATGCAAAATTAAAGATAAAAAGATTCACCATAAGTTTTACCTAGCAGCATAGGACAATAGTCAAAATGTTGCTGTCCTTTCTAAAACAGAACAGACATCTCCACTGGAGTATCTCTGCTTAAGAGCATACTTTCTCCGCTGAATATTCTTTTGGCTCAATTCAAATTCTGTTCTGATCTTCACATCATTCGAACAAAACCTTTCTGAACTTTCCCCTTCTTTTCAAACAGTTCCATTTCCCTCCTTACTTAGAGTGCAATTAGGTGGAGATATGTCCCACAGTTTGGCCCAGACTGGGGATGGGTTGGTTTGCTCCTTTAGCTGGTGACAACACAATATATGTGCCATTGTGAATCAGCCCATCCCTGATCAATTTTTGGTCCCTTACAGAGGTTACCTTTTTTGGTGCAGGGAGGGTCACTTTGTTTTGGTTTGATTCCAGTGTGTGTGATCACTGGGATCAAACCAAAACAGATGGCTCAAGCTGTCCCTTTGCTTAAGCCATTTAACAATCTTGAGATACAAAATGCTTTCATACTGTTCCCCTGCAGAGGAGAAGAAAGGAAGTTTCATGTTTCTTTTTATTTTTTTTGCTAACACATTAGTAATGCTTTAAAACAGCTGTTCTCAACTTGTTTTTGGCCATGGCCATAAACACAATCCCCTTCATGGATTGCTGCCTTGTCGTGGCGAAGGGGCTTGAGTAATTCAGAGAAGCTATGGGCTATGCCGTGCAGGGACACCCAAGACAGACAGGTCATAGTGGAGAGTTTGGACTAAACGCGATCCACCTGGAGCAGGAACTGGCAAGCCACTCCAGTATCTTTGCCAAGAAAACTCAATGGACAGAAACAAAAGGCTAAAAGATATGACGCTGGAAGATGAGCCCCTCAGGTCGGAAGGCATCCAACATGCTACTGAGGAAGAGCAGAAGACAAGTACGAGTAGCTCCAGAGCTAATAAAGTGGTTGGGCCAAAGCTGAAAGGACGCTCAGCTGCGGATGCGCCTGGAAGTGAACAGAAAGTCCGATGCTGGAAAGAAAAATACTGCATAGGAACCTGGAACGTAAGATCTATGAACCTTGGCAAGCTGGATGTGGTCAAACAGGAGATGGCAAGAATCAACATTGACATCCTGGGCATCAGTGAACTAAAATGGACGGGAATGGGCAAATTCAATTCAGACAATTATCATATCTACTATTGTGGGCAAGAATCCCGTAGAAGAAATGGAGTAGCCCTCATAGTCAACAAAAGAGTGGGAAAAGCTGTACTGGGATACAATCTCAAAAATGATAGAATGCTTTCAATATGAATCCAAGGCAGACCTTTCAACATCACAGTAATCCAAGTTTATGCACCAGCCACCGATGCTGAAGAGGCTGAAATTGACCAATTCTATGAAGATTTACAACACCTTCTATAACTGACACCAAAGAAAGATGTTCTTGTCATTATAGGGGACTGGAATGCTAAAGTAGGGAGTCAAGAGATAAAAGGAACAACAGGTAAGTTTGGCCTTGGAGTTCAAAATGAAGCAGGGCAAAGACTAATAGAGTTTTGTCAAGAGAACAAGCTGGTCATCACAAACACTCTTTTCCAACAACACAAGAGGCAACTCTACACATGGACATCACCAGATGGCCAATACCGAAATCAGATTGATTATATTCTCTGCAGCCAAAGATGGAGAAGCTCTATACAGTCAGCAAAAACAAGACCTGGAGCTGATTGTGGCTCTGATCATCAGCTTCTTATAGCAAAACTCAAGCTTAAACTGAAGAAAGTAGGAAAAACCACTGGGCTACTCAGGTATAATCAAAACCAAATCCCTTATGAATGCACAGTGGAAGTGAAGAACAGATTTAAGGAACTAGATTTGGTGGACAGAGTGCCTGAAGAACTATGGATGGAGGCTCGTAACATTGTACAGGAGGCAGCAAGAAAAACCATCCCAAAGAAAAGGAAATGCAAGAAAGCAAAGTGGCTGTCCAACGAGGCCTTACAAATAGCAGAGAAGAGAAGGGAAACAAAATGCAAGGGAGATAGGGAAAGTTACAGAAAATAGAATGCAGATTTCCAAAGAATAGCAAGGAGAGACAAGAGGGCCTTCTTAAACGAACAGTGCAAAGATATAGAGGAAAATAATAGAAAGGGTAAAACCAGAGATCTGTTCAAGAAAATTGGAGATATCAAAGGAACATGTTGTGCAAAGATGGACATGATAAAGGACAAAAATGGTAGAGGAATTATACCAGAAAGATCTGGATGTCCCGGACAACCCAGATAGTATGGTTGCTGACCTTGAGCCAGACATCCTGGAGAGTGAAGTCAAGTGGGCCTTAGAAAGCATGGCTAACAACAAGGCCAGTGGAGGTGATGGCATTCCAGTTGAACTATTTAAAATCTTAAAAGATGACGCTGTTAAGGTGCTACACTCAATATGCCAGCAAGTTTGGAAAACTCAGCAGTGGCCAGAGGATTGGAAAAGATCAGTCTACATCCCAATCCCACAGAAGGGCAGTGCCCAAGAATGCTCCAACTACCGTACAATTGCACTCATTTCACACGCTAGCAAGGTTATGCTCAAAATCCTACAAGGTAGGTTTCAGCAGTATGTGGACCAAGAACTCCCAGAAGTACAAGCTGGATTTCGAAGGGGCAGAGGAACTAAAGACCAAATTGCTAAGATGCGCTGGATTATGGAGAAAGCCAGAGAGTTCCAGAAAAAAAACTACTTCTGCTTCATTGACTACGCAAAAGCCTTTGACTGTGTGGACCACAGCAAACTATGGCAAGTTCTTAAAGAAATGGGAGTGCCTGACCACCTTATCTATCTCCTGAGAAATCTATACGTGGGACAGGAAGCAACAGTTAGAACTGGATATGGAACAACTGATTGGTTCAAAATTGGGAAAGGAGTACAACAAGACTGTATATTGTCTCCCTGCTTATTTAACTTACATGCAGAATACATCATGCGAAAGGCAGGACTGGATGAATCCCAAACTGGAATTAAGATTGCAAGAAGAAATATCAACAACCTCAGATATGCAGATGATACCCCTCTGATGGCAGAAAGTGAGGAGGAATTAAAGAACCTCTTAATGAGAGTGAAAGAGGAGAGCGCCAAAAATGGTCTGAAGCTCAACATCAAAAAAACGAAGATCATGGCCACTGGTCTGATCACCTCCTGGCAAATAGAAGGGGAAGATATGGAGGCAGTGACAGATTTTACTTCCTTGGGCTCCATGATCACTGCAGATGGTGACAGCAGTCACGAAAATAAAAGATGCCTGCTTCTTGGGAGGAAAGCGATGACAAATCTAGACAGCATCTTAAAAAGCAGAGACAACACCTTGCCGACAAAGGTCCGCATAGTCAAAGCTATAGTTTTTCCTGTAGCGATGTATGGAAGTGAGAGCTGGACCATAAAGAAGGCTGACCGCCGAAGAATTGATGCTTTTGAATTGTGGTGCTGGAGGAGACTCTTGAGAGTCCCCTGGACTGCAAAGAGAACAAACCTATCCATTCTGAAGGAAATCAACCCTGAGTGCTCACTGGAAGGACAGATCCTGAAGCTGAGGCTCCAATACTTTGGCCATCTCATGAGAAGAGAAGACTCCCTAGAAAAGACCCTGGTGTTGGGAAAGTGTGAGGGCAAGAGGAGAAGGGGACGACAGAGGACGAGATGGTTGGACAGTGTAATTGAAGCTCCCAACATGAATTTGACCAAACTCCGGGAGGCAGTGGAAGACAGGAGGGCCTGGCGTGCTCTGGTCCATGGGGTCACGAAGAGTCGGACACGACTTAACGATTAAACAACAACAACATAAACACAATATGAAAGAAATATAGGCCAAATCTGGATTGTATAAGTCACATAACAAACCTTATAAGGTGGTGTGTGAAGCATTGTTTCCTGTCTCTGACCCCTTCAAATGTGCCAGGGCTTCCCAGGGGGCCATATGGCCCCCATTGAGAATGGCTGCTTTAAAATGAGTTTCTTCTTAAGGCCTTTCGTGTGTCAGTTAGCAACAATTAAGAAAAAAAGAAAGCTTTTTGTACCTTCCCCTTTGTAGGGGAGTGGGAAAGAAGCTTTCCATTTCTCAAGATAATTAAGCAGCTTAATCAAAGTATAGAGGAGGAGGCAGGAAGGTGATATTTTGGTTTATTTTTCTTTCCCTTAAAATAGTCAAGATTGTGCTAAAAAGTGTCACTTGATTAATCTTAATCACAAGTGTCACTTGTGATTAATCTTTACATGTGGATGCAAGGATTGCCTCAAATGACATACCACACTTGAAAGCAACCCTTTTGGGCATGATCTAGACTGATCCAGCCTGGGATAATTGGGCCGTCTAATCACACCCTTACTTATTTACTTCCTTACAAGCATTTATAAATTGATTCTGTCTCAAAATTTCAAGCAGTGTATGTAAGTCACTAAACATTGAATTCAAAACAGTATACAAGATTCATATGAAATAACTGTGTAAGAATAAAGATCATATGGTAGGCTAAACTACTTGAAGATGACTAACACAAATAGTCAGGTCTTCAGTGTGCACCCACAAACAGGAATTGTCAGTCTATTTCTAATATCAGGAGAAAATACTCCAGAAGATTAGCATCATGCTAAATGCTCTGTTTTCAAATAACTGTGGAACAGACCTCAGGAGTGTGCAACACCAGAAAGAGGTTGTCTCCAGATTTCCTGAAGGAGTGTATGAGCCTATAAGGAAGAAGGTGATCCTTCAGTTGAACCCATGTCCCAAGGTGTTCTGGGCTTTATGCATTTTTTAATATAGCAAAATCTTAAACCTTGCGTGGGAGCAAATAGGCAGCCGGTATAATTCCTTCAGTAGAAGTAGGTCATTCCATTCAGCAGCCTAGCTAAAGCATTCAGGACCAACTGCAGCTTTCAGACCAACCCCATTGTGAACATACTGCAGCAGTCCAACTTTCAGCTTACCGGTGCCTGGACAACCATAGTAAAGCTAACCTAGTTCAAGAAAGGCCACAACTGGTGACAGTGACACTCCAAGCCATTGAGGTCTTCTGTGCTCCTAGCACCAGAGATGGATATCCTGTACCGCCTTCCCTCAGATACTATGCATCTGATCCTTCAAAGCAGGGTGCAACATCATCCAGAACAGGTAGCCTACCAATTTCTAGGAAGCACCGTCCCCTGCATGCCTCCATTTTCGACAGCACTGAATCTCAGTTTATTGGACCTCCTTTAGTCCACCGGTGCATCTTGGCACTGTCTTGAAATTTGGAAGACTACATAAGATACAGATGTAATGGGGAAACAGAATAAAATCTTCATTCTAATTTGGAACATATGTACAACATGACCCACCAAACTAGAAGTATCACACTGAACTTTTTTTGAAGGCTTACTAGAGGCTCCTGGAATGCTATGATGCAGTTTTAAAATCTCCTGGAATTCTATTATGTGTTTTTACAATTTCTCACACAGTTAAAGACAGTCTTGTTGCTTTGTACTGTTGCTAGCACCATTCTTCCTTAAACATAGAATCATAGAATCATAGAAAAGTGAAGTTGAAAGGGGACTACAAGGCCATGAAGTCCAACCTCCTGCTCAATGCAGGAATACAATCAAAGCATATCTGCCAGGTGATTATCTAAGTTTTTCTTGAATGCCTCCAGTGTTGCCGCACTCACCAATTCCTGAGGTAACTGGTTCCACTGTCATACTGCTCTAACAGTTAGGAAGTTTTCCTGATATTCAACCGAAATCTGGCTTCCTTTAACTTGAGCCCATTGTTGCGTGTCCTGCACTCTGGGATGATTGAGAACAGATCCTGCCCCTCCTCTGTATGATAGCCTTTCAAATATTTGAAAAGTGCTATCATATCACCCCTCAGTCTTATTTTCTCAAGGCTAAACATGCCCAACTCTTTCAGCCTTTCCTCTTAAGGCTTGATTTCCAGCCCCCTGATCATCCTTGTCACCCTCTTCTGAACTTGTTCCAATTTGTTAGCATCCTTCTTGAAGTGTGGTGTCCAGAACTGGACACAATACTCAAGGTGAGGCCTAACCAGTGCTGAATAGAGGGGGACTAGCACCTTGCGGGATTTGGAAACGATACTTCTATTAATGCAGCCTAAAATAGCATTTGCCTTATTTGTAGCCACATCACACTGTTGGCTCTTATTTAGCTTGTGATATACGACAATTCCAAGATCCTTCTCCCTCGTAGTTTTGCTGAACCAGGTATTCCCCATCTTGTAACTCTGTAATTGGTTTCTTTTTTCGAGGTGCAGTACTTTGCACTTATCTCTGTTGAATTTCATTCTGTTGCTTTCGGCCCAGTGCTCCATCCTATCAAGGTCATTTTGAATTTTGTTTCTGTCTTCTAGGGCAGCGGTCCCAAACCTTTTTCAGACCGTGGACCGGTTGGGGGGTGCGGGCTCCGTGCGCGGACCGGTTGGGGGCAGGGGCACCCCGCGCCTCATGGGTGGGCGTGTCATGCTCACAGGTGGGCGTGTCGCGCTCGTGGAGGGGCGTGTCACGCTCGCGGGTGGGCGTGTCGCGCTTGCGGAGGGCGTGTCACGCTTCGGTGCATGTGCACAAGCGTGACATGCCCGCCCGCAAGCACGACACGCCCACCTGCAAGCGTGGGCCCACTGCCGCCTTCTCCCCTGCCAAAACACACACACACACGCCTGCCCCCTCGGCGTAGGGGGGGCTGTTGCTGCAAAGGCGATCGGCCACAGGAAGAAGTCATTGCCTCCCTCCCTCTCCCTCAGCCTCCGCCTGGCCTATTTTCCACCAGCCGGGGCGGCGCATGTCGCCAGCCCGCTTTGCGGAGCTGATCGTGGCGGGGTGGGAGAGAAAACGCCGACTCGGTGCAAAGGCGAAGGCGCCACCGCCCGGCCTCTCACTTGCTCCCGCCCCGGATGCCTCCCGGGCTCCAGTTTGCGGGGATCGGCAACAGGGCGGCCCTTTTCCCACCGTCCCGTCCCGCCAAGGGACGCTCTTCTGACGCCCAGCTGCACTCGAGGCAGCTGCGACCTCAGGTTGTGGCAGGAGTGGCCTGTTCGGAAGACCTTTCTCCCTCCCTTCCTCCTCCTGTCTTGCTAGGCGGTGGAGCCCCCGGGGCCGGCGGCGGCTCAGCTCCTCGCGGCCGGGGCTCGGGTGGAGGAAGCGGGCCTTGACGCCCCGCTGGCACTCCTCGGCGGCGTACTTGGCGAAGAGGGCGCGGAAGCCCTCGTCCCTGAAGGCCTGGCTCAGGCGCTCCACCCGTCAGCTCCAGGTCCTCCAGGCTCGAGCGGGCCGCCATGGCGAAGCCACCTCTCCTCCGCTCAAGGCCGGGCTCGCCCAAGAGGTGTGCGTGTCACGCACGAGTGTGAGGGGCGTGTCATGCTTGCGCGCATGCGCATGAGCTCGACATGCCCACCCGCAAGTGCGACACGCCCCCCATGCATGCGGGCGGGGGGGCGGAGATCCGTGTCCACGGCCCAGTTCAAGGAAGCCCACGGACCGGTCAGGGCCGTGGACCGGGGGTTGGGGACCCCTGTTCTAAGGTATTAGCTATTCCACCCAATTTGGTATCATCTGCAAATTTGACAAGCATTAATGCTTGACTATGGTTCCATTGTGAAACATCTAGACCTGTCAGGTGGAGGAGGACGGTTTGTATTGGTGATACAAGATAAAAACCAAATTTTTGAGAGCAGTAAACTCCACAACACTTTTAGATTTCCTTCCTAACTAACATATTATAGGTTTAATATTCTTAGTTGTAGCATAAAGTATTTTGTTTTAGACCTTTTGCACCCCCTTCTTCGCTTTATTTGTACGTAATATTTTTCTTTTATTTGAAGCTAAAATATGCCAGTTATTTAATTCCTGGTGTTCATACTAAATTTTCTGTTAACCTGATCATTATAAAACCAAAACGTAAGTTAACAAACCCTGTGCATGGAGAGAAATAAGGGTGAAGGCAATGAGGGGATGTGGCCTTTCCATCATTTCCACCAGTTGTGTATATGTGTGTGTGTTGAGGGGGAGAGAGATTGGCTGGCACTACACACCTTCCATCCCCAAATGCCCCATCTACAAATGTTTCTGCCCTGCCTGGCATGAAAGGCAAATCTTCTCTGAAGTGGACCCTGCTTTTTGCAGTCCCTTTCTCAGGAACGCCAGCCGGGCAAATCTCTCTGCTTACTTCTGAAGCAATTGAAAGAAATCAGAAAATGCCTTCCTTGGTATTTGGTGAATTTTGCTTATACATCTTCTTCACCATAGTCTGTCCTTACTTTAGTTTATATGTTTTAATTCTACTGGTTTTTACTCATTATATTTTTATACTGTGTTGTTGTTTGTAGGTCACATGGAGTGTGCTGTTAAAGTAAAGCAACTAATAAGACTAATTATTTGTGTCTAAAACTACATTAGTAGGGAACACTTCCAACATATACAGAGCAGGACATTTAGTCTTGACTTTCTCTCATCTGCCCTGTACAGCATCCACATATACACTAGCTCCTTCTTGGGGTCTGAAGATCTTCCAGAATATGGACTTTATCCAGAACTTAAGGTTACGTTTTGGACTACAATTCTCCGAATCCTATAGCCAGTGTGGCCATTGATCATGGCATAGAGAACTGCAGGAGATACAGGAACTAGGAAAAGATCTCTCCATTAGTGCAAAGCCACAATTGAGTACATTTCCAATTGTTTAAATTTAAAACCAGGGTTGTTGTTTTATTTAATGTACTCTGCACTTTCTGTGGTGTTTTAAGGAAGAAATGCAGAATGGGCAGTAGGCATCTTAAAAAAAGTGAAACGTCTGAAAAAATAGAAGCAGAATGCAATGACTGAAGAAAAAAAAACTCCACAGATTACTGCTGTCTTTGGGGAATGAATCTTTATCTATATGATGAGCCAGGCTTAGGCTTCACAGAGTAAATATGGAGATGGAAGAAAGGCATACTGCCAGGCACTGGAGGAGAAAAAACACAGCCGCCACTGACATCCATTTTGTTGTAGGAGGCATAATAGACCTTCTCAGGATTTATTGTTATTTTTGGATGAAGTTGACTGTGGGGGCTTGGGGAGTGCAAGGATGTGGTGGTGAACTTCAAACAGGAAGCAAATGATGTACTGAAAAGTCACATTTTAATTGTATAAATATGAAATAACAGAAGCATAACAAAGGAACAGGAACTGCATCCAAGAGAAATAACAGAGCAGGTTTCGGCACTGGAAAATCCCAAGACTGCTGACAGAAGATCTGGTTCGGCTGAGCTTTGAGGATGTGCTTGAAAATTTAGGCCTTGAAGAGTCTTTACACAACTGAGCCCCAATGGTTGTCAGGAGGCATCCTTCCCTCCCTCTCTCTTTCTCTCTGTTCAGCTAAGGAATTCCAAGGTGCTTCTCCTGCATGCCAGGGCTTGGGGAAAATCATAGAATCGTCGTAGGGTTGGAAGGGACCTTGGAGGTCTTCTAGTCCAACCCCCTGCCCAAGGTAGAATGCTTCTTTGGACTGCAACTCCCACCAGCCATGGTGGCTGGGGAATTCTGGGTGCTGTTGTCCAAAACATCCCATTTCTAACATATACTGATGCGGACTGTCTTGGAGTCAATCTGTGTTCAACACATTTCTCTAGAGAAACAGAGAATTCTAATCTAAAGATGGTGTGTGTGTGTTGCTCTCCAGATATTGTTCTTCCTAATTGTGCTCCTGTACCTCCAACACATCAAGAAATACATGTATTCAATACATATAGCTTTCCTGTGAATGGGGATTATACAAAGTCTGGTATCCTGCTTAAAGCATCAAAATATGCAACAGAAGTAAAGGAAAAGAAGAGAAAAGCCTTTCAAACATACATCAGAACGAGAAACACGTAGCATGCATGGCTGACACATATACAAAATATGCACACAAATGAATAATAATCTCTTTTTCAAGTTGCATACGCTGGGGAAAAAAATTCAGACTTTAAGACATGTAGCATTCCCAAGCTACACAGAGACTTTCTAACAAAGAGAATTACAATGGCAATGGTTAAAAGCATGTATCTCAAGGCAGGGAAGATTTATCAGCCCAGAGAGATATAGCATGCTCCACACTCAAAGGAGAATGTGCAAATAGATCAGCTTAGAAAGAACTACATAGTGAGTCTGACATGAACAAAGTAATATGCACTAACCATGTCTACCCCCAACTGTTAAGCATAGCATCTAAAATTTTCTGTCTATGCCAGTGCTCAGTCTTGTGCCCATGTGCCACAACCATATTGACCTGATTCACACTCGAGGTTCCTGTAAGTAACTCAGCTGATGGTAGAAAAGTAGCTTGTATGTTCAAAAACAACTTTTCAAATGTTTGGCCTTGTCATTAGTGCTGATGATGCTAGATAGATAAAACCTTTATTGGCATAAGTAAAAATTGGACATAGTCACAGTGGTTTGTTAGGTAACTACATATATAGGCATCAAGAGGGCAGAAAAGTGTTAGACATCCTTAAAGGGATGATGATGCTATATAATAATAGCAATTACAGAATTAAATAAGGCCTCTCCAAAGTACCTTTCTTCTGAGATAGGGACTAGATTTAATTTTCAAAAACAGGTTTGAAGGATATCAGGGAAAACCCAAAGAAAAATTAATAATAAAAAAATAAAAAGACAAAAAATTGTGGCACCTTAAAAATTTACTGTTATATTTTAATGTGAACCTTCGTGAAGTGGATTTGTCCACAAAAACTCTCATCAACATTTAACAGTTAATCTTTAGGTGTCACAAGGTTTTTGTCTTTTTAACTCTTTTATTATTACTATTTTCCCTTTGGATTTTACCCAAAGGACGAACTAACACCACTACCTCTTTTAAAACTACAGATCAAAAGGAGAAGGTTTCCCTACTTTTGCATAAGGTCACTTTCTTAAAAAAAAAAAAAAAAAAAAGCAATTAACAGCCCATGCCTGTACATGTCTACTCAAAAATAAATATCAATGCGACATACTTCTTGATAAGCAAATACAGGTTAGTTTGCAAACTGAAAGACAGGCAAACTTTACCCCATCCTGTTCTCTCTTACTTTTTTCTTTGTTTGCCTCCTTTTCTGTCATATTAATCTGTCCCCACCACTCCATAGAGCCAAATGCATTTGCAAAATACAAAATCGAAGGGAAGGAAGGACGTACATACGAGGCATTAAAGAATTCTCATTCTTTCTGTTAGCATATACACAGATACGGAGGTGGACATGCACTCTTAGTGTGTGTGTACAAGGAGTCAGGAACAGAAAAGTGTCTTTGGGTAGCTGGATTATACAGCATTAAGGCCTGTACTTAATGCAGCAGAGGGACCAGAACAGAAAGTTTGTATGTTGGTCCTCCATAGCCTCACATCAAACAGCTGCATGCATTTGGAGCAAGTCACAAGGCTTTCTGCTGCTATGGAGCTCTTGGTCTTGAGGAGCCCTCTTACCCTCTAGGATCCTGGAGTCTGCCACCTAATGGCCTAGTAACCCAGTGTCTTCTGGTGAGTCAATGCAGTGCGATTGGCTTTTAAACTGATTGACTGATCTTCTTTAGAACAAAGAACCCCAAGATGGACAGCCTTAGTATTACCTTAATACATGTCCTAAGTTTCAGGTGTCTAGGGTTTCATGATACTAGAGTTATGGTGGAGACACAGACAACATTTTTATTATTATAGATTATGTTGTTATTATATATAATTATTATTCATAACTTATATTTATATTGCACCTTTTTTTTCAAATGATCTCAAAGCTCTCCTTTCCCCTACTTTATCTTCACAACATCCCTGGGCAGTAGGACAGCAGCAAGACAAAGATAGTCCAAGATTAACCAGCTAATTTTATGGCTTAGTGGGGTTTAGAGTCTGGATTTCCCTAGCACCAATTAAGCATTCTAACTACTATGCAGAAGCTTATTTTAAAACTGTTTGTAAATATAATCAGTATAAGCAAAATTTAATTCTTGGGGGATGATGTATAAGTTTCCACTCTCTCCAGCAGCCAGTTTGGGAAGCTGCCCTATGGATCGTCGGGTCCAGCCTCCATCAAGGAGGCAAACTCCTAAGCTCTGCAGCCAGATACCTAAACTACTGAGCTATCCAGCTGTTCAATGCCGTGCTGCCTTCTCTCAGAAATTATTCTGGCACCTTAAAATTACAATGCGGTTTCAGCCAGCCACAGCTGATGCCAGACACAAGATCCTTTTGACAGACACTCCCTGAATGTTTTCAAGCATCAGCACAACTGTGAAACTAGACCTCCTCTTTTATGTAAACCAAGAGACATGAGATCCACAGGAAACAAACATCTGGGGACACGTACCATTTTCTTACAGAGCTGTAGGCAGAGAGGATCCCAGAAAAGCCCCAGTTAATAGAAGAGCCAAGTTACATTGATTCACTATCACTACTGCTAATTGTGTTTGTAAACTTAAACATTAAAGATAAGTATTTTACTGTATTCTACAAAAAGTATTGCTTTTTGCAGAAAAGCCAGAAAAGAGGTGCAAAAGTAAATCTGGGCTAGAACCAGTTCAACAAGGACGCTGTTAAAGTGGTATTTTTCTATAGAAAGAATACTTGTGCAGTATATTGCAACATATCATTACTCTGGTTTTATCCTTTTGCATTTGGCAAATCTTGACCCTTTCTCCCTTCTCGTAGAGAGGGGGAAAAAAGGCAATTGTGGCTCCATTTCAAATAGCTTCAAACCCTGCCAACAGCAATAATAAATAACTGAAAAGTCTCACAATTGGTTTAACGTACCCAAAACCTTTTTAAAAAATGAAAACACATACAATAGAACCAAACCTTCAAGGATGGCGCCAGGAAAATTGCATTTTTGGTCTCTTCTTGGAGTAAAATAAATAAAATGAGCACACAGGAAGGAACTGGTAAGGACTTCTACTTCATTTTATATTAAGTAGAAAAAGAGATCCAGATAGACTACAGGAGAGTTGTTGTTGTCTGTTGTCAATACACATAGTGTTTTACAGAGCAGCATGGTGTAATAGGGCAACAAAATATTCAGATCCTTATTGATGAAAGTCAGATTATAAGATTCCTTGAGAGATATACCTGTTTCTTTTTTTTTACAGTTGCCATGTTGCACTGCAGAGAGTTGCATGATATTTTAACGGCATAATTTGGTACCTGTCTACTCAGAAGCAGCACTTGGAAATAATGTTACTCCAGCACTGCAACATGTAATGACAATAGGTTACTTTTCAAACACTGCAATGTATAAGAGAATAAATTCCTTTTAAAAAGTAACTTTCTAAGCTCTGCTCAGAAATATATTGGCATTAGCATTTCAGTGGGAAGTTTATGGCCTATAACCAATGTTGTCATAATGCAAGACTCATTGTGGTAATGGTCACATATTTGCAAAGTCAGTGCAAGGGGTGGAATCTGCTGCAGTTTTGGACAAGTGGGGTTACGCCTATATATTTTATGTCTTCTCCTATGAAGCACCTTGAATACTTGAGAACATTTTGTGTATGCTAGGTACTGTGATAACCTGGTGTTTGACATGCATGTGTAACCCCAGTGGATGAGGAAATCTTATGAAGGGACTGCGATTCAACATTTCAGTTAAGAGAGAGGGACAGCTCTAGAGCGGCATTTTCCTGGGGGATAATATAGAACTGTGGCTCCCAACCTTGAGTAATCCAGGTGTCCTTGGACTAAAATTCCCAGAAAGCGTGGCCAACACAGCTAGTGGTGAAGGTTTCTGGGAGTTGCAGTCTAAGAACACCTTGGTTACCCAAGGCTGGGAACCACTGATAAAGGCTATTATTACCTTGGTTTAGGTAATACAGTTTTAAAATGTTGGTGCAGGAGAAGCACAGGAAGGGTGAATCCATGTAGTGATACTGGATAAAATCCTCTTGTGGAAATTTAAGCTGATGGAAGCTGATGATGTTATTATCACTGGCATAACTTTACACCAATAGGATTTTGACCATTATGTATTTGTGTCTGGATCTGTATTTTATTTTAGGGCCTTAAAAATTGTCCACCTGGAGTTGTAAAGCTTTTGGCTGTATGTCTTCTGCTTTGGGTGATAAAGATATCTGAGATTTTGTTTCTGATTCATTTTGCTTCAAAGAGACACTTGTGCTACATCATTTTTCCCTACAAGCAATTCATGCTCTAGTCTTATGCCGGTACATAGAAATTAAGTGTGTATATTTTGTAGTGTCCAGTTTGGGTTGTGTTTCTGTTACTGTTGTTCTGCCATTTGAAAAGAACTGAATTCACAACTTTGTAAAATTCGTTGTGTTTGAAAAAGTTTTCAGAAAAACTTAAGAAAATTCAGAAAAAAGAAGATTGCCCCATAGAAACCAGAAAGTGACACACAAGCTCTCCTACTTATTTTTCAAGCTGAACCAGAACCATCCCCCCCCCTCCAATTATGACTCTAACTCTGGGCTGATTTGGAAAGAAAACCTTCCCCTCTATCCTAAGCCTTAATTTAAATGAGCTGTAAGTGTATAGAAGCCCTTCTGTGTAATCCTGTCTGGGTTCTTTTGCATATTCTGCAAAATCCTAGAATTATTTTATCTTTATTATTGAAAAGCTACGAGCATCTCCACATTCTACTTGCATGGACATACTATTTGCTACAATAAGCTGAGTCAACTGCTTACATAATTAATAATAATAACAGTCTTAGAACTGACAGAAGAGGAAGGCACCCTATGGATCATTGGGCCCAGCTCCTGTCAAGGGGGCACAGTGGGGGAATTGAACCTCCAACCTCAGATACCTAAGCCACTGCGGTATCCAGCATTTATACACAATACTTTCTGCTAAAGTCAGCTATGCCAAAGACAACACAATATGTAGTCTCTGCTCAGTCTTGCAAATGGTTAAGGTGGACAGAAAACAGATTGAGAATTTAGAAAGTGGTTTTAAAGTAATATTTCATTTCCAATGGAAATTTGTCAGGCTGCCTTGGTGAACCATCGCAGAGTCAAGGACTTGGCTCCCCATCACAAAGCTTTCTGCCTTGAGGAATTAAGACCTCATCAAACTATATGTGTATCTTTGTTTGATTCCATACTTAAAGGCTGGCAATTTGATGCTGGTTAGGAACTCACACACACAAAACTAATGGAAGGACCAGAAAATGTCAGAATCACAAAACAAATACATTATTACCACAGGACATACTCAAGAATGAATGTAGAAAAAAGAAAGGCACCCCTTTCCAAAATAGAGATGGGAGACTGTTACCTCTCACAAAGGTAGTATCTTGTCGTTTTTGCTCCTTACTTTTAGGTCTAGATTGTCTCATTCCTGCCTTCAAGAAAGGGTTTTGAGGAGCCCATGCTCTGATCCTGGGGAAGATCCCTGTACTGGCTGAAGGCGTATCATAGGTGGTCTAACATCCACAAACTGCATGATCCCCCATGTACTTTATTCCTCAGAAATGTACTGTAACCTCACAAAACGGTGAATTTCTGAGGCAAGATGAACTCTTATCTCACAGCTAGTATCAGGAAATGTGAAATACTTTCAGCAAGAACCTCAAAACCACTTAAATTCCTTTCTAGATCAACTTGCACCACAGATGACAAGATAATGTTGAGTCTTTTTTTCTGCATCATGTTTGTCTTTACCGTTGATTATGCTCATGGCCAGGAATTCCAGTCAATGAATAATACAGGAAGGCAACTGAGAAACCTGCTACAGGCGAAGGGAACACACGAATAACCCTTTCCTGCAGGAAGGAAACCGAAGTGGTGGAATGGCAAGTAGATGGAGAAATGGCACAAGACAGGGGGCAGAAACAGGCTGGATGCCAGAAATCACAGTTCATCTAAATAGTTATGGAAGCCAGAGAGTATTTCAACAGAAACTTCCTTGGCCTTTGGAGCAATGCCATATGGAGCTGGAATGCCTTTCTACTGCCTGCTCAAGGGTAATCCCTTTTAAGGAGCTTGAGAGACTTTTATCTCTGAAAGATATTCTCCTCTTCCATAGGGAAAGAAGTCAGTTTTATAAATATGTCAATATATAGACCCCTTCTTGGATACACACCTTGGTTTGAGTGTGTGAGAGAAGCTGAGAGCAATGCTGTCAGGGGGCTAGACTCCATTATGTGCCTGGACATCTAGCAGGGTCACCCAAGGCAGAATATTCACAGCTGGTACATCAGACTAAGATGCATCGACCCTCTTCAGGACTAACAGCCACATCAGCAGAAGGGAATGGATAGTTCCAGTGGTGATGGGGACAAAGAAACTTCCGGAGAGCAGCTACTGGGCAGCAGCGGTAGTTGAAGGTGACACTGGCAGAGGCTGTTTCACATGCAATGGCAGGATGCTCAAGCAAACTTTTGTTAGTACTACACAAAAGAAGATAATAGTAAACCACTGCTGAATTTTTCTTACTTTGAAAACTCTATGGTGAAACAGTCCAAAATGAAACAAGAAATAGTGCTGGAAGATGTGACTCTCAGGTTGGAAAACACTCTGAGCTACTGGGGAAGTCTAAAGGACAAGTACAAATAGCACTGTTGCTAATGACACAACTAGATTAAAGCCAAATGGACATCTAGTGGTGATGTGTGCAAAGGTGAAAGAAAAATCCAATGCTGCAAAATGCTTACAATTCGGATATGGAATCTGAGAAGTCTCAATCAAGATAAATTGGAAACCATAAAGCAAGAAATGGAGCATTTAGACAATGCAGTGCTTAGTGTCAGTGAACTAAAGTGGGACATTTTCAGTCAGACAACTACAAAGTGTTTTACTCTGGAAATAACGAACACAGAAGGAAAGGGGTGGCTTTAACATTGAGGCAAGATGTAGCACAGGCAGTAAGGAGCTATAATGAGATATCTGATCAAATAATATCCATCAGACTTCTGAGAAAACCTATCAACACAACCATCGTTCAAGTCTACGCTCCAGCTACAGATGCTGAAGAAGATGAAACTGAAAACTCTTATGCAAGCACAGAGGAGGAAATTGATCACCCACCAAAAGAAGACACACTTATAGTCATAGGTGACTGGAACAGAAAATTAGGAAATAAAATGGAACCAAATGTTGGAAAATTTGGCTTGGAGGTCAGAAACAAACCAGGAGAATGACTCATAGAGTTCTGTGAAGCCAAAAATTTGTTTATTGAAATACATGCTTCAAGCAACCAAAAAGATAACTATACACATGGATATCACCAGATGATCAACACAGCAATCAAATAGACTACATAATTGGAAGCAGGAGATAGAGAAGTTGTATTCTCTCTGCCACAACAAGACCAGGAACAGATTGTAGTACCGAGCATGAACTTTTAATATCAAATATAACTATACTGTGAACATCCCACAGAGTGCTTGCACTATGGGGCGATATACAAGTTGAAATAACAAATAAACAAACAAGCAATTTTTAAAAAATAGAGTAAAGCTGAAGAAGAGCATGAAAAATATGCCAAAATATAATTTGAACAACATTACTGATGAGCTTAAAGAAGAACCGTAGATTGAAAGCATATATATTATTAGGGAAGAATGCAAAAAAGACATTTCTGAGGTGAAAAGCAAAGAAAAACCTAGATGGATGATGGAATTAACACTCAAAATTGTGAAGGACAGGAGGAAGGCAAAAGTAAAAGATGACAGATGTAGGGTCAGAACCCTGAATGCAGTTTTTCAATAGCTGTCATGTAGAGACAAAGAGAACTATTAGAATAGCCACTGCAAAGAAATAGAGAACAACAAAAGAGGAAAAACAAGACATCACTTCCAGAAGATCCAAAAAATCAAAGGGAAATTTAAGTCTAGATTAGGAATGCTGAAAGACCAACAGGTCTGAGAAACTTTGCATGGTCAAACAGCAATGGCTTTGGCTGCAGGCAGTTTTTCTTACCAGCTCTTTAGGGTGAGGCAAAAATTTTTTTAAAAAAAAATGATCCAGTGCATCTGTGATAAGTCTATATAAAGCAAAAAACATATATCACTTTTTGTGCCCTTTGGCAAGCATGGGAAGTGATTAATTTTCAAATTTCCTGAAGTGGCTCACTTATTAAGCCACTTCACAATATTGGCAGGAACCACTTCTGTCTGAATGGTTAAGCTTGATTAGATCATTCTAATTAATCCTGATGTTTCCAAAAACGGCCCACATTGGCTTGCACATTGCCGCTAGTGTAAGAATGGTTTCTTATAGACAAACATGTCAGACAAACATGCATTTCATCTCCCTGTCTTTTCAGTCTATATGTAGAACATATCATACAGAAAGCCGGACTAGATTCAGATGATGGAGGAGTGAAAATTGATGGAAGAAACATCAATCATTTAGGGTATGCAGATGATACCATCTTACTGGCAGAAAGCAGCAATGACTTGAAATGACTTTTGAATAAAGTGATAAAAGGAAGTGCCAAAGTAGGACTGCAGCTGAACCTTAACGCAAGAATCATTACTACAGAAGAACTACACAACTTTAATGTTGACAATGAAGAAATTGAAATAGTTAAAGATTTGGTGTATTTTGTTCAATCATCAGTTCAAATGGAGACTGCAGCCAATAAATCAGAAGAAGATGGAGACTAGGAAGGGCAGCAATGAAACAATTAGAAAGAATAATCAAGTGCAGGGTTGTGTCACTGGAGACCAAGAACAAGACCAACCACACTATTGTATTCCTAATCACCATGTATGGCTATGAAAGCTGGTCAGTAAAAAAAGCAGACAGGGGAAAAAATTGATTCTTTTGAAATGTGCGGCTGCGGTTCCAAGGCCCCTACATTGATGCTGGCTGAGAGTCACTCAGCAGACTCTTGGTGTTCCCACCAGCTGATGTGAGCCATATGCCCACACCCACACAACTGTGGTGCTGGAGGCACAAGCATCAGTGTGACCAGCAGTGTAGACTTCTGGAGCAGCAGCTCAGGGGACTCCCACACCCAACTGTATCCACCATTGTTGCAGCCTGGGCCAGGCCTCATTCTCCTTTCCCACTTTTCAGGGCCAGGACTCAAGGGACTCCTGGGGCCCTTCTCGGATAGACAGCACCTGGGGGGTTAGTGCTGGAAACTGCATGAAAGAGCTACAAACAATACAGGCTGTTGTTGTTAACGCTGACAAACTGGAATTCATGGAGGTACTGACAGGAGATCTACCAGTTGCCAGCCGCTCTGGAGGCGGGGCCGGTGGCTCTCACACTGAGCTTCTATGAAATAAGTACAAAACCATGCATACTCATAGATACGTATGCCTTCATTGTAACAAAAACATTACTACTGTTCACAGATGCAAATATCTGAGTACCCCCCCAATTCTGTCATGTATCATGAGCATGAAGACTAAACATGTGCAAGATATGAACATTTTAGTTTTCATTTAATTTTACTTCATATTTCTAATTTAGTTACATTTTCTGTTCATGTGCATAAGTATAACCTTTCCAAGTTGGTTTTTGGCTTCTTTCGTATTTCAATATGGTGGCTACTAACTCTTCAGTGGGTCGCATCCACTAGATAAATGACAAGTCTTGCAGTTTGGTGGTTATGCTTGGAGGCTTTGCCACTGAAGTACTTTTGATGCTTCAGGTACAATGATTTCCTGCTGGAAACTTGGAGTATTTAACTGTAATGGTCGATAAGCTCCCAAATACGTTCGTTGCCAAAGTGGATATTTTTGGGATAAAATTTCCCTGAGATTTTCATTCTTTCCTTGTTCTGGTCAGGGCTGGGCCACTACAAAAGAGAGAGAAAAATGCTTCCAGTGTGTTAAAAAGCTCCCAGGGGAGACAGAAATGAACAATAATATCAAACATTTTTCATTTTCCCAACTTAAAAATACTTCCATTTGGTTTAAGTTCAGGAAAAAAAAATTCCATATTTCTTTTAGTTAGTAGGTTTGCCCATGCAAATATTTAGCATCATTTATTTAAGATCAAATGTTCATTCACGTCTGTGATTTACGAAAAGGACTTTCTATTCCTAAGCTACTGTCACGATTGTCTGGTTAATTCTCTTGCCAGGTTTTCCAGTCCAGGAAGCAGTGTAGATCTGTGCTGAATGAACTCCTGGTCTGAGGAAATATTTTTCATGCCCACAAATGTATAGAATTTGGGGGAGGCAGCTGCTACAGCACTGCCTTGCAATAATTCTCAAGGCACAGCCCTGCCCTTCAAGCAAGACCTAAATATGAAAGAGAGACTTAGGAGGATGTTGGGGGTGGGGTGGGGGAGTGGGTCTATTATACCAGTCATTCAATTAGTCAGCTCTTTGTGCTGCAAATCCTATAATAGGCCATAAAAGCCATTACTGCAGATCAGCCTTACATTTCTTATGCCAAATTCTACAACTGAGATTTAAGTTTGTCTCAAATTGTGCACTGTTGTGTCTAGTTTCTTTCTTTACTGGAGAGACTGCAGTGGTATGCATTCAGTTACCTACAGAACTGATCTACCCAGGTCTCTCTTTCGGACAATTCAACATAGATATCAAAGTTTGGAAAAGTTCCTTTTTTAGATCTCTCCTCCCCAGAACCCCCAAGCCATCCATTGCCCTCCCCCCAAAAAGTAACATTTCCTAAACTCTTATACCAGTGCCTCTGGTAGGCTGCCAGCCTTTCAAAAATCAGTGCCTCGTTTGAAGAACTCATATAAGCTTCTTCAAGCAAGAATCAAACTGAAAAGCCACAGGAGTTCCCAGCCTACAGGACATTATTCTCCTTTGCCCCAGAGAACTGATGGTCTCTGAAGTTTCAGGACAGCACAGTAAGGTGACGGAGATCACAAGCAGACGTGATAGCAAGTAGTAATGAAGACAGCTAGGAGTGTGGTAGGAGACACAACAGCGGAAGAGGGATAATCAAAATGACTGTTTTGAACTTGCGGCTGCCTGTAGGGCACAGCAGAAACTTCAACACAGTGGAAAGGCTGATGGGAAGTGCAGAGGTTGGGAAGCAGCTGGCAATGTGATCACTCGTGGTAAAATTGGAGGCATGGGCTTGATGAAGAATGGTTAAACAAAGTTGGGCCACATAGAAACTAGGCCACCCACGTTTCCCACTTTTACAGTGCATGGTGGGGAAAACTGTTAAACAATCCAAGCCTACTGATATAAGATTGAAGGTTTCATTCTGCTCCTCCTGGTTTTGAAGTAGCTCTGGTTTCGATCTAGCTTACTGTTTAAATCTGTTTGAATGTTCTTTTTTTTTTTTTTTTTTGGTATACCACCTTGGATGGCCTTGTTTGGGGCCAAAGTGGTTCATAAGTTTTTTAAAATACATAAATGAATTATTCTGACTTGGAAAATAGGGCTATGCATGCCTGACTGGGAATATGGGAGGGGTAATCAGAGAGTCCATGGGCCATTTTCCCACAACATGCCTTGCCACTCTCTGTCAAGGTATTTGTAATGGAGCAGGTCACTATATTGTAAACTAAAGTCTTGAACATATGAAATGTACTCATGTAAGTAAAATATGTAAGAAAGACTGTATGTAAAGAGCTAGCATACACCTGTTGCTGGTTAACAGGCAGAGTTTGAGGCTTGGTTGCCTCCGGCAGGTGCTGCTGATTTACAGAGGCTTTTTCTCTGTATAAAGGAAGCTCTAATGAGAGCATTACTTTACTGCTCTGGTTCAGGAGCAGTCAGGTAGCTCTGGTATAAGAGCGGTTATGTTGGCATATTGTACTGGGTTGTGAGTAACCAGTTACTGTATATGTATATGCTGTTATGTTAAGCTGTTATGCTGAAGATAAGCTGTTTAAGTTACATATGTAAATACAAAGTATTTTTCTAAACTAAGTTTGGCTTATCTTAAGTTTTGCATCCAGAGTTAAAGGAAAAGCATTGACTTCTGTTCAGTTTCGACCAGTTCTCTCCCGGGAGCCACATTCTTTCTTGAATAAGTTTAAAACGTTTCTGCTAGTAGATGTTTATGTACACATGTTCAAAGTAAAGCAGAAATACTCTTTACACTCTCACCTTCTCAAACCAGAAATGGCTGGAAGTACACTTTATTTAATTTTCCATCTTTTGCTTGTTTGTTTCCTGAAGACCATGTACCTTAGTTAGCTGCTGTTAGTTTCTTCAACTTGGGTGGGGTTGGGGCTGCATGTCACTCACCAGTTGTCCATCCCTGAAATAGAGGGTTAGAAGTCTGTACAAAGTTGCCATGTCAACTGTACGGCCAGAGACTGGGCAGTTCATTGGTGTAGGAGATCACAAGCCTGCTTCCTATCCCACCACCTTGCCTGCTCCCTAAGTCATGCTAGAGGTGGCACAGGAAAACTGGGGAGGCAGGGCTGAGAAAGTGGGGAGAATTTAACATCTTATATATATCAGCCAATAGATTGACGGATGAATAAGTACATTTGTATCTTTTCTTTCCTTCAATATCTAGCGGAACGCCTCCTCCCACCTAGATCTACCCGAACCACTCGTTCTAGCCAGGAAGGGTGGCTGAGGGGCCTAACGCCGAGGGAGGCCTGGAGAGAAAGAACAAGAAACCGGGCCTTCTCGGCAGTGGCCCCTCGACTTTGGAACAGTCTGCCCCCAGAGATCTGTCTGGCTCCCTCGCTGGATGTTTTTAAGAGCAAACTTAAGACCTGGCTCTTTAGGCAGGCTTTCCCTCCTGTCATCACTTGAATTTTTTCCCCCATCTTGTGCCACATTACTATTGTTGTTTTTTTACTTTATTATATTGTTTTTATTCCATTTTTTATTGTTAGCCGCCCAGAGTAGACTTCAGTCTAGATGGGCGGGGCATAAATCTAATCAATAAATAAATCAATAAATCAATCAATCAATAAATAAGGGTCTCCCCCTCCCCCACTTTATCCATACAACAACCTTTCAGATGGAGGCTACAAGTATATTGAGAAATACTTAGGAATGTGTTCCACAATTAAGATGGGTTAATTTGAAGTGTTTTTCAATGACCACATGACTCAAAAGTCGGATGTGAATCAGCCCGGCCTTTTTTGCTTGTGATTAGAGATGGGGACAAACCACCAAAAGAGTGGTTTGTCTTGGTTTGTGGTTCGTCGAGGTTGACAAATCACAAACCATGAATTTACTCATGTTTTGCTGATGAACCACAAATTGGTTTGTCGGTGCTTGGTCTTTTCATAGACAGCCTATGGCTGTCTTTAAAAAAAAAATGCTGAGCCCCCACAACCTGCCCCACCCCCCTTCCCACTGCCCTGTTGCCTCCCTATGTTGTCCTGCTGCCTTCTCCTCCTCCTCTGCTGCCACGGTCTCCACCACTGCCTCCTCACCGCCACCTCCGCTACTGCTGCCATCTTTGCAGATGGCAGCTTCCATTCCGGCAGCTTAGCCTTCCCTCTCTGCCTCTGGGGATGAATTAAAAAAACATGTAAATATTCATCTCTTCATATTTGTTTGGGTCTCCAGAACTGACGAACATGAAGCAATGAATATTCAACAAATCAGTGATTTCTTATGAATATTGTGATTCTTTTTTTAAAAAATCATCCCCATGTCTACTTGTGATTTTTAGTTTTCCCCCCACCACTGGTGCCTTCTACTTTTTAAAAGCCAGGACAATTCAAACAATGTTTTCCTTGTGTGGTCATTCAACAAAAGGATGTGTGTGTGTGACTCTGAGGGTTGTTGTTGTGACATATAAACTGGAGTGTGGTGTTTTGGGACATTGTGAATATCCACCCCCATGGTCCTAAGTTTTATTTTTAAAAACAAACTACTGAATTTATCACTAGATCACATTATCACAACATTGATACATTAGTTTAGGGTTAAATCACCACTGTACAGATTAAAAAAGAGATAAGAAAGGTGAGGTGGAGATCACCAGGTGGGTGGTTTCAAAGGAAAGGAGGCCCATGGGTTGTGGGCACATATCAAATCACATCGGATTGAGGGCCAGCGTGGACATTGGAAGTGAAACAATCCAGGGTCTTCATGTGGTCACCAGAACTGAATACAACCATGGGAAAGACTGCAGATCAAGCCACAGAGCATGTTTACATTCCTGTTTTCTACCAATTTAAGCTCCAATGTATTATAAATCAAGTACGGTATTATCACATGGGATTTAATTCACTGTGCACATTTACATTTCTCTTTTTTTATGACAAGTGATGAAAAAGGTTTCAGCATGAAGAAAAAAAAAATCCTTGAAGTGGCCATGCAACATCTTTATGATGTACCATTTTCGTTGTTTTCGTTTTAAAAATTATCTGCCAAAACTATGGGGAGAGGAAGAAGGGGTCAGGTGAAGGGGCCAGTACACTGTCTCTCTGTGTGCACTCTGTCCTTAAGGTAGAGCAGCCACTGCAGCAATAAAGGGTGGAAGGGCATGCTTAAGGACTCTTTCACTACATCTGCCCTCCCACTCTTTATTGCAGTGACTGTTCCACCTTAAAGAGAAAGCATGCACACACGCACCATGCGCTGAAACCGTCAAGCCCCAGCCCCTTCACCTAGAAGCAGTGGTCATGAAGGTTCTCTGAAAAGCGCACCTTGCGTTGGCCCTGGAAAAGACAGAGCATTGGAACACAATGATTTAAAAAATTAAAAATAGAAGGTGGAGGAAGTGACCTACTGGGTGGGTTCTTTGAAAAAGCCCCTTCATGGAAAAAGCTTGCTCATTCAAAGATATGGAATCGATTCATTGGAATCTGTCTGAAAATAAACAGACCTCTGGCAGGGGAGTGGAATAACTTGTTCCCTGGCACATTATTCTGCGCATGCAGCACCTCGTGTGTATACCAAAATTTAAATCTTTTTTTTTAAAAAAGTGGAACCCGGTACAAACATGGTTTTTATTGTCAGTCAGATTAGAATCACAGCCAATTTAGTCGTACCCTGAGATAGTGTACCTCAGAAAATACAGCCCCCTGACCTGATGAGCTTACAGTTTAAATTTCAATAACAGAAAGGGCAAAAGAAGGAAGGGAGAATCAAAAAGAAGAAAATGAGAAGGGGGCTAAGACCAGGTATAACAAGGTGTGCATGATCTTTTTTTTTCTTCTCATAGAAAAGAAAGCCCCAAATGTTTATATATTTTGTTGGGAAGTATAGAATCTGCACCTAAGAATGGCAGAATAGCGGCGCCAGTCTTACTTGGACCACCCATCTGAGGAAATTCTGTCTGTATCTCAGTAAGGAGCCACACACAGAGAAACAGAATTTGGACAAGTTACTATTTTAGACTACAACTCCCAGAACAACTCAGCCAGCATCACCACTGCTCCACACAAATAGGTGTGATAAGTGTGACCTTTCTCTTTCCAGCTGCATGTCCCTGTCAGCAATGTAATTTCATAATATATTTTAGACAAATGTGTGCTATCTTTTGCTGGCAAGAGATCTTTGAAGCAAAGAACAACACAACAGAAGAACAACTAGTAACTGATTTCTGCAGGGTTCACCTAAGTAGGATAAAATTGGGGTGCCGCCCAGCAAGAAGAATGAAAGAACAATGGCTATTGCAGTGCAGAAAAACTCAGGGGGAGAAACTGAAATAGCCCAAATCAGCTACTTTGTGAGAGATAGCACAGGGTTGCCCCCACACCTCACTTCCCTCGTCTGATTGATTAACATGATTGCTTCTTGTTTAAAAAGACTACCCATATACAGTTGGATGAAGGCCAAGGACTGTAATCCTGCATGCAATAGAGCTGCTTAAAACCTGTTGTAGTTAAGTATGCAGGGCTGAGTTTTACAAATACATGCCCCCTTGCACTTATTAACTAGTCTTCAAATATTTTCAAACAGCTGTCTGTGAGTCACGGATTTGAAAGGCCAATTATGTCTAAGTAATCATGTTACTTAATATACGGTGAACACTTCTCTCATAATGGATGTACTTGTTATTCAGCAACTTGTTATCAGTGTGATGGAGTTGAAGCAGTGTGGGATATGTAGTCAGAGAAATGTAAGATGGAGTCAGACAGGTTCTGTGTGAAGATGATTTGAGAGACATTGGAATGTGTTTTTCTAAGTGCTATGAGAGTTTTTTCTGAAGACCGGTACAGCGTGGTTCGAGATAAAGCTGAGGGTCGAACAAAGAGGCCCGTGGAAGACTCAACATTCCAAGCTAATTGGAGAAGAGATAGAACACCTGGATCTTCATGGGAATTGAGGGTGGAGGGAGGTGTTACTGCCCTTTGAGGCTAATTGGTTAACAGCCATGAAGTGTCAAGAAGAAGGGAGGAGTTAGAGAATGTAGAAAATGGACGATGGGTTATGTGGGAGAAGTTCGATTCCATGATGATGGGAGAGAGAAAGAACTTGATGGTTTGAAAGAGAGAGAATGTAAGTAAAGAGAAAGAAGAAGGTGGGTCTAGCCCACCTTAGCCCAGCTTAGTAGTATTTTTTTATTTTAATGGGGATTAGTTATTTTATTTAACTGTAATAATCTTTGAATATGTTTCTTATGCTAAAGCTTGAGCAATATAAACTGATTCTATGAAACTCTATTTTTCTAATTAAAAATAATTATAAAAATTCTTACAAAAGGACTGGTCTCTTGAACAACAGGGTCTGGCTAAATCCAGGGAGTGGAGAGGGCCACAAACTAGCTATCTTTAAGAGTCCTACCTAACTGAGCTGTTGTGAGTTCTAAGGAATCACAAAGCCCATGTGTCTGTACTTGCAAAGTACTGGGTAAAAGTAAAGTGTTCTTTTAAGGTCAGACTTGTTCAAAGGGCTTACGCTACGCACTGCTGAGGTCTTGGGGCTTGCCTCAGCGCAAAGGTGGTAGGTAAGTGGCCTGCCGAACTCTCTGACCGAGTGCTAAGCGCTCCTTAGGGAGGCTTGGGCACCACAATCAGTACAAAGGCAACTGATCGCGTTTCTGGTACAGTGGGTAGCTGGAGGCATGGAGAATGTGGTTAGAAAAAAAATGGTGTGCATCCTGGCCTTGGAAGCTAAAAAAAAGCCAGGTAACCTGTAACAGAGAAAAGGGATGATGAATTTGGAAACAGTCGTCCCCTGTCCTCCACCCCTACCTATTCCTTGGTTCCAGTGTTCATTTTCTCTCAGGGAATACAGCATATTTATATGTTCTTCTGAATTTGTACCTGAAACCGGGAGCTGATCTGTCAGCAATCTATAGCTAACTTACCAAATAAAAAAATATAATTATCTAGAAATAAGACCACTACAGGCTTCTGAGAGGAGGGGTTGTAAGGTCAGTGATGCAGCCAGGGCTTGTAAACAGCTGGCAGAAATTGGCAACTGTAGTCTTAAAAAGTAACTTTTCCAAGCCCTAGGGAGAGCACATGATTTGTCTGCAGAGTATCCCAGGTTTTATTGGTGGACTGTTCAAAGAGAAACAGCTGTATCTGAGACCATCTAGAGTCACTGCCAGTAAACTCTGGCTTGACAAGGTGTGTCTAGAGCAGCGATGGCGAACCTATGGCACGTGTTCCACAGCTGGCACGCGGAGCCCTTTCTGCCGGCACGCAAGCCATAAGTCGCCGGATCGCTACTCCCCCCCTCCCCGCAGCCAAACCTGAGCAGGCGGCTGCAACCACAGTGCTGGTGCCTGGACAGGCGGCGGGTCAGGATCCGGAGCAGCTGGTGCTGGCGGCAGATCTGGAGTGGGGTCTCGAGGCACCTCCGTGCCTGGGATTCCCCCTTCCACCGCCACTTCCGGTTCCGCCGCCGCCACTTCCGGTTCTGCCGCCCCCCCCCCCCCCCCCCAGTTTGGGCACATGAGCCCAAAAAGGTTCGCCACCACTGGTCTAGAGAGATAAATTTATTGATTTAATGTAAGGTAGGAGTTTGATCCCATATTTTAAAATACATGTTTCTTTTATAATACTCACGTGGGAAGTCAGTGCACGATTCACAAGAGCAACTTACGGTAAGTGGAGGGAATCCATAATCCTTCCTTCATCTACAGGTTCTTCCCTGTAGGTTCTCACTTCCAGTTGCTCTTGAGGAAATCCACCCATTCCCTTGGTGGAACTTCAATTAGCTTTTCTGTAAGTTGAAGGGCATTCCATGCCAATTAAAAGCAGGGATCACCAGCCTTTTTTCATGTTTCTTCACCAAGCACACTTTGCTTTTATTTCAGCCAACAAAGATGGAGGGAATTATGCACTTATCAAATAATACACCCAATTCCAGGAGCCCTTACACTGGAACTTGTATGATTTCCTCAAATGCTGGGGAGTTCTGCACATTTGGTCTATACGCACAAAAAAACATGCTGGCTAGCAGCTCCATGTTCTGTTGCTGCTTTTACTACTACCTTTTTGCACATTTTCTGCTTTTGAGGACTTGCTTTTCATTTTCCTCTCCTTCACAGAGTTGAGCTCCTCAGATTCATTGTCACCACAGATTGAAGTACCTTAGATTCCTTGTTCTCCTACCGTGTTTTCCCGAAAAGAAGACAGGGTCTTATATTAATTAATTTTATTAATTTTTGCTCCAAAAAACACATTAGGGCTCATGTACAACAATTTACATTTATTCAAATGCAGTCATGTCATCTTCTGGTTGCTGCATAATGGTGGAGGGCGGGGTTGCACTTAACAGGGGCTTATTTTGGGGGGTAGGGCTTATATTACGAGCATCCTGAAAAATCATACTAGGGTTTATTTTCAGGTTAGGTCTTATTTTCGGGGAAACAGGGTATAAATTTGGGTGCCTTGAGGAACTTACTACTTTTCCAGCGTGGACGAGCTCAGCTTCCTTGTGGTTAGTAACTGCATGTACAGTTCCATTCTGTTGTAATAAATAATCTAGATGTGAGCATCCTGGCTCTCTTCTTGATCTAGAAACAGAGGCACAGATTTGATCACTTGATAGGTCTCTAATATCATTTGTTTAGACTTATTACACTGGTTTCAGGGTTGCGTTTTACATGGCAGATCACAAGTTAATAATGTGCTGTCAGGATATTGATATGACTAGAAGCTTTTCCTGCATATTTCTTTCTTTCCCTTCCTCTCACTCTCTGTACTCATTATACGATCAGTGACAGTCTTAATTTTTAAACAAAACCAAGGGCAGCCATGTTGGGCACAAATGTGTGAATACTTTCTTTTCCTCAGACAACATTTTTCCAAATTAAGTAGGGGTGAGAGGGAAGGTGGGGGGATGCTGGATCTTAAGGCCCTGTTTTCAGCTTGTTTTCCTGAGATATAATGGAAGAAAGAAGCTGCAGACAAAATAGGCCTCATCAAGTGATACAGTGGTGGTAGATATTTGCCCAGTATAGGCCAGATTTACTGAGAGCTGGAAAATTTTACAATGTTTGGTTCTCCATATTAGTCAATATAAGTCTCCACAGTGAACTCAAATTGGCATCCACCCTCTCTGGGCACACATGCTCTTTATATGGTAGCTTGATTTCGATGTCTCAACTCTTATTAAACAGAGGCAGAAACAGGGTGCGTAAAACAGCTGGCACTTTTGCCTCTTCTTGTGCCCTTGCCAACTGCTGCTGGCCCCTGTGAAATCCACCTTCTGCTTCTGGGTTCATAAAATGGCAGTTGCCAGTATGAACTCTGTGTTCTGAATGTGTTTTCTTGGCTACCGTGACGATGAGGTTCTGAGGCAGCCCAGCTCCCTGTGAAGGAGCCGGCAAGTTCTAGTGCTATTGCTTCAGGGTCTGAACTTGGTTACTACTAGGAGAAGCATCGTTAGGATGTCTCTACCAACTGAACTCTACTTCCATGTTCCATATGGGGACAAAGAAGCCGTACTGAGTGAGTATAAGTAGGCCAGTCCCAAAGGGATATGGAGGCAACAGAGCACCTGAGTTGAGTTTTTGCCTAAGAGAGTATATACTATTGTGATACTTTCTCTAGTACCACCTCTGTGTCGACTCATTTCATTTTTTGGGAGAAAATGAAGTTACTAATACTTGGCTGAGGAATGGTGCACATTTTATCTTAAAACATAAAAGTAGGTTTTAAAGAGGAAAAGAAATCAGCTCCCATGTGGACTTAATTCTCCTTGACTGACATTTAAGGGTGGGGGAAATTCTGTACATGTATGCCTGAAAGGAGAGTGTGTGCGAGATACTCTAGTCAGCCATTCAGGGACACAGCAGAAGCAGGACTTGTGTTTGCTTCCACACATACTAAAAGGTAGTTTGAAGTGTAGCTTATCAACCAGTGGTAAACTCAACAGCATTTTTGCTGGTGTTGAAGGATGTCATATTGAAAGGATGCAGCAGGAATGGGAACAGCTAAGAGTTTCAAGAAGTGTTGCTCTTTGGTGCTCAGGGACCAGAGTGAAGGTGCAATGGGGAGCACATGTGCAGATATGAAATTGCTTTGTTCTGAGTTGGACTGTTGGTCTAGTGAGCCTAACATCATCAGTCCTCTAAGGCACCAGAGGAGAGTCTTTTTCAGTCTTGGAACCTCAGAATCATTTATAAGAGATCAGGGGAGCTGCAGCCAGAAAGATCTGGGGGGGGGGGCACAATAGTATGCACCTGCTCTAGAATGGTGCTTTGCAACAGTGACTTAAGACAAGAGGTTTCCAAAATGGCGCATGAGAGTTGTAGAAGCCACCCTCACCAGAAAAAAACAAAGCCACCTGAATCAGGTAGTTAGTCTCAATGAAGAAGGTTATTCCCTTCCACAGGTAAATTAATGAGATTGGCCCAGAGGTGGGGGAGGGCAGCTCATGGGAGCAGACCGTGATGTTGTCTTTTTTATTAATGGATGCCCATGATTCCTACCATAGAACATTTTTCCTTTTCTCCCTATCAAACATATCACAACACTTTCATTGTTCCTGGGATTTGCAGAAGAAGGACATTGACCAGAAGACGATGGAAGAGAGAATGAAGATGGATAGTCTTGGATAACTCCAACTTGTATCTGTGGAAGATTGCTTGTGCCTCCTGATCACCATCTCAACCAGGTTTGTTGTTATGGTTACATACGGTCAAGTCACCTCTGACTTATGGTGAACCTATGGATGAGAGATCTCTAAAATGTAAGCAGTTAGGCAGTTTTAAAGCTGTGGCAAAAGAGACACACATACCCCCAAAGTGGCTACTGAGCACTCTCTGTGCTTAACATGTAGGTAAGGAAGGATGAAAAATTATTTTTTTTAAAAGAGACAGAGGTTAATCATACAAGTATTCTTGAGGAAATAACAGTTCTCTGACCTCCAATCTTTCAGTGTATGCAAATAAAACAGGTGCTTACCAGGCTACTGAGAAACTAACAGGCCGCCCAAAGTGAGGTCTGAATCTGATACTTGAGATCAACTGGACAAAACTGGGGGGCAGTGGGGTGGGGAGGCTAAGTCAAAACTACACTCTAATTGAAAACCTGGACCTAATTTCAAAAAAACTGTATCTACAAAGTGGATATTGGACATTGCAATGGAAACAAGGAAGTTTGGAATCGGACCGTGAAGAAAGCTGCATAACAAACATCCATTAGGAATGTCAAGAGGGGGAAAACCATCTATAAATTATGGTTTTGATGGCATTTGATCCAGTTACACTCAGCAAGCTATATGCCAAGATGGAAGCTGATTATTTTTGTTGTAACCTTCCTAAAGCAGATATTTATCCCACCTTTTTTGGCATTTCCCAAAATTTAAACATATTGGACTAGTGTTGTGAAGGAAATTGAAGAAACAGTCAGCCCCAAGATTTACAGGTGACTTCCTTTACCTATACCAAGAATGTAGTTTCAAAAGCAAACATGGGAACAATGTACAATCAATGAACAACTGCAGAAATGGTAATGAGTCATAGTTGAAGGGGGGAGGAGGAAACTTTCCAAATGTCTTGTTAAACTGAATCTGGAATGTCATGCATCTATGGAGAAATTGACAAAAGTAGAGCTAAAGAAGATAAAATATCCCCAAAATACTTGACAGAGAAATATAATGTGCCATGTGCTGAGGTGACAAGAGGCAGCACTGCTGTCTGTAATTAAAATTCTGAAGTCTGTAGTCCCCTATAGGGAGAAAGGAGGCACATAAATAAAATATGGTAGCAATGTGATTATTAGGCCAACTAAAAAGGTACAAAATGCATGCACGCTCTCAAGATCTTCAGATCTCTTCTGAGGCAAGATGCTATGAACATCCGGCACTGTGGGAAGGAGAGACTTAGTCCTGAAGTTACATTGCCTGAATGATGTTTCTTGAGAAACAACAAAGAGGGCAATTCTGCCGACTCAGAGTGGATCTCATCAGGGAACTGTGGGGTGTTTTTTGTTTCATGCAGAGTAGTCCCTTTAAGCTCTCTGGGAGTGGGAAAAACAATACCATTTGTTCTCCATTCTAAAAATACTGTTAGAAATAACTGGGTGCAACTCAGCGTATACTCGAGAAGATGCATGTTTTTACATAGAGAAGAGGAGAGAGAGGACCAACTCAGGTGTCCTAGGCTGTCCTTGACCTATTCTGACCTGTGCTGATCTTCCTTTGATCTTAGATGGCTATTCTTAGAGCTGCTGATGTCATGTCCTTCTTTCACACATTTCTCTCTTGTCTTCTTGTTCTCTAGAGATGAAAGAGGCAGCCATGGCTCTTGACATCTCCAACTTAGTTAGCTAGAACTATGATTTTTATTACCATTCCAAGTGTATTTCTCTAACAAACTCAAACTTTCATGTTTTCTTGGAAAGAAGTATAGACATGATTCCTTTGTACAGGGGGGAGTGTGCTGAGGTAATCATTTCAAGTTTCAATGGCTAGAATCCACAAGAGAATATTGGCCCTGTATTGCTATGTGTGTACTCTCTGACAAGTACAACCCCCTTCCTCCCTATGTTCAGGGCCATCTCCCTCCTGTTCAAAGTACTCAAGGTCCTTTGTCAATGGAAGACAGAGAGTAAGTAGGAAGTCTTTGTATTTTTAAAAATTTCTTGGCAGAATTGGAAAGATGTTGAAGGCACAGTTGCCCCTTCTGAGGCAGTAAGCCTGACAAGTTTCAGATCAAGAAGTTCTGGGGGGGGGGGATTTGTGGAACAAGACTCTTCGGCAAGGATTTTAAAAAGGTACATCATCTCTGTACATTTCCTATGAACTGTTGTTCTGAAAATTACAGACAGCATACATCTGTCACTAATTAGCAAACTGAGGAGCCTGAGAAGGATGATTGCAAAGGTTCTTGTGGAAAGGAGGCTGACTTGCTCCTTCCCCTCCCCCATAGTTTTTGGGTATTTTTTTAAAAATGAAAATGACACGTAAAGGTGTTGCATGACCAAAAATCTGCAAAGTTTAAGGAAGATGTATGCAAGGGCTAAGAAATTATGCTTGAAAGCAGTTTAAAGCTTTCAAAATAATCATCTACAGTGGCATTGAAAGAGATATCTGAAAGTCAAAATCCCTTCCCTAAAGCCCAGTAATTGGAGAGCCCCTTTAAAACTATGCGCTAGAAAGTGGACCTCTAAGTCACCGAACCCCACTTCTCTTGCCCAGCCTCAATGTTTTCCACAGAAATATTGTGTTTTGGTAACAGTCTGTTTCACCTAAGGCTGACATCTGAATTAAGACTTCAGTTGGACCCAGCTTCTGTACTGTTACCTGGGGAGGGCATCACTTTGCCTTAGGAAACATATAACGTAGCTTGAAGGTGCTCACATCTTCCCGAACTTTGGTTGAATCCAACAAACATCCATAATAGGTCATTCATAACTCAAGCCATACAAGCTGTGGGGTTCTTTTGTTGTTGTTTTTTTAAAGAGCACAAGGGCAACTCAGCATGGCCCATCTATAGAAAATGTTACAAAGCACTGGAGAGTAGGCAATACAAAAAACTTTTTCTTTCTTCCTTAAAACAAAATACTTCTGTTTGAAAGTGGTTCCTCTTGCTGAGTATATGTAATTGGCTGGCTGGTGTCAAGTTCTATGTTGCCCTCTTCTCTCTCTCTCTCTTTCTCTCCCTCAGTCTGTCATATTAACAAGGTTTTTCCCTCTCTTTCATCTATGCTTTCCTACAAACACAGAGCTCATAACCAATTGAATTCATTAGCAAAGCAATGGCTTTCATTCAGGCTGCTGCTGCTGCAAAAATAGCACCACACACAAATATGCTGTTTTGGTGCTGCTGCTGCTGTGCCTGAAAAAGAATTGAAGATTTAGTAAGTAAATACCATTGCTTTGTTTCACTCCTCCAAGTGTATGCTCTGTTTGTGCCACTGATGCTACTGTTCTGCGCAGCTCATCGAGAGGCAATGTATTCAGTCCTTAAAGAGTAACAGGAAACGATGACCAATTTCCTGCTTCTCTGGATAATATGCCCAGGAAAATATAATCGAAAAACTGGGATTACTTGGGAGCATTTGTGTCACTACCTATTTCTTATTTTCTTTGGGATATTTTCATTCTGATCACTCAAAACTGAGCAGAATCATCGACTAGCAGGGTTTTTTTAAAAAATGCAATTCTACAGCACTTCAAATATTTAGGAGAACCTTTTGAGTTTTCTTCAGTTTCCTAATGTTATTTCTGGTGTTGTCTTGGTAGTCAGCCAGGTTTCTTATCTGACAGAGGGTTCTCCTTGTAGCATCCTTCCATATGTGATATAGCCTGATTGTATATGTGACCTCCATATTGGAGAAAGATGGTCCCAGTAAGCATTCTGCCATAGTGATGACTTTCTTTTTGGAAGTGGAGAAAGTTGTTGCCAGTGTATGGTGCAGTAAGAGAATCAAGGAGAAGAAAAAATAAAACAGAGATGCGATATTTGTATTCATATCCAGGGGAAAAATAAATATGAATATCGCCACCATAGGTGGCCAGTCCGATTGAACCCTTCCCCCCCCCCCAAACTGGGCTGTCCACTTACCGCTTGTGGCAGGGGGTGGTGCATGGCTGTCATCGTTTGCACCATGCCAATCATGGATGTAGCCTGGCTGGGGCTTCCCCACCTCCATGTGTTGCTGACCACTCAGCAGCTGAGCAGAGAGACTCATCATCCTGCCTTGTTGCTGGATTGGTCAGCAGCGCAGGGAGGCAGGAAAGCCCCAGCTGGGCTATTTCCGTGATTGGCAGGGTGCGAACAATGATGGTCACGCACACCCCATCACAAGCAGTGAGTGGATGGCCCAGTTCTTGGGGGAGGGGAAGGGTACAATTGGACCAGCCACCTGTGGTGGCAATATTCGTATTTGTCTCCCGTGTGAGACAAATACAACTATCCCATCTCTAAAACAGAAGTATGAATTTACACATGATGGTATTGAACAAGAGAAGATACCCCCTCTATCTTTTCTAGACAGCCAAAGGGACCTAGCCATGGTTTCTGATGTGGCTGAAAGCCATCTGGATATAGACCAGGAATCCAGTTGCATGTGCTGAAGCTGTGATGAAACGATACTACCTATGATCAGGGCTGTCTGCTGAGAGAAGAGTACAGGTATGGCCTGGGACAAGCAATAGTCTAGAAATTAATTCTACTCATAGACAGGCTGGTAGCAAGATAGTAAATCAAGCTGACATGGAAAAAAGGGCCATAGACAAATGCAAAGTCAGGAGGATGTCCCTAAAATGGAATGTTGTTATGTTGCTGGGTGGATCATCACCATCACTACTGCATTAAAAAGTGTGAATTTTGGATCAGGCTTATTCTTGAGCAATCCATTAAAAAAACCACAACACTTCTGAGTAGTTATGCGTATGATCGATTTTTATGCTGCTGTGCTGCGTTTCACTGACAATTTTGAGTATAGCACATGAGCAAGAAGGAAAATCCCAGCACACAGAAGGGAGAAACCCCTCAATAAAACAAACAAACACCTCTGAGGACCTGCAGAAAGAAACCAGAACATAAGCCTTGCATGTACACTATGAAAACAGTCATATTTAAATACAGTGATAAGATCAGTGACAGAAAAAATATTCACAATTAACAAACTAGAAGTAAACAATCGAATAAGCCATGACAAAGAAATAAACAGTCTTTTGAATAGTGCAACACGTAGACAATAATCCAGTAAATCCAAATTGAGCAATCCATTGAGCCAGAACAGTCTGAAAGAGCAGCAGTGAACCATCTGATGTGACAAGACAAGCCAAACAGTAACCCTTTCTTTATGTTGCTGTTTTGAAGCCTTCATCAGCAGAGGCAATATTTTTGTGTGATCTGTACGACTCACACATGTGTCTGTGCAGAGTTGCATTTGGAACCTTCCAGGGCTTAGTTGTCTTTTTGGCAGGACTTTGCATGCTCTTAATGGTTTTTTCACTCAGCTCCATTTCATCTGCTGAGTGATCTGCCTTGAAAGGAATCTTCTCAGCTTTTTTGTGCTTTCAGCATTAATTAGTAGTCTCTCCCCACCCCCCACCCCAATTTTCTCATTGTATTTTGTTAATGTTAGTTGATTTCAGGGAGAAAAATAGATCAGAGATGTTTCCATCCTTTTTTAAAAAAAATATGGTCACTGCTGCAGTGTTTCAGTAATGGGCTGAATGGAGAGCTGGGGAAAATAGGCCACTTTCAGAGTCACAAGAAATATTGGTTTTGTTTTGTTCAGCTCACTCAACTGTGCTCAATATGTTGTGGTTTCCCGAAACTGTGTTAAATCTGAAGCTCCACCTTTGGGGAAACTGTCTAAAGCCTACTGATTTAGCTGCTCAGAATAAGTCCTTACACCCTGCTTCTCTCTTGATCTGTAAGTCAAAATCAAAGTCCTCGTGGTAGTTTTGGATGCTGCTGCTGCTGCTCTTTGCTTCCTTCAGCTGTTTCTGAACTTTTGATGTCTACTATATCAATACTGATGCTGGTTCCAACTTTAGCATGAATGTAAAGTCACCTATAAGGAAGAGACCACCATCACTTTTAGATCCAGAGGAACATTAAAAACAGACATGGAAATTATTTATTTATTTATTTAATTTATATCCCGCCCATCTAGACCAAAGTCTACTCTGGGCGGCTAACAACAAGATTCATAAAACAATAGCAGTATAATATAATATAACGACAACAACATAATATCATTCAAGATGGCGAAAATGAATTAAATAATGACAGGAGGGGAAAGATGAAGACAGTCTTTAGCTCCTGCCAGTAGGCTTCATAACTTGATAGCAATCACTCTTGTTACTGGGTCCATTGTTCTTACAGACAAATACTGAACCACTAGCACATACCCAAGACAAGCCACAAGTAGCTGAAGACTCTTTTTCTGATTCAGATTCTTCTGTGTCATAGCTTGACTTTCTGTTGCTGCTTCTATCTTCAACAGACCTGAACACAGGCCATGTTTCTCCCTTATCACCTTCAGAAGATATTATATTGTACATTGATCAAATAATCAGAATAGCTAAATCAATGCAGCTGTAGACAAAGAAGCCACCAACATCAGACCTTGTCTTCAGTACAGTTAAACCAATTTAATTAGTTCAATATACCCCTTCCTCCTGCACTCTCTGATTTAATAAAATAATACTAGTTAAAACCATTCACTACACCACCAATATTTAGAATAACTCAAAATCTGCACCAGGTTTGAAAGGAGGATGGCCAAAGCCCCCACTCCACTAGTCTACTAAGGTGCATAGTAATTTTCTTTACTATTTTAGAAACCAAAGAAGAACACATCAAAGCATCTCAATTCCTCCATGGTAGTGGTGGAAGCAACAATAATTTGCAACCCTTTCTTCAAAATCAGCTTGCAGCTACAAGTATCATAAAAGTTTTAAGTCTGAAGATATCTTCACATGCTAGGTTTTAGGGGCACGGGGTTAAACATCAGCCCAAATCCTGCATGAAGCATAAAGAAATTCAGTGATGATCTATTTTAGAATTAGGACCAAGGACATGTCACAGGGTAGTAGATATAGAAATTAGAGATGGAGCCTGTGCCTGAAGACTAATATGTTTACACAGCCAGTGTTGTCCTAATTTGCCTAATTTATACAAGTCACAACATTTGACATTATTTTTTAAGGCTGAAAGAAGTATATGCTTAACATCCGGTATGATTCTTTGAAATGTTTTACTGCATATGTCAGCTCAAAAGGCACAAATAAAACATGTAGGAAACTTCAAAAATCTTTGCTTGGCCAGGAGCACAACAAGGTAGGTGTCTAGATGGGCTTCTCTTTGGAGAATATGATGAAATCTTAGTGTCTCCAATGAAAAGCCACTTGCCCCAAAAGCAATCTTCCATTCTGATGATGGGGTACCTGGAGAATCTCTGTCAATGATAGAAATGTATTGACATAACAATGTGGAGTAGGGCAAAGATTTGAGAACCCTGGTCCCTAGCCATGAAAGACATTAAAGATGAACAGCTGCACTTTAAATTAAGCTTGTAAAGAAAACTGGAGCCGGTGCAATAAATGATATATTAGCAGAATGGAATCACGCCACCCGGACCCAATTAGTAATTTAGCACCTTTGGACAAACTGAGATTTTCAAACCATCCTCAGTAACATCCTAATGTATAAGACTTTACATTCCAGTTTCAAGATAATCATAGCATGGAACATAGAGTCTAAGCTATTTCTGTGCAGAAAGGAGAACCACCATGTAACTGCATGTAGAAAGCTGCACCTTCAAACATAGATCAATGAGAAGTTCCCCACTTCCTGATGTGAACCTGTTCCCTCAGAGCAAGTGTAGCTCTGTCCAGTATGGGGCAAATGTTGTCATTGCCTTACTGCATATTCAGAGCCACATCTCAAAAAATGTAGTCAGGTGGAAGTCAGGTGTAAATAGTTCTTTTTTAAAAATAAATCAGCTATTAAATATTAAACTGCTTTATGAGTTACATATAAGTTGTTTCATTCTGACATACATAAATTATAATGGGATCATCTAAGAGTTTGTACATTGTTAAATATTACTGAACATAGACACTGACATTTTAATAGTTTTGATTTCAATGTATAGATACCTTAGAAGTGTGAATAATATTGTTTCGTATCCCACTCATCTTCCCTATATAGTAGGAAGTTCAAGAAGAGAATCTTAGCAAAGCCATTTCACTGAAGAGAGCATGGATGGTGTCTGTTACCTGTTGTAATTTTGTTTGTAACAGTTTCTTGGGCATCTTCCATGGAAGATGGAAATTGGGGAGGCAGAAAGGAGAGGACTCTTCTGATTTTTTAAAAAAGTACTAAAGGAGGGTACTTTGTGCTTCATGCAAAACATGACGTGTAGCACCCCAGGTGTGGCAGAGCCCCCACCTGGGCCACTTACTGGGGTCTTTCTGCAGCGGCAGCACTCCAATCAGGGCAGGAGCCCAGCTGGTCCTTCCCTGCCTCCCCAGGCAGCCAACCACTCGTTGGCTGCATGGGGAGACTCCACGTCCTGCCTCCTCATTGGAGTGGTCAGCTGCCAGGGGCAGTGGGGAAGGGCTGGCTGGGCTCCTGCTTGGATTGGAGCGCCGCCACTGCAGAAGGACCCTGGCCGTGCACAAAGGCCAGTAAGTGGCCCCATCGGCCCTAGGGGTGGAGGATGGGGCTTTGCTGCACCTGGGTTGCTGTGCTTTGTGCTTTGTACGAAGCATGAAGCACCCACCTCTACTCTGTACAGTTGCCAAAATAAATAAATAACTACAAAAAAACCCAGGCAAAAATGTATTCCAATTGAGATGGATATACAGACAAAAGGAGTCACTGGAGGGGAGAAACAAAAACCATGCCAAGCAAAGAAAATATAACTGCCCCCCCTCCTGAAACTGAGGACAGGAAGATAAAAATGGAAATAGAAATGCTAGACAATGCAGAGATAGCCACCCAAAAGATGAGGGATTGAGTTTGCAGACTCGGGTTTGGGGAAAATAGATAGAAAGGGGGTGGAAATGACCCCCTTGAATAGGGTACCTACTGAGTGTTAACTGCAACTCTGAAAGTAGTGGAAAGCAAAGAACAGAAGACACCTCCCGCTACACCTGTAGTGCCTCCCAAACCAAAGCCAAAATCAGTGTCTTTCTCTTCTCCTTCAGTAGAACAGTCGTCTTTAGTCTTAAGGCAGGTGGCAGCTACTGAAGAACCAGCAATGGCATCATATTCTAATCTTAGGTCTGAACTGGAGCACCTTTCAACCATTAGTACTGGAGAGCCAGAGGATGAACAATAGAGGTGCCCTGACCAGTATGGCCCATGATCGGAAATGGACTTTGCTTATGCTGTTACAAGCACATTACACAAGTAGACCGTATATGTTTACAAAACAAGAGAGGCCAGGAAACAAACTGCTATTTACACGTGTAGATCCAGGAGCAGAATGCACATTAGTAAAAGAAAACCTGGGGGATGTCCCAGCGACTGATCTCATACCTTTGGCTGGGTTTGCAGGGAGTGATACCCCGATGCCAAGCACAGCATCTGACCAGTATTAAGAAATTGGACCAATTAAAACAAAAAATGATATTATGATATGTCCTACATTGACTGAGGCTGCCATTATAGGCATTGATCTGCATCAGAGGAACATCAGAGGATCATGAAAGTCAACAGCAAGGTGTGTGACATTTCCATGAAATTTAGGGCAATATAGAGCCACTGGTCCTGTGCTCATGCCTGGGCTGGGAAGAACGATATAGCTTAGAGGAAGTTTCTCCTTGAGCATCACTAGAATGTGCCAGATTGAGCTTCATCCAAAGAAGGATGGATGCAAGTGTAATAGAGAAATAATTGACAGAGCTCAGACATCGCAGGAGGAAATATATGATACTCCCATTGGAAATACTATGCAGGAAATTCCTGTCATATGCACTGCTCTCATTTCACCACTGTATTATGTTCAAAGCTGTCTGTCTAGAACAGTACCAGAAGAAGAAGGTATGTTAACAGGTGCTAGGTTCCCCTGTGTTGAAAAGCCTGAGGTAACAGTTTCTTTGACCCCAGCAACCAATTGTGTATTTTGGAAAGAGACCAGCACTAAGATGAATGAATCCAGGCCTCCTATCCCATTCTGTAAAACTGTTATATTTACATTGCCAATCATACAGATGATTAGCGGTATCATAGCTGCTGGATTGGGTATTTCTCTGTATTGCTTATCCTTCGCTACGGTTTATTTTAGCTTCCTGGGCTAAATTTATTTTGAAAGTGTGACAGGAAAGTCCAAGGTTTCATCAGAAAAATAATTCCTTCTGCTTCTCTTGTTTTCCCTCTGTATTGGTTGCTATGGTAACATCAAGGTTCCAGGCCAAAGTCCCCCATTTTCTTGGGGCATTTCTTGGTGCTGAGCCCTCACCTTGCAGCCAAAGGCTCCTTCTCCGGTGCCAACTTCCACTGCATTCTCGTTTTCTTTTGTCCTTCCACAGGCAGATATCCTGTGATCCTCTCTAGGGAGTTAACATGGTTACTATTTCTAAAAATTAATAAAGTGCTTTTAACAACATTATTAAATCACAACACTTAATGCCTTGTAGCTCACCAGTAATTTCCCCAGAGCCCGGCAGAATGGCGAGTGGTGATCTTAACACATAAATAAATGTTCACATAAGAGAAGAGACCAGTCAGGAAACAATGAGCTGTTCCAGCAAAATGGGCATTACAATGTACCTATATAAGGGATGCACAGAAATTAGAAAAAATGCTTTAAAATATTAGTTATTGTTATTGTTCCACAAGTGGGAAGGAAGGTAAATATTAATGCAGTTATAGTATTTAATAAGCCCTGAGCCTTCTATAGTATTTAATAAGCCCTGACTCTTCTGTTTCTTGAAGTGATTACAGTAGCTACTTAATATTTATTTTAATCCTAATGCCATGGATTTATGGGACAATGAACACTTTCTGCCTATTTATCTCATTGTTGCCTTAACACCCACAACAGCCCATGAGACACAACACTAGCTAACTCTTGAACCATAGGTTATTCTTCTTCCATTATTTGGTGAATCCACAGCCCAGTAACTCTAAAAGTAATTACAAGTTATCTGATGGAGTGATGTTCTCTCATTATACTAACACAATAATGTGACTTAGTTATGACTTCATTGTTGGCAAAAGGAATTAATTAGAAATGTTTACTACTTTTAATGCATTAGTTCTCAGTTCTGAGCAAAACTCTCTATAGGGCAGGAAGTCTGATAATCTCTGGGATTCTTTCTCCCTATAAGGTAATACCTCGAGTATCAAGAAATAGCAGAGAGATGGTTTTTTTTTAAAAAGTGCAAAACATGATTATTGAAGAAAAAGCCACTGTGATGATAGTAGTGGCTGAAAGTAGGGATGACGTGTGGATGGCTGGCACTTCTGTTAAACAGAATGGGGCAGCCTCCTCAGGCAGCTCATGCTGGGAGGCTGCAAGCAAGGAAGTACTTTTGCAAATACAGTAGGACTGTGGTATCTGCGAGGATCAGTTCCAACCCCTCCCCCCCCCCCTGATGCCGGAAATAGCAGATAAATGAAGCACTTCTTTCCAGTTTCTCTGGTGTTCGTGCATGCTTGAGAGAGGGAGTCCTGGCCCAGTCTTGCCAAAGGACTGGGCTTCCTGCCCTCCAGTTCGCAAGGAAGGCTTACATGAAACCAACAAATGCTGCCTCCCCCACCCCTCCTCCACAAATATGGCTTCTCCTTTTTACCAGAAGCTTCCTTCAGAGAGGTAAAGCCATGAGTGCATTTCTATGAAGCTATTTGTATACCGCATAATCTCTGAGTCCATCTAGTGGCCAGTTCTAGTAATACACCTTGGAAACATATATTTCTGATTTTTTTTTTTCCCAGACAGAGGACAAGTGAAATTGCGGCTACTGATCCCATAGATACAGTGGTCCTACTATATCCAATTTGGAGGGAATACTTTCTTAACACACAGTTTGCCCTCTATCCCTTCAACTAGCTTGCTGCCACGAACGTGGGGAAGGACACCAACCATTTTCCAGTGCTGAAGAAACATTCAAATGCAGCCAAGCTTCCTTTCTTCCATGGAAAAGGAGGGGCACCATCTTATCCTTTCCCTCAGGTAGCAAAACATCTTGGGCCAGCCCTGCCTTTGTGGTTCTATTAGAAGGCATGGCTGAAATCCTATTATTCAGCATATTAAGTCACAACTAGTATAGATCCCCAGTTTTAGAAGCACACCTTAATGTGGTGAGAGGGTTTGAATGTGTGAGAGAAGCTGACAGCAATGCTGTCAGGGGGCTAGACATTATGAGTTTGGACTCCTAGTAGGGTTACTGAACACAGAATGCTCACAGCTGATACATGAGACTAAGATTCATCCAGCCTCTTCAGGACTGACAGCCACAACAGCAGAAGAGAATGGATAGTCCCAGTACTAATGGGGGCTGAGAAACTTCTTGAGGCAGCTATTGGGCAGCAGCTGTAGCTGAAGATGACATTGGCAGGGGAACTTTCACAGACAAGGTCAGTGACATTCAAGGTAACTTTTATTAGCACTGTGCAGCAAAGGCAATAGTAAATCACTGCTGAACCTTTCTTACTTTGGAAACCCTATGATGAAACAGTCCAAAATGAATCAAGAAATAATGTTGAAAGAAGACACGCCTGAGTCAGTAAGCACTTAATCAGCAACTGGGAAAGAGCAAAGGACAAGTACAGAGAGCACTGTCGCTAATGATGCAACTAGATTAAAACTGAAAGGATGTCTAATGGCTGATGTGCACAGAAATGAAAGGAAAGTCTGATGCTGCACAACACATGCAATTGGAACATGGAACATGAGAAGTATGAATCAAGATTAACTGGAAACCATAAAGCAAGAAATAGAATGTATAAACATTGCAGTATTTGGTGTCAGTGAACTAAAGTGGACTGGAGTGGGATATTTTCAGTAAGACAACTACAAAGTGTTCTACTCTAGAAATGAAAAACTCAGAAGAAATGGAGTGGCTCTAATGCTGAGGCAAGAAGTAGCTCAGGCAGTTTGGGGCTATAATGCAAAGTCTGACCCAATAATAGCAATCAGACTCCATGGAAGACTATCAACACAACCATCATTCAAGTCTATGCTCCATTTACGTATGCTGAAGAAGATGAAATTGAAAGATTTTATGCAAGCACACAGGAGGAAATTGATCACCCATAAAAGTAAGATATGCTAATAATCATAGCTGACTGTAACAGAAAAGTAAGAAATAAAATGGAACCAAATGTTATTTGATAATTTGGTCAGGGATTAGAAACAAAGCAAGAGAATAACTCATAGAGTTCTGTGAAACCAACAATCTGGTTTTTGGCAAATACATGCAACTGAACTGATGACTATACATCACCAGATCATCAATAATCAAATATACTACGTAATCGGAAGCAGGAGATGGAGATGCTGCATTCTCTCTGTAAAACAAGACTAGAAGCAGATTGTGGTACTGATCATGAACTGTTAATATCAGCAAGTATTTACTGAAGAAGTAAAGCTGAAGAAGAGCACTAAAAGAATTATAGTGCCAAAATCTAATTTAAACATATTTCTGATAAATTTGAAGTCCACATAAAGAACAGATTTGCATTATTAAACTTACAATTGACTTTGAACTAGAGAATTGTGGAGTAAAATCAGATGTATTTTTAGGGAAGAATGCAAAAAGACAATTTCTGTAGTAAAATAGAAAGAAATGCCTAGATGGATGATGAAAGGAACACTTAGGATTGTGAAGGACAGATGAGAAGCAAAAAAAAAAAAAAAAAAAAAAAAAAAAAAGGTGACAGAAGTAGGGTCAGAATCCTGAAAAGCAGCTTTTCAGTGATTGTTATGTCGAGACAAAGAGAACTATTATAATGCCTACTGCAATGAAATAGAAGAGAACAACAAAACAGAAGATCCAGAAGATAGAAAAAAATCAAAGGGAAATCTATACCTAGATTAGGAATGCTGGATGACCAACAGGGAAGCACACCATCTGACTAGGAGAAACTACAGAGAAGATGGAAACAGTATACTGAAGACCTATAGAGAAAAGATAAAAGAAGAGACTCCTTTGAAGAGGAATCCTCTGAGGAACTTACCATCTGTTAAAATTCTCACAATAATGCCAATAAATATGGAAAAGAAAACAATGGCCCACATACTAGAAATGTTTAATATACGTACATTCCAATCCCCAAGAAAGGAGATGCCAAGGAGTACAGTACCATCACCCTAACTTCTCATGCAAGCAAAGTGATCAGAGAATCATGAAATCACAAGATAATGGAGTTGGAAGGGGCATATAAAGCCATCAAGTTCAACTCCCTGCTCAGTGCAGGAATACAAATCAAAGTATATCTGACAGATGGTTGTCTAATTTTCTCTTGAATGCCTCCAGCATTGGAGTGCTCACCACTTCCCAAGGTAATTAGTTCCATTGTCATACTGCTCTAGTACTTAGGATGTTTTTCCTGATATTCAGCCAAAATCTGGCTTCCTGTAACTTGAGCCCATTATCATGTATCCTGCATTATAGAACAGATCCTGCCCTCCTCTGTATGACAATCTTTCAAGTATTTGAAAAGTGGTGTCATTTCTCCCCTCGGTCTTCTTTTCTCAAGTCTAAACATGCCCAGTTCTCTCAGTCTTTCCACCTAGGGCATGGTTCCAGTCCCTTGATCATCCTTGTTGCTGTCCTCTGAACTTGCTCCAGTTTGTTGGCATCCTTCTTAAAGTGCAGTGTCCAGAACTGGACACAGTACTCTAGATGAGGCCTAACTAGTGCTGAATAGAGAGGGACTAGTACCTCACAGGATTTGGAGAAAATATTTCTGTTAATGCATCCTAAAATAGCATTGGTCTTTTTTGCAGCCACATTACACTGTTGGCTCATATTCAGCTTTTGACCTACAACAATTCCAAGATCCTTCTCACTCATAGTATTACTGAGCCAATTATCCCCCATCTTGTAACTGTACATTTAGTTCCCCCCCCCCCCCAGGTGTAGAACTTTGCATTTTCCCTGTTCTTTTCATTCTGTTGTTTTCAGTCCAATGCTCAAGCCTATCAAGATATTTCTGAATTTTGTCTTCCAAAGTATTGATTAAAAGATTTGGCTCTCATATTTCTTTATGTTGGAGACTTAAGAAAGAAAAAGAAATAGTTTGGCATACTTGATTTGCTCAGCTGCTAAAAACATTGGTTTGACATTAGTAGCGTAATTTATAGAATTTATTTGAATACCTGCAAATCTAACTTCTTGTCTAGCAATGGCAAAGAGCATGTACTGGGGAATGACAAAGGTGCCAGAATTGAAGAAAAGGAAAACAGGATGCATGAGCTGGCCCTTGGGCCAGCACATTGGAAAAGAACTAAAAAAAGTTGTCATAAATGAAACCTATATAAATGAAAGCTGGCAATTCTTCATTTATACTGGAACAAGAAAGCAAATTGATATATGTGTTTTACATAAATTACAATCCATATATGCTTGCATTTTATCTTGCTTAAGGGTTATATATACTACACTTACTAAAAGGATTATTCATAGTTACATATTAAACAATGACATGCTACAGGTACTTCACAACACAGAATAACAGCCTCAGATGTTTTTCATTTTCCTACTGAACATTAAACACACAGCATTCAACAAGCCAGGATACCTTTGAGAGTCAACTTGTGTGGGAAGGGAATGGCAACAATTACAATGTAGACATGCCAGCATGTAATAGTGAAAGACCTTTGGACAGTGTTTGGAGGGTTATTAAATGTCACAGGCAAATGCTAAGTACTGTACTCATTTTTTATGCGTCCCTTTGTCCCACCATGAAAAATCCTGATACCTACATTTGTTTAGTAGACATTAGGATGACAGAAGCTTTTACCAAACAAATCCCAGCACATTCTTAACATGCTGTGAGCTTCAACATATATTGTGTTTGAGGTTCATGAAAGAAAGAGAGAGAGAGAGAGAGAGAAAGAAAGAAAAAGAAAGAGGGAGAGAGAAAAAGAAAGAAAAAAAGGAAATAAAAGACTTATTGACAACTAAAAATATGGAAGAGGTAGGTGTCCAAGCTTAACACAGACCACCAGGCACTTACTGTAGCTAGGGGGGCTGCAAGAGGCAAGAACTCTTTCATTGTAAAATTTCCAAAGTTTAAGCCCAAACGTAAGCATTTGTTGAAAACATTGCACTGTTAGGTGACATCATGGGATCAGGAGTACAGCGTTTACAACAGCTATGTTGAAGCAGAAAGAGAAAGGCCACTCTCAAAGGAGATAATCATGCCTCTGTTGAACTCTATCTCTCATTCTTCTGTTCAGTTTACTCTGTGAAGAACCATAATGGAATTGTGAGTAAGTGAAAGAAATAATGAATCCTTTCTGTATCCATGCTACGGTCAACATCCGTTTAGAGGTCTCACTACAGCTTACTGTAGGTTATACTTGTGTGTAAGTCAGGTTTTCACCATACACTTGGTTTCTGTGCACTGAGAATGGAGTTATAAATTTCCCAACATAAAGTTTAGCAGATTGTTCTATTTTCCTTAACTGCAATGGCAAGAGTGCTGAATGTAGGACAGATGTGAATGAACATACCTTCAGTCTTCACACCCATCACATGTTAACAACTTCAGCATATATCCATCTCACAAAGACTTCTGACAATCTAAACCAATACTGTCCAACATGATAATCGTGCACACAATTATTTGAGAACAAGACACATCTAAAATGGGATTTTCTTTTAAGCAAACATGCAGAAGATCAGGATGACTGTTGCCATCTTACTCTAGCTCTCGATGGATTTCTGTCATGTTCTTGGATACAGTTCACCCTTCTCTGATCATTGCTTATTTAACACGCATGGGCTAATTGGCCAGCCATCAAAGACAGCACCACATACCATAGCAGTGTCGTGTCTTCCCTTCCGGCCAATACTTCCATCTGCTATCCCAGCAGGGGAGTGGAAGAATCTTAGCTCTCACCTCCCCGTGTGTGGAAACACTCTGCCATCTGCTGTTGCTTGTAAATCATACTAGTGATCTCTGTGTTAGACATCTGCAGTTGTTTCAAAGCAGCAAAATCTACTTCCTTGTAGATATAACAGGTTGAGGAAACCTAGCAAATATTTAGTCTTTTGAGAGAAAATGCTAGAAATTAAGCAACCCTCTCCGTATTTGCTGTGAACAGTGCTGAAATGAATGTTCTTCCCAGAGATTCTCTGAAATATTTACTGCATATTCACTGAGTATTCGGTATCTGTATTTAACAGGCTGCTAGGCTTGATTTCAGTTTTGCTATTTTTCATCAGTGATATTCTTTCAAATATGCAAGCCCAGTCCTTGGCTAATAAAAACCATTTTCGTTCCCACAGAGGCCCATCTGAAAATATTGCCTGCACTGTATTTCTTATGAGATCCTCGGGAGTAGAATGGGGCCTGAACAGCTCCCCCACCTTTTCACCATTTCTGGAAGCTTAACCAGTTTTTCTTTCTCTTTTCTGGTACCTAGCAGGTGGTGACAGCAACAAGAAGCTCTCCCAAGAGGCCACATCATTCTGCCCTTGAATCTGGAAAGCATCTCAGGTAAGAGGAACCATGGGAAATAGTTTTTCAGGGTCCCTGAGTACTTAAAACAGGCATAAAATTTCTTGGAAACTTTAGTTTCTCAGTGCAGGCACCATTCTTTTGGCTAATATTCAATAATGATGCCTAGAATGAAATAGCATTTCATTGTTTTTCTTGATGTGCAAAGCATTTAGTATTTAAAAATAATGAATGTGAAGTAATATCTGACGGGACTTGATAGATGATATGCAATAGTATTTTACATTTCATAGAATTTGGATGTCAATAGCTTATGAAATGTCATGTCTGAAGTCAAGCTGAAAGGTTAGACCATCTCTCCCTTATTTTTTAAAGCAGGGGCAACCACTGTGGTGGGGCCATTGGCCAAACTTGTCTCTTTTTCACCACTCTGCTGTAAAGATCGGCATGAACTGCCAGTTCATTTACTGGCCAAACAGGTGTTCGGCACTTCCCAGCCCCGCCTCCTCTGGTGGGCACCCACTCAGAGGCAGCACCCAGAGACGTCGGGGTAGGGAAGCCGTGGTGCTGCCGCCAAGTGGGCCCCTACCAGAGGAGGGAGGCTGGGAAGTGCCGAACACCTGTTTGAGTGGTAAACAAACTGGCATGAACTACCGAACTGGTGGTTCATGCCAATCTCTACTCTCCTGAATCCCCTGGACCTCACCTGCTCCTTTTTACAAAACCAGAAATGTCTCGAAAGTCAGCTCTGGTTTTCCAAAATGCTCTCTGTGGGGTGGCGAGGGGGCTCTACGGCTGCAGAAGTGGCCTTCCGGGGCCGCATGTGGTCTGAGGGCCACACCATTCCCACTATCCCCTTAAGTAGTATTGATTCTTATTGAATATTTTAATTAGTTTTATGTGATTTGCTCTAATGATTGCCATGCAGGCATTTGTTTTTTTAAAGGTTCCCAGAGTCTGAAAGACATAACACTTGAGGAAGAAAAGTAGTAGGCCGGAGGGGAAATGGGAAGGAAAAAGCAAGCTCAGGAACCAGTGCTTAAAGTGCATTTGCACAATCAAAAGTAGTGCACCAGCTGCACCCATTCCTGGAGAGGTCTCATCTGACCACGGTGACACATGCCTTAGTTATATCCCAGCTGGATTACTCTGATGTGCTCTACGTGAGGCTGCCTATGGAAAATGTAAGGAAACTTCAGTGGGTCCCAAAACACAGCAGCAGGATTGCTGACTGGGGCTGGTTACAGGGATCATAGGAGAGGGCCTTCTCTGTTGCTACTTCCCGACTTTGGAACTCCCTCCCACAGGAGGCCAGACTGGCCTCGTCTTTGCTGCCCTTTCTCTTCAGGCAAGCTATCCCTCAGTGACTGGCTGCCTGAGTGTGATTTTTAAATGGATTGTTATGCACTACTGCTTTGAATGTGTTTTTAGTATTGCTTTTGTTTACCATTTTTCAGAGTGGTATTTGTTTGTTCCTTTTAAATATTTGTATACCTACTGTTTTAGCTTTAAATATTAATGACGTAAGCCGTCTTGAATCCTTTTTTAAGGAGAAAGGTGGGGTATAAATAAATAAATAAATAAATAAATAAATAAAGTTCTTAATACTGTTTTGGAACACTTAGCTGAGTATAACTTAATATACCATATGTATATACGATGAACATTTCTTGGCTGTTATTTTTTTTTGGAAATCTTCTCTGTCTGTCTGTCCATCCATCTATGTATACATATATGTGAGATGCGTGTTTGAAGCATTTAAATTTCAATTTAAAATTCCATATTCAAAATGCAGGTCTGTAGTTCTTGCTCAGAATTTCCCATAGAAATCAGCTTTGTACTGGCTCAGATTAATTATTATGTATACATTATTGAAGCAGAATGGAAAGATATATAATCTGTTTTATGTTAGCAAATATGAAAATAGTTTTTGGGGCAGTGAAAACCTGGGGCAGGGAGCATATCACTTTCAGAAGTATAGAGAGAATTCACATCGAGTTCCCCAGCAGTCGCCACATAACAGTTTTCCCCCCATTACATACCGAGTGAGAACTGATAGGTAGAATAAAGGCTTTTGGAAGACAGATTGAGTTTGGGACCCATATTGAACATCTGGCAAAAGTAGTATATGAAGACCTACTGTCCAGGATCTTTCTGCTCAGATGTTACAATAAGGAACCTCATGGAAGGAAAGTTTCCCACTGCTTCTTTCGTTCCTGTAGCTGACTGTGCCACTTGTCAGTCCTCTCTAAAGCCATCAGAAACCTTCTGGAACAATGTGAGACTGAGCACAAAGTAGGTGGGAAGGCAGCCATCACTCCAAAGTGAGCAGACCTGATTTTGCATAATTCTTCATTCCTCCAGCAACCCCTTGACTCCCCTTCTGTGAACATTTTTTGGTTAATTCATCTTAGGATCCATATCAAAATGTCTCAAAGGCTAACACTCTTTCTCTTAAAAACATTGGATCAAAATAACCTGAACTCAACAATAACCATATTTTTTTTTACGGGCAGCCCTATGATGATCTGTTAACAATGGCATTATGTGTGCATGGGGAATGTTCTTGCTTTCATTGTTCCTATTTCTAGTATCTGTACAGTACATGGGAAACAGCACTACACAAAGTCTTCAGCTAACATAATTTATTAAAATCTCCTGGAACAGAGGCAAACATCAGACTTCAAACAAACATAAAACTACAAAATAGGGCTAGGTCTGCTCTAGCTTCCAAAGAGGTGCTAAAGATCCAAACTGCTCTCATTTCTTCCTGCCCCAAACTGGGTGGGTGGGGGGGATCCTTCCATTTCCTCACATGAGGTCTGCTAATCAGGCTTTTTGGACTTTTCCCTCAAAGGCTAGAGATGACACTAAACCTTATGATAACCAAAACAGAATGCCTTAAGCAGCTAGTTAGTTCCCTGGCCGTAGGTCTCTTCAGGCCACAACACAAATACAGCTGCTGCAATAGAACTTTGAGGGTGGAAGACGTTCTGGCCCAACATTCTCACACCTTTTGCCATCAAATGAATTTGACTTTGACCATGGCATTTCACTTTCCTAATAGTGTAAATTCTGAAGGGGACCTGACCCTGTTTTTTGAACCAACAGAAGCTTGATAGAAATAACCTAATATATCCTAAGCGTATTGGATTCTGAGAGATGTGGGAATTATACCTTGGAAGGGATCTCCATTTCTTTCATTCACTCTCTACCGAGAAATCATTCTAGTCTTTTGCTTTCTCAGTCTTGCTCTCATGCACACACACAGTGGGGCTTTTTTTCTGAGGAAAAGTGATCCTGGAAAAGCTGCCCTGCACATTTCACTATATGGAGATGAAGGAGTAAAACAGAGGTAAAAACAGCATATAAATGAGTCAAAGTTCAGGAGAGGCGTGGAGATAGCTCTGGCAGCTAAAGCCCAGTAACACTAAATGTGTCTGTTGCCCCGTCTAAAGTTATTTGCTTCGAGCTGTTCACACGCACAAGGAGCCATTCTTTGATTGTTTCTTTCTTACTGCTTGCAGATTTGGAAATCTTCCACATTCATCACTTTAAATGAAGACCAGGCAGTAGTACTATGTTTGTATAACCAGAAAGTCCACAAAGCATTGTGTGGTTCCAAAAGTTGTTCTGGGCCTTTAACACTGAAAGGTCAGAGGCAGGATATGATGAAGACATGATTAAACAAAAATGGGAAAATCTGTAGCCAATTTCCATAAAGGAGGACTATGATCCAACCACTGCATCCAGGATACCGACTTTTATGTATACCAGATGCCCTGAAATATTCCTTGGTTTACAGTTACTGTTCTGTAGTAATCCCGTGCCACAGGATCTTGACTGTTGGTTGTCACACAGGCAGCTCAGCAGTTCCCTGTATGACACAAGGCTGAAGGGTAATCCACCCTCTCCCACTTTAGAAGCTATGAGAAAAACATCGTGGGAAGAGGAGAAAACCTACTATAGTTACCTAAACTGTGAGAAAATGAAGTTATTTCCACTATTTCTCCTACTCAGATGTGCATCTTTTCCACCTGCAGCTGGCTCAGGACATAACCTCTGCAGCATATGGGTTTATTACAAGGGAGAGAAGAAAAAAAAAAACCAGAGGAAGTACCAAAAATAATTATTTTAAATGATTTAGCAGGCAGAACGAGTCCTCTCACTCAGAGCAGACCTAATAGGAACTAAGGAGAGAGCTTTATACTCTTGAGAGCAGCACAAAAACAAACCATACTTATAGAAGTTACTTCCTGAACCAAATAAAAGCCTCTAATTAGTCTGTGACGGCCTTTCTCAGCTTGCGATCAACTGATGTCTGCATTCTTTGTTTTTTAAGTGACCATCCCAACCCTTTTATCTCCTTCAGTAAAACCACTTCTTAAATATCTCAGATACCTGAAAACCCTTTTAGGATTTGTTGATTTGAGAGCACATAACAAGCCCTACAAGGTAGGGCCTGGTGAGAGGCAATTAATCCCCCAGTTACTACTCAATCTTATGGCCAAATGAAGATTTAAATCTCCTTAATGCAGACCTGGGCAAAGTGCGGCCTGAGGGCCACATACGGCCTGCAAGCCGCTCCTGTCCGGCCCGCCGGACATCAAAACCATTTATAGCTTTTTGTCTAAAGTTGATCAGTTGCTTATCTTTAACATACCGCAAAAAAACTCTTTAGTATTTGTGAAGATTAACAAGTTTAAAATAAAAACAATCATAACATCACTGTTTCATTTTATTTTTAAGTAAAGTTGGTTCGGCCCCCGAACACAGTTCAGATTTTTCATGTGGCCCCCTATAGAAATTAATTGCCCACCCCTGCCTTAATGTCACGGTAGAAATACCACGTGGCCTCTGCATCAGTCTGTCAAGCAGCAAGGAGAATTTTATCATCAATCAGATATAAATGTGTAGTAAAACATATCGCAGAATGACAACCCATATTCACCATTTGTCTCTGATCTTAGTAGCCTTGAAAATATTCTTAGTCTTCTGCAATGAACAAATGTGATGTCCCTCTAGTAAAACTGAACTGGTCTAAAAATGTCTTAGGAATCTGATGCTGTAGCGCAGCCTTCCCCAACCTAGAACCCATCATACGTTTAGGACTGCAATTTCCATCCACCCTAGTCAACAAGTCCATTGTTCATGCTGGCTGGGAGTGATGGGAATTATTGTCCAGCTGCAAAACATTTCTTGAAGTGCCTGTGTTTATTGTTCAGCAATGCTTAATGTGTTTCGGAAAATATTACGTTTTTTGTCATGGGCAATGTGTTTTGGTACACATTGTTGGATGTTGAGACCACTCAAAGTGTACCAACACTGCATCATTATCAAAGGAAATGATATTTTCTGAAACACACTGGGCAGTGGATTGTTGAACAAACACCTTAGACACTTTGAGAGATATTTTACTGTCATGGTTTTGCTGTTGTTCTTCACTGCCCTTTGTGCTTCTTTTGGGAATCGCAATCTGGAGAACCCGCTGGCTGGAGGTTTCCACAAGGATGAGCAACCTGCTGTTGAAACTGCAGATAGAACCTCTTCAGTTCTGATTCACAAGGAAATGAGAAGATTTTAATTATTTTTGGACCAAGAATCCCTCATAATTATGTTGCATAAAGTTATTTCCTTTTGTCTCTAATTCAAGCTTGTCAAAAACAGTGGGTTATGTTGGAGAGTCAGATTCTATATTTCAAGGGGAAAGAAAAAACTGGACCCAGCACTCATATTCAAAGGGGGAGGGGAAGTGCAGTCCAATGCTCCTTTGAATATGATGTCTCCTTTGAGTATAACACTGGAATAGCAGTTGCCACATATGTTCATGACAACAGTTTGCACTTCAAGAATGAGAAGCAGCTCCTGCTTTCAAGGAAGATAGAGAGGGAGAAAAGTTCCTTTTTTAATACAGCAATTTCCAGAACACTCCTGCCCATGCTGGCTGGGATATGCTGAGAGTTAACGAACAACGACCAAATTATCTTGTTTTTTCAAATAACTTTCAAATATTTTTATAAGCAGAAACAGAATCCTTTTACAAGCACAAATCCCTGTTTGGCCAGGAAGGAGTTAAAAATTCAATTGGGTCCTGACTAACAGCTTCAATTTTCAGATTGCCCCAGACCTTGAGCTTTCATAAAAGAATTGTTACCTATTTTAATGGAGAATGAGAATGATGTAAAAGAGAGCAGAGCAAGCAGAGTTCTGAAACATTACTTTTTAGGACTACAGTTGAAAGCTTGTCTCAGGAGCTGATCTAAGAAATCCTGAGATAATGTTTACTGAAAGGACTTAGGTCTGGAACAAACACATCTGCTCTATAGCTTTGTAATGTAGAAATATTTTGAATATGCCTTACAAGTTAACATGATGATTCCATGAAAATACATGGCAAAATGTACTGCTTTCTGGAGGACTGTCACTCCATTACTCTCTTGACAGCAAGCCTGTTTTTTTACACCTTCCATAATACCTGTGAACTTTTGTTTACCTGTAATCCTGTTTCACCAATATGATATATTGTATCATCTGCCTGGCAAGCCTATTTATAATTAGAGATGGGCACAGATTAAAAAATGAACCACCAAATTCATTCAAAAATTGCCAAATTCATCGATTTGTATTCATACAAATCAATGCCCCCAACAAATACAAATCAAGAAATTTTAGGGATTTTTGATTCATCAATTTGTTTGGCTTCCCTAAACCAGGTGCTAAAGGGCACTTTCCTGGGGGGACCCACTTTGTGGGTGTATAACTTGAATATCTAAAACCCAATCTTCATCAGACTTACAGGGCTTGCAGAGGAGAGTCAGAGGAAGCTTCCCTGTGAATTTGGTGTCTCTAGGTGCTGGGGAGGGGAGGTGTTTTATAGGGTTTTAACATCAAAGACAAATTGATGAGTTAAATAATCAATTCATCAGAAAAAATAATAAATTCATAATTTGTCAACTGTGACGAATCATGAATAAAAATGAATCACATTTTTTCTGATTCGTGCCCATCTTTATTCATAACAAAGTCACTGTTTTTCCCATTTGAAAGGCCAATTGAGAATCAATATTTCAGTCCCTGCAGGATGGATTCTTTCCGAATTTTTTAAAAAAGTATGTGGGGCCAACTATTCTCTTTCAAGATAAGCAAGATTAGTCTTTTCAATTTATATGAACTATTTTAAATCTGCAGACATTCAGGGCCACCTATTTATGAATAGGAGGACAGTTTTACATTTAAAAATAGGAACTTGAAACCTCTTTGCCCAATCTCCCCCAAATTTGTCAGAGAGAAAGAGCAGTCTGTCTGTTAGAACTGCCCCAAATTTGATGCTGATCTGAAGACCAGGGTACCAGTTATACCTTTTTGTTTGGGTTACCCCCATTTTTTAGAATTACCTTATAGAATGTTGATTTGCCCTGCCAGCACAGGATCATTGCTGCACTCTCGTGCAGCAATAATTTCATAAAAGAATTGTTACCTATTTTAATGGAGAATGAGAATGATGTAAAAGTGAGCAGAGTTCTAAAACATTACTTTTTAAGACTAGAGTTGTTTAGCTTGGTCAGTATTTTCACATCCTGAAGCCAAGAAAAAAGGCTGAACGTAGAAAATTCTATTGATTAACACTATAAAGCTCCATGCGTTTATTACTAAATTGTTTGAATGCCAGAAATCAAAAGTATGTAGGAACTCACTTCAATCTAAGCATGAAAATTGTGGGAACTGCCATTTCAGCATAAGATACAGCACTGGCCACAACTGCTGTAGGGTGATTTTCAGCCATCATCTCAACATTCCTTACATCAACCTTGTAAGGTATGCTACCACCACATATTGGAGATGGGAGCTTGTGACAAAGTACAGTGACACCAACAACTTCTTTTTCAATTCATTAGCATCTAACATACTTCTCTCCATTGCTTCCCCATCCCATGTAACAGCCATAACTCATTTCTAGTCTCCATTCCTGATTTAGTTTTGCTAATTTTTTCATACCTATCCTGTGTGGCCCATTCTTTGCTATATTTCCTGGGAAGCACCTCTTTCCATTTTCATATTGTCTGCAGTTCTTTATGAGCAACTGCCTCTACTTTACTTTCATTCTAGTTCTTCCTTTGTGCTGACAACTCAAAACGGTGATTCTGCAGGTATCTTTTTAGGAAGTTCCACTGTGTCTGGACTGCTTCTTTTCCCTGTCTTCTGCTTTTCACAGAACATGATCTGTTAACTCCTGAAACTACTCTTTTTAAAGTGTGTTTCTTTCATCTTGTACTCTCAGTGCCTCTTCAGAGTTTAAATGTCACCAGCACTCACAATTGTTTCAATTTTTAAACTGCTTAAAAAGTAATTTGCAAAGTCAATGAACTTAGAGTTAAATCACATCTTTCTGCAGCTGTTTATTTTCTTCTGCAGGTTAAAAATCTTTTTTGTTTTTAATGCACATTTCTTCATGTGCTACTTTAGCATCCTATGGACTTTCCTCGATGCTCCAAGTCTAAACAATTATACAAATAAATTTTCAGAGTTCCAACAATTTAAACAACACCATTCTCACAGAGGGGGAAGAATTTGAGCAGCAAGAGGGATGAAGCCGCTCCCCAAACTCAAGGTGCCTTGTGATGCTTTTAAAAAGTAGTTGGTATTTCTTAATAAAAGTATTTAAATGCAAAACCAATTGTAAATAAAAATAGCCTCATTTTCACAAAAGAGCTCAGTTAGATAGCTGGACTGCTTACCATGTGACTGAACAAGAGATGGCTAAACACAATCCTTGAGATGCTTGGAACAATTCAGTTTGAGTTTGTTAGGTCTACAAATGAGATTCACTATTTCCAAGCAAGAAAGTCTACATTAACTCTCAACTGAAATGTTTACATGTTACAGAACCTATTAACTTTATTGGACATGCTACTTCCTTTCTTATCATCAACTCACTGGCTTTACTGGAGGAATCACTGCCTCTTGGTGAAACCTTATACATCTCTAGGATTATACGAAGGACTATATGAGTAAAGTCACTGATGTGGCTTGGGAGGAAGACATCAAGGGACAAAACTACTGAATCAAGCTTCCCATGTGACTTCTATGACAAAACAGAACCAAAGTATGCTGAGAAAAAATTATTCCTGTGCTGTGGTCAAGCATAAGGTAAAGGTTCCCCTTGACATTTAGTCCAGTCGTGTCCAACTCTAGGGCGCGGTGCTCATCCCCGTTTCCAAGCCATAGAGCCAGCGTTTGTCCGGAGACAGTTTCCGTGGTCATGTGGCCAGCGCGACTAGACACGGAACGCCGTTACCTTCCCACCGAGGTGGTACCTATTTATCTACTCGCATTTTTACATGCTTTCGAACTGCTAGGTTGGTGGGAGCTGGGACAAGCGACGGGAGCTCACTCCGTCGCGTGGATTCGATCTTACAACTGCTGGTCTTCTGACCTTGCAGCACAGAGGCTTCTGTGGTTTAACCCGCAGCGCCACCACGTCCCTATAGCAATAAAGCATAAACTGGCCCTTAAAACAGAGTAATTTGCAGGACCATAAGGTTAATTTTAGGATGGGTATTAGTATTGCCATGGAAACATTCAAAATGACACAACATTGGAGGAGTTTGAAGCTTTTTGCAAAACAAAGAAACAAATAAAAACAGCTATGGTAAAAAAAGAGATGGCTGTATGTAGACATAATTTAGTAAGAGTTCTGAAACCATTATTGAGGAAAAAATTACACTTTTAATAGAAACTAATTGGGAGATTAATACAGCAAACAAATATTGTAGAGAGCACACTAGGCACAGGTTTGCTTTCAATGTCTGGGTATGACCCTAGATCAGTGGTGGGCAACTGTGGCCCTGGAAATCTCCTTGGACTGCGATACCCAGAACATGTAATCATTTGTTACGTCAATTAGGGCTGACAGTAGCTGTAGTACAGCAACATCAGATGGGCCACAGCTGTCCATCTACATTCCCCTAAAAGGTTTGTTGTGGTATTGTGATCAACTGCTAATTATAACTCTTTTTAGGGCAGAGGCTAAGGTAAGAATTAATATGCTCCCTGATAACTAATAACTGAAGATGTTCTAGTGGCTATTTACTCAATAAATTGGGACTTGAAGGATGTGTGGAAGGGATGATTTGCCTATGCTGCACTGATGGCCAAACATTTAATCATTCCAAGTCAGAAAGCTAAGATCACGCAGTATCAATACTTGAATTAAAATTTTTCTAATACTAATTGTAGCTCATGAAGAGATATCCTGCATTAAGTGACAAAAAGAGGGCAAATTTCAAATCACTGGCTGAGTTTTCTTGAGTGATATGCAAAATAAACACCTCATGACACCTGAGGCATATCATACTATGTAAGTGAATATTTTACTTTTTTTCTTTCCTTACTTCCCTCTTCTTTCCATTTTCCCGTTCCTGTTCTCTTTCACAAAAACTGAATTGCTATAAGCAGTGCCATGAAATAAAAATGCCTAACTACAGAATATGATTTTGAGATAGAAACAGGTTAAGTAGAAAATAGTCATTCAAATTTAAACATTCTTTAAAAAAAAACCTGCCTGGGGCATTTTTTCTGAAGCGAAAGAATTGTCCCAAACAGAATATGTTACACTCTGGATAAAATTTCTTCATCACTTGGTCACAGTCTCCCCTCAATAGCCTGGTTAAGAGGAAATCTGTATGTTGAAGGGGGGGAATATTGACTAGGGCTCTCCTCAAAGGCTATAATTTCATAATGCAAGAGGGAGGCAAGAGTGCATATGGGAGGGGGTTTACAAAAGACACACAAGCCCAGTGGTATGCTAAGCTGAACATCCAGCTTTAATTAGAAAAACCTCTAGGTCTTTCTGCTTGTGGACACAGGAGCAAGCTACGTAATCCTTCTTCTTCAGCCAACTGTTGAGGCAAAAAGAAAGGGTGAGGTGGCTTCTATTCACAAGACAGATCTTCCTTTTCAGAAGAATGGTGAATACTCTTTAGATCCCAATGCAGTTACTGTACTTTACACTAGTCCACTCTAGTGCAACATTACAGTGATGTTTTTAGGAACTATTTGCTCTATTTGCTTTGGGACAATCATTCCAGTTATGAGAACGTACGTTTGCTTCTGCAATAAGTCTAGGTAAAAGACAAGAGACTACATATGATAGGCAGTGTAACACGAGGTTATATAAATTTATTCTTTCATGTAACATTTGATTAGTTTGGACATTTCCCATTTTTAAATGTTTAATTCCATCTTTCATTTATTTATTTAAAAAAATCACTAAAAAGGACCCCTTCCCTCCCAAAAATACAATCTGTATCTGCTCTATATTTACAGATAACTGGTCGCTATAAAGGCACAAAATTTAAAACTAACGTTTCAATATTTTTTGTGCATAATACAACACTGACAATACTGACTACTGCATTGCCATATTCCCTTTTGTGGAATTCAAAAGGAGTGAGAAAGTTGTTTTTCCAGTGTGGAATTTGTGTTGTGTGTGTTTGTGTATGTGCACCCCTATCTTTATTCTAATATCTGGGTAATTCTTCATTTCCACATAGACCACAGTAACTTAATTGCATCTTCCAGCTATAATACTGTCATAAGACATGGCCTTTTAAGTACAAAAAGTCAATATGCACAGTTCTGTGGGAGAAGAATGCCTAATGGGGTGGGAGGGCGGTGGAATGTAAACCAAAAGTTTGCAGGTGCTCATCCTCACTGGAGTAACTCTGGCACAGATTAAACCAAGTTAGCTTTACATTTTGGTAAAATAATTTACATGGACAAATAGAGGTCCTGATCAGCTAACACAAGTGCTTAATTTTACACACATGAAAGACTCATACCAAAAGGAGTATTCGTGATAAAATGTTAGTGTTTTTTAGAACCAGGACCAGATTGTTTGAAAAGGAGTACATGCTATGCTTGGAAAAAAAAACAACACTTGGTTTCTAGATTAAAGCATGATCTGATTCACAGAAAAAAAAGCAATGCAGTCTTAAGTACACTAATCTGCCCCATGTTTTTTTTTCTCAAACTCCAGAGAAAGATCAGTGACCATTTCAGTAACAGTGATAGGTTGTTCAGTTAAAAAGCCATCACTGTTAAAACTAATGTTGATATGTGCATTATCTATATTTCCACCTTTTAAAGATTCCCTTTGTGTGTGTTTTTTCTTCATCACAGAAAAGAATTATCCACAGATAGTGTCAAAACGTATTTCTCACCCCAATTTTGCATATATAAAACACAACTATGGTAATTGGTTAAATCTAATGCCTTCGTTAAGAGTGGTTTACATCCACCTTAAAGGGTTTGTACGTTGTACATAAATAAGAAATTACAGTACAAGTAATTCACAATATTTGCTATGGGAATGTTTTTCTTCTGATAAATTTATGTTTGGAAACATACTGAATTGCAGAGAGGCACTTTATGCTATCCTTCACTTCATAAATTTATACCTAGTCATTTTCAAAAAGATAGAAATAGTACAGTATAACCAGATTTCCTGACCTTTCACAGTATAAGAACACAACTGTTAGCTCTAGCCATGTACAACATGAACTCTTTCTGGTGATAGTCAATACATACTTTTTGGAAACAGTTCATCTCAAAATGTCCACAGCTGACAATAGTGACAATCATAAATCAAAAAAAGAAAAAAAAGGAGGAAAAAAAAGAAAAAAGAGGTGTCATTGCAATAATTTGACTTCTGTTGCTCTATATGAATGAAGAGTCATGTAAGCTATGTCCTTGAAATCAATGCAACAGTGCTGTCTTGTCAAATGAAATTAATGCTCTGTTTAAACAAAGCAAGGGCTCAGAACTCTGGTACGATGAACTGCCTTCCAATCTATATCATAAACTTCTTAGTAGATCAGTTTACTCTCTTATGGACTGTAAAGTGTACAGATTCTAAAAATAAGTCATTTGCTATAAATAAAGTGTCCTTTAGTGGCCGTTTATACTAAAATAGTCTTTTGCTTTGAGACAACCATTAAAATCAGATTTAGCATTACACACAGCAGCTAAATAGGATTAACTGATGGCAATAAGGTCCATTTTGGTCTTTCATTGCGTCTTTTACAGTACATAAGCTTATGAATTTCTTAGACTGCCTCCCCAAAGTGAAAAGAGGTTTGACGCCAACACTTAAGAGACCTGATTGTGGAAGACTTCATGATAGTTGATTAAGGAAAAATAATAATCAAAATTTCATTTACCAGTACCATTTATGGCAACATTTTTAATCTAATGTGGGAACACCACCTGGCAAATGTTGACTAGTGCCATTAACAATATTTTTCTGTGGAAATGAGAGTGAAACAATACAATTTCCACAGGACAAGCAATCAGAACACGTAAAGTGCAGAAAGACCTCAATTAATTATTAAGAAGTACCAGAAATACCTTCTTGATAAAAACCACATACTATGCCCCTTTGGCACCCCAGGCCTTCATTCTCTGTTCAAAGAAGTAAAAAAAAAAAATTCAGTGCATACAATATAGTTATTATAAGTAATAAAATACTAAACAAAGAACCCTATATTATTGCCGTTTTTGTCCAATCTACATGAGTAAAACATAATCCACATTTGGTGTTTGGAAAGACAGACAAGTGTTCTCTCTCTTTTTGGCACAAGTATTTGTGCAGATAAGGCGGCTTTGGTCCTTGGTACCTAAACTCCCAAAGTGCAGAGGGTGGTGTGCAGTGATGGCTGTCCACAGGATTGCCATGCCCATTTGTGCAGTCAGCTGTGAGAGCCTCAGCTGGCTGCTACCAGCGGCCGCTCACACTAGCAATGTCTGAATGATATTGACGCGGCAGCCTTCCACTTGCGCCGCCTTCCAGGAACGACGCACGGATGTTGGAGGGGTCAAATAGTTTTCTTCGGTTTTTATTCAGTTCTGCCCATGGGAGAAAAAGAGAGAAGATTTAAAAAAAAAAAAGATTAAAAAGGATTTAACAGAAAGGATTTAGTTATCATACAGAATAATCAAATAAAGATTTAATTAGTACACACAAGGGGAGATTAAATGTCAAACAGATTCTCATAGGTGAATAGGCAATTAGTAATGTTTGGTCAGAAGCCTCTTACAGTTGAAAGCTAATGCTCTGGCTCACTGCTGTTTTGAATCCAGATGGCTAAAATGGTACTTTAAGAGGTACTAAAGCATCTTTTTAAGGTGAAAGCAGCACCTCATTTAAGATCCGGCAACTGCATGCTCAGGCTGATTATAGGATTCTGCATTCCCCTACTCCATAAGTCATTAGAAGGCATTAATGAGTTGGTGTGATGGGAAGCAGGAAGCTTCTTGGTTCAAATTTCAATCTAGACAAAAACCTACAAGAGCTCGAATCTTATATCCACATACCTGGAAGTAAGCTCTACTGAATTCAGTGAAACTGTCCTTCACAGGTGACCTCTGGCAAACCTCTCACAACCCTTCTACCATATAGGGTTGAATGTAATAAAAACTGTCTCACTGGGTGGTGTTCAATTTTACTGAAGTTGTCTGTGAAGCACTTTGAACACTTCAAAATATTATATAAATGCTGAACAACTGTCATAATAACAACTCAATCAAGGGAAAGAAACAACACAAAAGACTCTTACAGCATGTACAAAACAGCCATTTTTATTTACTGAGAATCACCTGAGATTGCGAGCAGCATTTTCCTTCGTGCACCAAATGTAGTGATTCCGAGCTCTTTCAGATCCTGATCTGTGAGCGTGAGGAACGTCTGAAGATCAATCTACAAACAGTAAAAACATTTACCCTGAAGTTTCATACTAAATTTCAAAGCATACTGGTACACATTATGGGGATTTTATAGATACAGCCACTGAAGAAGCAAAAGGCTTTTAACCTTGTAAGTTGTTTATTAATATAATAGAAGAAAACAAGAGATGTGCAATGGAATCTTATACAGTTATACTCAGTAGTAAGCCCTTCTATATTCAGTGGGACTTGAATGGGAACTCTACATAGGTTCATACAAAAATGACAATTGGGATCAAATACACCAGATACCATTCAAGTGAAAGAGCTGAAGGTATTAATTTTATCAGAACAATTACAACTAACTACAAAAGTTTAAAATGATAATATAATACTTTTACTTATGGGTATTTAGCCCATATGATCCCAATTTTTGTTTCTGGATATGCTTTTTTCCCCTGGAATATAGCCACGGGTTTTGTGTGCCAACTTTATGCGGGTTTATAGCCTTACTCCCATAAATCAAAGAATGATTTGCAACAGCAAAGATTTTTATAAGTTGCCAATTGCTAATGCTTTAAACTTACAAAAACAGACATACTGTAAAAGACCTCTTAGTTCACCTAATGGCCAACCATGGCCTGCTGTTTGTGAAGAAACAGTAGGCACATGGGCAAAACAGTACACAGATGCCTCTCGTCTCATAAAAACAGCCACAGATGTATGCAAACATACATGCCAGAAGAATTTCTAGGCCTCTTATTAAAATACATGTGAAGGGTTGAAAGGTTTAACTTTAGGTTTAATTTACATTTAGCATTTACTCTATTTTGACAGATATTCCAGGTTTAGGGAGTGGGGGAGACACCCATGGGAAGTGGCCCACAGGAAACAAGGCAAGGAAATGCCAGGTCTCTAAAGGTCATTTGTTTATATTTCCTTAGGTATTTAAATTGTGCCACCAGCCACACCCAGTTCAAGGTGCATGGAACCCAATGCCTACTAAGTTGTTTTGGCAAATGTGGCGACCACCCATGTCACTCATGCCATTCATATACATGAGCTGATTTGCATGAACCTATGAGAGGGCTGGAGAGGCGGAGTCAGCAGCTACATGAGGCTTGGCGGGAGAAGGAGGAGTCAGATAGGGCTGGTTAGTCAGAGAGAGAGGGAACAGATACTGAGAGAGATAGAGCTGGTTAGGAAAATAGGTAGAGAAGGTGGTAATGATATAGCAAGAGAAAAGTATGTACTGAAAGAACTGTTGATGATTTGCTTATGTATAATGTGTATCTGAAGAACTTCTGTTATGATTCAATCTGCTTCACTTCAATAAATAAGTTCTGTTTCTGTTCACAAGACAAGTGTTCAGACAAACGTCATTTATATTGTGGATTGAGGTAATCCACTGGTGGCAGCGAGAGGAAAATGTGACGTGAGCCTTTGTGAGGGAAAGACAAGCAGGGGACACAAGGGCGAACGCCACAATTGGTGTCCAGCGGCGGGATACGAAATAATCCAGTAAAGCCAAAGTTTAAGGGTGATTTTTCTGGAGTCCTGGGTACCTTTTAGTCAGAGGTCTGTGGTGAAGAAGTGGGTGACCTGCTAGAGCTTTTGTGGAAAAGCTTAGTGGCGGGGCTTCTGAACGCAGATCTGGGGGAACTAAAGATAGGGAACCGACTCTAAAGGAAAAATTCTTTTTTGTTACCTCAGGATTTGAAAGACCCAGTGGGCTAGCTTGAAATCCAAGGCTCTGAGAGATAAGGGAGCGCTGGTGGATAAAAAGTGGAAGCCAGGTGCCTGATATGCTTGTCTACTGATCGTACCCATACAAGCCATATGTTTGCTATGTGCCTTCAAGTTAGTTCTGACTTATGGTGATCCTAATAGGTTTCAAAGTATGTGTGATATTTAGAGGGTGGTTTTACCAGCACCGCCTCTCAGTGAGTTTCCATGCCTGAGCAGAGAATTTGAACCCAGGTCCCTTGAGTCCCAGTCTGACTCGCTCTACCCACAACACAACACTGGCAGTTTATACATCCATATACTCCAGGCACCATCTATTCAATCATGAATGTGAACAGTTGAAATAAGTCTTGAAAATGCAGAGTTGCTTCTCTCAGCACAGTCCTATGAAAACACTGAGGTCTGAAGCTGGCTAGTCCTACATTCAAGGAATGAATATGTGGTCTTCACAGAATAGTCAATGAAAGTACAGCATATGGTAGCAATTGAGCAATTTAGTTTGGAAAGTAATCAAAACACTCTAGCAGGAACAACAACAAAAAATGCATTTTCCAGACACTGACCTCTTGTTGCTGGAATATGTCTGTGTATTTGCCCAAGCCCAGTTTGCTGAACAGCTCAGGCAGGTCAGATCCTTTAAATAGACTGTTCAAGTTACAGCCATTGCTTCCTGTCAGCGAGGAGATGCAGTCCATGTAATTGCTGCTGCTGAGATAATGTTCAGCTGCAAGTTCAGAGAGGGAATACCTTAATTTCCAACCACTTTGCATTTCACTTTAAAGAGAGATAGCACTGAAATACTTGGATTGCACACAAGCCACCATGATTTTAATCCCTTCACCCACCCATCACATGATCAAGCCTTAACAATAATATTGTCAACAAAGGTACTACAGAAGGAATTAATAGGATAGTTGATATTAAGGGGAAATCTACATGTTGTTGGCATATATGTTGAAAACTGTAGCTGTGTCAAGCCCTGCCCATTCCTCAGACTCAACCTTGTGACATCAGGGCATGAAACTAACTATAAGATACAGAGTCAGAGAAGAAGCCGTTGTCATTTTCAATAGCATGTAGATTTACTCTAGATATTTAACATGTAAATCTGCCCTAGTAAACTAACATTTTTAATTAAATAATAAAATACATTTATCAGTTTTATTTCCTTAGACAGGGAACAAATTTTTATCCCAAGCTAACATGACTGCACTAGAAAAGTCATGCTCAAAAGCTTTTTATAAAATAAATTGGCACACAATTACCTGATTTTTGTTTCCTTTTTGGGCTGCCAATGGATGAAACAAAGTCACTGGGAGCTGTAGGGCCAATGCTGTTATGATCTCTCCAGTTATCAGAGTCACTAGCACTTCCTAGATGTTCCCGGCTGTTGGATCGTGAGAGAGACATTGATGAACCCTGCAAAAAAGGACCAGAAACCATAAATGTGACATGAACATTGGGAGAGGAAAACCTCCTTTTGCCTTAAAACAGACATGTTAACTATTTTGCTCTGAACCCTCCCCTCCACCTTTTAAACATGACAGCATCCAAAAGAAGTCAAGAATCAATTCAGAAAAGGTCCCTGTGTGTGTGTGTGTGTGTCTATGTGCGTGTAAGAGAATGGAATAGTAATTTCTGGATATTCTATGTCATACGGTAGGAGATGTACTACATGTTTTAGTATATCACAAATTTAAAACAAAAACGCACTACCCAGTTAAAAACATACATTAAAGAGAAGACTAAGTTAACATCCTTCTTCTTGAGATGGCTTCTACAGGCAAGCACTTTTTGATACAATAGAATTTCCAGGCAATAAGGGGCCATGGTTCAGCAAGAACTGTACAAAGGAACTATCTGAGCTTGTACGTTAGCTCTCGACATTGATCAAAAACAAAAAAAGCCTGCATCCAGTGGGCATTGACATTCTTAGAGATTCAAGTAATGTCAGTGTGTTACAAATCTAAAAAATGCTTCTAAATATTCATTAATTGATGCCAAAGGGACATTTCCTCCCAGTGAAGGCAGCAACTTCAGAGGAGTGATTTTTACCAGGATCATGGAAGGGACTGAGAGAGTTAAGTTACCATCAGCCTCTGACTTGCTGTGTTACTGATAGTTCTCTCATTCCACAGTAGCTGCCATTTGCATTTTTAAGAATTTACAAATTGATATATCACACACCTTGGCTCCCAGTTCTACCATTAAGTGATTAAAACAACTTCCCCCAACCTTGGGTCCCCAGATGTTCCTGATCTACAAGTCCCAGAAATCCTGTCCAGCACAGCTAGTGGTGAAGGCTTCTGGGAATGTCAGTCCAAGAACATCTGGGGAGGCCAGTTTGAGAACCATTGGATTAATACTTATTACAAAATCCTATGCTTTAAAGGTAACTTGTGCCAAGCTTTGTTTAAATGTTAAAATATATACCAAGCAGAATAAAAATTACATTTTCACTGTCTCCTCAAAGTAGCAGGTAAAACCTAGAAAATACATATTGATCAAGGATCTAATAGCACACCAAACTTTCGTGTTTTTCAGTAAGTAATGATTTGAACATACAGCCAACTTAAAAGGCTGCTAGAAATTGTAAGTCATCTGCAATAAAGTTTGAACTCAATACTGGGAAACAAAATGTGGAGCTGTGCCAAAAACTGTCCCCAGTGTGCACTGCCTAAATATTAATTTATGTAAGAGGAGCTTCAGGAACTCTTTTTAAAGGAGAGGCATTCAACAGTCATTTTGAAAGTAAATTTGAAGTAGAATGTCTTGCAAAGCTTTTTTTAAAAAAGGAAATGAGGCCGTACCAAAGTAACAGTGTCTTTGTGTGGTCAGTCTTAATTGGAACCTAGAAATGAATTCTCCCCCATGCTCACCATACCATGTTTTTTTCACCACCACCCACTGGCAGCTCTGTGACCACACCTACAAGGTCCTCTGAGCTTACTGCTAAGTCTTGGCTAATTGTTTTGGAATCACTGGTGCAGAGTACCATGAGAGGAGTGCTTTCTAATACCAGAGACAGTTCTGAAAACAGCACAGGATAAGCAGGAAAACAAAGGAATCCACGGTTTTTATTTTTCCCACATGTCTCAAGAACAGCAAAAACAACGAGCACTGGAGTCTCTGAAGTAATCGTTTACAGAGCAAAGAACTCAGGCTGTGGTTTGTTTCTGGGCTAGAGCCAAGTGACTCAGACACAGAAAACATTTTTAGTCTCCCCATAAACTCCTAAGAAAAAGGAAACAAGAGTAAAATGGCTGCAAGATAATTTGGAACACAGAGAATAGCGTATCTGCTAAACATACATAGTTGAAATAACATGGACAAAGGTAAGCTTATTCCAAAGGAAAACTCACTTTATTGTTTGCATCTCATGCTAAAGATATGCAGATGATTTGGCGAAAGCTTATATCCCATTTAATGCAACAGTATGACTAGAAGGAAAATGAACTTCAATTATTTGTAAAAATATGTAACTGTTGCCCTGGTTTTAATAATCATAATTGTTTTCTGTGTAACAGTTAGAAGGTGGTCCAGACGGCTCCATATCAAGTCTTTGTAATCTGTGACCTATTCCACTGTCATGGGAGACACCCTCTCCTCTGTTGCCCCTATTTTCTTATTTGCAGCAGATGTCAGAAAAACTGGGATAACTTAGGGTCTGGCACCATACCAGGGGTAACAGTTGGAGAAAATAATTTTTCAGATTCACCTCTCACAGGCCATTTGTAGTGAAAGCATAAGAGAACACCAGCATGTTCTTGACTATCTGGCTGGCCCCAGAGTTAGACGTTTAAAAATCTGAAATGTAGGTTGATAGCTATCTTTACGGTTACATTTTTCTAGACCTTGCTTGCTGCACAGATCAATGAGTGAAGATGACACAAATTACATCAGAGCTAAAGCCTGGGAGACACATATCACATGGAATGCTGTACTTTTTTAGCATTTTAGAACATGGGTGGACAATCTTTTTGAGTCATACACACATCCTGCAGTCCCCTTCATCTCTTACACAAATGGGGGTGTACGGTTTAATTGAAAAAGGTCACTTCCTCCCTCTAGTGGACAGAAAAAATACTTTAAACATTTTAAAAATGGTGGGGTGGAACAGTCAATGGTGCTAGGAGGGGCTCTCAAAACATGGCATATTTTCTCCCAAAACAGCAGAGAGATCACAAGGGGATTTTCTGACACCTTCCAACAATTGCTTTGAAAAATTCGGGGGTGCTGCACATTGTCTGTCTTTGCTCCAGAGTAGGAGTTCCTAAACCTTTTCATTTTTGAGAAACTTTCAAGAATCCCCACCTCTCCTTTATTATTATTATTATTATTATTATTATTATTATTATTATTATTATTATTATTATTATTATTATTATTATCATTATCATCATCATCATCATCATCATCCAACCTTCTTTTAATAAAATATTCAATATGTAGTTTAAAATTGAAGATTCAGGCAGACAGCTCACTTTTTTTTTGCACAGAAAAACACAGAATTATTGAATAACGGAGTTGGAAGGAGCCTACAAGGCCATTGAGTCCAATCCCCTGGTCAGTGCAGGAATCCAAGTAAATGTGACAGATAGCTGTCTAACTTTTTCTTGAATGCCATCTGTGTTGGAGAGCTCACCATCTCCTGAGGTAACTGATTCCATTTTTGTACTTCTCTAACAGTGAGGAAGTTTTTTCTTATATTCAGTCAAAATCTGGCTTCCTGTCACTTGAGCCCATTATTATGTATCCCGCACTCTAGGATGATCCTGTCCTTCTTCTATGACAATCTTTCAAGTATCTGAAAAGTGTTATCATATCTCTCCTCAGTCTTCTTTTCTCAAGGCTAAACATGCTCAGATCTTTCAGTCTTTCCTCATAGGGCCTGGTTTCCAGTCCCCTGATCATCTTTGTTGCCCTCCTCTGAACTTGCCCCAGTTTGTGGGCATAGTTAAAGTAAGATGTCCAGAACTGGACACAGTTCCCAAGGTGAAGCCTAACCAGTACCGAATATAAGTGGAGTAGGACTTCACATGATTTGAAAACTATACTTCGGTTAATGCAGTCTAAAACGGCATTTGCCTTTTTGCAGCTGCATCACACTGTTGGCTTAAAATCAGTTTGTCATAGAGGACACACAATTTCACACATACCTCATAAGTGGTTGTCATTGATGGTTTGTATGATACATGGTTAGCTCTCCTTAATTCCTTAATTGTTTCAGCTGGCATCGATTTGGAGAACCCAAGCCCACTCCAAGTGTTTGTTGGTGTTCTCACCTCTGTAACAACTGGCTTTTTAAGCATAGCTTAATGGAAACACAAAGTAATATATGCCTATAAGTATTTATCCTATATGTTCTTTGATAAGAAATAACACACTTTAGCAAAACCTTGACATGCATGAGTCTCTTCACAGGGAGAAAGGAAGGGTAGAAATAAAATAAATAAATAAATAAAATAATGCACATAATTCACAGAAATCCATAAATAATTTGCTCTCAATTGCTGCCTCTCTATGCATATAGGGAGGGTCCAGTTTCCACTCATTTCACAGTTCACTTTAGGATTATGTATGTTTGGTTAGGAAATAATTGAATTTTTATGATACATTGTGTAAAAGAAAAGAGGGTGAGGGAGAATCTCAGATCAAATATGAAATTATGGGGCTGCTCAGTCAAGCTTCTCCTTCAGAACATAAGCTAGATTCAAAACACAGGGTTAAGTCAGAAAATGGAGTATAAAGGGAGGGATGAGGAGGACACAATGAAGGTCATGCAGGAACTGAGGGTTTTATGTGTGGGACACAAAACATCTTAAAAAAAAACGAGTAGGATAAACCTGCAAAAATCTTCCAGGCCAAGTAAAGATTGGCCATGTTTGGTAGCCATATCACTTGGAAAAGAAATGGGAAACAGCTATACCCCTGTATCTGTAGAGGTCTGGTTCCAAGCCCCCCTGCCCCACAGATGCTGACAAATGTGGATTATAGCAAACACTGTTTTAATAGCAAACACTATGCATAGTATGGTCTCTGGTTCCCTCTAGTGCCAGTTCTGGTAACTTCATCTCTAGAAATATATATTTCTAGGATTTTTCTTTTAATATTTTTAATATGGATAAGTGAATCAGCAGACAGTGATGCTGTGGATAAGGAGGTCCTACTGTAGTTAAGTAGGTGAGAAATCTGTAATGGAGTATCGTGGAAGAATGGTTAACTGCTAACCTCAACATGCCACATTTTACTGCAAGTCCTCTTTATCTATGAGTTCTTTCCTCATATGGGGATCACAATCTCATGGCATATTGATGTATGCATATATCAACCATATCACAAGTGACCTGTGATACATGAACTCTTCATTGTGTGCTTATAGAATGACTTGTCAATGAGCATGTGAACAGCTTTCCCACTCAAAGTGCCATAAAAAAGTGAAAGACCTTCCCATCCTGGCAGGTGTTCAGTTCACAATGTTACTGCTGATGCTACTGTTGGAGTCTTATTGCTAACTCTTCATATCATTTTAACACCTTACCTTGTAATAGTTTAACCTCTTGATTCTGTTTCAGTTATTTTAATGTATGATATTATTAACTGTCCTGGTGAATGAATTGTAAATTATATTTGTAAACAAACTCAGGGCATTGCCAATTAAAACAGAAATATTTTAAATATATAAATAACATACACAGCACAGTTGTACTGAAAGAAAACCTGAGTATCAGCATGCAAGGCCTATACTGTTTTAAAATGCAAAGGGGCATATCAAACATTAGAAGATTTGGAAACAGTGGGACAAGAAAAGCATAGCAGGGACCAAGATCTGTCATGTTTAAAGCATTCTCTCACATAAAAAGAAACAGTGGGTTTTAAGTTTTTATCGGAGAAAAGTCTGGATTGCAAAATGAGTTGTCTAAGATACAGTTTTCCATTTGAGTAACGGATACAGCCAGTTCTCAGGGCAGCAGGGAATGGGGGCGGTCTGAAGAACGGAGAAACCCTTTCACTGCTCTGCTAATAAACAGATATATGCTACATGTCACGACTGTCCCACATACCTTTGGTTGCCAATAGCTTCTTCTGTTCATAGTCAAATGCCTAAAAAAATGAAACACACAGAAGGCCGCTTAATCACTGCTCCGTTAAATGTCACCCCCGTACTCTGCTCTCCAGACCTCAAAGATTTTGATCACGGTCCATAAGTTTGTCTAGGAGGAACCCTGAGCACTGAACAACAATGTGCCAGCACTCCAATGAACATGTGATAAACTCAAAACTTTCACTTAAAACTAGTTAATGAGGGTTGTTAAAGCTGAGGAATATCTGTAGTCCACTGTTTTCAAACACCATCCCTTTCCCAAGGTATTTTAGTACTTGAAAATCTGGTTGTCTTTGTACTGATGTAATACAATTGCTGCTACTTCTCTGCTATTTCAGAACACTGAATTGAATCTGTTCACCTGAACCTGCTTTACAATCTGCTTAGATAACAGACAGATAGCTGGCTATATGTTAGGTAAACATGAAGCTAACATGGATGTAAGTGTTTAAATGCTTCTGGACTTATACGGAAGTAACCACATCATCCCACGTGATCAACAGTATTGCAATTGGCTATCCTGGTTTGTTCAGTTATGAACTACTTTATTTTTAATGTTAGAGCAGCACAAGACTGCTCAAAATGCTTCCAGATAAACTCTCCTTCCTGTAAAATGTTGCAAGCATGCTGAATGTGACAGATAAAAAGCATAGATGTCCCACAATCTAATCCTATTCATGTCTCTTTGGAAATAAATCTCATTTGACTGAAGGGGGTTTACTCTGAAATATACAGATATAGGATTGTAAACGTAAGTGCAAAACTTACATCCAAATCTAGAAACACCTCCCTTCTTCTTCTGACTGCTCACTGACTTCTAAATGCCTGTTTATACAATTAGCAGATTGCAGGTAGGTTTTGTTTTTGGACTGTACCAGTTTAGGGCCTCTTCCTCTATGTCCATGGGTCGTTAATTCAGCGAAGTAACCTATGGTGAGCATTTATCCAGAACCTAGTTAAATATAACTATAGTTGCAATTCATTTCCCTAATAAGGTAAATGTATTACATCATGAGGAGAAAATACTTCTTCCATGGTGTAACTGTAACCTCACTAAATGATAAAGTAGAAATATCACATAGTTCAGTTGTTGGTTTGTGATATGCCTCACATTCTCTTGTAAGTGCTGAAATGACAGTAAGGCAGATAGGAAGGGTGTGTGATTTATACTACAGGCTAGCTGTAGCATTGAACTTTTTCAAAAAGTAATCAGAAATACAAAATGTAGTTACTTTTGAGAAACAGGAAACAATTGCTTTGTAAAAGCTGTATCTCTAACCATAATTACTGGTGGAAGGCATTTTGCAAAAGTAACTGTAACTAAAAACGTTCCAAATGTAACTTTCTGCATTATTTGGGGGGGGGGGCAAACTAGTTGTCTCTTTTTCCTGCCACATTCGTAAGAAGGGTGTGATATCTCCTTTCACTGACACAGTTAAAAGCAGACCAGGCATACATCTGCCACAGCCTTGAGATTCAAAACGTCTTGCCTCCTGATTCCCAGGATGGGATCACTGTGTTTAGAGACTCTATTCCACTTTTACAAAAGAGGCCATAGTTCAGTAATAGAACATACACTTTCTGTAGAAAAAGTTGCAGCTTCAACCCCAGAATCTCTATTAAGAAAGCAATAAGACTGACAAACACTTTGCTTGAGAGGAGTCAACATCAGGCCAGATGGGCCAGATTTCAGAGTCGTCTTTAGCACCTCTTGGAACACTTCTGGTCTGAACTCTGCCTCTCAGAACCCAAAGAGAATGCAACCATTTACTAAAAGAGCTCATGCTCCTCTGTGCCAGGCCCTTTGTATGCCTCTTAGACCTTTTCCTGAGCAATGAAATGTGTGTTCCTTTGCTAACACCGTGAAACCCGAGCATTGTTCAGGCAATCCAGACCATGTACATCATAGCTGAAAGGAGGACCCCCCTCTGTCTCTGGTTCCACTGCCTTCCTACATATGCAAGGTGGTGTGTGTTGGAACGGGAGAGCCTCCTGTACCTGAAAATTAGGTACATCTCTAATTGATATGGAGAGCCCACCAAAGATGCAAAAGGTAGTTTTCTGGATTGTTACATAAAGCAGCCAAGCAGTGATAACAGTACAGCTGCTATCTTATTTAGTTTGAGAACAGCCTATCCTTCTCTTGTATGTCAAATGGTAAGTAAAAGGAAGGCATGCTGACTGTATGCTGAGTACCTGCATATTTACATATGACGACTGCGGGGCAAGACGTGCCCTTTCAGAATTCTGCTGGGCTGCTGCCGCCCTCTCAGCTGCTCGCTCACTTCCGGGGGCTTTTTTATCAGCCACTGGGTTCTCTGAAGCACTCAGCTCAGAATCCGACAGCAATCTCTCTGCAGTGCTGTAAAAAACAACAACAACATGAAGGCACAAGGATCGGTGGGGTTAAGTAAGTAGCATTTGCTTTCAAAGGATGTACACTTTGCAGAGAACTAATCTTTTCGTTTCTTTCTGTTTTCATTAAAATCAGGGATCTCCTCCCTGACTGAGAATCTTCACAGATTAAAAACTGAAGTATAATGGATTATTCAGAGACAAGATGGGCCAGGAACTCAGTCATTAAGCAGTTAAAAATAAAGCAAAAACTAAGTGCAGAGATGATCACAGCAAACAATCTGCTAAAGGTTGCTTGAGACGTCATAATGATCAGCAGTTCAGAAAATTCAGATCAAAGTATGAACAGAGTTTGGCTCACTTTAAGAAAAGAAACCAACGCTTCTGCTACTGGACAAACAAAAATATCTCAAACATTTAAGTATGGTTGAGAAACGTGAGATACAATTTTATTGACCAAAGAGGCATGATTTTTTTTACCCTCATATTAAACACTTCCACTGCAGTAAACAGATTGAAGTATAACAATATCAAAATTCTTTATCAGAAGATAAACTCTAATATGGCAACAGTTAATTCCCATGGCCGAAATCAGTGGCATGAACTTAGCTAAGTCACATACCCCTCCTAAATGATCTCCCCCTGTGTAATTTGCCTGGACAGTGCATGAAGCAGCAACCACACATTTTAATTAATCAGGCTAATTAGTAACTTGTAACCTAAGGAGGTCAAACTCAGTTAACATAATAATTTAACTTATGATCTGCCCACATTAACACATGCCTTAGTTTATATCCTGTTTCGATTATTGTGATGTGCTCTACATGGAGCTGTCATTGAAAATTTCAGCAGGCCCAAAATGCTGCAGCCAGATTGTTAACTGGGGCTGCTTACAGGTAATGTAAAGCTCCCTTGTTGCAACAACTCCACTGGCTGCCAGTCGGTCCAATTCAAAGTGCTGATTTTGACATATAAAACCCTAAATAAATTTGGTCCAAGTTTATCTGAAAGACTGCATCTTCCAGTAAGAGCCTGCCCGGACTTTAAGATCATCAGGGAAGGCCTTTCTCTTCATCCTCTCACCCAAGTCTGTTTGGCAAGGACATTTACACAGGGCTTTTCCTGTCGCTGTTCCTGAGCTAAGGAAATCCCTCTCAAGAAGTTCAGGCTGGCCCCCTTTTTGCTGCCCTTTTGCTGACAGTTGAAGACATTTCTCTTCTTTCAGTAACTAGTAAGGGTGATTTAAAAATGGGTCTTTTTAAGTGTTCAATGCGGCTTTAAACTTTTTTTATGTACTAGTTTTAATTATAATATTGGATGAATTGTTTTTTAATATCGTAATAATTTATTGTATGTTTGGCTTTTAACCATCTCTGTTTTGTAAGGTGTCTTGGGTCCTCTTGGGAAGAAAGACAGGATACAAGTAATAGAAAATGAATGAAAATGAAATGAACATTTCCCCACAATTTTATTAGCTTGCAAAGTTTTAGTCGATCTGTTTTACTAGAGTGATAATCAGTAGTGTCGGCATGGAATGAGTAGGTGCCATGGCCAGGAGAAGGCAAAGGGGAGCTGATCATGGAGCAACAGCAGTCCAGGAGGGCTTTTTTGTTTTAAATTACTTGGCTGCAGTGTAGAACTGCTGCTGCCACACAGCAACAGTCACAAACAGAATGACATATGCATTAAATGCAAGGTGCACATACGTGTATATGAAGAAGGGCACTGGAGACACCCTGGCAGAGATTATGAGGGGAAAAGAGGAATTGGAGGAAAGCCAATAGCTTCCAGTTGGACAAAGAAGGGTTGGGTATTTGAAGAAATTGTTGCTTGGCTTTTACAAGTAGAGCTGTGCTAAAGGAAGTAGCAGTATTTCTCCCTCCCTCTCTGTATGACGACATTGGATTTCCACTTCTTGATTCTAAGTGAATGGAAATCAGAGGATACAGATATACAGTGAAGCAGAAAAATGGCCTACATATGTTTAGATATATTCCAGATTGAGAATTCTCCACCTTTGATTTACCAAATGATCTCTGTGGACAATTCCTGCTATACTTCATAATTACCTTAAATCAGCATCCTCCCTAACTGGATATCAATCTTTATTAACTCTTCTTAGCCTCCATGAAATCCACAGTTTAGTGAACAAACAATGTAAACATTGTTGAAGATAGTGAATGGGAAAGAAGGTACAACAGACACAGATAAGAAAGAAAGCTTAATTGAACAGGTTGTTAGAGTCATGCTTCAGGGCAGTACTCTCTAAGCTGCTACTTCCCATAGATGTTGGATTGTAAGCAGGAAGTTCAACTCTCACAAATCAGTGAATAGTATTCTCTCAGTATCACTTAACTCCATTTATAACATAGGTAGGAATATTGTTTTAGCTCAGTGGTTCTTAACCTTGGGTTACTCAGGTGTTTTTGGACTGCAACTCCCAGAAGTCTTCACCACCAGCTGTGCTGGCTGGAGTTTCTGGGAGTTGCAGTTCAAAAACACCTGAGTAAGCCAAGGTTAAGAACCACTGTTTTAGCTGACAAGTTTGCTGTAAGGTCTGCAAGCAGACAACATACTACTAGAGATGGGCATGAACTGCCGGTTCGGCTGTCAACCTATGGTTCCATGGTTCTGAGCGCTGCCTCCTCTGGCAGGCGCCCACTCAGAGGCATTGCCCCATCTTCCCTTCCTGGCCTCCTCTGGGCACTGCCTCTGAGTAGGTGCCCGCCAGAGGAGGCAGTGCTCCAAACTGTGGAACACCTGTTGGAGTGATGGCTGAACTTGTATGAACTGCTGGTTTGTGCCCATTCTGCATAAATATTAGTAGTAGTACACTGTTATTGCTTATACTAACTAAAAGCATGTAAATAAAATACGGATCATCCAGAGATGATCACATATGTGGCCATTTCACTATTTATATATGAGATTGAAAAAGCCCTGTATTTCAGGACATGTGCCTTAACTCAGATACAGAATTCCAGACATTTAAAATGTTACTGCCGGTCAGTCCTTTGCACATTTATGTATTTATGAATGCAACATACTGTAAGTGAGAGTTTTTGGTGCCTTGCAACAATTCCACAGTTTGCCTCTTTGCACAGGATTGTTTGGATGAACTCATCATCTGCTTGAGATCACTGGTGTTTGCTGAATGTGAAGGACTTCTTGGCATGCCCACTTCCACAAAAGCGTCATTACAACCTATTAAAAAAAGGTGCAGTGTGTTCAGCAATATTTATCACAGGAACACGGATTTGCTAGAGTTTAGAAAAACTAATATTAAATCATTAACATTAACATTCTTGCTTCTCCCAGGGCTGCAAGTACTCTGAAATCACACTCTAGAAGTATGGAAACTGGTATTAGATTCAGAGCTGAATATGGAAACTGGTATTAGATTCACAGCTGAGTTTTCATTTGAAAACAAAAACCAAAATAAAACGAATTTCTAGTACTTTGGAAAGAAAAGCTCTGTGATCTATTGATGGTGAAATGAGGTGGTGAGATGACAAAGATCTCCAGGAGTAAAAGGAGAGAGACTCCTTTCACATTCCTTTGGTTTTTTAAAAAAAGTCTATTTGTTGCCATGTACAAGTTATCAACAATTACCACAAGTGCCAGAACTACACACCATCTTTGCCAGGACAGGTTACCTGGGCTCAGAACTTTGTATGCTACCTATTAAAGGCCACCTTAATCATTTGTGACGCTAACAGAAACTGAGTTTAAGGCTTGGTATAAAATCTATCCATATTTAGCAGGCAGACTCAGAACAAAATCTATCCATTTTTAACAGTGAAGACTTTCTAGCAGACTTACTGGCCTACATCATATATAATGACGAATCACAGAGACAAGTTAACAGGAAGTTCAAAGTTTACATGTTCCCTTTTCTCCCTTGGGTGCAAGACTGCTCATGTCTTGTTCTAAATCACACTTTCTCTTATATTGAAACTTAGGAAATTATGGTTTAGAACAAACCAACAAAGAAGCATAAAGTTTCCTTCTCTTTTCAACTAACAGAAGGGGAAGCACACAAGCCCAAAGTTCATGCTTGTAACAACAAACCTTAGTTTGTTCTCATTCTGAACTGAGATACCAAGGAACTAATTCATTTGATGAATGGCAAAGGGCCTTATAAAGCTCATTCACTCAGCAATTTGATCTTGGGAATCGACAGGTTACCCACCTGTAATTGTAGTTCTTCGAGTGGACCTCTGTGATTCACACCCTAGGTGATTCGCGCCTGCGTGGAGCCTCATCGGAAGATTCTAGAGCTTCTGTGGTAGCAATAAACACATTAGAATGTGCCCCACCCCACCCGTATAAGTACCTTGGCGCCAAGCGTCCCCTTTCAGTTGTGTCAACCGCCGCTTAATAGTAAGCAAACAATGACGTGACAGAGTGGGTGGGATGTGTGAATCACAGAGGTCCACTCGAAGAACTACAATTACAGGTGGGTAAGCTGTCCTTCTTCGTGGCCTCTGTGAATCACACCCTGGGTGACTAATTAGCTGTCTTACCCGGAGGTAGGGTGTCACGCCAAGGTAGAGGCTAGAACAGCACGTCCAAATGCCGCATCAGACTTCTGCCGGAGGTCGAGTCTATAATGACGGATAAATGTGGACGGCTCTGCCCAAGTGGCAGAGGCGCAGACATCCGGAAGAGGTACGCCATGGAGAAAGGCTGTAGAGGCTGCCACTGCCCTGGTGGAGTGAGGGCGAACCACTCTAGGGGCTGGTTGTCGAGCAAGTTGATAAGCCAAATGAATGGTAGAGGCGACCCATTTGGAGATAGATTGGGAAGTCACCTGACGGCCTTTTGTAGGTAGCTGATGGCTTATGAAGAGACGAGATGACTGTCTAAAAGGTTGGGTACGTTGGAGATAAAAAGCAAGAGCTCTTCTGACATCCAAAGTATGGATTATTTTTTCTTGGTTTGAAGAAGGTGACGGAAAAAATGAAGGAAGGACAATCGGCTGGGAGAGATGAAATTGAGACACAATTTTGGGGAGGAAGGAAATGTCCATGAATAACTTCACCTTATCGGGAAAAAATCGTAGATAAGGGTAGTCATAGCGTAAAGCTGCCAATTCACTAGCTCGTCGAGCTGAGGTGATGGCTACGAGAAAAGCTGTTTTAAAGGCGAGGAGTCTTAAGTCAGTTGTAGCTAATGGCTCAAAAGGAGCTTTGGTAAGCTGTTTCAAAACAAGAGTTAGTGACCATTGTGGAGAGGGAGGTCGAGTATCAGGGTAGATATGAGAGAGACCTTTCAGGAAACGTTTCGTTGTTGGATGTTTGAAGAAGTTTGCTGCTGGAGAATTTGGAGGTTGGTATGATATTATTGGGGGATGTGGTGGTGCTGCGGGTTAAACCACAGAAGCCTCTGTGCTGCAAGGTCAGAAGACCAGCAGTCGTAAGATCGAATCCACGCGATGGAGTGAGCTCCCGTCGCTTGTCCCAGCTCCTGCCAACCTAGCAGTTCGAAAGCATGTAAATGCGAGTAGATAAATAGGTACCACCACGGTGGGAAGGTAACGGCGTTCCGTGTCTAGTCGCGCTGGCCACGTGACCACGGAAACTGTCTACGGACAAACGCTGGCTCTACAGCTTGGAGACGGGGATGAGCACCGCGCCCTAGAGTCGGACACAACTGGACTAAATGTCAAGGGGAGGTAGACTCTCAAGGGTGAGATGGAGAGGCCCTTGGATTTGAGATGTAGGAGGAAGCGGAGAACAGTGGAAAGTGATGGATTGATGGAGGATGATGAGGAAGATTTGGTAAAGGATTGAAATTTCTTCCATTTGTACAGGTAGGCTTTCCTTGTGGATAATTTTTTGGCATGATGAAGAACGTTCATTAACAAGGAAGAATCCTCCACGCTGTCCAAGTGCAGAACAGGTAAGTCCAGGTGTAGGACTTGGGAGTTGTTCTGTGTGAGAAGGTGTGGCAGGCAGGGGAGATTGTGGATGTCTGATTAGAGACTGCGGAGAACTGGGAACCAAGTCTGTCTCGGCCACCAAGGGGCTATAACGATGGCATTGGTTTTGTCTTGTTGTAGATGGACGACAACTTTGTGGAGGAGAATGGTGGAAAAAGGTAGGTAAGAGTCTTGGGCCAACGGCCGACAAACGCGTCTGCCTGGGAATGTTTTCCTATTCCTGCTCGGGAGCAATACAGTTGGCATTTCCGATTCGCTCAGGAGGCAAAGAGATCGAGAGTCGGTGTGCTCCATTTCCGGCATAGTTGGCGGAATACTGATTGATCTAGTTCCCACTCATGAGCTTGGGCATCTGTACGGCTGAGCAAGTCTGCTAGGTCGTTGTCTTGACCAGCAATGTGTAAGGCTGTGAGACAGATGTGATGTTGCAGACACCACTCCCAGAGGTCGACTGCTAGGTAGAGGAGACCTGGGGAGTGGGTGCCGCCTCATTTTAGGATGTAGTACATCGCCGTGGTGTTGTCAGTGGCGATCTGTACCATTTTTCCTACAAGAAAGTTTCTGAAAGCCTTGCAGGCCTTTATGATGGCTAGTAGCTCCAACTCGTTTATGTGGAGCAGTTTTTCTCTCTGAGACCATTTGGCGTGGAATGTGAGGGATTTGCAATGAGCCCCCCAGCCGGTGCGACTGGCGTCGGTAGTGACTTGTATTCGCGGGCGAGGTTGTTGGAACGATCGCCCGATAGAAAGAAAGGTTGGTATGGGAATGCCACCATTGAAGCTGAGAGGCCAGTTCTGGAGTGACTCTTAGGAGAGTGTGGGGAGAGTCTGTTAGTGGATCAAATAGGGCCAGAAACCAGGATTGGAGAGATCTCATTTTGAGACGCACATGCTGTACAACTGACATCATAGAGGCCATGGTGCCTAGAACTCGTTGCACCCTTAAGGCAGGTATCAAGGCATGCGGAGTGAAGCCACGAAGTAAGGTGAAGAGATTTTGTCTCTTTTCTGCAGGGAGGAACGCGCGGGCTCGTGTGGAGTCTATGAGTGCGCCTATGTAATGTATAGTCCTTGTAGGTTTTAATTTTGATTTCTGTTCGTTGATAGTTAGACCGAGATTGCAAAGAAGGGTGAGGGTGAAATGGGTGTCTCGTCGAGCTTTGCGACGGGAGTGTGCTACAAGGAGCCAGTCATCGATATATGGAAAGACGAGAATGTTTTGAAGTTTGAGGTAGGCAGCTACCAGCGCCATGCACTTGGTGAACACTCTCGGAGCTGTTGCAAGGCCGAATGGGAGTCTTTTGAATTGGTATGCTTGTGATCCGAGTTGGAAACGAAGGAATTTTCTGTGTGCGGGATGTATTGCAATATGAAAGTAAGCATCTCTTAGGTCTATGATGGTGAACCAGTCGTTTTTGCGAAGTAAGGGAAGAACTGATTCTAGAGTAACCATGCGGAATGTTGTGGTGATGATGTAGTTGTTTAATAACCTTAAATCTAGAATAGGGCAAAGACTCCAGTCTTTCTTGGGGATGGTGAAATAGCGAGAGAAAAACCCAGTGTTGTTCTGATAGACAGGTTGTATGGCATCTTTGAGAAGTAAATTTGTTATTTCTTCTTGCAGGGGTTGTGACGGAGGAGTAACGTGTTGTCGGAGGAAGTTTGAAGAAGTGGATGCGGTAGCCGTTTTTTATGATGGAGAGTACCCAGGAATCTGTGGTGATGGATTCCCATGCAGGTAAGTGTTTCCAGAGGGCAGGGTTGGTGGGGTGGGTGGCGATCTCGGTCAGAGGAACGTCAAACATGGTGTTTGGGTTTCCGGTCATTCCGCCTAGTGGCAGGCTGTTGCCGGGTTTTGGCTCTGGTTTTTGAAGTATGGATTGTAAGAGGTTTGTCGTGGAGGGTCTCGTTGGAACCTCTGGTACAAGTTATAGGGTCGTTTCCATGGATTTTGCTGAGGACGTTGCTGGTAGGAACGGTAAACTCCCCAACGTCTGGCTGCTGAAAGTTTCTTTTGTACATTCTCTAGTATATCGTCAGTTTCAGTATGAAAAAGACCTGCTCCATCGAAGGGGAGGTCTTCGATACGTGCCCGAGCATCTTCGGCTAAGCCGGCCGTTCTGAGCCAGGAAAAACGGCGTAGGGCTACTGAAGTGGCCATGGACTTGGCTGTAGCGTCTACGGTGTGGCGGGCGGAAAGCATCTGTTGTTTAGCAACGGAGAGACCTTCTTGTTGGAAGGTTTGTGCTAGTATCTTTTTATCCTCTGGCAGGGATTCAATAAAGGTGGACATGTTGTCCCAGAGGAAGCGTTGGTAAGCTCCCATGGCTCCTTGATAATTAGCGACTCGCATGGTGAAGGCTGCGGAAGAGTAAAGCCATCTACCCATGGAGTCTATTCATCGGCTATCTTTATTTGGTGGTATGAGAGATTGTCGGTGTCGAGATCTCGATTGAGACGCTTCGACAAATATAGAATTTGGAGCTGGTTGTTTTTGGAGGAAAATGGCTCCTGGGTCATGGATTCTATAGAGGTTATCAATCCGCTTAGACATGGTATGGGAGGAAGCTGGTTTTGTCCAGGATCTCTGCACAGTACTAAGGAGCGATGGCAACATCGATATGTGTACTGGAGTTGTTGTATTTTTAGAGATCAGATCATATAGATGATCGACTGGTTCTGTCGATGGTCGGTGGATTTGCAGATCAAGGGATTTAGCCATGCGAATCATAAGTTGGGCATAGGTCTGGAAATCCTCTGACAGTGACGGCGGGTCGGTATCTACAATGTCCGACTCTGGAGAGGTAAGGAATACTGATGGAGTCTGCGGCCGAGATCCATGGTCAGAGCCATCGAGGTCACGTCTGGAGTCGACGGACTGTCGATCGACTTCGGTGTCGAGAGGCTGAGCTTCGTAGTATTGCCGGTTATGAGTCGAAAAAGATGGAGGCGGCATGTCCATGGACATCTGTCGATGATGAGGATCGTCGACATCGAAAGATGGTGGTTGAGTGTTGACGGACCTCGATTGGTAGGGATGGACCTCGGTGTCGTAACGGTGCCGGGGTCGATGACTTGGATTTACCAGAGGACGGGAACTGTGTTGATGTAACGGAATGGAGCGTGTGTCCATGGACCAGGATGGATATCGAGGATCGTCGATATCAGAGCCTGTGTCTCTGTGATGTCGAAACACAGGTTGCTGATGCAACGGCATAGTAGTAGAATAAACGACGCTGGTGATGCCGAGTGTGAAGAGTGATTTCCGTCATCTATTGTAGTAGGAAAATATCAGGAGGCTGGGGCTGCAAAAGCCTCACGTGTGGATGAAATCTGCTCGACCATCCAAGGTTTTTTCGATACCAAGTGGGGAGCAGGTTGAAGTATAGCCACCTCTCGGTGATGTGGCCACTTCGACACCGATGGTTGTCGAGAGGTAGGCCAATTACTAGATGGTATTATCGAACCGGGTAAAACACCTGGTCGACTAGTCGGTGCAGTTTGTCGAGCAGAGCACTGGTCGGGGCAAACGGCAACCCGATGCGCGTGCTGAGCGTGGGTTTGAACCACACACGATGAAGCGAGCTGTCGAGATTGTTGATGTCAACGGTTCTGGTTAGGGATCGGTGGGCGATCCGAGGGCATCGAATATGGAACGGTGTCGAGCCGTTCGGGATGGGAATCCTTGGGCGATGGAATAACCAAAGGACTGCTGGAAGGAATGGAAGGTTGTGGACTGGGAGGAGAGGATGTTAGTCGGTCGACTCTATCATCCCATTCTGGAGACTGAGTTGATGGGACGGAAGTCTGTCATCATCTGAGAGAGATCCGACCGAAATTGATTCAGAGAGTTGTTGTGGTGGGATGTCTGTAGGCTTAGACTGTTTAGCTCGTTTAGGAGGAACAGGCTCCGGAGCTGGAGCAGCTTCAGTAGGTCTCTGACGTTTAGAAGTTGTTTTCGAAGTCGAGGACTTTGGTATCGAGGGTTTCGATTTGTGTGTCTTCAAGGTCTTAGACGATGCAGATGGAGAATCGGAATGAGCTGGTGTAGCCGATGGACATTGTTTCGATGATTCAGTAACGGCTTTTTCCATTGCTTTGGTTTGGGAAGTGGCCCTACAGGGAGGTTGGGCCATTTGAACTGGCTGTAAGGATTGTTCCCAAAGTCGGAGTTTTAGCCCCGAGAGGCGAGATCGAAGAACTCTGCGCTTAAAATTTTTGCAATGGGTACAGGAGGAAGTTTGATGTCGTTCTCCCAAACAGAAAAGGCACTTAGCATGTCCGTCGGAAAGTGGGATCTTATTATCACAGACAACGCAGTGCTTAAACGCGCCCAAAGGGGCCATGAATAGGAGAAAATAATTGAGGAGAAAAAACGATGATTGAAGGGGGGGGGGTGATGCGGCCAAAGGCCAAGCGATGGGAAAGGAAAAATCTCTGATGATAATGAGTTTGATCTAATAGTTTAAAAGAAAAAAGATTGATAACAGGAAGGAATCAAGAATAAGCTCTCTTTTTTACTCACAGAAGCAGAATTATGAGGCTCTCAACGCGGCGGTTGAAAGAAACTGAAAGGGGACGCTTGGCGCCAAGGTACTTATACGGGTGGGGAGGGGCATATTCTAATGTGTTTATTGCTACCACAGAAGCTCTAGAATTTTCCGATGAGCCTCCGCACAGGCGCGAATCACCCAGGGTGTGATTCACAGAGGCCACGAAGAAGAACCCTTGAATATTCAGTGCAATATATATACAAGTCTTGATTTAGCAGGCAGCATCTCCTTAGCTTCTCAAAATCTGCTTCAGCTTTTAACACACCACTTTCTCAGCTGACATTCAGAGATGAGTAATTGGCAATCAAAACATAACCTTATCTTAGCTCTCCCCTGGGAGGGGTAACACTCTGGAGTTGATGCAACATTAACAAACACATTCTTTATTTTCATTATACCTTCGCCAGCATTTGTCTTGGTAGTCACTTGTTCAGAGGAATTATGGCTACTCGTCTGTCTGGATGGATCACTGTGGTTTGGATTTAATACATTTTCACCAAGAGCTGCGGCAGATAGTGCAGTATATTTCATAGCTGAGGTCTGAAAAAAAAATACAAGTATGTTTAATCATCACATTAAGCTTTAAAACATTTTTATTGGGAAAAAAAACCCCTACCAAGAACAAAAACAACAGCAATGTATTGCTTAAGTCCATTTTAAAAGAACAAAATACCAACCAATTATTATGAAAGATGAGGAATGCATGTAAGTGATGGAGAGCCTGACTCATTCAGAAGGCACCATAGACTGCATCTCCTGCCCACCCCGTGGGATGCCTTTGAGTGGAAGCCAGACCACCCAGCGTCAGAAACAAGGGAAAATTTGCTCTGAACCATATCTTGGTTCAGCGTTTTACTTTTCCCTAAAGGATCAAGTGACAGTATTAAAGGTACTCAGACATCACTTGAATGAGGGTTTACATTTGCTCCCTAATGAACCAGAGTTAGCCTTATGTGACAATTTTGCTGACTGAGACCAATTTATTCTGCCCTTATTACCCTAATATGAAGCCACTGAAAGCCTCATAAATTGGTTCACTCAGCAATACATCCAGGCCAATTTACTATCCAGAAAAGGAAAGATCGGCAAAACAGCATTTTCGACTATGATTGTAATCAGTGTACGACTTGATCATATGCTGTAGAAGGCATGTATTTTTGTCCCTTACAATAATGTGATGTCAGTTTGTCATTCGGGTTTTTTCCCCTCCTTCTGCTAAATGACATTAGATGCACTGCAGAAAGAAAAGTCCTGAATGGAAAGAACAGTATTTAGCTTCCCCAATACAACTGGCATCATGTGATATTTCTCACATTTCGTGCAATTTGAGATACAAAGATACAGCAGAAGCCAAGTGGAAGGAAAGATGTAATGGAAAGAAGATACCACAGCCAGCACAAAGCTTAAATGTCTAGTTTTTCGAGGGAAATTTCTTGGGTAGCATACAGATTTGCATAGTATTCTTTAATTATTTTTTAAATTTTCTCTTTTTGGTATTGTAAGACTCCCTTTTCATCTTGTAGTTTTTTTTATTGATCTTTTTTGTTTTTCTTTTTTCAATCTACAAGATAGCCATCTTCCAGGTTAAAATTCTCCCTTCTTCATCTGAATAAACATGTTTAGAATTTAGCGTTTCCTTCACATATAGAGCTAAATGTCTAGTTTTGTAGTGAACATTTTCCTTAATAAACCTTCACTTTAGGACTATGTTGCAATAATTGTGTTAAGACAAGATGCAGTAGATAAATCACATCAACCTTTTTGACTATAATATCCATCTTTAACCACTGTGTCAAATTTTGCAATCCTCGCATTAAGAAAGACTCTTGATAGTTTTATTTAATAATCAGAGTGGCAGATTTTATACTGTCCTCTTTTTAATCAAATATTTTAATTTACTAAATATCAATTAATTTGCATGTAATTTTGATACAGAATATCTGTATACTGCACAATCCTAGGCATTTTCAGGAAAGTGAAAGCATGCTTAGAATTTCCACCAAAGTCACTTCTCTTACCTTTACATGACCATTTAAAGAACTTGGGCTTTTCTTGTTTTCTGCTTGGATTCCATTCACATGGATATCAACAGGGGTTAAGCCTGGAGGAGGAGATGGTGTGTTCTGACTATAACTTGGCACTCCTGATAGAAGTATGCTGGTTAAAGTGGCCTGGGCAGTAGATGGCATCATCAAGTGTGGAATAGCAGAGAAACCTGTAAGAACATTTAATAACTTGTTTGTACTGATATACAAAATATCCAGAAGGATGAAATTTTCTGTGCAGTATTTTCAGACAAAAAGGACTAAGTGAATAGTCAAGTTGCAACGAATGCAACAAATATATATATTATTATGATTAGGGAAGTCTCCACCACTGTTTTAGAGAACCCAGGATTGCCTTCTCTAACACACATTGTTTCTTCAAAGTCTCAGTCTTTCACCTCCCTGACAACAGGAGTTGAACATGGGACCTTCTATATATAAAGCATGTGCTCCAGCCTAAATGAAAGCCAAAGACACAGAGCACAACTGGAGAGTTTACCAGTCAGATATTCTGGGATGGTATAACACATATTCCTATAACGTAAGTCTTTATATGGAAAACACCTTAACTTCAGTGTCTTCTTTTAATGTTATAAACCTAGCAATAGTTAGTTCTTTATAAACAGAAGGTTATACTTCCATAAAAAGGAAAGACATTTCTTTCAGTTAATGGTTTGTAAATTTCTATTTCACAATTTTTAAGGAACAAAGAAAAATATGCTTTGGAACTCTAGGTATTCTTTAACTACAATTCCTGGAAGTTCTGGCTAGCACGGTCAATGGTCAGGAAGTCTAGGAGCCACAGTCCAAAAACATATGTGCCCACAAATTTAGAAATTTCTGCCTTATACTAACCTGTGGCACTTGTATTGGCAATTGATGGTGCCCACATCGTTGGGCTTGGCGCGCCTGAACTTGGACTCTGTAAAGGACTCACAGAGCTATTAAGAGCATTCAAGAGAGAATTTGGAGTAGTGGATGTGTTGATAGATAAAGCAGTGGGACCCAAAAGTCCTGCAAAAAAACAGAACATGACTCGTACTCAACTCATGCTCATACAGAGAATATTAAACAATTATTTGAGAAGCTAATTCTTAAATTTCAGTTTCAATTTCACATTGAAGGACAACCTATATTTCAAAGATGAGTCCACCCTGCATTTCCCAATATTGCTGCTTCTCTTCCTGGATGTTGGCACACTAATTAGATATTGCATACTACAGTTATTCATCCCTCCCTCTTCTTTAAAACTCCAATGGTGTGGGGTCAACAATCTTAATTTAGAGAACTGTTTAATCATGCCAGAACCAAAAGCTTTGCGTAACTTGCCGCAGCTAATTGTGGCTTATTGATGCAGTGCACAGGGGCATCTTAGTTGCACAATCAGGCATGTATCTGAGACACATGCCTGACAATCTGACAATCAGCAGCAATTAGCTGCAGCAAGTCAAACAAACCTTATGTGAACACGGCAGGCTTCTCATCACTGTGTCTCAGTTAGAAATCCTATTAACAATTAATATGATTAAGCCAATTCCTTTCTTTTACCTTAGTACATATCCCATTTCAGATAAGATAAGGGAAACATACCGATTTCATCCATAACTCTTCTTCAGTCAAATGCATAGTTAAGACAGTTCATTTTATAACACATAAGATGACATTTTAAAATATTATACATTATTATAGATTATACCAAGTCCAGTAAGTCCTAGCCCAGCTGAGGATAAGATATCCAACCCAGGACAGGGAAGGCCAACAGGACATGAGATTGTGGATGGGCTTGTTGCTATGGTGACTCCACTGCTTTCAAGGCCCAGGAGACATTTTCGTGCTTCATACATGTTTAAGGCATTTCTTTCGACACTTTTTACAATTACAGACTGTAAAAAGGAAACACAAAACCAACAGAGTGTAGTAAAATATTTCAAACAATTCTTTACACCTGGCAACAATAAGGGGAATGTTTTAGTGAACTCAATCCTAAAAGAAACTCATTCTCTGGCATGAACAGAAAATGAGAACTCAGGGCTCCAGCTGTAGCAGGTCTTACATAAGTTTCTTTGAAAACAAAGACTAGTAGAATACCAGGATTGCAAGATACACTTTGTTTATTTTCTTAGTCACAGGATAAAACACACAGTTATTGAAACAAAGGTTGAGTTTTGTAATACTTCAAAAGAAGAAATAAACTAACATTTAAGCAAAAATCACCTGATGTAAATTTAATTTACAATCATATTAGGAAAATGGATGTCTTCCCTATTTTTTGTATGTACTCAAGAAAATGAGGTCTGTCCAGCCTTTATGACCCACACTTCACAGTTCCATTACCCACATTTATATATCATCCTATTTTCTGTCTGCTATTTTACAAAGCTATGTTTGCCAATGACTTAAATTCACTTAAGTACCTGAGCTAAGAGTTTCTCTCTGGTTGTGGAAGAAGGCTCGTCACAAACCATGCATGTGGCTGATAATCCTTATTTTCAAATTCAGGGTTTTTTAATTCCATATCCTACAGCCACAGTCTCCCTCAATTCTGCTAGGTATCCTATCAGTCTGGTATAAATGTAACACCAGTTCCCTGAAAATCACTAACTGCACACTAGGAACCAGTCTCAAACACTTCCCCCTTTGAGCTCCATAAGCATGGACACAGGTTGTGGTTAATGCAAACCAAGTTCTTCCGTAAGCCACAGATTTTAAACCTATGATGCCAACCTAATTTATACTGTACATATGACACAAAATTATGTTTGAAAGGGGGGGGGGGAAGGAGGGGAATTTTTGACAGAATGGGGAAAGGGAGTTTGGCTTCCAATTTATTAACCATGGTTTATAAGGAGCTAGTACACAGCCTTCCTGCATCCTGTAAGTAGCAGAATCAGGTGTTCTAAATGTCTTGTTCCTGGCTTAAAATGATAAGAACTACTTATGCTGCCTCTGAAGGATTAGTATAAAACCAACAAAGAATAACTTCTCAATATCGAGAATTAGGGCCATGGTTGTTAGAGGCTAGGGTTAAAAAAAAAAGGCTGGAGGACTAGGCCACACAATCTGTTTCTAAACCTAATTTAAGTTCATGTCAACTTTAGTTTCAGCTGAATGCATACAAGATGATGTGGCTGTGCAAGGGGTACTCTATAAATATAGGCCCTGGTTTACTTTGCCATCACAATACTTCCAGCAAATGACTGCACAGGAAAACCTGGTTCTCACATATGATGAAAGAATTAGTTTTATTTCAATTGCCACAGCATTTTATGTTGTAACCCAGACTGCCTTCAACTTGGCAAAACTTGTAACACTGCCTTCTCATGTTGGGTGGAATCAGCCTGGAATGTTAGTTTAAAAACATCTGATTCAATGGTCTTCCTTGTCTGGATTGCTGTCCATGTGTTTCTTCAAGACCTAGAATTACAGGCTATGTTAACACTTCCCTTGGAATCTTTTATTATTAATGTTTACTGTGATGTCATCTATCTCTATATCTCATATATATATATAAATATAAACTGTGGTGAAGAAAGTTCAGATGAGTATGTTGACACCTACTGTCATCGATTCATTCTCTACCATGAAAGGAGAACACCTGCAGCACATTTGTCACTCTTACTCACTCTGATACACATGAATTATAAACCACACATGTGGGTCCTAGGCGCCCTCTACTGGGTGATGACAACCCAGAAGTATCAGTTTTGTTTCTAAGCCACAGCATATGAAATAGGGAAAAACAGTAACAGGAATAAGGAGCAACTGAACATGGTGACTAACTTAACAAGAAAAAAGACAAAGCCAATCCTTCGCAAACAAAGCCACAACAGCCTCTACCACTCAGCAGCATGAACAATTCTGCACTATCTCTACTGGCTAAAGAAGGCTGTCGTCCCCCCCTCCCAATTCACTGTGGAGAAGAAATATATTATAATAAATAGCAATGTATATTTCTTCTACAGTGCAGAAGGGTTTGCTTGCCACAAGACATATCAAGGCTCTGGTTTATCCCTGGCTGGGCCATTGCTGCTAGCTTCCACTTTGAAGTCAAGTGAGCTATACCATGGCTCAGATGCCATGAAATATGTGGCTTGGAGGATCTGAGTGTGTCTATTCAAAAATTGCACTTTTGAATAAACTGTTTCAGTCATGTACTGCCCTCCACTCCCATCCTTTTCAAGCACAATGACGAATACTGAGTAGCACTGAGAATACTGAGAAGATGGCATGCTTTTTCCTAATAAATTTAAAAATATTTCCTTTTTACTCTTATTCAGAGATTGACATAAAAGAATCAAAGCCGGTGTAAAATTCAAAGAGTCCTAAGGCTAAGGAGATCTACTTTTAAATCCAGACAACTCAAGGTTTCTCTGTGCAAGAGGCCCAGCTACCATGGAGAAGGGTGGTAGAAATGCACAATTTATCCATACAAGGAGAAATGCATTTTCCTGTGGATGATTTATGCCCCTCCCCCTTTATATTATTTCCCAAGGAACTTAGAAACACGAGTTACTTATGCATCCCTGTTGTGTCCCATCTGCAATCATCAAAATTGATCCTGCCCTTTCATAGCTAAATCTGTATCCTTTTTCATCATGGAAAGCAGGGAGACTAGTTGCTACTTTAGAAATGCAGCACTGTTTGCAGAGGAAGGAGGCTCCTTTTCATCTTACTTTAAATGTCAAAGCATGTAGTGCTGTATACATCTAAAGGCACAGAAAACACATATCAGGAAATGATCATCAGCATCCTCATTGCTGTGAAAGCTCTCTCCAATGAAAGTGAGCAAAGAACCAGGAATCTGAGAAGTTTTTTTTTAATGGCTTCCATTGGCCAAGAATTTTTATATCAAATATTCTTTCAATGACTCTTTCACCCAATACAGATGTGATAGTCATCAATACTCAAGGACTAAAGGTTCACACTTTCCCTTCCCTGTTTTGTTTAGCTCTTAGTTGCATGACACTACAGAAAACATGCCCAGGGCTGGCACCAGCACCCAAAATAGCACGACATTTGCTGGGGCCCAGAGGAGCCAATTCCTTATTCATCCTCACCTCCTACTCTAGAGCCCGCTGCAATTTTGGCCCTCAGTGGCACTGCTGCTTTGCCAAATATGTTCACCCCAAAAACAGACTTGGTGACCAATGGTGCTATAATGGGTTAGGAGTTGAGCAGCCATTTGTCTCCTTTCCCAATGACAGGTCTGCTGTGTAACACTGCTTACTCACCAGACGGCAAAGTTGGTGGCTCTTGTGGGACTCAAGTGGTTGTAGGCACTGGGGGACCCAGTGAAAACTGCTTGCCTCAAATCTGGACCCTGAGGTTGAGATTCCACAGAACTTCTGAATTACTTAGACTGAGCTTTTTTTCAGAGTTAAATGGCCTAGATCAAGAGTGAAGCACTTTGGATCTCCAGATATTTTGGACTACTGTCCAGTAGCCCTGCCCATGCATGTCTAATGGAAAGAGATTGTGAGGGCTGTAGACACAAACAACTGTGTGAAAACATCACATCAATATTTCTTAATTTTTATTTTCAAGTTTTATTTTCAAATGGTAACGGTTGCTGAACTACGTAATTTGTTTTGCACAGTGTCGCGCTATAGAATGAAAGACTGATTTGCCCACAGAAAGAGAAAAGTTTTCTACCAACCTTGCTTGGCTGTTTTGGCTTTGGTTTAATACTAATGAAGACATCTAGCTGTTCCATTAGCTGAGTTATAAAGTGTGGTTCTACATCAATTTCTTCCTTCATATCAAACATCAGCACAAGAGGAAGGCAGCCCTGAAAGATTAAATGTACAACTCAATACAACTTAACTCTTCCATCATGCAAGTTACATTAAATAAAATTCAGACAGTAGTTAGTGCCTCGTATGCTGCACAGCTGTGGAAATGTTTAAATATGACTCTTATAAACATGAACAAGAATTATTCCCCATGTTTATTCACAGTTTGCAATATCTTGAACATGCACCTGGCATGCAACACCAATAATGGACAGGGTCTTAGAAATCTAAAAAAAGACTAGTTTATCCCTACTGAAAACAAAGGTTTCTATGCTTAATACTGTCTCTTCTCCATTTTTTCTACTACAAGAATGGGAATAAACAGAAATACTGCAGGTCAGACAGGGGCTGAGAATTGTGCATGGAACCTGTTACTTGCCATTCTCTCTTCACTGAGTTTAAAAGGATATTTGTAAGGTATAATCAAGGAAAATCTATGGCAGCTATTGTCTAGATGAACTTGAACAGCATTGACAGGGAGATAATAAAGAACTCTGTGCAGGATGAAATATAAACACGTGCCTAACTCATCTGTATAATCCTAGATAAAGATGTTATTTCAACTTTGTCAGGGGGGAGGATATTTTAAGACATTGGCAAACCAATCCAAACTGTCCCACAAATCCCTAATGACAGCCTGGATGCTCCAAGTTAACTGAAGACATGTGTGAGCACAGAATATTCCAATAACAGAAAATCTGCAGGATACATAAATACATCTTCACAGCACAAGATAACTATGCCCAATGCAGATAGCTCAACCGTTCCAAGATATGAATGGCAAATATGGAGAACTTTTGTACATGTGTGTATAAACATATGTACACCATATTTATCATGTAAGATGCTTATACTGTGCTGATAATAAAAGCATTACTGTTTAATGCACATTTTTCTTTGTATGTGGCACCTTGGTGCCTGTGTCATCCAAGAGGAGCAGTGACACCCACTCTGCCCCAGCTGCAGTGCTGGTAAAAAAAACACCAGCAAGAGAGACTAAGGAGGTTCCAGCAGGAGTAGAGGAGCAAGCACCAGTATGTCCTGCTTAGCTCTACTGGTTGTCCTTGAAAAGTCTCTGACTAGAGCCTGGACTCATCCTCCCCTCCTGATTTGAGAGACCAGGATTCTTTTTTTAAAAAAATATTTGATTAACATCCATAGTAAGATGATGCAAGTTAGAATTGTAGTACAATAATATCACATTACTTACACAGTCTATCAGCACATTATCTTTCTTTACACATCCACTAGTTCATATTTTAACATACTTAATTAATTCTTTTAAAATATAACATGCCAGCAATCCAAATTACTTCCCATTTCACATTCTTCTTTTCTTGAGCTAATTCCATATGTTAATAATGGTTGCCAGGTTTTTATAAATTTATCTTGTTTTATTTCCCCTCTATATATTTTAATTTGATTGGTCAATTTTTCCATCAGGACCATTTGCCAGATTCTGTTCTCAAATTTTTGTACTGAAATATCTTGAGCATTTCTCCGAGAGACCAGGATTCTCAGGCTTTAACAAGGGGACCCTCTTGAAAGGACATTCCCTGGGGCATTAGTGCAGGAAACTCAACCCTCCAGGAAGTTCCAGGAGGAAGTTAAGGATAGTGTTCCTGTTTTTGTTTTGTTCCTTGGTTGCAATAAAATCTGTTCTTGATCATTCCCACAACTTGGAGCCCATGGAATTATTGCCAGGAGACTCAGCTGCCACTGGCACCACCAGAGGTGAGTCTGGTGGTGCTCACAGTGTTTCCTGTCAAGACAGCTTTATTTCAAACCCTTTTTCTGTGTGAGAAATATTAAAATGAGTAGAAGGGCTGCATGCTAAATTGTACAAGATCAATGTGGAAATTATTTTTGTCAATATTATGCTCATTTTATTTGATCTGAACTTGTTGACTGCCCTTTGAGTATGAATAGATCAACTTCAGGGAGGTGGGTTTTGAGTGTGTGCACTCCCCAACTGTAGTATCTGAAGGACTTTTATACTCATCTAATAAAACAAAAACAGATCATTTTGACCAAATGTGGGTACTGTATAACAGAATGAACTGAATACAAATGAAACAAGTCAACTTATTTTTAACACCAGGAACTTAAGAGTTACAGAGTCAAATTGGATATTAGCAGTCATCTAGTCCAAGTTCCTGCTTAGTGGAGGACAAGAAATGGCCAACTAGCCTCGATTTAGCTATCTCTAATAAAGGAGATATTTATCCCCTCTTTCAGGCAAACTGCTCCAAATAGGACACTACTGGGAATTCTGTCCTTGTATTTAGCTGAAAATTACTAGGAACAGAAGACAACTCTCCTTCTTCTTCTGTAGAACAGCTCCTTAGATAATTGAAGAGCGCTATCATGTCTCCCCTTTAATCTTTTCTTCCCTCTACTAAACATAGCCAGCTCTTCCATACATTGCTCACAGGTCATGGTCTACAGATGTGCTCCATTTTGTCACGGTTCCATTTTAAAATGTTGCATCTAGATCTAGACACAGTAGTTCAGATGCAGACTCTTACTGACCCTACAATGCGCAGAACTGTTCCCGTAGTAGTGGAGTGATGCAAAACTAATTAAACTGATATTTAGTCTTAAATTGTCCTGACATTTCCTGTGTTCCTAATAACAGATTTTTTAAAAAAAAATGTATCCAGACTATGATATGTATTCATACTGAAATGCCTTTTTCCCATTGGATCTCAATTTAAATCTACACGAAAACATAAAATGAGGTCATCTGGAGAGGGAATTTAATTTCCTTTTACTAAACTTCATTAAACTCAGATGAGGTTGTGGAAGTAATAAAACTGTTCCTGAGATGGGTAATAGACTGGAGATGAGAGTCAATAAACAGAAGCTAAATCCTGGCATTACAAATGAGATGCCCCTTGGAAACCTCAATTCATGTAAAATGTGGGAGGTAGATTCTTAATGGGGTACATGGATCATATCTTTGCCAGCCTTAACACAACTGCCCTGTTTTACAGTGTTCTCATTCATTTCTGGGCAATATTCAAATTTCTGTCTATTAGTCTTAAATTGTACAGGACCATTTTCTCTCCCAGAAACCTGTCTTGCTATGAAGAACTGCTTCACTCTTCCTCTTCCCCTGCCAAACACCTGAGCTAAGATGGGAACACAGACGTGAGAGAGCATCCTTTCTTGTGGCACGTCCCTAGCGCTGATCCAAGTAAAGGCTTTTTAAAAAGTGGGCTTTATGCCTTCTAATCTGTTTTTATGCTGTTTACTTTGGCTCCCCCCGCCACACTTAGTTGCTTTCCATTTTGCTGTTCACAGTACTTCTAATAATTTTTTTTAAAAAAATGAGCTTGGAGACTGATAAATAATTTAAAGAATAAAACAGAAGTCATGACATACTCTAGACAAAAAAAGCTTACAGCCACTGGCGAAGTTCCCCATATTTAAAGCTATCACACTTTAATGCCCTTCCAAGCATTATGAATTTAATTTTGTTAAGGTTTTTTTTTTTACATTTCTGTATGGAAACTAGGCAGGATTTCTTCCAGCATTCTCTAGTAGTATTCCGTAAAATCCATGGCTCTAGACATGTTCTTTTAACCCCACTGATTATTAGTAGCTTGATTTTAATAGTAACAAAATATTGTAAATAAATAGAACCAAGTCTTACCATCCCATTATATATGAACTCCCTTGCTGCATTGAAAAAAAGAGAGAACCGCTGTGTTAGTTGTTAAGTTTTTGTGATGCAAAGTAGAGCTCCCACTGTTGCTGTCTTCAACAGCTGCCCTAAAATTTTAGTCTCAAATTTTTTTTAAAAAAAGTTCTTCATAAAATCTAAGGAAATAAAGAGCTGGATTTAGACTAAGTAACACTTAAGAGTAAACTCACTGAAATGTATGTGACTGAAATTAGTCATAAGCTGGGTGGATCGCTCAGTGAGTTGGGCTCCTGGCTGTGGAGACAGAGATCGGGAGTTTGATTCCCCACTGTGTTGTCCATGAGAACAGGGCAAACTGCAGTCTCTAGTGCCCCCTGAAGAAGGGAATGGCAAATCACTTCTCAGTATTCTGTACCTAGAAAACCCTGGAAGGGGTTGCCATTAGTCAGAATTGGCTTGACAGTGCATTACTACTATTATTGTTATTGTTGCTGTTGTTATTACTAAAGTCTATTACTATATTATTTCTTGTTAATTTCTATATATCTACCCCAAACACAAGTAAGTTTGGCTCCAGTTCACATTTTGACTGTGAAAGTTAAACTTAACTAATTTAGATGTCAGTCCTGGAATTTTTCAGGAAAAAGATGTTTTTGCAAACTTTTGTGCTTCGACATTTGAAGTTTTAAAAACTTAATTAATAATTTTTGTTCAGATGAAAAAAAAACATTTACTAACTGACAAACCCACAGCTCTACTATTCACAAAACTATCAGAAAACATGTACCAGGATAATTGCTGTTGCTTTCTTAAATTCATTATTTTTTTAAATATGAATGGATTTACCATGAGGTACTGTCTGGCAAGACAGACTGACTCAATAGTGCCCTGGAGGTAGACTGTAGATTTCTTCTGTGGATTACTAGGGTCAGGGAAATGGATCTGAGCACCAGTTCTCTGCATGATATGCTTGACGTTGCTGCCATTTCGACCCATCATAAAGAGATGATGTTGAGCTGCTATATCTAGCTGTGTGCTCACAGGGATTGCAGAAGCCAAGCTACCAGCCAGGTGTTCCAAAAGCATAGCTGTTCCCTCCTATTTGGGGGGAAAAAAGTTTGAGAATGCTTTCACTCATCATACATTCTGCATACCTAACAAATTAAGACTTCTCCAGAGTAAAAGCAAAATGAAACATAAAAGCTACTGTATACAACGTTGTAGCAGTTAAGGGTATTGCTTTTAGATTCAGAAGATATTGGCTTATATCCATGCTGGATGGTCCTTGGCCACAACCAGCTACCCTGATAAACGCCACAAGGTTTTGGAAATGATGAAATGGAGCAACTCCCATGAAACAATTCCAAGCTACTTTTATGAAGTATTGGCTGCAAATGTGTGAAACAGAACAGATAGTCCAGGGAGAGGTGATTTGCACTTGCATCAAATGAACTGGCACCTTAAAGTAAAGTAGAAATCTGCTGCTTACTGAGATGCATCTACATTATGTCTGATGGAAAACTGCAAGGAAATCACTAAATTTAGACTGCGTAACAATACCAATGGAATGAAGAAGAGGCAAGCTCTCTTTAGGAATCCTCTCTTCTTAGTGTCCCATGGGAATCCTTCCATGCTGGGCAGAGTAGATGAACACGCTACCACATGGGGCAGTGACAACATCATGGCCAATTGCTGATCCATACAGATGTCTCATTTGTGTGATAACAATAACTAACATGAACACCCATGTAATTCACAGTTCCAATGTTCAAAACACCATAGTCCTAAAAAGAACAGGCTTATCTGTACTAGGATACTACAGAATTGTAAAATAATTCAAATCACATTTTTATTGTGTAAAACATGCTTTTTTTAAAAAAAGTACTGGTATAGAGCTCACCTTTTATAATTGTTCCAAGATAGCTTAGTTTTAGAAGCATCTGTAAAAACTCATCTATTGTTCTAGAGACATTTTCTAAAATATTAGTTGAGACTGACACTCAAGCAAAATAACCAGATAACCAGACAGATGCTCAATCCATCCTGTGCATTTATGTAATAGCTATAGTTTTAGCTAAGATGTTACCTTCACAGCACTAGAATTATTCTGAGATCCTCTGATAATAACTGTAGCACCGTATGTCCGAGAACGTTGTTTAAAAGACACAGAAATGTTGTATGTCTGTGATATATGTTGAATTGTGGGAGAATTGGGGTCAGGAATAGGTTGAAGGATTCCAGCTATAGGTAACTCAAACATCAGTACCAAAGGCAGCAACTCCTGCAATGATGAAAATAAAATGACAGCAAAAACTCAGCATAACACCCGGCTTATCATGAACCAACACATTCAGAACAAATGAGTGGCAATTTCATGCAGCTGATCAAATTGTACAGTCCATGTAATAATGGAAGAACATTTTGCTAATTCCAAGACTTCCAGTATTCTCCAGCAATGGTGTAATTATGTCATTTCCAGATATGACATTGGAATCTTAGGGCTGTAGCTTAATTCATAAATTGCAGGAGCCTAGCTAAATCTCTGCTTCAGAACTGCATCACTTCTTTTGGGAAATGTATCCACACAAAAACATCCTCAACTTTGTGACTGAAAGATTCAGTACAGCCAATAAAAATAGGCTGAGTGTTCCTAACTATACTTACAGGGAAAAAATAATAGCTTATTGTTTGGTTGTCACTATTTAAGGTCAAGTTCACTTGTTTAGGACTGAGGACTAAAGGAGAATTGTACTTTATTGGGGCAGGGGCGGCAATAAAATACAGAAACAGAGAGAATCTTGTAGGAAAATACCAGGAAGAAATCATGGGTTCACACACCAGCCTCTACAGACAAGGAGTAACATAATCAGAGGAGCATAGTGAAGAAGACCTTGATAAACACAGTAGCTGGATTCCATGGTATGGGGTGGGGACCTAAAAATGGCCTCTCCCCTTCCTTTTAATCTATCTGAGCTGCTCTTAATCATTCTTCAAGCAGACTCATTCAAATTAATGAAATGTAAGTTAGTCATGACTAACTTATCTCATAGCCTACTCTAAGCATAATTAAAGATGGTATCCAACGCAATGGATCGTGGACACACAGAAAGAGCTATATTTAAAGAAGAGCCATCATCTCCTTTCAACAGGGATTTCATTTCTTCCAGTCTTCTCCCAAAACTGGGAAAGGTTGGGAAGGGAAACACATCCTTCTCCTGTCTTTCTACCTATAATGCTTTACAACCAGCCTTGGACCAAGGAGACTAATTTGGGCAGAGATGGAGGATGTGGATCTGCAGTTGTCTCACCAATGACTACACTTGGCTATGTTGATGGGAGCGGAGGTCCAATATCAGTTAAAGAGTTCCACATGCCTTGTCTAGATCCATGCAAGGAGCTGGAATTAGAATTTGGCATCTCTGGTTTGTTTATAATATATTTTACTCTTGCTTTCCTTGGAATGGGTAGCTCAGGGTTTTTTTTGGGGGGGGGGGGAATCACAGCAAAAAGACAATGTAACTGGGTATCAGGCTGAGGAATCCTACACATACCACTTTTATAATTTCCTTGAACAATACATCTTAAAGTTCATGGAACAAACAACTGTGGTAAAGCAATCTAACAGTTTCCAGTTATTTTTAATGGAAATCTATGTCTAGCTTAAATCTCATAATTACCCGTATTCTAACTCTGGCAGACTCAACTCCAGCTGGTTGTCCTGCAATAGACACCTGTGGAAAAAAATTTAATTTAGATCATAGTTATACCATTTAATTATGAGTCCTCTGGCATTTATGGCACTTGGATGACCTATAATAATCTTAACACAAATATACTTGAAGTTTTGATCCCTTACTCTGAACAAAGTTCTAGTTATAACAGTTTGGATGCAATGGATTGTGAATAGTAAATATCTATTTAAAGTAATTCAAGATTTTTAACAGAATAAAGTTGTGTTTAAATAATGCTTTTAATGTTTAAGATAAGTTATAGGTCAAAGCAGAATAAACCATAAGTAATTCTGAAAATATTTTAAATTACAGTTCTCAGTTTTGGTCTGTCAAACATGGTCACCGTAATTATGTTTCAGATCCATCAAAAAATATTCTGTCACTTGAGCAAGTGATTTCTTTGTGTGTGGAAACACTACAGATTGGGGTATTGCTATTTTATCTCTGAACTGACAGTGGTTAGAAAGTTTAGAAGAAAGGGCTGTGATTATATGGGCAGGGGGGGAAAGCTTCAAGTCTGCATATTATCTCTAAAGCTGATGCTGTTGACTGGAAAGTGTATTTTTGACCAATCCAGATGTTCAGAAAGTGAGCATACTAGACTTCTTAGAACTACATTGGTTCAGCATGGAGGTACATATGCTTACTATGATTGTAGCTGCTAAAAGCCAAGGGGAATGAGCATAATTAAGAGGAAGACTGTGTGACCAAAGTCAGGCAAATGTCCATTATCTGTGTGTATAGGAAAATGCAGGTAAGTTAAGGCAGGATAAATTTGACAGCTGAAAAAATTGGCTTATAGAACATAGCTGGGTTTCAGAAAACTAAAGTATTGTTCTACAGTATTTTTAAAGCATAGTGTTTTGTAACATGAAATAGATTGGTATCTTTCAAAACTAGCAAACTGCAAAAAATACAAGCAGTTGGTAGCAACAGAATAGTATCCCAGATTTAAAACACGCTTGTGTACATAATGTGCACAGAGATACGCTCTAAAATTCTAGTTATGAAAGACCAGCACAAATGGTTTTGCACAACAGTACAAATGTGAATGGGTTCATTCTGTTTGTTTCCCCCTTCAAGTATACATGCATTCTAAAATATCCATTGAAAAAGATATAACTAAAACCTGGTTCTAGCTGTCTGAATAGCTCAGTGGTTTAGGTATATGGTTGTGGAGCCAGATGTTGGGAGTTCAATTCCCCACTGTGCTTCCCAAAAGAGGCAGCCTGTGTGGCCTGGGGCAAGACATACAATCCCAGGGTGCCCCCAGAAAAACGGAATGGTAAACCACTTCTAAGTTTTTTTCTACCTGGAAAACTCTGAAAAGGGCTACCATAAGTCAGAATTAACTTGACTGCACATGTTGATGATGATTAAAACCTGGTCCACATATACTGTTATCAATAGTTCTACATAATCTCAGAGAATACTCACTTGATTGCTTTTTTCTGCTTGGTTATTCCTATTTGAATCTGGAAAGTGAATGTGGCAGCCTGTTTCCTCCATCACTTTTTTAATATTATTTCCTCCTTTGCCAATCACATGAGAATGTTCTGTATGTGACACATCCATCTTTAGGGTGACTCGATTACTCTGAAAAAGGATAAAATTACAGTTTATTGTGTTCCAATGTAGAGAACACACAAACGCCTCATGCTTTCTGAAACAGTAACTTCCACGAGACACAAATTTTGATTTCCAGATCTGAAAATCATTCTACCGCTGATATTTCACATGGCCAATTGTAAAATGTATTTTCTCTACAATTTGACAAGAGAAATGAAAACAGTTTTAATAAAGACTGCACAGACTATTGGAAGTGAAATGTAAATTAACAAAGTGATTCTGATGGTTGTTGTAGGTTTTTCTGGCTATCTGGCCGTGTTCTTGAGGTTTTTCTTCCTAACGTTTCACCAGTCTCTGTGGCTGGCATCTTCAGAGGACAGGAGTCAGAACTCTGTGCTCTGGTGCAGTTTGTGGGATAGTTGAGTATTTATAGCTGTGGGATCAGCTTTTTGTCCTTTTCAGGAGACTGGGTGATTATGGTGATCAGCATGTTTTTTTGTTGTGGGTGTATTGTTGTGATAAGGGGGAGAGATTATCTGTCACTGTGATTGATGGGTGTCATTAGCTGGTCTTTTGTGTGCAGTGATCACTGGTCCTTGTGGCTGGGTAGAGTTCATTGACCTTTTGCAGGCTGTGTTTTTCAGTGCTGGGAGCCAGGCTTTGTTGAGTTTTAGACTTTCTTCTTTTTTGTTGAAGCTCTGCTGGTGTTTGTGGATTTCAATGGCTTCCCTGTGCAGTCTCACATAATGATTGGTGGTGTTGTCCAGTACTTCTGTGTTTTGAAATAGAATTTCATGTCCAGCTTGTTTCAGGGCATGGAAGAAAAACCTCAAGAACATGGCCAGACAGCCCGAAAAACCTACAACTACCATCGGATCCCGGCCGTGAAAGCCTTTGAGAATACAAAGTGATTCTGAAATTGGCAGAGAGATATTTCTGATGTGGAAATCATTTGATTATTTTCCAGGACTATTCTCATATGATTATATACTTGTGGTGTATATAACTATTGTGAAATCATTGGGAGTATGTATAAAAATATAGAAATGTCTAAGGTTTCCAAAAGATGGAAGAGGTTTTAGTTAATTTTTCAAGTTCTATTATGACACATCACTATCTATAATTCTTCCTGCAAATATATTTGGCCTCCTGTACCTCTCTCTAGATCCCACAGAAGGCTATTAGTCTTTGTGAGTGTCTCCACCAGTAACTTTTCACAATGAGATCTAAACTGAACCTCCCTTTACAAAAGAAGTTTACCCTTCAATATCAGAAACTGGGTACAAGCATGAGATGGCCATCACCATCACACCTTGTTTTCAAGAACCCAGACACATCTAAATTGGCCTTGCATTCATTTACTCACTTGGGTCCCTTAGTGATAAGGAAATGAGTGCATGGAAGGGCATGGAATTCTATGCTGGCAATGAAATGAGCTGGAATATGACATTGGACCACTCTTTCCCACCTCTACAACCTCTACCAACTTCCATGCCAGTACTGGAGGAAATAAAGCTCTTTCCTTCTTGGTGAGCATAGAAACACAGCACAGTGATGAAGGATGAAAAAATCACTCTGTCCCTCCCCATATCAGGTTGCTAGTTTCCCATGCTGGCAACAGAGGTGGGGATTTCATTTTCACCACAATCAACAATAAAAACCAAGTAAACTGGCACAAGAAGGGCAGTTGGATCTTTTCCTCCTATATTGGCCCGTTGTGCTTCTGTGCTGAGGTATAGGAGGGAAAATCCCTTTCTGTTCTTTCACCCCAAAATGATGAAGGATGAATCAGAGAGAAACAAAGCCGTGGCCACAGGCTTGCTTTTTCTTCTCAGATGGATGAAAGGATGAGGCTTCATCTCCTATAAATTTACCAAAGGATTGTCATGGGGTAATGGTGACAGAACAGAGCAACTGTTTCTGCACATCAAGCACAGAAATCAAGTGAGGTGGAAGCAGATTCTTGTGCTGTTTCTTTCCTCTGCTTTTCAGTCCATTGTTTGATGCATGGAATGTAAAGCTCCATTCATTACATGAACCAAGAAGGCTGGCCTCACAGACACAGGTCATTCCATGCTTCTACTGCCAGACAGGCTGTAAAACATTTAATTGGACTTTTTTCTAATTATAAAAGGAGCTGCCAAAGAGGAGTAGGGTGCTCTATTAGCTGGCAGTGGAGGTGAAGAAAGCCTACCTGCTCTGGAAACAGAATCAATAAAGTATCTTCCTAACCTTGGAAGAGTGGCATTCATCCAAGCTATACGGGCTCCAGCACTTGAGCAGAGAAAGATCCATTCTTTTTCAAGCTGATGCATCCTTTCCCATCACAAACAGCAATTCTGAGCACCCACTAAGCCTTCCCCTGGATAATTTTCAGTCCAAGCAACCTATTCTTCTCAAGTTCACCACATAATCCTTGAATTTCTAGGTTTTGTCTTACACAAATATTAGAGTTGTAACTTATATCAAACCCAACTTTAATAGCTGAAATAACTTCAGCAAGGAACACTCCTCTTTTTCAAATAAACAAAGCTACCAGTTAGTGGCACAATCCAATCAATAAAATAAATCCATGGCATTTTAGATTCAAGCCAAACCACAGTGGAATAATAAATGTTCAAGGTCTTGCTCTAGCGTAATTAGCTATTTAATATTTGCTAAGCAATTGGCCACTATTTCCTTAAATGACATTTCTATATTTTGCTTTCCATCTCCACCTGTGTATTCTGATTTCTGTTACTACAAATACCATTAATGTATTGTTTCACACTTCCCTTTTATAATGGATTCAATCATTTAGTTGCTATGTAAGACTCAATGTGTTGCACAGATCCCATGTAGTAACTGAAATGAATTTCTGCTTCCTTGAATCCTACATTGGTTATGCGATTTTGAGATTCATTGGCTTTATTTTTTTTTAAAGTTTTTAACAATTAACTCAATGAAGAGATCTACCAGATGGTATGTTATTTCACCAATTTTCTTTTGTCTTTTGGTAATAGAATATCACACAATTTCTCTCTCTCTCTCTCTTTTTGCCTTTTGGTGATGAAACATCACAAGATTTACCAGGAGTTGTCCTTAATGGCAGAGTGCCTCAATGCTATGCTGTGGGGAGCTTAAATTGTTCTCATGGAGCCATTAAACATAAAAACTAGCTTCCTGGAGGCTGGGGTGGCCACTTGGGGCTGAGTTATGACGCAAAAAACAATGCTACCAGTGGAAGATGTTATGGAGTTTCCACAATTCCTGGGGCAACTCTCCCCCTCCCCTCCAGTCTCCTGCCACATTATGGCAGCAGCCCTTTAGTACCCAGCATTATGGGGGGGCAGCTATATGTAGAGGAAGCTGGACTTGTAAACAAGAAGTCTGGAATCTGTTCAGTTTCAATAAACACCACTCCCAAATAATACTAATAATGTTGAGAAGTTTGAAGGGGGCCTCTGTGCTATACTGGCTGATGCAATAACACTAATGCTTAGGAAGTACCATAACAATGAATGCCTCCCACTCGTACAAAGTAGAACAAAAAATAAACTAAGGAGTTTGGAAACTCATAATAAAACTCTACAAAGCAAACAGGAGAGACATAATCTGGTTGTCCAGGAAATTTCTGTTCAGATAAGTTAAAAACCTAATGCTTAAAGATGAGCAATTATTTTGGGCTTGAAGGCAGAGCACAAATTTAGTGTATACATAAGACGAGTGTCTAGCACCAGGGAAATGACCTGCTATAAGAGGCAAAAGTGACTCATGATTAAAGAGGGTTGCAGCAGGACCACCAATATCCTTAAGGCATGGGGAAAAGACAAATTTTCAAATACTCCATTTTCAGTGATTTGGTTCATGGGGAGGGAATTGCCATTTAGATTTTCCTACCTTAGCCATCAAAATGTCTGGGACCATCTCTGCTTGAACTCTCAACCCTCTTTTCAGTGGCAATTGAAAACATTTTTATTCCAACAGGCTTTTGGTGTTTAATATCTGATTTTAACATAGCTAGTTGTCCTATGTTCGCAGCTAATATATCTTTTTGATGTGTTTTCAATTTTTTCTTCTATTTTAAAATCTGCTTTATATGATAATTTTATGATTCTTTGTTTAAACAATTTTTAAATTGCTGTTTATATGTTTTAAATTCTTGTTCTTTTAATGGTTTATGAGCCACCTTGAGTCCCACTGTCAGGAGAAAGGTGGCATATAGATGCAATACATGAATGAATGAACTGTCTTTGTTTTGAGGTAACTCAAATACGTTGTGGGTCTGTAGAAAGTATGAATAAAATGAAACTACGACACAACAGTACCCTGAAGTTCTTGTTTTCTTTGTCTACTTTAATATAAAAGGTACTGTGTAACTTCTGTTTATATGTTTTGATTTCAAAATATGTTTTAAATTCCGTAAAAATTCTGCTACCCTGTTTCCCCTAAAATAAGACCTAACCTGAAAATAAGCCCTAGTATGATTTTTCAGGATGCTCGTAATATAAGCCCTACCCCAAAAATAAGCCCCAGTTAAGTGAAACCCCGCCCTCCACCATTATGCAGCAACCAGAAGAAGATGACAGGACTGTATTTGAATCAATGTAGATTGCTGTACATGAAAAAAATAAAACATCCCCTGAAAATAAGCCCTTATGTGTTTTTTGGAGCAAAAATTAATATAAAACCCTGTCTTATTTTCGGGGAAACAGGGTAAAATGTTACACTATACACTGAAGGAAGGATTTGAAACAGTCAGAATTGCCAAATAAAGTAGAATCCTGTGCACCCCTAACTATTAATCCTTCTATAGCTCCCTGACTGATACTTACCATATTTCCCAGTGGTAGAAGGAAATAAAAAGCAAAAAATGCACAGTATTTCAATAAAAACAATCTCATCCTCAGCACACAACAGCCTTTTTCTAAGAGAGAAACAAAATAGAGTGTTGTTCTCTGCAAATCCCCAGCTGCTCTGAAGTAATTCTATTTGGGAAGCAGTTGAATGCTGTACTGAGAAAGCAGTCCTCAGCATCAAGCACCTGAAGTTCCAGTAAATGAGTGGACCTCAACTAAGCCCCTGGAAACTGCACAACAGCAGACAGGAAGTGTTACTGCAACCGCAGGTACCCCCTGTCCCAAAGACGGCTCAAGTGGCAAAGGTGACACAGCAGCAATAGTTCTGCAGAGGAACATCCATGCAGTCCTAATCACTTCTGCACCAGAGGAAGACTCCTAAACCGGACAACCACCTACATAATCCTAACTCCATGTCCTACTCAACTGTTGAGTCAACTTCTCCATAAATTTCATTGATTCAAAGGGGCCTACTGTAACTGTGATTAACTTTCACAAAGTAAGTCACAGTTAAAGTAGATCTACTTGAATGGATGGCACTTACAGAGGAACTGACACTAAATTCCCATGGATTCAATGGGCCTATCTAGTGCAATTTATTACACTATGAATTTTGGCCAGTATGTAAGCAGCAAGTTAAAACAAGGTGTTACCCATTAACTGAATGGTTATGAAAACCTTGGGTAAATCAGGAATGACTAAACACCTATAAGAGAACTGTAGATGAAATTCCTAGTTCTCAGTACAGAAGGAGACTCCTGCTGTTGTAATGGGAGAAGCTGCATTAACCACAAAGCACAACAACACTCCTCAAAGCTCCTGCTGGATCTTGTTTTATCATCAGCAAGCATTTAGCCAGCAATGCATGTTTGATTGTCTTCTAAAGTGCCCAGCAGTGTTTTAAAGAGATGGAATGTACTTTACTCTCCTAGGCTGCAGTCAAAGAGCCGGTAGGAGGCTGTAATGATGCCATTCTGTCCCATTTCACTAACCCTATTCACAAACTTTCTATCTCACATTTCCAAATGACACCTTTAAAACATATATTAAGTTTGGAGTAAACTGAATATAACATGGCTTGATATTTTAACAAACCAGCATTATAATACATCCTTGGATGTCTGTCTATAACCCTGTCCAGATGGTGCATGCTCAGGGCAAATATGTCATTTGCTCCACCTTTTAAATGAAAAGCACTAGCACATCTAGGCACTTTAGTTTTAAGCACTCTTAGGGGGATTTTCCCTGCAAGTGTAACCAAGCAGGACACAAAATTCTGCTTTAGTCACTGCAGTGCAGACAGCAGCTTGCATCAAGGCAGCTTTAAAAAGCATTTGATAGGATCAGGCTGCTCATGAATATTCAGAAAATATTATGTTACAAAACCCAAGTTATCGAGAATTGCCTCCTATGTTCCTTAGGTGGGTTCTGTCATAGACTCATTTTACAGCATATAAAGCAGAACCACTTGAATTTTCTTCAAAGTAGATCTGATTTAGCATAGAAATAGCCACTAGCCTTTGTTATCCAAGTTAATGCTAAATTTGAATAAAGTCTTTGCTTTTGAAATGTAACATTAGAAAGTTCAACAACCTTAATATGCTGACAAATTCAGCACTGCTGAGTGTCAAAAACCAGAAGCCCAAGACCGAGAATTCTAGTCCAAAAATGAATACTTGATTTTCATCTTACTTTTGTGTCCAAGACAGACATGATCTTTTCTTTAGCTTCTTTAACGTTTTCTTTTTTCCCAGAGACTTTAATATGGGGATCTTCAAGAAGAAACGGGGGGGGGGGGGGGGGAGAGAGAGAGAGAACACACACTTATTAGATAAGCTATATTAGTCCAACAGGTTACATATCTTTTTTCAGAGCAGCTTATGGACTAAAAAAAATGAACCTCCAAATTTTGGGAGGGCACCCCTGTTGATAAGCTTCCTATGCTTTCTAATACAAACACTCTGCCTTAGATAATTTCTCTCACTATAAGGATGCATCACTTCTGATACATCATATAACACATGCACATTAGTGTCATAGCTGTGTAGGATACTTTTTTCAAGATAATCACCCAAAAACTTTTCTAGTTTGATAATGGATTTATGACAATAGTAGTCTACGTCCAAAGGTTTTAAACTGAATTTACTGCAGAACATGCCAGTCAGTTGTGAGACTCTGAAACAGATTCTGCAGGTTACACATTAACACTTTTGGAACGTAAAACTGTCTACTGCCAAGTATCACTAAAACAAGCAAAGCCATGTGAAGCTGCTCTCTTGAGCAAGGAGGCTAAAAGGATAAATTCAGTCAGTTTTTTAAGTAGCTCAAGAAAATATCACACCATAAAAATTATTAGCAGCCCTCCTATCTGCATGTAATGTTAGAAATTTGTGGCCAAGTGAAGAAATAAAGAACAGATGAAGTTCACAGAAATTTTTCTCTGCCTAGGTGCCTAAAAACAATTTCTGCGTGCCACAGGTGACCAAAGAAGCACCCTTCACAAGTTTGTGCAAAGCTCATCAATATAAAAGCTATATGCACCTAATGGCCATGACAGGCCTAATTGAAATGAATGAAATTAAATACTAAAGCAAAGCAAATACTAGTACTTGTACGGCAGTGGTTCTCAATCTTGAGTAACTCAGGTGTTCCTGGATTGCAACTCCCAGCAACCCTGGCTAACACAGCTGGTGGTGAAGGCTTCTGGGAATTGCAGTCCAAGAACACCTGGGTTACCCAAAGTTGAGAACCACTGTTGTACAGCAACAACAGGGCTGGGTTGGGAGTCAACTGGCCACTTTAAGACATTACAATGGTATGGTCTATTGGTCAAGGCAGGAATGGGTGAACATTCAGCCCTGAGGATGGCATGGACAGTAACATGCATGTATCATTTCAAAGCTTGCATTATGTGCCTGGCAAAATACTGGCACATAATCTGGAGGCATTTACTATGAATACATTGATTAAATTTCATCTAAATATTATTTATTCTTTTGTTTAAACTAATTTTAACCTTCCTTTCTTCTTAAAAAGGACTCAAGGTGGCTTACAGCATTGAAAATCCGATATTTAAAAGCAAAACAAATATTTTTAAAGACTTAAATGAATATTATATTAAAGCAGTAAATAAAATCCATACTAAAAACACATTTAAAAGCAACAAGGCTCAACAATCCATTAAAAAAACCCCTCCTAGACAGCCAGTCACTAAGCGAAAGCCTGCTTGAAGAGGAAGGTCGTTGTCTGCTTGCGGAATGACAGTAAAGATGGGGCCAGTTTGGCCTCTCATGGGAGAGAGTTCCATAATCTGGGAATGGCAGCAGAGAAGGCCCTCTCCCATGCCCCACCAAACACACGTGTGAGGGTGGTGTTCTTTGGTTTTTCACTGAAAATCAAGAAATTGTTCAGAATTGTTCAATCTCTGAATAATATCCATCTATTTATAAAGGTCTATTCATATACCTTTATAAATATTTTATTACAGAAGTTTAGAATTTCACTGTTAAATGTTTATCATTCACATCAGCTTACGTCTCAGTGATACATTTAATCCTAGATCCCGAGATTGCTAGAAATTGGAAAAACGCCCACGATCTCTCATTGCACGCATTTACGAATAAGATATGGCATACAATGTTGATGAAAAAAATGACTAATAAAATTAGATTATATAGAGGAGAAATAAGGCATAGTCAATTCACCGAAAGCTGGAACCCTTTATTAAAATATGCCAATAAAATAAATGACGAGACACGTGGTTTAGAAAACAATTTGGAGCATTTAGATTGTTGGTCGATATTTCTTTAAGGTGAAACGGGAATAGTGTAAATGTGACTTTGTGAAATGTGGGGAATAGCAAGTGGTCAACAGTTAAATTACATAATAAGTAAGATGATAGATTACTATGTTAATCCTTGTATTTATTACTTGTAACATGATGGACTGTCATGATATTAAAAAAAATTAAAAAATTTTTTAATCCTAGATCCTATTTGACTGGTCAACTGATGAAGTACTTGAAGCAAGAAATCAACACATCTTAAGGAGGAAATGAAGATACATAACCTTTCAGGCGTTACTGAACTCCAGTTCCCACAAGCCCTAGCAGCCTTGGCAATGATGAGGGATGATGCAATAGGAGTTCATCAACACCTGGAGAACTGAGGTTCAGAACTCCTGCCTTAAGGTACATCTAATTTTCTTTGCATTTTTCTATAGTACAGTTTATTGAATTTTTGATAGTCTTGTTTTAGAACTCCTCTAGAAGTGGTAACATATATTGTAGTTTAGTATGGTGCATTATGAAAAGATTGGTCACATTTTCTCAATTATATATATGGGCACTATGAAAATGAGCTGGTATTTTTCTTTTTCCTTTTTAAATTTCCTTGGCAGCTCCTTATCAACACAAAAATGTATACTATCGGCTACACAACATGCCAATAGAATGAAAGCAAGTAACACACTTCCTGGAAAGTGCTTCTTTAGTCAAAGTTTTCCTGGCAAGATCTTTGTGTTGTTAAATAAATGTGAAATTAACAAGCTTGGCTAGCATCAAAAATGTAACAAATATAAACACAGAAGGACAGCACCATCTGGTGTTTTTATACATTACCAGTATAGTTGAATCATTCCACAAAGCTAGCTACATTTTGACTTGAACTGAACAGCCTGACAATAACATGCCACTGAACCATGATATTCTTGAAATAAGGCACTGCTGCAACTTATCTCAGGCCATATATTGGGCACAATGTAAGTTTATTTATAAAATAAAATATGTGCAATAAATTTTATGAGCTGATATATCTAGATACTTTTATACAATAAACTCTAGGCTTACAGAATTAAAAAGCATGCATCCCCCAAATGCAAGTTGGAATCTTTCTGAAACTATGTAAGGAAGCTAGATCTTGAAAAATGTATAAACCAGAATGAATAATCTCAAAACACTTTGTTAACTCAACAAAGCCTGGCTCCCAGCACTCAAAAATACAGCCTGCTAAAAGGTCAACGAACTCTACCCAGCCACAAGAACCGGTGATCGCTGCACACAAAAAACTAGCACTTGGGTTCTGTTTCTTTCATCTTGAAATACAGGCGTACCTCAGTTTACGAAATTAATGCGTCCTCTGGAACGTTACATAATGCGGAAATTTCGTAAACCGATATGCGGATTGTGCTAGGAACGGGGGCGGTGCTAGAAACCTCCAGGTGCAATACGTCCTGGAGAAACCCTTTCGTACAGCAGAAAAAAGAAAAGAAAAGGTAAACCGGGGCATTATTTTCCATGGATTTCGGTTCATAAACCGAAAATTACATAAACCGAGGTTTTTGTAAACTGAGATACCACTGTACTTTTGCTCTTACAGGAAGTCTTCCTGCACCTAGCAGAAAGTAGCTGCATTTTCTGATTAAAGCCTTCTTGTTTGTTTGTGTTCTATCACCATCGTTTGGTGTCAGCAAGTCAGCAAACATTAAATTAAAATGTATTCTCAAAGGCTTTCACGGCTGGGATCCGATGGTTGTTGTAGGTTTTTTGGGCTGTTTGGCCGTGTTCTGGAGGTTTTTCTTCCTAACGTTTCGCCAGTCTCTGTGGCCGGCATCTTCAGAGGACAGGAGTTAGAACTCTGTGTTCTCGGCAGCATTGCTGGCTTTGGTGTGCTCTGGGCTGTGGCTGGGTGGCGCGCCTCCGATCCCTGGAGTGCCAGCGCCGCCTCCGCCTCCACACCCCTCTAACTCAGGCGCGTGCGCACCCGCGCACCCCCACCCTCCACACACACACACACACACACACTGCCGGGCGCATGCACCGGGGATGACCAGCCTCTTGCCAGGCTCCGCCGCACAGCCTCGCCGGGAGAGCGAAGGGGAGGGGACAGGAGGTGAGTGCTGCTCCTCTGCCCCACTGGGAAAGTTTCTGGGCTTCCTTGCCTGGCGACTGATGACGCTCCCGACGGTCTGAGAGATGAAAGGTCGATAAGGTGGAGGGGGCGGTGCTTGGTGGTCGGAGGTCTTTTTCCCAGGGGGCGGGCAGGGGCTGAGCCCCAAAAGTCCCCGTCCGGACTTGGAAGATGAAAGGTCGAGGTTGGGGTGAGGCTCCCTTCTTTTCTTTTTCTCTCGAGGAATAGGAGGCGTAGGGGGTCCGCGATGGGCTTTGAAGGCCTGCTCGTGGTGGGGATGATGGGAATTTTAGTCCTCGTCATTCTCCGGAGGGTGGAGAGCACGGCAGAGCCCCCAGGTGAGTAAATGCCCTTCTCCCCTGGAGGTGGGGATGATGTGAGGGGGCAGGACAGTGCGTTCAGGACGCCCCTCTTCTTAAGGGGGGGCAAAGCCTTCTGGGGCCTCTCCGCTTTGAGGTGGGGGAAAACCCACTTCTCAACAGACTTCCTTCCGTTTCTGCTCCATGGCTCTGGCGTGGCTCTTCAGGATTTCCTTCGCAGAGTTTATGGGGTGGCCTTGAAGACCCTCTAAAGCGCCCGCTGACACTCCTCTGATTGTCTGCCGAGTGAATATGGTTGAGAACCTCTCCATTGTCACATGTACCACACAGCCAGTACTTGCCAGATATTCCTGCAGCTCCTTTAATGTTGCTGTAGGCCTCTTGGCAGCCTCCCTGACCAATTTTCTTCTAGTCTTTTCATCAATTTTGCAGGGACGTCCAGTTCTTGGTAATGTCACTGTTGTGCCATATTTCCTCCATTTGATGATGACTGTCTTCACTGTGTTCCATAGTATATCTAATGCCTTGGAAATTCTTTTATACCCTTCTCCTGACTGATACCTTTTTAACAATGAGATCCCTCTGATGCTTTGAAAGCTCTCTGTGGACCATGGCTTCTGCTGTAGGATGTGACTAAGAAAATGCCAGGAAAGACCTACTAGCACAGCTGATCTTTATTTGGGATTCCTCAGAGGCACTTCAAATGATGGCATAACATACTACTGCATAACAAGGACCCCCACACATGGACGCCCCCCCACGCCCCCCCATTCATGGATGCTGGCGGTGGCAGCCCCCCCCCCCCGGTCCTTGGAAGAATGGTCTTCAACAAAACCGGTCCCTGGCATTAAAAAGGTTGGGGACCACTGCTTTAGGATACTGAACAGAGTTTGTACTTTGGACAACTAATTGTAGTTATGCAGTGGTACTTTGAGTGAGCATCCCATAAATCATACATAGTTCAAGTACAGTTTTAAAAAATAATTAACAGAATTAAACACCTTCATCTTCATTATAGGCACTATGTTTATGCCACTTGCCTAGAACCAAAAACAAAAAGTAGTAAGTAGAGTCTGGAAGACAAAATGCACTCTTTCCCGCCAAAATCTTCCTCATTTACTCTGCTTCCAACTGAAGGCAACAGAAATAGAACAGAAATCTTGGAAGCTTTCCCTACAGGAATGAACAACAGACTTTTGCTATTTGGCAATACCTTTTTTATATGCACAAAAGAATCACATTTCCTCTTCCAGCTCTTTTCCCTCCCACTCCAACCAAGAGTTTAATAGCACAAAATGGCTACAAGTTATCAATCACACAGATCTGCTGAGTAGGAACATGTTCTCCCAAAAAACACATTCCACAGTGTATGGAACGTCACAAAATGCATTCATGCAGTCAGTTTAAGCACACACAGGTGGACAAAGATCACAGAAAAAGACTACTGCAATATGCTTAATTTAAAGGCTTCAGTGCACATTCGGAAGCTAAACTTTTGGATTCCTAACCACAGACTTCAGACAGGCATTGGTAAACTCAAAGAGGCATGAATTACTTGAAATCTAACTAGTCTCAGCTACTTCTCAGCGTCTATATTCAGTTCCTTCAATTCAGTTACTTTTTCAAGGGCAGCAACTGCTGCATGCATGTTGGAAAGAGTAGCATTTCTGTTTTGCCTGAACTCCATCTAGCTTGTGTATGACTGCCATGTTGGGAAGGACTGATATATTGAGACAATGGATTCCCAGATCAGGCCTGCACTTGGCCTGGAAAACCACTGTCCTGAAAGTACCCTACCACCTGAATATCCCAGCACAATGGCCCTAAACTGCTGGATATCTCAGAGGTTTAGGCATCTGGCTGTGGAGCCAGAGGTTGAGAAGTTCAATTCTCCACTGTGCCTCCTTGATCAGGGCTGGAGTCGATGATCCAAAGAAACTAGAGGATTTGCTATCCTGGACTTGATTCTGACCAACAGAGATGACTTGGTGGGGGAAGTGGCAGTAAGGGGAACTCTAGGTGAGAGTGACCATGTCCTTCTAGAATTCTCGATTTCAAAGGAAACAAAAGCAGAGTGTAGCCACACAGGTCTGCTGGATTTTAAAAAAGCCAATTTTAATAATCTCAGAACAAGGATAAGTAAGGTCCCATTGGCAGGAGATCCTAATAAGAAAAGGAGTCCAAGAAGGGTGGGAGCTTCTCAAAAAAAGAAATTCTAAAGTCACAACTGCAAACAATTCCAACAAGAAAAAAAAAAAGGGGGGGGAGGTGGCAAAAAAGGCCAGTGTGGCTTCACAAAAAGCTCAGGGAGGACCTAAAAACCAAAAAAGACATGTACAGGAAGTGGAAAGAAGGCCAGGCCACCAAGGATGAGTACAGATAAGTAGCAAGGACATGTAGGGATGGCGTTAGGAGGGCAAAAGCTGAGAATGAGCTGAGGTTAGCTAAAGACACTAAAAACAATAAAAAGCATTCTTCAGATGTGTGAGTAAGGTAAAGGTAAAGGTAAAGGTTCCCCTTGACATTTAATCCAGTCGTGTCCGACTCTAGGGGGCGGTGCTCATCCCCGTTTCCAAGCCATAGAGCTAGCGTTTGTCCGTAGACAGTTTCCGTGGTCATGTGGCCAGCGCGACTAGACACGGAACGCCGTTACCTTCCCACCGAGGTGGTACCTATTTATCTACTTGCATTTGCATGCTTTCGAACTGCTAGGTTGGCAGGAGCTGGGACAAGCGACAGGAGCTCACTCCGTCGCGTGGATTCGATCTTACGACTGCTGGTTTTCTGACCCTGCAGCACAGAGGCTTCTGCGGTTTAACCCACAGTGCCACCACGTCCCTCAGATGTGTGAGTAGCAAAAGACAAACAAAAGACAGTGACAGAGCTCTGCAATGGAGATGGAAAAATGATAACAGATGAGAAAGAAAAGGCAGAGGTGCTCAATTCTTATTTTAGTTCAGTCTTTTCCCATAAAACATACTATGAACTTCCAAACAAATTGGAAGTGTGGGGGAGGGGGGCAGGATTGCAGCTGGAGATTGATAAACAATTAGTCAAAGAATACCTTACCACCTTGAACAAGTTCAAATCTCCAGGGCCGGATGAACTGCATCCGAGAGTACTGAAGGAACTGGCTGAAGAACTCTCAGAAGCACTATCCATTATTTTCATGAAATCATGGGAAATGGGTGAGGTGCCAGAGGATTGGAGGAGGGCTAATGTTGTCCTTGTCTTCAAAAAGGGCAAAAAAGAGGAACCTGGGAACTACAGGCCAGTCAGCCTGACATCAATCCCAGGCAAAATTCTGGAACAGATCGTAAAGCGGTCATTGTGCAAGCACCTAGAAAACAATGCAATAATAACTAGAAGCCAAAATGGATTTGTCAAGAACAAATCCTGCCAAACTAATTTGATCTCGTTTTTTGATCAGGTCACCCCCTGATAGACAGAGGGAATGCTGTAGACATAGTATATATTGACTTCAGCAAAGCTTTTGACAAAGTGCCCCATGATATCCTGATTAGCAAGCTAACTAGTTGTGCGCTGGATAGATCAAGTGTCAGATGGATAAACAACTGGCTACAGAATTGTACTCAGAGGGTGATGATTAATGGGTGCTAAAAAATTGGAACAAGTTCAGTGGAGGATGACAAGGATGATCAGGGGGCTGGAAACCAAGCCTTATGAGGAGAGGCTGAAAGAACTGGGCATGTTTAGCCTTGAGAAAAGAAGACTGAGGGGTGATATGATAGCACTTTTCAAATATTTGAAATGCTGTCATACAGAGGAGGGGCAAGATCTGTTCTCGATCATCCCAGAGTGCAGGACATGCAACAATGGGCTCAAGTTTAAGGAAGCCAGATTTCGGTTGAATATCAGGAAAAACTTCCTAAATGTTAGAGCAGTACGAGAGTGGAACCAGTTACCTCGGGAGTTGGCGAATGCTCCAGCACTGAAGGCATTCAAGAAAAACTTAGATAATCACCTGGCAGATATGCATTGATTGTATTCCTGCATTGAGCAGGGGGTTGGACTTGATGGCCTTGTAGGCCCCTTCCAACTTCACTTTTCTATTATTCTATGATCCACAGGGTCGATGGTGTTTTGTCTCAGTCTCAGCTTAAAAGGGGATTGATTCCACGAGGGAGGCAATGTCACCACCACCACCACCCCCGATTTGGGGATTCTGCCTGACTCATAAGGAGAACTTTGCGATCCTGTGAAAATGTGCCAGGTTTAACTTCATGGAGGAAAACCCAGATATGCTCCATGTATCTGCTTAAGTATGAGTGAAATAGGATAAATAAGAGTTTATATTATTTTCTGGTATGTTTCTGCTTTTGAATGCTGTAATTCTGCAATCCCATGTGCTCCTAATTTTTGAGGGATCAACTCGTGTGACGGTGTGTATGTTTTATTCTTTAAATCCCACCCCCTTTCTTCTTCTTTTAATAAAAATACAAAGATTCTTCCAAGCAGCTGTTTGGGTGGTGAATGAGAGGGAAGTGTGGCACTAAAATCCAGTTGTAGCATCCAAACTTTTGACATTTTTAATGTTTGTGCCAGCTGGTGGCAGTCTGTTGAGTTTGGTGCATTAAACCCCCTGGAGACCCCTTAAGTCTTGTGGCTGAGTCTTAAGGGGTCTTGATGGGGAAATTGTGACTGGGTCTCACAGGGTCCCCCAGTTCCATAACACCCATCAAGAACCGATAACCCTTTTCAAGAACTATCCTTGGCATGTTTGTCTCTTTTCTTTGTTAGAATATCTTTCTAGCAGTAGAGAATGCTTTTTTTTTTTTAAGTAACTTCAGATGCTTAGACTTCAGATGTGGTCTTGCTGGCATGCACTTTCTCTGAGCCTCTTTTGAAGCTCTAGGCTACATGCCTGTCCTCTGACATACACACCCACATGTTCCTGACCAAGGAAGGTCTTACTGGGCATTGCATGCTCTTCCCTTTTCTAGATCTAAGCTAGTGCTTTTAAGAGCAGTCCTAGGAGCAACTATTTTTCCAGTCTTAAGTCTTAAAACTTCCAGCTGGGCACCTGTCCTTGCCCTCCATTATTCCATAGATCTTGATGCTGTAGTGTCTTACATCCTCATTTGTTTGCATTTAAACTACTGCTTGCCATGGATTCCTCATCCTCTATTCCATCTCAGCAGATAAAAGAAAGACAAGAAGTTCACTCTCTATTATTATTTATTAAAAATATTTATATGCCATATCTATCCCATTTTCCCTCCTCTGCTCTGGGGCTCATCACTCTTTTCTCTCTCTCTGCCACTAATCCTTCTAGAATAGTCTTCAGAATCACACCATATTGTATATAGTAGGCATCCTTCAGTCTCAAGAGACTAAGGTAACGTGCTCTGAATAGAGGTCTTGGAACACGTCTAGTGTGGCTGAGAAGGCCAATTCGAGAGTGACAATCCCTTCCACACTGAAGACAAATACAAATACAAATATTTTATAAGTGCCCTGGAATTAATGCTTTTTTTAAAAAAAAACCAAACACCATTCTAGGCTTCCCAGAAATATTAGTGTGATGCCGCACTACCTAGACCAGGGTGGGGAACTTTGGTCCCTTTATCTGTTGAACTGCAACTCCCATGACCACTTACCCCTTCCGATGATGCCAAACAGTTGTGTAAGTTGAAGTTCCAAACAGCTGCTCATCCTTCACTTATACCAAGGATACTACATTACTCACACTAGAGTAAGAGAGTCCAAATAGCAAAGGCAACAAAAATGATTAAGTTCTCATTTCCATGTGGAAATACATGCTCTTCATCTCCTGAGACTGGCACTGGAATAGACAACATCTTGCCATCCCAAATCAGTATATTTCGGAGCCTTAGAATGCATTTTGAAGGGAAAAAGTGATAAAATCACTCAAACATTTCAAAAACAGTACAGAACTTTTAAAAAAAGATACATTGAGGGAACAGCCCCTCACACACTGCATTGGGATTGAACATCCTTGAGTCTGACCATCACTCTGCTGTTTCAGAGGAGTTTTTGCCAAGCCCCTGGATCTTTTGCATAGAAGAGAACGCAGAAGGAATGAAGACGTTTAGTGTCATACAAAAGCTCCAGAGTTCGTTCTTTCTACAAAATTGATATTTATAAGTTAATCAAGGTGAATTGATCTGCTACAGCAGTGGTTCCCAACCTTGGGTAACCCAGGTGTTCTTGGAGGGCAATTCTCATAAACCTTCACCACTAGCTGTACTGGCCAGGTTTTCTGGGAGTTGCAGTCTAAGAACAGAGAGGTTACTGTACTTACCATAACTCTGGTTCTTCGAGTGGTCATCTGTGAATTCACACTAATGGGTTTATCTGCGCCTGCGCAGAGGTTTCCAGAATCTTCTAGAGCTTAACATTTGTTTGCTAGGACCGCCCCCCTAGTACATGTGGTCCGCCCATCCTCAAGTGCCTCAGTTCCCACAAAGCCCACTGCTGCAGAAAATTAACTGATGTGACGGACAGAGGGGAGGATGGGCGGGAAGTGTGAATTCACAGATGACCACTTGAAGAACCAGAGTTACGGTAAGTAACCTCTCTTTCTTCTTTGTGGTCTCTGTGAATGCACACTAATGGGTGATTAACAAGCTTACCTGTCTGGAGGAGGGACGTCATGGAAGAACAGCTGAGAGAACCACTCGTCCAAAGGCTGCATCCCACTTTGCCCGGAGGTCCAAACGGTAATGAGAGGCAAAGGTGGACGGTGTGGGCCACGTGGCAGCCCTGCAGATATCAGGGACGGAAACGCCTCTGAGGAAAGCCGTAGAGGCAGCCACTGCTCTCGTAGAATGAGCCTTAATTCCAACAGGAAGAGGCTTCTTGGCTAAATGATACGCAAGGCGTATAGTTGCCACCAGCCATTTAGAGGTGGTTTGTGAAGAAACAAGGTACCCCCTGTGTGGTAAGTGCGGGGAAACAAAAAGTCGTTTGGATTTATGGAAAGGAGCGGTCCTTGAAACATAGAAAGCCAACGCTCTTCTAATGTCTAGGAGGTGAAGAGAGCGTTCCAGGTCGGTGGTTGGTGATGAAAAGAAGGTAGGTAAGATTATGAAAGTAAGAAATAATCTTAGGGAGGAAAGAAACATCAGAATAAAGGGTGACTTTATCAGGGTGAAATTGGAGAAACGGAGGATCAACTCGAAGAGCAGCGATCTCTGAGGCTCTGCGAGCAGAAGTGATGGCGACAAGGAAGAGGGTCTTGAACGCAATAAGACAGTCAGATGTTGTTGCGAGAGGTTCAAATGGAGGTCGAAGGATGGTATGCAAGGACCACTGCGGAGGAAGGTGTGGTCGAGTAGGTTGTATGTTGGATACTCCTTTAAGAAATTGTTTTATCGTGGGATGACAACCACGCACCAGGGTTGTGTGGTTGGTGGGCTACTATAGCCGATAGGTAGACCTTGAGAGCAGACAGAGAAAGCTGTCTGTTGAAGAGGTGAGTAAGAAATTGTAGTACCGAAAAAGAGTTGTAGGTGTAGTAGGAAAGTGATGCTGAGCCGCAAATTTAGCAAAAGCAGCCCATTTATAGGCGTACAGTTGAGTGGTAGCGGGTTTCCTGGCACGCACTAGGATAGCAGCTACAGTGGGCGAATCCTCCATGCTGTAAGATGGAGGGCAAGAAAATCGGGGTGAAAGGTTTGGCCCTGGTTTTGAGTGAGTAGGTGAGGTATGGTGGGAAGACGGATGAAGTCCGTGGACATTGAGCGGAGCATGGTGAACCAGGGTTGCCTGGGCCACCATGGGGCAATGAGAATTGCGTTGGCCTGTTCCTGATGTAGTTTGACAATAGTCCTGAGAAGGAGGGGAACGGGAGGGAAGAGGTAAATCAGGCGTGATGTCCACAAGGTCATGAGAGCATCTCCCAGGGAGCCGGGACCGATTCCTGCTCTAGAGCAATAGAGAGGACATTTTGCATTTTCTACCGTTGCGAAGATGTCTATGTGCAGCTGTCCCCACAGATTGGAGAGTTGATGAAAGATGGTATCATCGAGGGACGACTCGTGCATCTGGGTGCTGCGTCTGCTCAGAGAATCGGCCAGCTGATTGTGGTGAGTGGAGATATGAATTGCTATTGGGAAGATATGTCGTTCGAGACACCATTCCCAGATTTGCATGGTGAGGTAGAGTAGGGGCAGAGAATGGGTGCCGCCCTGTTTGTTGAGATAGAAAAGAGCTGTGGTGTTGTCTGTTGTTATCTGAACGGCAGTACCAGTGACAAGTGGTTCGAAGGCACGGAGGGCCTTGAAGATGGCCAAAAGTTCTAGGTTGTTTATATGAAGGCATTTTTCTGAGGGAGACCAGAGGGTGTGAATATGGAGGCCGTCACAATGAGCTCCCCAGCTGGTTGGACTTGCATCCGTGGTTATCTGCGTGGTGAGTTGAAGGGGTGCAAAGGGTCTGCCTATGAATAGATTGGATGGTGTGTTCCACCATTGGAGCTGTGCTGCGAGTTCAGGTGTGACTCTTAGTAATGTTGTGGGTGGGTCTGACATCGGGTCGAAGAGGGACAGGTACCACACCTGGAGGGAACGCATTTTCAGGCGTGCATGTTGAATTACTGATGTTGTGGATGCGATGAGTCCGAATAGACGTTGTGCATGGTGTGCAGTGACTAATGCGTGTGGTTTGAAGTGTTGAAACGCAGCGTAGATTTTCACCGCCCGCTCTTGGGGGAGGAAGGCTCGTGCCCTTTGAGAATCGAGAACTGCTCCGATGTAGTTCACCCATTGTGAAGGAGTGAGTGTGGATTTGGTCTTGTTGACCTTTAAGCCCAGATTCTCGAGGAGGGAAAGAGTGAAGTCTATGTCACGGAGAGCTTGAAGACAGGAGGGGGCCACTAGCAACCAGTCGTCGATGTAAGGGAAGATGGAAATCCCGTGTGTGCAGAGATAAGCTGCCACTGGGGCCATCCAATTTGTGAAGACACGAGGAGCGGTAGAAAGTCCGAATGGGAGGACTTTGAATTCGTAGATGGTATTTCCTAGGGAGAATAGAGAGGTTACTTACCTGTAACCATGGTTCTTCGAGTGGTACTCTGTGAATCCACACGAATGGGTTAAACTGTGCCTGTGCATGACTCTTCGGAATATTCTAGAGCTTAAATAACTGACCAATAGAATGTTTCCTCGTGGTGTGCATGCCCCGCCCACCCGTGGTACCTCAGTTCCGAACATCCGCCGCTGTCATAGCTCTGAAAATTACAAAACTCTAGACAACCCGTGACGGACAGCGGGGAGGCTGGGTGGGACGTGTGGATTCACAGAGTACCACTCGAAGAACCATGGTTACAGGTAAGTAACCTCTCTTTCTTCTTCGTGGTCTCTGTGAATGCACACGAATGGGTGACTAGCAAGTTCACTTACCGGAAGGAGGGCTGTCACAGTAAAACTGAAGTCAGCACAGCCCTTCCAAAACTTGCTTCCTTTTTGGCTCTGACATCCAGCCTGTAATGTGTCACAAAGGTCGATGGTGTAGACCAAGTAGCTGATCGACAAATGTCAGAGACTTCAATGCCACGAAGCCAGGCAGTAGAGGTAGCCACAGCTCTAGTGGAATGTGCCTTCAATACATCTGGTGGAGCCTTGCCAACCAGCTCATAGGCTAAAGCGATGGCAGGAACTATCCATCTGGAAACTGTCTGAGAAGAAACCGGATAACCTTTTCGAGGACTGTGGAAGCAAACAAACAGTCTAGGAGATTTGCGGAAGTCCTTAGTTCTAGAAATGTATATATGAGGCATCAGACCGTAGTGCAGCCAACTCACTTGCTCTCTGTGCAGACGTAACAGCCACAAGAAACAAAGTCTTAAGCGAAAGAAGTTTTAGAGGAGTAGAAGCCATAGGTTCGAACGGTGGGTGCACAAGAGCCCGCAAAACAGTCTGAAGAGACCATTGAGGGACTGGAGGCCATACAGGTGGACGAATGTTACGCAAACCCTGAAGGAACCTCTTCACGGTCAGGTGTGAGAATAAGCGGGAAGCGTCTGAACCCACAGGCTGATAAGAAACAATAGCTGAAATATAAACCTTCAGTGTAGAATGTGCCAGCCCTAGATCAAACAAATAACGTAGGAAAGCGAGAAGAGTATCTAACGAAGCTGGAACAGCCAAAAAAACCTCTGGACACAGCAAACTTGGTAAAAACAGACCACTTATAAGAATATAACAATTTGGTTGAAGGCTTTCTAGCTCTGTCCAACACTTCCTTTATACTGGTAGAATCCTCCATACTGTGAGATGGAGTGACTCGATGTCGGGGTGACAGACCTTGCCTCCGTCCTGAGTTAGGAGGAATGGTTGGGGAGGCAGTCTCAGGAAATCAGATGCGATGGTCTTGAGGGTGGTAAACCATGGTTGCCGAGGCCACCATGGAGCTACCAGGATGGCATTGGCTCACAACTGGCGGATCCTGACAATCGTCCGTTGAATGAACGGAATGGGAGGAAAAAGATAAAGAAGGACAGCATCCCAAGTCACCATGAAGGCATCGCCCAAGGAGCCCGTGCCTCTCCCTGCTCGAGAACAAAACCTTTTGCATTTTGCGTTGATCTGAGTAGCAAAGACGTTGATGGCTGGTGTGCCCCACCTGTTGCAGATATGGGAGAACACAGAATCGTAGAGAACCCACTCGTGAGTTTGAGTGGTTAGGCGGCTCAGGCGATCGGCCACATCATTGTCCTCTGTCGATACGTGGATGGCGACCGGAAACATGTGGTGACCGTAGCACCACTCCCAAAGGTGGATCGCTAAATACAGAAGGGACAAAGAGTGAGTGCCTCCTTGCTTGTTTATGTAATACAGAGTGGTCATGTTGTCCGTAGCCACCTGTACTCTACGACCGACCACGAGAGGATAGAAAGCGCGAAGAGCCTTGATTACTGCCAACATCTCGAGATGGTTGATGTGTAGCAGCTTCTCTGAGCTGGACCACAGGGCGTGGATCTCGTGAACGCCACAATGCGCGCCCCAACCCGTCAGGCTGGCGTCCGTCGTGATCTGGACTGTCAGCTGAAGGGGCCTGAAGGGTCGGCCAATTAGAAGATGTGGACGAAAGTCCACCACGTCAGTTGACTTGCTAACTCTGGAGTCACACGTAGGTGTTTGGCAGGGTTGTCTAATAGAGGATTGAACTGAGACATGTACCACGCCTGCAGAGAGTGCATCTTCAACCGAGTGTGAGGAAGAACAGACGTGGGGGAAGCCATGAGGCCTAAAAGATGCTGCGTGTGATGAGCAGAAACCCTGTCATATGGGCGGAATGGATGAATAGCCCGGCTCAATTTGTAAATCCTTTCGGAAGGAAGACCCTGGCTCTGTTGGAATCCAAGCGAGCACCAATGTAGTCCATGGTCTGAGACGGTTGAAGATGGGACTTCGCAAAGTTGACCTGGAGGCCTAGATCTGCCAGAGTTTGTAGAGCAAAACTTGTATCCTCCCATGCCTTGGCGTAAGAGCCAGCGATGATCAACCAGTCTATATAAGGAAAGACCATGATATTGTGCAGACGCAGGTAGGCTGCTACTGGAGCCAAACACTTTGTGAAGGTCCTTGGTGCGGTGGCAAGCCCGAATGGTAGGGCACAGAATTGGTACACTGACTCCATGAAGACGAAGCGGAGATATTTGCGATGATGCTCGTGGATGGAAATATGAAAGTAAGCATCCTGTAAATCTATCACCACAAACCAATCACCTGGAGAAAGAAGCGGAATGGCCGACTCTAAGGTGACCATTCGGAAACGCCTTGGACAAAGGTAAGTATTGAGGAGCCTGAGATCTAAGATTGGTCGTAGTCCGCCATCCTTCTTGGAAACCGTAAAATAGCGGGAATAGAAGCTGTCCACTGCTTCTTGAGAAGAAACACATTGAATAGCATGCTTCTGGAGAAGAACAGAGACTTCGTTTTCTAGAGCAGGTGAGTAAGCTGTGATCTTGAGGCGACTGACAGGAGGAAGATCTGAGAACTCTAAAAGGTAACCAAAACGTATGATGGCGAGCATCCAAGTGCCTTTGGTGATGATAGACCACTTGTCGAAGAAAGGGGCTAGCCGGGGAAGGTAGGATAGATCGATAGAAGGATTCAGATGAGGACAGTCAAATATATTGTTTATTCTTCTTGGTAGGGCGACGGAAAGTCTGTCGACGTTGACCAGAAGCCAGTGACCGGAAAGAGGTGGTAGCAGAAGAAGACGGAGGAGGATTTGATCTTTCTTGAGCAGGAGATTTGTAAGGGTGATAGGTTTGATGACAGGGTTGTTGATAAGATTGCTGTGAGGTGAAAGGCCTACGCCACTGATAACGTTGGTATCGGGGCTACTGGACATAATAAGAGTGAGCTGTCTTCCGGATCTTATGTAAATTGTCCATCACCTCATCCGTTTTCTCATTAAATAGGCCAACACCATCAAACGGGAGTTCTTCAATACGGGACCTGGCGTTGTCATTGATTCCTGCTGAACGCAGCCAAGCGTGCCTCCTGAGAGCAATAGCCGATGTCATGGCCTTGGACGCTGCATCAGCCGTATGACGTGATGCCAAACGTTGTTGTTTAGCCAACGTTGTTGCTTCCAGGTGAGTGTTGAGAGCAGTGGTCCTAGTTTCTTCAGGAGCGGCTTGAAGAACTGGCAAAACTTTGTTCCATAATTGCCTCTGATAGGCACCCATGGCTGCCTGGTAGTTAGGAACTCTCATTACAAATGAAGCCAGAGAGTAGAGGCGACGTCCCAGTACATCTAGTTTGCGGCCTTCCCTGTTGGTAGGAGTGACCTTAGAACGATTTCCAGCCCTTGATTGATTGGATTGCACTATAATGGAATTCGGGGCAGGGTGCTTAGTGAGGAAGGTAGTGTCGCTGCCATGTGTCCTGTAATGATTTTCAACACGTCTAGAGATTTGAAGAGACGTAGACAGTTGATTCCATGATTCCTTTATGAGGTCCAACATAGCTGGAATAAAAGCCAAACTCAACGGGGGAGACTTATCTTGGTTTATATCATCAAAAACAAGGTCCTGTTTGGGAGGAGGAGGTTGCTCTATATCAAGTTCCAATGATTTGGCCATGTGGAGAATTCATTGCGAGTATGACGTAAAGTCCTCAGATGGAGATGGGGGATGAAGATCAGCTACATCTGAATCCGGTGTAGGTAAATTTGAAGGGGATTCCCTGGATGCCTCCGAAGGTGGGTCCTGCTCAGAGACCGATGAAACCGAGGAGCCTCTGGAACCTCTATTAAGAGACAGAGGCGGTGAAGGTGAGCGAGGATGAGATCTCGATATGGAGGCTGGAGCTCGGGGAATCGATGCAGAACTCTCCATTTCAGGTGGATAAGCAGCTCTAGAAGATGCAGCCTGACGAGATGAATGAGCGTGAGACGCTTTCAGGTGGGATACTGAGGGTGACGGTATCGATGGAGCCCGAGAACGCTTCGCAGGACGGGATGATTGTTGATCCTGTTGCGGTAAGTGGCAGTTAGTAGCAGGCTTCGAAGTCATAGGGTCGAGCTGGAAATAGGCTCGATGCCGACGTCGAGGTGGCGAAGGCGATCGAGATGACCCAGACGGGGAAGCATAGACATATCACACCCTCTTGGGCCTGACATAATCGTCGGTGTCGTATAAGGGATTGAGATCGTCCCCATGGTACCGACGTCAACCACCACGCCGATCAATTTCTACATAAAGTGGCTCTTCATACTCAGCAAAAGCACGACGTCGAGATGGACATGGAAGAACTATGACCTCCCGATGCTGAGGGAGCTGTCGGCCTGGAGAAACATGCCGATGTTTAGCCAGACGTTTACGCGGAGGGGATTGTTGTGGTGACACCTCCGAGTTTGACAGTTGAATCACTGTTGCCTGCCCGATTGACATAGGGCTCAAATGGGCCAAGGCCGGGCTGGAGATTGCATCAGCCTCAGAACGGCCATGACTTGGAGACAGGCTCGGAATCGATACCGAAGCCTGCGTCTGCGGTGGTGGTACAGAGCTGTCCCCTTCAGAAAGTGAGTCAGGATCAGGAAGCTCCCTGGATGGTTCCTCAAGTATTGGTGAAGGCAGGGAAACTCGAACTGGAAGGAGTTCCTTAGGTTGAACAGACTTAGAAGACTGTGTAGCCTTCTTATGCTTAACTACCTCCTTCTTTTTCTTGGGGTCTTTAACAGATGGTGATTTCGATATCGATGTCGACACCGATGTCGATGACTTCTTCGACTTGGACACCTTCGAAGAAGCTCTCGAAGAAGGGGTAACAGGAGCCGACGAGGCAGTGGGTTCGGGACGAGGAGTGGGAGGAGTAGGAGTCACGGTAGGTTCCATGGCTGCCGAGCTCGAGGGTGTTAATGATTTTTCCCAAAGATATGAGCGGAGCTGCTGTAAGCAGAGCTTAAGGGTGGGTTTGGTTAATTTTTTACACTCCTGACAGGAGTGGGGCTGGTGTCTCTCCCCCAAGCAGAATAAACAGCAGTCATGGCTGTCCGTGAAGGGAATCTTGTTGGCACACGACGTACAGCGTTTGAACGGGCCTGACGAGGCCATAAAATTTGGCGGGAACAGGGGAAGGAGGGGGGGAGGAATAAAAGGAAAGAACTCAAGGGGAACGTTAACGATTGCAGTCCAGGATCTAAAGCCGAGAAGACAAAAGACCATATCAAGACAAAGTCCGTAATCCAAATTGCAAACGGTAACCAGTCCAAAGGTCAAAAACCAGACACAACAACGGTAGCCAATCCAAAATGCAAGAATCGTAAATCAGGTCAGTCGAAGTCAAAATACTCCAGAGATCAGAAAAACGTAGTCAAGAAACCAGGCCAGGATCAAAACCAGAAGACTTGAGAGAATTGAAAACAGCTCTAGGCATCGCGAAAGAGTCCGACTGCAGCGGCGGCAAAAAGGAACTGAGGTACCATGGGCGGGCGGGGCATGTGCACCATGGGGAAACTTTCTATTGGTCAGTTATTTAAGCTCTAGAATATTCTGAAGAGTCCTGCGCAGGTGCAGTTTAACCCATTCATGTGCATTCACAGAGACCACGAAGAAGAACTGAGAAATTCTCTGTGATCGTGGCAGATGTTGATGTGAAAATAGGCGTCGGTTAATCTATAACTGCAAACCAGTCGTCCTTGTGCAGGAGAGGTAAGATGCGTTCTAGAGTTACCATGCGGAAACGTTTTTGGAATATGTAATACTTTAGGTCCCGTAGTTCGAGGATGGGGCGAAGCCCTACGTCTCTTTTGGGTACTGTGAAGTATCTGGAGAAAAAATCTGGGTCGTCATCTGACGGGATGACGGATGAGATAGCATCCCTTGAGAGGAGGGATTGAACCTCTATGTTTAGGACGTGAGATGGTGCGGTAAGAACTGTTCTTGGTGGTGGAAGGGTGGCAAATTCTATAGCGTAACTGATGGCAATGATGGTGAGAACCCACTTGTCTGTGGTGATGGTTGCCCAAGATGAAAAGTGGGCTGCAAGATGAGTCGGATGAAACTGTTGGGGGTGAAGAGGAGAAAGCTGGGTAAGGGAAAGTCAAAGATTCTGCTTTGGTTTTTTTGTCAGGTCGGCAAAAGGACTGGCGTGGATGTTGGCGCTGATTAGTATGGCGAGGTTGGAATGAAGAGGTGGTCTGTGGTAAGTATCTTTGTCAACAAATGGTCTGTAATGTTGGAAGGAGTATGGTCTACGCCATTGATAGCGTTGAGGTCTGTAGTATGATTGAGTATTGTAAGATTTTGCGGTTTTCCTCATTTTTTGGAGATTGTCAAGAATCTCATCTGTCTTAGTATTGAAGAGACCAACACCATCAAAGGGCAAGTCTTCAATCCGCATGCGGGAATCATCAGAGATATGGGCTGAACATAGCCATGCGTGTCTTCTAAGGGCAACAGCTGTGGCCATGTGTTTTGAAGCAGCCTCTATTACATGCCTTGCAGTGATGCGCTCTTGGCGAGCTAGAGCCATGGCTTCTTGATGAAAGGCAAGGCCTTTGGATTTATATTCACCCTGTGCTGACTGAAGTGAAGGGAGTGCTTTGTTCCATAAGAATCTGTGATAGGCTCCCATGGCTGCTAAGTAGTTTGCATCACAGAGAGTAAAGGAAGCCAAAGAGTATATTCTATGCCTGATGATATCAAGTTTTCTGCCTTCTTTATTATTTGGTGTTGCACTCTGTTTTGAGTAGCATTGACTATGACTGAATTTGGGGGTGGATGTTTGGAAAGAAAGGCTGTATTGTATTCTCGAAGGCTTTCACGGCTGGGATCCAATGGTTGTTGTGGGTTTTCCGGGCTGTTTGGCCGTGTTCTTAAGGTTTTTCTTCCTAAAGTTTCGCCAGTCTCTGTGGCCGGCATCTTCAGAGGACAGGAGTCAGAACTCTGTCTGTGCTCTGTATTGGGCTGTATTGTTGCCATGAGTTTTATATATGTTTTCGACTCTTCTCGAAATTTGTGGGACGGAGGATGGTTTAGCCTACGATTGCTTAATCAATTTAAGTAGAGATGGAATAAACCCCATGCAGAGTGGAGGGGTCTGGTCTTCATTAATATCTTCATAAACTTTATCCGATTCGGACTGTACCGGTTGTTGTACATCCAGGTCCATTGCTTTAGCAATGCGTAACACCAGCTGAGAGTACGATGCGAAGTCCTCTGATGGAGAAGGAGGATTGGTATCCATGACATCTGAGTCTGGAGTTGGTAGATTCGGTGGTGACTCTGGAGGCACAAGTGAATCGGAAGTGTCCGTATCAGATGATGACTTGATGATGACTTGATGAGGAAGGTTGGGATGGAGAGGGATATCATCCAATGCCCCAGCCTGTATAGTCTTTGATTTGATTGCACCTTGTTTGGAAGGTGGATTGTGAGGAGTGGATTGATGAGTCTTTGAACGTTTGGAGTGATGAGTCTGGGCAATCTCATGAGGCGTAGGTGAAGGACCAGTATAGGTAGTAGTAGCCTGTACCGATGAAGTGCCTGCCTGTGAGTGTGAGGTGAGCTCAGTGCGGTGTGTCGAGAACTTAAGATGACAGTTTGGAATGTTTTGGTACCGGTGGTTGAAGTGGAAGATGCAGAGAGATACAGTGGACCCTCGACTTACGGAATTAATCCGTATTGGAACAGTGGCCGCAGGTCGAAAAGTCTGTAGGTCGAGGGTCCATTTCCCATAGGAATGCATTGAAAACCTATTAATCCGTTCCGGCAGAAGGAAAAAATACCCCCCTCCAAAAAAAATTAAAATAACAGCAACAGTGGAGCAAGTCCCACGCTGGGACTGCAAAAAAAAAAAAAAAAAAAGGAACATACCCCCCAGCCCAAATCTACCCTCCAAAACCCACCCAGAACAACTTTTTAAAAAGAAAAAACAGCAGCACCTTACCAGTCTGAAGCCTCCCGCGCTTGCAAAGCCGTGCTTACTCGCGAGTAGACCCGCGCCTTTGGCGGTGGTTACTCGCGAGTAGACCCACGCGCCTTCGGGTTCAAAGGTTCTCATCTGTCCTTTACAATTTTAAGTGCACTTGGAAAGCAGGAGCTCTCTCAACTGCGACACACCCTATATACAGTAATGGCCGACAGACCTACAGCACAAAGAAGCAGCCTCGACGCCACCTATAGTTAGAAAGTTGAATTGCCCGCCTTTTCCCCCTGCCTATTTCTGTTCTTATGTCGATTCTCCAGCCGGAAGTCGAAGTGAAATTTTCCGGCTGGAGAAGTCCGTAACTCGAAAAGTCCATAAGTGGAGCCGTGCGTAAGTCGAGGGTCCACTGTATGCTTTCTCTTACGGGATTTCTGATGCTTCAGTACCGGTGGCAGTATCGAGGAGTCATCTGCAGAAGAGAACTGGTGATATCGTGATTGGTATTGAAGAGATTCAGAGTCTGAGTCCGAATAATAGTAGGAGTACCAAGGGCGCTTCGGTTTCACATAGAGCTCTGTATCGGGGCGCCAATAGCGGTACCGGTTATGTCGGTATCATCTCGGTGACATCTGATAATAAGTGGGTGGCTCATATAAAGTAACCCTTTTGGGATGACGGTATCGCATGAGAGAGTCATGCGATGCAAGTAAGCCTGTCGACCCCTGAGGATGTGGAGCATCGACATCAGAAAGACCAGTCTCTGGTGTATGATGTGTCTTCTTGGACCACTTGCGCGGTAGTTCCAGATCAGCCATGATAGACACTGAATCCGACTGACACATGGAGACGGAGCAACCCGAAGGGCTTGAGTGGTCATAGCGTGGAAGCACTGTTACCTCAGCCAAGGTATTAGCCCAAGAAGGGGACTGTGCCAGCAAGGGTGATGGTGGTTGTCCTGATGGTGGAGGGAGATAATTGTCATCCTCAACCGAAGTCTAGACAAATAGTCTGTTGGTCTTGAAGTGGGATCGAGGAAACCACTTTATCCTTCTGGTGTTTAGAGGATTGTGTATCAGAAGATGACTTCTTCAATTTGAACTGTTGCTCCGGTACCGAAGGAGTCTTCGGTACCCGTTTAGATTTTGGTGTAGAGCCACCAGCCTTAGCCTTCAAAGTCAACCTCGCTTCAGATTTCGATTCCACCGAAGAGGCCACGGAAGCGTCCGGAGATGCTGAATGAGCCGGGGGAGGCTGTGCAGGCTCCATAGCCGGTGTAGGGCGAAGAGAGCGCTCCCACAAATAAGAACGGAGACATTGTTGTCTCAATTTAATAGCCTGTTTTATAAATTTCTTGCAAAAAGGGCAAGAAGCTGGCTGGTGGGTCTCACCAAGGCAGAAAAGACAAGAGTAGTGGCCATTGGTCAAAGGAATTTTACTGGGGCACGAAGTGCACCATTTAAATGGCCCAGAGGAGGCCATAAACTAAACAAAAATGGAAGGGGGGAAATATGGAAGGGCGAAAGGGGCGGTCAGAGAAGCGAATAACTAGAAAGTCTCTCACTAAAGTTCCTTCCGAACGCAGTAGCGAACGGAGCTCGTCGGAGAGAAGAAACCTCAGCAGCTGCAAAAAGGAACTGAGGCACTTGCCTGGATGGGCGGACCACGTGTACTAGAGGGGCGGTCCTAGCGAACAAGTGTTAAGCTCTAGAAGATTCTGGAAACCTCTGTGCAGGTGCAGATAAACCCATTAGTGTGCATTCACAGAGACCACGAAGAAGAAACCTGAGTTACTCAAGACTGGGAACCACTATGCTACCATACTACTGATCTATGTACTGTTCTCTGCAGCACCAAATAAGATGAAATTCTCCTCTATACAATAAATGAGCAAAGGGTAGATGTGGAGGGACTAAGGGACAAGTGGAATCCACAAAAAAGAGTTCAACAATATTAGACTGAGTGGCTTCACACACCTAAGAGGTGCTGAAATGTGTGAGCAGGTTGTGTTTCCCCATGAGCCCTTCCTGGGAAATATGCAAAGGAAGAGATTTGTGTACATCTCTTTCACTGCAAGATACATGAGCTGAGAAAGCAATTGGACCGCTTCCTTCTCTTCACCTAGTTCCCCCTGCCTCCCCAAAAACCCTGCACGTTACCCTGGAATTATTGAGAAGTAAGACTCAACCGTGCTTTTCCTTTCACTGTTTTGTTGCAATATGTGCTGTCAAACAGTGAGTTTTAGTAAAGGACAATCTTTCTCAATTACCCAGAGACACTGTTTGCTAGAATTCAAATACTGTACACAATAAAACCTTTCAATATTCTTTATCAAAAGACGCCCCAATAAGGCACAGTCTACAAAAATAATTGGGCTGAACACCACACAAAAGGCATGTGGACATGTGGATTGGACTGGCCTATAGTTATTTCGCCTATGGGATGAACTACCAATCTGCAGAATGGCCCGCCTATGGAATGGCACAGAGGAAATCTTTGGTTTATTTCATAAACAGTACAGTTGACTGTTTCTTGCTGGCAAAAAGGGACTTTTGCATGATGGAATGACCAAAAACAAAACAAAACAAAACAAAAAAACAAAAACACTGATATATGACTGTTGTGGCAACAAGGATTTAGCTGAGTTGGATGCAAGGTTATATATTCAATGGCTCAAGGGCCCACTGTACCTTATCAGTGTGTACTCTGATGTTACATGTCTCATTTCATGCAGCAGGACAAAGGGATTAAATTCACTTTCTGAGGATAAAGAAATGTGGTGCAAAGCACTTTTTCTCCCAGCTTGCCATCTACCAACACAGAATTGAATTTTAGGGGTGAAGGTAAGGAAGCCTAGCAGAATGCAGGAAAAAATAGTGGCATCAGTGGAGCAAGAAGCAATTGTCGTTTGGGACTAGGAGACTCAGAGCCACATTCATTTACACTCACATTCATGCTCACACGCAAATGCTTTTCGATTCATGTATTCTCATGTTATTTTTACTTTTTCAGATTTTGACTGCTCTGGGACCTTTGAGCCTTAGCTTGCCTTGATTCTGAGAGAAGCTTCAGTTTTTACAATTGCTTACATCATTCCTTCTGGGAGATTCTAATCCTCCCTTACTTCCTTTTATTTATCTCCCCCCCTCTCTCACACACAGACACACACAGAGCAATTTCACTACTTTATTTTACATGTTTCCTTCTGATTTTCCCATCTAGATTCTCCTGCATCAATTCTTCTCCATATCTCCCTGAGTCTTCAGGATCCTATTCCTCGGGATAGATAGCTAAGCTATGTCTTTCTTTCTCAATCTTTAGACCAAATAGCTGGAACATAACAAGCTTCAACTAGACAGCTGGTAAAAGACTAGGGACAAACGTGGTGTTTTATGAAGGGTTAACTGTATCTGATTTAGCATAATTTTAATTCCATCTGATACTTTAATACAGCTTGTTCTGCTTTGCACTTTTTATTTCATCACTGTGTTGTACTGTGTTAGAAATTCATTGATTTTTCTTTGATTACTTTTATATTGTTTCTTCATTTCATGGATCTTATTCCCTGTTCATCTGCTGTGATTTAAATCTTCAAATCAACTGCACCTGTAGATAGTCTCAGGCCATCTCTGGTTAACCTTTCTCCCACTGGAGCAAATAAAGGACCTCATTTTTAGACTGCAATTCCCCTTGTTAAAAAAACAAAACAAAACACAATGAAATTTAAAAATTGAGTGATCTGAGCAATTCCCACACTATAATGCAACCAAAATAATAGACAACAAGAAATGAGGATGAGGGAATGTGCCCATTTAAAAAAAAAACTTCTGGAGTGCTTTAAGCGCTATGGGGCAGTATATAAGCAGCACACGTTTTTCTCTAACAACAGAATAACAAATGGCTTTGAAAACAGAGATCCATTATAGGGCAAACTTAGAATCAAAGAATAATGAAGTTGGAGAGGGCCCATAAGGCCATCAAGTCCAACCTCCTACAAATCTCCATACAAATCAAAGGATATCTGCCAGGTGGTTGTCTAAATTTCTCTTGAATGCCTCCAGTGCAATAGTACTCACCACCTCTTGAGGTAACTGATTCCATTGCCATACTGTTCTAGTAGTTAGGAAGTTTTTCCTGATATTCAACCAAAATCTGGCTTCCTTTAACTTGAGCCCATTGTTGCATGTCCTGTACTCTGGGCTGATCAAGAACAGATCCTGCTCCTCTGCTGTATGACAGCCTTTCAAGTATTTGAAAAATGCTATCATATCACCCCTCAGTCTTCTTTTCTCAAGGCTAAACATGCCCAGTTCTTTCAGTTTTTCCTCATAAGGCTTGGTTTCCAGCCCCCTGATCATCCTTGTTGCCCTCCTCTGAACTTGTTCAAATTTGTCAGCATCCTTCTTGAAGTGCAGTGTTCAGAAATAGACACAATACTCAAGATGAGGCCTAACCAGTGCTGAATAGAGGGGAACTAATACAGTACCTTGTGGGAAACTATACTTCTACTAATGCAGCCTAAAATACAATTTGCCTTGTTTGTAGGCACATCATACTGTTGGTTTATATTCAGCTTATTATCTATGATGATTCCAAGATCCTTCTTACTAGTATTCCTGAGCCAGGTATCCCCCATCTTGTAACTATGCATTTGGTTTCTTTTTCCAAGGTTCAGTACTTTGCATTTATCCCTGTTGGATTTCATTCTGTTGTTTTCAGCTCAGTGCTCAAGCCTATCAAGATCTTTCTGAATTTTGTTTCTGTCTCCCAAGGTATTAGCTATTCCACCCAATTTTGTGTCATCTGCAAATTTGATTAGCATTCTCTGCACCCCCTGATCCAGGTCATTAATAAAAGACCTGGGCCCAGGACTGATACCTGGGCTACCCCACTTGTTACCTCCTCCCAGTTGAAGAAGGAGCCATTAATCATCGCTGTCTGAGTACGATTCTGTAGCCAACTGTGTATCCACCTGACAGTTTTTCTACCCAGCCCACACCTAGTTAGCATGCGAATCAGGACATCATGGGGCACTTTGTCAAAAGCTTTGCTGACGTTAAGATATACGATGTCTACAGCATTCCCTCTGTCTATCAGAGAGGTTACCTGATCAAAAAATGAGATGAGATTAGTCTGGCAGGATTTGTTCTGACAAATCCGTATTGGCTTCTAGTTATTACTGCACTTTTCATACCACAAAGACTTACACACAGCAATTTTGTCCAGCACAGAGCTGGTTTGTAAATAGTCACCAGATATTGGACCGAAAGCTACCATAATAAGTGTAGACACTGTTAAGAGGATGCTTACATGGAGAAACCTTGTTTCACAAAGTAGGACTGATTCCAATACTACTTGCAATTTGAACAAAGTATCAAAAAAGTAATTTATCCTAAAGGAGTTTATGGGAGCATAACCACAACATAGAATGCCTCTCAACTTCTTATCAACATTTATTGTGCTTTTTATGAAGAATTCCATTAGAAACATTCAGTTCTCCTTCTAAAGGATTTTGGCAAATGCTGCAACCAGCTAGTCAGCCAAATACCCTAATGTCTTTGTTCCAAGAGATTTATTACTTTTTGGCTGAACAACTTTAAAATCGTCCAGCAAATGTAAATGACAAGAACTGCTGCAGCAATTACGTGCATTGCCCCAAGGCATGAAAGCAAATCTTTTTCCACACACTGATTTATTAGTGTTAAACAATTTATTGGAGGGAGAAACACACCAAGGTCTTGAATTGTCTCTGCTGTGACTACAAGAATCTACATGGCTTGAGTTTTGAGAGTGGAGAATGCAAGCACCCTTCTAAAGTGACATTAACATCGGATTTAACAAGAATGATTCCAAAGATTGCTTCCCCTATACTCATATGGAAGAAAGATGCCAGATTCAGTGAAAATGTAACCAAGTAATTACTTTGTTCAAAAATGCCAAAATTTGTAAGTCTTGGATCCAAAACAGGTTGTGTGCAAAGAGGAAACCTGCTATTAAATTATCAAGTTGGATGTTGAGGTTACCAGCCACATATTTGCCTGGATTTCTGACAATTCCCTATACCTTACTCAATAAGCCAAACTGCATGACAAGCTCAAGAGCTGAAAACTGTATCAAACTGAATTCCCACATCAGTGACACACTTTATTTACTGAACTAAGAAGCTGATAAATTCCCATAGGTGAATCCTGTATGGCACTGAAAGTGTCTGGCAGTAGTCAAGGACTGTATATGACCACACACAACTTGTCTTAACACATGTACGTTGGGGTCCAATATTCTTAGGCAAGGAGTGATTTAAAAACATGTAATACACACATGAAAATGTGTGCTGATCTGGTCTTGGGAAATATGAGGAGGAACAGAAAAAGACAGCATGAGGAGAAGAAATTGCACATACGAAACTGCCATCAGCTTCTTTGACAATTAGCTTTCTAAAAAAAACACCAAACTTTTAAGTACATTTTCATCTTCATCTCAAAGGATCCAAATTATTGTGGTTGTAGACTTCCAACAGTATTCCTCAGTATCAGCCAGCCTTCAGTGGGGAGTGCCAGGGAGTTTTCAGTAGGGACTTACAAATCATTTATTTAAAAGAATTTGGGTTTCATTTGCTTCCTTTTTTAGGACAGTTTATGTGTTTCCCCCCCTTTCCATTTTGGGATCTGGCACTCATGAGAGCCAGGAACTTGGAATTTTTAGAATTCTAATATGTACCTGTAGATAACAATTCTCCTATCCTTTGTATTTCATTAATATCATACAATACATTATTGAAATCCAAATACTACAATTAAATTGCATTCATTGTTCAGACTGCAACTGGCAGAATGGTTCATTAACAGCTTCTGAGAGTTCAACTCGAAGCAAAGAACATGTGCTTCTGACCAAGAATGTCAGATTCAAGATTTATTTATTTAAAATATTTTTACCCTGCCTTTCTCCTTAAAAGTATCCAAGGCAGCTTACATCACTAAAAAGACATTATTTAAAAGCTAAAAACAGTAAACAATAAAAACAGTCAGTATATAAATGTTAAAAAGGAATTAAACAAGTATTATATTAAAACTGGTAAAAACACATTTAAAAACAACAGAGCACAACAATCCATTAAAAAAGAGAGAAAAGAAACAACCCTCTCAGATAGCCAGTCACTAAAGGAAAGGCCGCCTGAAGAGAAAGGTTTTCGCCTGCTTGCGGAAGGACAGCCTGGCTTTCCGTGGAAGGGAGTTCCAGAGTCTGGGAGCAGCGACAGAGAAGGTCCTCTCCCGTCTCCCCATCAAGCGCACCTGTGAGGGTGGCGGGACCGAGACAAAGGCCTCCATTGATGATCTTAACACCCAGAAAGGCCCAATAGAGGGAGAGGCAGTCTTTTAGATAGCTTGGACCCTAGATCTTGTCTATAACCCAGCTTGATATTTTGGTTCTTTTGGACTACGGTTTCTTGTGTTAACCATAGGATATCTGAATAATCTCTAGGGCTCTACCTTTAGTTACAGCAGCCCACCTTAGACAACTGATCTTGCATACCAATAACAGGCTGTGTGATTACAATTGTTTCGATTATTTTTCAACTTCTACTCCCATTGGAGAAGCACCATTTTTACAAACACAATACATATCTTGAGTCATCTTTGTTCTATACCTGGTCTGTCATCTGAAATAATACAGAGAAATATGTATGGACATATCAGAGCACCATATTATTACCCCACCTGGATGAGGAGAATAAACTTCTACACTTTTAGCTGCTGACAAGACAAGGCAGCAGAAACATTTATAAACAGTTAATGCATCTGTCTTTGCTTAGGTTAGAAACCAATTCATTCCACACACATTTTTTCTCTTACTCCCCTGTCAACTTAAGTCTTTCCTATCTTGTTGCCCCCAGGATCTACTAGGTGTATGCAGTCACCCGAGTTAAAAGATCTAAATTCTACCCCTCCCTTCCAGTGCCCTTTCTCTTCCCTCCTACTCTCAAAGTATTTCTTTCACACTGATCTCTTCCTCCATTCTGCCCCATCTCCGCCTTGGTATTCATTCCATTTCAACCAGCATACTGGACAAGTCAACAAATGCCTACAATCAGGTGTTACTAAAAGCAATAGGGGCCTTGGGAAAACCAATGTCAAGATACAGTCAAGTCAGGAAATTTGTAGCACAGATGAATAACTACTGGATCTTATTATGCCCCTAACACTGGACAACCAATATTTATACAAAATAAGAAAGTTAAACAGTTTAAATGGGGAGACATTATATGGGAGGGGGGGGAATACAAATCATATTCTAAATGGAAAAACGGACACAACATCAAAAACTAGGAAAATATTGGGGGACAGAGTAAAAATTGGAAAACTATTGGAAAGGGAGGGTCTAACTGATTGGTGGAGATACTTATATCCAAAAGGGACATATTATTTTTCCCCTAAGAAATATGTAACCTACTCAAGGATAAATCCCATATTTACGTCTGAATCCCAGATACCACAATTAGATAAAATAGATTTTGCTCCAGTCATAATTTCTGATCATGTCCCAATAAAAGTTATATGTACTAACAATACTTTAAAGAATAAGCCTAAAATCTGGAGATTAAGCTCTAATACATTTACAAATTCGCAAATTATTGTAAAAAAATATTTTTTAAATTAATCTTTTTTAATGAAATAAATGATAAAGAGAAAATGAAACCAACAGTATTATGGGATACCCTTCAAGTATATTTAAGAGGGAAATTCATAATATAAGGATCAAGGTTAAAAACAAAGAAATAAAGTGCAAGGACAATTGGAAGATAAAGAAATTGTCAGAGGAACATAAGAAATCAGGATCTAATAAAATACTTATAGAATTAACAAGAGCTAAAGTAGAATTAGAATCATTGAATATAAAGAGAACTCAAGTAGCAATGAACTATCATAAGAAGAATTATTATCAACGTGGAAATAAAAATTCTAAATTCCCACAAAAAGGAAAGCTACTAAAAAGACAATTGTCACTATAAAAACTGAAGATTTGCAGCAACAGATTTCATCAACTTTTATGGAAAATTACAAAGATTTGTATGAAACAGAAATAATATCAGATATAGTTATTTAAAAAATGATAACTTGTTACCAATTAACCCAATTCTTGAAGAGCATAAAAATCAACTTAATTTACCAGTAACACTCACAGAGACAAAAACAGCTATCAAAACATTAAAAAAAGGGAAGTCACCAGGATGTGACAGTTTCAAAGCAGATTTTTATAGAATATGTTTAGAAGATGTTTCTATGCATCTTCTGAAATTGTATAATTCCATAGTGACAGGTGAAAAGGTACCGGAATCCTGAAAAGTAGTAAGAATGATGATAGCTTTCCCAAAATCAGAAAAAGACACTACAATCTCTTCCGTATACAGACCAATAATATTACAAATCCAGGCCGTTTTCTCCCCATCTATTTTAGCACAAAAATTGAACAGCTTTATTACAAATTATATTTATACTGATCAATATGGTTTTATGCCAGGTTGGCAAATGTCAGATGTGAGTCATAGGATACTAAATATCATACATATAGCAACTGAAAAAACCTGGAAAGTGGCAATAGTTTCATTAGATGTTCTCAACGTCATTGATTGCATGGAATAATGACACGTTTAATATTTTTAGAAGATGAATATGGGAGAAACATTTACTAAGGTATTAAGAAAGCTATATGAAGGAACAAAGGTCACAGTAGTGATAAAAGGTGTAGAATCTGATAAATTTGAATTACATCAAGAAACAAGGAGATCCTTTGTCCCCAATAATATTTGCTTTGGCTATTGAACTGCTCATGGTATATATCAGACAAAATGGCAATATTACTGGCATAACTAAGAAACAAATAACATAAAATAAATTTATATGCAGACAATATGCTTTTATTTTTTGAGAACCCACTCAAAAATATAGGGACACTGAAACAAATATTGGAAAAATTTGATTATCTTACAGGATTAAAAATTACTTATCAAAAATCTAAATTGTTATGTATAAATACAGTGGTGCCTCGCAAGACGAATGCCTCGCGGGACGAAAAACCCGCAAGGTGACCACATGGCTGCTGCCTCTCAAAATGGCTGCCGCCTCTCTGCTGGTTGCCGACTCTCAGCTGTTCGGCGCTCTGCTCACACAGAGTCTGGCTGTTCCGGGGCTACCAAGGGACTGTGAGGAGCGGGGCTGGGTCTACTGTACCTGGTAAGTGACTTTTTTCTGACTTTTTTTTTGGTTTCTGACTTTTTCCCCCCCATAGGAACGCATTAATTAAATTTCAATGCATTCCTATGGGAAACCGCTTTTCGCAAGACGAAAATTTCGCAAGACGGCGCTACTCGCGGAACGAATTACTTTCGTCTTGCGAGGCACCACTGTATTCCTATAGCAGAACAAAAGAAAATTAAGACAATGTCAAATTTAGATCTATGTTATTCTAGTTTTAAATATTTGGGGTTAGGGTTGGGAGATTGGCAAATGGTAGATATTTTCCCCTTTTGCTTAACAACTGAAAACCAGCCACCACCCCACTATAGGACTGCATAATTCACCAACTCCAGGTGCCCTTTATTCTTTTGGTCCATGCTCTCTTAAATGTCCAGATCATCAATTTAATTCATATTGGCAACTTTATAACAAATCTTATGCCTTAGGGCAACTAACATCTGTTAGTCTCAAATCCTAAAAAACAATAACACAGAAAAAAAAAGAAGTGCTTGATTTCATAGGGCTTGTTTCAATGACCTACCACACTTCCACTCAACCCCACCCTTTTCTATGGTTTGAATAGAAAACGTTGTCATAATTATGCAACATTTAGCCTTGATCTCATCTATAACAGTACTGGCTAGAGTATCTTGTGTTGGATTCTGTGTAGGAAGACCTGGGTTCAAATCTCATTAAACATCTCAAAGACTCTATTCAAACAAAGCAGCTTTCCAAATTTTCTCTAAGCAGAGATACCAAAGATTAAAATTAAGGACATCCACATGTAAAATAGATATTATATCCTTAAATAATAAACCTTTCACTTCTAGAGGATTTATCTTATTTTAATTCAAATTACAACTCATTTCATGGAAATATATGATGATGCAGTTAGACCTACAGAATATAAGACTTACCTTAAAGTATTTATTATATACATTTATATCCTGATTTCAGACACACTCCTTCACAAATTGCCTTCCAATCAATAGAAGTGTTGTGCATAATATTACATAATGGCAGCTCCATTAGAATTGAAGAAATTAAAACAAATTTGAGGTTTGGGGGAGTAAAGCACACATTAAAGACCATTTTGAAAAAATAAAACTGTTTTAAAGGCCTGTGCTGAAAGCATACAAAAGGAACTGAGCCCCATAACTGAAGGAAGCCCTACCACTTGTATTTTAAATGGCTGGCTCATGAGGCTCTCTGACAACAACCTAAAACCAGGACCGTGGTGTGTGTGTGTGTGTGTGTGTGTGTGTGTGTGTGTGTGTGTGTGTGTGTGTGTGTGTGTGTGTGTGTGTGTGTGTGTGTCATATAAATGCCCATTGTAATTGTGCCTACAGAGGAAACTAGTGCAAATCTGAAAAAGTCAGGGTAAAATGTTCCCTTCTAAGAGTACCAAAGAGATTTTAGTAGCAGCAGCTATCCAAGTTTTCAAGTACTGTATAGTCCTGGATATAAGCTATACAGTACTTGTCTCTTTTACTTTATTTTATTATTATTATTTTTTGAGAGAGAGATAGAGAGAGATCAATGAATGGTACCTTGGGAAATTCCATGTAAGAGAATAAAAAATTGAAAAGAAAAGAAAAAAAACCCAATATAAATGTGAATTCTTTTTCCATTTTACCTTTTTTTTTCCTGAGCAAAGAACAACAACAACAAAAAAGCCTATATCTCACATGGACACACACTGCACACCACGTTTTCCAGTTACAGGGAATCCTTTAACGAAAAGCAGATGTAGCTTGTAACTTAAAGTCTCCAAAACATCATAGTTCATGAGGCTTTCTAAACAATGAACGTGCCTTCAGAAAAACATGTTCTACAAATTCTGATCTGAGCAAAGATAAGCACTAATGGCCTTAATTACACTTTTAAGTAAAATATTTTGGATTTACAAGGAGCACTTAAATATGGTGATTTAAGAATACATGTACTTTGGGGGTCAATTCCTAAAAAAGAAAAAAGGCAAAATATGTGGAAAGCAACTGTTTGGAGCCACAGTAATTACAGTATGGATTCCTTCTGTTCACACACAAAGCCAATAATCAACTATAAACCACTTTTTTTATTTAAAAAATCCCATTATGACACATTCTTGACATGAGCAGCCACCCATCCAAGACAAGTTCTCCTTGTTTCCAGCTGTTCAGGGTAAACATTATGTAGAGTCGTCCTCTACTGGTAAATTCAGAGTAAAACAATGAAATATGAGAGTTCTCCAGCTTCAGATACCCTCAACCCCATAGAAGTCAGTGTTACATACTAGAACGAAAAGGAGAAATTTAGATGGTTTTTACCTTGATATGGATGCAGCTCCTTTGCATTGGACAAACACCTCCAGATGAAGGTTTATCTCAGATGATGAATGGAACAGAACATTATGGTCGCTGACTGGGTAGGACTAGCCCTACCACTGGGCAAGGTGATGTGGTTGCCTCAAGCACCGAGGTTCTAAGAACGATGAATTCTGCCACTTCCTCCATTGGGAGGTCGTCTGCTGTCACTGCCTGATTGACCGCTGTCACGATCACTCTCTCTTTGCTTGGTGTACCACCTTTCCTCATGTGGCTGCAAGGGCTTTTTCTTGACCTGACCTTTATTATTGTTGTTATTGCCTTTAATTCCCCTGCTTGAGTGACTACTTGCCACTACATCACCTCATTTGCATGGGGTCTGCTCTTGTCTTCATTGCTGCTGCCACCACCATATACAGTCCTGGAGTCTACTTCCCTCCCTTGCATAATTCTTTGCTGCACTGGCACTGTGCCGTCCCCTCTTGCTCACTGGTATGTTGGCAGCTCAGTTCTCCTGCTGCAATTGTACATTGACTGTTTTGCGCTGCCAAGTTGCTTTCAACTTACGGGCTGAAACCTTGTTGCTAGCAAGTTGCGAGTAGGCCAATGAATCAGTGGGGTTTGGTGAGTTAATTTCTCTGTAAGCTTCATTAATGCAATGGGCCTACTCTACTTGAAACTTACTACAGTAAGCAACAGGATTTCAACCATGGTGACCCTATGAATTAATGGCCTCAACATATTCCTGTCATTAATAGTCCTGCTTTTGCTGAGGGCCGTGGATTCCTTCACTGAATCAATCCACATCATGTTCAATCTTCCTCTTCTCCTACTGCCTTCAACTTTCCCCACCATTACTGTCTTCTCCAGTGGATCTTGCATTTGTACACACAATTCCTTTTTTTTCAAATATTCCTTCTGTCTGGGTTACAACCCCTTGCATCTTTAAACGTTTCCAAAAGAATTTTTCAATACTTTCCCTTCTTTTCCTATTTAGTTTTCTTGTTTCTGCCTAATTCTTTCCAAAAAAACCCCCACTACTTTTACTTCTTGTTCTTCTTGGGGCTATTATGAAGTGAAAGAAGTTGATTCCTAGAGAACAACGACATGGAAGAGGAGGCTTAGCCAGAGGACATCCACTTCCCCAACCTATCTTGGATGAAGATGCCTGGGAGAGAAGCTGCAATCTGATGCCTTGAGGGAATCAGAGAGTGCCCAAGGAGAAGAAGCAGAAAACTGATTTCTGCTTCCAACAAGGACCAGCCTCAAAAAGGAGCTGAAATTATTGCTCTGTTAACCTTCTGTTAGGTGGTTTTTTGACCCAGGAATGATCTGCTGAGTCATCATTCCTTTAGTAGAATTGGGTATAAGGGACCCATAGAACTGCTGGGAAAACCATGTTGGAGGAAACCAAGGGAAGAGGAAGGTGGGAAGCTCCAGAGGAGTGAAGGCCAGTCTCAAGTCAAAACTCAAAAAGAATGGGAAAAGAATAAGACAAAGGTCTCCCCATTCCCAACTTGCAGCCATACATATGTTGCTGAGCTTTAGTTCTCATCAGCCCTAGGCAGCACATCCAGTGGTGATGGGACTGTTATCTTATCAGTACCTGGACAACTGAAAATCCCCCTACTAATGGCTTAAGCATTCATTTGTGGTTTGAGAGGAGTTCCAAAGAGTTGCCTTTCCTAACTCTCTTTAAAAGTTTGAAGCTGGTTGTATCTTTTTGATCAGGTGACTGACTCAAATATCCAGAAGTGTTCTGAATGTGGAAGAAACCATTGTCAGGTAAGCTAATCCAGGAATGTGCTTGTGTGTGTTTCAGCTTGTGGCTATCCAGATGTTTCTATACCACACCTGCCATCAGCCCTAACCAGGAGCTAACTAGTGAGTTTATGGGAGTTCCAGTTCAACAAAATCCAAACAGGCATATATTCTTCATACCTTGTGTAAAGTGACACATTAAAATGAATTATATGTAGGAAAATGGAGCAAGAGAGCTGGCTTTGACGCTTGAAAAATATATTTTTTGTAAATCTTTCTCAGAAGATCTGGAAAGTCATGAAAGAGCAGCAAATGATTATTTATCAGTGCTGTGTTTTTGTTGTGGGGAAGATGGAGAGGCACCGGTGAGATTTTCTGCCTAATGTACCAAAATAACTTGTACAGCTTGAAGCTTGGGGGGGTCACCTTTTTTGGACTTTCAGTCATCCATGTCACCTATGGGTGATAGACTATAAAAAACAATTTTTCCAAGCTCTGAATTTGCTTTGGGTGCTGTGTACCTCAACTTGGGGTGGGGGGGCATTTGTTGCTCCATTTCAGGTAGTCAATGGTTCTGGACTAGCCATGTGCTTGTGGTGCTGGGAAAGTTAGCTTGGTTGGTAAGCAAGGTATGTAGTCATACTATGTCTATTTGTTATTCTTCCTGCTTGATGTGTGGCTATATAAATACCATCTCCTATCACAGGATGACTATAAGCAGCAGCTCTAACTTGTGATTCTTTTACATTCCACACAATCTAGGAGGCTGTATTCATTCCATGTAATTTAATTCCTTCTAAGTTTAACCAGGGATTCTTTAATTTCACATTGTATAACAACTTGTTTTCAAATTTATTTCTGATTTGGGAGAAAGCCATTTCAAATACACAGTTGGAAGTTAGCAAATGCAACTGGCATTTCCTTAAGGTAAGTTGTTCCAATGTTATAGAAATATCTTTCTCTCCCACACACATATACATACACACACTCTTAATAAAAGCATGGTCCTTCCAGTTTTGTCAGCCCATCCTACACACATTATGGTACAATTAAACTAAATAGGAGCAAAGACAGTCTCCACCCCAAGAACTTGCATTCTCTAATCTCGGTTATTTATGGCTTATAGGCCCATCCCACCCTAAATGTCCTTCTGCTGCATAACGTTAGGAAATGTGTGGCCCTTCTGTTGCTGCTGAACTCCCACCATCTCTCATTCTTTGCCACCTAGGCAAGGCCTAATGGGAACAGCAACCATCTTGACAGCCACACGTTCACTACTGTTGCACTACAGGCTTTGCTCCAGGGTCACTGGGAGCTGACCCACACCAATTGCTTATGACCTCAAAAGTCAGAATATTACGTCAAGAGAGCCCCCACTGTATTTAGGATTAGAACAGTCCATCAAATGTAGTTTGTTGTCTCAAAACCAAGCACTAAAGCAATGGACAAAATAGTTGCCTCTTCTCTTATCAACCTTGCAAAAAAGTAAGTGACAGCACACTCAGCTAGACTTTTAAGACCAAACACTAAGATAATTCTTCAAAAGAAACCCTCCAGTTTATACATGTGTTATACTGTGCTTCTGTATCCAGGATTTAAAATGTTAGGAAATGCACAATACCATGCCCACGTTGCCAATAGGAAAAAAGATGCCAAGCTTTACATAGCAAATGGCAACCAGAAAGTTGACGATACCAGTGGCATCAGTCAAGACGGTCTACAGGATACCCTCCTGTGCTCACTACCATTCACACTTCTTGAAAAACAGCCATGACAACTGCTATGTGTTTGGGTGAGAAATGGTTAATTCATGAAAAAAGAGTCAGCTTCTGGAATTTTCCCTTGCTTGGTATACCTTTGTGAAAGGTAGTGAGCACCTGAGGGTATCCTGTAGACCATCCTGATTGCTGACTCACGTGTTGTGGGGTAAAACAGTTTTACTTTTAAAAAGTCATAACTCAAAAACCCTTTGCCCAAACTCCCCAGATTTGTCACAGAGCAAAACTGTCTGCTACATCTGTGCCAAATCTGGTGTTGATCTTAAGTCCAGTTTTAAAGTTATAATTTTTTGTTTGTGAGGCCTCTATTTTAAGAATTGCCTTGTAGATTGTTGATTTGCTCTGCTGCATAATCATGGAGACAATCCAACAAGTAAAGATTTAGAGGTGAACATCTCATTAAAAAAAAAAAAGACCTGCTGTCAATTAGTGCAAACATGTCTCCATTAAAGCTGGTTTACCCCACTAGCCCATCTGAACACAACATGTAAATATATGCAAAAATGAAACATTAAACCTGTTCAAAGCTCTACCTACTAAGGAGAAATCTGAAACTGATAAAAGCCTTGAGTTTATGCAGGAGCATCTCATCATGCCACTGGTAAGAGAAAAAGAAGCACCTTCAAGTCAAGGAATACCTTACCACCTTGAACGAATTCAAATCTCCAGGGCCGGATGAAGCGTATCCGAGAGTACTGAAAGAATTGGCCGAAGAACTCTCAGAACCACTGTACATTATTTTCATGAAATCATGGGAAACAGGTGGGGTGCCAGATGATTGGAGGAGGATTAATGTTGTCCCTATCTTCAAAAAGGGCAAAAAAGAGGAGCCTGGGAACTACAGGCCAGTCAGCCTGATGTCAATCCCAGGCAATATTCTGGAACAAATTATAAAATTGTCATTGTGCAAGCACCTAGAAAACAATGCAGTAATAACTAGAAGCCAACACGGATTTGTCAAGAACAAATCCTGGCAGACTAATCTGATCTTGTTTTTTTAATCGGTTCACCTCCCTGATAAGACAGCGAGAATACTGTAGACATTGTATATCTTAACTTCAGCAAAGCGTTTGACAAAGTGTCCCACAATATTCTGATTAGCAAGCTAACTAGGTGTGGGCTGGATAGAACAACTGTCAGGTGGATACACAGTTGACTACAGAATCGTACTCAGAGGTGATGATTAATGGCTCCTTCTTCAACTGGGAGGAGGTAACAAGTGGGGTACCCTAGGGATCAGTCCTGGGCCCAGGTCTTTTATTAATGACCTGAATCAGGGGATGCAGGGAATGATAATCAGATTTGCAGGTGACACATAATTGGGTGGAATAGCTAATATCCTGGAAGACAGAAACAAAATTCAGAAAGATCTTGATAGGCTTGAGCACTGAGCTGAAAACAACAGAATGAAATTCAACAGGAATAAGTGCAAAGAAAGATCTCGCCTAGCCGATACCGATGGATGATCAGAAGGTTCTTCCAATGGTAATGGGTGACGTTTACCTCTTGTTTTGTTCGATTTGTGTAGTGGCGCCTGGTTGGCATTGGTATCAAGAGACTCTGGTGGTGATCCCCGGTATGTTGCAGTGAGCTTTAAAGAAGAGGACTGGACCAGGGATAATGTTGCTTGGCTCTGAGATGGTTGGCTTCAGTATTGCCTTGAGGTTTGGTGTGGTGAGTTTTATGGGTCCTCTTGCGAGGAGGATCTTCCTGTATCGAGTCCGAGACTGACACCAATGTATGGCCTGAAACTGAGCCAACCTGAGATTGAGGGCTCACCTGCCCTGAGTGCATAACTGCAGTGACCTCAGCCAAGGTATTCCCTCAGTCAGGAGAGTGACTGAATTGTGGGGAGGGTGCAGTGCCAGGCAAAGGGAGAGGAGCATCCTCATCCCCAGACAGTAAATCAAGGCACACCGTCTCCTGTTGAGCCTCTTGTGTAGGCAGAGAAGGTGGAGCTGGTTTATCCGCAGAGGGTTTGGACTTGTGAGAGACTGACAATTTATTTTTCTTTCTCGGAGAGTCTGTTGGTACCCAAGTAGATTTTGGTGTCGACACAGCGGAGTGAGTCGAGGTGGGTTTCAACACTGATGCCGAGGACTTTAGTTTAGGTGTCGGTTTGGCCTTTTTAGCAGCCTGAGCCGGTCTCTAGGTCGGAGAGCGATTTCAAGAGGTAGGAAAGGGCTCTGCAACTCGGGCCTGATTAGGGTCCATGGTGGAACGCTGAGGTGGTTGTACGAGATTCTTCCCAGAGGAAAGATCGTAAGCGCTGAAGGCGAAGCTTGAGCGCTGGTTTAGTTAAATTTTTACAGGTCTGGCACGGTGAAGTTTGGTGTGCCTCACCTAAGCAGAAGAGGAACTGAGAATGCCCGTCAGAAAGGGTTATTTTATTCGGGCAAGACTCACACCACTTGAAGGGGCCTGAAGAGGCCATAAAAGAGCAGAGGGCCCGGGGTGGGGGGGGGGGAAGGGCAGGGAAAAAGGAGATTTGTCTCCTCTAACTTGCTCTATGGGCAAAAAAAAATGTCTCTCCAGGCTACACAACGGATTTTTCTGCACATACTAGAACAATGCAGGAAGACAATGAAACAATATCCAGAGAAACTGTAGCATATGTGCAAGCCATTTCACCTGACAAATTGTTCACTTGTTGTATCACTACTTGAGCCAGGGCACCATAAAAAATGGTCCCCCTATTTTGTGCTACCAGGATTACAATCAACAAATTATGGGGAAAAACCTTTGCTTGGGCTGTACCACTTCAGGCAGCATTGGGGACAGTCTAGACACAAGTCTGCTCCCTGATTAGAACCGAGTCTTAAGGAAATAAACTGTCTCATGTGAGTGCCCTTTCTTCATAATTGTTCAGGTACAATTTAGATTCCTCCCCTCCATAATTTTTCCTTCTTGATGCCCCCGACCCTGCCATGTTCTCATGACTAAAATGCCAGGAGGCAATTCCAATTTACCACTCATCTCTCATTTTAACAATTTCCTGACAATTGGGATTTGTATCACAGTGTTGCAGTATATCTTGAAATGAGATGAGGAACGCTCCTGTTCAGGATGCTGGCCTGACATTCCTTTTTCCAACCCAAGTAAGTTATAAAGGTCATACTATTCCTGCACCCTTCAGTCTTTATTTCCATCAGTCAACGTTTTGGAGGTTCAGAGCATATTTACTATTATCCTTTTATCCCTGTGGTTGCTTTTGCCCCCCTAAAGAAAGGGCTTTTGTATTACTGCAAATCTCAGTAATACAATTCTTTTCTCTAATTGAACCTCATTCTCCTTTCAGTTCTGCTGACATGGACTATCTGGGCTACATATTAGAGGCAATGAGAGTCCACTTTTGTTCCAGATATATAGTCTTGAAAATTCATTTTCAATGAGCTTTTTACAATACTTATTTTTTTAAAAAAATTAACAGGTAAAAAACAGAAAGTATGAGGACATCAAACTGAGCATATCTTTTAGGAAAGTGAAAAAGAGAATGCCAATAAAAAGTGGGGACAGAACCCTTCCCAGTAGGGGAGGGCAATGATATGTTGTATGTTTAAGCATGTGATAAATATACTCCTCACTTCAACAGGAGTAAATCTAGAACAAAGGTCAGAAAGAAAGGGAAAGATTCTGTTCCCCCATTCTAAGGGTGCAGACAACACAGCAAAAGAAATGCAAATTCACTCGTTCTGGGGATTTTGGGTCTGTACACATTAACTGGCCACACTGAGAGGAGGAAAGTGGCTAAGCCTTGTTTGCAGCTTATTAATGTAGTTCACCTGTAGCCCTGCAGGAGGTGTGGTTACAGGATAACTATCTTAATAAGCTTTCTTTCTTTCTTTCTTGGCTATATGCCCTTGCGAAATAGCATTGGCACTAAGTTGTGGGTTTTTTTTTTGTTTTTTTGTTTTTTAAGAAATGGCATTATTTGCAAAGATCCAGCCCTTCTGGGCTGCATCTTTGCTCCCTTTCCCAGGTGCCATACCAGCACACACTTTTCTATGTTGGTTCAAGTGATCACATTGCTTGAACTAATGCAAATGGATCTGCTGTGGGGAAAAAAGAAAAAGCCCCAGTGGTGAGGGGGGAAACTACTGGGTTTTTTTTGGGGGGGGGGAATCGGGGCTGATTCAAATTTGCTTTTACATGTGGTCAATGAAAAACGTGAATCAGACCATCCTAATCCCATAGCATTTCCTGCATTTTTTGTTAATGCAGTTGCAGTCGTCCAAGTCAATTTCGAAAAACAGCACTGGAACCAAAGGGATTTCACAAGCTTCATGCTTTAGTGGGTGTTATTTTATAGCTCAGTCCTCCTGGCACATGCCTCTTTAGACAGAAGGAAATGTGTGAAGCTAAGTTCACTGAAGTACAACACTAAAAGCTATTATCCAGTTGTCAGCCAACTTGATTATTTTTAAAGCACTAACATCTAACATAGCTGGCTGGGTAGCTCAGTGGTTTAGCTGTCTGGTTGTGGAGCCAGAGGCTGGAAGTATCCCCCACTGTGTCTCCTGCAAGTAGAGCCAACCTGTGTGGCCTTCAGTAAGCTGCACAGTCCCAGGGTGCCCCCAGAAGGAAAGGAAAGGTTAACCAATTCTGAGTATTCTCTTCCTGGAAAAGCCTGAAAAGGGTTGCCATGAGTCACAGCTGACTTGATGGCACATGATCATCATCCTTATTATTAACATCTGACATCTGCATGAAGGCCATCATTCCTAACAAAAATCATCATTAAAAACAAGCCCTGTGTATAGCTGAAACTGAACCAACAACAAGCCTGTCAGTGGCACTGCATCAGGTACCAAATTAGCAGAAGTGATATCAGCAATGGAGATCAAAATAGTATAAGAAATTACATATGAAATTTGACATGTAATACTGCTCAATATTCAGCACCATTTTTCATCTGCACAGAGCAGTATAAAGCTCTGCTTTATGTGGAGAAACATATGGAAACTGTTAGCTTCGGATATATCCACCAAATGAAGCAGAGCTCAGTGGTACACTTTAGTACATGCCAAAAGCTAATTTCTCTTATCAATGGTTAAGAGACCATACCACCCATTTATATTCTGGGTTGCACAACTCACCACCATGTGTGCAGATAGCTCAGCATGTAGGGGAGGTTTCTACACTTAAAATACTAGGAGGAACCAACCATCATTACTATCACCACTACCAAGAACAAGTAATGTGATCAAAAGACATTTCCCTGTTTTCTGTAGTCTGCTATTGATTATTGTTTATGCTGGAATATTCTGCAAGTATAGCAACTGTGGCCAGCATCAAGCTTATGGGAATGTGGCTGCTTACAATTTAACTTGCTTGGATACTGCTTATTGACATGTTAAACATTTGAATTAATTCAACAGCAAGGGCTTTTGAACCCTCCCACCCCACCCCCATGGAATTGTCTCCCAAGTAATGGCTACCTGACATACCACTGTCTCATTTCGGAGGTGTTTAAGCATATTCTTAATGCCAGTATTTCATCCTCAAGGCTGCTTCCAAATTTTCATCCCCTTTTTCCTCATTTGTATGTTATTGCACTTTATGACATATGGCACATTCACTGGCTTTCAATGCATCTTAGTTTTATACCTGTTTTAATAAAGATTATATGAAACCTCTGAAATACCTATGTGGACCAAGTATTTGCACAAGGGAAAAAACATCTACTTAAATTCAAACCTTGTGGGTGGTTACTGTCGATGAAATACTTCAGCTGTAGTAGTTTGCTTTATTTATTTAGCTGAATTTCTATTCCATACTTGTTAAGGGTTCAGGATGGGTAGCAAGTGTAGAAAAGTATGAACAGTCAATCCTACAATGCAAAATGTAGAAACTAGAGTTAATTGAGCTTAATACTCTGAAGAGCATATTAGGTAAGTGAAATCTCTGGAAGTGGCTCAGACTTTGATGGAATTCTGTGAAAAATATACAGATTCCTGTCAGAATTCCATAAAATATTAATGAAACTGCTCTTTCCTGGAAGTTTGGAATCAGCTGAAAGAAAAGCCCTATGAGAAATTCAGATGTCTGAAAGACCAGAAGTTCTTCCTTCCAAACCAAAATAACAACATCAGGACTTTTTTCTTTCATAAGGAAAGAAGTGTGCATGCTTCAATTAAGATTGTTGATGAATCCTACAACTAGGACAGTGATGAAGTGTTGCAGTAAGGATTTTTTTAGGCAGGACTGCTGATTCTCCTGGTGCAGAGATATGCACGGTTTAATGCAAAGATATGTAAAAAAATTATTTGTATTTTACATACAAATTTTACATACAAATTCACCAGAATTCACAACCTTCTTCATTTTAGGGCACGGAAAGAATTTGAGATATCAAACATTTACATACTGGAGACACTGGAACTGATTGAACTGAACCAGGGCCAAATGCCATTAACGTGGTGACTTAATTAGGTGCTAATTGGCTTAATATTTGCTCTCTACTTCCAGAGCTTTTAGAGTTTTAGTTCACCTGTCTCTCTAGGGTTGCAAGGAACAGTGAATGCATGGAAGCAGTCTGACCCACAGCTAGGAAAAAGAAAAGTAGAGAAAGTAGCAGCAAAAGCATAAAGTGAGCAGGGCTCTTTGTTTTAAATTCCCTGAGTGCAGCATGAAACTGACTCTGTCAGAAGCACCAGAAAAAGAATGAGGCAAGTACAAGAGTGCAAGATCTATGTGTAATAGAGAGACAACACCAGAGTGCTTTCACAAAGATAATGAAGGTGGCAGGAAGCATCAGAGAGCCAAGAGTTTCAGTTGTGAAAAGTAAGGATGGGAGAATCTGAAGGTTACCACTCAGCTTTTAGAACCATGTAAATGGAAGAATATAGAAATATTTTTCCCTCTTTGCATGAAGACACTGGATTCTCGATTCCAATGGGACAGGGATTCAGAGGATGTAACTATTCAGGAGTATATAAAGTATACAGAAGCATTCAAAATATTTCTAAGAATTCTCCACCCATGATTTATCAACTCATCTTAGCAGTCACTTTCTGTTCCACGTCAGCAGATTGCACCAGATCAGCGTATTTTGGCTAACATAAAGACATCCTTCTTGATCAACCTTTTTCAGTTTAGACAAATAGTTCATGTTGTTTGAAGGATAAGGAAACAATATAAGCATTGGTGAAGGTAGATGTGGGGGAAAGGGAAGCACGGATCAGAGACATTACTGAACTGAAAATGCTGTCTGAGCCATGCTTCAGCAGTTTTCTCCAACCTGGCATTTTGAAATTTAGTGGACTACAAATTCTACCATCTTCATCCAGCAATTAAATTGCAGGATTTGAGGTCCAAGCCATCTGGAAAGTGACAGGCCGGGGAAGCCAACTTAAAGGATAAAAGGAGCTCATCTGAAGGAGTAAACACGAGGAGTGGCCTTGGCTGCCAGATGGGCGGTATATAAATCAAATAAATAAATAAATAAATAAATAAATAAATGCCACTAGGATAAACCAGGGTCTATCACAATAATCACAATAATATATGCTATTTTGTCATAGGGTTTTCTCTTAAACTAACTATGAATTTAAAATGTTACTAACTTAGTTTCTATCCATTGGCTCCTTTTCATTACTGTCTTCAAACCATTCTCACTCAATTTCTATGATGCCCTCTGCTGCAGCTCCCACCAATTGCCATTTGCTATCTACCTGCCGCACCAATAGCTCATTTCCCACATAAGATCAGTGCCTCATGGGCCAGGCCCTCCTTTCACATCTACTTAAAGAGACTGAGCTTGATTCCAGATTGTAATTTTCCAGTAAGATTTATACACACACACACACAATGCAAGTTATATCAGATCCAGTAAATCATGTTTATAGAAAAAAAATATATTAGTAAGTCATTTTGTTATGAGACATCTGTTTGTGATCATCTTGCTTGGGACTATGGATTTAGTTCAACTTTTTGGCTTTCTCACAAGAGCAACTCATCCTATAGGCATTCAGCCAGAAAGACTTAGGCATAACATTAAACTATAAGGATTTTTTAATTAAAATGGCTGCATTGCTTAAAGTAAGATTCAGGAGGGGTGGGTGGGGTGTTCAACCTATCACAATGAGTGCATGGGGCATTATTTATGTCTTTTTTCTGAGTAGTTAAGGGACAATAATAAAACACAATGCGAAGAGTCATTTGGAGAAACATTAACAGTTGAGCTGTGGGATTTTAACAGTCTGGTGGGGCACCTTTTTCTGGGTACTCTGCACAAAAATGCAATGCTAGTTGCAAAGGTTATATATATACATACACACCCCGTTCCCCCGAAAATAAGACCTAACCTGAAAATAAGCCCTAGTATGATTTTTCAGGATGCTCGTAATATTAGCCCTACCCCAAAAATAAGCCCTAGTTAAGTGAAACCCCTACCTCCACCATTGTGCAGAAACCAGAAGATGACAGGACTGTATTTGAATAAATGTAGATTGTTGTACATGGAAAAAAAACATCCCCTGAAAACCCCTAATGTGTATTTTGGAGTAAAAATTAATATAAGACCCTGTCTATATTATCTAGACCATAGATAATATATAGAGCTGGACCATAAAAGAAGGCTGACCGCCGAAGAATTGATGCTTTTGAATTGTGGTGCTGGAGGAGATTCTTGAGAGTCGCCTGGACTGCAAGGAGAACAAACCTATCCATTCTGAAGGAAATCAATCCTGAGTGCTCACTGGAAGGACAGATCCTGAAGCTGAGGCTCCAATACTTTGGCCATCTCATGAGAAGAGAAGACTCCCTGGAAAAGACCCTGATGTTGGGAAAGTGTGAAGGCAAGAGGAGAAGGGGACGACAGAGGATGAGATGGTTGGACAGTGTCATCGAAGCTACCAACATGAATTTGACCAAACTCCGGGAGGCAGTGGAAGACAGGAGGGCCTGGCGTGCTCTGGTCCATGGGGTCACGAAGAGTCGGACACGACTTAACGACTAAATAACAACAAATATTATCTAGAAATTATAATATATATATATTTGTCAACAGGGCTTTTCTTCTTCTGACAAAAATAATATAGAAACCACCACTATGTGGGATGAATGTTCTGAATGTCCATGATTTCTATATGGTTTTTAAACACAATATATTTATAATTTCTTACACAAACTCTCAAAGACCATGGTGGCAAAGCAATAACCAGCCTGGCCCTAGTTGTCAGCCAGAGCAGGAGCAGCTACTGGTGAATTGACTTTTTCTCCCTTGCTGTCCTATCATGAAGAATGCTGTGCTCTTAATTGCAGGAGAGAAGAGAAATATTTATGTATCTGCTACCAAACAGAAGATTAAAGGCCACAGGGAAATTGCATCATCTCAATCAGTCAATACTATCTGCCCAAAGCAGCAGCAGAACTAGCTAGTGGAAATGGGAAAGGTCTCTTAAAAATACCTCTTGCCTCTCTGTGTACTTATTTCCAGGTCATTACCAAGATTTCAAGGAACCATAACCATGATCACAGCCTTTGGGCATCAAGCATGGATGAAAAAGTTCTAAATTCTATAAATGACAAGATGGTATGGGAAGAGTTACAATTCAGTGGCAAAGATATCTTATTCAATGGTGAAGGATTAATTGTTTTGCTGGTACAATGGGATCAGCTACTACAGCAGCTGCACAAGAGGTCACTATGGTCCAACAACATGACTTCTTGTCACACTGTGATGTCTTAGGCACTTCAGTGTGAGTGCTAAGAATGTCAAACCACCCAAGCTACAGTCCATAGCACATTATCCTGATCCATGTGAGCCAAGTGTTTTGGAATGCAAATTTTTACTCTGTTGCTACATGATAAATAGTAATACATATTCATTAATAAACATAGATAATAAATACTGTGACTTTTTAAATGTCTCTTAAGCATAAATATGTTAAGCTAATGCAAGAGGAGAGGTTAGCCACCAGCCTCTCCAGCTTGAGCTAGCAACATGGAGAGCACTGGCTAGGTGACTTTTTACATCTCTTTACTTCACTAATTCCCATTCTCATATTTCAAAGGGTCGGGAACTGTTGACTACATCAGCTCAAAGCAAAAGCAGGGCAACAGAAATATTTGGTGAAATGAGAAGACTAAAGTGTTTTTGCCCCAGTTTAGAAAGCTGGGATTCCTCTGCTTCAAAAGGCCCTACATGTTACATAGTTGCAGCAATCTAGAGAGGTAAGATTTCTGTTGTTGTATTTTCCATTTGTATACATTTATTTTCTCTAATTAGTAGCATGGGGATGCAATGGTAGTTAAACCGGGCTGTTTAAACAGTTATACTACATATTAATGGCTGCTTACTGTGACATTTACCACGTGGCCCCTGCTTGTTTCAACAAACAAAAGTGCTCACGCTACATCTCCCACCAGCTGACACCAATTGTTACATGCCCCTCAGGTGTCCCCAGGTTGTTTTTCTAGCCTGAGGCCCACAGCACCTTCTCTCCTTTCTGCTGCCACCAGTTGACCTCTGTCAACACCTTTTAATTAGAAAGATTGAGGTCCAAGCTGAGTAAAACGTTGAACAACACAGGTTTATTGATTACAGTTCGCTTAAATAAGTTCTTCACAGACTTTAATGTATTCATTAGATTTGAAATAACCTGTTTCACTCTTAACTCTCATAACTCTCTGTAAGTTCCACACTCTTAACTCCTAACTCTGCCACACCCTCTAGCTACCACAGACTAACTTCCCCTTCAGACTCTCATCTCTGACTCTCATTGACTGAACTCTCCAGACTCTGACTCACCCCTCCCTTCTAGGTTCTCTGGCTCCACCTCCCAACAGCTCCCATTGGTGTATGCAAACAACCTCCTACATGAGCCAAAGCAGGGTGATCGCCACACTTACTTATCCTAAATATTGGTTGAAATATAGCAGTGTAACTTATGCTATGTAAGGCTGATGATATCATGAACTGCAGTGATTTTTTTAAAAAATAAAACAAAACATTTCCAGTGCCCTCCCCCAGGTTCCGAGACTCCTGTGGAATCTCCTTTATTGTTAGGAAGACACTGGGGGCATATTTAATTTCCAAAAGTAATTGCCAGTGGGATGATTCTACCATCTGCTTCAATTTTGAGAAATTAGACTTCTCTCCACTTCTAATAGCTTCCCCAGGTTCAAATGGATCTTGACTCATTGAGATACTCAAATTCGAGTGTTTTTTTTTTAAAGGTCAAATGCTAAAATATTTTTCACACTTGCATGAAAGCAAACACACCAGCACTTTTTTCATTACCAGCAGCACAAGTAAAATATTTTTATACATTTTGAAATTTTCATTAAAAATGTGTATTTTTGTGCAACAAACAAGGGTTTCTATGGAAAATGAAAGGCTTACCGTACAAAAGCCAGTTCTGTGACTTTTTTTTTTTGAAAAAAAAAAGTGCCTCGTAGCACAATGGTTAAACTGCTGTACTGCAGCCAAAATTGTCTCGATGACTCAGGGTTCAATGTCAGGAAGCTGTTTAAGGTTCACTCAGCCTTCCGTCCTTCTGAGGTCGGTAAAATGAGTACCCAGTTTACTGGGAGGGGCAATGTGTAGCCTGCATAATTAACTTGCACAGAAAGTTACAACTAACTAGAGCCATTGAATAAACAGAATTCATAGAGGAGCTGACTCACTAAATCTCCAATGATGCAATGGGCTTACTCTACTTTTGACTTATTACACTATACCACAAGATTTCAGCCATTTTGTTTTCCTTCCATATGCAGCAACAGATAGGTTGGAAGATTACTGATATAGGACTAATATTACAGTAGGACCCCTGTATCTGCGGGGGAATGGTTCCAAGGCCCTTTATGGATGCTAAAAAACGTGGACTATAGCGAACGCTATTATAATAGTGAACACTATACATAGCATGGTCTCTGGTTTCCTCTAGTGGCCGGTTCTGGTAATGTCATCATTAGAAATACATATTTCCAGGAATTTAAATATTTTTAATATTTTCAGACCATGGAGAAGAGAATCAATGGATACTGATCCTGTGGATACAGGGGTCCTACTGTACTTCCAAAAAGAGATGGCAGTGTTTCATATATTACATGGATATATCTCCTCTGCTACATGAGCCAAAGCTCATGCAGCCAATTTCTAGTTCTCTGTTGACAATATGTGCATAATTCCTGTTTCTAAACATTTTTGGCTCATTCCACCTTAATATCTACACATGAAGGAAGAAATTAATGAAGAATGCCTGAGACATTTGTGTGTGTCTTTTTTCCTTAAGGATAATTGCTCCAATTGGACACATGGGTAGACTGAACTTTGATTCTGTATTCCAATCTGCTTGACTGTCTCACCTTACCCTTAGGAGCCTGTCACGATCCACAAGCAGCATCTTGATAAAACAAAGCAAGTGCTTTTGTCAGGAAAACGAAGTTCTTAGTCCTTGAGATTGCGGAACAACATTTAACATTTTAAAACTTCTGTGCCACTCTTTTTAAAGAACTGCATGCACAGCTTCAGAGGATCCTCCCAATCAGCAAGGAATACACAACAGATATGCATAACCTTTTCCTTGCCGCCGCCCCCCAACTTTGGACAAAAGGAGGTCCGAGAAAACCATGAAGGAATTCTGCATAATCTCTCAGTGAAGCTGATGGAATATCTACAAGCAGTTCAGTCGTCATGGGGACCAATGGGGAAACATTAAAATGCCAAGCTTCATACGTACACGCCTTAGTGAACTATGAAAAAAAAATCAGACCTAAACTTTATATCTTGGGAACCAAAACCTTAAGAAAATGCTTCAAATAAGATTCTACTGACAAAAGAACACAGGCCCTAATAAAGCAAGCAATCTTGAATTCTCTGTCCATTAGTGGAGCTAACTGACTGACACCAGGACATACCAAACAAGAAGACTCAGCTGCTTAGCAGGCAGCTATGGAAACTAACAGACACATGGTAGGTATGCAGTAAGAGCACCAGAGATAAGACCATGGCCCTACAACTTAGACTGTTTTCACAGCTGCTGTCTCCTTATTCCATTTCATTTCTGGTCAAAGCAGTAAGCAATGCTTTTCCTTTTAGAAAACAGACAGCCTGAAACAAAGGGGGATAAACATTTGTAAATACAGAATGAGATCATTTCAAGTGGATGGAAACTCAAAACTTGCTTATTGAGCTCATATGATGTTATCTTACTCTGAGTTCTTATTTCATGTGGAGAACAGAAAACTATTGTCTTGAGGATGTTACCATCCTAACATCTGTACACTTCCCTACATACCTCATGTTTATCAGGGCTTGCCCTTAAAAGGAGGTTTTCTCAAAAAGACCGGCGCTTGGATACCTGAATATCTGCTTTCCAGTATATGTCTTGGCCCAAATCTTACTGCCAATGGTGATTTTCAGGCATTAAAGAACTCCATCTAGCAATTAGTGACTCCCAAAGCCTTCCCTAGGAGAAAGGAGCACCACAAAATATAGCTCAACGTTTATAGTATCCCTAGGCGTTCCTGGAACCCGGAGGGGGGATTGGAATATTAATTCCCCCCAAATGGCTGTAGCTGTTGATATCATCACAGCTGTACAGCATAAAATTGAGCAACAGGATTGTAGCTAGTGTGTGTGAAATGAATTATCACAGACATAGTCACAGAAATGCATAACTTGGAAAAAGGATTGGGACTACTCAAGTGACAGGTACTGTATAAACTGACCTATGGTTTGTGATACTGTGGAAAGATATCCATTGGGGAATAATTATATACAATGACCTTATGAAACTCATGCTTTTGTGTGGACTTACCCTTCCACATAGCTACAAAATCTGCCAGTGGATGCAAAAGCAGAATGCTCCCATAAACATATTTTGATCATTAAAGCCTTATGAATATGTTAAAAGTCAGTCTTCAGGGCAGAATTAGTTACAACGAACACAGCTACCTTAAAGTAGTTGCTTTTGGGGGTGATGAATAATGTTACTTAATTTAATATGTAAACATCATCTATTACAAATATTTTTTAGATTATATGCTACTCATTTATTAATCTGGAAACGGAAGTATTCTTTGGTTTTGTTAATATCAGATTAATAACTAGAGAGAACCAGAGAGTATTTCCCTGTATTTTTCTGGTGTGCTGGAAATAACAACATAACACATTAATAATATGCAACACAACATACTGCTTACATAACTGGAACAGACACCGCAATAATGATAGCCTGAGAAATATGGGCATCTATGTCAGTAAGGATAAAATAACATTTCTATAAATTAGTTTGGAGATGGTACTTTTAACTCCAGTGAAAATAAACTTAATAAAAACTAATTATTCTAAGATGTGCTGGAGAAGGTCCCAAAAAACAAGTACTTATTTTCACATGTGGTGGGAATGCGAGACTATATCAAAATGTTGGCAATGGGTTTTTAAGGAAATAAATGAAATAAGTAAATGAAACTTAGTATGTCATAAAAGAGCAGTGTGACATTCACCCTCGTGGCCCCTGTTTGTCTACCCAAACACTGAGCTCACAAAGGCAAACCAAAACCCTCTAGACACGCTGCCACCAGTTGATCTCCTTATCAACGTACTTTACTTAGAAAAGATGAAGGTCCATTCAGCACTGACTTTTTAATAAAACAGGTTTATTGATTACAGATGGTTTCTAGGATAACTCATAAGCATATTCTTTCAGTTTCACCAAGTATCAATATTAATCTTCTATATTAAATATCACAGGTTACTAATCACTCCTCAGATTAATCACTCCTCGGATCCCTAACACAGAATCTCTCTCTCCCTCTCTCTGATTCTTAACCCCCTCTCCAGACTGACTTTAACTCCTCCCAGGCTCTGCCTTTTAACATCCCTGTCGGCTCCACCTCTTAAACACATCAGCATATAACTCATGAATAATACATAACTCATTGCATAACAAGGGTGAACGCTACAAACACTTTAATCAGTATTTGAAAAAAAAAAGGTAATGTAATTGGACAACTAAAGAATTAATTATAGCTAGAAACTGGAAAATAGGGTATAATTTCCAATTAAATTATTGGTATTGGGAAGTTTGGGATATAGCTAGTAGTTATAAGCTAATATGTGATGTTAAATTTAAGAAAGGGTGCTAAATAAAGATGAATTTACAGATATATGGTGAGAATTATTATTATTATTATTATTATTATTATTATTATTATTATTATTATTATTCAAAAACATCATGCAGTGTCAAAATTATAAAAGCACTGACAGGTATTATATAACAGATACAAGTTTTAACCAAAAACCTAAGTATCTGTTAAATATTGGTGCAGTATGTATGCTGTTCCTAATATCGCCTTTTTTTTGGAGCTCTGATTGTGTGAGATCTATAACTGCTTATAGTACTGTGTGAAATTTCTTGATATTGTTCCCAAAGCCCCAATGACTACGGGAACCACTGAAGTGTGTTTCATCCACAAGTGAGATGTTTCAATTGTCAAGTCTCTGTACTTTGTTAGTTTTTCCAATTCTTTATTTTCAACTCTGGCATCCCCTGGAATTGCAATGTCAATGATCCAGACATTTCTTTGTTCTATTACTATGTCTGGTGTGTTATGTTCAAGGTGTCTTATCAGTTTGGATCCAGTAATCCCACAAGATCTTGACTTCCTCATTTTCTGACACCTTCTCTACCTGATGTTCCCACGGGTTTTTGGAGGATGGCAAGTTATATTTTTAGCATAATGACCAGTGCACTAATTTTGCCACTTTATCATGTCTAACTTTGTAATTTGTTTGTGCAATCTTTGGACATTCGCAGATGAGGTGTGACACAGTTTCATCTTTTTCTTGGCAGAGTCGACATTTGCTGTTAGCACTAATTCCTTGGATCTTAGCTTTCATCACGTTGGTTTGAAATGCTTGTTCTTGTGCAGCAAAAATCAAGCCTTCGGTTTCTTTCTTAAGGGTCTCCAGTTTTAGCCATGCCCATGTTGAATTATGATCACGCTTTCCATCAATATTTCTCAGGTGTTGTCCATGTAGTGGTTTATTGTTTGAGCTGTTTAATTTATTTTCAAATTGTTGTTTCTTATATTGAGCCTTTGTTTCTGTCGTTTTCAAAATATTCACCATTTTCACTGCCATAAGTAATTTTTCTCTGCTTGTATTGATATAATAATTTAGGCTTCTTTTTTCTTCCCCTATTACCTGCTGTATTTGCAGTAATCCACGACCTCCAATTTTTCGTGGTAAATATAAGCTGGCCACATCGCTTTTTGGATGTAGTGTGTGATGCATGTTCATTCTTATTCTTATTGCACAAAACAACAACAACATCAAGAAGCAAAAAATAAAACTCGCCAGCCTCCAAAAACCCGTGGGAACATCTGGTAGAGGTGACAGAAAATGATGACATCAAGATCCTGTGGGATTACTGGATCCAAACTGATAAGACACCTTGAACATAACACACCAGACATAGTAGTAATAGAATGAAGAAATGTCTGGATCATTGACATTGCAATTCCAGGGGATGCCAGAGTTGAAAATAAAGAATTGGAAAAACTAACAAAGTACAGAGACTTGACAATTGAAACATCTCACTTGTGGATGAAACACACTTCAGTGGTCCCCGTAGTCATTGGGGCTTTGGGAACAATATTAAGAAAATTCACACAGTATTATAAGCAGTTGTATTAATTAAGAGGAAGGGACAAGCTCCTTCACAAGAGTCATTATAATCTTTGAAAGAGAATAGGGTTCCATGGAGGTAAATGGTTGCAACTCTAACTGGTCCCAGTGAGTGGAACACTGTGTTTAGTAGATGTTTTTTAATTGTTTATTTGATGTTTATATTTGATGCTTTTCTTTGTTTAATGTTAAAAAATAATTTTAAGTTTGAAAACTGATTTTTGGTATCAGGTATCTGATATGTCCTTTGTCACTAAGGTGAAAAGTGCAGGAGGAGAAAGTAGAGTTGTCACACTTGCACACAGAAAATATTTACAATCACATACTTTCAAAATAAGCCCATTAACAAACAGTGAACCAGTTTTCACAGTTAGACAGTCAACTGACAAGCTCTTAGACAGGATTAAAAACCAGTCAGATAGTAAGCTTGTCTAATGATGGACAGAATCTACTACCCGAACAGTCACAAACAGCAAGAAAGCAAACCATTTATGTAGCAAACTTCTGGACTTCAGTACAATACAGGAAACAATAGAGAAAGACACAGCCAAAATAAATTAATGGTAGGAATTCCAGCTCAAATTTCAGAGTCTAAGGAGACAGAAATGATTAACTGTGGCTAAAGGCTGTTTGCCATAAGGAAGAGCAAAGCCCTCAGTTAAGCCAGAATTTTGTTGACATGCTTAATGTTTTCCCTTCACTTATGCAAGCTACTTTTCCAATAGTTCCTAAAACTGAAGCTAAATTGTCAGGAAAATCATAGACAAAATGAGTATCAGTGGAAATCTTTATCACAGGAGTTTGGGGCAGGGAATGTGGAGAAAAGGAGAGGCTTCATGACTCTCTCAAGAATGGAGAACTATTGCCTCCAAAATTCATGGCCACCTTGCCCTATGAACATTCCCCCCATAAAGAATTTATAGATGTCAGGAATCTGACTCAGTTCCCAAAATGAATGAGACAGGGCTTCAAGTGTTATCTGGAAACATATGTAGGAAGGAGACAGACTGATGGTGAGGGCTTGCATGAGAGGGGAAGGTTTTGACGCAGGCCTGTCTGTTTGGCATTAAAGAAGTAGTTATTTGATTGGAACTGTCTATGTGAAAATGAGATTTGGGGTATGGCTTTGTGTAGTCAGGGGCAATTTTCTACCTCCATCTGGCTTTAACTACTACATCCTTGTTTTTTAAAAATTCAAATTTCCTAATGCATCCATTTAAAAATGCAAATTAATTTTCATAATATGACTCAGTCTGTTATGTTCTATTCCCAAATACATATTTTTAAAAAACACCACTGTGCTGCGAAAACTGAATTGCAACATCACCATGCTGTTCACATATTTACAGCGCAGCTTAGTTTCATGTGGAAAAAGCCAAGATTTCTGAAAACAATCCACTGCGTAAGCTCATCCAGCTATTTTCTTTAAAAACTTCTACTTAACTACATTTGAGCTGCCAAATTCTTTGGAAGGTTTCATTTTACATAACTGGATTCTGCAAACACTACTCCCTGGTGGACAAAGCTTCTGAGTCTTAAACAATAAAAATACAGCTGAGAGGTTCATATTTAAAACTAGAGATTAACAGCATAGCATATTTTAAAGATAAACTAAGTGATGCCAGCAAACTGGATGCAAAACTCTGAACTAAAGCTGCTCATTTTAGACCTTCTCAATCAACCCTTGTTTCCCATTATTACAAGTTACTGTACAAATCTCTTTGATTAAAAAAAAACAAGAAATTGGCCAGAAGATCAATGTTTATCTCTTACAGATGAGGAGGCATTTAAGCAGACACTAAGAGTTTGAATGCATGAACTCAATGCAAAAACAGTATAAATTTCAAAGTACTCTTAACATGGGGAAAAGCAAATCTTGTCTTTATCAATGTATTTTAGGACTGTAAGCAAGATTAAACAAATGTTTGCCTGTTGTGTGACTTTTAATATTAAATTTCCATAAATTTCCATATAAATAAAAAGTTGTCAGAGAAAGAAAACTCTATTGTTAGCTCATATTTTCATATGTTGCAGCTGGCATCATGAGAAGTTGCACTCCTAGCATGAGGATAAGGAATACCTTGAATGTATCATCTGCCACACACTATTATTGTAAATATCTTTTTATAATTATGTTCTTTATTCCATTCATCAGTCAATGAAATTGGAGGATCTTCCCTAATGATAGGTTTTAGAAGAGAGAGCAATTGATTAAATACTGTAACTCCAAAATATTTTACAAATGGGAAATGTTTTGGCACTGGAGGAGTGGATCCATAACCCCAATCACATAGAGTTATACATACATATATGGCTATATCTTATAAATCGAACATGTAACATATCCTTTTATTGCATGTTATATTTTATAGGAATATTATATTTTATAGGAAACAACATTTTGTTTAAGAATTTAAATAGTAAAAAAATATTGCTGAAATATCCCTAATATGTATTTCAATGGGTTGTACACATACAGAGCCAGCTTTTGGCTTTGAAGGGGACCTAGGCAAAATGGTGTCTGGTGAATTCCCTCCTCTGTTGGTGGATCCCAGCAGGCTTCATGGGAAGTAGTGCTCTCAGTGGTGCCACATGGCTGGAGGAGAGAGCATCATTTAAATTTTCCACAATGCCCCTGCCATTTCCCACTGCAGATGATGGAGAAGTAAAATAGCAGTTAGAACCAACTTTCCAGTGTTATTTGAACAGTGTGAAAAGAAAAATTTCATAGGGCCAAGACAGGTGTTAGTGCTGGCAAGGTCTGGCAGCTGCCCAAAGATGTGCATTGATACCAGCCCTGTATGCTTATAACTGTGATGTTTAAAACTGTAACACTCCTCTAAGATTTGGGAGTGGAAGACCAAGAGAATGGTTGTACACACATTCTGTGTATTATCTAAACCAAATGCTTCAGGAGGCAAGTAACCATATTAAATCAAAGCACTGACCTCACTTTCTTAGCTGGCACCTGAAGTCTAACAACGTAATCCGGAATACACTTTACTTCTCAAAACTTCAAAATCATGGAATTTCCAACTTTATAATGGCTACTGAAGTAAAGGTTGAATTATCATCACGTAAATACATCCTTTATGTCACAATTCAAAGCTGTCCCATGAAATATTTCATTCACTTATATGTACACATGGCTATTGTTAAAGATGTGCAATTAGCACCTATAATTTATAACATAGAGATACTGAAACAACTGCAAATGGTTTGTTCATTTTCAAATTCATCTCGATATCAACAGCTGCTTTCCACAATATGAAAATGTAGTGCAAGATGTTCAGCATAAGGTGGTAAAAAATTAGTAAACAATGCTTATTAAACCATCCTTAGTAAAGAACAACTTCCAGATTAGATTACCTTTCACACACGGCACAGCTCTCAGATCATCAACTGGTTCAGCATGCCATTGCAAAATGGAACATCAATTTCCAAATCCTATATGATATACACTCATTACTTCTTCATTCCCAGGCTCAATTCCAGCACTAGTTACTTTTGAGACCCAAGTGGCTTGGAAGTAGGTACTTTAAGGACCCATCTTCTAAAAGAAATGCTTTTCTCTGTCCAACATCCGAAGTCCTGATCCAAAAAACTTTTCAGCCTGAGGTCTGATGGGTGCAAGGAGCAGGGCCTTTTTAATTAAGCCACTGATTTTCTGTAATATCATGTTGTGGTCCAAATCGCCCTTAGCAATATATGCTTTCAACTAGTGCTGTGCAGATAGGGATTTTTCCCCAAAAAAAAGAATTTCAAAGAAGAGGAAATGTTGGCAAAATTCTCATGATTCAGAAGTTCTGTATTATTGTGCTTACTGTTTGTGTGTGTACATCTCATTTTTTCTTTTTACAGTTTATTGCAAGTGGCAGAGCTTTCCCACGCTTCAATTAAATTCCAGAGAAAGATGTGGCATGGTAGTTTCATCCACATGGCTTTTTCAGATCATGAAGTGTGGGCAGCCAAGGAAGCTGCTGAGAATGATAAACAGATGTATGGAAAGGAAAAACAAATCATGACACCTTGCAAATTTTTTCAAGCTGAAATCCTGTTCATGGAGTTACATTGTGTAAGACTGATTACATTACTAGCCATGGTGATTTTTCAGAAATTTTAAAAAAACTTATTTCCTCTCTGAAGGATCCCTTTCATCCTGGGAAAGCTGATGGGACAAGAGGACAGATATTTAATTTCAGAAAATTAAAATTAAAGACTTTAAAGAATCTTGCATGGGATCTTCCAAACCCATATCAAGAATTGCAGTTTACACAAGCAAACCTGCACCCTATATGGTCTGAAGAGGAATCCTACCGTGCAAACACAGTGTAAAGATAAAATGCACACTATTTTTATTTCTAACATGTTTATCCAAATGAAAGGTAATGGGAAATGAGGTAACCTAACCATTTTTATGCAAACCTGAATAGCAAACTATGATCATTATTTTATTTTCCACTTCCCTTTACAAAAACGTGTGTAAATGAATCTCTACCAAAAACTCATACAAATAGTTCTCTACTAGAAATTTTCATGTTCTGTCAGTGTCATGTAATTGCAGAGATTAAAAAACAACCTGTCTATCAGAACAATACATACATATGAAGAGCTGCAGCTAAAAAGGCACCAACACTCAAGAGCCATAGAATCACAGATCTGGATTTACTATGTTGCTTCCTTTCTTTGTAAAGTACTGTATTATCGAAAGATGGCATGCATTCAAGAAACAGCAACTACCAAAACACCATTTTCTGCTTTAATAATAATCCACAAATCGTATTTCTAAGTGTTAGAGAGTTCTGTGGTCGTGTATCTCCAAAATACAATGAATAATTTTAATGTTTCAAAGCAAGACAAGATCTTTGTATCTGAATATTCGCTAGAAGTAACTTCAAATTACCACCACAAGGACCAATATTTTCATATTCAGAATTCAAAATGTATAGAATTTTTTATGAATTTAACTAACATATGGTATGGAAGTTCACAACTAACACACCTTGGCCCCTGTTGGACAGTTGTACAAACAGCATAAGTTTTGGAAGCAAACTGCCATTTGTTAAGAAATCTCAAAGAACAACATCTGTTCCATACTAAGTCATAGAATCATAGAAAAGTGAAGTTGGAAGGGGCCTACAAAGCCATCAAGTCCAACCCCCTGCTCAATGCAGGAATACAATCAAAGCATATCTGCCAGGTGATTATCTAAGTTTTTCTTGAATGTCTCCAGTGTTGGAGCACTCACCAACTCCCAAGGTAACTGGTTCCACTGTCGTACTGCTCTAACAGTTAGGAAGTTTTTCCTGATATTCAACCAAAATCTGGCTTCCTTTAACTTGAGCCCACTGTTGCATGTCCTGCACTCTGGGATGATCGAGAACAGATCTTGCCCCTCCTCTGTATGACAGCCTTTTAAATATTTGAAAAGTGCTATCATATCACCCCTCAGTCTTCTTTTCTCAAAGCTAAACATGCCCAATTCTTTCAGCCTTTCCTCATAAGGCTTGGTTTCCAGGCCCCTGATCATCCTTGTTACCCTCCTCTGAACTTGTTCCAATTTGTTAGCATCCTTCTTGAAGTGTGGTGTCCAGAATTGGACACAATACTCAAGGTGAGGCCTAACCAGTGCTGAATAGAGGGGAACTAGCATCACACAGGATTTGGAAACTATACTTCTATTAATGCAGCCTAAAATAGCATTAGCCTTTTTTATAGCCACATCACACTGTTGGCTCATATTTAGCTTGTGATCTATGACAATTCCAAGGTCCTTCTCCCTTGTAGTTTTGCTGAGCCAGGTATCCCCCATCTTGTAACTGTGTAATTAGTTTCTTTTTCAGAGGTGCAGTACTTTGCCTGCTGAATTTCATTCTGTTGCTTTCAGCCCAGTGCTCCATCCTATTAAGGTCATTTTGAATTTTGTTTCTGTCTTCTAGGGTATTAGTTATTCTGCCCAATTTGGTATCATCTGCAAATTTGACAAACATTCCCTGCACTCCCTCATCCAAGTCATTAATAAAAATATTGAAGAGCACCGGGGCCAGGACTGAGCCTTCGGATACCCCACTTGTTACCTCCTCCCAGTTAGAGAAGGACCCATTAATCATCACCCTCTGAGTACGATTCTGTAGGTAATTGTATATTCACCTGACACTTGATCTATCCAGCCCACACCTAGTTAGCTTGCTAATCAGGATATCATGGGGCACATTGTCAAAAGCTTTGCTGAAGTCAAGATATACTATGTCTACAGCATTCCCTCTGTCTATCTGGGAGGTGACCTGATGAAAAAACGAGATCAAATTAGTTTGGCAGGATTTGTTCTTGACAAATCTGTGTTAGCTTCTAGTTATTACTGCATTGTTTTCTAGGTGCTTGCACAATGACCGCTTTACGATCTGTTCCAGAATTTTGCCTGGGATTGATGTCAGGCTGACTGGCCTGTAGTTCCCAGGTTCCTCTTTTTTGCCCTTTTTGAAGACAAGGACAACATTAGCCCTCCTCCAATCCTCTGGCACCTCACCCGTTTCCCATGATTTCAAGAAAATAATGGATAGTGGTTCTGAGAGTTCTTCAGCCAGTTCCTTCAGTACTCTCGGATGCAGTTCATCCGGTCCTGGAGATTTGAACTTGTTCAAGGTGGTAAGGTATTCCTTGACTATTTGTTTATCTGTCTCCAGCTGCAATCCTGTTCCCCTGCCCCCCACTTGCACTTCCAATTTGTTTGGAAGTTCATAGTCTGTCTTATGGGAAAAGACTGGACTAAAATAGGAATTGAGCACCTCTGCCTTTTCTTTGTCATCTGTTATCTTTTTTCCATCTCCATTGCGGAGCAGTGTCATTATGTCTTTTGTTTGTGTTTTGCTACTCACATACCTGAAGAATTGCTTTTAGTGTCTCTAGCTAACCTCACCTCATTCTCAGCTTTTGCCCTCCTAATGCCATCCCTGCATTTCCTTGCTACTTGTCTGTACTCATCCTTGGTGGCCTGGCCTTCTTTCCACTTCCTGTACGTGCGTTTTTTGGTTTTTAGGTCCTCCCTGAGCTTTTTGTGAAGCCACACTGGCCTTTTTTGCTGCCTTCCACCTTTTTTTCTTGTTGGAATTGTTTGCAGTTGCGCCTTTAGGATTTCTTTTTTTGAGAAGCTCCCACCCTTCTTGGACTCCTTTTCTTATTAGGATCTCCTGCCATGGGACCTTACTTATCCTTGTTCTGAGATTATTAAAATTGGCTTTTTTAAAATCCAGCAGACCTGTGTGGCTACACTCTGCTTTTGTTTCCTTTGAAATCGAGAATTCTAGAAGGACATGGTCACTCTCACCTAGAGTTCCCCTTACTGCCACTTCCCCCACCAAGTCATCTCTGTTGGTCAGAATCAAGTCAAGGATAGCAAATCCTCTAGTTTCTTTCTCCACTTTTTGTAGGAGAAAATTATTAGCCACATATGCCAGAAATTTCTTGGAAGGGTAATACTTGGCAGAATTTGCCTGCCAACAAATATCTGGATAATTGAAATCTCCCACCACTACTACGTCGTGTCTCTTTGAAAACCCTGCAATTTACTAGATTGATCTAGATGCTCTCGATGGGACAGTCACTCTCCTCCTCCTGTATTTCTGTGCAGGAATGTGTATTTTTGACATATACTGCAACTCCACCTCCCTTTTTATTCTCTCTGTTCTTTTTGATCAGTTTATATCCCTCAATTGTTGTATTCCAGTCATGGGAGTCATCCCACCAAGTTTCAGTTATTCCTATCAAGTCATACTTCCCTTCCTGAATTAAAATTTCCAGTTCTTCTTGTTTGTTTCCCATACTCCTGACATTCGTATACAGGCACCGGAGGGTGTGTGATTTGTGGCCTGTTTGTCTTTGTACATTTTTATGAATATTATGATTACGATTATTATGTTTATTATTGTGATTATTATTGTTAATGTTATTATTGATGCCCTTTTGATCAGTTTGGTCCATTCCTCTTATTGTGTCTAAGGCTTTGTCTACCCTTAACTCTGTGCTTGCGTCTCCCTCCCCCTTCCAATTCAGTTTAAAGCCCTCCTGATGAAGTTCTGTGGGCAAACACATTCTTCCCAGTCCTTGTTAGATGCAAGCCATCTCTTGCTAGCAGTCTTTCTCCCAGGAAGCTTAGCCCATGGTCCCAAAGTCATGCAGCTCAATGTGCAACAGAGAAGGTTTATGGAGATTTCTTATCTCAAAATAATTCACCTCTAAAACTCACACTATTTGCATAACTGCACAGTACAATTTCCATTATTACATAATTTCATATGCACAAAACTACTTGGACAAATAGTCACATACATTTCTGATAATGTCGAATTTGAAAATCTAAAAGCTACTAGAACAGATGAAAGAGAACAAAACAAAAAGACAAAGCAATCATAACTAGCTGAGTGTAGTTTTGGGGTACAAGGTATTAGGATGCATGTGCCTACTAGAGCTGAAGACTTTTGTTTTGACTGTCGTAAAAAATGGATTCAAATAAATACAACTCAATACAACATTTTTACCTTTCTTTGATTTTGCACCAATCTTCAGCTTAGATGGCCAAGCAATCTGGGTGTTAGTTTCTTCCATAATCTGTTAAAAGGAAAAAAAAAGTGCTGTTTAAACCTATTATCCTCTGTTGTTCAATGCCGGCAGATGCAAGGCTCGTATCTGGCAGTTCAGAACTACCAGCTGCCAAGAAATGCTAAAACCATCAGGTATCTGAAGACTGGTACCATGCAGCTCCCATAGCAGTTACTACAAAGAGAAGCCAACTCCCAATTTCACACTTTATTTAAAAGGTTTTTAAATCTTAAATATGGAATGTACATAAATTCAAGGAGAAGCTACAGTAACCAATCTGTTCTTCCATATTAAACTGCCTCATTCTATTTTACCCAGTATTTGCAAATGCCTTCTCCTCCTCTCAAATATTTGTAAGAATTAATATATTAATACACATATTCAAATTCCATTTCAATCGTATGTATTACATTTATATTGTGATCTTCCTCCAAGGAACTCAGAGCATTTTAAATGTAGTCCCCACAGTGTTTTCCATACAGGACCTGATTTGATTCGTTTGCACATCAGAAATGCATTGTGTGCCTTCAAATAATTATCACATTACGGGTGACACCATGAAAACAGTTTCATACTGTAATGAAGGCTTTCCCATATCTTATCTTAAAGCAACTTTATTTTTTTTTAAATTCCTTGTTATCACAGTACAAAATGTTGAGAAAGGAGCATGTGAAGCAACAGGCAAAGTAACCATTCACACTTGATGACCATATGATTTCTAGGTGCAAGTTATACTTGCAGCTCTCACACTTATAACTTGCAAAATAAATTTATGTTGGGGTGCCAATTTAGGGTTTACTTCTGTCAACATTTATGACATTAATATTTTAATTTTATGTAGGCCCTCATAAACCATCAGATACTGCTAGTCAGAGAAGTAAACACATCGATGATCCCTTTAAGCCAAATTGGGGTAAGGAGATTATGTGAACTTTAAGCCACAGCCTTGAATGGACTGAGGACCAGAAGCAGAATTCACCAGTGAGCTAGGGTGTATTGTTCAGACACCATAGGGATTTCAGACTCAGTGCATAATCAGTCACTCATTTCATAGTAACAACCCAACAGAGAAATTCAACATTCTCTCTATAAAAGCCAATCACATATATTAAAAGCCATATTCTACATAACTTCCCCTTCTAAGTTTAGGATCCAGATGTTTAGACCAAGATAGATATGTATTGCATATACTGTATATCTCACTCTTACCATCAAATAGGCTTCATATGAAAATGCATACGATTAATTAATGAACAACATAGAATAGGTATGTGTAAGACCAGGAGTGAGTGAGAGACCCCTCTCACTGGAGTGCCGTCCCTCCTGCCAACCGCTGAGAAAGAAAGTCAGACCCTGCCAGTCCCCCCACGTAGGAAGACAAGACTACCTGGACCTGATCTGGGGAGCATAGAGAAAGATTTAAAGGAACTAACGGTCACAGAAACCGGGACTATCTTGGTGGGCGCGGGAGAAAAAGGGCGAGAAGTGGTGGAGGCGGGGTTAGGGGATATAAAAAGGGGGGAAGGAGAGTTACCAGTAGGCGGGGAATGGATATGGGTAGAAGACCCCTGGACAGGGAAGGTGGAGAAACTGAGAGTCCCGAAGGAAGAAGCAGATGCCAGGAGAAGGAGAGAACTCAACCCTAAACCTTCATATTGGGGTGAGAAAGAAACCAAGGAGTGGAGGAAGAAGTTAAGAGAGGAGAGGGAAGGGGTGGAAAGAGAACACCGAGAAAGATTAGAATGGAGGATGTGGGAGATGCAACGGAGGGGCTTCCTGGAACCCCATGGCATGCGGGGGAGCCCTCCCGGGAGTGTGACTGGGTGGACTTTCAAGAGGAGGACACCATCCCCTTATTGGAAGGAGAGAAGGGACTACTATTGAACCCTGATACCCCTCCCGAGTGGCCGGGTCCCTGGAACGCGCAGAGCGGAAACCCTTTCAAGTTAGAAGAATGGGAACCCCCAACAGACCTGTTGTCTAATGGGGAGAAAGCTTGGAATATGTTTGTTGACGCCGGACTCTTGTTGAACAACCCAATAAATGTTACCCCTATTTCTAAACCGAAAAGATCTGGTGATTTATTTGGGACAAAGATAGAGTCGACCATCGAACCCTCACAGTATGTATTCATTCTGGAACGAATATGTATAGAGCTACAAACAGAACTCCTGTTCCTATATAAAAAGGGTTATTTGAGAGCACTAGTCTCTGCTTGGGAGCTGCAGCAATTACAACCTCTCCTCCTTTACTGGTATAAGGTATGTTGTTTCTCCACACAATGCCCAACAAAACCACACCATTCAGGACAGTTCTGCTGAACATGGTGGCCATGAGGACTAACACCCCAAAACAGCTCACTTGCTATCACTAGCACAGGCTAATCAAAGTTTAAGGCGAAGCATAGAAAACCCAACAAATCAATTAAATTAATACCATTTGAATTAATGGATTGCAAAGCCAATGTAATTTTGGTCAGAAACCTATTGCTTTATGTATGCTAGCAGAAGTGCAAGACAACATGAATTGCTATAGTTAACTAGCAGGTGCTTTGTATTCCTCACTGAGCACTAGTTATGTGACTTGGCATGCAGAAGAAAAGTGGAGGCTCTTTAAACAGTGACTGTTTACTGCTGTAATGCATACTACTGCACTTAACAGTATTCTGGCGTACATAAATGATAGGATTCTGGCCATTAAATGAAGGAATTGCAAAACAAATTATTCTAAAATGAAAGCAAATGGATTTTTTATAACCCTAAAAATTCTTACACATTGCTCTATTTGAATAGAGTCTAGAACTGGTAAGTTTTCTATAACATCGATATGAAACCAGCAGGGAAGCCTTAAATAAACGACTACTGTATAAACTAATGATAGGCAGAATAGAATTTAGCTTTCTAAAAATTAGAAGGAACTGCCATAGATATGAAACACATAGGTCAGCTAAGGTGAAAGCTTCCTTAGTAGTGTAGTTTTTAGTGTTATTTTGTAGGCATGTGCTTTGGGTTTGTTTGTTTTAAGGTTGTTGTTTTTTGGGGGGGAATCCAACTCCCAGAATTCTCCAAGAATATCCTAAGCAGGATTCTGCGAGTTCCAGCATATGGACGCCTATATTTTGCACATGTAGAGAAAGGTCTAGCTTTGAGGTTGCACAGCTTAGCTTCCTGTTGGTAATGTATTAAAAAAGGAATCAATCTGATGTTAAAAATAATTGATTTTTATACACCCTGAGGCTCTATAAAGGGTGTCTCCTAAAGAACTATAGAAGCATTGCAGCAGCTTTATTTTTATACATTACTAACAGGAAGCAAAGCTGGAGTTAGGCCATGCCACCTCAGAACTAGACTCTTCTCCAGGTGAGCAAAATCGTATCTGTAGGTGTGAGTCTCTGGGCCGAAACTCCCAGAATTCTGTCTGGAGAATTCTTGGGGAAATCCAGGAGTTGGAGTCCCAAAAAAACCAAATGGCACATCCCCATTATTAGGTCAGAGATAAGTAATGTTCAATGCACTATATATCCCCTGGATTTTGATGGCTGCAAACTCCTTCTGGTTCCAAAAACACAAAAAAGATGCATCACCTCGGGGGGGGGGGGGGGAGCAATTTACATCAAGACGATTTTAACTCTCTAGGGCTGCCCACCTCCACAGCCTGCAACCCACCAACACAAGGAGTTGGTGGGTTGCAGGCTGTGGAGGTGGGCAGGCACACTACAGTTTGCATGCGACCCATGTGCCATGTTGTATGCATCTCTGATTTACAGAAATGTTTTCTGTGGCCATAAGTCAATGGAAATGTTTTCCTCCATTCCATTTAAATATATATCTTACAATCTTTATAATTTAATACATCCAGTTTGAACATAACAGCTGGAATCCTGTTCATGCAGATACACCATGTAAGACTGATGACATCATCAGCTGCGGTGATTTTTCAGGCATAACACATTTCAGATTCTCTCTTGAGGGTCTAATGGTTCCCATTTGAGCCCTTTTGTTCTGGGCTACCACTGAGGCTGCAATCAAGTACAGAAGTGTTTAATTTCCAAAAACTGCCCCCATTTGGATGATTCTACCAGCAGGGACAATTTTCAGAAATTAAAGGTTCCCCTTCCATTCTGGAGCTATCAACGGCTTCTCTATGATGAAAATGATACCATGTGAACCTCAGAACCTAGGGAGATGGAATTAGAAAAATTTTATTTCCTGAAAAAAATCACCAGAGTTGATGATTCCATCAGCCTTATGCTGCACAGCTGCATAAACAGGATTTCAGGCAATGAATTGTTATTTACTAAGCACCTGAAGCAAGTTTGTTTACCAGAAGTGAACTGCAGAAGTATTGAAGAAGATAGACCTAATCTACATTTACAATTGCCTCACAATAAGCTCTGTTCCAAATGGAATCAATTTAAAAATCACATGGTATTTGTGTTGGGGTGTGCCTCCTCTTGGGAAATAATTTAATATGTTATAAAGCTGTGCTGTATCTTGGTTGAGGGGGTTATATTGGCTTTCAAAATCATTTCATTTGAGGCTTACCTGCCCTGCCGCTGGCCACTCACCCCTGATTTAGTCTGGAGATGAGGGAGGGAGAGAGGGGCAAAGCTGCTTGTCCCTTTAGAAAGCTTGACTGCTTCAGTCCTTTTAAGAATGTTCCAGCTGTTCCCATTTGTACCCACAGAATACAGCACAGGAATGAGGGATATCTGGCTTACAGGGGTGCAAAAACACTGACACCAGCATGGATCATCCCAAATCCACATGATAATCCCTGAACCACTGTTCAATCTGTTGGCAGAAAAAGTGCCTATGGTTGAGACTGTGTTGGGAATCATCCTACATACAAATCATATGGATCCATGAAGATCTGTGCCTCTGTTCCATTCCCCATCCACCCACCCAAAGACAACTCTTCGCTCTTCCAACCCTGCCCTGGACTAGCTGCGTTCTCCCCTTCCTCTCAGGCTCCCTGTGTCTATCCATCCCTCCTTCCTTCGACCCTTCCCCCAACTCTTGTTGCTGCCACTGCTGCTGACTCCCCCCACTGCTTCAGCTGGTTACCCAAAGATACAGTCTGCAGCGACAGAGGTGTTTAGATATGCAGAATTGATTGAGCACCATATGCATGCTAAAATAAATGACCCTCTGGTGGTACACTATTTTATGTTGCTTTCCAACCACCCTGCATCATTCACTGCTCTCTTCCATGCTCTCTTCTATGCTGAAGGTGGCAACTTCACTCATCTCTGCATCCACTTGACTGATTCAAAGACTTCCAGTCATAATAAATGCACAGATACTCTCTGTCAGAGATAGCTGCCTAAAGAACATCTCTGTGTTGAGTCCCTAACTCTATTCAGTCAAGAGACAACCTAACATCTCCAATTGAGTTGGTTACCTCACACTCAGAGGAAGCTTCTCCTTGACATGGGGGGGGGGGGGGGGGAGGAATTGGTTTGTACATCTCCAGTTCTGAGTAAGAACAAAGTGTGCCTTAGTTACATGAAACCAGGAAAACGGTGCCCTAAATAATGTAGTTTCACGTAATGCATATCTAAGAACAGAAGGCTGTAATTATGGCTAGAGAATTTTCAGGTGCATCCTCTGTAGTCCCTTACAACATAAATTTTGCAAAATAAATACTCACACCTAAAAAAAAAGATCTCTAAGTGGATGACAAATTCTATTGGTTGTATGAATAGAACTGCTTTAAGCCACTATTTCCAGAGTAGGATGCCATGTGGAAAAAGTGAGAAATGTCAGCCAGGGCTTAGTTCACTTAGGTTTGTATAATAAATTGCAGCTGGAAGACTAATTCCAACTGAGTGAAATTCTACCACGACATACCTCTATTCCTGAGAATTCCCAAACCCAGATGTGAAATAAGAAATCCAGTGGTATTTAGTCAGAATGCTAAATCTATCAAGTCCACAGACTAGAAACGGAAGTACACATAAAATTGAGGAGTTGGAAGGGGCCTATAAGTGTGTGTGCGTGCGTGCGTGCCCGCACACACACACATTGTTATATATTTATCAATATATATTGATTTTCAACATGTTCAATGATATGGAATAAAAGTTAATCATCATTCAGTTTAGTAGACTAATAATCACTTTATACGTTTCTTTCATATTGGTGGACATACAGTACATGTATGAACTCATTCTTAAGACAAGCATACCCTCTCCACATACCTGAGCTGCACTGTTGTCACAATGTTTAATCTGCTTCCACATTAGTTGGTGCGTTTGTAGAAACATTTTCTCACAGCTGTGTAAATGCCACCACCCAACAGAGCTTTCATGTTGCCTCACATACAATAGATGTAGTGCATATTTTCAAGTGCAAATCAGAGTTATGTGAATATATGCATGAAAGCAGACACAAGAGAATTCTGTTTATTGCACACTTCATTTGACTACATACACAGGAGTGGATCAAGGTTTACTGATTACTGAACAATTGATGAAGCGCAACACTATGGAATAGGATCAGAGCTTATAACAATGTTGCTCACAAAAGTTCACTTTCAGAGGGGCACAAACAGCAGCACATGTTTGCAGAGTAAGACAATGAAATTTAACATTTTTAGTTTTTTAGTGTATTGAGTATGGCCTACTTATTTTTAAACTTGGGGAGTCATTTATAGAACTTTTGAGGTATTATTTTTAACCTCTGTTTTTGTGTGAAACTAATTTAAAATAAATAAGAAGTAATGTCCAGAATCCTGTGACTTATGAGCACCAGCATTAATCATATGGTTGAAAATGTAGTGGTGCGTTAGGAAATCAACACTCCCATATTTATCTTCTCTAATAAATTAAATAAATGCCGCCGTTCAATATGATGAAAGCCTTTAAGAGCATCTAATGAAACTATTGTCACTTTCCTTCCCCCCCCCCCCCTCGCTATATTTATGATGTTTAAAACCCAACGAATTGCATTTGACATTTGCCTCCCTGGCATGAAACCATATTGATCGGTGTGGATATAATTTGTGATAAAACTATTCAGTCTTTGTGCTAAAATAGAGGAAAAGAATTTTGACCTTAGTTTTGTAATGTTATTGGTCTATAATCAGAGGTGACTGGGGTATCTTTTTCTGGTTTTGGAATAGTTATTATTCTTGCTGCTTTCCAGGATTCTGGTATTTTTCACCAATTCAATATTGAATTATATAATTTCAAAATATGTACAGACACATCTTCAGCCCATGTTTTATAAAAATCTGCTGGGAAACTATTACATCCTGGTGCTTTCACTTTTTTAAGTCTTTTAATAGCTGATTTTATTTCTTCAAGTGTTATTGGTGAAATAAGTTGATTTTTATGCTCCTCAGAAATTGGGTTAATTGACAACGAATTTACAAATGTTTTAACATCTGTCTCTGGTGCTACTTCTGTTTCGTACAATTCCTTATAATATTCCTTAACTGTTATTGATATTCGCTGCTGTGCAGTTATAAATCTTCCTTCTTTAGTTTTAATTTTAACAATTGCCTTTACTTTTTATAGCTCTGGATAACAATCTGGAGTTTTTATCTCCATATTCATAATAATGGGAGGAAAATTTATCAAGGTGGTAAGAAATCTATATGAAGGGGAGAAGGCCACAGTGATGATAAACAAAGTAGAATCAGATATATTTGAATTACATAAAGACAAGAGACCCTTTGTGTCCATTAGTATTTGCTCTGGCTATTGAAACACTGACTGTAAAGATTAGAGAAAATGATAACATTACTGGCATGGCAACCAGCAACAGGCAGCATAACATTAATTTATATGCTGATGACATGCTTCTATTTTTGGAAAATCCACAGAAAAGCATAGAGGAGCTGAGACAAGTACTGGAAAGATTTAATCAGTACACCGGATTAAAAATCAATTATCAAAATTTTAAATTGGTATGTATACAAATTCCTATAGCAGAAAAAAAGAAAATTAAGGTAATGTCAAATTTAGATCTGTGTTATTTTAGCTTTAGATATTTAGGAATCTGGTTAACAAAAAGATACATCAACTAGTGTATAGGAATTACAAGGCTATATGGGCAACTATAAAGGAAAAAAATGGGAAAAACTAAATTCATCATTATTAAGGAGAATAGTGACAGTAAAAGCTTATATTTTATCAAAATTTTTATTTTTGTTTCAAAATATACCCATACAACTAGAAATAAAAAGATAGAACTATAGCCAAAAAAAAAAAAAAATCCTTGGAAAAATTCATTGCAGGAAAAGGAAGAACAATAAGATTCATAAATTCTGTAAAATATTGACCAAGTATAAAAGGAGGATTAGCAATACCTCATTTAATAAAATATTATGGAGCTTTTCAAATAGCTCAAGCAATTAACTTTATAAAGGAAACATAGACTGCTGAATGGGTTCATATGGAAGTGGAAGGGAAAGAAAACCTAATTAAGCTACATTTATATACACATAGGTTACCAAAAACAGGGACTCAATTACAAAACCCTTTTACTACAGAAACAACGAGAATATGGAGAAGAAATACAAAAAGTTTTGCTCCTCCAAAATTCCCCTTATGTCCTTGTTTAGAACACTCACATTTTAAATTTAGGATAAAAATCTTCCGTTTAAACTTTGGGAGAAAATAGGAATTTATAGAATAAAAGGTCTATTTGTACAAGGAAAACCAATTACAATCAGGCAGTTACAAGAAAAAGCTACAGAAATAGCAACTAACTGGTTTCAATTACTTCAGATAAGAAATGTTGCAACTCAACTCTATAAGAAGTCAGGACCTAATAGACTATTAACAGAGCTAGAAAATTACTGTATAGATAGGAATAATAAAAGGAAAAAAAGACTAATTTCATTAATTTATAAAAGCATTCTGGACAAAGAATATGATAGCAGCACAGGACCAAGGTTAGATTGGGAAACAAATGTAAACATCCACATACCAGAAAATATTTGGAAAAAATACGGAATACTCAACTATAGAAATCGGCATCAGCAAAATCTAAATAAATGATGTCAGAAGTAGTTCATAGGTAGCACTGATGTCATACCAAACTACATAAAATGAATAGAGAGATACCAGAATTGTGTTGGAGAAAGTGTGGCCATAAAGGAACATTAGAACACATGTGGTTAGATTGCCGAAAAGCAGAACTATTCTGTTATGAGGTAATTAATTGCCTAGAAAAAATAACAAATCAAAAAATAGCTCCAAATGAAACCTTATTATTATTCTCTCTGTTTACTAGAGGAAATGAAAATGTATCAAATAAATAACTGGTGGCAACTCTTATAGGGGCAGCATGGAACAAAATTGCCCAATGATGGAAAGATGCTCAGGACCTCACTTTGCAAAGATATATGAATAAAATACAGGCAATGGCGCTGATGGAGAAACTGACTAATCAAATCAGATTATACAGAGGGGAGATTTAAAAAGATAACTTTATGGAGATATGGCACCCCCTGTTGAAATCTGATAAGGAGTCAAGTGGATAAGGGGTTGGACTGCTGGTTATTCTAAGCGGCATTAGCTAGACATAAAAATCCAATAATAAGCCAAGGAAGAGATTATGTGAAAAGATAAAGAGATAATGTAAACAGTATATATATATGAAAACATAACCATTTATGCACAATAAAGTTATTATTATTGTAACACAATGGGTATTGTTTTAAAATTTTAAAAATTATAAGAAAATAAGTTAGGAAGTCAACTCTTAAATTCTTCACCACACATCAGCTGTACGGAATATAAGTTTTGACTTTTTAACTAGAGGCAGTTCAAAGCTCTAATTTGTGCCATTTGGCTTAAATCAGTTTACATAACGAATAAGATTCCAACCAATGTATTAGTAATATATTACTAAAATGTAACTTTCATAGCAATGTGAAGAAAAAAATTTTTTGATGCTTTAAATGGGACAAGCTAAATGACTTAATCTTTTGACTTTGCTGGAAGGAAGGCGGAGTATCACAGGACATGAAGGATGCAAACATCGTCACATTGTATAAGAACAAAGGAGACAGGGGCGACTGCAATAATTATCGTGGCATCTCTCTTCTCAGTGTTGTAGGGAAGCTGCTTGCCTGTGTTGTGCTGAAGAGAGTCCAGGTGCTTGCAGACAGAGTCTATCCAGAATCACAGCGTGGATTTCAAGCTAATAGATCCACCACTGACATGGTATTTTCCCTCAGACAGTTGCAGGAGAAATGTAGGGAACAACGACAGCCACTCTTTGTGGCCTTCATAGATCTTACAAAGGCCTTTGACTTGGTTAGCAGGGATGGCTTTTTAAAATCCTTCCCAAGATTGGATGTCCACCTCGACTCCTTAACATCATCAGGTCCTTTCATGAGGAAATGAAGGGCACTGTAGTTTTTGATGGCTCGACATCAGATCCCTTTGACATCTGAAGAGGAGTGAAACAGGGCTGTGTCCTCGGGCCGACCCTGTTTGGGATCTTTTTTGCTGTCATGCTGAAGCACGCCTTTGCAACTGCAACAGAAGGTGTCTATCTCCGGACTAGATCAGATGGAAAGCTCTTTAATCTCTCTGAGAGCAAAGACCAAAGTCCAGCTGAAATGCATGCGGGACTTCCTCTTCACCGATGATGCAGCTGTTGTTGCCCATTCTGCTGAAGAGCTCCAACAACTTATGAATCGTTTTAGTAAGGCCTGCCAAGACTTTGGACTAACAATCAGCCTGAAGAAAACACAAGTCATGGGCCAGGGTGTGGACTCACCTCCCTCTATTACTATCTCTACACAAGAATTGGAGGTTGTTCATGACTTTCTGTACTTTGGCTCAACGATCTCTGACACCCTCTCCCTAGATGTCAAGCTGGATAAACGCATTGGCAAAGCAGCTACCATGTTCTCTAGACTCACAAAGAGAGTATGGCTTAATAAGAAGCTGATGGCATATACCAAGATTCAGGTCTATAGAGCCTGTGTCCTGAGTACACTCCTATACTACAGCAAGTCCTGGACCCTTTGTGCAAGGCAGGAGAGGAAGCTGAACACGTTCCATATGCATTGTCTCCGACGCATTTTTGGTATCACCTGGCAGGACAAAGTTCCAAACAGAGTAGTCCTAGAACGAGCTGGAATTTTTAGCATGTATACATTACTGAAACAGCGACGTCTACGTTGGCTTGGGCATGTCATGAGAATGGCTGACGGTCGGATTCCAAAAGATCTCCTGTATGGAGAATTAGTGCAGGGAAATCGCCCCAGAGGGAGACCACAGCTGCGATACAAGGATATCTGCAAGTGGGATCTGAAGGCCTTAGGAATGGACCTCAACAGATGGGAAACCCTGACATCTGAGCGTTCAGCCTGGAGGCAGGTGGTGCATCATGGCCTCTCCCATTTTGAAGAGACACTTGTCCAGCAGGCCGAGGCAAAGAGGCAGTCCTGAAACCAGCAAAATCAGGGAGCTGGACAGGGGACAGATTGTATTTGTCTTCAGTGTGGAAGGGATTGTCACTCTCGAATTGCCTTCTCAGCCACACTAGACGCTGTTCCAAGTCCTCTACTCAGAGCATGTTACCATAGTCTCTCAAGACTAAAGGATGCCTACAAATGACTTAAGTCTTAAGCATCCCTAGCTTTTGTGGGATTCTGTTAACCAAGATTGTTTGTGCTTTGGGACTAAGTGCCTATGGACTTTTCATGACCGAGAAATGGGAAGCTGTAAAACTAAGGGTTTTACCTGCAATATGCTATGCTTGCTGATAATTTGAAAAGCTGACTATGTTTAGCAGACCTGTCACTAATACCTGGCATGCTCAGAAGCTCACAGGATCCACACACCTCAGCAGAGCTGTTGGGGATCCATACAACCTTGCCGAAGTTCCTAGTGTTGCACTCTATGCTGGAACTGGCCAAAGAACTCTTCCAGTTGCCAACCAATCCAACTAGATAACTAGGGTCCAGCCCCCTGGGGCCAGACCGACCACTCATGATTTCACCACTGCCACGAGCTCCATGGAGCCTTCCTATCACTCCGTTGCTCACAATGGATTAGCCAGTCCTGGCAGAAGGCAGGATGATGAGCCTCTCTGCCAGGTCGCAGAGTGGCTAATCCATCATGAGCAAGGGAGAGATAAGAAGGCTCCGTGGAGCTCGCAGCAGCGGCAAAATCATGAGTGGTTGGTCTGGCCCCAGGGGGCCGGAGCCTTGTTATCTGCACCTGTGGGGGGATATTCATATTCGTATATGAATACGAATATCCCCATCTCTAATAAGAACCCATTCTCTGGATAAAGGGCTCACAACTTGTAGTCCAAAGAATATATGCAGTCCCCACCAGGATCTTCTTCCACCTGTCCTGACTCCATCACAAAACTCCACCTGTGCCAACATCCTGTCCATAAGACTGGCTTTCCCTACACTGCCAGCAATGATGAAGAAATATATACCTATCAGAATTGCTAGGGTGGTGAGAATCTGATTTAGTGAATTTGTTTCTCCATTCCTTCTCTCAGAGATCCTCACAAATATCACTTTTCCATTGTTGGGGAAAGGGGTGTCCATGTCCTCCCAGCAAAGAAAGACGTCTCATGTGCATGAATAAGCATACTTGTGTATATATATGTGTCAGGATGCAACCCTTGATTCAGCATCATGTGTGGCACCCAGGGCTGAAAACATCAGAGCCCTCCTGTATATCTGCTTCCAATTGTTATCCTGGATGAAAGCACACTTCCACAGCTATAGAAAGTAGAGAGAAACTACAGTTTGGATAACCTCATAAACAAGGTTTAGCTATTCAGGCTGCACTGAAATTCTTCTAGCCAGGAAAGCACCTAATACATAGTTTTAGCAGAAAGGCCTTGGCATAGTACATTATGTGAACAAAATTAGCATTTAGCTTAACTCTGAAAGGGATCATTAGTGGCTCTCAGGAAACAGTATGTCTGCTCTGCATTCACCCAATCAGATTTTCACCCACTAAAGTCACATTATCTTAAGCAGTTTAAATTTTATAAACTCAAGCAAAACCAAAAGGATTGTCGCTAAATTAAGTGTTTTTTAAGATAACTGATTTAATCTACATTCTGACATATAAAGGCAGTTAGGAAACTTATACAAATCATTGCAAATAAACTTTGCAGGCTGAAGCTACTAAAAACAAACAAACAAACAACCTCCCAAAATAGCTTTTGCTGCATCACACAGGCCTCAGAGATAGGAATGTTGCATGTAATGGACTGATGTGCCTTCCCTAATCTGGTGCCTTCCAGATGTTATGCACTACAGTTCCCATAATCCTGCAACTATCAGTCATGGCTGTTAATTACCTACAGTATTTGGAGGGTGCCAGTTTGGCAAAGGCTGCTCTGTGTGATACAATTAGTCTATCTCAATTTCTACCCTAACTGATTTTCAAATAAGAAAAGCCAACAACCAACCCACAATGTCTAGGTTAATCTGCAAGTGGCCCTGAGGTGAGGCAAAAGGGCTGAAAGGAAGCCACATTTTATTATAGTTTACATTCAGAAAGTACTGGTGTGTGCCCCATTGGGGTCACTAGCCCAGAAACAACATGTGAGCGGTGGAACGGACCACCATCGCCTCATTAAACCAAGAGAAAGGATGCAAAGGAGGTGACAAATCAGTCAGGTTCTTGACCAGCAAATGTCGATTGCCTATGTGTTATTCTTACTAAAGACACTATTAAGCAGGAATGAAAACTGCGGGGAGTGAAAGACTGGTGGGTACTGTGAGGAAATCTAATGGGGTGCCTTTTGGATGTCTGAATCTTACTGCTGTGCCTAAACCTCCCAAGTGTCCCGCTGAGGCTCACAACAAATGCAGACAGAACTGAATGAGAAGAACCTATTAAATTCTTCATTACAAAATAACCAAATTCCCTTCCCCATTCCTTTACAAGTCCTCTTGACAACAGGCATGTCCCCTGTGAAAAAGTTTCCAGTCTGGAAAAACTCTTGAGTTAAACTATCAACATTGTTGTCTGAAGCTACAGTATCATTTTTTTCCTACTACTTATTTCCAGTTCAGTATAGTTTTCTCTCTCCACAAAATTAGCTAGCTTTACTTCACATGAGAAAAAAAGTTTAAAACAAATTGAAAAAACAGGACAAACAAGACAATGAGTAAGTTATGAACAACCACACAAAGAACTAAAAGGCTGAAAGGACATTCCCATGTGGTCTTGTCAGAAACACTTTGAAGTGCCATCAAAATGCAAGCATCGGCAAGTTTGCATCTTCCTGAAACTTAAACAAGGATATTTAAATCTGCTTGTGTCACCAAACCATAAGCAATGCATCTTTTAAAGTTACCCTTTTCGTCTTAAAACACATACTCGGGTAAATTAGGAAATTAACATCCATCAAAAGCAATTACACTAAATAGTAACTGGGAAAACTGTGTCTCTCTAGCACTCTGCACCAGCCTTCCCTGTGCTGTTCGGAGATGATAGCAGTTGCAGCTCAACACATCTTATAGGACACCAGGTTGGGGAAGACTGCTATATATTCAGTGCACTTCACTGTCTGTCATGGATGTTAGATATAAAGTGTTCAATCCAATGTAAATCCCAGGGAAAATTCTGGAACAGATTGTAAAGTGGTCACCATGCAAGCACGTTAAAAACAATGCAATAATGACCAGAAGATAACATGGATTTGTCAAGAACAAATCCAGCCAGAAAAATCTTATCTAATTTTTAGATCAGGGAACCTCCACGGCAGATGATGAGAATGCTGCAAACATACTATATCTTGACTTCAGCAAAGCTTTTAACAAAGTGCCTCATAATATTCTGATTAGCAAACTAACTAGGTATGGGTTGGATAGAAGAATTGTCAGGTGGATACACAGTTAATTACAAAATCATACTCAGAGAGTGCTTATCTATGGCTCCTTCTCAAACTGAGAGGAGGTAACAAGTGGGGTGCCACAAGGCTCAGTCCTGGGCCCTGTTCTCGTCAATATTTTTATTAATGATGTGGATGAAAAGGTGTAGGGAATAATTATCAAATCTGCAGATGACACAAAATTGGATGGAATAGCTAATACCTTGGAAGATAGAAACAGAATTCAGAAAGATATAGGCCCCTTCTACACCATTATTCTATGATTCTAAATTATTTGGCTTTAAGTTTAATTTATTTTAGTGCAAATGAAATTATGACTAACTTCAGACTGGCGGTTTTAGACCCAACCTAATATCGAGCAGTGGAGTCCAAATAATACCCCAGGTAATTTCACAAAGATTTTAAAGCACCTTTGGTTCATTGTGCTTCCAAAATAGTTATCTATCTATCTATCTATCTATCTATCTATCTATCTATCTATCTATCTATCTATCTATCTATCTATCTATCTATCTATCTATCTATCTATCTATCTACTTACTTACTTACTTACTTAACTTATATGCCTATGCCGCCCACACTACCCAAAGGTCTCTGGGCGGCTTACAGAAATTTTAAATCAATAAAAAGATAAAAAGATAAAAACAATTAAAATACAATTAAAATACAATGCTCTAAAAATTGCCATCAGGACCCACAGTTGATATTATTTCAATTAAAAACCTTCTGGAACAGGAAGGTTTTGACCTGGCGCCAAAACGTCATCAACGTTGGCGCCAGACGAATCTCAATTGGGATGGCATTCCATAGTCTGGGGGCAGCTGCCGAAAAGGCCCTTTGTCTACAAGCCATCCCTCTTACATCCTTGAGGGATGGCTCTTTCAAAAGGGCCCCCTGGCTAGATCTTAATTGCCGGGAAGGTTCATATGGAAGGAGGAGGTATTTCAGGTATAAAATGTTTATTGATCCATGAAAAACTAGTGTGTATCTTTTAAAAGAGTAATGTTGTGAAGGAATAATGTTATAAAAAAAGAAAAGAAAAAGAAAAGGTGGGGTAGAGCACTAAACTCAATTAAGTATTTTGGCTTAAGTATGTGCTGAGTAACTGCCCAGTATATTCAGGAGGGTGATGGGAACGGACTAATAATTTTAAAAGAGAATTTAATATGGATGGCGGCCAGAGTTTTAAAAAGTCAACAACTTTAAAAATGGTTAAAAATGAAAACAGAATGAAAATATATGAGAATACCCACATAAATACTATAATTATTACAGTGATAAGCTCCTCCACTTTCTTTTCAAACTAGAGTTATAGAGATGTTCTTATCACATTTCTCCAAATTGAGAGGGTTCTCTAAAAGAAAACAAGGCCCTCCAACACACAAGGCACACCATTCCCATAGATTGTGGCTAATTATAACAAATATTCAAAAATTCACTTCCAATAGCCAGGACAGAGGCATTAAATAACATAGTGAGGAAGCAGACTATTCTAAACCCATTAACAATTATCAGGGAACAAGCTGGTACCATAACCCATCCTGTTCCATAACATTATGATCTCCAACCTGGGAGATCATAATGAACCTGGAGCTGGGGTAAAAAAAAGAGTGAAGGCTTAAAGCAGATTTGACTGCTCTATATTCTCTAAATCTAAGGGCAGAAAACCAGTCATGTCATTTGTAGTACAGCAGCCCAACCTAGTAACTTTGTACTAGGCATTTTCCTTCCTGATCCTGGGATGCCAGGGCACACAGATTATGGCTAATATAAACAGATCATAGTATTAAAAAATTCTGGAAAAGACAATAATGCTGGGCAAGGTGGAGGGCAGCAGGAAAAGAGGGAGACCAAATACAAAATGGACTGACTCCCTAAGGCAGAGCTGTCAATCTCAATTTCATCTTGGGCCACATCGGCATTATGGTTGCCCTCAAAGGGCTGGTTGCATCTGTAAGACTATATAAATGTAACTACACTTTATATCTATACTACGAAGAGTGTGAGCTCAGTGGTACATTCTTATGTTACACTTGCTTTTAAAATGGCATGGGCAACCCTTTCAAGAATCAGTCCTCACAGAAATAAAGCAGCAAATGCATTGGTTTTCTTATTGCCCAAATGGTTACATAACTGTTCTCAAAACAGAGCAGCAGAAATAGACAGATCTTGAAAAACCAGAATTTTTTAAAAAAAGTTTCTACCTGGAGGATTCTGACGTTGCCTGGGCCTCAGGATCACGGCCCGTGGAGGGCGCAGGGAGGTGAGCTATGCCTGCACCAGGGTGCACAGCGGCGGTGTTTCCTCCTCCTCTGTCCTTAGAGGGTGGGTGGATCAGAGCCCTGGCAGCGATGAACACGAGGCACTCAGCGGCCAGGTAGTCCAGGCTGGACATGCCACCTGCGGGGCATGGCCATGGCTGTGATCCGTGCCTCTCCACGCAGCTGTGCACCCCCGAGGGCATGCCTGTCCTCGATGGGTGGATGGAGAGGCCACAGGGACACACGTGGATCTCCTGGCGGGGCTTGGGATCGGGTTTATTAGCCTGCCTCCTGGCTCACCACCCTGCCTGGCCAGCCCTGGCGCAACATGGAGGAGGGAGAGGAAGGTGAGGCAACACTGCCGCCGCCGCCGCCCTCCATCTCTGCCCAGCCTGGGCACGCCTCTCACCCTCCCAGTCAGTCAGGCCCCACCTCCCCAGGGCACATTGGGATGGCAGGGAAAGGGAGGAGAGCCTGGAGCGCACTGACAGGAGGCGGAGCTTCACTCCCCGCTCACCTCCTGCTCGCCGCTCATCTGTCCCGGCGGCCCGGTCCTTCCAAGGCCACAGACCGGGGTTGGGGAGCCCTGGTATATTGCACAGTAGCAGGGGGCCCAGACCCTGCAACACTGCAAGGGCCACATGAAAAAGCCTGGCAGGCCAGATTCGGCCCGCGGGCCTTGAGTTTGACACATGTGCCCCAAGGGAAGCAACAGTTTGCAAGAGCTGAATAGGGCAGTTGAAGACAGGGCATTTTTGGCAATCACTCATTCATTCATAGGGTCGCCATGAGTTGGAACTCACTTGACAGCACACAACAACAACAACAACAACACAAACAGTGCACATATAATCTCAAGCCTGAAAAAGTCACTTCCGGGGACTAAAGCTCTCAGAATCCCCCACACAACCACACATGGCTTTAATATTATGTTAAGTCTGAGCCACAGTTCAGAAAGCACCTAGTTCACAATACTGTCACAACTCCATTATAAATCCAGTTATGCATCTTTTTCAGCTTTATTTGTATTATCAATTGCAATGCTGCTTACCTTCTGGAAAAAGTCTTCTCCACTTTTGCCTTTTCCTTCTGCAGCAGCTGAAAATAAAATGGCACAAAATTAGCTGAAAGTCTATAGTTTGCCTCCTGTTATGCAGCATTTTTCCTTATCTACACACTTATCTCAATCCCGGACTACTTCTGTCATAAATGGCATATAAAGCACTACTAAATTGAACTTTTCTCAGTTGCAGTGCTGATCTGTCAGTATCTGAAATTTCCTTGGAGAGGCTATTTTTCAAATAAATAAATAAATAAACAAATAAACAAATCAGTAATTAGCTGCGTTGCCCCAGAACAGAAGAGACACTGAGGAGTAATTAATCCTGCATATATCACAGTGAGATTCCTTCATGTAAATTATGAAGGGTGAGAGGGGGAAAGAATGTACACTGCTACATATACCTGCTATACACACACACACACAAACACACACATACAGAGAGAGAGAGAGACACCCACAATCACAGCTAGCCAAGGATATTCAGCGTCTTGAAATGAAGGACAAGATGACTGGCAGTTGAATGTTATATCACACTGTTCATGAGATTGTGTTTTCCACTGCACCTGAGGCACCAACCCTTGGGTTTTGCTTTTGTTTTTTCAGAGGGGACAAGGACAGCTTATGTGGCATGCACAGCGCTGCCCTCTAACAGATGGGAGTTCAAAAGAACAGTCAGGAGGTTGCCATTGCTACCCTACAACATCTGCTGCTTGAGACAATGATACCTAATGACAGGACTGGTTCTGAGCCTAGGTATTTAGAGCTAGACAGATAACCTCCTCTTTCTTATTTTAAAAATCACTTCATATCTGTTGCTGGGAATTTAAAGAATTACCTTCAGGGAACATCTACAAGCTGAGTATAGCAACTGCTCTTTTATATATATATATATATATATAAAATGGGGGGATGTTGTTCAACATAATTGAATATATATATATATATATATATATATATATATATATATATATATATATATATTGAAGATATATATTGAATTGAATATATATATTCAATTATTTTGAACAACATCCCACCATCACCACATCTTTGTTTTTTATATGGTATTTGTTTGATCCTTTTTAGTATTTGTATACTCACTGTTTTTAGCTTTAATATTGTCTTTTAATTATGTAAGCCACCTTGGGTGGCTTTTAAGGAGAAAGGTAGAGTAAAAATATTTTAAATAAATAAACAAACAAACAATGCTGAGCTGTCTTTCAACTCTGCTCAGACTTGGCTTTTTATGTAGGGAGATTCTGTTCCATTAAGCTGAAGCTTAGAGCTATTAAGGAGTACACAGAATTAGTTGCACGGTTCCCAGCCTAGGGCTAGATACAATCTAATGTTTTACTTTGGCTCTCAAAATCTTTGAACTTCCTTCAATGAGTAAACCAAGTGTGCCTGAATATTTGAAAGCATTGAGTTACATATCGCTAATACAGTCTACCTCCTTTATCTAGCCACAAAGGTATGATTTCTGAACTGCTCCCTTTGATCATCTCAATTTCAAAATGAAATTAAAACTACACATAATCCAATATGCACTGTAAAAAATGCACTTATGGTTGTCAGCAACTGATTATTATCTGAATGATAAACTAGGGTTGTCCAGTTTCTATGCATGGGAAAACCAATTTTTACCAGGATGGTAAAAATCACTCTAGCAAATTCTGTGGTAACCTTAAAACCCTTTTCACATATGCTGAAAAGACAGAGCCAAAGAAATAATAACCATGTTCTCATGTTTCAGTTCCAACTTAAATTCTTAAGACTGTTTGGGCAAGAAAAGTAAATGACCTGCATTGCTCTGGATAAACGTTTGGCCTTTCTAGATACCATATTGAATTTTAAGACACTGGAGTGCTGGGGGAATTCCCAGTCCCTCTCAAAGATTATGTCTGGTATCTAAAATCTCCCACCTTCACTATGGAGGAGTACAGCCAAGAAGCCAATCTACATATAGGAGACTTGCAAAAAATGATGAGGTTTTACAAGAGTAAAAAATATATATTTTATGCTCAGAGGAACAATTCACCTGCATCAGATTATTTAATATTAAGGAGCAACTCAACTGAAATACATTATTTGCTTGATATTAGAGGTGTGTAGATTCGTGTTTTGGACTGCAACTCCCAGAATTCCTCAGGCAGTGTCCTCTTGTATGAAAATCTACACCTGCTCCGTATCTACTAGGCATTCTGTATCTACTATGTACTATGTCTAGCTTTAGAAGTACAATTAGCAGTCTGACTGCAGTCTGGGAATTAGCAGTCCCACCAACATGCTGTTGGTGGGACTTTATTAGAAGATTGGGGGGTGTTGGTTTAGCATGACACATCTTGGTACAAGACATCGTTTGCTTAGAGTTAAACTAAATGTTATGTGAAAGACCTAAGGCTTCCATTTTAAAAAAAACACCAAAAGCATGAAAATGATAAACCTAATAAACGGAATTAATTTTCTTTTCTTCCTTATGTATATTAAGCCCATAGGAAAATGTCTTCATTTATTTTTTAATTCTATATTCAATTACATACTATCACATATTTTGGGTGTATGGGATGCCTATGTGGGAAAAATACCTCCCCACATGTTGTCAAGGAATGGAATACTGAAGACTGGCTGAAAAAATAAGTGTAGTTTACAGAAGGTTTTTGTTTGTATATGTGCAAAAATTTTACCACCTCCTCCTTTAGGAATAATTTATTATTTATTATTTATTTATTTGTTCCATTTTTACCCCGCCCATCTAGATTTAGGAATCTATCTGCACAAGCCAGGAAGGCAAAATTCAAGCATACATAGAGGTTTCACCTTGTTAAGGATCTTATCCATATCTTCTGGTTGTACAGATTAAGAATTGTCCATGATAACTGGATTAGATGCCACAGTTGCATCAAATGGACTTATACAAACAACAACAGTATCTAGGTCAATATGAATGAATACAAACAATTTTACCTGAAATGCTCACACACATTAGTCACAATGGACTATTGTGTGGTCTATACTTTCTTTTTCTGGAACAGACAGCAACAATCTATGACTAATCAAAGCAATCCGGCTGTGCAAATCTGTGCAAACTCAAGGCTGACACTAGTTATAGCCTCTTCACTTCCATCACTACCACAAAATAGACGTTCAGTACAGCTCTGCTTTCCATTGTGCTCACTCTGCCAGTATCACTCTATTCGTTGTCTCATTCCCTTCACTATCACCCAGATTCCGAGAAAAGCAGTGAGCTCATCTGGCTGTACTCAATGGGAGACAACACTGAGGAGCCACTTTGTAAACTAACCGGAGGTTTTCTTTCCACCCATTCCACAGGCCAACTACAGTGTCACCAAAAGCTGAGGTGGAAAGAGCCATTAAAACATTAATGAAGCTAATCTAACTAACTGTTTTCACTTTCAAGTAACAAATTAGTCTGATTCAAATCAATTAATAACATTTATTGCAGAATAAAATGACCAAGTAAAAAACAATTAAAACTTAGAAAAGATACGAAAGTCACAACTGAAATCTCTCTCTCTCTCTCTCTGAATCTTTACAAATGTGACCAATTAGTGTAGGGTAAAGTCTGATAGACGTCATTAATGATTTTATGAAGCCATACTCTCATACTTTCATGTCTCCATTTTGTTGTTTATTCAAACAGGTAATCTGGTAGCTACCTGTGTCATGACCAGCTCAGTTAGATCTCAGCAACTAGAAAGACCTTTACAGGAAGAGGCCATGCAAATCACTCAGTTTCGTCATCCATAAAGACCTCTGGATTGTGGTTTCCCTCCCAAAAAGCTTTTTTTTTTCCAAATATATTATGGGAGACTGAAGATAGTACTTCTTTTTCACTTGAGAACAGTGCCATTGACCTAATCACGTTGTAGTATGAACTGGTCTCCATGTCTTCAGCAGCCACCTTTGGGGGTGGGGGGAAGAAAGATAACAAAACCCAGATTTACTTCGGTCTTTATTTTAAGTCAGGTAGTATTACACTTGAAAAGTAACTTAAAGTGACCAACTTGCCTTCCCATATCAGCGGTATTCAATCTTGATAACCAAGGATGGTAATTTTGAGAAGCCCAAAAAATGTTATAGACTCTCAGCAATTCTAGATAACAGTTCTGTGTATAATGATCCAAATATATTTATATTGTCAAGATTGAACTGCCAATATAAGTTTTTCCTTTTCCTTACTGAGAATGGAAATCTGAAGTGACACATGCCCTCTTGACTGGGAATATCCAAATTAGCATTTTAAATGAGTAAAACTTTTATTATCATTACATTTCAGGCATTGTTTTTTGTACATTAAATTTCAGTAGTCTTCTGGTGTTGGTCAAAAAGTAATGAATTTAACTCTAAAGTGTTAACTCTGCCTATTTCCTCATTTTGCTCATAAGGAAATGCAAGCTGTTTTCAAGAAGTTTCAGAGAAATTCTAAGCTTTCAAGCTGCACATTTCCATGGGTTTCTGTGATGCTCTCGGTAACTCAAGAGTTACTTCTCTGTTGTTCTGGCTGTTATAAAATCTGAACATCTTTACAGAGACAAATCTATTTAACAAGAATTTACTGCACAGTGAACAGAAGGTGCTATGAGATTTTAGAAATGGGTGATCATTGGCTAATGAGAGCAAATCCTTTTCCTTTCATCATTCAAAACCTTCAAAACATACAACCTCCTGTTAGCGTCTAAAATTCTACAGATTATGCATTTTTATGTTATAATATTTTTAAAAACCATAGGGCCATTGCTAAAGAATGCAGGTAATCCATATCAACTACAGGTGGGTTGAAAATTGTATCTATTTCTTTTCAAACATATATATATATCAAACAATCTGTATTTTCAGCTTTACTCTTGTGGTTTCCACAGTTTCCATGCAATACTGCATTTCATACACTTCTCATTTTCAGCAATATAGAGCTGAAAAAGTTCTATCCAAAACTAATAGTTCTGAAGTTGAAACAGGTGTTGGCTATTATGATACCCATGAACTTCAAGGTTTTGTCTACTTAACCATGAGAAAATACTATTGAAAATTCTTGAGATCAAATTTATACAAATGATCTTGAAATTCTGCTTAAGTGTTATTTTAATCCCAGTTTACTGTAGCGGCCTCTAATATATTTCAAAGACTTACAAAGTGAAGGCAAATTTTTGTGTAAATGTAGAATCATTACAGACCTCTTTCAAGTGTCATTGGCGTTAATGTCTTTCTTTCCTAATCAAAGCAATCTGTGAAATTATTCATCAGTGCTGATACAAACTGCATAATCTAACACTAACATCCTATTGAAACAAATGCATGCACAACATTATTCATGCAAGTGGTGACTGTTGCACAATTGCTCATGTGACAGGCATCCCACCAAATAGTGCAATCTGACTGCATGATTGATTTGCACTACAAATATTTCAAAAGGATTCTGATTGTTGTGTTGTGGGTCTCTACTTATATTATCTATAGTTCTGAACCAAATAAACCATAATGTTCTTTAATATTAACGTGCACAGTTTCACTTTACATTCTGAGCTTTCTTTTAACCTTTCTTAACTCAGCCCCTGCAAAACTGCTTGGCTTTTGATATTTGGAAGAAAATAATTATGAGCCCTGCTCCATTTTGCAGATAGGATGTACATAAATAGGATGCACACCAGTGCAATACCATGGCAGTTTGTATGCAAGTTCAACTAAGGTTATACATTATTGCTGTGTGCTATGTGAACCAGGCAGCAGTTGTGTTAACAGTGGGATATGTTAGAGTATATGACTATTTTGCCACAAGCTCAGAATCTAATTTATCTGCATCTAGTTTATCTGCAAACTACACTAGAAAGCTACTTTTTGACATTCATTCACATTATCAGCTTTCTCCTATTTTTGATAGCACGGAAATGAAGTCATTGTTGAGGCAACGAGATCAAAGCACAAGGGGAAACTAGACTGGTGGGTGCAGCTATATTTTTACAGCTGTTTGTGCATAGATATTTAGATAAGTGAATTGTCCATCCTTGCTGAAGATCTAACAAACATTTCCACACCCTAGATCAAGACTCAACTTCATAAACCTGGAAAAATGTAGTTGTGGGGACAGAAGGAGAGAGTGCAGATTTCAGAAAGAAAGCGTTTATACAGAACTGATTAAATTTTAAACTTTTAAAATTTAAGAACTGCACTGTTACTCGCTGTTAGTAATGTACATTAGGTATTAAACATTTCTGCAGATCTCTTTAAGTTGCCACACCAAGTGAATGAATGCAGCCCACAAACAACCATATGCTTCTTATTTTGACAGCTCACTTGCAGCTGTAAAAATTTCAAGCAGGGGTTCAGCAACGAGACAGACTGCAATACACACCTAGTAAACATAGTTCTCCAGCTGAGTTACTACAAGTTGTGTGGACGTGTCATTCTGTCTTCATGTTAGTTTGTACAAGGGATGAATGGGGTAGTGCACACATGACCTTAAATACATTTGACAACCCTGCACTTTATCATTGTTTGTCACCCTATCCTCTTAAAGTGAACTCTAGTGATTGTATGCTTATGTATCTGTAAACCAAAACAGCCTATTTAAAAATAAGGTAATAGTCACTGTGTACTCTTTGAAGTACACATAAGTCAGTGAACCATATAAATATGAATATAAACTGAGTACAACTCAACAAGGCCAAATAAGCTTCCAGGCTTAGAGAAGTTGGATGGCAATCAACCCTACAGAGCAGGAACAAGGCACCTGTGACCCTCCAGATGTTCTTGGATTCCAAACTCTATCTGTCCCAGTCAACATGGCCAATGATTGAAAGGATGATAGTAGCTGTAACCTAACAACACCGGCATGGTCACAAGTTCCTTACTCCTGATATAAAAAGGAATTTACACTGATTCATCCCACTGACTAGAGATGGTATCTCCAGGTATATGCTCCAGGAAAGCAACTTGCTCAAGTCCTAAACTATGTTACAGTAAACACCATGCGGTGGGGTGTCTGAAGGCACTCCTACTGGACAAGAATTTCACTGTTCCAATACCCATGTCTAAAAAGTATCACAGAAATTAAAACAACTTATGGGATTTTACAGTGCAAAGTTGCAAACAACCATAGTGTAACAGACTGACTGAGTTACTACTTGTTTCCTGCACAAACACCACAGTCAAATTTGCAAGCAACACACCTAAGTGTACTAGGATATATACAATGAAACTGGGACATGTACTGTATGTGAATTGAGAGAAATTAAGACAATTGCATCCGTATGTTCTCACTACTCAAAGCCGACCGATATAAGAAAAGTAAATGGTTGCAGACAAAGAGGAGAAAAGATAATGAAATGAAAAACTGTACAGTAAATTCTAATCCAAAAGAAGCTTAACAATTTCAAGAAAATGCCGTGTTAACCATTATGTGTCATTTCATGTTATACAAAATACATGAAATAATATACATACACACATTATGTAACTCTATGCAGCTAGCTACTTTCCACAAGAATGCAAACTCTTCATTCCTAAATTAAGACAGTCAAGCAGGAATTGCAAAATAAGAAATTCCCTATAATACCTCCTAAAATTTTCGATGTTTTATTCAGATCTTCAAATGATATTTTTGAGGGGGGGAAACTCATTACCTTACTCATCAGAGCACCCGAATGACAGGTTGCTACTATCTTTTTTGCTGCTAAAGTGACTTGCTGCGTAGCTTTCTCATTACTATGTTACTTGTTACTGATTACCTCCATTATACAAGGCAGCCAAATCTGTGTTCCCTTCTATCTTTAACTATCATAGAAGGGTCCTGTATTGCTCAGAGCAGAGAAGCTCCAACAATGACTTTGTCTACCACAATCTAGTTAAGTGTAGAAGACAGCTAACCTATATTTCCATGGTGTCTACAGTGTCTTGTTAACAAAGTAAAAACATAAAACTAGTTTCCATTCCATATATGACATACAGGGGGCAGTGAGGATAATCCAGATGTAGTCATACTTGAATGAAACCCACTAAAACCAATGGGACAAGCTAATTATGCTTTACTCCAAAATGGGTCTGTTCAAATTGTGGACAAAGCAGGATCCAGCCCTGTTTTTATTTTGTGGGAAAGGGTTTTTCAAGGATTTTGTATTATGTGTGAGTATATATGTCTACTTGTCTTCAGGTAACTGCTCAGGACCACAGAAAACTTTCACATTTGTCTGCAGTATTCACAGATACTCAAACAGTGAGAAATACACCCATTTTCTATGATACTACTGTCTTCTCCACAAACAAATCCACACACAGTCATCCCAGCTATAACCTGCAAATGAGAATGGAAAATATTTTAACACTGCTAAACTAATTTAATGCCACATATATTATTTGTCCTGTGAAAACAGAACCAAAGTCTTTAAAAGTCACAAGGCAGATTTTGGATCCACAGTCATTCCAAAAGGATCTGTGTACCACTGGGATTTGAACAATGTTGGAAAACAAGTTTGAATAATGTTAACAATTACTGGTGCCAGATGAAATGTTCAAGAACAAGAATGGGGTTACATTTTTGTTCTGATTAAAAGCAGTGTAAGGCAGGGGCATCTAGCAATGAGGAATAGGCTCCTTGTGTGAGTTTCCTGACAAGTAAAACTAAGTTATTAGAGTGAGCATGAGTAGCCTGCCGCCCTCCAGAGGTCAGACTGCAACTCCCATCATCCCTCAACCCTAGCTAAACTGGCCAGGGTTGATCAGACCTGCCCCCAACAATATCTGGAGCTTGACAAGCTGCCCTCCCCCATCAGCAGATATTTTAGCCTCAGCCTTTTGTGGAAAGCTCCCTAACTACCTGTACCTAAGACTTTCCATACAGCTGAAACATTACCTTTCACACACACTACCTAAAGATGAAGGCTAGACTCCAGAGAAATACAAAATTAGCTCCACATGCTCAAGAGGGCTTTGAGCTTAAGTTCATCCAACCAAAAAACCCAAAATGTTCTCTTTAACATACGGTAGGTAAAGGTAAAGGTTCCCCTTGACAATTTTTGTCCAGTCGTGTTCGACTCTAGGGGGCGGTGCTCATCCCCGTTTCCAAGCCATAGAGCCAGCGTTTGTCTGAAGACAATCTTCCGTGGTCACATGGCCAGTGCGACTTAGACACGGAACGCTGTTACCTTCCCACCAAGGTGGTCCCTATTTATCTACTCGCATTTGCATGCTTTCGAACCGCTAGGTTGGCGGAAGCTGGGACAAGCGACGGGTGCTCACTCCGTCACGTGGATTCCATCTTACAGCTGAAGATCTACAGACCTTACAGCACAGAGGCTTCTGCGGTTTAACCCGCAGCGCCACCACGTCCCTTTAACATATGGTAAACTGCTGCTTTAAAAAAAATCCCTCAAGGGCAAGAGTTCATCTTCTAGTGAAAAGGTTTAGGGATTTATCCCTATTGCTGTGCCCTCAAAAAACCTAGAAAGGGGAAGGGAATCATCCCAAATATCTTAACAGAATTTAGAGGTGTGCAGAAACAGTAGCTCTCTGCTGTTCAGCATGACATCAGGAATCTGTACATTCCTACTCACTTTTGTTGCCAGCGGTTTAGACATTAATGGCTGTGTGTTGCATTATTTTGAGGGGACAAGACATTTACACTGTTATACAAGCTGTATACTCACTGCTTTACATTGTAGCCAAGTGTCATTTCTTCAGTGTTGTCACATGAAAAGATATACTAAATATTTATGAAATGTGAGGGTGTGTAGTCACTTCTGTGATATACTGTATATTTTATGAACAAACCACCTGCTAGCGCTAGCTCATCTTAAAGTGTAACCAGTTTCAATGTAGATTCAAAGTAACTACCGCTGCATAGTTTATCATCTACTGTGGGGCCCTGAAATATGCTGCCAAATGCTACTAGTAGTATTTCTTTTATTTATTTGTTTCTTAAATCTGTATACTGCCTCCTTAGTACTCCAGAGCTTCATATGAAAAACAACATATTAGCATTTTTATCCCCTATATGCAGAGGGAGAGACTGAGATTGAAAGACTATATTAAGGACAAGAGTGAAATTTCAACTTGGGACTTAACTTATAACTCATACTGAGACACTCTGCTATACCAGCTCTAATCTCTCCATTATACATTTTTCAGGTGGAAAAACTACTAATATATATTTGGACAGTGTACAAACAATAATACATTTCATTATAACACCACATTATGAGGTAACAAATCCAGCAATCACGGCATACGTTTAGAGAACCTATGTTTGAAAGGTGAGTCTCACTAGCCATTTACAGTTATTTGAAAGTGTGATCCATAAACACTATTTAAGTTAACTTCCAAAAGGCTTTCAATTAAGACGCCCACTTCACACAGCTCACATTGAAATGTTATACATCCCTCACCAAAGGCTCCTTGAGAAAACTTGGCAATCACTCAGGTAAGATATTTTCTTAACTACTGGAAACTGGTTATATGGTGGGAGACAAAGTCAGTTCCCACAAAGGAGGGGTGAAAACCAGATTTGTATTAGAACTGGTGTTTTTTCACTTTTTCATAAATAGCCCGGAGACAGGGGTGAGTAGTGAAATGTCCAGGTTTCCTGATATCAGGAAATTATTTAATGTAGTTGACAAAAACTGAGGTGTACTCTAAAGACAGTAGGAAAGTTTTTTATTTTTTATTTTCAAAAATAAAAACAAAGAAAATATTCTATTAAAGAAATCACTAAATACAGAGTGTTCCCTGTCACTAGGACCATTTGAAAGTAACCACCAATACATGTACCCTTGCAGAGCCCCATCTCCATGGACAATAAAACAGATTTAAAAATCCCTCACCTGCTTCAGTAACCTCATGCCTGCTAACAAGACTTGGAGATCTTAAAAGTTTGCACAGAATTTTATGCTTACTGGGCTTGTCTAACAAAAGCATTGCCGAAAAATGGGTTTTGGAAATTGATTTATGCCCAGCATGGATACTTCTACTTCTTTATAAAATGCTAATGGGGATTCAAAGTAAGCAAGTAAAAACTGATATGTATTGTGGCAAAACTCCAATACACCTAAATGATCTGGGATAGCAACCAAAGATCACAAAAATGATTAGTAGTAGTTAGTAGTAGATAATTCAGTGAAAATTTCAACCCAATGAAAGTATCAACTCAGTGTATGTACATCTTTCCAGGAGAAATAAAAGAAAATGTTTTTACATGTTGTTGTTGCTGTTGTTATGTGCTGTCAAGTTTCTTCCTACTTAATGACAACCCTATGAATACGTGACCTCCAAATTTCCTCTCCAGTCTTGCAAACTCAAGGCAGTGGTTTCCTTTATGGAGTCAATCCATCTCATATTTGGTCTTCCTCTTTTCCAGCTTCTTCAGCTTTTCCTAGAGTTATTTGTCTTTTCCAAGCTCTCCACAGTATCCACAAAATCTTCACCTAATACATGCTTAAAACATGGAATTCAAAGCTTAATACTGTAGTGATGGCTGCCAACATAGGCAGCTTTAAAGGAAGAGCAAATAATTCATGGAGGTTAGGAGCATCAATGCTTACTGGTCAGGATACCAACATATTACTCCGAATATTAGAGGCAGCGTGCTTCTGTGCATCAGCTGGGATGCGCAGGTGGGATGAATGTTGTGTACTTGCCCTCCTTTTGGGCTTCCCATAGGCAGACAGAATGCTGACTAAGTGGGTCTTTGGTCTGATTCAGCACATTTCTCTGTAAATTTTAACCACAGAATTTCTAGATAAATTTGATAGGCAGGTTTTTTTTCTTCTTCTATGATCTCCATATTTCTAGTATTCAGGAAATTATCAAGTCCTTATGTTCTACAACATAATGGGAACTGTGAATTAATGTAACACAAAAGGTCTTGAAGAGAAAACAAAATATCATGCATTATCACCTCAACAGCAGGAAAAAATGAAAAATTAAACTCATCTGGAACACTTCCCAACAACAGAGCCAAAGCCAAGGAACATTTTATTTTTGCACAAGCAAAAAAATATTGAGCAGCAAAGGATTAACTGCTAAAACTGTAGTAGATCAAGCCAGGCAAATTAAAAGAGCACAAAGCCATTAAAAGCACATCTGTGTACTTTCTTAGTTGTGCACATGGCCATATGCATGTGTCATTCTCTGAATTCCCAATTGAACAAAACATGGAATATATAAATCTTGAGAGCAACTGAGTTCAAGGAAAATGCCAATCTGACCTATTTTTTTTTTTTTTTATTGAAACAACACTTTCAGTACAGAAGATGTCTCCAGACCAGCACAATCATATTGAATCCAAGGCCCAAATACATTGACTGAAGACACAGGTTCTCACTATACCAAGGAATATATCTGAATATTCTTTGGGATGAAGACTTGCAAGAATTCACAGCACTGTGTCACCTTTACAAAACTGAAAAACAGAGGTAGTCTTACTAGTAAGAAAAGTAAATCAACTGCCTCAAGTGGTAAATGTGGAGATGTGGCATTGGGGCTGGAAAAGAAAGCTTTGTTTTCCAGACAGCCTGATTGTATGTCCTAAGCTCAACTGTTGCCTTCAGCTATGATGAAGAATGATGTCTCCTTATCAGTGTAGAAGAAAGATCCAGCTGTTTGATTTCTCCATAGAACTGGAGAAGATATCATTTTATTGTACCCACAGCCAAAGTCCATTGAGTCAGTCTGGCTGAACATACGCTGCAGATCACTGTCCATACTGTCACCTTTTGTGAGCAAATATTTTATTGAAATCCACATGTCATTTCAGATAGGGGAGGGTGGGAAGAGGTTATCTACTGGAAGAGTTTGAATGAACTGTAACATAAAGTGAATGATTTCTAATCCCAATAGAGCAGTAGTTCCCACCCATGGGTCCCCAGATGTTCTTGAACTAAAACTCCCAGAAATCCTGGCCAGCACAGCGAAGGCTTCTGGGAATATTAATCCAAGAACATCTGGGGACACAAGGTTAAGAACCACAGGAATAGAGCAACTGGAATGTTTCTGTCCATCTCCCCCATTGCAAAGAAACTTAAGACAGTTGAAATAAAGAGATCTTCAGGGCAAAAACAGGAGAGTTTTCGTAAGAAGATTACTAACTCAGTTATGGTATTGAAAACAATATGAATTTTGTTTTCTTTCCATGGAACAACACACCTACCTTTGCTTTTGTATTTCATAGATAGACAAGTTTTTATCCTCCTCACAGTGTAAGCAGACATACTCATCAACATACACAGTGGGCAGCAAAGCACATCCAGATGTAACCAAGATGCTCACCCACATCCATGGCTACAGCCAACTGCTACGAATAATTTCTTTCTTGTTTTCCCTTCTTTCCCTGGTGGAGGAGTACGAGTGTTTTTAAACAGGAACAGATCAGCACAGTTGACCAGAAAGATTTCTGCTTGGTAGCATAACACAACATGATATCTAGTACTTCCAATACATATTTTACACTCATTCTCTCTTCAGAAATATTTTAAACCTTTAATGGTGTCTTAGATGTTTAGAGAATGAGATAGTATAGCATGTAACTTCAGATGCACTGAATCCTAAAATTTCCTGCTAAATAGTATCCCTTTGCAAAATATTCCCCATGTGTTTCAGTGCTTTGCTCAAAACCTCTTGCCAAATGGCCTGTTCTCTTTAAAGTAGACATAGGAATTGCACTAATTTGGAAGGAATGTCAGGGACCCAACAGGAAAAGCTAAAACAACTTTTTAAAAAATCATCCTGGATACAGCTATATGTGTCTGTTGCCAGTGTATGCATTCTTTAGACCAAGAGTTAAGTAAAAACAGCTCCGTTTACTTGAGCTAAAGGCACTTCCAAATCCACTGCCAGCACTGCAAGTATATACCCCTTCATTTTTTTCAAGGTTTTAAACTTTCTTCCCACTATCTCCTTAGCACTTACACTGAACAATTCTTTAACCTGAGAGATCAGAAACAGATGATGACTCAATACTCATTCAATTTAATCCACCCTCCTTTCTACTCCTCTCCTGGCTACTCATTCTGAACCAAGCGATACCCAAGCTTTTACAGCTCTTGAGGAAGGTACTCTGAAAGACACATCATCACATTAGGTCATATCAAACATAATCCATCTGGAAATTCTCTTGAGGTGAAATGAGCAAAGGAATAATGAGTATTGTATTGTAGTCTTATGTCATATCTGTGAGAACTGTACAAATAAATTTAATAAATAAATAAATAATAAAAGAAGAAAATCTTTAGGTCTGATTCCAGTTATTAACATTACCAATCCTACAGGACACATGAAGCATTTTTACCAGGTGAAGCTAAAAAATGCTATCAGTTCTGACAAGTATATTGAAAAGTTGAATGGCACATCATCAAGGCAGCTGCGTCCCCACCCAGACCCAAAGAGGGTCTTCTGGAATCCTGCAGACCCCACATAGATAACACTGGCTTAAAATATACACTTCTGGCCCAAAAAACCTTCAGGGCCACAATTATCCATTTTAATACTGTTCTGGGAGTGCCCTGCACCAGTGGTCTCCAACCTTTTTGACACCAGGGACCGGTTTAGTTGAAGACCATTCTCCCAAGGACCCCGGGGGGGGGGGGGTACTTGTTATGCAGTAGGTTGTTGAAATATAGCAGTGGCTTAGAACCTAATAAGAGTGCAGGCTCCTATTAGACTTCTTTGCCAAGATTCCCCATGATAGGCACCCCACTTCAGAAATGTAGCCTCTAATATTGAACTCCATACTTCAGCAACTGGGAGTTCTAGAATGCAATGGTCTACACAGATAAATAAGGGAAGGAGAGAAGCATGCCACAAAGTGCAACTACTGTAAATATCCCCACATCACGATACCTGGTTATCCGCCTGCATTGCATTCAGAAGGAAGCCCAAGCTTTATCGCACAGGGATGCAACTGATACTACAGCCTTGAGTCCGTCCCACACACACACAGAGGCATCTCTCCCCCCCCACTCCTCCCGTCAACTCAGCCAGTCTCGGGGGGGGGGGGAGTCTTCCCCTCCCCTCACAAGCTTTCTTTTTGATTCCGACCCCTGACTTTCTCTCTGGTTCGCCCGAAGTACACACGCAAGCTCTACCCCCCCATCAGGTAACTACTGGGCAGAGGTTGTGGCAGCTTATTTATTTTTTCTGGGGGAGGGAATGTTGCTGGGTCTTGACGTTATTTTGCTTCAGTGCTGAGCCGCTCCGCCGCCTTCGCCTGGGAAGGGGCCGAGCCCCGAGCGCCCCACCCCTCTGCTCCCCCATTGAGACGAGGCACCTCTTCCTCAGCACCGCCACTTCAGCAGCCCCGACCCACCCACCCTCTGCCCTTCTCTGAGGGAAGCTATGAGCCATGAAGCTGCCTGGCAGAAGTTCTCAATGGCAGCCCTCGCCTGCATGCCGCTGCCACTGCCTCCTCGGCCTCTGGGAGGCCGCTGCTGGCGGTGCCTCTCCTGACCCAATGTGGCTGCCCCAGCTGGGGTGCCTCCTGCACCTCGACTTTTTCACGCTTCTGCTCTTTCGTCCACAGAGCTCGGGGGTCACTGCGGACACCGGTGAGTCCGACCTGAGGGGCTCATCTTTCAGTGTCATATCTTTTAGCCTTTTGTTTCTGTCCATGGAGTTTTCTTGGCAAAGATAAATAACAAATGAGCAAAACATGCTAAGGTCACAATAATGGAGCAAGATGAAATAGTGGCACACTATGTGTTCTTTGTTCTGCAGAGCCACACTGTTGCTTTTCTAGACAGCTTGTCCAGAGTGATTCACTTGTCCTAATCCAGTTTCATATCTGCTGAATGATCACATCAAAGTGGATTTTGTTGGCAAGGCCCATGCAAAAATTACAGTCCTGTTCTGTCCATATTTTAAGAGGCTAAACTTGAAGAAGATTTAAAAATATGTACACAAATGCACACCAACACATTAAAGTTGTATACAACCCATACATAAAATACACATTTAGTTTTGTTTTAGAGTTTATAACCTTAGTTTTGTAACAAAATATCTAGGATGAGGATGGCAGGCAAGAGTTTTAACTACTAAGGGAATATATCCAGCATGACTTCTGCTTTTTAGAACGAACAGTGGCAGTAAGATAGTACAAACTCTGGAACACTTTGATTTAAGGAAAGAAGACAAGGATCTTTACTGACCACTAGTGGCAAGCAATTCTGGTTTTAATTACAACTAAGAGACAGTGTTTCGTCTGAACCAGCGATATTTATTTTGGTCTGTTTAAGTGCCCCTATTATTCTGGTAGTAGCTGGCTTGTACTTTCTCAAAACTGCAAGCAAGCAAAGGAAATTCATAGAGTGCTGGCACAGAAGTGTTTGTTGTGCTACAAACTGCTACTTAAAATCAAAAAGTGAAATAGATGAGGTTAATTTTCAGATATGCTATTATCCTCGACCACAGAGGCGTTTTTTCTTGCTGCAATACCAACATTGCCTAAATAACCTTAAAAACAGTTCAGCTTCCCATAATCCTCTCAAGCACTCTTAAGACTATGAGGATCAACCAGAATATTTTAAGTCCTCTGGAACAATGAATTCTATACCTTTAATTTATTTATCTCAAAGTGGAATTAAAATACACTTCTCCCTTCAACAACACTGGGGTTAGGGGTAACGAACCCCCATGTACCTCAAAATCTGTGTATAACTCTTATGCTTACCAAAACATAACTACACAGCATAAACAGCTTACACACACTCTCTCACACACAGAGAAAGAGAGAGAGAGCAGTGTACCACTGTGACCTCCCCCAACCAATGTCAAGCCTCCCAGCATGTCCCAACACCATCCACAGCCACCACATGGAACTGCCATGCCAGGACAGGGGGGCCAGCCAGGTAGCCACCATCGGACCTGGAGCCATCCCACCAACAACAACAGGACCTTTGGTAAGTCTGAAAACCACCTTTCTCAGGCTACCTCCTAGAGACGAATGGCAGCACAATAGCTGTTGAATATTTGTTTATTGAATATTTATCTATTTCTTTATTGAAATAGTTATTTATTTATTTATTTATTGGGGGAGAAATCCAAGTATAACCAAAGACACGCTGCTCAGATCCATGCAATTCAAGGGAGAAGTGTAGATTCTGATTGTAAGATTGTCATTTTCTCAGTAAAAATGATCTGTTTGCCTTAACTTTTTCATATTTTAAATCTAGCATCTCTTTTTTTAATCAGGCCTCTTGAAACTGGCATATTGTAGTCTTCCCTAAGGCAATGAACAGTGCATCAGAAGATCACTTCTATACATAGAAGCGCCGCAGTAACATCTCTGACCTCCTGAATTGAGAAGTTGTCTCCCTTTCATAGCATCACAAAGGCCACTGCATAATCACTATTTCTCAGTAATCTGACAGTCTATTAGGGCTGGGACATCAGCCAACCCACTGTCTTTTATACACCAGCACTGTTCAATAATCCATGAAATCAAGAACTCCTTTGTGCATATAGCAGCCAACTTTTTTTTTATTATACTGCATGTGGCTGCATCCAACAGGAGGTGGTGGAGGTGGAGGCAAGAGACATTGCTGGTTTTTGTTTGTTTGTTTGTTTGCTTAAGTAGGCACTTCCTGGGCTGACAGACTCTACAGTAGGAACCTCAACTTTTTCAGGCCATCAGATACATTTCAAATTTTGAACAAGAGACATTGTTAAGGCACACAACCTACCCTTGCTTATTGGTTGGCTGCTGTAATTACAGGCAAAATAAACGAAAATATGGTGGCTGAGGTCACGCATCACAGTGTTCCTGGTCTTCCAAACAATGCAAATAAACAAGTTACAATTCCTGATCAGCAAACTAAGCACAGCTTGTCTGATTCAGAGATGGCAAAAAATCAGGAAAGGAAGAAAAGAATGTGCAAGAGAAAAGAGAGTGAAGGGAGCTCATAGCACAGAGTTTGTAGGAGGCAGTGTAACATTTGAGCTAAGACAGTGTTCCATTAGGTACATATCTCAAATGCAGACACCCAAGCAGCTACTACAGAGGCACAGGTGGTATATCAGCAAACTAGTCCAGTTCTCTGGACTTTATCACTATTGTAATAAAATTAATGCAAGTAAATTACTTGAACATATTTCACCCATGGAGACAATTACATGTGAATTGCTTTCACTGATATATGCAGTTGTACAAATTATGGTGGGCTTAGATGATACACCACTCAGGAAGAAGAACTCCTGATTCCACGTCCCTATTAAATAAACAATATAATACTACCCAATTCAACAACTCTCTTCTTGGGACTGGCTTATTCCTATGCCAAAATTGGGATCAGGTTCTCAAGTACAGTATTTGCCTTAATATTAACAAGCACAGAAACACGGTTTCCAAAGAATTATAGGGATGGGAACATTGTGTTAGTGCCAAATGATGACTTTAACATATTTAGCTATCATGAAAGCAAGGTTTTGCTTTATAAAAATCCTTGGTTAGCAAGTCAAAACAATCCATTTGTTATTGTGTCAACAAACGTATGAAACCTTCTAAGAAACGGACACCACGTTTCCACAGAAAAGGGTTTAAAATATTCAATTTCATGGAGAAATGCTACAGATCAAGAGTTTCTGTCTCAAATAGATGGCAAATGAAAATTGTCTCTGCGGTCAGAAGCTAAACTGAGTGTTCATTCTGTGCATAATTAATCACATACTGTGCTGATCTAAGAAACTCTTAGGAGAGGCCCAAGCTCTGAAATATGCCTCTGTCTGATAGCATTTGGTATAGCAATAGGTTTTCAGGACTGACAGTGGAAAACTTCTGTAGAGGCAACAGGGAGCCACTTTCTCACATTTGCCTCATACCATAACCTCATTTGCTTCTTGCTTATACCATTGCTGTTGTCCAACTGCCAGTTTTACATATCAGCATCCCAAAGTATAAAAATCAGAAAAATAAAATATGATTGCACCAGCAAATGCAAAGACAGGAAAGAAATAAGCAAGAGGTGTTCTATTCCTTCAGATGACCAGATATAGGTATGGCCAAATCAATTTATTTCTAAGGTCTGTTTCAACCCATTTCCACAATCATGTGAATTATTATTTTATACACTTTACAGAGACTAAGATTCAGGTATATATTTTCTCATAAAATACACATTTCTTAATGTATTTTCTTTCAAATTACTCAGTTTAAAATGTGTTTTAATACTTATTCACTACTTTGAACTGTGAAATATTGCATATAATCTGATGAATGACTATGTTCCAAACCTTGCATTAGTCTTGGAGATATAAATTAGAACAGTCTGTATTTGAACTTGCTAGTATCATATTCCTCAGCTATCTGTAGCCAGAGATGGACAGGGCTGCATATACTTGCTGCAGTTGCACAAAAGCAAGCAAAATCACACATTCCATTAACATGCACAGGATGCAGATTTCTGCAGCTCTCAGGAGGACTTTGGAGAAACAGCAAGAGAGCTTCTAACCTTTATCAGCTGTGAATATATGCTGGAAAGTATACTGCATGAGCAATAGATGATGAAATCTCAGAAGGGCAGAGAGGCAGATTAATTTCAGCTTTTAGGGAAAGTGCTTCAGTGCCCTGAATCCTCTCACAGATTGCAAAATTAGAACAGCAAATGCCTGAAATAACACCTCCAAACAGGCAGAAATTATGCAGTAGTTGCTCAGTCTGCATGATTTATATCCATTGGAGAGTTTAGAGCGCCTGAGTGTAAAAAGAGAGAAACCTGGAATTAATAACACAAACACAGGCCCAAAACTTACATGCCAGCACCGCAAAGCCACTGTGATAGAATGACTGAAAAATACAACTAAGAACTATTGAGAGACCATCTCTGGAAGTTCTCTAGGAATTGGAACAGGTCTTTAGGGGACACAGGTGGGTTGCAATGTGGAAGGGAGATTCCACCCCAGATTTCACTGATGGAAGCAGTTCCATGATTAGATGTCCCCACTGGATAATAGTTGTACTTTCTACACTGTGAAAACTACTATTACACTAGGACCACAGTATCTTTGAGGGGGATCGATTCCAAGCCCCCCCTCTAGAAGTAGTGAATGCTATACATAAAATGGTCTCTGGCTCCCTATAGTGGCCAATTCTGGTAAATACACAGCGGAAATACAGAAAAAATAAACATGTATTTCTGGGGTTTTTTATTTAATATTTTCAGGCAGTGGATAAGTGAATCTGTGGATGCTGATTCCACAGATAGGGGATCCTAATGTACTACAGTCCACAGTTTCCCAACGTGGGGGTCATAACATGTTTTCTGGAGGAATCACTGCGGTTATTTTTAGTTGCAATTATTTTTATATTTATTATATTAAATATAGCATAGACAATGTTGTCTTATTTTAATCCTCTTGACCCACAGAGGCAACCTAGAGTTCTTAGTTATTTTTGTATCCCTTTGGGTGGATTTTCCTTTTATGCATGCCCATCACTCCTACTCCCTCCGAAAGAGACACTCTCTTTCTTCTCTCTACTCCTCTGTATCCACCTTTGGAGGCCTGACATCAGCCCTTTAGAACTGAGCATTAGTCTGGCTCAAAGAGGCCTGAATGAGGTGAGTGTGCAATGCATGCCGGATATGCCTATGCCAAGATGGCAGCAGTACTGAAAATAGTTGTTGCGGCGGTGGCACCTTTCACTCTGCCTAAGTCTCCTGCTCTTTCAGGAGTAGCAATGGCAGCACAGTGGAGAGGGAACCTGGGTGGGGAGATACCTCCAGGCCACACCTGACTCATGGAGGAGGAAGGCAAGAGGGGCAAAAAGGTGAGGGAGGAGAACCGGGAAGAGACTGGAGCAGAGCCATGGGGAAGTGTTTATTTGGGCCTCAGGGGGAGTGGCTCTTCACTGAGAGGGCTTTTTTTGGGTGGAGGAGGCATGAAGGGAGAGTTGTTTTCACCTCCAAAAAGGTAAATTAAACTCCAAGAATATTGACATATTTTTCCTTCTCAAATTTTATCTAGTAGAGGCATATTTACAGCCCACATAATTATGTCTTGTTTCATTAATATTAATAGGTTAGAATTATATTCTGAAAAATCTGTTTTTTTAGTATTTTTCTTTATCCCATGAAAATGTTTTTTTAAGTAAATGTGGCAGGGAGAGTCACAGGTTAGTTAGCTATTATAAAAAGGGGCTGCAACTCAAAAAAGGTTGGGAAATACTGCTATGGTCCTCTGCACTAATGCACTTAATTCACTACTTTAAAGGACAACCCCATTGGATTTTGTAGATATTTTCTGACTTCCATTCTGGACTACAAAGAACTCTCTATCCATGCAGATGAATTCCTAGTGCTGGGAACTTTTCATCTGTATCACGTAATGGAGTGCTTGCCTAAATCCACAGGTGAACTGTGTTATATTCTCCCCTGAACGATGGTTCAATTCAGAACTAACATTCGCAGTCCACCCCATGTTTAACTCTTTCACAAACATACTGCCTTCTCTTTTCCAAATCTTCATAAGCATGATTTGCCAAGATGAGCATAGGGAAGCTACAGTACTGTTAACCAGGCATTGCCAACTATTGTGTGCTGACATAAATAACAGAGCTCCTGGAGAAAACAAAAGAGATGGACACACGAAGACACACTCTGCAAAATAAGATATAAGAAATAAAAAGCAAAACAAAGCAAAAGCAAAAAACCACTAACAAGAACAAATCTGCGGAGGCTGCCTTAATGACGCAGGGAACTTCAGACACTGATGAAACTTTCAATACTCAGTAACATATTTCTTAATCTACATGCAAGCCACTTGTATTCATTATCTTAACTGCGTTCCAAAGCCTTAGCTACACTGAAATAAAACAATATGGACTTTTCTCTGCAGGATATTTCATCATCACATTATAGCAACAGGATTTTTTAAAATAAAAAATACCAACAATGTTCAACGAACTGTAAACTAATTTTCAGGTTAGAGAATGACAAATGCTGTATCTGGTTCATTAAAGTATATACAAAAGAGACTGGGCGGACTACATAGCATGCCAAACATTTCTGAGAAAGTTGCTATTTAAATGAAATTTCACTTTAAGTGTATGTTGATTTACAATAATAACTGTAGCCATCGAGTTGATTCTGACTTATAGTGACCCTTTTCAGGGTTTTCTAATAGAGTACTCAGAAGTGATTTACCATTCTCTTCCTCTGGGGGCGTCCTGTCACTGTGCAGTTTGCTCAAGGTCACACAAGCTGGCTTTACTCACATGAGGCACAGTGGGGAATCGAACTACCAACCTCTGGCTCCGCAGCCAGATGTCTAAATCACTGTGCTGTCTAGCTGGATATGTTGATTCATACAATATATGAATCCAAAATATAAAAATCTAACTTCTAATCCTTGTTTCCTTCTCCATTCCTCAAACCGAAGAACCTTTCATGCTCGGATTATTTTTTTACTAAGAAGTGCATTGTTTACACCAGCCATTCTCATGCCTTTTTTTTGGCCATGACCACAAATACAGTATGAAGGAAATATAGGCCAAATCAGAACTGTATAAGTCACGCAACAAACCTTATAAGGTGGTGTGTGAAGAATTGTTTCCAGTCTGTGGCCCCCATAAAATGTGCCAGAGGTCCCCAGGGGGTCATATGGCCCTCACTGTGAATGGCTTATTTACACCAACACTGTTACTGTGTTGTCTACTGACTGCACTACTGTATGACTTTATCTCATACCATCATATCCTTATGTAGAACACAGCAGTACTTTTCTGCAGCAGGCTTCCCAGTACCCACAAGTATGGTCACCTATGGTGAATAAAAATGTCTTTCAGGTGACCAGGCAGAAAACCCTGACAAAGATAAGGGAGATTTTTATTTTATACAAACACTTGGTAAGTAGCTATCAGCTAGCAAACATTTTTGTGAATTTATTTTGCATTGCTTTTCTACAAGAATGAAGCATTTAAAAGCTCTCTTCACCACAGCATACTTTTGCAGCTCAAACCAGGTGAGTAAAACACCCCAACATAGCAATTCCTAACTTCCAATACATGAGGATGGAGTTCCAAATACTGGACAAGGGTGAGGTGGGGGGAAGAACAGAGATATAATTTGATTAGTGGTAAAACTCAGTCCTTCTGATGTGACATTTTAGTCTCTCAATGGCTCGTTGTGTTGCAGAATTCACACAGAACTAGAACATCAGTTAGGTACATGGTCAAGTGAAGAGTTGTAAATGATGTAACCCAGTTCCATCTACTTCTTATGTACAATGTTGGGAGCAAGTCGTTTGTACAAACAAACAAACAAAAAAAGCCAGGGCAAAGGTATCTTACTAGATTTTATCACTGGGATACCTTTCATCACATTCAATGTAATGTTTTGGAAGGAAAAAAAATATATATATTTTTGTGAACCACAATATTGAAAAGCAGAAGTGAAATACTTTGGCTGCACAGTAGGATTCTCAGGAGGTTTAACAAGTGTGAATTTAACTCTTTTGCAAAGCTGGCTAGATAGCTCAGGTATCTGGCTTCAGAGCCAGAAGTTGGGAGTTCATTTCCCCTTTGTCCATTCCTGAAAAGCCAGCCTGTGTGGCCTTGGGCAAGCTGCACACTGCCAGAGCATCCTTAGAAAAAGGGAATGGGGAACAACTTCTGAGTGTTCTCTGAAAAAGGTAATTCATAAGGCAGAATTGACAGCACACAACTATTACTATTATTATCCTTACAAGCTTGAATACCCTGGACGTCTTATGAGGTCAGAAAATAGCCCAAACTCATTCAATGGATTTTTTTTTAAAAAAAATCTATCAGAATGAGAGCTAATCTTGAATCTGAATAACTCAGATGGTTTTCTTCTAATTCCTGAGAGGTTATAAGCACCAAACGCTCAAACCATATCTGAAAACTCAAGTTCCTCTCTGCCCTGACTGTTTTGTAAGAATGGCAGCAAAATTATTCGTCACATAATTACTTCCTCTGGCAGAATCTATCAGAAGCATTGTAAAATACAGAAATGAGCAACTGATTGCATGTTTAAATAAACTAATAATTTAAATTCTGAGTAGTGAACTTAAAATTTAAAATACACAAAAAATAGGATAATAAAACAGCACAAGAAAAAGAAGAGGGGAGAGAGAGAGAGAAGACAAGAGTCTCTGGGGAGGGTCATTTCATAGAAGCAACATAGTCACTGAAAAGTTCCTCTCTCTTCTAACATGTAACAGCTTAGAACCTCGATACTGGTCTCTCCTACAAAACCACCCTTCCCATCTGCTCTTTGAAGCCCATGATGTTAAGAACAGTGATATCAAAGGAGGCTAAAAGAGTGAATACTAGTAATCGTGCTTTTGCAGTGGTGGCCCCCATCTCTTTGGAATAAACTTCCAATGGAAGTTCAAGAGGCTCCTTCCCTACAACTCTTTTAAGAAACAGCTAAAAACTGAACTTTTTAAAGTTGTGAACACTGACCTTGGATTTCAATTTAACTGTTTATTTTTATTTTAAGTAGGGTTTGCTTGTGGCAGGGAACAATTTATTTGTGGATTTAAATTGTATGTTTGTTTTCGGCTTTATTTTACTGAATTTACTGTTGTAAACCACCCAGAGAGTACTATGCACTATGGGGCAGTATACAAGTTAAATAAATGAATGATTATCCATCCACCTTGCCTTGATTAGGCTTAAGACTTTACTCACTAAAGCTTCACCTCATTTTTTCCACCCTGACGATGTCTTGCTATGGATACAAGTCATTGAATTCCAGCATATCCAAGGAAGGAGGGGAACAGTCTGTGAGAAGTTGCTTTATTTGTTGCTCTGTTATTATTTTTAAATATTTGGATTTTGGTGCATATAGTTTAATACTGTATCTTCTAAATCTTAGTGCTTTTGTTCAGTGCTTTGGCCATCTTGCTGGAAGAAAAAATTGTAGATAAACAGCCTTACTGAGGAACTTTAGGGAGAATCATTCTGCCTGAGGAATATCCAGCCTCTTGCTCAGTTATAAATTGGGAATGGTTTCTAGTTTCATAAGGACAAAACCCGAAAATCTGAATGACTCATTCATTTCCTCTGTCCTTGCAGCAAAATCAGGAATTCCCCTGCCAATTAACTCAGCATGTCTCATATCAAAAGGATGGGAAATGTAATGCCTTATGCTCCAAAGGTACCACTCAATTTCCAGGCCCAATTCAAAGTCCTAGTCAGCTTGCACTGTTGGAGGGCCAAGCACAAGCAAATGGACTGTGTTTACCAGTAACCACTTTGTTTGCATAGAACCAGGATTCTCTAGAATCTTGGTTTACTTGTTCTGTGCCAACACAATCAGTCTGTTCAATACAGTATTTATTCAAAGGATACACCAACATAATTTGTTCTCTCTTGAGTATTCCTTTTCTCAACATTGTCCCTTAGTTTTCAGGTCTTTGTTTTATGTTTATCTTTATTCCCTAAAATTACTGTATTTAAGTGCATATTGCTTTCACTTTTTCTGCAGAGTTGTTGGAAAATCTTTTGTTGTGTGAATTTTCCTTGAGTAAAATGTTTTCAGAAGACTTTAAGGTACTTCTTATTTTGGGACTTGCTTTCATGTCACTGATGCCCTCTTCAATTACCTCAAGCTATATGAGTTGCCTAATTTTCAGCATTATGCACCTGATCAGACTCTGAAAAAGTGGACGGCAGACCCCAGACTCCCCTCCCACTAGCATCATCAGTGGCTAAGCCGTCTGGAGGATTCTAGAAGCTGTAGTCCCAAAAAGGAAATTCCAAGCTTTGTACTTGTTACTCTTCCATGAGTGCTATGCATTGGCAGAGAGAGTTGAGCTAGGGCTAGATGCACCAGTGGCCTGAACTCTCTAAACCTTTCCTATTGTACTATGTTTCTGTGACTTTCAAGGTTTAGGGAAATACTGAATTAGCGGTTTTACTACCTTCACACCCCGAGCTTCCATGGGTGAGCAGGGATTCAAACCTTGGTCTCCAGAGTCCTAGTCTGCCACCCTATCCACTACAGCATGCTGGGTACCCAGTTTCAAATCTTTGTGGATACAGAGTAGAATTTAGCTACTATATTGTCCACTGCAAAGAACTAGTCTTTCAACAACTTTTCCAAAACCTTATGTAATGAGAATTGTATGACATATATATTTTAATCAAACAACACTTTTTAGAGTACAAATAATTTTTTTACAGAACCCAGCAAGCCAAGTGCCCAGTTTGCTGGGGGAGGCAATGGTAGCCTGCATAATTAAATTGCAAACTGCCCAGAGAGTGCTTTAAGCACTATCTGGCAGTATATAAGCAGCACACCTTTATACAATGTGGTTTCAGAATGCTTTCTGAAATTCTGTGCTGAAGAATTTCACAAAGTCCTTATCAATTCTTCAACATTTATGCACTTATGTAAATCATCATAAGATAAAGCCAGGTGCACATTACAGTATCTTTAAAATTTATCTCACAGCACTGAATTTTTTTTTACTATTAATATAAAACACTTCACTGCACCTCAAACTGAACTCAAATCTAAGTTGGATAAAAGACTTTATTTCTTAATCTGAAGATATTTAGTTGCATCTAAGGTCAGGAAAACTAATGTGTAATTATAAGGCCTTACGTTAGCTGACTAGATAGCTCAGTGGTTTAGGTATCGGGCTGCAAAGCCAGAGGTTGGGAGCTTGATTCCCCACTGTGCCTCCAAGGAGATTTGCCAGCCTGTGTAGTCATGGGCAAGCTCCACAGTGCCAGGGTGCCCCCGTAAGAAGGGAATGGGAAACCACTTAGGAATACTCTCTACCCTGGAAAAGGTTGCCATAAGTCAGAATCATCTTGACAGCAAACAGTTATTATTATGTTAGTTTACTTTAATTCTGAGATTTATAGTAATGTTTTTAGGGAGCACAAATATTTCTAAATAGGTATGGGACTAAGCTGGAACAGTGTTAGTCTGTTTTTAACATCCCACTCACTTCCATGGTTTCCACTATTTGTTGCTACTTCAATACCTCTTCTTCATTATGAATATTTCAGTTCTTCTTCACAATTGCTACACAGACAACCCTAACCAGGGTTCGTGTAGTGGACAGAGAATATACCAGATCTAATCTGGCCAATGATGTAACTAAGGCCGATGAAACAATTAGTTCAGAGGGAGGATAGTACCTTGTGATTTGCAAAACAGAAGCAAGAAACATCTTGAGATCTTCTGCAGCAAAGAACCATTGCAAATCACAGGGTTGTGGGGAGGGCTATCAGCATGTACAGTAATATTTGCAAACAGTAACCATTTACCCACTCCACAATCGAACCACCTGAATTGTAATTTTAAAAAAAACTGCTTGGGTCAGTGTTTTAGTTCAGCATACATTCTATCTTTGTCCAGTTATCAGAGGCTACACTCTGGCTCAGAATTTTACCATTAGGATGACAGTTGAGAGTTCTGCAAATGCAGTCTTATCAGCAGCTTCATTACTACAAAAACATTAATGATCACTGGAACATTCCTTATCAGATCCTCCTCATCCTTGCTCTCTCCCCCAATCCAAGCAGAAACACTGAAATTATGGTAGAGTAGATTATGTTACATGAAGGGTATCCCACACCCGGGTTTAGTAAACAAATCAGCTCTCTAGAATTGCTAGCAATCAGACTGTATAAACAGTATACCACTCTGAACTCCTGAGAACTATGAGATACTAATATAATAGGAAGAAGTGATCCAAAAGACTAGGGAAGAATCAATTCATGATTTAAATCAAATGCATCAAGTTTTTGATTTAAATTGTAAAAAAAAAATCTGATTTTTTAAAATTTAAATTGTGATTTAAATCAAATCCACCCTGCAAGAAACATAGAACTCATTTTAAATAACTGATCCTAAGAATCTGATTTCAATGAACTCATTTATAAGGTGAATCTGTTCTTCTATGATTGCTACAGAAGATTCAAACCAGAAGTGGTCTTGATAAGACCTCATGTAGCCACCAAACAAACAAACAAACAACCTTCTCAGCGGCCCACTGTTCTCCTTCTGAGCTGCTTGTATACTAACTCTCCCTTCTACAAGGGTCTATATACTACTCTTTTGACATGGCTTGCTTCTGCACCTTCCTGCCACCAAGTTTTCTACAGATGAATTTCCACATCCACTGGAGTGGGGGGACTTAATTACACAGTATGCGTACTTGCACAAGTTATTCTGATTCTAGAAATTCAATTTCTTGATGTGGAATACACATGGTCCCCATTAGTCTTCCCAAAACATCAAACATGTACAGTTACGAAGATATTTCAGTTTTCAAGCTAGTGTAAAGAATAAACATTGACGTGTTTATTCACTGAACAGGCAGGTTTTAATCAGGCTGTCCACAATAAGCAGTTAACAGGACATACTTTCCAGTGATAGGTAAAGATTATAATGTAACCAACAAGAATGTGCAAGCCTGCAATACTTAACCAAGGCATTCCTGCCAAACCAAGATAGCCTGTTACAGTATGAAGGAAACACTGAAATTTGAGGCAGTGGTATTATTACAATAGTTAACAAAGGAATGTAGGAATATTTTAAAGACTACAACTCCCACAAATCCATTCCACGTATTTATTTTTCTATAGGAAAGCCCAATCAGCAAATTTGGCACATGAAAGCTTAAAAAAATAACTGAAACTTTCCCTCTGTGTGCACATGAAATACAAAATGTGAATGCTATTAAAGATGCCCTGGTTACTATAGAAGCCAGACGGTTAACCTGAAACTTCAGCGTTTTGGCTTGCTAAATAAAGAACTACAGAAATACATTAAAATGTAGACATAAGGAGAGACAGACCTTGATCGTTTTAGAGGTTTATTATTACTAGAAGTGTTTATACATGAAAGAATGAACTTCCTGCTTTGCCCACCTTCCAGAGAAGCCTGACTTTAATTCTTATGTGGAATACTAACTTGAACTGCTGAATGTAGTTTTACATAAATATGCGATTACTATTTAAGCACAGTGAGCCCTTTTACCTTTACAGTGAAAATGTAATAATCACATTTATATAGAGATGTGCAAACCAGCTTTGGCAGAGTTCATTTTGTAGATTTCTAGTTATGCTCATTTATAGTATTTGATGGTGCATATTCAAGTGTGCAAGGCTTGAAGCTAAAAACAACTGAATTCCACTTTGACATAAAGGTGTCAACATCACATTAATAACAAAATATATCTCAAACTTATTTCTTTCTCCTGAAAAAGACTCTTTCCATTATTTGATGGATATTTCTGCACTGTAATGTGGTAGGCTATGTGCGCACACACACACACACACCCCACCTCTAAACCTTTGATACGTTCTTACCAAGAAAGGTCTCATTGCAGCCGAAATCCCAGAGGTGCTGCTAAGAAACATAGCATGCATATACTTTCATTCCCCAAACAACTTCACTACTAGCAAACTTGCAGGAGAATTATTCTGTTAGGGGTGGGGAATTCAGTGTTCACTCTCCGTCTGCTCCGTCTGGGCTTTGCGTGGTAGAAGCAAAGGTGCTGATGGGTTCAAAGAACAACAGCATAGCACCTCAGGCCTTCGAAATGTCCCACACATAGTGTACTATGAGGCATCATTAGTACAATAGACTAGAGCTCTGTTTTCTACAATTCCTTCGGTGAACCAATCTTGCCAATTACACAGTGCAGAATGGAACCATGGAACAGGAGTCTCAAGCTATGCCAATATCTAAATCAGTGGTGGTGGACCTTTTTGGGCCCGAGTGCCCAAACTGGGGGGGAAAAAAACTAGCAGGCGGCGGGCAGCAGCGGAGGAACCGGAAGTGGCAGCGGAAGGGGGAATCCTGGGCACGGAGGTGCCTCGAGACCCCACTCCAGATCCGCCACCAGCGCCAGCTGCTCCGGATCCTGGCCCGCCGCCTGTTGAAGCACCAGCACCGTGGCTGCAGCCGCCTCCTGAGGTTTGGCTGCGGGGGGGGGGGGGGGAGTAGCGATCCAGCAACTTATGGCTCGCGTGCCCGCAGAAAGGGCTCTGCGTATACCAGCTCTGGCACACGTGCCATAGGTTCACCATCACTGATCTAAATGAAGATACAGCTTCCTGACATAAGCAAAAAGATAATCTCTGCTTCATTCTATTGCCTAAAATGCTGAATAGGGATGGGATTTTCAGTTTTCTTAGACTACAAATTCCATAATTCCCCATTTTAGGAGTTCAACTTGACTTGTACACACCCTACAGAATCAAAATGTGGCTCTTCTGAGAGAAAAGGCTGGATGTCTTTAAGGCTTAGCTAGCTCCACCCAAGCTTCCTGTTCCTGCCCCAGTGCTAGTTGGGAACTTTCCTTCCAAACAGGAAGCTAGGTGGAGCTAGACTTGGCTAAGCCTCAAAGCCTTCCAGTTTAGGCCTTTTCTCTCAGGTGAACCACATTTAGATGTCTGTAAATCAGGCAGTTCTCCCAGAATTAAAAAATTACAGGATCTGTAGTCGGGGAAAAAATAAATCCAAAAACCTCATCCCTAGTGGTGAAATTCACACTATGGCTGGCTAGTGCTTTGAATGCCCCGGGAACTGGTATATATCTCCCACCCACGATGAACACCAAGAAAAGTGCAGTTAGTACAATAATGTATTTCTGAAGAGAGTTCACCAATTGATAAATGCACATAAGTGTTCCAAGATTTTTTTCTGCATATTGCAAATAATAAACAAAGTCTACTGAAACCACAAAAAAAATGACATTCTTTGTAAAACACTGTGCATGTGATGCAAATGTTGCAAGAAGACATTTGAGAAATTCATAAAGTTGCATAAATAAGGAAGTGTATCCTGAAAATCCCCCAGGAATTCTGAAGCCAAAACACACACATGGGGTCAACTCTGCTCCTCACCACTGAAGCAATACTTGGCATGCTTAGCACACATGTTTTTGAGCCTTACTAAATAAAAAGCCTAAATACAAGCTTGTCAGATTTTAAATATATTATGGGGCAGGAGGAGTAAGAAAAAGCAAACATGCTGCCAAGCTTGGGGGGGGGGGGGGGGGAGAAAACTCAGAGGCATTGAAGTGGCCTAGCAGTCTTTTTAGATGCTCAGTTTCAGGAAAGCTTCAGTTTTGTGAAACTAAATATTCAAAGCTCATATGATGAAATTTATAATGTTGCCTCTAGCCAGCATCTCTGGTTTGCCTAATAAAATCTACAGCTATTTTATTAGATATTTTTGTTCAACAGAGTAAGAGCTTGCTCTCTCTGTGGGGTCCACAGAAAGCTGTAGCAGAGTAAGTGAAAACTTGAAAGATGGATTGGTCTTTGGCACCAATTTTTATATCTATAGTCATGGAATCAATACTTTGGTTAAGCTTGAGTTGTTTGAAAGTAATGTTCTTCCTCCTTACACAAAGTTTTCTTCTTTTCAACAGCATTGGCCTTCCCTCTGTACAGTCTACAATACCACTGTAGTTAAGTAACTTTTTGCTGCTCTTCTCTGGCCCTGTACTGAAAAGGTAGTGTTGCCCTGCATTAAACAAAGAACCATTGAATGGTCTTGCATTTCAGAAGAGCAACTATAAATGTTTAGGACAGAGGCTTGCAGGGAGAAAGGCCCATTAAGAAAATGTTCACAAAGCACAATATAATTAGTTTTTTTCTTACCCTGACAAGCCTACAGTGTGCCACAGATAACTAACTCAGGTAACTTACAAGTAGACAGGAAGGCAATTGAAGATTTTTTTTACGACATTAACTTCTGTACATTTACAAGGCAGTGTCACGTTGGACTCTTAAATTAGCTATACGTACTGTCTCTTCCAAGCATGCCAGGCCAAGTGTGGTGAATTACTGCTCCACCTCTCAAAAGTAATTTAGTAGCAACCTACCGTTTGCAAAGTATAAACTCTACAGTTGCTGGGAAAAATCCAGTAGTTAACACTGTACCATAGGCACTACGGTGCCCCTAGTTCTCTTTTCTTTGCAGTATTTTCCATGATATAACCCTAGAGTCAGTAAAGTATGGGAAACATACATGTAATCTCCAAATGGGACTGTTCACAGGTTCCTATTGCTATCCTTTGACCTCCACTCTACAATAAATTTAGGACAATAAATTAATGAGTTTTGTATTTACACATTAAAATTTCCCACCGATATATAACACCTGTTCCACATTTTCTCATTTAATAATTTAATACCATAGTACAGATTACTGCCTACCCACACTTTGGAAACCACCATGAGCATGAGGTGATATATAGATTATATTAATTAAATTACATTACACTATGCAATTATCCAAATCAGCCAAGGTCTTCCAAATTGAAATATTTGTAACAAAGTCCTCCAATGTCTTGCATATCATTATCCTGTTTATAGGGCATAAATTTTAACTAGAAAATTTATGAGTTTCCCCTTGTTGGAAAAATTCATAGCAGACTATACTGGCATGAGAACAAATAGCATTCAGTGACCCCTGTAATTCCCCTCCATGGATACTGCCCATGTACCCAAGCTCCAGTAATAGATCAATCAGACATCTCTTGCAGAGCTACTTATCAATTTTTACAACCCTAATCAAAAGAAAAAAGGAGGTCTGCCAGAAGAACCTGAAAAACTGAAAATACAGGGGCAAATGAGCAGTGTGCTGATGGGAGGGTCTGTGGAAAGAGAAGGCAGTTCGATAGCACCATTGCTCTACCTAGTCTCCACCCTCTTACTCATTTTCTGCATGTTAAGCAGTTTAAATTAGTTTAAAACTAAATGTTACCAGAGATTAGCAATTCATGAATGCATTACTTGAAGGTAACAGATGGGTGGTGGAAAGTGATGATCCCATATAGAATCATTCTAAGTTATGAATAACAATGTATTTTGCAAAATTCCTGTTCGAACTTCTGATGTTCTGTATTCCGGTGAAGTACCTTTCAATGTTACTTTTGTATAGAAAAGTTTTTCAGAAATGTAGTAGACTGAGATGCTTTAAATGAAGTAGCTTTCCATGTTATTTTTGAATAGAAAAGTTTTTCAGAAATGTAGAAGTCTAAGAAGCTTTAAGTGAGAAAGCAGCTTCAAGCAAACCATACTCACAGTGACTTGCTTTTACATGTTTTTTCCCCCAAGACTGGTCCTGAATATCATGCCCAAACTGCTTATGTCAGCAAAACACCACCTACAGACATGCCCCCTGTTTTTACAAGAACATATCACAATTAACTGCATGGGGAAAAATCTACTCAAATCCTTTCAGCTTGAAAAAGAAGAAGCCTCTCAGCGGCAGGAAAAAAAAAGCCACTCTGGGAGCAAAAATGGCTTTTTGTTTTTGTTTAGTCGTTAAGTCGTGTCTGACTCTTCGTGACCCCATGGACCAGAGCATGCCAGGCCCTCCTGTCTTCCACTGCCTCCCGGAGTTGGGTCAAATTCATGCTGGTAGCTTCGATGACACTGTCCAACCATCTTGTCCTCTGTCGTCCCCTTCTCCTCTTGCCTTCACTCTTTCCAAACATCAGGGTCTTTTCCCGGGAGATTTCTCTTCTCATGAGATGGCCAAAGTATTGAAGCCTCACCCTCAGGATCTGTCCTTCCAGTGAGCACTCAGGGTTGATTTCCTTCAGAATGGATAGGTTTGATCTCCTTGCAGTCCAGGGGACTCTCAAGAGTCTCCTCCAGCACCACAATTCAAAAGCATCAATTCTTCGGCAGTCAGCCTTCTTTATGGTCCAGCTTTCGCTTCCATACATCACTACAGGAAAAACCATAGCTTTGACCATGCGGACCTTTGTCGGCAAGGTGATGTCTCTGATTTTAAGATGCTGTCTAGGTTTGACATCGCTTTCCTCCCAAGAAGCAGGTGTCTTTTAATTTTGTGGCTGCTGTCACCATCTGCAGCGATCATGGAGCCCAAGAAAGTAAAATCTGTCACTGCCTCCATATCTTCCCCTTCTATTTGCCAGGAGGTGATGGGACCAGTGGCCATGATCTTAGTTTTTTTGATGTTGAGCTTCACACCATTTTTGGCGCTCTCCTCTTTCACCCTCATTAAGAGGTTCTTTAATTCCTCCTCACTTTCTGCCATCAGAGTGGTATCATCTGCATATCTGAGGTTGTTGATATTTCTTCCGGCAATCTTAATTCCGGCTTGGGATTCATCCAGTCCAACCTTTTGCATGATGTATTCTGCATATAAGTTAAATAAGCAGGGAGACAATATACAGCCTTGTCGTACTCCTTTCCCAATTTTGAACCAATCAGTTGTTCTATATCCAGTTCTGACTGTTGCTTCCTGTCCCACATATAGATTTCTCAGGAGATAGATCAGGTGGTCAGGCACTCCCATTTCTTTAAGAACTTGCCATAGTTTGCTGTGGTCCACACAGTCAAAGGCTTTTGCATAGTCAATGAAGCAGAAGTAGATGTTTTCTGGAACTCTCTGGCTTTCTCCATAATCCAGCGCATGTTAGCAATTTGGTCTCTAGTTCCTCTGCCCCTTCGAAATCCAGTGTGTACTTCTGGGAGTTCTCGCTCCACATACTGCTGAAGCCTACCTTGTAGGATTTTGAGCATAACCTTGCTAGCGTGTGAAATGAGTGCAATTGTACAGTAGTTGGAGCATTCTTTGGCACTGCCCTTCTTTGGGATTGGGATGTAGACTGATCTTTTCCAATCCTCTGGCCACTGCTGAGTTTTCCAAACTTGCTGGCATATTGAGTGGAGCACCTTAACAGCGTCATCTTTTAAGATATTAAATAGTTCCGCTGGAATGCCATCACCTCCACTGGCCTTGTTGTTAGCCATGCTTTCTAAGGCCCACTTGACTTCACTCTCCAGGATGTCTGGCTCAAGGTCACCAACCACACTATCTGGGTTGTCCGGGACATCCAGATCTTTCTGGTATAATTCCTCTGTGTATTCTTGCCACCTTTTCTTGATGTCTTCTGCTTCTGTTAGGTCCCTACCATTTCTGTCCTTTATCATGTCCATCTTTGCACAAAATGTTCCTTTAATATCTCCAGTTTTCTTGAACAGATCTCTGGTTTTTCTCTTTCTATTATTTCCTCTATTTCTTTGCACTGTTCATTTAAGAAGGCCCTCTTGTCTCTCCTTGCTATTCTTTGGAAATCTGCATTCTATTTTCTGTAACTTTCCCTATCTCCCTTGCATTTTGTTTCCCTTCTCTGCTATTTGTAAGGCCTCATTGGACAGCCACTTTGCTTTCTTCCATTTCCTTTTCTTTGGGATGGTTTTTGTTGCTGCCTCCTGTACAATGTTACGAGCCTCCATCCATAGTTCTTCAGGCACTCTGTCCACCAAATCGAGTTCCTTAAATCTGTTCTTCACTTCCACTGTGTATTCATAAGGGATTTGGTTTAGATTATACCTGAGTAGCCCAGTGGTTTTTCCTACTTTCTTCAGTTTAAGCTTGAATTTTGCTATAAGAAGCTGATGATCAGAGCCACAATCAGCTCCAGGTCTTGTTTTTGCTGACTGTATAGAGCTTCTCCATCTTTGACTGCAGAGAACATAATCAATCTGATTTCGGTATTGCCCATCTGGTGATGCCCATGTGTAGTCGCCTCTTGTTTTGTTGGAAAAGAGTGTTTGTGATGACCAGCTTGTTCTCTTGACAAAACTCTATTAGCCTTTGCCCTGCTTTGTTTTGAACTCCAAGGCCAAACTTCGTTTTGAACTCCAAGGCCAAACCAAGGCCAAACTGTTGTTCCTTTTATCTCTTGACTCCCTACTTTAGCATTCCAGTCCCCTATAATGAGAAGAACATCTTTCTTTGGTGTCAGTTCTAGAAGGTGTTGTAAGTCTTCATAGAATTGGTCAATTTCAGCCTCTTCAGCATCGGTGGTTGGTGCATAAACTTGGATTACTGTGATGTTGAAAGGTCTGCCTTGGATTCGTATTGAAATCATTCAATCATTTTTTAGATTGTATCCCAGTACAGCTTTTCCCACTCTTTTGTTGACTATGAGGGCTACTCCATTTCTTCTATGGGATTCTTGCCCACAATAGTAGATATGATAATCGTCTGAATTGAGTTCACCCATTCCTGTCCATTTTAGTTCACTGACGCCCAGGATGTCAATGTTTATTCTTGCCATCTCCTGTTTGACCACATCCAGCTTACCAAGGTTCATAGATCTTACATTCCAGGTTCCTATGCAGTATTTTTCTTTGCAGCATCGGACTTTCCTTTCACTTCCAGGCACGTTCGCAGCTGAGCGTCCTTTCGGCTTTGGCCCAACCACTTCATTAGCTCTGGAGCTACTTTTACTTGTCATCCGCTCTTCCTCAGTAGCATTTTGGACGCCTTCCGACCTGAGGGGCTCATCTTCCAGCGTCATATCTTTTAGCCTTTTGTTTCTGTCCATGGAGTTTTCTTGGCAAAGATGCTGGAGTGGCTTGCCAGTTCCTGCTCCAGGTGGATCGCGTTTAGTCAGAACTCTCCACTATGACCTGTCCGTCTTGGGTGTCCCTGCACGGCATAGCCCATAGCTTCTCTGAATTATTCAAGCCCCTTCGCCACGACAAGGCAGCAATCCATGAAGGGGCTAGACCAATCCAATTCAGCCTTTGCATCAAGCGGTCAGTAAAAAAACTTCAAATTCACCTGTTTTATAAGCAGAGCAAATTCTGCAGTATTTGACCATGTAGTTGCACTCTCTGTATATTTTAGAAACCAAAGACACACCGCCACCATTTAAACAGAATAAATGTTTGCAGGTGAATACCAACAACCATCTGTCAAGCACTAATTTATCAATGCAATAATAATACTTATAATCTGATTTAATAAACTTATAACCATTTAATAAACTGGGCGTTTGAGCCTATTTTGATGCTTGATTTCCAGAATTCATAGACCATAACCCCCAGAAATCTGCAGGAAATAGACAGCCAGTCTCCTGAGGGCTTTAATTTGTTGATTAAATTCCTGACAGTGTTTTTAAGTTCTGGCAGCCATTTTCATCCTGTGGAGAAGACAGAGAAAATAGCTGGGCAGGGCTAAATTCTGTGAGAGTTGCAAGGGTGTGCTAGTCTTTGTCCACTAGGCTCTTCAGAGGAAGCCTTTTTTAAAAAATCAACTACCACAACCATAATCTCTTGTAGCTTAGCCCCACCTACCCATTTCCTCTATCTTCTCCACAGAACAAAAATGGCTGCCAGAGTCTGAATTCATTAGCATAAGAAACTGAACACACCTGTAAGTAAATTCATTTCTCAAAATCTGGCTGGAAGGACTCTTGCAGACCTCTGGGGCTACAGTCTACAAACTGTGAAAATCTCATGCCTCTAAGCTACCACCCCCTCTTCAACACCAGCCACCTGGCTCAGGGGGAGAAGGGGCTTTAGAAGGGGTTTTATTATGATTGGGTTGTCAGTCGCCATCAGGTTGAGTAAGTAGAGAACCACAGTGGATCTGAGGGAACAGGAAGGGGGGAGGGCATTGGAGGGGGCAGCCACTGAAGTGGTGCTGGGTAGGGGAAAGAATGGCGGTGGGAGTAGAACATGCCCACGTAGGAGAAGAGAGGCTAGATATCTTACATCTATCCCCTCTTCTAGTCCTACCCCCAACCAGATGGTATCAGGTGACAATATCAGCAAACCCTTGAGCCACACGGTGCTGTTGATGAACGCCAGGTCAGTACAAAATAAGACTGACCTCATCCACGATGTAATTCTGGATGGGGGTGCTGACCTGGCATGTATTACTGAGACCTGGGTGGGAGAGGAGGGTTGTGTTCCCCTCTCCCAGCTGTGTCTGCCTGGGTACTCAGTCCAGCACCAATGTTGCTCGGAGGGTCAGGGAGGAGGAGTTGCTATAGTCTATAGGAGTTCTATCTCCTTGACCAGGCTTCCTATCCCTTTGAGAGGAGGTCTTGAGGGCTGTATTGTGTGTTGGGTTTACGAGACAGATTGGGGATTCTGTTGGTGTACCGCCCACCCTGCTGCGTACCAACAGTCTCCCTGCCTGAGCTGACAGAGGTAGTCTCAGACCTGGTGTTGAGGACTCCCAGGCTGTTGGTGCTGGGGGACCTCAACATCCATGCCGAGGCTGCCTTGACTGGGGCGGCTCAGGACTTCATGGCCGCCATGACAACCATGGGGCTGTCTCAATGTGTCATCGGCCCAACACATGAGAAAGGCCATACTTTGGACCTGGTTTTCTCAACGGGACTGGAAGATGGTGGTTTGGATGTGGAGGGACTGGTTGTGACCCCATTGTCATGGTCAGACCACTTCCTGGTCAAGTTTAGTCTATTAGCTTCTTCTCTCCTCTGCAAAGGTGGGGGATCTATTAAGATGATCCGCCCTCAGAGACTAATGGATCCAGATGGTTTCCTGAATGCTCTGGGGGAATATCCGTCTGATATGGTCGGCACTCCTGTCGAAGCTCATGTCACCCTATGGAATAAAGAGATGACTCGGGCGGTTGACACAATTGCGCCTAAGCGCCTTCTCCCTGCACGCAGAGCCCAGACAGCTCCTTGGCATACATCTGAACTGCGGGCGATTAAGTGAGAGGGGAGACGGCTGGAGCGCAGGTGGAGAAAATCCCACTGGGAGTCCAATCGAACACGACTTAGAGCCCATTATCGGGCCTATTTTGTGGCAATACGGCTGGCGAAACGGCAATATTTCGCCATCCGTATTTCTTCCTCAGAATGTCGCCCAGCAGAGCTATTTTGGGTGATTCGGTATGTTCTTCAACCGGGAAATCCGGTGGAGGTTCCGGACCGCTCATCAGCTCGCTGTGCTGAGTTTGCCATTCATTTTGAGGGGAAAATCGCTCAGATTCGCAGTTAGTTGGATTCCACTATTAGTGCAGAATCAGATGATGTGTCCAGTGTGCCGTGCTTAGTTCAAGTATTAATGGATGAGTTTCAATTGTTGACACCTGAGGATGTGGACAGGGTGCTTGGATCTGTCCGTTCTACCACCACTCCGCTCGACCCTTGCCCATCTTGGCTAATTGGAAGATCTGCCAGACGGGTTCGCACCTGGGTCCAGGAGGCCGTGAACGCTTCTTTGAGAGAGGGAGTGGTCCCTACCTCCTTGAAAGAGGCGGTAATTCGGCCACTCCTTAAAAAGCCTAACCTGGACCCAGAGCTGGTGGCTAACTACCGACCAGTGGCGAACCTCCCTTATTTGGGCAAGGTGTTGGAGCAGGTTGTGGCCGGGCAACTCCAGGTGCTGCTGGATGAAATGGATTTTTTGGATCCATTTCAATCGGGTTTCAGGCTGGGCTATGGTACGGAGACTGTCTTGGTCGCCCTGTACGATGACCTTTGCCGGGAGAGAGACAGGGGGAGTGTGACCCTGTTGATACTCCTGGACCTCTCAGCGGCTTTTGACATCATCGACCATGGTGTCCTTCTGGATAGGCTGGCTGGGTTGGGAGTTGGGGGCACCGCTTTACAGTGGTTCCGCTCCTTCCTGACTGACCATGTCCAGAAGGTGATGCTGGGAGACAGTTGCTCTGCCCTATGGCGTTTATGTCATGGGGTTCCTCAGGGCTTGATACTGTCCCCCATGCTGTTTAACATCTACATGTTAGGAGGTCATCAGGAGGTTTGGGCTGAGGAGTCAGCAATATGCTGACGACGCTCAACTCTACCTCTCGTTTTCCACCAATCCAGGTGAGGCGGTTTCTGTGCTGAACTCGTGTCTGGACCTGATAATGGACTGGATGAGGGTTAATAAATTGAAACTCAATCCAGACAAGACGGAAGTGCTGTTAGTGGGTGCTTCGCCGGACAGGCTAGAGGGCCATTTCCCTGCCCTGAATGGGGTTGCACTCCCCCTAAGGGACAAGATCCACAGCCTGGGGGTGCTGCTAGACCCTGGTCTAACTCTGGAAGCCCAGGTGGACTCAGTGGCCAGGGACGCCTTCCTTCAGCTGCGGAAATTATACCAGCTATGGCCCTACCTGGACGAGCAGTCTCATGACAGTTACGCATGCACTGGTAACATCCGGTATAGATTACTGCAATGCGCTGTATGTGGGGCTGCCTTTGAAGATGGTCCGGCAACTGCAACTGGTTCAAAATCCAGCTGCACAGCTGGTGAGTTGTGGGGCCGCTAGGGAACACATCAGGCTGATTCTGTTCAAATTACATTGGCTACTAGTCGTTGCCCGGGCCCAATTCAAAGTGCTTGTTTTGACGTATAAAGCCCTAAACGGCTTGGGCCCTGGATACCTGAAGGACCACCTCCTTCCATATGAACCTACCCGGCAATTAAGATGTAGCCAGGGGGCCCTCCTGAAAGAGCCATCCCTCAAGGAGGTAAGAGGAATGGCTTGTAGACAAAGGGCCTTTTTGGCAGCTGCCCCCAGACTATGGAATGCCATCCCAAGGGAGATTCGTCTGGCGCCGACGTTGATGACGTTTCGGCGTCAGGTCAAAACCTTCCTGTTCCAGAAGGTTTTTAATTGAAATAATATCAACTGTGGGTCCTGATGGCAATTTTTAGAGCACTGTATTTTAATTGTATTTTAATTGTTTTATCTTTTTATTGTACTCAAATTGTTGTAAGCCTCCCAGAGACCATTGGATAGTGTGGGCGGCATATAAGTTAATTAAATAAATAAATAAATAGTAAACTTTCATGGAAAAAGCAGGCAAAATGCAGACTGTACACACATGGCACAGAAAGCAGAGTTTCTTCAAAATTCAGTACTCAAATTGACAGCTGCATGGTCAAATTTAGCACCAACTTTGCAACTTTTAGATCATCTTGAAAGGGAGTGTAAAACACATTGCAATAATCAAATCTGGAGTTCAATGGGAGATGCAGTTGAAGCTGGACAGTAGTATTCTAAGTTTTAAAGAATATAATGAGGGTTTCATATATTCCAGCATGGAGGAATTCACTACCTTCACATTCAATTCTTCAATCCCATTCTGATTTCTTTTAATTGTCATAAAAAAAGCAAGAATCTAGAGAACAAGTGATAGGTGTCAAACTTCCAAGCAGTTTGAAATCTTATTCTGCTCTTCATTCCTAATCAGTTAGGAACTTGCAGTATGTGTATGTATGTCTTGCAAACACATCTTTTTTGTGTGCAATACACATCTTTTTTCTTCCTAATGGCCAGCAGCCTGTTGAACCCTTCCACACTTGTGGAGCTCCAAATGCTGCAGCTGCCATTGAAGCAATATCATGAGGTGCTTGCCTAGCATTACTAGGTTTGCGAATGGCACCTCATCAGACTGCTGCAGCGCATTCACAGCTGGAGTTTCTTGTATTAAAATACTGAACAGGATACTGGTCAATAATTATGCCATTTTTTCAGGTTTATATGCAGAACTAATAAATATCAATTTTAAACAAAAAAATCAGTTCTTATTCAAATGAGTTTTTAATTTTAAATGTTAAAATGTCCTTTATTCTTTAAAAAAAATCACTATACGATGAGAGTTTTAATTTACAATGGGTTTTGGCTCAAATATCTCTTTATGGAATTGGGATTATAAATTCAACTTCTATATTGAGGTAATACATTGATGTAATATTTTGTTAGATGCTTTGTAAACAGAATTGGATTGAGACCTCAATTTTATGGGGGTCCATAGATTTAGATTAATCTTTTTATCTTCCCTAATAATCTAATAATGATCAGAAAAATCTGAAGTTCTCCAGAGATTTATACTTTTTAACAGCAACATATGGAGGTGTAAAATTAACAGAACTGATCAGCAGTTTCAACTCTGATTTAAGTAATTCCTGTAGATTTTTCTCTTCTCTTAACATTACAGTGCTCACAATTCTCCGAAGTCTTATTTCCAGGATTGTTTTCAATAGTTTCCTTGAGTAATATTCATCCTCTTAAAGCAACATCCCTAGCTACTGTCACTCTGCAACTTTCAGTAGACAAAGTCAAGCCCGCACCTCTCTCCCTGTCTGGAAGTGCACACTTTCAGATACTAGAATGACAGTGAATTGAAGATTGTTTGAAGTCAATAAAATAAGTTAACTAGGAAATCTGTATTAAGGTTATAACAAGCAAGGCAGGCCTTTTTGGAAGACAAAAACTGCATGACTAAATTGACTCTTTCTGAATGTTGATTTAAATAATAGTTTAAAAAATGATTTAAATAAAATTCATCCTGTTTAAAGGCATCTTCAAATCTGAAGTTAAATTATAGCAATTACAGTAAGTGTCATGAACTCTTTGCTCAGCTGCATACCAAAATCCTTCTATCAGCAAAACAAAATATTAACTGCTTAAAGATTAACCTACCCCCAGGAGTCTGAATCTAATTTGAAACAAATTCCAAACATTATATTGTCATACCAACCACCTTCCTACTACCCACAATTCACTGAAGTGATAAAGAGCAACATTATGACTATTGAACTAAAGTTTCAGTATGTAACAAACACATGGACAACCCAGCCAGGGAGAGATCTGTGAAAAGCAAAAAAGTTCTTTTTTTTTTGGCAGCAAAGTAGGAAGAGAATTCTTGAAAATAACAAATCATTAACATGCCATACAGACAGATGTGGACTACAAAATATTATCAAGATGTGTGGTGAAGGGTTCTATCCACGTACTTCTCAGTAATAATGACATGGAATTTAAAATGACAATGTGGATACTACTTTCAAAGTTCTGCTTACAGAAATGTTTTAGCTTTGTACATATTTCAGTGCTAGCCCTTGTTCTGTTCATCAATGAAAATAATATAAATGGTGAAAGAGAGATAAAGTAACCAGAGAAAATGCTTACGAGATCAGAGTACCTACAATGTGGCACTGCATTCATGGTAACATAGGATCAACATCAAGAATGTGTGATGCTCAAGATGTTGTTGAACTGCAGCTCCCATCAGCTCTAGACATCTCTGTGAATGATGAGCATTGATGAGAGTACATGCAACAAAATCTGCAGGGCCCATGTCTGATGTACAAAACTTAAGACCTCCGCTGAATCAGACCAAAGTTGGCCATCCTGCTTTGACTAGTAGTAAGCCACGTGACTCTGAGCACCTCACAAGGTCAGCATAAAGGAAATCAGCAACACCTGTGAGATTTATCATTGACCTGGTTGCTAGCTGTTATGGCTAGCAACCAGGTCTAGATCTGTCCTCCAGAAATTACATGTTAGTCAGATTGAATATGTTTCACCCACTGCAGCATTTATTTGACCTTCTGCTTCTCGTAAAAAGGGAATCCCAGGGTAGCTCCCCAATACAGACAGAATATTAAGATAGAGGAATGTGGTGAAGTTATTTGCTTTGTTCTCCTCTATAAACAACATCCAGTCTCTGATCTCTATCAATAAGGGGCAGGCATCATTAAAAGCTGAAGTAGTTAGAGTTTCTGTGCAGGCCCAATAATTTTCAATTTGCACATCTTGCCTGTAACCATAAAATGAAATATGTCACCAAAAATTACTCATATTTCCAGCAATACCAAAATAATTCAAAACAACAGAATTTAAAACATTCAATTCCAATTACTGGCAATGATCAGGTCATGCTTGCAGCAAAACCTCAAACATTTTCCATTAAATACTTTTAAATATTTGCAGGGTAAATTTTTAGTTACCTGGCACAGTTTATTTCTGCTCTATCATTAGTCATAACACCAATTTCTCTAGTACCACCAAGTCTTCATTCACAGATTTCTAACCTCCATGCTGCAGAACTCTGAGGTACGACAAAATCTTATTGGTGTTTCACCATGAGAAGACTGGTGGTGATGGATACACTACCTAAACAACCATTTATAGAAAATTTAAAATCTTCCCCTGCAACCAAAAATGTGTTGGGCGAATCTTACTGAAGGTGGATAACTTTGGACAGGTCATATTTTCCAGGAGATGAATATATGTGATGCACCACCAATACTTACCTCACACATTCCATTATTCTATTAAGATCTCTAATTAACAAGTATCAAATGTCAATGTTTCAAGGAACTGCAGAACCAGACACAAACCGGGCAATTTAGAAAAAAACAAGTGTGCACATAATAAATAGTGCTGCCTTTATCTTACTCATTTCTTTCTGAAGCTGCAAATACTGACCACAGCATACATGTGTATGGAGGCCTTGGCATTCCCTACTATCCTATAAAGCCTCTCACGATTCTTTTCAACATTCACCACCTCCACAGCCATTATTTTCAATGTGAAAAGGATCAAGAGGAAATTCCAACTACAGTATCTCAGAAAATATAGTACTTGAAAGAATATTCTATTTCGATTGTGCATAGTGAAGGGCCATACATCAGATTATAACAGTTGGGAGTGCAAACATTCTGAAAATCTTTAGATGATTTATCAAAGGCCCCTTTGCCACAGATGCTTACATTACAGTAATCCATTTCCTCAGACGATAGATGAGTCAATACATCTTCTCCACCTGAATACAGTGCTGCAATAGATCTATGATTCAGAGGATCACTTGGTTAATTGTTCTCACTATACTCAGAATATATTCATTTTGGAGTATGGATTCCATTAGCTAGGCTACTAAGAACAGCCAAAGTTTTGCCAGCAAAATAAACAGCACCGGGATACTATGAAGCTGAACTCTGCACCAGCATTAATCACTGAAGCATTTAACTTTTTTTTAAAAAAAAAAGATTAGCTAATTAGATATTCATCTCCCATTTCTGACAATGCTAATTTCTGGACAAATCTAACTTCCTCAACTTGTTGAAACATTTCCAACTCCTAAAAGGAGCAGAGGCTACCCTTTAAGCACTTACATCAGTAAGAAAGAAAGCTTATCCACATCCCGGACTGCATGTATTTGGGAAGAAAAATTGAGAGGAAGAAGAGACAGAAAATGGCAAGTGAGATTTAGAATCAGCATATTCAAGAGTTTGCTGTACTATCTGCACTGAGCAAACTATTTCCAGCATCGTATTTGTGGGGGGGGGGGGGGGGGGAGGAGAGAGAGAGACTGAACTTGAGGCATCCCAGAAGCATCAAATTGCAACTGTTTCCATTCCCAGAACAGAGGAAGAAAATACTTTGGTTTGAAATGGGGTAGAAAGGAAAAAGACAACCAGCATGATGTAGTGAACAGAGCAACAGAGTGGGGCTTAGGAGACATGGGTCCAAATCTCTGTCGATCCGTGGCAATTCACTGGGGATGTGTGGCAATGGTAAAAACACTTGTTTAGTATCTTGCATACTTGCTATAAGTGAAATTTGATTTGATAGCATGTAACACAGAGAGAGAAAGAAAAAAAACAGCTGGCAATTCTATCACAAGCTGACAAGATCTGTAGAAAAAGTCAACTCCTCTAAGTCTCACACAACATCCCTACGCTGTAAAGATGCTGTCTCCAACCTAATCCCATGTGTCAAATTCAGCAATGTGAAACATGAGTAGCCTCTTATACATTTTTCCCCTCATGCCTTGACGGCCCTCTGTTTTTGTTCCCATATATGCCGCAAAATCTTCTGGGTCAGAAAAGAACCACCATCAGCAGATGCTCCTACAACACTCAAGGAACTGAAACATTTTTTCCCCCCAGAAAGTTAAGGAAGAGGAAAGGTCAGTGATACCTTGACATAATATTACTACAGTAGCTTGCCTCAACACTACAACTGGAAACATGGCTCTTACTTTTTGACTTCACCAGTGCTACCACCTATATATCCAGGAGACCCATTTCTCTTCTAGAACAGCCGCAAAACTTTTTTTTCCCTATTGTTTCACAGCTCCAAGATCATGTGGAAAAGTAACTAACCAAGAGGGAATTATCTCTTCTCAGGGGCCCTGTGCCCGTCTATGGTCTTAGAAGTGACAAGGACATATTTTAACACTCATCAGCTGCAGACTGGTGGTAAGTAGCAGCAGCAGCAGCGTCGGTATGAGTTCACTGCTCCTCTTCCAGGAATAGTTTGGGCAGCCTTAACATTCACTAAAATGGATGGGTCCCTTGAGTCATAAAGAGAAGAAAGATAAGGAGTTATGGATCACAAATAGTGATTCAACTGTATTCTGCCCCACATCCTTCCAACAGGCCAATGTCTTGCCTCCCCGACCTTCCAAGCAAGAGCGCCCCCTTTCGTCCCCTGATATCCGACACCAAGTTCATACAGACAAGGAAACAACCGGGGGAGGAGCTCCTTTCCAATTTCTCACATGGGACAAGCTTCGCCTTGCCACGTGTGGAGTAGGATGCTACCGCGCGTCATAGGCTCGCAGCCTTCTATGGAGGCTCCCCAAGTGCCGGAACCAGGGGCAAATGAGAGCCACCGGGTTCTTCGGCTGCCTCGACGCTCTCTGCCCCTTCTCGGGTAGGCGGGGGCTCCCCCGCGGCGCCTGCCCCGTTTCCCCTTGGCTCCCCCTGCCCGCAGGCGGCTCACCTTGCAGCATGGCCTCCAGTTTCTTCCTGTCCACACGGAACCGCTCCTCACCCCACTCGGGGCTGGCCGAGTGGGCGCGGGCCCCGCCGGCCGAGGAAGAGCAGCCGCCGCCGCCCCCGCTCCCGCTCCCGTCGTCGTCTTGCAAGGGCGAGTCGGCACTGCGCTCGCTGTTGGAACCGGGGTCCGACAGCGGGTAGCCCTGCGGAGCCGCCATCCCGCCTCCTCCTCCTGCGGCTCCACCGCCGAACTGCCCCGCGTTCCAGTCCCCGACGGAGGAGGGGGCGGCGGCGGCGGCGACCACCGCCCCGTCGCCCTCAGCCGCCGCCGCCGCCGCCGCTTCCGCCCCACAGCAGCAATAGCAGCAGCCGTCGTCGCCTCTTCTTCCGTTACCGCCGGCGGCGGCTGCTCCCCGGGAAGCTATTTGGCCCCACAGCCTCCCGCCTCTTGCTTCATCCCAACCCGCCAGAGCCTCGGTGGTTCCTCCGGCGTCTGCCGTCGCCTCCAGCTCGGGTTCCCCGCCGAGCGCGCCGCTGCTCTTGTTGTGACGGTGACTGCCGCCGCTGCTGTTGCTGCAGCCGCCGCTCGCCTTGCAAAGTGCTTGTCCGGGGCCGGCGGCGGCTCGGCTGCGCCCCCATCCCGCCCGCAGTCCGTACAGCATCCCCGCCTCCTCCATGGGGGCAGCGAGAGAGGCGCGCGCTGCCGCCCGAGAGGGGAGGGATAAGCCCGCTGGAAAAGGGCGGGCCGAAGGGGACAGAGGAGCCGAGCGAGGTGGTCGGAGAAGAGCCGGCGCTGTGCAAGAGGAAGCTCGCTCGCTTGCTTGCTCCCCGCTCGCGCCGTGCACGCCGCGTCTGTCAAAAGCTTGGCAAGCCCCGCCCAAGCTAAATTACTTTCCCCTCCTTCTGACACGCTTTGCGTTATGTGGCCCCCAAGCCTGCGAGGGCGGGAGAAGGAAAAGAGGGTCAGCTGTGGCTGCTTGCAGGTTTGGTCCAGGCAGAGGCAATCTCTTCAGAAGAACGGCTCCTTCAAAGTTCCTTTTTTTTGGGGGGGGGGGGGGGGAGGTTGGGAAGCCGAGTTGCATAATGGGGAGGGGGGTTACCCTAATGTGCTGAAATAGTGCCTGCCACTGCCACGCGGAGTCTGTGTATTATTGCAATAATAAAGAAATTTAGGTTAGAAGATGCAGGCGCCTCCCCCCCCCACCCCGGTGGACCGACGGATTGTTTCCTCAGTGAGAAAGAAGACGATGCCTCTACAGAGCAGAAACGTTGTGTAAAATAAATGTGGTGAAACAAAACGCACTCACAAGCCTCCCCTGCCGAGCCCGGGCAGCCTGCCTGGCTTTCCCCCAATCGCTCTGGTAATGGAGAGCAAAGCTTCCCTGCTCCCGCCTGCAAGATGCAAAGGCAGTGATGGAAGACCTGGAGCGGGCTGTCTTGGACCCCCTGAAGCATCAGAGAAGCCATCCATTGGGATGTGCCCTAGCCGTGGTCCATAACGTGCCCCAGTGATTCCTGTACAGTGCATAGGACAAATGTCAATCTAGTTGAAAACGTTTTTCTGTTGGAAAAATGGTGGGCCCCATTCTCTAGGTGCATAGTATGTAAAGTACTGTAGTCACAACACAAATCTGCACAAAAACAGCATGATGTCTTCAGTTTTGGATTCGATTCCATTCCTAATACTCCCCAATAGAGGAAAAAGTGTATGTTTATGTTATGGGCTGTCAAGTCGAAATTCACAAATAGTGACCCTAATAGAGCTTTCAAGGTAAATGAGATTATTTAAGAAATGGCTTTACCAGTTCCACATTCACACACTGAGTTTCCACAGCCAAGCAGAGATTCAAACCCAAGCCTTCCAAGTTCCAGTCTGTCATTCTGTCCACTACACCAGTTCACGTACCTTCAATAGGGTAGAACTATTCTGGAAATTATTCTGCCATAGGCCCCAGAGTAACTTGGTTGGTCCATGGCAGTGGTTCCCAACCTTGGGTAACCCAGATGTTCTTGGGCTGCAATTCCCAGAAGCCTTCACCACCAAGCTGTGCTGGTTGGGGTTTCTGGGAATTGCAGTCCAAGGAACCTGGGTTACCCACAGTCAGGAATCACTGGTCCATGGTATCATGCACCTTCACTTTGGGGACAGGCACCATCTGTCTGAGGCAGCAAAATGGCACAGGATATCTCTGTAACTCACTGGCAGAATTGTCACAGTTTGGAATATTACTAATAAAAGTAATTAACCATGGATTTGATTCCAGCTTTCCTCAAAAGCAGTTAGAGTTGCTATTTTTTTTAAAAAAAGTGACTTCTGATTTTGAAAAATAACTAAAATAGTCACTTTAAAGTCATTTTAAAGGCTCCGAATGCAGCAGCATAACACATAAAGCCTGTGCTTGAACCCTCTGATAAGCCAAATCTTTCCAGCCATGTAGTGAGACCATGCCCCATAGCTATAAAATTTACAGTCATAATGTAACCTATATCCTTATCATGTAAAAAAGGGGAAGTAATAACTTATTTACAAATACTCATTTCAGAGCCCTGAGGATGTTGCATTGACCATCATCAGAACCGCCTTTTTAAAAGAATTAGAATTAATGAAGGGTAGGACTGTCAGTGGGAATTGATACAAATGAAACCACCACATGCCTGGTCAATAAATCTTTGACTCTGATGCTTGCTGGAAACAAGGAATAGATATCATAATTTTCCATTATTTGCTATTTAGGAAGGCATGGAACAGCATTTCTCCACAATACTGTTACAAACAGTTCACAAGTTCTCCAAACAATTGCTACAAGCAGTTTAGGATTAAATATGAAACACAATTACTAGGGATTAAGCCCTATCAAAAAAGCAGGACAAAATTCCAAGTAAACATTTATAAGATTTCCTGGAAAGCTGTGTGTGTGCTTGTGCATGTCCAAAGCACAGAGGTTTTACTTAGAAGAATTAGTGTTATTTGGTCTTGTGTTGCTAAACTTGAATTATGATGAGGTATTGAAAATCACAACAAATAGTCTTAAATACACTACTGTGCAATTTAACTTTGGGTATTGAAGGGGAGGCCTTTGAACTCTTAATATTGCCACCTCCTTAATAGCTTTAGGGATTTGTAGGCAGCCCCTCGGAAAAGCCACTTTTGCTCAGCTTCATTCAACCATCTGTAATACAAATATAATAGCTTTGGTTTATTGCTACATAATTAAGTGAATAATGAGTTTTACAGGAAATAGTAGGCTAAGAGAATGCATATATTTACAATTATTTTACATTTATAGTTCCCAAGGTGGTGTAATGGATAGAGTGATGGACTAGGACTCTGGAAAACAGGGTTTGAATCCCTGCTTAACCATGGAAAGTGACTGGGGGAGTGGAACTGGTAAAACCACCCCTTAAGTATCTCACTTACCTTGAAAACCCTGTTAGGGTCACTTTAAGTCGGTTCCAACTTGACAGCACGTAACATTTATTTTATTTCCACTGGAAATATATCTTATAACAATTGAGTTTTATTTTACAGTTGCCAAGAAAGATAGAAAGATTCAGTGGCCAAAATCTGATTGGGATTTTGTGTGCACGCAGAAGTAATTGTTTATGTTGTCATGACTGACTGACAAGGTGCTGTGTGCCAGCTATGCACCTAGTCATTCTCCTAATTGCCCAGCGCATCTCAGTCACCTTGTCAATTAACCTCAGTTAGTTACACCAACTTATGATTCCTCTTATGAGAATACAAAATTGCAAACAGATTCTTAGGGTTTTTTTTTTTTGCACAAGTCTGCATTTGCTGCATGTGTTTTTTTATTAATTACTTTTAGTATACTTACATTATATTTAATATAATGTATGACCAAACATAACTGACTTCTGTTGTTTACTGTTTTAGCAATTAGTGGCTGAAATCTTGGTATACTAAGTTGCACTAAAGAACCAATAGGGAGGAACCAGTGGGGATTTGGTGAATCAACTCTTTTATAAGTTCCATTGGTTTAAATGGGCCTACTCTAGTTGAGACTTACTGTGCTAAAATAAGTCATAACTAGATTAGGGCCATTTGAATCAATGGAATTTAGAGAGGAGTTGACTCACCAAATCCCTACTGATTCAGTGGGCCTACTCTAGTGTGACTTACTGTGATAAGCAACAGGATTTCAGTCCACATGTATGCAGGAAATGCATGCAGGATGCTGAAATCTTTCTCTACTGCTCTTTTTTTTCCTTCACCCCCTGATGTCTCACAGGGCCTATGAACAGACAAGGTCAATGAGGTTCCACCTTCTTCCTCCTCAGGGGTGGTAATGTGCAGTAAATACACAGGTCTCTGGTGTAAATAAAAGGCCCACTAATTGCTCTGGCTGGAAAACATGTTTCTTTATTCTAAACATGAGGTTGCATTTGTTTGTGATGAAAAACATTATGTACACACTCAGATATATTGTCTTTTATCAAATAACCTTGCAACATGTCTTTTTTTAAAAAAGAAAAGAAAGACTATGACTAAAGAGGGGAGGTTTTTTTGAATGTTATTAAAAGGGAGAGGTGGGTCTACAAGACTAAGAATACCCAAACCAAACATTTTCTACTTACATTACTGTTTAGCTTCCAATATTTGACCCTTTAAAATTCAAAATTATGTAACCTTCTTCTGAGATGTCTTCCTCTTAAGATACTTCCTGCTTGTTGTCACCAGACTGCTTACAGGGTGATGAAAATTTGTAGCACTAAGGGACAAGTTACTTAACTATAACTGTGGTTCTTTGGGTAGTCAACAGTGAATTGAATATGTGTATTCACAGTAACCACAAAGAAGACTATGGGAATCCCTGCATGTGGCCCTAGTCTTGCCTACTAATTTCCCCAATCCAACCTGCAGAGGTTCCCTGACCACTTTGAAGGGAACTATGGCAGGAGCCAATTTCACTCCCTCTTTGGCTTCTCTGCATAGGAAAGGCAAGAGAAAGTGGTGCACACACAGGTGGTGCTTTGAGACCTAGTTAAGTCTCAACATCCCTGAATCCTTCATTGGTCATAGGTTGGCCATTTACCCATTACCAAAAAAGAACAAAATGGGACACCAATTTGCATAAAGCTCTATATGCTTTTTTACATCTATAGGTGTTAATTAGTGTTTTTAATTTAAGCAGAATTACAATACATATTTTCTTATGAGTGGGGGAGAGAGTGACCAGATGACTTACATGCCTGCTGCTGAGTCTGTTGTCCAGGGGCTCATATAGATGAGCAAATTAATTCAAGGTCCGTTCGTTCTTTCTTTCTTTCCCTTGCCTGTGCCTCTCTAGGATGTATGGCCACCCTAACTGGCTATCTCATCAGAATCTTAGGCCTACATCCTACCCAAATGTGCTGTGAGACTGATTCCAAAAATTGTGACCACACCATCTCCTAGATGCCATCAACCCACCAAAATTCTTGTGAATCAGACCATCACATCATATACTATGTGTTTCATACAATCTGGAGTGCTGTTCTGATGTATTTCAATGCAAGTATAAAATGCCAAGTGCATGGTTTAGTTTAAGTTACACTTAAATGAATCTGAAAGCCCCATTCTTAATGGTTAAAACAACATGACATGTAGAGACAACTGGGGATAATAGTGGGAAACTGGCAGATAGTGGCCCTGGTGCTTAAAGGGAATATTAGTTAAGGTTTACTTTGGCAAATATAACTTAGTAATTTTTGGTGTGGCTAGCTGATCTGATCAAAGCAAAGGAAAACAAGAGCTTTCTTATTCTGCTATATTTCTTTATAATGATTCCTATAATGATCTCAGTTGCTCTGTGGTCTCAGAACCCCACAATGAATGAAGGACACATTTCTTCCCAATCTCAAATATACAGCATAGAAAAGGTAAAATGATATTCTATATTCGAGCCGTGGCTGTTGATATAGGAACAGCAGAAAAACAAAGCTTACCCAAGGTTCCTCTTAGGCAGAGACTTTACTAGCACATTAGCAATAATCCACCCTGCCTCAAATTCCTTCTTCGTGTCTCCAACCATAATGGGAAAGTGGGAAGAATACTTTTATGAGTCTTTTTTACCTCCGACAGAGAGAGTACTATTAACAGAGCAGCTGTACTATTTGGTTCAGTGAGGCAGCCACCTCAGGCAGCAGATACTGGGGAACTCACCACAGCCAAAAGAAAGATATTGAAGGGCAAAGCTGTATATGAAAGATAGTTCATGGGCTATGGACAGAATGAGGCAGCTACCTCAGGTGGCAAGTACTGGGGACCTCACAGTGGCAGAAATATGTTTGAAGGAAAAGCTGTTACATGTGAGTTAACTCAGTCTGTGCCACAGAGACTGTCTTGCAGCCCCCTAAGCTAGTCTGGTTTCTTCAGATATAGTAGAAGATGCAATCCTTCCACTAGCATGTCAGATGTACACACAGCCTAAGTAAGCTACAGCTTATGGACTCACATTATATGGGGTGTAGTGTCTGTCTGCCTCTATCATAGCTCCAAGACCATGAAACCTTGATGTCTGAAACTTCATATGTGTACTGAGGAGACCTGAGTCTATGTACATCTGGGTCATTTTGGTTTAGAAACAGACTAGTTAACTATAGCTAATAAAAAATGTCTGTGGCCTGCAGTACCACACAGATTCATTCAATGAGACTGGGGCACCAGGCCACTACATGACTCAAACTAGTCTCCTCAAAAGTAAGAAGTCTCCTTGGAAACAATGGACTCCCTGAGAGTAACAGGGCTCCTCTAGAGCAGGAAGGGTTCAGTTTTGGTTAAAACAGTTGCAGCTGCTGGGGGGGATTATGGAGGACCAACCTACAAAAATCTTCAGTGCTGCTCTTTCAATTTCTAGAACAATGGTGTACTGCTGTAAAACCAAGCTCCTTGATGAATATTGCCTGTTCCTGACTCAAGGTGTGCATGCATGTCTCTGTGTATATGCATATTGTTTATTTAATATGTGTGTATACACACAAAGATGAGGAATTACAATTCCTGTTGTCTGTTATGTTCTTCCTGTCTTCTTCTCAATGGCCTAATTTCTTTTTTATTTTATTTCTTTCTTTATTTTGCTTGTTCTAATTGCATTTTCCTGCTTTGTTTGAGGAAGATCAAAGTATGGAGGGGGGAAACACTGATGGAGAAGGGAAGGAGGGTGTAAAAATCTGCTTTCAATCGCTTTGTCTTTTAGCATGTAATTAATCTTATAACTGTTTACTCGGGAATAGACACCATTGAACTCAGTGGTATTTACTTTTGAGTAGAAATGAATAGGTTTGCACTTGTGGCGATCACCCTGGTTTGGCTCATGTAGGAGGTTGTTTGCATACACCAATGGGAGCTGTTGGGAGGTGGAGCCAGATAAACCAGAAGGGAGGGGTGAGTCAGATAAGAGAAGTTTAGTGAGTTAGGTCAGTCAGTTAGAGTCAGAGATGAGAGTCTGAAGTAGAAGTTAGTCTGTGGTAGTTAGGTAGGGTGGCAGAGTTAGGAGTTAAAGGAGGCAGTTAAGAGTGTGGCACTTATAGAGAACTAAGAGAGTTAAGAGTGAAACAAGTTATTACTGATTTAATGAATACATTAAAGTCTGTGAAGAACCTGTTTAAGCAAACTGTAATCAATAAACCTGTGTTATTCAACTTTATAGTCAGCTTGGACCTCAGTCTTTCTAATTAAAGGGTGTTGACAGAGGTCAACTGGTGGCAGCAGAAAGAAGAGAATGTGTTGTGGGCCTCAGGCTAGTGAAACAAGCAGGGGCCACGTGGGTAAACGTCACAGCACTGTTAATTGACTTTAAAAATAATTATGACAAAAAGTCTTTTTTATTTTTGGTCCATTTTTGAAAAAAGAAGCCATTCTATTTCCCAGATCAAAAGTATTCTGGAGAGGAACGGTTTAATTCTTCAATTGGTAACATTACATAGTGCCACCACTAATATTAATACTTGGCACTTTTTGTAAATACTTAATACTTTTTGGACTTACAAAGTGTTTTTGTTCAATCTGAAGGCAAGGGTGGATTGACAGGGCTGTCAGACTCAAGAACATGGCTCAGTTTATTGAGCCTATCCACCTCATGCTAGATTTTCCTCTTTCCCTACTGCCTTCAACTTCTCCTAGCATTATTGTCTCTTTCAGTAAGCTTTGTCTTCTCTTGATGTGTCCAGCAAGTACAATAACCTCAGTTTAGTCATCTTTGTTTTTACAGAGAGTTCAGGTTGATTTGATCTAGCATCGACTTGTCTTTCTGATGGTCCATGATATCTGTAAGGTTCTCTTCCAAGACCACATTTAGAATGGATCAAATTTCCGCCATTGCCTTTATTCCCTATCCAGCTGCACATCCATACATAGAAATTGGGAATACCACAGTACACATTATCTTGGCCTTGGGATGGGTGTTGGGAACATGGAGACCTTGGATTTAAGAATGTGCTCAGAAATACTCATTTGCAATTGGGACATAGGAGAGAAAAAAATTGACATGGGGGAGTGGGCCTTACTATCAAGCCTGGTCTTAAGACCACAGTTACAAAGCACAGTTACCTAGAAGTGAATATATAACTCTGGGATTTACTTCTGAGTTGTATGTATGGGTTTGAAAGGAATTCAGTTTAAAATAATGAGACATTTCTGTTCACAACATATGTAAATATGAATTAACATACCACATTGGGTAAAATGAAATGTATACCTATTTCTAGATTGTTTTCATTTGGCAAAACAAAATGCATGGTTATTTCTGGATTGTTTTCATCTAATTTGTTCATTTTAACTGAGGTGACCATAGAATGCTTATAAGTATTTCACTGGGTAGGATATTGATAGTATTTTCTCTGTCTTAGGCTTTTTACTACATAATCTGAACCTCATTAAATGTAAAGCATATGAATATCTTCTTTACCTTATGTGGGTGGGCATGCCCTGAGCAAAGAGACAGCTAGGAATATAAACCCTTGAAACCAAGTATATGTCTGTCAACTATGTTTTCTTGATTTTGATTTTTTTAACAAATCTGAAGACCATTTTTCTGGTTCTTGAAATGTCTCATGGCAAAAATCTTTTAAATATGATATTTATCTTATACTTGTTGAACTTTTGTTGCTTAGTGTTGTAATTTACAACTAGAGAGAACTATTTAATTAGTGGGGATATGGTGAATCAACTCCTTTGTAAGTTCCAAGTTCCATTAATCCAGTGTCCTTACTCTAGTTGTGACTTACTATACTAAACAATAGGACCCCAGCCATTGCTATTAAATTTTAAAGCTGCACTTTCTTCAAGGCTCCATATAAGGTGCATGTATTTTTATGTTTAAAAAGAGCAAGAAATCAGTTCTCATTCCTAAAGGCCTTATAGATCAATCTTGAATCTAAAGGAAAGGTACCATCATCTAGTCCAAACAGGGCCAAGATAAGGTCTACGGCCGGGGGGGCTGAGCAACTCTGGTGTATTCTGGTGGGACTTCCTTTCTGAAGTGACTCCTGGGAGGCTTTACTTGACAGCACTATAAATCAATGGCAAAAGCATGGAGTGGCTAAGGCCCAGGTTTTCAGTTTTGCATCACATTCCACAACAATGCTGTTTGAGTGTGTGACTGCCACCATTCCTGCCAAGGGTGGATGTGGCCTCTTTGGCCATAGGCTGCAAAGGCTAAATGGGGTACACCTTGTACCTCTTGCCCCAACAGTCCACAGAGGGCTTAGTTGCCTTCACTAATGCCCTGTTGCTCATTGTCCTTGGCTGAGCCCCAGTTCCTCTCACTAGTCTCCCACAATCTCCAATCCAGGGCTGAGGTTGAATTCATAGCACTGACTCCTGCCAGCTAAAGCCCTTTAGGAAGAGCCAGTAATGCCGAGTCAGTGAAGGTCCCTGAACCTCAGCATCTTGTCCCACTCCCAAAGGATGCACCACAGCCACTGGTTGTGCCACTTCCTCCATCAGCACTTATTCAGTTGAGTGCCTGTGCTGCTGTTGTGGGGGGCCTGGATGGGGAACATCAAGTGCTCCTGCTACCTGGGATGAAGCTGCCCCACTCATCCATCCATGGGTCCTGGGCCAGCAGTGGTCAGTTTTGGCCAAGACCGCAGAAGATATGAAAGGGCTCCTCAAAGTCCTCTGCTCAGTCCACTGAGTCCATGTCTGTTGATGACTATAAGTCTCCTTCCTCACTCTTTAAACCCTGCTCCCACACTCCTGCTTTAACTCTGACCCCACCCTCCAGGTGTGGCACATCAATCTTTGGAGTCTCACCTGGGCCCCTGCCTTCCATGCTGTCAAGCTACCATGCTGCTGGGTTCTCCAGGTAGTCCACCAGAGTGTGTGTTCAAGGCAAATGACCCATTGAGGACAGCTGGAGCATCCCCCTCACAGCATGGCATTGTGAGGAATTAAAATGGCAGCTAGATTCAGCTTCCTGTGCAGCTCAGAGCATACTGGTAGTTCTGTTATTAGGGAAAGTGAGGCAGATAGCTAAGGTGGCCAACCACTAGGGCTCCAGTTTGGCTGCTCTTCCTGCACACGAATACACTGTGAACCCATCGCCAATCTAGAGAGATGCTGCTGGTTTGTGCAGCTTTCCAGACCTATATATTTTCTAGCTGCCAGGTTCTGAGATCCTTTCAGGATCAATACAATTCCCTGCTGATGGACTGTGCAGGGAACTTGCATAGCACAGGTGATTTCCTGGCCAGCTCATAAACACTCCCTGGCCCTGAGAGGTCCTTAGAGCCTCACAGTAAGGAAACAGGTGGTGTTATAGCTGGAGTGTGATATACTCAGTGCTGCTCTCTACAGAATCCTTCCCTAAGTAAGATGATCAGTGGAAGCAGAAGTGGGGCTAAGGGTGCAGCAATAAAATGGTGGTGACTCTTCTCCTTCTGCCTCAGAAACCAGGCGATTTTGAGATATCCTATCAGAGTACAAGACTGGTTAAAGAAAAAGACCATCAAAAATTAAAAAGACATCAGTAGTGGGCTCTACCAGGATGCTTACAACACTAAGAATCCCTTAACTTGCATGGACAATGGGATTCTTGGAGATATAATCCAGCTGCGGAGAATATATCAACTTCGCCCCTACCTGGATGAGCGGAGCCTGGCAACAGTCACACATGCACTGGTAACAACCAGACTGGACTACTGCAATGTGCTATACGTGGGGCAGCCTTTGAAGACAGTCTGGCGACTGCAACTGGCACAGAACTGGGCTGTGCGGCTGGTAAGTGGTGCTGCTGCGCGGACTCCTATCACGCCGGTTCTGAAAAATTTACACTGGCTGCCGGTTGCTGCTCAGGCCCAATTCATAGTGTTTACTTTGACATATAAAGCCCTAAACGGCTTAGGACCTGGTTACCTAAAGGACCGCCTTCTTCCATACGAGCCTGCCCGTCCTCTAAGATCAGGCCAGGAGGCCCTTCTGAAGGTTCCATCCCTGAAAGAGATGAGGGGGATGGCATGCCGAAATAGGGCCTTCTCGGCTGTTGCCCCCCAACTTTGGAACACCCTCCCTATAGAGATCCACCTGGCTCCAACACTTTTGGCTTTTCGGTGCCAGGCAAAGACCTTTCTGTTTAGCCAGCATTTTAATTAAATAGTATCCTTTAGCTGACCATATGAGCAGCAGGATTTATTAATATTAATGTTTTAATGACTGTTTTAAATAAAAGGTTTTTTTATAATATTGCCTATTTTTAATGGTTTTAATGTTTTTAAAGTTTTAATATTGTTGTACGCCACTCAGAGACCATTGGTAATGGCGCGGCTAAAAAATCTTGTAAATAAATAAATAAAAAGGAATAACTTTTCCAAGCTCTGGAGCGAAGACTCCACAGCTGTCCAAGAATGCCGATGCTGGCATTAAATCCAATTCAGTTTTGCTCCTGGATCATCAACCTACCGTTCTCATGCTCCATATGTTTGTAAATGTATCAGCAGGCAACTGGGGAAGCAATTTGAATGTATCCCAAGGGAAGGGAGACAAAGAAGTATGAGCACACAGTGATTATAATCAGAAACAACTCCTGGAATTTGGTGACCAGCATGCCCATTTTCTTATTGACTGGGGAGTTCTGGGAGTCATGGTTCAAAAACATAAATATTCAAATCCCTGATGGCACATTGTCCACTTTCCTGGGAATAACTCCCATCGGACATTGTTATGATTGCTTCTGGGTAAATATGCATAGGATTCCAGTGTTGTGTTTCTGAAGCTAAGACTGTCAACAAGCAGTCATAAGGTGACACTGTTGCTTTGGGAAAAACTGATAGAGTTAAAATAATTGCCAGTCTGGATAATTGTTTTCTTTTCTTTGACCTTTTTAATTATATTTAAAGCAGATGTGTAACAGTGATACCATAAATTTCTGGCATACTGTTCTTGCAAGGAGACTGTGCTGTAAAATGCTGCCTTGGAAGACCATTCTGCTTGTGGGAGAGGCAAGTGCAAAACATTACACTACCTCGAGATATACTGTGTTACAGTCTGTCAATATAATGACGTAATTTGATGAAAGGCAGAATAGTTTAAAAGAGTACCGCATTACCAAATTCCAGTGATATCACTTTCTTTAAAAAAACAACTACCACCCAGTTGAAATAAGTAACCTCACTTGGTTGACCATTGGAGAAATTCTTCTAATCATTAACTGAAAATGTGAGCGACGTTCATCTCCTCAAAGAAGTACACATAGAGTTTCATTTAATTAGCCTAACCAGCCAAGTGCAGCTGCCTACTGCCATATATATAAAAATATATATATCATCCTACCAGACACCTTCTGGTTCTGTTGCCTGCTGGGCGAAGGAAGGCATCCACCCCTTGGCAACACATGGCATGGCGGTCACAAATACAAGGCCAAAGTGGTTGATGTGTGTAGATTAGCCTCCCCAAACCTGCCACCTTTAGATGTGCTGGAATACTACTCCCATTATCCCAGGTGGCATAATCAATTATCAGGAATGCAATTTTATTCCAGCATGTCTGGAGGGCACCTAGGTTGGGGGAGACTGCTACAGACTACCACATATGAACTTGTATATCATCATTGCCTTACAGTGGACCAGAAAAGGGGTCCATGTAGCCCAGGACTTTGGAATATGTCCCAGCTCCTTCCAAAGACAGAATTGAGGGTCCCATGGACAAGACATATGCTCTGCTACTGAGCCAAGATCTTTCATAAAGATCCACTGTTGGCTTTTGCTTTACTTGCCCCACTGAAGAATCTGTCAGAGCAGACAGTTGCCGAACTGGCAGGCTACCAAGAATAGTTACTAACTCATGGACTGAAGATTACAAATGCAAATAGAACTGAAACAAAGAGAAGTACTAGTACATTGCCTCAAGTGAACATTTTAATTTGCTTCCACTTAGCTACTGTGGAAGGAATAGGTAAAGGTAAAGGTTCCCCTTGACATTTAGTCCAGTCGTGTCCGACTCTAGGGGGCGGTGCTCATCCCCGTTTCCAAGCCATAGAGCCAGCGTTTGTCCGAAGACAGTTTCCGTGGTCACGTGGCCAGCGCGACTAGACATGGAACACTGTTACCTTCCCACCGAGGTGGTACCTATTTATCTACTCGCATTTTTACATGCTTTCGAACTGCTAGGTTGGCAGGAGGTGGAAGGAATAAATGATCCCCAATTCATAGCACACTCATCTTCTGGCCTTCCTCCTTTATCTCCTTTCCTTGCCAGTGCCCATGGTCCCTAGTTCAGCCTCTGAAAAAGGCAGGCCCAGAAAATACTGTGGTGACTAGTTTGATTAGGAGATGGAATCACCTTCAAAGAAACTTATATTTAAATTAGATCACTGTGGATGGTTCTAACTGGGGAACTTTTGTGAAAAAAGCTTAAGCCCTGGCTATATACTATAGAACCCTTAGGCTAGTCCAGAATAATTTGCTGCTTGAAGCAACCCTCCTCAGTTCCCCACAGAAAAGCTGGTTGAACTGAAGATTGACATTTACTTCAATACAGGCAGTGGGAAGCATCCTCCGCTATATCTGAGGACAGCAGCAGCCTAGTTTTTGGCATGTGGGACAGCTCTGTCCACCAAGGAAAGAAGTGGGCAGAGAGTTTAGATGGAACAGTTTGTGTGTGTGTGTGTGGGGGGGTGACCATTGTTGCCCCCAGCCTCTGCCACTATCATTTCTTAATGGTAGAGCTGGCCTGAAATGTTGTTCTTATATGTAGCAATGGAGAAAAGCTGTCAAGAGATCTATGTATTATTTAGAACAAAACTTCCTTCATGTACTGCTGTTTTGATGACAAAACCTTACAGTATAGCTCCACACAGGTAATAACAGAAACTGAGTAATTTTTTTAAAAAAGTGTGCTGCTTATATACCGCCCTATAGCGCTTCAAGCACTCTCTGGGCGGTTTACAAGTTAATTGTGCAGGCTACACATTGCCCCCCATTTTACCGACCTCAGAAGGATAGAAGGCTGAGTCTACCTTGAGCCAGCTACCTGGGATTGAACCCCAGGTCATGAGCACAGTTTTGGCTGCAGTACAGCAGTTTAACCACTGTGCCACGAGGCTCTTCTGAGTAATGCAGACGGAACCTTTGATATTGCTATTCTGCACACCGCTCAAAGCTTCCATGTATTCTCACTGCAATAGAATATTGTGGTGGCTCCCACACTGAAAATGTGCTTGTATATAGGCCTTGGGCTTTTCAATTGAAGAGGTAGGATGTTGGACTATGCCATTTCAAACTTATTAAGATGTGGGAATCATATAACTAATGTGCCACCGCAAGCAAATATTTTAGCAAGTTATCAGATGAGTGCATTGAGTAGATTGAATCCTCTGAGCATGCAGAATGGGATAGTTGTCTCCCCTGATGCAAAGAAAAATGATAGAAATGCATATAACATCCACACTCAAGAAAACAGGGTCTAGAAATTTTTTTGCCAGCCTCAGCTTAAATTGAAGGATTCACCAAATCAATGTATGGATACTGTCTGAATAACTAAGACTTTTGCTTTCCCCTTGAAGATTTTGCTAGGCTTTAAGAATGTGAATGAGAGAAAGAGAAACATCACTGACTGACCTGTGTCCATTTCTCCACACCATTACTCTCAACCTTCACATCTGTAATTAAACAGAATTCCGACAAGCTACATTCTTTATCATACAAAGCGAACTGCTATGCTAATGTGATTCCTGAGCTATGAGAAAATGTTTCCCTTAGGTTACAGGTAGGTTAATATTGGAAATTCCAGTGAAACTTTCAATATCTCACTGTTTGTTCTGATAAGGAGTAAACCTTTGCCTTTATCTTATATTTGTGAGGAATACATCATCAGGGTGGTTTCCATTCTAACATCTATTTTCTGTTGTTGCTGTTTTAATGTTAGGCAAACGATCAGCATATGGCAAGTTGGTATATGAGAAACTTCTGATATTATTGTCACTGTTAGGTATAAACTGTATAAATAACATGTCTCAAATTCTTGTTTCAAAAAGAAAGGATTATATAAGTTTAAAGTATAGAAATAAGTTTAAAAACCTGCAAATACGTTTTCATTTCTTTTTCATTTTTAAAAAGTGAAATTGGTCATTCACTTGTTCAAAGTTAGAAATCAAATCTTTTGTCCAGACAAAAATACTCTAGAATAGGCCCAGACAATTTAGCATCCTTCATCCAAATACAATTTGTCAGCCATGTATAACAACTCACAAGGGCTTTAGAATGGATATTCTGAAGTCTTTGGTGCCAAGTCCCAAGCAGAGTCACCGGTGTGACTTAAGTCCGACTTGACAGCTAGTCCCACAACTCAAGTCCTGGTCCCTGCATGTAGCTGTGGGAACAAAGGTACTCGAAGACATAGATGATGTGAAGCAAAATACTTCATTCTTATTCCTCTTCACCCCACCATCTAACCAGGAAGCGGAGGGAAACTAGATCTGTGTGACAGACGGTAGTTTTGAATTTTTAGTGTACATAACCGTGTACTGGAGTTCTTAAGGCTCCATTCAGGGAAAGGGTGGATATATTTCAACTCTACTGTAAATATACACAAAGGGAAAAATATATACTTGTTTGTACTTTGAAACACAACCCACCGTAACTCCAACTTTGTAGAGACAAGACCAGATTATATCCAGACATAGCTTCTTTCAAAGGAAATTTCAGATTTTCATATGACACAGCCATTGATTTTCACAATGCTATATCCATTGACCCCGATACAGCTGGAAAAATCCCTTTGTTCCTTGGATGCTTGCAGGTCTCCAGATTTCTATCTTTCGAAGACTGAAGATTTTTAAAAAACAACTAAACTGTTTCTCCTTTACCAAAGGGCCCATGTAAATTAGCTCAACCCTGTTTCAATCGCAGTGATGACCCAGTATATTCCATACTTTGTGGCATTAGTTTTCAATGTTTAACACTGTTTTATTTCATGGTCCTGAGAACTGAGAGTTTAAGCTAGAGGTGGGATTCTTGGATTTAATTCTTACAGAGCATGTGCCCTATTGTTGAACTTCAGATTTGCATCACAGATATAATCTCCAGGCTTGAAAGTATGCCAGTCATCTCTGCCAACCACTGTCCATATTGTTAATGGTTGCTGTAGGCTTTCTGCCTCATGGTGTCTTCAAATGTGTTGGACTACAATTCCCAAGGATCTGACCTTCCAGTGAGCACAGATCCTGAAGCTGAGGCTCCAATTCTTTGGCCATCTATGAGAAGAGAAGACTCCCTGGAAAAGACCCTGATGTTGGGAAAACGTGAAGGCAAGAGGAGAAGGGGATGACAGAGGACGAGATGGTTGGACAGTGTCATTGAAGCTACCAACATGAATTTGACCCAACTCTGGGAGGCAGTGGAAGACAGGAGGGCCTGGTGTGCTCTGGTCCATGGGGTCACAAAGAGTCGGACACGACTTAACGACTAAACAACAACAACAATTCCCAAGAAACAACTTCTGCATGACAACAAAAGCTTCCCTGACATGGTACTCCTAGATGTATTGGACTACAACGCCATCATTCCCAGTCAGTCTGATCATGGGGTGTCTTGGGGATGATGGAAATTGAAGGCAAATGTATCAAGAGGGCACTAGGTGTGGGGGAGCTGATGGATATCATACAACAAAAGAATATTTATCAGACCCTGCTTCTTTCCTCCTGTAATAATTAATCCTGTTGTGGAAAAATATAACAGATAGTCATTCAGAACATTTTTATATCCTTATGTAAGAGCTTGGACATTGTTTTTTGTCTGACGTTGTTGACAAATGAAGTGAAATAGCTGTTGCAGGAGTTTTGTGACACTGGAGAATGGATATTACCTCTCACAGTTGATGATGGCTTGAGATCAGCGTTGGTCAGATGCCGAAAAAGTCTGACTTCCTCCTGCAAGCACATTCAGCACAGCAGGGATGCATTTGTCTGGACATGAGCGAGTGAGAGATATAAATGGTCTCCATACTTTATTTACACTTGAACTTCGCAGTGATTCCTGTCATTTCAAACCGCCTACACCCACACAACTCTGGTTACTTGGTCTCCGTCTTGACTGGAATCTTTCAGGAGTAATTGGGCTGGTATGCCATCTTTTGTTGATAATTGGAAAGTTTTTGGACCCAGTGCAAGAATTTAAAATTCCCTCTGCGTAGCCATATGTTTTAGAAGTTCTTGCAACAGCAATTTTCAGGTCATTTGTCGAGCAGGAATTCGAGAAGAAACATATGGCTCAGGCTTATGTCCTGCCTTACTATACTTAAGAGTATTATTTCATAAACAGAGAAAGAGGTCATTAGCGGGTAAATTATTCATAGATCTAGCTGGAAAAGAACCACATACACACAGGGATTACTGGCGTAGGCAAGGCAATGGCTTTCTTTTATTACACTACTTTTAGAAACGAAAGTGCTCGGATGAATTTCTTTCTTAGCAGCAAGACAAATAGCTGAATATTACAAAACAATTTGTCTCCTGCAGATGGAAAACTACACAAGGAAACCATCATATACTCACAGTGTTCGCTAGATTGGATGTATTTTATATACTTATTAACATTTTAGAAAATGACTAAATCACTTTCATACAAGGGTGAGCATCATGTTTTAAAAACAAATACAATATAACAACATTACAAAACAAAGAAGCAAAAAAAAAAATCCTATTCAAGAAGCAATAACAATCAGTTCCAGATCAGTTTACATGATGCTTAGAATGAAGCACTTTAAAGCTGGAAAAGCCCGAGCAGAGAGGCAAGTTTTAAAGCTTCCCCTGGAGATCTAAATTCAATACAATATGGGGAGAAGCATTTCTTCATGTATTTAGCCCCAGGGCCGTGTTGTGCTTCAAAGCTGAGAACCAGCATCTTCAGCTGTATTTCCTGGCAAACAGAAAATCAATATAGTTGATTGGAGAGCTGGTGTAATGCAGCTCCATCTTAGTCTGGGTAGGCAACATATGATGTATACCTCATATGCAATCCCCAAAGTCGTTCTGGCTGACCCCGCAGCCCCCATGTGGTGCTATGACTTCAGCTCCAGTAGCAGTGGTATAAGTCTGCTTGGCTTCAACATTTGTGTCTTATTTCCATTGTTCCCCTTTCCAACATCATCCAATTACCAAGGCAGCTGCTTCACTTTGCCTCATGGCAGGATTTGCCCAGAAAAGGAAGGAAGAACAGTGTGGTTTACAGATAACATGTCTTAGCAGATTTATTTTAATTTTCAGCTTAGCATACCACAATTTCTAAGATCTGGCAGCCTGGAGTATCATTTATTTCTGTGCATTCAAAATCTCAAATATATATAAAAGCAATAGCTCTGTACTGGTCAGTTGTTTTTCCAAAACACATCTTTGTACCTGCCCCCTTAGCACTCTGCTGCCTGGACCAGTGAGCCTGCTCAGTCGGTCAAAGCAGCTCAGCCAATGGTTGCCAGAGGCACTGTCACTCCTTGGACAGAACAGATGGGCAGACCAATCAAGAGTTGAAAAGAGTTGAAAAGGAGGTTGCAAAATTTAAGACGTCTGAGAATGACGTTCAATAGGAGAGTTACCAAATGACTATCAGTGTACTTCAGTTCAGAGCTCCTTGAGATGGGTTATTTTTTTCTCCACAACGTACTGGGAAATGTTTTGATTTATCAGTATTTTTCCCAGCATGCATTCAACATTCTTCTTCTCTTGCTTAGTATAATGACTTTTTCCATGACTTCTCATATTCTTTTTTCCCTACTGAAAGCATGGTTTATTTTTAGTGTTGCTTTGTTCTGGAGGGCATTGTTTAGCAGTATGGCCTTTCACACATGAAGATGATGCCCAATTCAGGTCTCCTAGTTAGAACCTTTCAAACATGAAAGACCCAAGAAAAGAAACACCAGCTTGCTTAAATAAATAAATAAATAAATAAATAAATAAATAAATAAATAAATAAATAAATAAATAAATAAATGTGAATTTTTTTTAACGATTTCCTATAGAGAAATGGTTTTCTTAAAGAAAAAGGAAGTAGCTTTTAAAAGAGATGTTTATAGGCAAATCCCAGTAAAACCTATGTTCCTCCATGACCAAGGGACAGAAAGGCATGGGTGGTGGAACTTTTTCTTTTTGTAGATGTTGACCTATGAGGGGAAATATGATAGCACTTTTCAAGTACTTGAAAGGTAGTCATACAGAAGAGTGGCAGGATCTGTTCTCTATCATCCCAGAGTGCAGGACACGTAATAATGGACTCAAACTACAGGAAGTCAAATTTAGACTGAATGTCAGGAAAAACTTCTTAAGTGTTAGAGCAGTACAGCAATGGAATCAATTACCTTGGCAGGTGGTGAGCACTCCAACGCTGGAGGAATTAAAAGAGAAAACTGGACAACCATTTGTCAGATCTACTTTGACCTGGATTTCTACACTGAGCAGGGGGTTGGACTTGATGGCCTTATAGGTCCCTTCCAAAATAGTTATTCTATGATTCTATGAACAAGGTTACATGTGTACAATTAATACTGAAATTATACACATGTGAACATGCTAGCAACCTTTCTGACTTTTTCCACTGTTAAGGCTGAGTGTGGTTGCTCATGCAACGAAACTGACACCACCCACAGGTATTAGAAGTTTTAGTGGAACCACAAGAATTGAACTATGGAACTATAAGTACACATTTTCAAAATAAAACAACCCCGTGTGAACTGAGTGTGCTCAGTGGCTATGGAACGCTGACAACCAGGGAGAAATAGAAAACTGCTGGAATGAGGAGGAAGAATAGCCGTAGCATGTTAGAATCTTGAAAAGACAGCAGTCCACTCTGCAACATTTTGTTACAGCTACTTTGCATATACCAATAGCCATGCTAATTCTCCTTGATCCATATGAACATAACATGTATTTATACTAGAGGAAAGTGTCAACAAGCCTGGAGGAACCCCTCACTATGAACAAATACAAAAATATTTAAGAAAAAAAATCTGTGCGTGCAGGGAGAAACTCCAAAAAACATCAGCCTTACGCATGTGAGGTGGAGTGGACTCAACATCCAAATGAAAAGTGAGTAACCAGTGACTATGCAGTGCTGGCTGACTGTTGAGAATGGGGATGGAAAGCAGAGTGGAGACGGGATCAAGTGGGAGTATGATGGAAGAGGACATGGTTCCAGTCAGCAAGCCATCAACTGGAGGACACCACAGTGCAACATTTTGCTACAGGTTGTATTTGTATGTACTGATAGTAATCTCAGTGCTCCAAGTTTTGGTCCTTGTGTAGCCAAAATGGCGCCACCCAGACACAAGAAGGAGGTACAGTATAAGCAAATGTTTGCAAAAGTTTTATTTTAAAAGTGGGGGGGGGGGGAATACCCAAAACTTGTCCACTGAGAATATTCAGTGGACAAAGAAGGTTCACTGACTGTTGATAGAATGGAGAAGCAAAAAACTGGAATGGATTGGCTGGAATCTGAAAGGTTTTGTATATACATACTCTCCATCCTTTCCCAAACAGTTGGCTTTAGACTTTTATTTATTTAAAGAATAAATTGCTTGTAGAAACCCTGACACCAATGTGTGTTCACTGCTGAACTATATTAGAGATCTGAAGCACAGTACAAAGACATGTTACTTTCAGGTTGCATTCTGGGGGGTGGTGGTGGAGGAATTTAAGGATGTTGCACAAGCAGATTAAAAAAGCTGTTTCTCAATACATTTTGGAAAAGAATGTTTGGCATGTTTTGATTGACTGGCTCTATTATCACACATTTTATGAATACTTTGCTCAATCAGGAGTTTAAAACATCTAACCAAATGGAAGGCAGCATCCTACAGGCGATGAAAGGCTTATCCAAATAGTTGGTATATTTAACTTCTGACTCAAGGATGTGAGGAAGAAAATGATATATTGTTATAATCTGAATGTTTGTGGTTACCAACTCTCTTTTAGGTCCCAAAAGGGAGGATAAAAACTGTCTAGAACAGACAAACAACTTCACTATAATAATTTGAGCAAAAGGCTTAGCTGGCTCAGTCCAAGGAGACAGTAACTTTCCCCTGGCTCTTTAACTCTTTCTTTAAATGTTTATGTATTTATTCATTTCTTGACAATTATTCCTAGTTCTGCATTCAAAATATCAATCCACCCAAGCTAGCTTGTAAGTGTAATAAAATGCACTTTAAAAAACCTAAAAGAAACAATACCAAAAACTGACTGACACTCTCTGCATCACTCATTGTTTACTATGCTGGTGGAGATTGATGAAAGTTACAGGACAGCGTTTTGGAGGCCACATGATCCCCATACCTGAAGAACACGTAACAAGTCATTAGGCTATTGTGGCAGGAGTCAGGAAGTGGCTGTTAGCAGACTGATTGCCCCCAACCTATCTGCACACGGCGTCTCGTTCTACAAATGAATGGTTGACTCCACTGCCATCTCTGGTGGAGGTGAACAGCCCCAGGCTAGGAGTCATGAAATAGCCAGGAGATGGGCCAGAGGAAGAACCTACTTGAACGGACAGCCAGCAGGTAGGGCTGGGTGGGGCAGGTCCATGTTATGAGCCTCCAAAGAGATGCCTGGAAACTAGGAGCACCTGGGTCAAGAGGGGAGACAGGAAATTGAGGAGATAAGAGCAGAGGAGGCAGCAGCAGGAGAGGCAGAGGAGATGTGGTGGTGACAAACCCAGCAAGGGAAGGACAAGGAGGAGGAAGAAGGGGAAATGTGGCTGAAGCCCCTATTTGGTCCCACTGGAGCCATGCAAGCAATCCTTGCAGGTGACAGTGCTGAACTGGTCTCAAGAAATCTTGGTCCAGCACCGCCAAAGCACCCCAACAAATGCTACTGCAGAATACCCACCCCCTATGCAGAGGAGGACGTGACCATGACAGAGACAGCTCTAGCACCTCCAACAGCTGGCTACAGAGGTTCAAGTCATACAAGGAGAGCCTTTCCTACCAGAGGCTGAGGCAGCTGCCTGGTGCAATGATGGTGAGCACTCCCACTGAGACTGTGGTCCAGGGAGGGTGATATGAACCACTCTTTGGCCAAAAACTGGAGGACTTTCAGGAAACCAAGCCCTATGAGGAAGGACTGAAAGAACAGGGCATGTTTACCCTTGAGAAAAAAGACTGTGGGGATATACAATTTTGTTGTTGTTTAGTCGTTAAGTCGTGTCCGACTCTTCGTGACCCCATGGACCAGAGCACGCCAGGCCCTCCTGTCTTCCACTGCCTCCCGGAGTTTGGTCAAATTCATGTTGGTAGCTTCGATGACACTGTCCAACCATCTCATCCTCTGTCGTCCCCTTCTCCTCTTGCCTTCACACTTTCCCAACATCAGAGTCTTTTCCAGGGAGTCTTCTCTTCTCATGAGATGGCCAAAGTGGAGCCTCAGCTTCAGGATCTGTCCTTCCAGTGAGCACTCAGGGTTGATTTCCTTCAAAATGGATAGGTTTGTTCTCTTTACAGTCCAGGGGACTCTCAAGAGTCTCCTCCAGCACCACAGTTCAAAAGCATCAATTCTTCGGCAGTCAGCCTTCTTTATGGTCCAGCTCTCACTTCCATACATCGCTACAGGAAAAACCATAGCTTTGACCATGCGGACCTTTGTCGGCAAGGTGATGTCCCTGCTTTTTAAGATGCTGTCTAGGTTTGTCATTGCTTTCCTCCCAAGAAGCAGGCATCTTTTAATTTCGTGGCTGCTGTCACCATCTGCAGTGATCCTGGAGCCCAAGAAAGTAAAATCTGTCACTGCCTCCATATCTTCCCCTTCTATTTGCCAGGAGGTGATGGGGCCCGTGGCCATGATCTTCGTTTTTTTGATGTTGAGCTTCAGACCATTTTTGGCGCTCTCCTCTTTCACCCTCATTAAGAGGTTCTTTAATTCCTCCTCACTTTCTGCCATCAGAGTGGGATCATCTGCTTATCGGAGGTTGTTGATATTTCTTCCGGCAAGCTTAATTCCGTCTTGGAATTCCTCCAGTCCTGCCTTTCGCATGATGTATTCTGCATATAAGTTAAATAAGCAGGGAGACAATATACAGCCTTGTCGTACTCCTTTCCCAATTTTGAACCAATCAGTTGTTCCATATCCAGTTCTGACTGTTGCTTCCTGTCCCACATATAGATTTCTCAGGAGATGGATAAGGTGGTCAGGCACTCCCATTTCTTTAAGGACTTGCCATAGTTTGCTGTGGTCCACACAGTCAAAGGCTTTTGCGTAGTCAATGAAGCAGAAGTAGATGTTTTTCTGGAACTCTCTGGCTTTCTCCATAATCCAGCGCATGTTAGCAATTTGGTCTCTAGTTCCTCTGCCCCTTCGAAATCCAGCTTGTACTTCTGGGAGTTCTCGGTCCACATACTGCTGAAGCCTACCTTGTAGGATTTTGAGCATAACCTTGCTAGCGTGTGAAATGAGTGCAATTGTACGGTAGTTGGAGCATTCTTTGGCACTGCCCTTCTTTGGGATTGGGATGTAGACTGATCTTTTCCAATCCTCTGGCCACTGCTGAATTTTCCAAACTTGCTGGCATATTGAGTGTAGCACCTTAACAGCCTCATCTTTTAAGATTTTAAATAGTTCCACTGGAATGCCATCACCTCCACTGGCCTTGTTGTTAGCCATGCTTTCTAAGGCCCACTTGACTTCGCTCTCCAGGATGTCTGGCTCAAGGTCAGCAGCCACACTATCTGGGTTGTCCGGGACATCCAGATCTTTCTGGTATAATTCCTCTGTGTATTCTTGCCACCTCTTCTTGATGTCTTCTGCTTCTGTGAGGTCCCTACCATTTTTGTCCTTTATCATGTCCATCTTTGCACAAAATGTTCCTTTAATATCTCCAATTTTCTTGAACAGATCTCTGTTTTTCCCTTTCTATTATTTTCCTCTATTTCTTTGCACTGTTCATTTAAGAAGGCCCTCTTGTCTCTCCTTGCTATTCTTTGGAAGTCTGCATTCCATTTTCTGTAACTTTCCCTATCTCCCTTGCATTTTGTTTCCCTTCTCTTCTCTGCTATTTGTAAGGCCTCGTTGGACAGCCACTTTGCTTTCTTGCATTTCCTTTTCTTTGGGATGGTTTTTGTTGCTGCCTCCTGTACAATGTTACGAGCCTCCATCCATAGTTCTTCAGGCACTCTGTCCACCAAATCGAGTTCCTTAAATCTGTTCTTCACTTCCACTGTGTATTCATAAGGGATTTGGTTTAGATTATACCTGACCAGCCCAGTGGTTTTTCCTACTTTCTTCAGTTTAAGCTTGAGTTTTGCTATAAGAAGTTGATGATCAGAGTCACAATCAGCTCCAGGTCTTGTTTTTGCTGACTGTATAGAGCTTCTCCATCTTTGGCTGCAGAGAACATAATCAATCTGATTTCGGTATTGCCCATCTGGTGATGTCCATGTGTAGACCTCTTGTGTTGTTGAAAAAGAGTGTTTGTGATGACCAGCTTGTTCTCTTGACAAAACTCTATTAGCCTTTGCCCTGCTTCGTTCTGAACTCCAAGGCCAAACTTACCTGTTGTTCCTTTTATCTCTTGACTCCCTACTTTAGCATTCCAGTCCCCTATAATGAGAAGAACATCTTTCTTTGGTACCAGTTCTAGAAGGTGTTGTAGGTCTTCATAGAATTGGTCAATTTCAGCCTCTTCAGCATCGGTGGTTGGTGCATAAACTTGGATTACTGTGATGTTAAAAGGTCTGCCTTGGATTCGTATTGAAATCATTCTATCATTTTTGAGATTGTATCCCAGTACAGCTTTCCCCACTCTTTTGTTGACTATGAGGGCTACTCCATTTCTTCTATGGGATTCTTGCCCACAATAGTAGATATGATAATCATCTGAATTGAATTTGCCCATTCCGGTCCATTTTAGTTCACTGACACCCAGGATGTCAATGTTTATTCTTGCCATCTCCTGTTTGACCACATCCAGCTTACCAAGGTTCATAGATCTTACATTCCAGGTTCCTATGCAGTATTTTTCTTTGCCGCATCGGACTTTCCTTTCACTTCCAGGCACGTCCACAGCTGAGCGTCCTTTCGGCTTTGGCCCAACCACTTCATTAGCTCTGGGGCTACTTGTCCTTGTCCTCCGCTCTTCCTCAGTAGCATTTTGGATGCGTTCCGACCTGAGGGGCTCATCTTCCAGCGTCATATCTTTTAGCCTTTTGTTTCTGTTCATGGGGTTTTCTTGGCAAAGATACTGGAGTGGCTTGCCAGTTCCTGCTCCAGGTGGATCGCGTTTAGTCAGAACTCTCCACTATGACCTGTCCGTCTTGGGTGTCCCTGCACGGCATAGCCCATAGCTTCTCTGAATTACTGAAGCCCCTTCGCCACGACAAGGCAGCAATCCGTGAAGGGGGGGATATATGATAGCACTTTTCAAATACTTGGAAGGTAGTCATACAGAGGAGAGGCAGGATCTGTTGATGATCCCAGAGTGCAGGGCACATAATAATGGGCTCAAGCTACAGGAAGCTAGATTTAGGCTGAATATCAGAAAAAAATTCTTAACTGTTAGAGCAGTACAACAATAGAACTGACCTCAGAAGGTGGTGAATGCTCCAGCGTTGGAGGCATTCAAGAGAAAATTGGACAACCATCTGTCAGATCTGCTTTGATCTGGATTCCTGCATTGAACAGGGGGACTTGATGGCCCTATAGGCCCCTTCTAAATCAATTATTCTATGATTCTATGACTTCATACCTAGTTATTACAAAGGCAGAGTTGACTCAATTCAAGATGTATTGCTCTTGGTGTTACAAATAAAAGTTGTTTGCCACGTTGCATCCTTGACTTTGAGTCTCACACCTGGACCAGTTGGGCCCACTGACATGCCTCTGCCACTGAAGGACCTGGGTGTGTGGGTGTGTCCACAGATACTTATAGCAGAGGTACAAAAACATCCATATCATATTACAAATCTGGGTTTTAAAGCTGAAGAATTTGGATGGCAGAGTCTCCCCTGGCCACCCCTGTACTCCTAAACCTGATGACACATCATTCCTATATTTGCCTGCCCATCTGCTTTCTAGTCTGTATCTCTGACTCTCTTATGTCTCTAAGAAAGATAAATACTGCAGACCAGAAAGTGGGCAGGCAACTGTCGAAAAATTGACCATGGAATATGGCACCTGGAGCAGATGCCCTAGTTGCTGACTAGGAAGAAGACAGACAGGCAAGCAAACCTTAGGATCACAAACAGCAGTGACTCTAGTCCTATAGTCAAGATCTTATGAGAGTTCCAGATCCAAACTGATAGACACCTTGAACATACTGTGTTTTCCCGAAAATAAGACAGGGTCTTATATTAATTTTTGCTCCAAAAATGCATTAGGGCTTATTTTCAGGGGATGTTTTATTTTTTTCATGTACAACAATCTACATTTATTCAAATACAGTCATGTCATCTTCTTCTGGTTGCTGCACAATGGTGGAGGGCATTATTAAATGGGGCTTATTTTTGGGGTAGGGCTTATATTATGAGCATCCTGAAAAATCATACTAGGGCTTATTTTCAGGTTAGGTCTTATTTTCGGGGAAACAGGGTAACACATCAGACATAGTAGTAATAGAATGAAGAATTGGATCAATCTGGATCATTGACATTGCAATTCCAGGGGATGCCAAAGTTGAAAATAAAGAATTGGAAAAACTAACAAAATACAGAGACCTGGCAATCGAGACATCTTGCTTGTGGATGAAACACACTTCAGTGGTCCCCACAGTCATTGGGGCTTTGGGAACAATATCAAGAAATTTCACACAGTACTATAAGCAGTTACAGATCTCAGAAATCACACCATCAGAGCTATAAAAAACTGCATTAGGAATGACATACATACTGTGACGATATTTAACAGATACCTAGGTTTTTGGTTAAAACTTGTATCTGTTATATAATACCAGTCAATGTTTTTATAATTTTGATTGACTGTGCCTGGTGTTTTTGAATAATAATAATGCAGCCTCTGTGGAGAGTGGCAGCAATTATTCACCATTCCTTGTGCTCTGCTGTCTGAGGCCAGTGCTTCACTCTGCCCAACAGGAGAGCCAGTCCTTCAATGGTGTGTTTATGTATATGTGCAGACATAAAAGTATGCAAATCTGGACATATGTGCATTTCTATATATATGAAAATGGTGTCTGTATTTAGGTATGTCCATATGACTCTCAGTATCGAGATTCTGGCCACTTGTTCCTCACTCCAACTTGCCATAAGCCAAAATTTTATCGGCAAAAAGAATGCAGATTACTCAGAGGTATTTCCCTTATTGCTTGCCATCTGTTGTGCAACTGCTTCTCTGAACTGAGGAAGCTGAGGAGTATGAAAGCCAGGCAGTAGCTCAGGTAGGTTTGATTATACAATTACCTGCTTTCACGGTGCAAGACCAACAGCGTTTTGGCCACAGTGGAGTGAAACTCTACTTTGAAGTCCCAAGGTCAAACATTTGGGACAGTCCTGCTCTAGGACCTTCTGAAGCAGCATTGCTTGAGCACAGCACGTGGCCAGCCAACAGTGCCCTCTTCTGGCATGCTGCTGCCATGGCATACAAATAAAGTGGGTCCAGCAGGCCATGAGAGCCTGGATAGCAAAACCCCCAAATGCCTTGTAAGATCTTTTATATCTGAGTGTTTTAATTTAAGCACATCTGTTCTGTTGATCGTACAAATAAAATTTAATTTAATTTAAGCTGGAATTGATTTTTCAGAGCGCAGCTCCCCTGCCAAAATAGAGGTCTGTTTTTATGAATGCAGCCAATTGCTTATTTAGCCCTTTCTACCATGCTTCTCTTTGTACATACACATAAAGGATTATTAACACATCTTATAATTATATACATGCAACATTAAAACAGCCCTAGAATTTCAGAAAGTAGTATCCTGAAACAGGGGGAGATTAAAATAAATTTAAAAGTAGGGATATAAAAATACTGAGCCACACTGAAATTTCGTCAGACTACAGAGATCTTAAGCAACAGTATACCTAAAGCTTAGAAGAGAGGATGCCGAGCACTGTGGTTCACATTAACCTTCGCAAATCTGTGGCCTACTGGGGCAGCAGCAATGTAATCATATGGCCAGTGGTGCCACCAGGACTCTGGGGCAGAAGTCTGGGACCCCTAGGCAGAAGTAACAGACTTGTGCCAAACACTCTAGGGCTGGCTTGCATACATGACTATCTAACCCTTGCCAACAAGGGAGTGCAAACCTCCCAATGCTGCCAGAATCCACTTCACAAGCACGGAAATCAGAATCAGAAGAGAATGGCTTTCCCATTGGCATGCAAGCAGCTTCCAGTAGAAGGAAGGTTTGAGCTAGCATTTTTCTCCTCGGATGTTTTGGGCCACACTGGTTATTCAACTACAGGGACAATGTTGACAGTTTTTAAGCCAGTCTCCAGTACTGTTTGCACTAGTTGGGAGCAAACCCTATGGTTTTCTTGTTGTTTAATCCTATTAGTGTGCATGCTCATTGCTTGCATGATCACTGTGTGCATAGGGTTGCAATCCTTTACCTACTCATCTGAGGGGTAAGTCCTATTGAAATCAACTCACCTGCAAGTAGGCCTGTATATCACTTCTTTGAGTTTGTTAAACCTACAGCAGGCTTTCACACCTTTCTCTAATATTATACTGCCCTCTAGAGGTTATACTTAGTTATCTACTTACAATTTCCAAAGGGTGAATTTTGTTACAACTGAAATGACTATACAGTCCTTGTTCACTTTAATGATTAACAGAGTTATTATGTCATGAACATTTGCAAACTATAGTACATTTCAGCAGAGACATGGTGTGTTATCCAGAATTACAAATACATATACAGTACATAGAGCTGGTACCGTTCAGTTGGTTGAAGGACTTCAGCATGGAGCCAAGGACTAGGAATTTGAATCCCCAAAATGCCTCCTGAGAAGGGCCAGCTGAGATCACCGGTGTGTGTGGCTGATAGGGTTATGTGCTCCTCTGCTTCTGAAGCTTCAGCCAAGCTGCGCTGCCTCAAAATGCCACAAGAAGGAGGAACTGCTAGACCACTTCTGAGTATTTTACAGAAAATCGTATGAGAGTTCCCGTACGTTGGGGCCAACATGATAGTACAGTGGTGCCTTGCAAGACGAAAGTAATTCGTTCCGCGAGTAGTGCCGTCTTGCGAAATTTTCGTCTTGCGAAAAGCGGTTTCCCATAGGAATGCATTGCAATGCATTCCTATGGGAAACCTCGCAAGACGAACGAATTATTTTCGTCTTGCGAGGCATCGGTCTTGCGAAAAAAAGATCGTCTTGCGAAGCACGGCCATAGAAGAAGCTGTCTTGCGAGTCACCAACACGATTGCAAAACGCTTTCGTCTTGCGAGTTTTTCATCCGGCGAGGCGTTCGTCTTGCGAGGCACCACTGTACATAATTAATATACAGTACACATGGTTGAGGAGAGATTATAGACAATTAAGTCAGAGGAAAAGTAAATGGAGTACTGAGAGAGAGAATAACATTACTAACACCGGCATACAAGCAAAATAATTACTGAGAACACGAACATCCTGGCACTAAGTGGGGCAAAATGTTTACTAAATCCTGAATACTGGAAGGCACTGGGGAGATTGTCTCAAACCCAAGGATCAGTCTTTATGCAGGGGATTAGGCAACCACTGGACCTATTGTGGTTTGGATCTGAAACCACTACCACTTACTGTGGTTTAGGGATGGGATTTTCAGATTTCTTGCACTACATATCCCATAATTCCCCAATCTGGGAGTCTACCTGGTTTACATGCACCTTACAGACACCTGTATGTGGCTTACCTGGAACAAAAGGCATAAACTGGAAGGCTTTGAGGCTGAGCTAGGCCTAGCTTCCTGCTCAGAAAGAAGGCTCCCAGCTAGCACTGGGTCAAGAACAGGAAACTTGAGTAGCGCTAGGCCTAGCTCAGCCTCAAAACCTTCCAGTTTACGCCTTTTCTCCCAGCTGAGCACATTTAGATGTCTGTATGGTGTAAATCAGGCAGAACTACCAGAATGGGGAATTATAGCATTTGTAGTCCCTGAGATCTAAAAATTCCATCCCTGATAGTAATAATTGATATTTGGTTGTATTCAATCACACTGTAAGTCTGAGAATAATCCTTCATAGAACCATAGATATGACCATAACCATATTATATGTGCAAGTACTCAAATCTGGAGATGCACATAATCATATGAGATCTGCATATTTGTTTATCTATCCCGAGTCCTACTGAGAAGCCTACTTCATACTAAGCAATGCTGAAGTTAAACTCAGGGGTCAAAACCACAAAAGTTACATTCAGAAATGTAGAAAAGTTTCAACCTTGCAGTTAGACAGGAGAGCAATATTGTGCACAAAAGGCATAGAAATAAAAGGTGTTTGGGCTATTACTAGAACAAGGGATATAAATAGTGATGCCGTAAAATGTATTGATTGATGCAGATGGGGTGGTCAGGAAGTTATCAGAATAAATAGGAGAATTGCACATGCAGAAACACATGATTGGTTAAGGAATATCACCTGACTAAAACAGGCAGTCCAATACTGATGTGTGGGGGCTACACTGCATGAAATTATTAGGAGAACCTTTGGAGGGATATATCTCCCACAGCTAGTCTTTTTGACACTCTCAGTCCTCTCTTGGGACCATCCAGTCAGACACCCAGTGTCTTCCATTACTTTTCCCCTCACCTATTTACAACCCCTGGACCTGCCTGTCAATCGGTATGTATTTTAAGAACAACACTCCATCAGACATTTCACAACTAAATACCAGAAAAACTTATTTTGCTTCCATAACCCTTATTTAATTACTGTTGGAACTGAGACAGTAAGTTTATTGTGAACTTTGGATACACCTTTACATTCTCAAGTAGACACAGACGTGATACTAGAGAAACTCTAACAATAGTACTTCATCACGTATTATCACATATTTTCCCCACCGATAATCATAACAGGATCACACCCTTTTAATTAACCTAAAATTAGGACTAATTATTATGTTTGCATCAGTTGCACAACATCACACCTTTATAACCATTCTGCATAAAATTCTTGACAGTAACCTTCACTGAAAAACACCAACAATCAGATTGGCTGAAATCCTGTTGCTTAGTGTAGAAAGTTGCAACTAGTGTAGGCCCATTAAATCAATGGAACTTAAGTGGGCCTACTCTAGCTGTAATGCATTATACTAAGCAACAGGATTTCAGACTTTAGATTGCAGTTCCCTGTTCACCCAAATGTTATATATGTCTGTTCAGAAAAAGACATATAAAGGAAGAGGGAAAAAAACGAGTAATTATTCTTCCAGCCAATCTTGGATTTTTAGACTGTTCTTTTGAGCATGCTCAGATAAACAGGAAAAATAGTGCCATTTCCAGAGACTGAACACATGCTTCTTGTTGAACAGCAGTAGGTGTATGTGCACACACTTGGAAAAGCAAAACAAATAGTAATTATTTAATGCAAATGTAAGTCTTTATCACTGAAGCAGCATCAGCCAGAGTATGTGTTTGAGACTGATTGGTTCCGGTTTGTTCATTAATACAACCAGTCCTGAGATCTGTGTTTATATGTGTGTGTAAATGAGATAAACAAGGTGGTGGATGGGAGCAGTTGAGAGGGAGAGCGAGGTTGGCCGGTGGAGCAACAGCCTCAAGCCAGCCAATTCAGGACCTTCAGCAGCAGAGACCGCAAGAGGCACAATCGGCTGGAAAGAGGATTGCACTTCAAAATAAGGCTCTTTGTGTTGCCCCTGGGTTCTGTAACTTTTCCTACATTTTGATTCCTGTGGCTATACTCTGTAAAAGCAATCTGAGCCCTGTAGAGTCTCTCTTATTGATATGCACTGGGTTCTACTAAAATCTGGGCAGGATTGAGCTCCTTCCACCTGCTTGGAAGGCCAAGCGGTCTCGTCCTCCAAGGCTAACAGAACTGCAGCTGAGCCTCTTTTATATCTTCATTGAAGCTTTGGACTTCAGGCTGTTGTCCAAATAGCATATTTCTATGGAAAATACCCCAAATGGGTGAAAGAGGGGAAATAGGGCTCACTGGCTGATAGGTCCAAAGGCATGATTTACAATACATGTGCTTTGTGGAAGGGGCTGCAACTGTGGGCTTCCTTTTTCCTTTCAGCACCATCATAGGCTGAGCATGTATCCTTTGGAAATATGGCAGTTTTCTGGCTTTGGCAAAGCTCTACGATGTGTGCCATCTTCATACAAATTCCATAGAGAAAGGGGCAGAAAATGAAAGAAACTGTTTTCCTGCCCCATTAAAAATTGGAGGACTTCCTTTCCACAGGAACCAGGTTCCCCATCCTTCTGAAACTTTGGAAGTCCATTACTTATGGACAACCCTGTGCTGTAATTTTCAGAGTAATGGTCCAAAAAGAACAGAGGAGGTTAAAACATGTGATTTTGGATACCTTCCAGTTGCAAAGCTGCTCTTGCAAAAACTGCTTTTACCTGTTCATCCAAAATGCAGAAGCCTTGGTGCCCCCATAATAAGCAACTATGCCTCCAGCTTTCTTCCAATAGATAAATGCTATTGGCAACTGCCTTAAAGACACCCCACAAACCTTAAAGACACAAAATCTCTTAATCTATTTATCTGTAGCTTGACAGGCATAATCCATCTTTTCGTGGTTTTATGAAGCCAAATGGTTTTGATACGGAATACACAAGTTATAGCCCTTGGTGTAATGTATATGTATTCCATTGTAGATAGTGAGAGGAGAACTGAGGACTCAGCCAGATGTGGGTGTTTGAGCACATTCCTGCTTTCTGTTCAGTGAGCTTCAAGTAAATCTTATTCTTTCTCCCCTCAGTTAACCTGGCTCTCTAGGTAGTAGTTGTGTGTTTTTTTGGAAAAGAAAAGATGGTAGGGCTTGCTACATCTCTTCTGTTCAGTTAAAAAAGTTTATCCAGGCTGTGTCACACTCTGAAGGCTCACCTGAGTATCTTGTAATTTTTTTAAGAGGTAGCCATGTTGTTCTATGCTAGCATATCAGGCACAAATAAAAGAAAAAAAAAAGACAAAAATGTTGTGGCACCTTAAAGACTACGTAACTGCTAAGTTTTGATGTGAGCTCATGGCCTGAGGAAGTGGACCTGTCCACGAAAGCTCACATTAAAACATAGCAGTTAGTCTTTAAGGTGCCACAACATTTTTGTCTTTATATTTTTATTTTTATTTTGTTTTTGCCTGAACATCTTGGACTTTGAAAAAAATTTGTTTGCCTTACTCCTTTGAGCTCTGTAAAAACACATATTAAAGTTTACCGGTCTTTCTCATTCTGTTTAAAGAAAAGAAAAATTTTAAGGCCCCCGTGAATCTCACATGCTTTTTTTTTTTTTTTTAATGCATATCCAGAGTTACCTGGCGGTGCCAACCTGTCTCTTTAAAAAGGTTTATTAATAATTACTTGAGCATCTAAAGCTTTGTTTAAAAGTTTACTAAGGCTATTTGTTGTAATTTGTTTTTTTAAACTTTATTAAGGTTTACCTTGTTCTCTATTTTTTTTAAAAAGTTTTTGCAGTGATGCTTATCTAGCTAGTTTATGTTTTGTAAGAAAAATGGGTTACTAAAACTTACCTGGTTCTGTTATCAGTTAAAAATGTTTGCTAAAGTGTGCCTCTCTTTTGTGCTTTGTAAAAAAAAAAAAAAGGGGGGGGGAAAGTATTAAGACTTAGCCTGGTCCTGTTATTCTCTGGAAGAAAATTTTTTATTAAGACATATCTAGCTTTGTTGTGCTCTGGGGAAAAAAACTTCTCTTATCAAGGCTTACCTCAATCCTTTGTCCTCTGTAAATATATATATATATATATATTATTATTATTACAATTCCCATAGTCTTTAGGGCTCTGGTTGTAAAGCATTCACAAGTTTCCTGCTCCTGAAAGCCAGAGTAGAATTCTCTCTTCCCACTCATCCTGAAACATTAGCTATGGAGATTTAAGAGTATTTGGGGGTTGATTTAATTCTCCTTTTAGAAGCTACATTGGTGTTTTAGGATCAAACTCTCACCAGACATTCCCCAGTTAAGTACCAGTAAGTGCATTTTCTCTTCTATATCTCTTCTATTCTTGTTTATCCTCTGCCTCCCATCAGTGCCAAAAATTAGCAAGCTTCTTGCCATTTAAACTCTGTCAAGACCGCATAGAGATGATACCAAGGAAACAATCATAACATGATATGTTCTCTGAACATGTAAAACCTCACTCTCCAGGGACTCTATTTTTTCCTAAATTCCTTTGTGCTTGCCTGATCAGTACTCAGTCTTGTGAACTTCCTTGTCCCCGTGTTGCACCTGGAGGTAGAGCTCAGTCACAACCCCATAGAGCCACCCAGTGGTGCTTCTGCCAGTAGCAACCAACGTCAGAGTTTCAAAGAACAATGTTAGCACTTGCAGCCTCCTTCACAATGAGCTGGGCTGGCTTAGAACCTCATCGTCATGGCAGCCAAAGACTCACCTTGGAATCTAGAGGCTGGAGTGGCAACTGCCATTTTCTGAATTGATACCCAGAAAGTGGCTTTCATGGGGTTCAATAGAAGTTGTGGGGCTCAAGAGGCAGAGCTGCCAGCTGTTTTACTCACTCTGCTTTTGTGTCTTTACTAATAGACAGACACAGAGAAATCAAACAGATGATTTTGCTGATGGAAAAGTAGTTGGTTTGAAAGCAAACATCCAAAAGAAAGACAGCCATTGAGCTTGAATGTGAGTACTGTTTGATATCTTGCACCCTCATAGGATGCCTTTGAGAGATTTTGAGCTGGGAGGAACCTTTCTGAACTAGGGTTGCTGTCAGTCAACGCAGCCAATTGTTCCCTTTCTACCTCAGATTCTTTTTCCCGGCTCTTTTTCCCCCAGTCAGTGCTCAGTTAGTTGTTGAGATTTTGATATGAAAATGTATTAAATATTAATGTTGTATAGTTAAATGTAAAATGGCTGATTTTACCTGAGTCACTGTACTGATTGTATTCAGGTGTGAGTATCAAAAATTAAGACTTAATGTTGTACAGCTGTGGTACATGATGAAACTTGGTGTAACAGAAAATGAAGTAATGTATTTTCTGATTGGTCACAGAACTGTACATAAGTCATGTGTAAAATGAACGTCTTTATCTGCTGTAAGTCAGATCACTATATACACATATATACATAGAGAATGTCTATTCTCTATGTATTTATGTATATATACAGACTAAGTGTTGGTTTTACTCTCTCAGTGTCATAGTGTCATAAGTATCTCTGCTAACCAATATCTCCTTACTCTGCTGATGTTATGAGAATACACGTTATAATCAAAATTCTCAACATTAGTGTCTCTGTGTTAGTTATGGAGTCAGAAGTGAATAGAGTGTTCTGTCAGCAGTGTAACCAGTGGGTTAGTTAATACTGTGTTTCCCCCCAAATAAGACAGGGTCTTATATTAATTTTTGCTCCAAAAAACACATTAGGGCTTATTTTCAGGGCATGTTTTATTTTTTTTCAAATACAGTCATGTCATCTTCTTCTGGTTGCTGCACAATGGTGGAAGGCGTGGTTTCACTTAACTGGGGCTTATTTTCAGGGTAGGGCTTATATTACGAGCATCCTGGGGGGGCGGGAAATCATACTAAGGCTTATTTTCAGGTTAGGTCTTATTTTTGGGGAAATAGGGTAATGAAGTAAAATAAGCAGTTAAGCTCAGCAATGTAACATAAGCATTTCCAAAAAATTAAGATGTTTGTTTTTATATAAGAAGAAATGCAAGTACACTGAAACATATTTATTCTTATTCATTGCCAGAGTCTCTGAGAGAATGTATTGAAACAAATAAGTGCCAGTTAATGTAAATTAACAAATTAGTGGTTGTCTAATAAAGGGAGACTGTAGTTTCAATCTGCTCTATAGGTTCCTACCAGAACCCTTTTTATCTGCTACATAATAAGAGGAAGTTTATTATTATTTTTAATTAAGGCCACACTCATTTTTTCCTCACACCAGACTATGTCAACCCTAGCAAATACACTCATACAAGAGGAAATAGAGAGAGACATAATGCAAGGTCTTTAGTCATGTCTGCTTCCTAGTGATTCATTAATAAAATCTGGTCTACTAAGGGAAACTCAGGCTACTAGCCAATATAAGAAGTTTAAACAAATTGTGTTGTATCAGAGGTTCTGTCAACTGACTAAATGTGTGTCACTGTTCCTCTGTTAAGCTATGGAGTGGGGAGTCTTTTGAATTTAGATAGTTTGATAGAACAGAAGAAATGTGCTCTAGGGACAAAATGATTCTGAGCTTAACTATCCCAGGAGTGTGAGATTTTCCCAGATTAAATGAGATGTGTAAGGCCTATAAATGTATGTAATGCACACATATTTGTGGGGAAATCATCCATGTTGCATGGATGGAGACAGCTGTCCTCACAAAAGGGCTGCTGGAATTGAGTTCATTATTTAGGGTAGAACCAAATGTTATCTGAGCACCAAACCTTGTTTGCTGACATAACAGGAAAGAGTGTGTAGGGAAAGGGCACCTTGAAAGAAGAGAGTTAACCACTCCTTATAAGCTTGCCTGCTCTTCTCATCTACAGTAATGCCCCCTTTCCATCTAAGGAGACTCATTTCTGCTTTCAGAGCCTGGCTGAGGAGAACATCCTTAAAACATCCATCCAAAGAGTAGAGAGGATTTGCAGAAAAGAAGCTGCTGGGACATAGAAAGCTTTGGGATGGATGGTACAAAAAGTCATAGCACACTGGACAACTGGGTGACCATTTGAGAGCTAGTGGTGTATTATGTTCAGAGAGCTGGAGTAGGAGATCTAGGTTTTAGCCCTAACCGAGTGATCCTAGACCAGTTGCTTTCTCTCAGTTTGACCAACCTGACAGGTTTATTGTGAGGAGAAAGTGCGAAGAAGAGTCATATATGTTGCATTTAGCGCTGTGAAGGAAAGGCGGGATATAGATACAATAAACAAATATATTTATTTGAGGTTACCCAGAGATTATTGTGAGCGTACGTCTTTTTATTTATTCACAAGTAATTATCCTCTGGAGTTATCTCTCGTTTATGCAGGTTCCTAGGGATTTAGTAGAATGAAACATGTTTTGTTCTGAAGGAGACAGCCTCCCAAATGTGGAGATACACGATGTGGAGAATTTCTAAACTTTAGCTGGGGAGGACATATAATATTTAGGACCTCATTCAGTTTACTGGGTGAACTTAATTTTGACAGGTATCATAGGTTGTTACAGCACTGTGGATTTGTGAAAATGAATTGAAAACTATCCTGTTTATGCTGAGTAAAATTTCAGAAAATGTCCATGTTTTCCAGAAAAAAATACAGGGGAAAATGTGTGTGTTTTTTCCTGGAAAAAATACAGAGGGGGAAATTGGTTTTTTTTTTCCCCTGGAAAAAATTGTATGTATGTAAAGTTGTCTAGACTGGATCAACTGAGAAATGGAAACTTCCATTTTCCCCAGAAAAAAGTTTTTCCCCAGGAAAAATGGAAATTTTCTGAAATTTTACATCTCTAATGTTGAGTTTAATTTGCTTTTGTTTAGAGAGCATGCATGTTGTCAAGGTCTCTTTCTGAGGGTCCTTCGCTGAACCAAACAACCAAAAACTTAACCTCTTGCTGCATACCTGTAGATTGAGGGGATGGGCAGATTCATTGATGTGCTTTGGCTGTGCCAACTTGACAAAAACTAACCTACCAAATGATCTGAAGATTCTTCAGTTACTTAATTTTGTATAGACAGGAAAGTGAAAATAGCCCTTCCTGGGGATCACTATTATTATGTTATGGGTCACCCTAATTCTATACTACGGGATGCATTTTGTTGTAGTTGCAGTTGCATGCCAGCCATGGAGAGAAGTGGTGAAAATGTCCATGTCAAAACGAAGACATTTTTTTCTTTAAAAATAAAAATCCAGAGTCAATAATGCTTCATAAAGACATTTGTGCTCCTTTTATACAGACAGCCTCTGCCTTCAAATATGAAACCACAGGATAACATCTGATGCTTGGCTGTGGAGCTTTTGGCAGTGAGGTTCTGACAGTTCATAAGGCTGAGTGGGGCTGGCATTCTTCCTTTGAAAACATCTCTCATTCATTGGGATTCCTGTGTTGTGGTAAAAAAAATCTGTGCATTCAATATAGTAATAGATATTTTATCAAGCTACTAGGAAGTGTGGTCTGAAAACAATTGGGAAAGAACTCTCCATAACTCCAGATTAGATCCAAAAGGACTTGGACTCCATCCTCTCGTCCTGTTACTCTCATCAAGACAGAGAATTTTGTATAGGAACTAGGACCAGATGCTGAGCTGTTTTTAAAATCTACTGTCCAAGTTTTAAAATATGTATTTCAAATACCACATCCACTGAGAGACAGAGAGCCAAAGATCTATATGGTTATCTTCGATTAATATGTACCTTAACCTTCCTCACCATGCATGCTGGCACTGTGAACCTTTACTCTGTATGGTACCAGCAGCACAAAGCATCTGTAAAACAATACTCATCAGTCGTAATTTATTCAAGAAGACTATTTATTGAAGAAAACAGTTTTTGTACATGTGTGTTTTGGGGAATCTTCACCTTCCTTAGAAAGCTATAAACTGTTCTGCCATCAAGGGCTGGCCCAGAATTTTTTGCTGCTTGAGGCAGAGCAGCAAACGACATCTCCAACTGAAGTCAAGGTGCAGAGTATCCAGATCAAGCAAATGATTTGGGCGCCTCAGGCAGGACTTTCCACAGGCACCTGGAATTTGCAGCCTTTTCACAGCAGGCAAAATCTGCTGCCGAAGACAGTCACTGACTTTGCATAATGTTAAGGCCGGTTCAGAGAAGCTCAATCAGCAGAGAAGCACCTGTGAAAGGCAGTTTACTCACTCAGCCAACCATCCTCTGCAACACAGAGATACAGGAAACAGACAAATGTTCTCTAAAGCACATTCATAGTTCATGAAGAGCAACTGTGATGCCATTCAGGCTGAGCTATGGTTGTGCATGAATTGAATGTGTCCCCTGCAAAGTTTCTCAGATCAACAAAGGAAAGATTCCTTTTATTTTCAGATACATCTAAAACTATTTCACTTCTTTTCAGGTGAAACTAGCCCCTATCATTCCCCTTCCTCCCCAGGATTAGTTGGAAAACTGTGTCCCACTTTGGACACTAGCTAGAAGATTTGAAAACTGATGGATTAGTCTGCCAGCTTTTCAGGTTAAGACTTGCTAATGGTACTGAACATTGTTACACCATTCAGGTGCAAGAGAGACTCAAGAAGTTAAGAGGCAAGAAGGTTGTCCTGGGCTGACACAACGTTTTTTGTGGTGCAGCTGGGCACTTCGTACTGGCTGAAACCAGCAGGGCTCCCTGTATATGGGTCTGCTTGTGTGTCTGTGTGTTCCAGAAAGGAAAGAAGCAACTAATCCCACTTCTTTTTCTGTTTCTCTTTTTCCATTCTAGAGCTGACCAACAGTTTCAGCCAAGTAGGATTTTAAAAAACAACACGCATGAACACACCTGCCATCCAAAACCACAGCTTAAGGTCTGCCCCAAAAGAAATGTTCCACAGTTGTGAGAAAGCAGCCCAGCCTTGGATGCTGGATAGAAGAGGGGTGTGTGTGATAAAATGCATAGAAGCACTAACAAGGCAGTGGGGCACAACTGCACTCCCTCATTCCCCACCTCCAGCTCATGTCTGGTCTTTGTGGGCTGCAGACAGCTCCCCTGTCCTTGTGCTTCAGAAAGGCCTGCTGAACAAAGCTGAGGCCACCAGAGAAACATCAGAAAAAAGATAAAGACAAAAGAGGGTGTGGAATCTCCTCAATTTCTGCGTACTTGCCAGTTCTCTCCCTCGCCCCCATGCCATTCTCCAGAGTAAGGTAAGCCCCAAGTGCTTTCTGCTCTGAATTGACAAGGCATGGCTGTTTTGAATGAATGCTGCATCATCTACCTGAGGCAGTGCTAAACTAGTAACATTTTTTAGAAATTAAAAATTCTAAGTAGTGCCAACTCTAGGAGTACAAACCTGATGAAGGAATGCCAGACCATCACAGCCCACCCCGATGAGACATTACCCTCAATGTGGTCAGGGCACGCCTTCCCACTGCTCCAAAGGAGCACTAGGTGCACTCACACAAATAGATAAAACAATGCAAGTGGAAATGCTACCAAAAACATACAGAAGACCACTACCACTATGGAAGCTTTGCCAGCTGAAAAAAATGTGCCAAATACCTATGGAAAAGACTGCAATTAAAGGTGTGATCAGCCAGAGAAGTAGCTCGCATTTTGGACCACTTGTGGCATAGTCTAATGCAAGCTGTTTTCCAGCGATTGCACAACATACAGGAGCTTGAGAATACCCTTAAAGGTCATTTTAAGGGAGAATGCCCCCAGCAAAGTTACTCTTTCTAGTGCAATCAGACACAATCTTTACTTACCATCTGATTGAACCCTAAGTTTATGTCATGTAATTGATAATAATTATGTGCCAACAAGTCATGTAGTTGATGGGGAAAACCATCAAAATTAACAATGAGAACTGCAGTGCAAACAACAGGTCAATTCTTTGTCTAGTTATGTCCTTAATTCCAACAGAGGTGTGTGCGTATCCCCATATAATAAGTAGTAATATGATAGAGAAAAATAAATTTTATCTATATTTACAGTATGTATTTTTCAGCTTGTTTCTTTCAGGCCAAAAGGCAGAATACCAACGCAGAAGTGTACAGACTTCCGTATCTTGGAAAGTGAACATACATATCTAGAAATGCTATGTTCTGCCCTGTCGAAACAACTATTCTTAATTGAGGAAACAAAGGAAAAATAGCCGTTCTTTCTAAGTTTTTACTACTAGCATTCTCTAGTCAGACTACTGAACAGGACCAGCATACTTAGAAAAGCAACAGATTGAAAGAAGGATGCAGCTTACTACAATTGATCAGAAATGCAAGAGACATACTGTATAAAGCAAAGGGCTTTACAGATGATTGAGGTAGGCCAGGTTCCCTAAGCTAGTGTTTCTGAACAGTAGGGGGTATGCAATAAATTGGTTCAGAGGAAAATAATCCAGGCAGCAAATGTTTGTGCTTTGCAGTTTTTGAATGTAACAAAAATGATTGAAATGAGACCGAGGCTAAGTTCTGTCCATTTAAGTGGCAGAATCCATTTAAGAACATTAAATGGAATCTGCCCTTCCTTATTGCTTTGGTCTTTTGCTTGTCCATCGGTTTCATTGTTGTAACCATAAAAATGCTACCCAGCTCTGGAAAAAATTGAATTTTGGGGATGGATGCTCAGGTCTGTTGATTTAGGAGAGAAATCCTGAAGGGGTTTGTCTGGACTCTAGAAAGTATATTGAACAACCTCTCACACAACAGGTTAAGAATGTCATTCATTAACTCTCTTGGCAAACTAATACTTAGGTAAGCAAGACTGGAAAAACCAAGAACTACTGAATTATTTCCCAGAGCCAAATGGTGATAATGCAAGAACCACATTTATGTTTTTCACTTTTAAAAAAACCTGCAAAATTTAATATAACTAGCACATCAGTTACTACTTCAGCTAAGTATATGACTTCCCCCCACCCCCCCTTCAAAAAGGAAATATGGCATGGAGAACTTCTACATCCACTTGGGGAAAAATGGAAGAATATGACACCTTGGTCAAAATCTTCTTCCGCAACTGTGCACATGCAACTTCAGGTTTAATCCACGGTAGTTGTGTAGTGACTGAGATGGAAGTGTGGCACTTCCACCACTACATCACGCAGTTTGTCATGCTGGGGATGTGTGACCAATCGCCCAACTGCATAGCAGAATTCTTTGTTGCCAGGCATAATGACCGGCACATTTATGCCGGCATAAATTTACATTATGCTGGCACAAACAGGATACTGGCCAACGTACACAGCCTTTCAGTAGGTGGATAGCCAGTGCTTATCTGTTTTAACAATGCATTCCCTTTAAACAGGTGATGGCTATGAAGCCCAGAAACAACCACAGCATATTGCAAAGAGTCAGTTGGGTATGGAAAGCCTTCTTTTTCCTTAGCTTTCACAAATCTATATTGGTCTAATTATAACCTATCAGTTGTGACAAACATAAGAAAAGAAGGGAGGTTTGCTAACAATTCATCCCCATAGAACATCCATGTGCCAAGTTGTGAGGCAATCTATAGCACACATAATATTACAGTCTCCTTGGTGATATTATCTCAGACTCTGCTGACCAGGGCTGTAACTAGGATAGAGCAACTGAGGCTTTGTTCCAGGTCACCAAAATTTAGAGAACACCAAATTCTAGGGGTAAATCTACTGAAGAATGTTAGGAAAATAAAAGGCACATCACCTTACACTATTTGCTTCCTACCATTTTAAGGAAGCATGAACTTTCTCTTTTTTCCCCAGGGGGATTTTATAGTCTTCACCTCCTCTTTCATAGGGGTTTGTGCCTGTGACTAAGGGTGGAGCAGATGGGAGATGCTGCCACTTGCCTGGGTGCCAAAGTAGCTAGGTAAGGCTTTGCTACAGACAATCACTGTAATATGCAAATTGAAGAGCAGAGGTCCAAGAGCGGAATGCTCTTTGAAAGGATGTGTTGCAAAATGTGTTTTCTTTAAATACATCTAAATTAACATTCCTCTCTACCTTCTAGTTTGGGATCTCACAAATTTTGAGATGAATCCTTTCACTCTGAGGTCAGCCATATTTTTATAAAGTGCTCTTTGTGAAACTACGAAGATGAGATTTTAAAAGGGAAAAGTCACAGGAGCAAATTTACAATTCTAGACTAAGAGTGCAACTACATGGTCAAACATTATGGGATTTGCTCCACTTATAAAATGGGTGAATTCAAAGTATTTTTTAACTGACTGCATAATACAAAGACTGATTTGAATTGGCTCAGCCCTTTTTGTTTCAAAAGTGGCTTTTTTTTCCTCTGTTGCTTCGGGATTTCTGCTTTTTCAAGATGAAACAATTCAGACAGGCTTTCCCCCATGCAGTTAGTTTGAATACATTCTTGTAAAGATGGTGTGTGTGTCTGTAGATGATGTTTTGGTGATATGGGCAATTGAGGCATGATTTTCAGGCCCAGTGGGACATGTAAAGGCGAAGCACCATTATTTTAATGTGGGGATCAGGTGCTCGTCCTGAATCCTGTCAAACAGTAAGTGAGAAGGATCTTTTATTGTGAAGAAAAGGTTAGTGCTGTTAATTACTTGACAACTTTTAAAATGGACTAGTTTATCATGCCTGATAAAACCATATGTGACCAGATATGAGGTAATTCCTGTATGAGTCATGTGAAAGCAAAGGAAAAAAGTAACGGATGGAAAGGGGAAAGTTGTGATCCTAGTTAAGGAATCATTCTGTTGTGTGAATTATGATGTACAGTATTTTACAAAAATACTGTTCAAACTTTTAATGTTCTGTACTCTTAGACTCTTAAATTGTTAAGTATCTTTCAATGTTATTTACCTATAGAAAAAAATTTCAGAAATGTAGTAGCCTGAAGCTTTAAATGAGAAAGTGGCTTCATAGAAAACCTTAAGAGAATCAGCAGAGGCTGGACCAGAGGAAGGAAGGAAAGAAAGGGGCTGTGGGTTGGAATGTGACTTGCATCACATCCAATGTGAATGGTGAACTCCCGCATCAAACCATAGCCCTATATGAGCACTGATTGTGATTTCAAATGTAATACAGGCTGCAAATCAAATCGCAGCAAAGCAATTTGGTTCAGCTTTCCAGTGTAGTCGCACCCTAAGTTCCTTCCTCTAAATCTTGCAGCTTTAAACACTGTTCTCTATCTCAGGACATTTTGAATGATGCTGGCCATAAATGTCCATTACATCTCTCCAGTTATTTCTTAGGAATCAGTTATTGAAATATACTCAACATTTCTTCCGTGTCTTTACAACTTTACTGTAATACCTGACCGGAATCCCAGAAGACCCGATGAGATAAACATCAAACAAGTAGACAGTCCCTGCTTCAAGCCCTCTGATGGTTTCTGTTGTCACTGCTCGCTGTAGATTAAGTTCATGGAAATATTTGCACAGGACTTTGTCACCTCTTTGCCTTGCCTCAGGTCCTGAGCACCTGTCAGCATTCCTTGTTTCCATCCAGACCTGGTCCTCCTCAATCTGTTTCTTGTATACACAATACTTGTTCATTTGCTGTGTTCCTAGCCAAGCAATGGTCACTGAATCACACGTCCTCAACTTGCTAAAGGACTTGATCTTTAAACTCTCTGGGAGAACTGGGAAAAATGGTTTGTGGAAGAGAGAGGACACTTGCATCTTCACAGAGGCATTTGAAGGCTCTGTAGACCCGACATGCACCAAGTAGGTGTCACCCAGTTTTCCCTTCAGCATGAAATGTCTCAAGCCAGCAAAGCTCTCTGACATCAGCATTTTCCCATCCCTGGAGATTTCAACTCGTACTTGGCCCCTGCAAGACTGAAAGGCAAACTGGATCTGCTTCTGCCTCGCCCGATACTGTAAATTGTAGAATGTTTGTTTTCTCCCATCCAGAGTGAGTTGAATCACTTTCCCATCCCTCAGGTCAGTCACTTTTGGCTCAGGTTCTTCAAGAGTCCGGGCAAAGGTTCCAGTATAGGCAGCACTGGCATTGGTGAGGAAGTTGACCACAAAAACATCAAAGTAATACTGAGTATTGGGAGTAAGGTTGGGCACTGTGTATTCATTTTTGGTGCCAACACATATCTGCCTTACCCCATCATTGCTAGCTTTGCTAGTGATACTTAATTCACCACTGGACAATATCACTGCTTGCTGAGGGTTAAGCAAGGGCCCTCCTGGAAGGGCAGCGAGCACCAGTGCTTGTGGTGCTTTCTTCCCAAATGATCTTATAGCAGTTTCTGCTGCACATAAACTCTTGTAGTTGTGTTTTTCATTAACCAGAAGACAGTACTGGATGTTCTCTTTGTACTGCATGGCTGTTGGGCTGTGCTTCCAAGCTAGAGTGACTGTGGTATGACCAATCCCAATGACATCTATGCGTGGATCTGTCGGGAGTTCTGGGTACAGGCGTTCAGAAGTTATGTCAGTAGTTAGATACACTGTAATGTGGGTGTCTCTTTCAATGGACAGGAATTCAAACATGTAGACAGCAGAATAGTAAGAGGTCCCTGTGTAGGTTTCCACAGAATTTCCTCTGTAGCTAAAGAGAGTTGATATCATCCTTGTGGTCTTCTGAAACTTTAGGGGATCCTGAATGTCTAAACGATCTGTCAATGAAATGTAGATATGTCAAGATTATAAATCTTGCTTAGAGGGAAGGAATGAGCTGACTTAAGTAACAGATAGTGGTCTAGTGGTTAAATTGTGAAGTACAGGTGTTTGTTGTGACAGTTGCCTTAGCCATGGCAAGGAGAGTGCAGAAATACATGAAGTGATGTCAACCTATATCAATAAACCTGTTGTGCTACTTCTCATCTCCATGAGGAGAGGCTAATGTAAAGCTAATGGGGCTTAATTGCCCATTCAAGACCAAACCATGAAAAAATGGCTTGGTCACATGAACTTTTCCTTTGGTGAATCTGAGACTTTTGCTACCTGAGGTGGAGTAGAAAACTGCACTGTTTCCCCACGTCATGGTGCCTAGTATCCAAACCCAGCCAAGGGGTTTGGGCACACAAGGCAGAAAGTCCCACAAGGCCCTCTTTTCATATCTGGCAATAAAAATTTTAAAAATTGAATAACTAAAAATTTGATGCTCTTTCATTGTACTCCAAAATCTGCTGCCCTAGGCAGTTGTTTCCTCCTATTCTGTTGTAGAGCCAGCTCCATTTTTGAAAGTAGCACATAATGTTGGGGGGGGGGGGAGGACTCAGGTTCTGATACCTCCCCGTCTGTCATTGCGAGATCCAAAGGCAAAATGATTTCCATTAGTGAGATTGTATCAAAAAGAGTAGACCAAATGCTTGTTTACAGGGCAGAGAGAGCTGTCTCTAAAGTCTGTTATTCCACCCATTGACTCCCAAAAAGCAAAATGGCTATATATTTTTTTTTCTATTTTGCATTCATATACTGAAATTTGAAGTCATGGTAAAACCTAACAAGAGGAGTAAATTTGTCAGTTTTCCGACATCTAGCTCTAGAGATCTGTATATTTGGTAGAGATGTTCACTAGCACCAAAATTCAGATTTGGAATTCAGAATTATAACCCTTTGGCTTCAGAATTCACGAACAACAAATTTATGATTTTTTTTTTCTGATTCATTAATTCATTTTTGCCTTTAAAACCCTATAAAATGACCCCCAAGCACCTAGAAATGCCAAAATCACAGAGACGCTTCTATTGACCCTCCTCTACAATCCTTCCAAGTTTGGTGAAGATTAGGTTTCAGACATCCAAGTTATACAACCACAAAGTGGGGCCCCCAGGAAAGTGCCTTTTCGCAGCTAGCTTGGGGAAACTCAGTCTTCACCAAACTTGGATGGACTGTAGAGGAGAGTCAGGGGAAGCTTGTCTGTGATTTTGGTGTCTCTAGGTGTCTGAAAGGAACTTTCCTGGGGTAGCCCTCTTTGTGGGTGTATAACTCAGACATCTGAAACCCAATCTCTACCAAATATGGAGGGACTGTAGAAGAGAGTCAGGGAAAGTGTCTCAGCAATTTTTGGTGTCTTTAGATCTCTAGAGGGTTGTTTTCTAGTCAGATGAATTTTAAAAATTGCTAAAAATTCATTGATTCATATTCATTGGGGACATTGATTTAGACAAATACGAACTGATAAATTAGCAATTTTTGATGAATTTTGCAGTTCATTTTTTAATTTGTGCCCATTTTGGATAAGCAGCTATGATCATATTTCAACTGGAAAGAACCAATGTGAAAAAATACTCTCTGGTGTCTGTGCCTGCTTCTAGGCAAGTCAAATGTGCAGGTAGACATCATTTACAGGTTTTGCTCTTGCCCCTGCCCCTGTCCCTTGGAAAACCCATCACAACTCCAATAAGGAGACATTGAGTTCTCTGCCCCTACTAACCTTGATGCCACAGTGTCTTTAAGTTCCATTTCTCAAGGAATCACTCCAGAATGCCTGAGAAATACATTTCAATTTCACTTCTTGCTCCAGCAAGCAGAAACCTAGCCTTTTGCTTTCTCGCCTATAGGATAAATGAGACTCAGAATACTAGGTATTATTATTACAGGTATTCGGATTTGGATATTTTTGGAACTATCTGCATATGCCAGCATTTGGTGAATCCTGAATATTAAGGATGTGTATTCCCAAATCTGAATGCACATCCCTACTATTTGATGCCTTTAAAGTTTGCTTTAAAACAACAACCCAGAAGTGATTTGTGCCCCATATCATTTGATTCATGCTCTGAATAGAAATCAACCTGGAAATCTCCTTTACTTCATCCTGGAACTGAATTGGGCCATTTCATTTTGACCTGGATCTCATGCAGATTGGTCCCAAACAGACCAATTTGGTTCTGAATTTGTGATTTCCCAAATCTGGCACATAGTCATACATCTTACCCTGCACTGCTTTCCCAAAGTAATTTGTTGTAGTCTTATGAACTCGTATGCTCCACTCGATGGGGACATCACATGGAGTCACTATCACTGTGAGAGGTGCAGAGGTTCTCCCTTCCTCTAGAACAAAATAGTACCTGAAAACAAAATAATAAATCAAACAAAAGTTTACTGAGGCTCACTTTATAGTACAGGTTTCCAGCAGAAGAGGCATCTAGTAAGCCAGAGAAAACACATGGAGCTGTATTGCACTGTAGACAATAATGATATTTTATAACTTGAGACCAGGGTCACCTCTACTATGATACAGTGTGGTGGCTGCCTCAGGCAGTAGCTTTTTGGTGCTATGAAAGGGCAACACATTGGGAGTTATTTATTATGATTGTTTTAAAAAATTTCTGTACAGGCAGAAAAGATAAGAGAAATTGGTGAGCTTTTTGCCACAGGTACCAGCATGACGGATGGGTGGGTGGGTAGGTTGCTGAATACCTTTACTGGGAAAGGGCAGGTGCAAATGCCATGTGCTTCTCTGTCTTGAACTATGAAAGGTATCACCACCCTCAGCACCAACCTTGGGCTGCCATTTTGCACCTTATTTTCATTGTTCTCACATAAAGGCCAAGGGAGGAGAGTGCCTTTTAGACTATTGACTGTTAAGCCACATGGCTCTTGGTGTAGCATAGTAAACTAGGAAGTCTAAATTTTTCCACAAGACGGTAAAGGTAAAGGTTCCCCTTGACATTTAGTCCAGTCGTGTCCGACTCTAGGACGCGGTGCTCATCCCCGTCTCCAAGCCGTAGAGCCAGCGTTTGTCCGTAGACAGTTTCTCAACCACTAACTAAATAGGAGGCCTCAGGAATGTTACTTGGAACATTCATATATAACAATAAGTCCAGAATCCTCTCTTAATGCACCACAATATACTTAAATTACACACAGACTGTTTGCTAGGGATGTGCCATTCATTTTAAATAAAAAAACGCAACTCCTGGAGTTTTCCAAGAATTTTCCAGGTAGTAATTCTGGGAGTTCCCACCCACAGACCCAGACCTACATTTGGCTTATATGGAACGGCTCATCTGCCAGGCTGCTTGGTTATCTTTGGCCTATTGTTGTTAAAGTACAAAAAGCAAACTGCTCCAGTGCTTCCAGGGAAGCCTAGGTTTTTGTGGGAGATGTAGTTCTTTGCAGGAACCCTCTAATAGAGCCTATAGGGCAATATGACAACAGCTCCCATGAAGACCTAGACCTCCCAGAAAGCACCTGGACAGTTGTTGTTGTTTTTTTTTACATTAACAACAGTAGGCGGAAGAAAGCTTGAGATAGTCAAGCAATGTGAAAGGTCAACCTTCCAGGTTAGTAAAATATCAGTGTCCATATCAGCGTGTCTGTGGGCTTTGATTTGGAGTCCAACACATACACACAGAGCATACTCCTTCTGCTTTCTTCTGGGTTGCTCTTTCTTTCACACAAAGAAATAAATTTGAAAGGGAATAACTTTACGAAATGTCCAAAGACAGGATTGTGGTTAGGTCTGTCCAAACAAACCAGTATTGGTAAGACAAGAACATACCCTGGTTTAAAGCTGACATTGCAGTTTGTTCATCTATACTTAACTATCATTCCAGAATCAGACAACATATAAAGCTCCCCTCTTCCTTGTTGCTTTTCCACTTGTATAAATAGGAAATCAGGTACTAGCACATACCATGTTCACATTGTGTATTAAATCAGGATTCATGAGTTACCATCATGTGGAAGCATGGCCACTGTGTCTCACCTGCAAGCATTTATTTCATGGCTCTAGGATTGTTAACACTTTCCATCATCCCCAGCTAAGATGACCAATGGCTATGCTTTTTGGATCATGATGGGAGTTGTAGGCCAACACACTGAGATAGAGGATACCCTATTTGGGAAAGGCTAGTCCAGCTGTTGGATAGCAGAAGTTATTTTTAAACTTTGCAATGTTTCTCTGCATTTATATTGCTTTAAATCTATAGGCTAAACCTACTGCTTAGTCCCAGTTAGATTATATCATTGAATGAATGGGATTTTTAAAAGTCAACTCTTTTGTAAGTGCCATTGATTAAATGCATCTACTCTGCTTGGGAGTAACAATTGGATTTATCCTACCGTGATTCTTTAATTCTATGTGGATCTGTTTTCTGAGAGATGAGGCATATTAGCCTGTTACAGGAAAAAAGAACCCTGAAGGATATTTGCGTCATTGTTTGTAATGCAAGATACAGTTTTAGACCTGCATACTCATAAAGGGACCAATTATTTTGAATTAAATCTCAATTGCTGTAACTGAGAACAGAGGCAATATGTTAAAACCACAACCACTTAACCCCGTCTATATTTTTACTATTCTCGTGACAGTTTTCAACTTGTTCTTGCAGTCTGGTTATACATTAAGCAACTTGGTGTTTGGTACAGTGCCTGTGGAGGAATTCTGTAATGTGACTATGGCTGAAAGGAACCATCTGGTTTAATCTCTGGAACTATTGTGCAGGATTATTCATAAATGCAACCAAAATAAAATAGAACTTCAGGTTCTGGTGCACAGAGCTATTATTTGTTGAAATCAAACAATGAAATAACACCAATTAAATCCTCTATTTCTACTCGTAAATTCTGCTATAAAATACCATCTTATATCCTAACCCACAATGGGAGTGCTGATATTCTGGATTCCTGCAGCTAACCAAACTTTTCACCAAATACTGGAGATATTACTGCTAAGTGTGGTAGTTTTTGATTTTTTGTTGTTATGTACTATCAAGCTGCCTATAGCAATGTGGTGACCCTGACAGGGTTTTCAAGATACGTGAGTTGTTCAAGGAGTAGTTCAGCATTGGCACTCCCCAGTGAACTTCTATGGCTAAGTGGGGTTTGGATCCAGGTCTTCTGAGTCTTGTTCCAGTATTCTATTCACTCTATCATACTAGTTTTAAAGTTACTTTTGAAAAAATTAAAGAAAATGGCATAATATTAAAAAAACATTTAAAAATATAAAAAGGCCCCCAAATGGATAAAAATTCCAATTATGACCACCCATGTTTTGAAATGTTACTTATTACTTTAAAAACTTTGATACGTTAATAATGTTGAAATTAGAATGTTTAGAAATAATGGAACTTAGGCCTTGTTACTTAATAAAGAAATGGCAAGTAATAGCATTACTTTTGGCACATTAGTTTCAGGCTCTGGAGAGATCACATATTCTTAAGATGATTTCATGCAAGCTGATTTATTGCCTCTCTGTCATGTTCCTGTTGGAGGGATCCCCCAGCAAGGATGAAACCAATAGGGAGGAAGAACTGATCAGCTCCACAGACCCTGGACCCTTGGGTGTGGGGGTGCCATTCCCAAGGTTGCTAAGCCACATGGGTGTTGTAGTGAGAGAAAACTCTCCTAGCAACATGGGGCTGCTTCTGAGGGGAGGAGCTGCCACCATTCTTCCTCTTTCTCATTATCATAGAGAGCTTGCCATAGAGGCCTTTCCTTAGGCCAATCAGAGGGCTTGATTAATTGCCTTTCCCCAGACCAATCCTAATAACATGATGTAACCATTGTCCTATCTGAACCCTGTCTACTATCTGTAATGCTGTCACTACCTGTGACCTTGTAATGTTAATAAAAGGACAGTCTCCTGGGGGCAGGGCAGAATGCATTGGGCAGAATGCATTGGGAACCCACTCTGTGTTATTCTGCCTTTTCTACTAGTCGCCCACCAGGAGCACTGCTGGCAGAGATCCCTGCGTGTGTGGCTGACTTCTTTAACGTCTATCTCTAAGAGACTCTTTGCTATCCTAATTATCTGGTGATCACCACAAAGCCCATCAGCCTGCTAAGTTCGTGACTCCAACACTTGGGGACCCAGGAACCCAAGTCTGTGGGTAACAAGGGCACAGGGGCTGAGTGAGAGGAGGTCATGGGACACCCCTCAAGTCCTCAGGAATGAAGAAAGGTGAAGGCATGAAAACAGCATGAAGCCCAAGACAAAGTGCTCAGCTGTGGGAAGGACTCCTTGAGAGAAACAGCCTCCTCAGGAGTTTTCTCTCAGAGAGACCCAAGGACCAAATCCTGTGGCTGCTCTGAGAAGAGAGGCTAGACTAGCTCTTTCTTTGTTGTCAAACAAACTCAAAACATCATTGTCAATAGCTCAGTTACCTTGGATGACATAGAATAACGCCTTTGCTTTGAAAAAGTTCTCTATGATTATTGCATATCTGTTTTTAAAAAAAGGAAGCATATCATACAAGAGCATCACTGTGTTATTTATCATGTGGGAAGATTAAAGGTCATATGAGTTTCCCCTTACCTTTTTGGTATGTCTTTCAAGAGATAGATTGTGTTTTCCTTGCCATCAGGAAGAATCGATGTATGATAAAAGTGTAAGAGATCACTCTTGAAACTTTGCTGTACATTACTGGACATCTGCACAGAATGGCAGATGCACAAGGCCAAAAGTAGCCAGGATGGCAAGAGATGCAGGGATCTAGACATCATCAGGGTGAGAGGCCTGGGAGATAATAAAAAGTGATTGAATGTGCTTTTTGACATCTTATCTATTACTGAATTGAAAATATGTTAAATAAAAGAACAAAGTACAATAGGACTCCTGTATCTGTGGGGGATTAGTTCCACAATCTACCGTGGATGCTTGAAACTGCAGATACAGGGGAGCTCTGTATACAACATACGAGGGGGCAGGACAAAGGCCATAAGAGGCTGCCCTTGTATGTTATATATAGGGCTGCAGTAAACCATGAATAAGTGAAACTGGATACCAATCCCATGGATATGGGGATTTTACTTTATAAGCAAATGAAGATGGCAAATATACTAGTCTGGCTTTATTTTGCATCTGCTTTCATAACTCTGTCTCATCCTTCTTCCCAGTTAATTTCATTAATGTTAGTTGCATATCACTTTCATATTATTAAAATGAATTATAAATGGGGAGAATTTCAGCTGGTAATTGGCCTGCATGAGAAGTCAGCAACTGGCACTATCTGGAACAGTTCTAGCCCTTTGAGAGATGCCACCTGGTCTTCAGCTGGGAAAAAAGGAGAGTAAGATCATATGTTAAGGCAAAAGCATTGTTCCTTCTCTTTGCATGTTACCTCCCTAGGCAATGCAAATACTTCACTAGCAGTGCCTGAAATGTCAGGCATGCAAACAAAGCAGTACTACCTCCCAACTGACCAATTTCAAAACAGAGGCAAGCTAATTTGCCAAATGTGGCTCGAATCAAACTCTTGACAGAATAGAACAAACAGACTTTTCCTCTTAAGGGTGATATGAACTCAGCATCTAGACTAGAGAGGCCCTAAGGGGGAAGTAGATGAGCAAGATATATGTGGCAGTGGATCTTGCCAGCAAGTCATTCTGCATCTGGCTACTCTCCATCCCATCCTGCACACTTTCTTCTTAAAAGGGATCTTACAACAAAAAAATAATTGCTGATCAGTGATCTACAGTCTCAAGCAAGAATTCTTTTATCTCCTATCTTCCTATCTTGTCACACAAGCACCTTCTTTCTCACATTTCCACGCTGCTATTAAAAGTACAGAAATAGTGCCTTCTTTATCATGGGGCTGCCCTATTCCACAAGTGATGATGGGAAAGTTGAATTTACTAACTCTGGAGAAATGTGATCTCCAAAACAGAAGCCCTTCCTTGAGGAAAGAAGTTTGGATCCCATAGAAGAAAGTAGTAACGGCTGCACATTTGTTGCAATAAAAACTGGTTATCTGGAAAGAACATCCCCCCCCCCGACCCCATTAACGTAAGGGAGAGAAAAAGGGGAATACAGGTCAGAGAAGGAAACCTTCCAAGTTTTGAAGCTAGATAGAAGTTGCAGAACAAGATGCCTGAAGGCAGGGGGTGCTCTTAGAACAGGAGAAAGTCTTCTTAAGCTGGTCTCTTGACAGTAAAGAGTAAGGAAGTTGGAAAATATGTGCAAACAAAAGGAACAGGGAGCATTAAGGTGTAAATACAGAAAATCAAGGAACCAATTTTTTTTTTTTTTACTTTGGAGAAATGATGATTTTTATTTGAATTTTTTCAATGTAACTGAAAAGCCCTCACGTCATGACTTTTTTTCCTCCTGGCTGTGTTTGTCTTGGGTCAGTGGTAGTTAACCGCAATTGATCTGAATTCATCATTCTAATCTTTCTCCCTGATGTTTCAAAATAGCCAGCATATTTCCTCACTGGATAAATATAGCACCACATTCTGCTCTACAGCTTAAGAGAGTTATCCTATTGTGTTCCGTTTTTTAAATGCTGCAATAAAATTTAAAACAGATCAATAAATGGATTGTAATGTATACAGACATCTAGTCCAGCAGAAATGTATAATAGCTTGCAAAATGCATTATAGCTTGATCACCTGAATAAAATCTTCTACATACACATTCTTGCTATATTATGATGGTTCTGTTGCTCAAATTGCACCTTACAAACTCATTAAGACTGCTTGGGCTTTTACACAAACATGACCTTCAGGTTTCCTATGCTTGCTGTCATTCAAAAGGTAAACAACCACATTCTGTATTGATTGCAAAAGACAGTTGGAAAAAGACAGAAAAACAGGCTTGTCCCAAATGGAATACCCCCTTCCAGTTTTGATTTTTTTTAAATTAAATAAAACAACTATAAAGCACATTTTGGAAATACATTTTGTGGGATGGGGAGCAAGACCGAGATTCAACACTTTACTGCACTTACCTTGAGAGAGATGTTACCTGGACAAGTTTCTTTCTGTGCAGAAATCCAAATGTAAAACTCTTAACTCACACTTTTGGGGCTCTTTGCTGGCCGTTGGAAAACACAACCGGAAAACCTTTTTTTTTTCCCCAGTGCAGAAATGATTGTTCCATATGTTTCAAGCATAAGGGTAGAATGAAATCTCCTCAGCCTTGCTGGCAGAAAGAGAAAGTTATCTCCTTTTTAGTTTAAGCATGTGCACTTTGAGTATCCTCAGAACACGGGAGTCCCATTTAAATCATCGTTTTATAGGGGGAAGCACAACTTTGGCTTTTGACGACAAGATTCCTTTCCTTGTGGAAGCTGTCAGGCAGGCGGTAGGCAGGCTGAAAAGGCGGACCATGCTCCACTGGTGCTGCTTGGTCTTTGAGGGAAATGCAAAAGACTGTCTGTGCAAGAGGTGGAGGGTATATGTCTGTGCTCATTTAACCCTTTTGTAGGAAAACCTGGCCAAGACCTTGGGTATCTCATTGCAGTTATAACAGTTGGTTGTGAAGGGGAGGAACCGACCTTCTGGAAATATTTTTATTCAGAATTGTATTCAAGCTGACATGTGTCTTTTGGAACCCAAACATTAGTTGATTTTGATATAAAAATATATCATTGTGAATACATTATTGGCATTTTAAGCATTTTTCTTTCTTTGCCATTTTACACCTCTAAATGTAATCTGAAGGTTTGTGGGACACATATGTTGGAGCATTAAAGGGGGGAGGGGAATAGGCCCAGTGACCCAAAATATGCTGTGAAGGAACTGGATAAAGGAAGAAAGTGAAGGTGAAAGGGCAAGACATTCTAATTATTTAATGTATTTGTTTTCATTTAGTAATATTTTTGACACTCTTTATTTTTTGCCTGAGGGGGGCTGCCTCACTTAAGCTCAGTTCAGCTTTGTTGATGTGCTTCCCACAGTGATGACTGTTCTGTCAAGAAAGGGCAATTTACTGGCTCTCAGATGTCTCAAAAGGGCTGCATCTCTTTATGCAGCTGCACATGAGCCTAGGAGATGACTCTGAGGGAGAGTGCTGGAAAAACAGGAGGCAATAACTTAAAATGAAAGCAAGACTTTCTGATGGGAACTTAGACAATTTAGTATTGCCACCTCAATTCCTAGTCTTAGGAGAGTTTCTAACTTCTTGTGTTTGACAGAGCAAAGAAATATTTGGTTAGTGTAACATCTGATGCTACAACCACTGGTGACTCTGTATGGGTCAAGCTTGTCCTTGAAACTCACAATTAGTCCTTCTATTTAAAAAAAAAAAAAGCAACAGCAGTGCCCCTTTCCCACAAGTACAAGTATCACTACATGCTACCAAGACTAGCCACCACAACAGTAAAAGGTAGGTGGAAGTCAGGGGCTTGACCTCTGCTACAGCCTCCACTATGGCTGAGAGGTAGGACTGTGTGCATGTGCTGTGACACTCCCTTGATATTCATGGTTCTAGCATAATGATGATTGTTAGAGGAGGAGATCTGCTACTTTGTTGTGACACCTTAACAGCTAGCACATTTATTACAAGCCTACTCACATCTCTCCATCCCACCAAAAAAACCACCAACCTTAATAAATGTGGTAGTTTTAAGAATGCTGTGTCTGTGTCATGACAGTGAAAAATAGTAGGAATCAAAATATTCCAATGAGTGATTGTACCATGACTGCTGTTCTGGGCAAGGTCAAGGAAGGAACAAAAGTCTGAACCAGCAATCACTGTAGAGCTACTGACAAAAATCCTGTTGTTTAGAGCTACTGACAAAAATCCTGTTCTAAATCACCCTAGAACAGGCTCTTTGAATCAATGGGGATTTGATGAGTCAACTCCTCCCTAAGTTCCATTGATTCAAATAAACCTACTCTAATTGCAAATTACTATGCTAAAGTAGGTCACAACTAGAGTAGCTCCATATGAATCAACAGAATTTAGGGAAGAGTTGATTCATCAAATCCCCATTGATCCAATGGGCCTACTCTGGTGTGATTTACACTGAACAACAGGGTTTTGACTTCACATTGTATAAGAGTTGCCCAATGTCAATGTCAGTTCTTGCAAACTCCATTGCCCTCCTTGCCTTATTTATAAAATTTCCACCAGTGAATATTTCACAACGGACATTTGACCCTAACTTTCCCAATCCCTAAATTTCCTATGCAAGACCTAATGGGGCTTTGCTGTCCCAGCAACCTGGAGAAGGAAAGAAGGATTACGATCTTGGACTGATGGAAGATTATGTCTGCAGTCTGCTAAATCATATTTAATACGGAAATGTCATGCTTTTGTGATCGACTTTGCTTCTTAAATAGTGCTAAGACAGCACAGCAGGGGGAATGGTGGTTGATCCTTAGCTATCAGGATTGCCCTGATCAAGGACAATAAAAGCAGATTCTTTATACAAATGACATATTGAAGGACTTCAATGTTTGTTTCCAACTCAGAGAGTAGCCTCCTTCTCAAGCTTGGAGTGGTTTTGACTGCACTTTCAATATGTAACTTGCTCAGTATCATCCCAAAGTTCCTTTTCTTTCCCTTCTTTCTTGCACTTACAGACACTCCCCCTCTTATATGTCCATCGCCCTCCTACCTCATCCTCAGTTCTTTCCCTCATGTACCCGTCATCCTTTTGTCCTCGTCCCATGCTCTCTCTCTTGAGCATTCTGCTGTGAGTTCTCTCTCCCCTCAGCGTGTATAAGTATCTTTTTGGACTACAACTCCCAGAATCCCCTAGATTTTAGGAACTGTAGCCCAAACAAGTAATTTTTCCAAACTCATCCTTCTGCACTCATGCATCACCCTGGCCGTGTGCTCCCTCTGCTCATAAGGAGCACATAGGCGTAATAAGGAATGTGTGGGTTCCTACCTCACCTCATAATGGAATTGCAAAAGATCACAGAAAGAGGCCACATTGCTCCATCATCTGTGCATCATTTTAACAGAATAATCCTATATTTTGGTTTTTAGTGACAGTGTTGTTTCTATACATGCCAAAGGATTAAACTAACACAACTAAAACTAATCCTCCAGCCCTCAATAAACACATGCACTTAAAGATCAGTGCACAAGCATTAAATACACCAGTTCACTAGCAACTCATTTCAATTGTTAGTCACAAACACAGGATTTGGAAAAAAAGAAAATATACATTGAGTAATCCGGGCTTACAAAGGACTGCTTTTTGCCTGGTTTCTGAGAGAATAAAGGTGTTCAAAACAACTGTGTGTCTCTTAGGGTCCAGTTGAAAGAGAGATGAGATATAATCCTGTTGTGTAGCTATGTGGGTGTAAATTGCTGTTACACACATGGTAGCTACAAAAGAGTCAAAACAGAAGTGCTGTCCACAAAACACTTTTGCCAGTACATTGTGCAATGATGGCAGTGGGAATCATGTGAATGGTGGTGCAGTTGAATCATGTGATTCCCTGTTGCCAATTATGATGCCCAGGTTATACAAAGGTGCAACTTTACATTACACCTGCAAGAACAGGATTTTGCCTGTTCAGTTGCATCCTTTAAACGAGATGGTCAGTGGTTCTCAACTTTTAGTCAGCTTCCAGAATGCTTGATCATAGAGCCTGCTGGCCAGAACTGCTACAACAGAGGCTGGAAATAACTACCTTTAACTAAGTTACTTTTGCTGTAAAAAGCAATGAAGGAGAATGTTACAAAATTTATTTATTTATATATTTATTTCATTTATATGCTGCTTTACTCCCATAAATAGAAGTTGTGGTGGCTTAAAGAACAGTTTAGAACAGGGTTCTCCAAACTATGGTCCACGGGCCACATCCAGCCTGCCTTGCCTTTTTATCTGGCCTGGCATGCTTGCGTGCGTGCATGCATGTGAGCGGGCAGGCAGGATTGTGCGTGGGGGTGTGTGCGTGCATGTGGGCAGGCGTGCATGTGGGAGTGCGTGCAGGGTGTGTGCAGGCGGGTGTGCGTACATGCATGCACACGCACATGTGCATTCTTTCGGCCCTCGAAAATGTGGAAAATATATGATGTCTCCCTCATGGTGAAGTTTGGAGACCCCTGGTTTAGAACAATAGATTAGAATACAATAAAACTGCAAACATTAAAATAGCATTAAATTCAGTTATATAATTAAAATGCAATTAAAATTAAAATTATTTTAAAAATATCTAAAAACAGCAGTACTGTACTTTATTTTACTTCAGTGTGAGCTTTTGTGGACTGCTCTCCACTTCTTCAAACACATGGAGCACTATATCTGGGGCATTTATTTACTGTATATATATATTATACTGTATATGGTAGTCATTTGAAGGGCACAAGCAGAACAGATAGAATCATCTGGTGCAATATGACATTTACATGAAAGATAAATTGCTCCAGGTCTGAGGAGCCAGGTGAAAGTCAAAACCTTCATACGTCCATGTGACCCTTTCTATGACCTGACAAATGCTAAATCAGAAGATATAATACTTCTTCTTGGCCAGCTCTCCTAGTAGTTCTGAAGTACATCAAACACCAGCCCATTCTCTCCTGTTTTGTGAACTGCCATGGCACTATAGACGAGACTAAAATGCTTGGGTCTGCTTGCCAGAACCTCTAAGATAGTGGTTCCCAACCTTGTGCCCTGAGATGTTCTTAGACTACAACTCCCAGAAATCCTGGCCAGCACAACTAGTGGTGAAGGCTTCTGGGCATTGCAGTCCAAGAACATCTGGGAACCTGAGGTTGGGAACCACTCCTCTAAGGTGTCTTCCAGTCACAGTAGTTGTATCACTTTGCAGGGAGGTGGGCAGAGTTTAGCACAGAGGTGGAGAAAAGAAGAAAAATGCAGTGAGGTCTACGGTGGCAGCATCCTGGTTTGAAGAATTAGTCACATTAGCATTATAGTATTGCTCTGAATGAAAAAAAAATCCTCCATAACTGCAGTGTAGAAAATGGGGAGTATTGAAATGAAAGTGACCGAAAGTGGGGAACAGTGCCAAGTGGCAGAGGAAGGGGGAGGCATGAGAGAAACTGGGAAAAGACAGGAATCAAAGACAAGGAGTTGTATTTGACTGTAGAAATGATAAATAGTATGATGCTAGGTGAACAAAAATGATTAAAAACAACGAGTAATATATGTCATTTCTGGAAGACTCCCTAAATGTGAGATGCCCGTAGCGTTGTATGGGCAAACTAGATGACACACTTAGCATGTGTTTGGAAGTGATACTCCTTCAAGAAGTGAAAGAAATCTGTTTGAAATAACGTGTATTTTTCTCATCTCCATTTCTTCCCTTTGGCCTGCTCTTGCACGGGTCATTGGTCACTGGGTGGTAAATGTGACTTGATTTTGCTGGGCTGGCTGCTGAGGCAAGCACCTCTGGGGAAACCCCTGTTGCTGAAGGAGAAATGAGTTAGCTGCAGGAAATTTGCATCCCAGTAATGTCTAGTTTGATCCTTATTCTAATTAGAAAGGAGTGTTGTAACGCCCATTGTCCCAGTGTCATTTTTGCAGGGCTGGCCCTATCTTAGCAGCAACGTGAGGTGGCCATCTCAAGTAGCAGATTCTGAGTCTCATGAAGATAATAAAAATTATTTACTTTATTAGTATACTTCTAAAAAAATTGTGAGGAACACAGACAGGTACCTATGGAATTTCCTGCCTCATATGCCAAAGTTACCTGGGCTGGCTTGGGATATTGTCTTGGGTGGTGGTGATGGGTATTCATTTGCTGTTGCACCTCAACTAGAAAAAATGTCTTGGGCCAGCCTTGTGTTTTCACGATCATGCTATCCTTAATATGTCTCATTCAGCCTTTGCACTCGGATATTCAGGAGGGCTTTCCACCTTATCATGAATCTCAGAAATAGACTTTGTGTAGAAGAAAGACAGCATTCAGCAGTCAGTTCCCGGTGGTTATTTTAGATAAATTTAAACCTTAAATCTATGAGATCCCCTTGCCAGTTCAAAGACAGTATGCATTACTTCACTTCAAAACATGATATGCCATATTTGGGGTCATATTTCGGGCTCCTCCTCCTCATTGCACTGAGCTTTGCTTGAGAAGTCCTGGCATTTTCCTTGCAAAGTTCTGACCTGATGTGGCACCAGTGCTTGGGTGTTTTCTAGTCTAATCATTTTTGTTTACTGTCTAATCATTTTCTTGGACATTTGGTAGCCCCAGTTGTTTCCTTCTATGATCTCTGTAAGGGTGATCTGCAGAGGAGAAGTTAAGATTGGTACTCATCCACCCCACGCCCCCACCCCTTATATTATGTTTTCTTTCCCTTTAGTCTCTGACATGTCATCCGTTCCAGCCACTGTTCATCATGCTTCCTGACATTTTTGTAGGGAAGGCAGTCCAATACTCTGGAATTCCAGCCAGCCTAAACAAATTCAGGAGCACATATGGGACCAAAATGATTACATTGTGAGAATTTCAACCCCATTTGCTGCCTCAGCCTTTTTATTTTAAATGTTAAGAGTTCAGATGCCCAAAGGTGTTATGAATATTTCATACCGCATGGAGGTTAGATGGTTGTTATTCCCTTCTTCCATTTCTATCTATTCTCAAAGGAACCATATAAGCAATAGTGTTTGATTGGAGAAAGGCAATGAATATCTGAGCCTCTCATCTCGCAGATGCTGGTGATTTTCTGCCTATTACAATTGCAAGCCAGGCAATCCTGATTTTTAATATGATAAAAGCAAGGAAACCATAACGTCTGTTCTGTAATCTCATGGCTACAAAAGGTTTAAGGATAGAAGGGTTTTGAGCAACATCACTGCCCAGGGGAGGGAGGGAACAACCCAGCCAATCTCCTCTTGCCCTCCTTATTCAAGCACCGAGGAGTACGAAAACAGACAAACTACAGTCAGATTTCCTGTCCCAGTCCCAGGGCCTGTAATCCACTTTTATCTGTGGAGGCTCTCCAATGTCTTGTCTTGTATTCAATGGAGGTACTATCCCCATATTATTAGCAAAAACGAAGAGTGCTAAAACAAACATCACAGTTAAATTCATATCTGCAGCTTATTTAAACGACTTAGGTTCAAGCTATCTGAGAAGCTGCATCTCCATACATGAGCCTGTCCAGGTGTTAAGATCATCAGGGGAGGCCTTTCTCTCAGTCCTACCATCCTCACAGGTGTGTTTGGTGAGGACACAGAAGAGGGCCTTTTCTGTCTCCTTTCCCTAGATGTGGAGGTCCATCCCACAGGAGGTCAGGCTGGCCCCCTCTTTGCTATCCTTCCCCCAGCAAAGACCAGGCAAGACCGTTCTCCAGTAACTGGCTGCCTGTGAGGGGGCTTTTTAAAGAAGGGTTGCACGTCATTTTATCTTATTAATATATATTTTAAAAATGTTTTAATCTGCTTTTAATATGATAACTAGTTTAATTGCTTTTTAGTATTGTAATAGTTTATGGTATTTTTAGCTTTTAATATTATCTGATTTTAATGGATATGCTGATTCCCCCCCCCCCTTTTTTTTTTTTTTTTAATGTGAATCAGAATGGGAGAGGAATGGCTAAGGACAGGTTCTGGGGAAAGAAGTGGGAGACTGTTACTCCAATATCTGCTCTCTGCAGTAGTCACACCATTCTGTCTAAGGGTAGGGCTGGCCCCGACTATGAATAATAATAATAATAATAATAATAATAATAATAATAATAATAATAATAATAATAGAACTGCAGAGCTGGAAGGGACCCTATGGATCATAGAGTCCAGCCCCTGTCAAGGAGGCACAGTGAGGAGTTGAACTCCCAACCTCGGCTCTACAGCAAGATACCTAAACCACTGAGCTATCCAGCAGTTTTATTAAGTCCTTTGAGAAATTAGAGAACTGCTACACAGTGGGCCAGACTCCTGTTACTCATCTCTGACAGCATAATTCAAATCGTGTGAATTCATTGTGGCAAGCTGCTGCTAGTTAAGATGTTAAGACTTGTGTTTCTTGGCATAGACTAGTCACATAACTTGGCACATAACGGGAAGTAAAAGCAGCAACCTTGTAACTAGTGACAATTCACCACAATGATTTACAACATTGACTTAATGCTGTTGGGCATAAGTAATAGGATTCTGGCCAGCAGCAGTTATTATGTATTATTATGTACTATTTCTATGACACTTCAATCAGTCTTTATGACGATGATCACAGAGTAGTCAGATAGAAATACACTTTTAATAAGAATACTGACAAGATAAAATATCTAAACATGCAGTAACAGTTTTGTGGCCTCACTATAAAGCAAAGATCTACGTTACTGAAGTGATTAATGGAGAGATTTAATCAGCTGCTTACCTGTGAAATATATGACACATCTATCCTTATTAGCAAGGACGCTTTTTAAGAGAACCAGATTTAATTTATTTTTCTGTTTTCTGTTGATAGTAGGAAGAAGTGCAAGTTATGAACCATTGCAAACTGGGCAGTCCTCTGTCAAGAACTACTATTGTTATAAGACTCCTGCACCGAGTAGGGGTTAGCCTCCAAATTGCTATCTAGATCAGCAACATAAAAGACTGAGAATTAAGGCTTTATTGCTGACTTCTGCCAAAATTGCTCCTGTGAAATAGTGGCATAATGTTTTTTTGGATAGAAAAAAAAAGACGGCTATTATGGGAAACACTGAAGTTGCTGAACATCACCAAAGTATTTCTAGTACATTTGTCTTGAATATATTAAAAATGTCTATGAGAAATTTTCCTAGTTTAACTTCCCTTACCATCCCTACTAATATTTGGTTTGAGTGGGGTTCTCTAGATTCTCTGGAATTTTAGGAGTTAGCTAACCTCAGTGCCATTTCCCCCCTTAAGATGAGAACCTGCTTCAGGAGAGGATGATTTAAGGTGAAAAAGAGTGAGGAGTGAGTATGTATGTATGTATGTATATACATACATACATGTATGTACATACATACATACATGAATTTGACCCAACCCCGGGAGGCAGTGGAAGACAGGAGGGCCTGGCGTGCTCTGGTCCATGGGGTCACGAAGAGTCGGACACGACTAAACGACTAAACAACAACTATGTATGTATGTATGTATGTATGTATGTATGTATGTATGTATGTATGTATGTATGTATGTATGTATGTATGTATGTATGTATGTATGTATGTATGTATGTATGTGTAAAATATTTTTACCCTGCCTTTCTCCTTTAAATGGACCCAAGACGGTTTACATCATTGAAAGACAGTATTTAAAGCTAAGAACAGTAAATGTACAAATACTAAAAAGCATCAAAAATACCACATTAAAAGACAGGAAACAAAAACAACACCAGAACACATTCAAGCAATAAGGTGCAACAATCCACTAAAAAAATCCCACTCAGGGGCAGCCAGTCACTAAGGGAAAGCTTGCCTGTAGCAGCACAAACCATTCCCTTACAACCATTTCTCTGCTTATAAACTGGTCTGAACCCACCCACTCAGCAGCTCTTCCCTCTCTTATATTTAAAATAGTAAATATGATTGGGCCTCCTTTGGGCAGAAAGTTATTTGTGTTGGTTTTGTCTTCAAATTTCTTAAACTCCTCTCACTCAAAGTGTCTTCTTCTCTTGTTTCAAAAATGTCATTCTGACTTTCTTACTCGAGATGAGCATTCTTTTTTGGGGGTGGGGCAGGGGATGGAATATCTTGGAACACCGCAGGACTGTGGATTGACACCCTGTGCTGCAAAGTTGTGTTGCAGCTCCTGCTAGCTGCAGTTACAAGACAGAAGTACATAAGTCTCCTTTCTTATACTGTTATATAGAGTTCCATTATTCTGAGTCCAGATATTCATTGAGGAAGGGAGCGGAGCCCTGATGCCTCCCTGGTCTAATTAATTTCCTGCCTTCTGCTGACACAGCTGCCGACTTGCTGCAGTCAATCTACCTTAAGCCACATTTCTGATATTAGATTAGCTCTGGTGCCGCCTGACATTCCCCTCCAATGACCTCATTTATTTTTACGACTTGCCCAGCAGTTGTCTGCACTAACTGTCACATTTGAATTACAGCATGAAATGGGCCACTGACAGCCCGGTTAGCACTTCCTGTCAGTACATGAGCTGAGTCCTGGTGAAACCAGTTGGGATACACCCCTTGGAATGTGGCAGGATTTGGAGAGCCAATCATCATGTACTTATGACAATCCTGTTAAGTGGAAGGGCAGAGCTTTGAGGGAATGGGAGGTAATTAATTGGAATACTTGTAGGACTTTGATACAGGGCACCGTTTCCAAGACTTTCCAACTATATACTGGCCGATTTCTGGGTTGAACAAGCCTTCTAAAGGTGTGAACACATCGGGAAATAAATTGCATTTTGGACTGCTTGTGGCGTGGTCCAGTGCAATCTGGTAGTACGCATCCTTCAGTCTCGAGAGACTATGGTAACGTGCTCTGAATAGAGGTCTTGGAACAGCGTCTAGTGTGGCTGAGAAGGCCAATTCGAGAGTGACAATCCCTTCCACACTGAAGATAAATACAATCTGTCCTCTGTCCAGCTCCCTGATTTTGCTGGTTTCGGGACTGCCTCTTTGTCTCAGCCTGCTGAACAAGTGTCTCTTCAAATTGGGAGAGGCCATGCTGCACCGCCTGAATGCTCAGGTGTCAAGGTTTCCCATCTCTTGAGGTCCATTCCTAAGGCCTTCAGATCCCGCTTGCAGATATCCTTGTATCACAGCTGTGGTCTCCCTCTGGGGCGCTTTCCCTGCACTAATTCTCCATACAGAAGATGTTTTGGAATCCGACCATCAGCCATTCTCACGACATGCCCACACCAATGTAGATGCCACTGTTTCCGTAATGTATACATGCTAAAAATTCCAGCTCATTCTAGGACTACTCTGTTTGGAACTTTGTCTTGCTAGGTGATAACAAAAATGTGTTGGAGACAACGCATATGGAATGTGTTCAGCTTCCTCTCCTGCCATGCACAAAGGGTCCAGGACTCACTGCACTACAGGAGTGTACTCAGGACACAGGCTCTATAGACATGGATCTTGGTATATGCCATCAGCTTCTTATTAAGCCATACTCTCTTTGTGAGTCTAGAGAACATGGTAGCTGCTTTGCCAATGCGTTTATCCAGCTTGACATCTAGAGAGAGAGTGTCAGAGATCGTTGAGCCAAGGTACACGGAATCATGAACAACCTCCAGTTCTTGTGTAGAGATGGTAATAGACGGTAATAAATGTAAAAGTGCAATCTATTTCCTGGTAATCACATGATGTGTGGGGAATGACATGCCAGCCCAACCCATTTCACCTATGCAGAAATGTAGTTAGGTTGTCGCTGCACCTTGATTTTTTTGCCTGTTTTGTTTATGAGGATTTTAATCTTGCTGCTTGCTTGCACACAACTGTTCCTTTTTTGTCTGACATGCTCTTAAGCAGGTGTTGAATGCCTATGGCTTTACCTTCGTTACATCTAATATTTTAATTTTGTATTATTTACTGTTGATTTTAAATTATGTGCACTGGGAATCCTTTGAGCAGTAGCTCCTTTTCCTTTCTTTTAATAGTGGGATTTTTTTTAACATACCAATACAATGGGAACAGCAGCAACAAGATGCTGTAATTTTATGATAAATATTAAGTTTTGATGTTTTCTTTGCTGGGATATAAAGAAAGTAGCATATGGAAACAGGAGGAGTGGGGGATAGGGGACCATACCTTCAAGGAACAATTACAACCTAGCACCTGTTTTAGTATAGGAAAATCTCTGCAATAATAATACTAGTAAGAATCTGTATGTAACAATTTAGCCTGAAGGAAGAAATGTATGAAAATTATCCTTATAAAACCGTAGAATTTCATTCTTATAGAATTGTACAGGACATTCCTGTTGTTTCCCTGTAATTTATACAAAAGCATCATCAAACACTTTTTAGTATTCTGTTATGCACCATGGAAGCCGGTAAACATTCAGAAGCATGCTTTATGTTGTGTCAGAAGCTGTGCTAAGATATAGATGAAAGAGCAGCAAACATGATTACTACTCAGGGGTATAAATTAGAAGAATTGTGGGGACCCAGGGGAAGGCTTTGATTTTTCAACCGGCAGAGGTGGGGAATAGTCAAGAACTGAGGTCAAAGGAAGGCTCCCCCACAACTAATGTATCAATTCTACTCCCATTAAAAAAAATCAGTTGGGTAAAGAGGCAAAAGAGATTGTTGTTGTAGGTTTTTCGGGCTGTTTGGCCGTGTTCCGAAGGTTTTTCTTCCTAACGTTTCGCCAGTCCTAACGTTTCGCCAGCCACAGAGACCAGCGAAACATTAGGAAGAAAAACCTTCGGAACACGGCCAAACAGCCCGAAAAACCTACAACAACCATTGGATCCCGGCTGTGAAAGCCTTCGAGAATGCAAAAGAGATTGTTTTCTAGATGGGTTGGGGCACCTTCAGAGATTTCCCTGGTTCCAGCCTACCTTGCAGAAACAGGGAGAAAGGAACCCGGTATATTGAAAATATTTGGCGAGCAAACTGATGAAAAAGAGGGAGTGTGTGAGAGAGGCAGTCAGGTAGACTCTGGGGAGAGTATCTCTCTCAATATTTATACAGCCTGTTGGTCAGAAAAGAAATGTTTCATGTTTACATCTCTGGGCTATCTTATGTTCTTTGTTACCTCAGAGCCTATTAAGTCTTTTTTCCATTTTAACAGCCCAGCCAGAGAAGAATAAGAGGGCTAAATGCACATTACCCAACTCATCCCTGGGAAATGTTTTCCATGGCATATGGTGACCCAAATGTGTACAGTCCATCAACACTGAGTTTTTTTGTCTCTTTCAGAATAATAGAATAACAAAAGAACTTGGGTGCAGGAGATTTGATACTGACATTGTGTTTATTTAACCATTACTTGTAAAACCAAATTATCTGATCACGTGTATGTGTGTATTTGTGTGTGTGTGTGTAAACAAAACATGGAATACACCATCTTCTTCTGCCCTGGATGTCAAGCGAACTGTCAGTCAGTCCCTAAAGCATGGCAATCCCTTCCTAAGCAGCTGTGCAGAGCTTCAGGAGAGCTGGGCAGCAGCATTGTAGGGCAAGTGATTAAAATCCATCCCTTTTGGCAGCATTTTCTGCACTTGTTTATATGATGGAGTTGAAACAACCACAAAGGGATGGTCCATAAAGTATATGTCATTTTATTTACTCACGCACTTATTTTTTTACTTGTTTAATTTCCATGCCATGTTTCTCCCAGTGAAAGGTCCCAAGGTGGCTCACAAATGGGGAAAAACACACACAGATGCCACTAAAGTTACATATTAAAGTAACAATATTAGAAAACAAAAACGATTAAATATATATTGTTAAAACAATAGTAATTTAGGAACAGTTTGACAGGTAAGTTGTGTGCTGCCTGCAACAAGCCTTGCTCAGCTGCCTGACTAAAGCATTTTGGACCAGCTGATGCTTCTGAGCAAAGGTAGCTCCGTGTACTGTGGTGCTACAATAATCCAAACAGGATGTAACTATGGCATGTATCACCATGGACAAGTTAGGCATCTCTAGGGTGCAGCTGGCACACTTGCTTTGACTGTGCAAATGCACTCTTGGACACAGCTGAAACCTAGATGTCCAGACTCAAGAATCTGTAAAAGCAAAACCCCAAATACCAACCACTGGCCAAGGAGGACGTAGGGGGGAAACACTGCTCTCTGCAGAGCCAGAGACTGGAGTTTTGATTCCCCACTGTGCCTCCTTGATAGGGACTGGACTCAGTGATCCATAGAGTCCCTTCCAGCTCTGCTGTTCTAAGATTCTAAGATTCACTCACTTCTGCCCTGTCAGCATGAGCTCGGCAAGTTTGGGATTTGTTGGAAGCTCTGAAGTTGAAGTACTCCAAAATGACAGGTAGGATCAGCCTGCAAAAGTTGTAACATTGTTGTTCACCACATTGTTCCCTGGATATGTTGTTGGATAGCACTGTTCTGTTTTCCAGTTCTAGGCTCAAAAGGCATCCCTTTACTGTTTCAACAGAACCAATATGCCACTGTGTTTACACTCGGCCAGGTTGCAGCCAATCTTGGCATCTGAAGGAGAATACCTTCAAAATATCACTGTGTTTGAGAGCGTGCATTTGCTGCAGTCATGCCTCCCCCCCCCCTTCAAGGGCACATCTAGAAAATTTCACATGTAAAGATGCCCCTGCTTTGCCAGCAAAATGAACCTTGTTTGTTAATGTGGATGGCACAGTGGGATTGAAGTGCTGTTGAGTGCTTGGAGGGAGCTCCAGAAAACCATTTGCAATTGCACACATGCCCTTAGAAAAATTAAAAAAAAAGGGAAGATCATTTGGTTGGCCCTTGGGGAACGAACATCTCTTTAATGAGGTCCCAGCAAATGAGCCTCCAGTTATCTCTCTGCAGGATGACTTGATCAAAGTAAGGCCCTAATAGAATGGTACCCCACTAAAAAGCAGCAGCAGCAAGCTTTCTTGATCTTTCTGTGCTCTACTGGGTATTATTATAAAGTACAACCTCAGGGGGTTCATTTAGCACTAAAGGTTTTGTTGCCTGCACCAAGTAAAAACTGCAGAAGGACTGTTTTCTGCTAATTAAGTAGAAATGTGAAACTCATTGCAACTGTGTCACTGAATCTTGTACAGTGCAGCCTGAACTCCATGGAAGTCAAAAGTTCAATCACTGAGTTCCTTTGATTCATCAATGCAGACCTAGACAGGTTGAGTGGGAAGCAAGTCTCACAGTGTTTGACTTACTCATAGGAAAGTGTGCCTTCTTTTTTCTATAGTGCTTGTATGAATCATTCCTTTTGTGGACTGTGCAAACTCCTGGCCTCTTTCTTTTGGAAGCAAATTGGTGTTTTTTTTAAAGCAGTGATCCTCACTACCGTTCAGAAGGAGGAAAATCCCAGCACCTGAGTCCTTATTTCACCAGTTAACCACTTCTTGCCCAAACACAAAGCAATAGTAAGGGCTGTTTTTCAACAAGAAGAGGGCAGCCTGTAGACCATCTTGACTGCTGCCATGGGTGTTTGTCACCCTCCAGGCTGCCCTTTGCTATGTAATGTTTGGCATCCTTTTTCTTGCTGGCAATGTGGACATGATATTGTTCAGCAATATTGGGCCACTTCCTGGTGTTTTGAATCGTGGGTACAGAAACACAATATCCTACATTCATAAACCACTTTTTTTTTAAGAACTGAATTAAAATAGCAATGACAAAAGAGTCTTGTTTATTAAGTTCATTCAGTATATCATTCAGTATAATCCATCAGCATTTTCCATATCACTGCTCCCCCCCCTCTCTCCCTCAGAGTGCTTTTTTCCCTCTCTCACCAGACTATTCAAAAGCCTCACTAAAGACTACTCCATGCCCCTGGTTCCTCTCAGCAAATCAGAAAAATTCTTACTAATATTCCATCCTCCTCACTCATCCTCCCATCACATACTTACCAAACCATATGTATTTATTTATAACCAGACATCACACACCCCACCCAGGAGAATCTGTGATGTCATTTAAATTGTCGTAAATTGTTGTAAATTGCCAGGCATGCTACACCTGCTGAAATGCCCTCTCCAACACAAATGTGGCCCCACCAGCACCAAACTAGGTATATTCCAGTGAGATGTCATCTGCAGAACTCTTGCCACTTTGTATTTTCAGTCTTTGCTGCTCCAACTCATTAGGAGCTTCTAAGACTGATCCAATCTGTTCGCGTTAATCAAAAACCTCCTGTTCTAGAAGTAAGTTCAGCAAGGAAAGGTGCCTCCAACTGTCTGTAATTTCAGCCAGTAGGATTGCAGTTTAGGATTTTTTAAATAGCAAACCCCAGTAATTTCACTCAAAATGGGAGCTCAGCTGTTAACATGTCCTGCAGTAACCAGTCAATTTCTCAGTCCTTAGTTGGAACAGGGGCAGGGGAGGCAATTCCCAGTTTCCAAATTTTGCCCATACGAGATCTTTATCCTATTTTCCATGTGTTGCTAATGCCCAGGGCAATCCCATACCCCAATATACAAATTCGCAGGGATGTTGACAAGTCTTCAGGTCCAAATCCGAAGTCCAAGTCCAAGTCTTTGGTACCAAGTTCCAAGGCTGAGTCCCAAGCCCCAAGTCTGTGTCCCTATTAAAAACAAGGTCCCCCCAAAAAAAGGGGGTGGGTGAGTGGGTCCTGTGTGGAGTGTGTCTGGGGAGGTCTGAGGCTTGTGAATCACCCACTTTTGGTCCCATCTGCCCTGCCTGCCTGCCTCACCTTCCCTCACCCCTTCACCCCCCTTTGAAAACCCTCCCTCCTCATTGTTACCTCCTCCTACACCATTTGCTGCTCTTTGCCTGCCTCTCCTGTGTCTTCTGATGAGCATCACAAAACTTCTTCTTGGTTTATAGTGTTCTTCATTAAAAGAATTGGGACTTGAAAATACCACTCGGAAAAATGGGTCTGAGTCATGAGTTGAGTCCAAGTCATTGAAAGAAAAAAAAAAACTGAGTCAAAGTCGTTGAAAAAAGTTAAGTCACCAGTGTGACTCAAGTCTGACTCAACAACAAGTCATGTGATACAAGTCCCCATCCCTGCAAATTAGTACTTTCAGAGCTTTTATTATTTTATTATTCTATGATAATGGTGCATGCTCTGCTTCTACCACTTGCTGGACGTTTGTTACTTTCTTCACCCAGAGTTACAACAGTAATGGCAGATGGGAGTAGCTAAATGGCAGGTTGGTTACCAGTCTGTCTCTGCAATGTGTGGCCATGTTTCCACCGAGGGAGAATATCCCCTGAGTCTAGCTTCTCCCTCTGCTGCAAAGTTATGTTGGGAGAAGCTGTCCTTGCCACTCTGTTATGGTTGCAGGTTCCGTGGCTTGATCTCATACTGTATTAAACAGTCCTGGATAGGGGAAGAGGTATAGTTCAATGGAATCTGTTCATTCAGAAAGCAAAGTGTGTGGCTTCTATTGATGAGCATGGAGAAATCACAAGAAAACATTCATGACTGAGCAATTAGTCTCCTAAATAAAATCTGTAAGAAGAGAACAGGCTGGACTTTTCAAAGTCTAATTTCTTGGAGACTGTGTGCAAAGAAGAAGTGAAAACAAACCAGTCAGAGCAACTCTGAGAAGCTTTTTTGCTTTATTTCATTAAAGAAGCATATCATTACTCTCTTTCTCCCACTGGGTGGTGTGCTTGTTATCTTATGTTCTGCTATGATGAGCAGTGAGGAATGGATAATACAGCTCGTGGGACAAAATCCTATACAGAATTAAATTTTCTTTATCTCAGTGGGAATATGCCCCAATCCTTGACATTTGTACTAGGACATTCCTTGCATTAAGTTAAATGGGAGTGACTCAAAGGCCAGAGTATTTTATCCATTTCCCTGCTCCAGTAGGCTCCCTATTGTACAGTTAATCATGCAACAGATTGTGTGATCAATCTTACAGGCACTGTAAGAGTTGGCATGCAAAGGTAAGCCTTCCAATGGGGAGAACACTTCTGTGATTGCATTTCCATGATACATAACATAATAAGATATTGGCCAAAGTACTTTATGCAAATAATAGCGCCTCTAAATTTGTTTAGCTGTGCACTGGATTGTGGTCCAAGAAGAACATTGTGGCTTCCGCTTTGTGTAACAGTCAAAATCCATCCAAGGTTAACCATTTAGCCTTAATAGCAGTGTGAAGCTTTTGATCATGCAGTAGATATAAATTTTGAAAATGGGGCAATTATTATTTCTCAAAGGATAGAAGGATGAAAGGATACAGTAAGAAAAATTGTGTACTATGTATTAACATTGTAAAGCAAAGACATGCAGAACTAAACATAGCAGCACAGAATATGTTATGGAAGCCACCCATGCACATGGACATGCATCGATACAGGCATGTACACAAACACATATAAATAGTGCTTTGGAAGATGGTCCAAATCTGAATCCTAACAGGTTACTAGATGTGATTAGATTGTTCCAATAAGTTAATATTATCTTTGTAGTTAAAGGACCAAGTTAATAGCACTTTCTAACATGGCAAAATGGTCTTGTACTATTGGAGTTTGGTAAAGAGCAGCAGCAACAAAACACTTATATTGGGGATTTGCTTATTCCTTTTTTTATCAGAGCCCATGGTAGAAAAAAGGGAATATGTTTTAGTCCTTTGGGACATGTAGTCTAGCCCAATTTGTAGTACAAATGACCATTCTAGATGCATCTCAAGAAGACAGAAGTGAAGATTATTCACAGTTATCAGCTGTAGCTACAATCAGAAGAAAACAGGTAAAAATGGAATTTCTAGCATGGAGGATGACTTTGCTTGCTTCTCAAAAGGTGGTTAGGGAAAAAGAGACAAACAACAAAGGAACCAGAAACAGACAAAAAAGAGGGGCTGGCCCAATGACAGAGATGGGAAAACATCTACCAATCTAATTAGCAGCAGGTAGCAAAACAATAGGGCATGCCCTCTCCCACTGACACCGAGTGTGAAGCCATGCAAGATTTCCCAGCATGTACAAAGGTTATTTCATACAGATCATAAGTCAACACATACTGGAGAACACTAGGTGTGTTTTTCATAAATGTGTGACCATGGTCCTGTGCATTTAATGACATGTTGAGAAAAAAGCAGAAGGGCAGGAGGTACAGAGCAGCACCCATCCAGCCATAGCAGCTCTCTTGGGTCTTCACTCCAGTGAAGAAGCCTAATTGGAAAGCCTTTATAGCATGGATGGGGAATATGCATACTTCCTGGTATTGTTGGAAAGCACCTTCCATGATTCCTCATACTTGGCTATGCTGGCTAGAGCTGGTGGGTAGATGGGCACATATTCTCTTCCATTTGTTTGTTTCATTTTTGTACCGCCCTTCTGGCCAAAGGCCATTCTGGGTGGTTTACAACAAGAAACACACAAGAAACATGGTTAAAATACAGAATACAACCAACCCAAATATGTAAAAATAAAAAAAATACAGTAAAAATAAATTGAAATACAATTAACATGAATAAACAATTAAGATGCTGGAATTAGACTGAGTTAGGCTAAAAAGGTCAATTCACCACTTATAAGTCATTCATAATAATTTATAAGAAAATATATCCTGCTTTATAGGACTCAGGAAGCATCATCTGACCTAACAGTGTGAGGACCATTCCTTGTTTGAATGACTAATCTCCCTCGAAAGTGGGGGAGGGGAGAGGGAGAGAATGTATCAGGAGATAATTTTGCAAGGAATTTGCATGTACTGATTTATTCATATAAATGCTATTTAGAAATCATTAGTATAATGTAAATAGAAACACAGAACATCTCACAACAAAGACTGATGGAGTGACTTGGATGCCTCCCCTGTCTGTTGTTCAGATGCTGGTTATTGATAAGGAGCTTAAGGTTCCAGTTCCTCTTGGGTTTTTGATCCTTAAGCCAGACTTTGACTGGACAAAACATCAAACAGAGGCTGACTATGAAGAGAGGATTGTCTCCTGTAAAGAAGAGCACAGCCTATCCAGCTTTTTTGACCACAGTCAGATAATAGCAGTTGTAAGAAAGTAATGACTATATAGTATTCATATTGACTCAAAAGGAGTTCCAGATATCCAATTTTTTTTGAATTTTTAAAATTCTGAATTCTGAACCCAAAGGGCTATAAATTCAAATTCAAATTCTGAAATAAAATTTTAGTGCTAATGCGTATCCGTGCTTTGAGCTACTCTGCCCAAAGAAGAAGTGAATAGTCCATGAAGAGATGCCAAACATTATCATACAATCTAAACTGGATACCTGAGTGAGTTAGGCGTCTGGTTGCAGGGTCAGAGGCTGAGAATTTGATTCCCCACTGTGCCTTCCAAGAGAAGAACCAGTCTAGGTAACCTAAGGAAAGCTGGACAGTTCCAGAGTGTTCTCAGATAATGAGAATGGTAAACCAGTTTTCAGTATTATGTATCTTGGTACTATGTAAATTCTGGAAAGGGTCTTCATAGTTTGGAATTGATTTGACAGCATTTAATTTTTATTATTTTGCAATACTTAAAACCTAATAGTTTCTAATCCATTGTTTAATTTTAGTGAGCTACATTATCATGTAAAAGATTAAGTCTTGAATTCAACAGATGGATTCAGATGAGTTGTTATCACTCAGCTTCACTGCCAATGCAACATGGTGGTTTCAATGTGGGAGTTATAATGCTGACCTACTTTACATAACTTTCCTAAGGATTTTTGAGATTATGTCCATGCTCGCTTATCTAAGCCGTAGTTTGTTGCTTTAACCATAAATTAACTCAGAGACAAACGAATCAACCACCATTCGTTTCCCCATGTTCAGTCTGTTTCTCTCATACCCTTTTGTCAGCTTCTATTTCAATGTAGGCAGCTGAAGAAACAAGCCAAGAATAAGTCACAGTTTGGGGTTCATATGTAACTACAAGCCAGGGTTTGTAGGTAAACAGCAAACCGTGGCTTCAAATTATGATCTGTGACTGGCTAAACAGCTATGTTTTGCTTGTGATGATGAGTTCAGACACACCACTATTGGCAAGTCTTTGGGTCCAAGTCCCAAGTCCAAATCCAAGTTTTCGGTACCAACTCCTGAGTCCCAAGCCCCATGTCCAAGTTTCTATTAAAAACAAGCTTTCCCCCCCTGCAAAAATTGGAGAGGGTGGGAGGGTTCCAAGTTATGAGTCAAGTCCAAGTCTTTGGGGGAAAAAACCAAGTCAAGTCCAAGTCAAGTCACCGGTGTGACTAAAGTCCAACTTGACAACGAGTCCCACGACTCAAATCCCCATCCCTGCACCAAGGCAGAACCAATAAACATGATGTGGTCTTTTTAAACCAATGTGTATAGAGTTTTATACATAGTTGTTGTTGTTGCTGTTCACATACTCACAGAATTGCAGACATTATTCATCCTTTTATTAATTTTGCTTTGTGATACATAAAAGTTGAACATTAAGAAGAGAAGATTAGCATTAAGAATACAATTGAACATTATGAAGACGAAAATAATGCGTACAGAAGAATTATATAGCATTAATTCAGACAATGGAGAAAATGAGACTGCTAAAAGATTGCACTTTAGTTCAAATCATTAATCAAAATGGAGATTTTAGAAGTGCAGCTATGAAGGAAATAGAAAAGTGTCATAGGAGTAAGGATATGTCACTGGAGACCAAGATAAGCATCATTTATACTATAGTATCTCCAATCACTGGACAATGGGAAAACATGACCAGAAAAATGGATTAATTTGAAATGTGTTGTATGAGGAACTTTACAGATATCACGGATGCCAAAAAATCCACAAATAAGTGGGTGCTAAAGCGTAAACTCTTTCTAGAAGCCAAACATGACCGAACTGAGGCTGTCATATTTTGAGCAGATCATGAGAAGACAAGATTCACTGTAAGAGACAATAATGCTGGGAAAAGAGGCAGCAAGAAAAGAGGAAGACCAAATAGCAGATGGATTGATTCAGTAAAGGGAGGAACCGTCTTGAGTGTGCAAGACCTAAGCAGGGTGATTAATGACAGAAGCTTTCAGAGGTCACTGGCTGATAGGGTTGCCATAAACCAGAACTGATTTGACAGCAACATAACAACAATACATAAAAGCCACCTGAGGCTGCCACATGATAATGTGTTTAGTGGGTCAGAATCACTATTGGTACTCTGAACTAGAGTACACTAATTTAATTAGTGGGATTTCCATAAATGGTAACTCAATATTCAACAATTGCTTCAGTAGATCTGCTATAATTGGGACTAAGCAATAGGATTTAGGCCATTTTAAAAGAATCCTCACATGTATGGGGAGTGATGGGTAAAATCAGAATATTTAAAGTTATGTTAGTAAAATTCTTATCTTAAGCTTTAACCCATAGAAGGAAATGTGTGATTGATACTATCACTTTTTACCTTGATGTCTGAGAAGAAAGTGAAGAACAAAGCCAATTCCTATATCTATTTCCGGAGCTGTGAACAGGAGCAAGGCAGACCAAGAGGTTGACAGATTAGTTCATTATGTACAACCTAACCTCCATTCCTCATGCTCAGCATCTCCATTACCACACCAAAGCCTTTGCTGGCCCTTCAGATGACCTTCCCCATTTAAGTGCGCAAATACATTTCCATAACACCAATTTATTTTCTTGAAACTACCTGAAAAAAAGGAAAGGAAAAAAAAGGTTTCCAATTATCTCTTCACAGAACTTGACAGCTCGCTGACTTGTCACTGCTGCCTGCAGCAAGCTACCTTATCCTGAAGATTAATTCTCTATCAGCCACAGTATTATATTTCCCACTCCCCAAGGTCTTCATTAGTCCTTTAACTTCAATTGATAGCTTGCTTTTGGGGCAAACAATAAAGCAGCCTAAAGAGCCCTAGTTTTATTCATATTAGTGATTGCTCAATTAAGATGGCTACCTAGTAATCAAATAGCACATGCTTTTGGCATTAGGAGATCAGAGTTCTGGCGCTTGCCTACCTGAACAAGAAAACATGCAAAGTGCTTAAATTATCCATTAGTTCTACATGGTGAGAGGGAAAGAACCTGTGGCCCTCTTCATTGCAATACTGACTATTTCTCACCTTTAGCTATGTGAAGGGTTGCAATTGAGCAGCATTTGGAGGACCACAATTTTCCCTACTCTGTGATACATCATATATGGGGGGGCAGGTAAAGTATGGCCCTCCTAATGTTGTTGGCTATCAACCTCTGGTAGTTCAATAACACCTCAAGATTCTACTGTATGTTGTTGTTGTTTAGTCGTTAAGTCGTGTCCGACTCTTCATGACCCCATGGACCAGAGCACGCCAGGCCCTCCTGTCTTCCACTGCCTCCCGGAGTTGGGTCAAATTCATGTTGGTAGCTTCGATGACACTGTCCAGCCACTGTATACACTCTACCATTTGGTAGAGTGTATACAGATAGAGTGTATACAGATACAGGTAGAGTGTATCCAGCTACTGTATACACTCTACCATTTGGGACAAGCACACACCTGAAGAAGAAAGAAAGCAAACACACAGAGGTGCCCTGTCACACCATGTTTGGCTCTCAGGTGTTGGTTCTTGACTGACTGATGCTAGCTCGCAACTTCAAGCTTAAGTATTTTGTAATACAGTAGTATGCACTGATGTTACATGTTAACTGGATGTCTACCCATCTTCAACTTGTCTCTACAATCCACTCCACAAGCATTTGTTTTATTTTGCTGTGCTTTTTGAATGTGAACATATGCCTTTAACACAGTGTTTCCCAGCCTTGGGGTCATGACCTTTTGGGGTGAGATATTAAAGTTAGTGTGTATGTATGAGAAAAAGGCCCTTTGGGGGGAGAAAGAAGCCTCTACTTTCTGTGAAGGGATGACTTTAGCCCAAACAGTTTCCTTTCCCTGCCACAGTAAATGAGGAATTCAATTGTTTCGGAGTGTATTTAGTCTTCCCTGGGCTATACTAGAATCCCTTCCCCAAGGATATTTAGTATAGTTCAATAAAATTCTTCTGTATTTCTCCAAAGTTTGTGGCTCCAAAGTATGTGTGTACTGTTTTGGCCACACAGGCTGTGTCATTCCCAAAGAGAAGGAAATGATATTGCCCTAGGCCTACAGGGATTGTTTGATAGCTAATTGTCAGAGATTGGTACGAAACACATTGAAAGTATAACTTAATGATCTGCAGGTTTAAACAACAGGTGCAGCTGATAAAAGGGATGCAATTTAGACTGTTCTTTGCTTCTTTCCAGAGCAATCCAGTTTAGAAGGCCTATCCTTTTGAGAAACATTATACAAATTATTCAGTTAACGAAGCAGAAGTCTACTAAACCTCTCACTCTTAGTCAGACAGATGTCACATGAACCTGGGAACAAAAAGATCTTCTGCATCAAACTTGTCTCTCCAGTGGAGGCAATTCACTGCCTTAATGTTTGACATTTCACTTTTGCTTATTACATTTTCTGTGTTCCTACAAATATAACAAATTTAGAAGATTAAAGCCCCGTTGAGCTCTCTGAACCCAGCTGGATAATATTGAGTTAATCTCTTTTCTATAATACCTATCAAGCCCTCAGATTTTGGTTGAGTTTTAGAGCATTTTGGGAAGGGGTGGGTGGGGAGATAATCTGCTCTAAATGCAAAGCTGCTGAAATTGAAAAGAGTTGATTATTATTTTAACCCCTGAAACATGCAGGCTTTTTGCTCAGCATTTAGCTGTGGTAGTAGAATTGTATCCTGAGCAAATCCAGAACTCTTGCAGACATTAAGCCATATAAAAACACACTAACAAATTAAATCTAGTGGATCGGGCTTGTTGCATGTTCAAATGCCTTCGGGCTTGAGGACCAAGGAAAGGGGTGTCTGGACATTTTAGAAATCTCTGTGATCGACAGTTGCTAAAACCATCTTAGTTTCCTTACTCCTTTTACTTGCTGAGCTGAAACAGGGCAATATGGAGGTGACAGGGAGAGAGAGTAAATGAAGTGGGATTAACTCTTGTTTATGAGTGATGATGACCCACATATTGTACAATGTATGAAGAAAGCAGTAACATCCTCCACCACTTGAGAATCCATGGTTTATTTTTCTAAAAGGCTGGAGAGATGCTTTCTCTTTTTATCCTATCTCTCATTCCATGGTTTTAAACTGACTCTGAGCCCCATTAGCCTAAGAGAGAGATACACATCTGCCATTTTTGTACACATTTCCCTGAAAGTTAAATCTCACTGAAGATGATGATATTTAAATCTCACTGAATATTATGATAGTAGGAGCACTAAGTGGGAATGAGCCCCCTGATCATTTCTTCTTTGTGTATTTCCTGCCCACAAACAACCCCTCCCCACAGTTCACCAACTGGCTTGCAGCTTTCAGGGGTGTGGAGAACACTGTCTCATTGCCAGTGCTGGAATAAGATTCAACTGTCAGTGCCATTTGCTTCTGTATGTGAAATAAACATGGGCAGGAATATCTTATCCTTTGCTTCAAATAGATGGCCCTGCAAGAAAAGGGCCAGGAACCAGAAGATATTCCAATTTACAGGAAAGGAACCTTATCAGTTACAGACTCTAGTGCTCTACGTTACATCTGAAATGGCTGTGTGTGGAAATCAGTTGTACCGTATTTGCCAGAAACACGAGCGAATTGAGACACATCTGGAAAGTCTAGCAGCCGTGCTGATCCCACCCTAGTTTTAACAAGGTGGTATGTATTATTGCTTAATTCGGGGGGGGGGGGATCTCTTTTGTGATGGCAGAAAAATTCTCAAACAACAAACTTCCCAAGGGTGGTGGAAAGAGCATTTCCCACTCAATCTCTTGCTGGCCATGTCTGCCATTCAGATTCTGGTATATATCAAAGGATTAGAAAGGTATGAGAATTTCTGATTGGTTATACACTGTATATATTGTAGCTTTCCTTTAATATGCCAGTGGGAGAACCAAAATATGGTAGAACTATAAATGTAGCTTCAATAACTAGGTGAAGCCATATATCTCAGCAGTATAATGCATATCTAACACCAGACGTCTGCACCTCCTATAAATGCAGCTCCCCTGCCACATATAGCAGCCCACCCAAAGTTCAAATGCCCTTTCCCCCATTGTGTTTGTTTGGGATGCCAGAAACCATGGAGATTAAAAACTCAAAATGCATGCTTGGTCGGTCGCAAGTTGTACAGGCGTCTCTAAACAGAATATCAAAAACGTCTTTCATTGCTTTCTTAAATTTATATTCCTGCCCTCTCAACTATGGCCGGTGACAACAGTTAAAGCAAACACACTCACATCTACCTTCCCAGTGCAATAAACTAAAAACCCTCGGTTAAAAGCTACAGTTTAATAAAGGCTTTTGATTAAAAGTTCTAGGATTATCATTTCATTTATTTCTGATATTCACGGTATGAACAGTGTTGCTTTTGTAGCCAAAACACCAGCCTTGCACAAAAGAGGGAGGGAACAAAAGGCCTGGGGAAGCCTCAAGTTTTGCAGAAGGCCAACACAGTGTTCAAAGGGAAGATCAGCTGCTTGAGGAAAGAACGAAACAGCATTTATTTTCCTTTCTGTGTACAAAAGGTGGCTGGCCTGGCAGTTGAATTCAACAACAACAGTGGGACAATTGTCTATACAGTTCAAGCAGTCTATTACTACTTTAATTATTATGGCTCCATCCTAAAGAATCTGGGGTTTATTATTTGGTGAGATACTTAAAAAATTTCTGCTAGGGAGCTCTAGCACACTCCCTTGAGCTACTACAGAGAATTCTTAGTATTTCACCAAACTACAGAAGGGTAAATCCACTGGTATTAACTTTTATCGGGTGGTTCACCAGAGTTTTGCTGGGTGAGCTAGCTGAAGTTGGCAGAATAGAAAGAATGTCTTCTGACAGGTTAATACCCTCAGGTTGGCAACCATTTTTGTCATATTGTCATTTATCACCACTATAATCTTGTTTTCTCCAAGGAGCTCAGGATAGCATGTGTTGGGTGACCTAGCTATTCCTTTGCAATGCTTCTGTGAGGAAGGTTGCCCAAAAACAGAGGGAGAAAGAGAGGGAGGGAGGGAGGGAGAAAAAGAGACTGTTGGATAAATAACCTGGTAAAGTTTGTTGCTGAGCTATGACACAGGATACATGTAACCACAAAATAAATGCAGTCAATGGCAAAACTCCTGTTGCGTAACACAAACAAAATTGTAAGTTTCAGTCTGTTCATCCCTAATAAATAGAGCCCCTGTCATGATTTGGGGGTGGGTGGGTGTGCACACAGCAAGTCAGTGTGTTTGTGTGTGTGTCTGTATGTGGACCCTCAAGAATCATGTTGGGGGGGGGGGCTCTTTATTTACCAGCACAGAATGAACCAAAACTTACAATTTTCCTTATGTTATGCAACAGGATTTCAGACAATATATTATTATTAAATACACTGTATAATGTGTCATAAAATAAGTGGATAATTATTGCATCAGATGGTGACCTATGAAACAAAATTATGCCTTTATAATAGAGCATCCATTTTCTACTAAGCAAACTACAAAATTCAGTGAAATCATTGAACAAGAAACATTATTGCATTGCTGAATTGATCATTCAATTTAAAAATAACTCTGTTGGTTATGGCTATCTTAAGTTCAATATCCTGTATAAAATCCACAAGTGAGCAACCAAAATGATACACAAGCATATTTTTAATTTGGATGATCCTAATAACTGCATTTCTCAACTTTGGATTGTGGATTTGTTTTTCCCTTCATAGGCTACTGGGGTTTTTGTTTGTTTGTTTGTTTGCTTTTTAATACCTTTTGCAAGGGCTCTCAAATGCTACATTCAACAAGCTAAAACAATTTCAAAGCTGTATGTTTTATTTTTCTAACATTCTCCACAAGAGGCCGGTGTGCTTGACTCTAGTTTAAAGAATACTTCTCCATCAAATAATGTGCTTCCATCATCAAAGATCCTGAATAGAACTCCTCGAGTCAATGACCAAATTTCAAAGGATTACTATGATTATCTTAGTTTCCTGTTGCTTAGGGAAACTCACACTGGGAAACGCTGTGCTTGGTGGTGAGTAATGAACTTGGATTAGCAGGATTGGCCCAAGACATTGTGCTATCTGGGGCAAGTAACACCCCATCCTGCTTCTCTAATAAAAGTACCTACCATCCAGAGCCTAGTGCAGTCTAAGCTGAAGCAGAAGTGCCACTGCACCTCATCATTGCCACCCTCCCCTTTCTTGTTGCTGCTACCCTTCCCAGTGTCAGTGTTGCAAGTGCCTACTTCTGGCCACTACCATCAAGAAGTGTACTCCAGAGGGGGGTGCCAGGCACTCACATAAAGGGATGGTGTCGCCTTCCACTCAGCCAGCTTTGTAGAAAAGCCTGGCTCTAAAAGGTCCTTCTTCAGAGCTAGGCAATGGGGTGGTGAGGGGGGGGGATCCACGGAGCTGGCCTGTGCTAGCTGCCAGAGGCTGCTCATCATGCTTAATTCTGAGGAAAACCACAGCAGAACCAGGCACTGAGGCCCTGGGAAGAGCAGTGGCAGCAAAGGCAGTGGGAAGCCTGGCAATTCACCATTCCTGGCATTCTGTTACCTGAGGCAGCCACCTTAGGAGCCAAATGTAGCCTTATTCTGGCACCTGTGGCAGAAAATCTGAGAAGCATGTATTTTCCTGTCTTAGGCAAGATATTAAAATAGTAATAAATTATTGAATAGAGTAATAAAATAAATAAATCGTGATTTGACATATCTTCCTGACACTCAAAATGTGAGGCAGCCACCTCATTCTGCAGTAAAAGCAAAGCCAGCCCTGTGAACTAGTGGCTAGCTAGTTACAAACATACCTGGAGGAGCAGGATGGCCTTGAGCCATTCCAGTCTGGATTCAGGCTGTGAGGGGTACTGAGATGATCCTTGTTGCACTGCACAATGACCTGTTAAGGGAGGCTGACAAAGGGCAAAAATCCCCTGCTGGTCCTCCTTGATGGTTTTTGATACCATCGACCACAATACCCTCTTGGGAAGGCTCTCTGAGATCAGGATTGGGGGGCTGTCATTAAGCTGGCTCCAGTCTTTTCTCGGGGCCCCTATCCAGAGAGTTCAGCATGGAGATAATTTGTCAGCCCCTTGGACACTCAATTGTGGGGTGACCCAGGAGTCATCAATACCCCAATGCTATTTAACATCCATGTGAAGCCACTGGAAGAAATCATCAGGAGATTTGGAGTAAGGTGTCATCAGTATGCTGATGACATGCAACTCTGTCTCTCCTTTTCCACCTTTGCAGTGGATGCCATCCAGATGCTCGAGCGCTACCTGACTTCAGTATTGGAATGAACCAGGGCTAACAGGTTCAAACGGAACCCGGACAAGACTGAGATTTTGTTCCAGGGGGGAGGGGAGGCTTCAGACAGGTTGGGTGAATTAATCCCTAGACTGGATGGTTCTGCCCTCCAGTTTAGAGATCAAGTAGAGATCTAGGCATTCTTCTGGACATGGCTCTTTCTTGAGATTCCCAGATTGCTTCTGTGTCCAGGTCAGCCTTCAACCAGCTCAGGCTTTTCACTCAACTCCGCCCTTACCTTGATGAGGGTTCCCTCAGGACATTGGTGCAAGCACTGGTAATCTCCCATATTGACTATTGCAATGCTCTCTACATGGGGCTCCCCTTGAACCTGACCCAGAGACTTCAGCGGGTCCAGAATGCAGCAGCCAGACTGGTGTGAGCAAATTTGACCATATCACTCCAGTTCTGACTCGCCTGTACTGGTTACCTATTGTGTGCTGGATTAGGTTTTTTTCCTTTTCTTTCCAATCTCCAGTCCCGCTATGTTGTAAAACTGTTTTTGCACCATCAGATTTCTTACAGTGTGAGTGTTTTTAATGTGCTTTGACTTTATTTGTTAAAAACAGGCCCAAAATAGTGCTTATATTAGATAGATAGATAGATAGATAGATAGATAGATAGATAGATAGATAGATAGATAGATAGATAGATAGATAGATTGATTGATTGATTGATTGATTGATTGATTGATCGATTGATCGATCTAAATCCTGGCTCAACTGTGGCTTTCTTTTCCCAGTACTTTATTCGCTTGCTAAAAACAGAAGGTGAGATTGACAACCTGCCCATTTAGGTGCTTTGTTAGCCTTTCAATTTCATGGTAAAGCAATTTTCATGCGTTCTTTCTTTTTTTCTTTGTCACCTTCCTAGCTATGCTTTTCCTTTATGGTTAATTATTGTGGCTCTTGTCATGCTTTCCTTTACAGCCAGCAGAGGGTGCAATGTGAAAGGCTAACGTATTCAAGCAACTGCCGGGAAAACTGTCCCACAGAATGTTTTTCCTGCCTGTTTTACAAAGCATTATGAATATTTCACATGAAATATGAAAGCTACATTTCTGCTTAATGAGAAGTACAGAATGATTAAGCATGTAGATATACTTGAAATGGTCTTACTATGTAAATTGCCTTTACATTCCAATATTAGGGCAGCTAATTGAATTTGCTATTTCCTTTTTGCAAATGTTCGAATTTATTATTCCCTGATTAGTCAGGAAGAGAGAGGGGAGAGGATGAATATGATATTGTTGAATCTTGCCAGTTTGCAGCTGCAATTTTGTTTCAATCCAAACAAATTCTAATTATCTTTACTGTCAAGTTGCCAAGAAAGAGATTGCTATAATTTGACAGCTATAAATTCAAAACAAAATATATTTGAAATGAATACAGAAGATTCTGTTGCACTGGTCTCTCTGTCAAAGTAGTTCTTTCTTATCATCACTACTTCTCCACTAGAATGAGTTTTTTTTCTCCTTGAGTCATAGTCAACTCTAGAATGTTTTCTTTCATTCTGTGCATACACTCACTCACACTCACGGGATGTGCCATTTTTGTTTTGTTTTGTTTTGTTTTTACTCCAGTTCCCAGAATTCTCCAAGAATTCTGCAGGCAGAATTCTGGGAGTTCCAGACCACAGACTCACACCTACAGACACCTACATTTTGCTCACTTTTACCATGTCTTTTCCCGAGGCTACATGGCTGTCTTGGGCCTTGCTTCCTGTTGTTAATGCACCCCTCATTAAAGAAGAAGAAGAAGAAGAAGAAGCTGTCACATGGCTTCCCAGGAGTTGTAACTCTGTGGGAGGCATCCTCCATAGGGCCTAAAGGGCACCAAGACTATAAATCTCATGAGAGGAAACACAGTAGCAGCTTCTTCTTTTAAGTGTGGATCTGTGGGCTGGAACTCCCAGAATTCCATCTGGGAAATGTTGGGAGCTGGAGTTGCAGAATAATTTCCTGTGCAAATCTCACAATGTTTTTCTCCATAGTGTGAACCATTGGATGATGCCTTATACCAATAAGCCTGGAGAGAATACTGTTGTTGTTGTTGTTTTTTTTTGGGGGGGGTGGCTGCAACGCTACAATCTTTCAGTCAGTGTACCTTTCTCTTGGTTCTGTGGGGCTACTTCTAAGGGAACACTGCAAACATAATAAACTTGGGAAGGATTTGGAAATTTATACCAAGTAAGAAACATAAAAACAATAATGCAAACTCAGTCTAAATGAAATGCGACCAAAATTACAAAACCAAACCAAAAAATGCTCCTGACTTTTACCCGCAATCAAAGCACCACCTGTAGTAAAATGGATTCCCCGAAAATGTCTGTAACCCAAATGTGTTAAGAACCAAATCTCATGAGCGTCTTCCCTCATACAAGGCTTTGTTGTATCACCAGAAGAGTTTTCCCTTCCATTGTCCTTCCTGCAACATGTGCTGCCATCCTGTTACGTAAATTAAGGCAATGAGAGCCCAATTTCCATTCCAAGGGATTAGAAGCTCATTTACTGTCCATTTCTGTCTCTCTTTCTGAACTGACACTTTACAATCACAGTGTGTTCCTCAGGATTTCCCCATCCAGTGGGCAGAATCAAATAGCCAGTATGATTTGGGGATTTGTAGAGTTGTGGTTAAAAAGAGAGAGAAAGAATTAACATTTCCAACCTTGGGTTGGACCATTGATCAGTTATTGGATACGTTTACTGGCAGCCGTAGGGGTGCAGAGAGGGGTCTTGCCCAGATCTAACTGGAAATGCTGCAAGTTGAAACCAGAAGGCATGTGTACAAATACCAAGGTGCAGCCTTTCCACACAAAGAGTTGATGTCTTTCTTCTGGCAAGCCATTATATTTTTATTTAAACAGAGCTTTGGCCACAGGTCAGTGTGGTTTTGCTGCTGCTACTGGTTTAAACTGGTTTAGTTGGCTTTGAATATTTTTAAACCATAATGATATATATCTGTTTTTAATCTGACGATTTCTGTAATGTGGTTTTTAATATTGTAGCTGACTGTGTTTTAGCTGAACCTTTTCTTAAGTGTTTGTTGTAAGCTGCCTTGGGTCCCGCAAGAGAAAAAGGTAGGATATAAAATACAAGAGTGGAAAGAACATGTGGAATTGATCCCTCCAGTGAAAATCCAGCCTTTATTGTAGAAGATGCATTCCCCAGAATTTTAGACCAAGGACACCTTGTGTATGGAAAGACATCTTGGAACTAGCTGTTTCACTTGGCAGAAGTTGTGATCCATAGCAGTGTGCTGGGTTTTTTATGTGTTCACCAAAGGTATTTGGTTATACCTTTGTATGTTGGGGTGAGGGGGACATTCCTGGAAGTGAGGAGACCTTTTGGATCAGTGTGTAGTGTGCTCTGAGATGCATACAACTCAAGAGAGAACCTGACAGCCATCCTAGCTCCATTCAGACTTTATGGAACTGGGTACTCTAAACACATGAGGAGGCAGGAATGGTAACCTTTCGATTCCTGTCATGTTTCTGTCACTCTCTTCTTGTGGAGAGCAGCTTTCTGGAGAGAAGAGGCTCTTCTGTCTTGGCTCTTTCCGAGTTGTTTGCAGAGCTTTCCAGAACTGTACCAGGAGGTGGTTGGTGTAAATGTCTTCCCCCTCCTCAGATATTTTGGCACCAACAACCATAAACCTAAATAGCACCCCCTCCCGTGGCTTAAGTCAATAGGATGAGAGGATCTATGTTGCTTGTGGAGCCATGGTGGAATATAAGCATAGAATAAGCAAAACTTAGCATCAAAGGATTTTGAATAGCATTAAAATGTGGAAACTAGGGCAAGGGGGAAAAATGAAATCCCTGAATTTATTAGTGAGAGTATGGGATAAGAAAACAAGTCATTACAACTACCGCTTTCTACCTGGAGCAATAATTTTTTTATCTCTTTATGTGGACAAAGAACCCACACACATCCCTGCTTTCATTTGAAGTAAAGATAATATTAAATTGAAAGCAGCAGAATTTTTAGTTTGAGCAGAGTATCAGTAATCCTAACTGTAACATGAGGTTACCCATCACTGAATGAGCAGAGTAGATAATTTTGGGAAGTGCACCCAATTCTCCATATTAGTAATTGTTCAGCAATTTTAGGCAGAAGATGAAAGAACTGAGAAGACTAGTATAAAGTTACATTCAGTTTCAAACAATTGGTTCGTAACATAGATGAGCTTAAAAGGAATTGTAAAGCAAATATTCTCACATACTAAGATGCACAACAGAGATTATCAATTTGTTGGACAGTGTGGTGATTAGAGTGCTGGGCTGGGACCAGGGAGGTCCAGGTTCTAATGTGTTCCCCTCTCAGCCATGAAATTCATTGTGTAACTTCAGGCCAATCACACACTCTTAGCCTAACCTGCCTAACAGGGTTGTTAAGGAGATACAGTGGGGCAGATGGGAACCATGCATGACGCCTTGCAGTTATTGGAGGAAAAGTGGTATATAAATGTTACTCATAAATAACATCACATTTTCAGGTTCTAAGGGCCGCATGGTTTGGGGGATACATGCAAATATACACAGATATGCAGAGCTTGGAAAAATAAGTTTTGCAAGTATGAATCTATCTGGCTGGGGATTTTGTTGCAGAGTTTTGAATTTCTGGTAAGATTCCTTTTTGCTACGCAGTAGAAGTATGGAGATTCACAGAGGATCTCAGAGGCCAGAGTTCTTTCTCATTAATTGGCACTTAACGTCTCAATAACTCACTCAGAGACATTTGTAAGAGAAAGAATAAAAACTTACAATTACTTTACTTACAATTGCTTGAAATTACAGACTTGTGTATGCTGCTTTCTTTACTGTATGCATACTTAGCAAGCAACCAACAGCAAACAAACAAGTGCCACCAACCCAGAAAAGAGAGGGAAAGAGCACTCTGCAGAGAGACGGGGCTCTCTTTGAATTCAAAGGCTGGGAGAAACAATTGGTTAGTGCTGGATATGCAGATAATTACCCAAGGCAGGAAGAGTCCCTCCCAGTCACACTAACCACAGACAGCATGAAAGGTTGCAAATAAAACTCCAACAGATTCCAGATGTTTTAGTCCAAAAAAGTAGTTGCTCTGAACTCTGCACTTCTCTGTGCTCATGCCCCAGCCATCCTGATACAGATTGCTGGGGAAAATTGATTTTTTTTTCCTGTTGCTGTTCGCAATTAGCAACAGGCCAAGAGCAATCTATTTTCTTCCTCCCAACTGATGGCTGATCAACTGGCTAGTGGGGGAAAGTGTGCCATGGGTTGCCTGTAAATGATATACAATGGTGAGGCATCATTGATTGCATCCCAGAAGTTGCTTACTACTTACTTATTTAAAGCACTTTTCTCCCTCCTCTTAGGTTTACTCTTCAGAAGGCAGAACATCAAAGGAAAAGTTGGATAGGTAAGGAAGAGGAAAACAAACAAATTCTGTGCTTGTTTTTATGTTGAGAAGTCCTTAAAACAAGCAACAACGAGGGGAACAGACTGTGGCCTGATGATGCTATTGTCTTCGTGTGTCTAGAATACAGCTTGATGTTATTGGCCTTTCAGGTTGTGACTTTTCACTTCTTGCTGGAATCTGCCAGCATCTTGTTGCTCCTTCTATTACAGAGGAAGCTGAGAGGGCCCAGATACTATGGCTTCCCGAGCAGAGAGTCCATGGTTTCTCATGGGAGGGGCACAAGCTTACAGTAATATTGTGAACAGTGTTCTCAGTGGATGAATAATTTTACTTTTTTTGCAGAAAGAGTGATGGTTCCATTGAAGACATCTCCAGTAAAGGCTGATTGGAAGGAGAGAAGGATTTATTTTATTTCTTAGAGTTTTCGACTGTATGACAGAGTTCTCTGGGCAGTACACAATACATTAAAAAAAATCTCAGTTTGGAAAATTATTTTTCAAATGTGAGCTGTCATGCAAGTCTTTACAAACTAATTCATTATAGCAAATATGCAGATTTTGAAAAAGGAACTCATTATAACACTCGTCATTTTTTTTTCTTTTCCATTTTTTGAGGAATTGAAGAGGATTGAGAAGAGGATGAGGGGAAGTTTGAAAAACTCTGCTCAAAATGCTTCTAAAATGTCCTAACAAAGTCATGCAAAAAGTACCTTGAAAATGTCACTCATTATACACACAAGACATTTGAAGTTATTATGCTGTTCTGAATTGTACCATTATTATTACACTGTTATTATGAAATGATTACCAGATAACTTTGTTACTTGAAACTTCCAAGCTCTCAAAGATTGAAACTGATTTAAACTTACAGTCAAGGTCAACAGCATAAGCAGGAATGTGTGATATGAGCTGCAAGGCAATGGCAGTTTAGAATTTTCAAAAATGAAAGGAGAAGAAAGGGCAGAAGGAGATGATTGGCTGATTGGCTATTGATGTCACAATGGCTGTTAACAAAAACAACTGAGAAACGTTACTATAGTTGTGGATGGTGGTGCTGGTGGTGATTAGAGCATTTTATTGGCAGTCAGGGGAGGGGTATATTTCCATAACATTGTTTTTTCTGAACCCTTTTTCCTGTTCATTCCTTTGAACTTTCTGATGATTTTTTCTCCTGGCTGTGCTGGTGGACCAGTTCAGGAAGAGGACAGGGCAATGGGGTTACATGAAGACATTTGTACTCTCACAAACTTGTGGATGAGCGTTACAGAAGATACCATCATTCAATATCAGCGTCATGCAGGACCCACGTTTTAGAACTCCCTGGGAGCCATATGTGACTTTTCATCTGCAGTCTGGCTCCCCAGGGAGCAATCTGTCAAAGGCACAAATAGCATGCAGACATCTTTCACCCATCAGCCTTTATAACGGTAAGGCTCGATTAGAATATTATATTCATTGGCCTCAGAGGTGCTAAAATGGTTGCATGACCTACAGAGCTAACTGGAAATATGTCTTGTGAGTAGCAGGATGTTCATATAGAATGTACCGTTGAATGTTCTATTTCTTACAGAAAGTGGATATTCCTGTGCATGTTAAATTTTAATAAAAACCAATGAATGTGTCCCAAATACATGGGGTGGAGTGCGGGGGAGAAGAAGAAAAATCTGTCATTTCCATAGTCCCACGGGGTAACTCCACAAGTCAGTGGAGTTTTCCTGTCAGTTGTGTAACGCAATAAAATTATGAAACGATGGTAAGATTTGCAGAAGCTTCATATTGGTCTTATGTTTGTTTATTTATTTTCTTTTCCAAAGGAGGTATTTTTATTCTTGTAATGACTCACCTGTAAGTTAATGCCATCCTCATTCTCTAGCTCTTGTCAACGTTTCCAAACCAATGTGTGGCCATGTCACTGCTCTTTGACGATTGTGGGGGAAGGAGAAGGAATGCTCATTATGGTTTCCTTTCAGAGACACATTTACCTTTGCGTGCCAGTGTGTTGCAATCGCACCCCCTGTTTTTCTGTAAAACAAGGATGTGGAACAAAACATCTAGATCTTCTTAAACTGCAGATCCCATCACCCACCCCATTACTTGCTGACTATGACTGATGGGAGCTGCAACCTAAAAACATCTGGAAGGCCATCTGTTTACCTGCTACAGGGTGCCAGGCTTTAGTGAGTTGCACAACAGGAGCTGTAGTCAGGAGCTGAGGCAGCTCAGTGGGATGGAGCACCTAGCAGGAGCCCAGAGTTCAAATCTCTACTGTTTTTCCCAGGGTAGGGACCAGGTAAGATCATCTGGAGCATATAGTGATGGGATTGGGTGCCCTGCTACCTATGTGGCCTTGGGCGAGGGGCAGCATCCCAGAGCACCACCAGAAGGAGGGAGTGGGGAGTTACTTCTGAGAACTTCACACCTAGAAAGATCTGATAAGGTCGCCGTAAGTCTGTCTCCAATGCTTAAGAATTGGTGAGCAATGACTTTGATGGAGGCTCACTTCTTTGGAAGAAGATGGCAAATAATTATTAATTACTAGCTATAGCAGTCTGTAGAAGCAACACCATCATAATGTTGGCAGTTAACATGTTTGCTTACTGTTGGCATTTATGTCATGTTTCTGACAAAATAGGCTGAGGGTTATGAACATTTATGCTGCACTGAAACAAAGTCTTTAAGCTACTGTAACATTCATTTAATATTTGTTTGTAACATTCCATTGTATGTAATAAAGGAACCTTGGTTCAAAATATTCCAGAAACAGTCTGATTGACAAGTAATTAAGATTTTCCTCCCAATAAGAAAAGAAGGTGCAAATATTGGTAACAACATTAATTTGATGGGGGTATTCCCCTCCCTCCAATTCTGATTCTTTGATATGGGTCATAAAAATATGGAAGGCATTTTTAATCAACTATAGACCTCACAAATGCATTCAGAACTGAGCTAGAGCAAAATTCCTCACAAACTCAAATTCTACTTCAAATGACTGTGAAGGAAGTTAAAGCCTAGGGAGTGGATTAACCTCTCCTTTTGCTGTTTAATATTAATGCTCTACAAAAATTAAGTACTGGGATGAATATATGTACCTATGAAGTTATTATAATGTTGTATATTAATTTATTTATTATTATGCATTCAATTTGGTATTCAACTGCTTCATTTGTTATTTTGGTATTATTGTAATTATATCCTTGTTATTTTGTTATTAAACATTTTGCACATGGATGAAAATAAATGGTTTCTAGATATTTTATAAAATCCATGGATGTTTCCAGTAAAATCTCTCAGTGGGACCTTTCCTATTCAGTTCCCTCCTCCAGGACACTCCATTCCGCCTTATCCTTGGTGTTTTCCTGCCCTCTCCAGTCAGTCGGTACTTCTTGGTTACATTCCTTATTGGGTTGTTTTGGGGCCCATGTAGCCACCTGATAGTGAAAATACACACAAGTCAGGGCTTCTCTGTATCTCATGCAACAGTGACAATATGATGGCTATTAGACATGGGTGCTTCGTATTTGTATCCAGGGGATACGAATACAAAATGTGACACTGCAGGTGGCACGGCAGTCCATTCCCACCCACCCCCAGAACCAGCCTGGTCTACTCATCAGGCTCTGTGTGGCACCCATGTCCATCTGTATTGTCATTGCACCAATTGCAGAAGTAGTCCAGCTGGTGCTTCCCCGCCTCTCCCCACAGCCGACCACTCAGCAGCTGCGTGGGGAGACTTGGAGTGGTTGGCTGTGGGGAGATGCGAGGAAGTGCCAGCCAGACTACTTCCACAACTGGTGTGATGCTGATGGACGCGGGTGCTGCACAGAGCCTGGTGAGTGGACCGGGTTGGTTCTGGGGGGTGGGAATGGATTGCCGTGGCACCTGTGGTGCTGCACTTCATATTCATATCCCATGTCTAATGGCTATGCCTTGCCTAATAATTTATTTTACTTAGCTATTTCATTAACTCATCTCTATAATGCAGTTTATTCTTAAAATCCCCCAAATATTTGGTTTTCATATAATTTGTCTGCAGATATCAATGCATGGGCCTTAGTGTCAACCACTACAGTAGGACATCTTCACCAATAAGACATTACAATCTATAAAGTAATGTGTACCTCATTAAGAGATTACTCTGCAAACTGCCAGATGTCACTTTCAAGATTGTTGGGGGCTGGAAATATGGCACAGATAATAGTTTTCAGGACTATGTTTTCCAGGCTTCATAGTGCCCTCTTTCACCATTGCAGCTCATCTGTTTTGTTTTTGTTTGTTTGTTTGTGTTTGTTTTTGGTGGCTTGAGAGAAACACAAAAGTAGGCTTGGCCAACAGTCAGCTTAGTGTTGTCTGGCTGGCTGCCTGGGAGTTGTCCAACAGAGGCAGCAGTCACAGGATCTAGGCTGAACAAGAGAGGAGTTATCCAGAAAGTATCTAACAAAGATCAAGTTTAGAGAGGCTGTTACCAGTGCCTGCCAGGCAACAACTGAGTTTAAGAGGGGAGGGTCACTTGTGGCCCTCCAAATATTGTTGGATTGCAACTTCCATATACTAACTAGAATACCCAATGGGAATTGCAGCCCAACATCTTTTGAAAAGTCACCCATTTCTCAGCCTTGGCTGAAGTACTCAGTCTGGCTGCCTCATCTTCCTTCTGTACTAGCAAGGCTCCAGTTCGAGCTATATATGTAATGATTCTTCTGAATAGACACTGACATGGGATATTTCTTTCTATCAGATGTTAGTTTGGACTCAATGCTTGCTTCATTCTTGAAGACTCAGTGGTGAATACTGGAGCCAGAGGCAGGAGGTATATAAAATTGGGTGCATTGATTGCACTAATTATTCCAGTTTTGTGGGTAATGTGTTGTCCTGGGGGACAATCTCAGGTGTTTCCTCTTAATATACTAAATCAGAAAGGACCCATCTTCGGGTCCTCCGCTGATAAGGAGATTGCATCTCATCCCTCCTCCAGGAGCTGACAAGTTTTAACACTAACCTTGCTATTATTCCCTTGTATACTTGATTCCCCTTGAGCCATAGTCCTGGGGCCCCTACTCTCTATCCTGTTGGCTGCAGTCTCTGCAGCTTTGCAATCAAACCAGACCTTCTCTGGCCCTGTAGTTTTTAGGCAGGTAGTAACATTGGGGTTTCTCCCTGGGATGTGGCACTGTTCTATAGCAGAATGAGATGGCAAACCAAGTCTGCAGAATCTGTGACCAACTGAGATCAATATTGCTTACAAGTCATGAATGAAACAGAGAAATGAAACAAGGGATTAATAAACAGGAAAAAGCAAACAGCAGCAAAAACAGGATGGCCAACTAGGGTAGCACAGTTTTGACAGTAGGCTGGACCTTCTTTTCTACTTTTCAGAGGTCCTTGGAGAGGGACTCTACAAATCCTACCAAATCATAGCCTTTCATAGAGGCTGCTGTTTTGTGGTTTTGCTACCAATGAAGTTGCAACTCAGACTTCATCTATGGGAGTTAGATAAAGTCGAACTCCTATTGAAACCAATATTTTCCCCCTTTAGATTGTTGAATGGTCATGTTGGATGATTATTTTACAATATGGATTGTTTGCTGTGATCTTGGATGAGGCAGATGAGTCTGAGACATTTTTCAACCAGGCCAATATTTCCAGCTAAATATTTTTATAGTGTTATGCTGAAGAACAGGGAGTTATCAGTTGGTTATTTATACTATAAGGGCATGAAACCTATTGGTGATCTGTGTCTGTGTAAGGGATATCAGGGGCCAGCTGGATAGTTCAGTGGTTTAGGTATCTGGCTGCAGAGCCAGAGGTTGGGAGTTCAATTCCCCACTGTGCCTCCTGGGAGAAGAGCCAGTCTGTGTGGCCTTGGGCAAGCTTCACAGTCCCACAGTGGACCCAGAAGAAGGGAAGGGTAAACCATTCCTGAACACTCTTTATCTGGAAAACTCTGAAAAAGGGAGCACCGTAAGTCAGAATTGTCTTGACAGCATATTATTGTTTATTATTTTAAGGGATGCCATGCAATTGCTGGCAGAAAATTATATTCATGTGGTGCTAGTTGCTGTGACGATCGCCCCACGTCACTCATGCCATTCATAGTCATGAGCTGATTTGCATGAGCCTATGAGAGGACTGGAGAGGCGGAGTCAGTTAGAGTCAGTCAGAGAGTCTGAGTCTGGAATCAGAGAGATAGGGACTGGTTAGTCAGAGAGAGAGGGAACAGATACTGAGTGATAAGGCTGGTTAAGAAAATAGGTAGAGAAGGTGGTAATGATATTGCAAGAGAAAAGTATGTACTGAGAGAACTGTTAATGATTTGCTTGTGTACAATGTTTATCTGAAGAACTTCTGTTATTATTAAATCTGCTTCACTTCAATAAATAAGTTCTGTTTGTATTCACAAGACAGGTGTTCAGACAAACGTCGTTTATATTGTGGATTGAGGTAATCCACTGGTGGCAGTGAGAGGAAAACGCAACGGGAGCCTTTGTGAGGGCACAACATGCAGGTGCCACAAGGGTGAACGCCACAGTTGCATTCTTTGATGTACATCTGATCCCACTGCCAATCGGAATCTGGTCTATGGTCCTTAGCCTTGGAGTTTGCAAGGTCTTGGTCTATGACCCCAAGAAACCCTGATCAATAGCACAGATTCTAGACCATCTTAACTTTAGCTCCTGTCCTGAGTATTATAGTTCAAATACATGTATTGGGCTATAGTTAGGCTACCTGGTATATATCTAGCTTTGAAGAGAAAATATCCAGTAGGTGCTCTCTTTGGGGAGCAGGAGTATAGACTGACATGTGCTACCCAGCTGATGAGTGGTGAAGCTACGCTGCTGCAGCAACCCAGCTCCAGTGCCATCTAGGAGGCAGCAGCTGGCTTTGCTGCCCAGAAGATGTGGCATGACCCCAGGAGCCAGCTGGGACAAGCTGTTCTGTGCTCCAGGACACTGCAGCCTGGCTTGCCCACCTGTCAGCTGGGTGGCACGGGGCCTGCTCAGCCCCAGCAACCTGCTTTGCTGCCACCACTCTTCTCAGCTGGCTCTTGGGACGGCACCACAAATCTCAGGCAGCAAAGTTGCAATGTTTTTGTCTTTATTTTTTGACTCCTGCTCTCTGCTATAGTGCTATACCAGGTAACAGGATCTTTTAAAAAAAAAATTACATGGAGAGAGGCGTTCACATACGTGGAATCAATTTCAATGAATCAGTTCCACATCTGTGTTAAAATAAACAGGCCTCTGGCAGAAGAGTAAAAAAAACAAAACCCTGCTGCTGCTCCAAAAAACGATCCTCCGTCAAATTAATCTATGCGTGCATACATTGTGTAATCACCCAAATTTAGATTGATATAAAACATGCCAAACCCAATTTAAATAGTTTTTTTTTTTAAGTAATAGGATCGGCCTTCAAGAGAGACCAGAGCTAAAGACTGCTGAGTTGCAATTCATCAGGACTATCTACTACCAGAATTTTGCCTCAGGGTAATCCTTATAACGTGGTGACTGAAATCTCATCCTGCAGGTTATGCCTCATGAGGCTGATAATGTCATCAGCCTTATGCAGCATAATGTACAGAACAGGATTTCAGCCTACAAAGGTTCATTGGTTTGCCTATTGCTAGGATGTTTCTTTAAAAAGAAAGAGTTTTGTGAATGGTAAAGTTAGTAATACAATTGTCAGTATTTTCTGTATTAATTTCCTTCTCTTATGTCTCTGTCCACAACCCTTCCCCAGCTGTGTACACTGTACATATACTTGACATTTTGGGTAACACGTATGTAATGGGACATAGTCCATGAAGGCATGGTATAATAAACCTGTTAGTCTTTAAATCAGGGGAGGGTCACATGTGGGCACAGGGGCATTTTTGCACCCCTGGCTATTCCAGAGACTCCCCCTCCCCCAATCCTAAACAGGGTTTTCTTCCTCTCAAAGATTAATATCTAGGCGCCTCTAGGAGCAGCGGTTTTTAACTTTGGGACTCACAAAGAAACAAACTTCCCATTTGGACACTTCCTGTTTGTTTGTTAATGGCTATTTCTAGCCATTTCTAAGATTTGGCTGGATTTATAGGGAAGAACTTGGCCCCCAAGCCCATTAACATGGTCTCTCCCTCCTTTAAGGTGTCACAGGAGGTCTTTGCTATTTTTTCTGCAACATGGCAATACAGCTGCCTCTTTGGAATGTATATATTCTAAACATTCGAATTAAAGAAGCTTACTGTATAAGCTACCATCAATAGGCATCCTGTTCCAATAGAGACTTCCCCCTTACTTTTGTATGGATCAGAACAGATCCCTTTCTTATTACAGTCACTTTCCAGGCACTTTGCTATCATGGTGTATATGTTAATAGAATAGTGTTTCCTGCCTATCCCAATTAGATTTACTCTGTGATCTATATCATGGAGTAGCTTTCCAGGATGCCATTGATTATCTGAAACATGCTCAGCAAAATCAAGTTCAAAACTAGCAAAGGACGGCCAGGGATGTAATTGGATCAATTCATCTGTACCTGTCAAAAGGGTCCATCTGTCATAGGCATTCCCATAGTTTCTTCCACCCTACAAAACAAAGAGGTCTGTAGCAATGCTGGATTGAATGCTCTGTGCATATAAGGTGAATCCTCCCCCACATTAATAAAGTTTTTGTGCTTCTGAATTTCATGACTTAGAATTGGAACTTTATATGCACAAATCATTTGGAAATCAATCCTAACTTTAAAGATTCTGACTTTGCTTGACGGCATGAACTTGGCAGGCATTCTGTTCTGGAAAAATGTGACCAAGGCAGTTGACTTTAGGGACTGCCTTCCAGATTTGTTGCACCAAAAAGCTTGTGGTTAGGATGCGATTCATTGATGCCGTCTGCAATGTATCATGATTTGTGGCATTTAACAATGGCAAAATATCATTCAGGATGTAGCATTGGGACTAGGCTTGCTTGAGGACTCCAGTCTTTCGGAATGTCAATATTAAATTTCCTAATCAGCACCTCTTTGACTAATGTGAAGATTGGAAGCAACTGAAAGAAAATGTCATTCTAAGTGGGAGGAAAATGATAGGGTTCTAGTCTCTCTCCCCCACCACCACTTTTTAGTAGTTCTATTGAAATCTTCCTGCCCTCCTCTGAACTCAAGGAAGCATACCTAGATTTCCTTCCACTGTCTACCTTGCTGTCACAAACCTGGATGGTAAGTCAAGCTGAGGCATGGTGACTGGCCCAGGGCCACCCAGTGAATTTCATGCCTGACTGGAGACTTGAACTTGGGTATCTCAAGCTACTGTGTAAAGCTGCAACCACCCCACTCCACTGGCTCTTATCTTAGATATAAACCTGATATGAAGATAATCTTAAAGAAAATGGTGAGAAGCGTTTCTCTGGCTATTCTTCATTCCCAGGTTGGAAAATTCTGGTCCTGTCATGGCAGCTTTTATCTGCTGATTGTTTAAGACTTTCTGAGTACATGATTCTAAGATTCTAAGATGATGATGATGGTAAGGCCAGATTTATGTTGAGGAAAAAAATCAGGCTCAGTGGTAATCATGCAAATGATTCTACCATTTTGGTGAGCTACCTTTCACATGGCCAATCATGCATGGGCTGTGAAATCATTAATCCCATTCACAGCTCACCAAAGGAGAGAAACTGCTTCACAGTACTTTGCACATGGTTTTTCTGAATAGGATTCTGCTGTAATTTTTTTTTCTATAACTGAAGTTTAATTCTTGTGCCACTAGAAGGTATATTTTTCTATTTTGCCTTACAAATCACGGGCTTTGTATTGATTAAACAAACCACCACCACCACCACAACAGCAGCAACAATACACAAGAAAATCTAAAAGCTATACTATAGCAACAATACAAAATTAGCTTTTAGATAAGGGATGTGATACCAAAGACATTATTTCTTCATGGCTTCCATAAGCATTCCTAATCAAAGAAAAATGAGAGCTGTTCCACCCCTTGCATAGTAGCAACTGTGGTTTGCCATCAAGTGTATGATCAACAAAGAGATCTTTTGAAGTGAATGATGGATCTCAGAGCAGTGAATCTGTAAAATATGCTTCCAGCTAGGAGCTTAACTTATTTGCATGTGACATTTGGAGGAGGAGATTTTTCCCCCCACTTACAAAACCTTAGTTTTGTTTACACCTAATAAATATAATCTATCGTACCTTTTAGACTGCCTTCCAATTTCTAAATAGTCTGAAGTACAGTGGACCCTCGACCTACGAACGTCCCCACTTACGGACTTTTCAACGTACGGACAGCTCCGGCCGCAAAATTTTGTATCGACTTGCGGCCGGAGCTTCGATGTACGGATCGAAAAAGGCAGGGAAAACGGGCGGGAAATTCAAACCGTTGGTGGCGAAGAGGCTGCTTCTTTGTAGCTCTTTCACCCCAACGGTTTGGAAAAGGGAGGCTCAGCCTCCTGGGCTTTCACTGCTGCTGCTACCGCTGCCGGGAGGCAAGCCGCCAGACCATCCCGGCTGGGCTCAGCCTCCTGGGCTTCCAGCGCCATCGGGGCAGCCCTTCGGGAGAAGCCGCGCTCCCGCCTTTCTCCCTCGCCGCCCGGCTTCTCCGCTGCCGAAACCACCATCGGGCACAGCCCTTTGGGAGAAGCCGGGCGGTGGGGGAGAAAGGCCGGATCGGCTCCCGCCTTTCTTCCCCGCCGCCCAGCTTCTCCCAAAGGGCTGCACCCAATGGTGGTTTCGGCAGCGGAGAAGCCAGGCGGCGGGGAAGAAAGGCGGGAGCCGATCCGGCCTTTCTCCCCCACCGCCCGGCTTCTCCCAAAGGGCTGCCCTGATGGTGGTTTCGGCAGTGGAGAAGCCGCGCAGCAGGGGAGAAAGGTGGCGGTGGAGGCCAGGCCCAGTGGCCGTAGCCCTGGCCCGGTGGCGGAGGCCAGGCCCGGCAGTGGCGGCCAGAGCCCTGGCCCGGCAGCGGAGGTTAGAGTCCAGGAGGCCTCCTGGCAGCAGCGGTCGCGGCGGTGGAGGTAAGGTGCTGCTTTTTGCTTTTTTTAAACTCTTTTTTTTTTTTTTGTCTTTTGCAGGGTGGGATTGGGCTGGTGGGGTTATGTTTGTGTTTGTTTTGTTTTTCGCAGCCCCAGGGGCTTGCAGTGTTTTATTTTTATTTTTATTTTTTGGGGGGTATTTTTTTCTTGGGCCGGAACGGATTAATGGGTTTTCAATGCATTCCTATGGGAAATGGACCCTCGACCTACGGACTTTTCGACCTGCGGCCACCGTTCCAATACGGATTAAGTCCGTAGGTCGAGGGTCCACTGTACTCAGGTCCCGCTGAATTCAGAACTGAGCTGCTAGAAATGTAGGCAAAGAAGCTTTATTGCAGTTGACCTTCTTTGCTTTTAAGTCCCACCAAGGCTAGTTCAGGATATTCTGCTATCTGAAGAAAGCAGCAAATGGCATTCCCTAATCTATTTATCACAATAATTAAAGTCAGCCAAACTGTTTTGCTGCCTGAGGCAGAACTCCAACAAGATTCTCTTCCTCTACAAGACAGTTAAAAAGAAGGAAGGAAGGAAGGAAGGAAGGAAAAGCAAGCAAGCAAACAAAAAAGAAAGAAAGAAAAAGAAAGAGCCACTTAGCCTTGGTTTAAAGCTTATTAAGATGGTTATCCTGTAACCACACCTCCTGCACACATCTAAAAACCTACTGCTTCAAGCAGCTGTCTCATTGTGCCTCATGACTAGCTGTCATGAACTCTGAGATCTGCAGTGAACTCTGAGATCTGTGTTCCTGGAAACAAAACAAGATAGTTACCGGTTATTCCCATTTTCTCTACTACAATGTGCTTGGCCTTTCTCTGCATTTATTTATTCACCTGTGTCTGACCTGACTTTGTTCTATATTCATTTCAACTTTGTTCTTCTTGGTTAATGCAACACAGTCTCTAAAACTGTGGGTGGACCGAGAGCCAAACTCAATTACACATACAGTGTGTTTATATTTTACTTTAAAAATAATATCCACTGGGAAAAAGCAGAACAAGCAGGTTCCTGGCTCTCTGGAATATGGGCATTGGCTTTATGACTTCACCTTTTTCTCCCCCATGCCATGCAGGAGGGAAGCTGCCATAGGAAATGAAGTAGTTTTGTGAGGAGAGGCTGATTTTCAGTGGACCCAAATGGTAGAGCGATCTCGACGAACTCCACCTTCAATGACAGTTATTTTTAAAAGTAGAACCAAGACATGTTAAATGCATACACACAATTATCGGTTAAGGGAGCTGGTGGATAACTCAGTGGTTTAGGTATCTGACTGCAGAGCCAGAGGTTAAGAGTTCAATTCCTCACGATGCCTCCTACAAGTAGAGCCAACCTATGTGGCCTTGGTCAAACTGCACAGTCTCAGGGTATCCCCAGGAGAAGAAAAAGGTAAACCCTGAAAAGTTTTCCATAAGTCAGAATTGACTTGACAGCACCTGATGATGATGATGATAATGATGATGTTAATTTTTGCTGATTGGATTTTTTTTTTACTACATGCTCTGGTTGTTGTTGCGAAGGCATGCATGTAAGTGTCCCACACAAAATGATAATTTAACTGGTTCAGGGCCTTCCATTCTGTTTGTCATCTCTAAAAGTGAAAATCCTGCTGCTGCAGTGCAGAGGGCTGAGCTGAAGAGGAGAGACGACAGCTTCAGACAGAAGTCGGAGATGGCCTTATCAATTTAATATGATGAGCTTCCCCAGCAATGTCATTTCCTTATCTTGGTCACAGGTCGGACTGTCTGACCCAGCATTAGCTAAAAATTAATCCTTGGTAAAATCTTTGTGACGCTGCTTACGAAACCTGGCTTCTGGAACAGCTTTTTTTTAAAAAAAAAAAATCTTGCAGTAAAGAAATGGTAATGCCTCTGTAACCCCAAAGCTCACTAATCCCACTGTCTCTTAAGAGAGAGAGAGAGAGAGAGAGAAACAGTGCTTCATGTATTCTGAGAGGCCATTTTGTGAGCTCAGGGTGGCAGCAGTGAAGAGGCTGCTCATTTTTTATTGCTGTTTTTCTTTTCCACCATGAAAGCTCTTCAAAGTAAGGCTGAATACAGATACCAAATCAGAACTTAGAAAAATTATTTCCATAAACTACAGCTCTCAGGATCCCCCAACCAACATGGCAATGCTAGTGAGGGGATTCTGGGAATTGTAGTAAAAAGACAAAGAAGAAGAAGCAGCTTTCAAGCTCCGGGTGACAAGTGGTGGTGGGTGGGAGAAGGGACATCAACCTATCTCACTGTGGCCAGGCTTGTGTCTGAAATGTCACTCTTTAATGATACTGAGAGCTTGCTTTAATCTCTGCTTCCTAAAAACCAATTGAGAAAAGTCATTTACAGCAAGAGTAGTTTGCAAAGCTGATGAGGATCCCCTTGAGATGGTTCAAGTAAGTGAAAGGAAGAGAAAATGGAATGATCATCACATGTTTTATTGTCTGTATACAATTCTTCAAAAAGCCTCTGGTTTATGAATGTGGGATATTGTGGTTCCATATCCATGATTCAAAATGCCAGGAAATGGCCTGATATTACTGCACAATGCCGTGCCCATGTTGCCAGCAGCAAAAAAGATGCCAAGCTTTACATTGCAAAGGGCAGCCTGAATGTTGACAACACTAAAGGGTACCAAAACTAATAAATGAAGGGTCCAGGACTAATTCCTGGGTTTTGCCTGTCTCTAGCATATTAATCAATCAGCCAGAGACAAAGAGATCCAGTAGATATTTGTTTATTTTCAGCTGAAAGCAAGCAAATAGGCGCAAACTTCACGCACAGAAAACATGCAGAGAAGAAGCGCCCCCCCTTATTACAGAGTACACATTTTATAAGTTCAACCTGAAAGGAGGGAAAAGGGTGTGGAGAAGGAGAGGGAAAGGAAGGCTACAGGTGCCTAGGCAACGGGCCATAATTCATCCTTCCTGGGTTCCATATTAGACACCGAAATCTCCTATCAGTTCAGGGACAAACTCCTCATTAAACATATATATATATGTCTTAGCCTTACCGTACCCATCTTGCTGCTTTGCTGCATGATTAGGTTTCTGCTTACTAGACAAAAACATAAAGGAGAGAGAGGCCGCCTGCATTCCGTTGCTTGTACACATATACACAAACACACACACATACATACACACATACATATATATGTATATACACATATATACACACACACTATATATATACATATATACACACATACTATATATATATACACACACATACTATATACAGTGGTGCCTCGCTAGACGATGTTAATCCGTTCCACGAGGATCGCTGTCTAGCGAAAACATCGTCTAGCGAAGCACGTTTTCCCATTGGAATGCATTGAAATCGCTTCAATGCGTTCCAAGGGAAAATGCAGTCGTCTAGCGAAAATTTCCCATAGGGAAACCTCGTCTAGCGAGTGCGGGTCCCCATAGGAATGCACTGACAGCTGCACTGACAGCTTTTCACCACTAGTCGGCGCACTCCTATGGGGAAACCTCATCGTCTAGCGAAAATCGCCATAGGGAAACATCGTTTTGCGAAGCGCAGTAGCGATCGCAAAAAGGCATTGTCTAGCGATTTCCTCGTCCTGCGAGGCAATCGTCTAGCGAGGCACCACTGTATATATATATACACACACATACACACACATACTATATATATAGTGTGTGTGTATATATAAAAGAAGACATATATAGTATGTGTATGTGTGTATATATATATAGTATATGTGTGTATATATATAGTATGTGTATATATATGTATATATATATATAGTATGTGTGTGTATACACACACACACACACACACACACATACTATATATATAGTGTGTGTGTATATATAAAAGAAGACTTCTACATCTGTGCCAAATTTTATACTTACTTGTTTTGGCTGCCCCCATTTTTAGAATTGCCTTTTAAAATGTGGATTTGCTCGGCCAGTACAATAATCTCTAATTGAGTCATTTGCTCACTGACCCCCTCTGCTTACCCACTAAGACAGGGACACCTGCAAAAAGAAGAGGCTTAATATGAACAAAGGTCTCTAATGCTTAAGGATTTGTGAGCAAATTACTTTGATGGAGACTCACTTTTATGGAAGAAGGTGGGGCAGTTCTAAGGTCACCCCTTTACATTTTTAAAAAAGGGGGGGCAGCATACAAAACCAAAAAGAAGGACCAAAGAGAAAAAATATTTTTAGATACATTTTGTATAACGGATAGAGTGCTGGATTAGGATTTAGGAGACCTGGGTTCAAACTCCCGTTCTGCCATGGAAACTCACTGGGTGGGGTCACAGATAAAACCACTCCTTAAATATATCACTTTGAAAACCCTATTATGGTTGCTGTAAGTCAGTTCTGACTTAACGGCATGTGACACACACATACACACACACAAACAAACAAATTTAGATAGAGACACATTTAGAAATAATCTCCGTTGAGGGGGAAGAATGTGATGAGGTGACCTGTGTGCTTCCTGCGTCTCCCCTCTGGTTGCCAACTGTTGATGGGCAACCTCGAGGTATTTGTTTTTCTCTTCACATTTCATTATCTTTACACTGGACATGAACTGGGCAGATCTTCAAACAGAATATGTCTTCAAACGGAAGGCTATACTTTGAGAATAATTCAACTTGAGAACTGTGTTTTATAAAATAGGTGTGTGGCCACCTTAGTGTGTGTTCCTTCCAAAAGGAGGACTGCCGTTCCTCTTTCACACCTCTCTTGCTCCAGGGCTGAAAGCTGGGATGAGCGAATACTTTAAAAGCCAGAGTTCACGACCCAGACCCACCAGTTACTAGGAATGGCACTATACTGAGCCAAATTTAAGAGAGACTACAGGGGGCAACATTAACCAGAAGAACAAGCAAAGTGGTTGCCAGTAAGGCAGAAATCTGTGAATGAATTCAATGCCGCAATGTGGATGCATGGAAAATTACAAAGTAATTCATCCTTGCCATTCTTTCAGTTGTCCTGCAATAGGCAGACAAATTGTGCTTAGTGGATGCAGTGCAATAAAAAATGCTGAACAAGTATCACTGGCATAATGAAGGCAGGGTTGAAGCCACAGCTGGGGACCTTTAGAGACTGCATGTAGTGGGAACTAAGCTTCATAGGAATATAAGCAGGTGTAACATGCCCACTGCCCATGCTGGTTGAGGGATTCCAGGAGAAGTACTCCCAGATAAATAACTTTTCTAAGTTCTGATTTCACAGACATTTAAGGAGAGGTAGGGCCAGATCATGGCAGTTCGCCTTTCAGTTTGAGACCGGATACTTCTCAGATCAATCTGCTCTATACTATGAAATAGCAGGCTCTCCTTCTTTGGATTTGGGCTTGACTAGTCTGCAGGATCCCAGGAAATACAGGTAAGGAACAAAGGGGAGTGTAAGGAGATACAATATTGGTCATTACTATTTCATGAGACAGTGAGTCATGCATGGAAGACAGCTACAGTAGATGCCAGAGGAACTGTCTCCAAGGCTAAAATCCTATCAGTCCCATGCAACATTAGCAGGCAACCATGCAAACGAGCCTACCTGGGCTGCTGGTTGGCCATTGTGCTCCACAGCTACGCCAAGCCAGGGAAGCAGTGGTATACCTGCTCACATGTTTGGTTGCACAACAGACCTCAAGCACCCAGGGAAACACGTACTCCACGATTGCTCTTGCATGCACTCCCCCCCCCCCCAGCAGGACTTTGGCCAAAGTGTAACTGGCAAATTAGTAACTAAAGCTTTTGGCCTAAATCCAGCTGCAACTAGATTAGACACACTGAGTCAGTTGGGTTTATTGCACCCCATTAAATCAGTTTTCAGATGTAAAAAATGTGCTACTGATTTTGTTTCTCCACAGTATCGTTTTCTGTAGCATCCATTTTGACAACTCTGTTAATGAGTTTTAATGCTTTGAAATATCTTATTATAGACCAGAAGGGGCTTCGTGCAGCTAAAATTCTGCCCAGAGTACACACATTAAGCCCATTCTGGACATTTTCCTGCTTCTCTGTGTCCTTGCAGGCTCAGGAGAGAAGAGGCTGGCAATAATTTGCACAGGAACTTGCCAACTCACTGAAATATTTTACAGATGGTCTCAGCTGTGGGGACCGTCAGGAAGCTGCCTTAGCCTTAGTTCATCTAGCCCACTACTGTCAATTCAGGCTGATAGCAGCTCTTGAGGGATATAGGCAGCAGGATTCCTAACCCCACTCAGAGCCTCTTAGCATTACCTGCTGACCAACCTTCCAAGTGCTAACTAGTCCAAACCCTTTTAAACTTCTGAAATCAGATCAAATTTGGTGTGTTCTCACAGCAACATAGTTGTATTAAAATAAATTGGAGGTGGGGAGTTGTGAGGATGAGCATTGTGGAGGGACAAAATTCTCTAATCCCACTCTAACCTAACCAATCCATCGATCTGTCTAAGAGGCAGAAGAAGCTATAAGGTAATAAAATCCTCAAATTAAAGAAGGAATGCTGAGGATGAGATACTTGCCTGTCAAAGATCCCCGCAGTCGTTTCAGGCACATTGTATTACAACAGCTTGCTGCTCAACAATTGTTATTCCTACTCTAGCTGTCCTATATCATGTGAGATTATATTTCGGAATGCCAGTTGTTCACAGGCCTTCAAAGCTTTGAAGCCTTAGACAATCAAGGACAAACCTTTCAAAACACACCAAAGCTTGGTTGTACTGTCTGTCTCCTCTTCTTATCAGAAAACCACAAAGTAATCCCATTAACCTATAACAAAGCACAGGCTCTTCTTTGATGGTGTGTGAGTGTGAATGTGTGTATGCTCCTGTCTGCTATATAAAGAAAAGAGCTGCAAAAGCAGGGTTGCATGTTCTAGTTCTCCAAATCCAGGTAGCCTGATATGCATAGTATTGCATATCAAGCCAATTAACCTCATATGCAAATTACTACCTACTTGTATATTATGCAAATTAAGCACAGCAATTGTGGGATTGAAAACACACACACTAGTAATATGTTTTAGTCTTGGCCTCATTTATATAGTAACCCTGGATCTGAGAGCGCCTGTGCAGTGATGCCATTAGCATACTGGAAAGAAAGCCCCCCGGGTGTCCTTGGACAACTCAGCACCTCTTAGTGAAATCTATGTTACAGTTTTGTTTTCTGGATAAAATGAGGAGGGAACCAGGTAAAGCTGCCACATACAATGCTGGTGAATATAAATAAATAAATGATTACATTTTGCCTCACATAGAGGTTTCTGGCGGTATTCTCATGACATAAAGTCAATCAGATTTTACTCCCCTGCAAATTTGTAAGAATACCAAAGGGATCGCTCATGATGGACACATTGTCACCAAGGGGGAAAAATTGTGGGGAACGAATAGGCATTAATATTTCAGTAGACTCACCACAGGTGGCTGGACAGCTCAGTGAGTTGGATTACTGAGGGAAATTGAGGAAAAATTCTCTACCAATCCAGGTGTGGCAGTCGCCTTTCTGAACTCGTGCCTAGACTTGATAATGGACTGGATGAGGGTCAATAAACTGAGGCTCAATCCAGACAAGTCGGAAGTGCTGCTGGTAGGTGCTCTGCCAGATAGGTTAAAGGGCCATTTCCCTGCCTTAGATGGGGTTACACTCCCCCTAAGGGACAGGATCCGCAGCTTGGGGGTGCTCCTTGACCTGGGTCTGACCTTGGAAGCCCAGGTGGACTCGGTGTCCAGGGGTGCCTTCTTACAGCTGCGGAGAATATATCAACTTCACCCTTACCTGGATGAGCGGAGCCTGGCAACAGTCACACATGCACTGGTAACAACCAGACTGGACTACTGCAATGCGCTATACATGGGGCAGCCTTTGAAGATGGTCCGGCGACTGCAACTGGCCCAGAACCGGGCTGTGCGGCTGGTAAGTGGCGCCACCGCACGGACTCATATCACGCCGGTTCTGAAAAATTTACACTGGCTGCCGGTTGCTGCTCAGGCCCAATTCAAAGTGCTTACTTTGACATATAAAGCCCTAAACGGCTTAGGACCTGGTTACCTAAAGCAGTGGTCCCCAACCTTGGGCTTCCAGATGTTCTTGGACTTCAACTCCCAGAAATCCTGGCCAACAGAGGTGGTGGTGAATGCTTCTGGAAGTTGTAGTCCAAGAACATCTGGAGGCCCAAGGTTGGGGACCACTGACCTAAAGGACCGCCTTCTTTCATACGAGCCTACCCGTCCTCTAAGATCAGGCCAGGAGGCCCTTCTGAAGGTGCCATCCCTGAAAGAGGTGAGGGGGATGGCATGTCGAAATAGGGCCTTCTTGGCTGTTGCCCCCCAACTTTGGAACACCCTCCCTATAGAGATCCACCTGGCTCCAACACTTTTGGCTTTTCGGCGCCAGGCAAAGACCTTTCTGTTTAGCGAGCATTTTAATTAAATAGTGTTCTTTAGCTGGCCATTTGAGCAGCAGGATTTATTAATATTAATGTTTTAATGATTGTTTTTAATATAGGACATTATTATAATATTGCCTATTTTTAATGGTTTTAATGTTTTTAAAGTTTTAATATTGTTGTACGCCGCTCAGAGACCACTGGTAATGGCGCGGCTAAAAAATCTTGTAAATAAATAAATAAATAAATAAAAACAAGGTGTGATTTCCTTCAGATATACAATCTGAATAGATTTTTATAACTGGAAAATAGCTTAACTTTACTATATAGTAGCAGGGCATAAGATTCTTAGCAGAGCTTGTACAACTTTTGGACTACACCATCCAGAATCTCTCAATCATAATAGTCGGAGGTCATCTTGACTGAGGATTTTACCACTGCCAGGTTCTGCTTCCTAACAAATACAGATATACTAAAACAAATACACACAGGCTGAAACCCTATTGCTTAGCATAGTAAGGCATAACTAGAATAAGCTACGTACTAGGTATACAATGGCAGCAGCCAAGATAGTCTACAGGATACCTTCTTGTGCTCCCCACCATTCATATTGTTGAAAAACAGCCTTGACACATGGTTGTTGTAGGTTTTTCGGGCTGTTTGGCTGTGTTCTGGAGGTTTTTCTTCCTAACGTTTCGCCAGTCTCTGTGGCCTGCAGGAAGAAAAACGTTAGGAAGAAAAACCTCCAGAACGTGGCCAAACAGCCTGAAAAACCTACAACAACCATCGGATCCCGGCCATCAAAGCCTTCGAGAATACAGCCTTGACAAATGCTTTGTGTCTGGGTGAGAAGTGGCTGACTGAAAAAAGGAGTGAATTTCTGGGATTTTCTATTGCTTGGTGTCACTTTGTGAATGGTAGTGAGCACAAGAGGGTATCCAGTAGACCACCTTGACAGCTGCAATTGGGGTTGTCAGTATTCAAGCTGCCCTTTGCTATGAAAAGCTTGGCATTGTTTTTCCTGCTGGCAATGTGGGTGTGATATCATGCAGTGATATTGGGCCATTTCCTGGCTTTTTGAGTCATGGGCAGTGATGGGCATGAATCTCTGAATGAGTTTGTTTTTTTGTCCAAACAGGTGTATGGCCCTTCCCAGCCCTGCCTCCGCTGGCAGGCACTCAGAGGCAGAGGTGGGTTAGGGAAGCCGGGACTCTGCCTGAGTGGGTGCCCACTGGAGAAGATGGAGCAGGGAAGAAGAAGCACAATAACCCACATTCATAAACCGGAGGTTATTCGAAGACTTGAGTACTTTTCTGAATTATAGTTCCTGGTACCCCTCAGCAAGCATGGCTACCAGTTACTTAAAAAAACCCAACCAGTGTGGCTACCAGCCACATTGGCTAGAGGATTCTGGGAGCCGTATGTTTTTCCAAAGCTGTCCACTATGTAACTAAATTCTAGAGTTTTGTTGAGATCTGTGCGTCCTGTTTCAGATCTAATCCCTTTTGGGCATTGGGCGCTCAGAGACCATTGACCATTGGTAATGGCGCGGCTAAAAAAACTTGTAAATTAATAAATAATAAATAAATAACATTTGGGTATACCGATTCTACATTGAGGGAGAGTGTTCTAGCCCACTCCTCTTCTGTTTCTAGTTTAATCATCCCGAATCTATGGTTGGTGGCAATTCAGAACAGTAAAGCCTCTGCTGTTTGTGGAGGCTCTGAACATAAAGTAGAACTGAATAGAACTGGTTAGTCTGAATAGAAGATCTCTACTTTTTGTGTGGCTCTCCAGTGATTTGGAAGCCTGGATGTGTGGAGCGTATTAATATTTTAATCAAATGCCATCAAGTCGATTCTGACTTCCTTTCTGAAGTTTTCAAAGTGATTTACCATTTCCTTCTTCTGGGGGCACTCTAGGGATGTACAGCTTAGCTTGCCCAAGGCTACACAGGCTGGCTCTTCTCTTACAAAGCCCAATGGGGAATCAAACTCTCTATCTCTGCTACTACAGCCAGGTAATCCAACTCACTAAGCTATCCAGCCAGTTGTGATGAGTATACCCAAATATTAATGCCTAAAAAGTACTAATCTAACTGTGTGAGAGGTGGATATGATAAGTTCTTCTCTTTTAAAGAAGCTTCATTTTGTGCCAAATGACAATTTGGAGGACAATTAACACCCGGATAGAAATATGATAGGAAAACAACAGAACATGTGCATGGGGGTCTTTCTTTGTCAAAACTAACAAGTTCCACTAATTTCCCTGGGCCTTCTCCAAAAAGCTGATACTGGATTTAACCTCCAGACTAATAGTTCTCCATTAATACTTACGTGATAAAGACAGATTTTGTCACACTGATGTTATGATGACAAACAGTGCAGCTGCAGCCAGTCTTTGCAACCAGCACTCATTCTAATATTTGCCTTGCTGTCTCCTCTCTGATTCCCATCATTACAGACCATTTCTCAGAATTAGGGCTTTTTCCAAAACCCTACACTCATTTTAATGCACTGTTCTTGTCTGATACTCATTTCCTACCAACACATATTGGTGTGCCAGTATCTTGATGTTGTGTTTCCAGTTTTTATGCAGCTTGCCTTCAGATGATGTCTCTTGGCAGTCATCCACAGCCACATCACTTGGCTGTTAAAATGTCTGCTCTGTGTTGCATTTGCCAATTTACTTTATGAACTGATCAGCCAGATATAGGTAACATAGGAGATAAAGAATATGACACATTGGGGAGTATCAAAGTATAGTCTGGTTTTATAGGATACAGGCCCCCACCCTTCAGCATTTTAGAACTCATTGTGTTAAATCAAAGGTATGCTTTTTGTAAGTTGGAACATCTCATAGAACAGGAATAGCTTCAAGCATTGTACACAGTACAGAAACAGAACCTATATTTCTTCTCTGTATCTCACTTTTCCAGGTGCAATTGGTGGTGAGGGAAGGTGGAAATAATTGTCTTATTGTGTGTGGAAATAATTTGATTTTCTTTAGTTGCATTTATTGGCCCAGAAAATTAGATAGCAAGGCGAAAGGTAAGCTAAATCAAACTTTGGAAGAGTTACTTTTTTCAACTACAACTTCCAGAATCCTCCAGCCAGTGTCGCCATAAGTCATGCTAGCGGGGGATTCTGAAAGTTGTAGTCTAAAATTTATCCCTTTTCAAGCTCTAAGCTATACTCTTTTTCCCTGAATTGTGGGTTATCTTTGTGAGTTTTTTTGGGTGTGTGTGTGCCGTGAATGGCAGGGAAAGAATAGCCTAATTCTCACCATGGTGAAGAAATCTGGGTTACAGCACTTCAGAACAGTATTCTTGTAAAGCTGTAGTCTGACTTACAGAGCAGAGAAAATACAGATGCTTGCATTTTTTCTACTGGGGAGAAAGAGCACACAAGATAAAACACAAAGGGCTTCACTACGAGCGTACCCTCCTTGTGTTTCACACTCCTTGTCTACCAAGTCCAGATCAGGAGCAGTTCCCATCTCCCTCCCATAACAATGCCCTGAGTTTACTCCCCTTAATCTTGGGATGCATATCTGAAGCTACTACTTTGGGGCTTGCCAGGTAGTGCCCAAGGGACGGGGACTGCACTCAGTTGCATCCACAGTTGTCCCAGCTACCTCTTCTTCCTCCAGCATTGCTTCTGAAAAAGGTAGGGAACAGGAAAGAGCCTTTAGGCTTGGAAGCAGCTGGCAATGAATGGAAGCATCAGGGTGGGCTTGAGTTATTGGTCCCAGAATACCCAAGTCTAGGGCATCTGCCCAGTCACCCTCTTTTTTAGATTTGCTCCCTGGCTGACCTTTTCCCTGCAAGTCCACCAGCTTTATACCCTTATACACCTGCCTCATCCGATCTGCAACCCCAGTGATGGGTAGCCCTGTTTCCAGAGAACCTATTGCAGGTGGACTAGGAGGCACCAGCAAAGGGCTTTCTGTGGTTGCTGATTTGGGCAGATCTGGCTTCTCCTTCTTGACCAGCCACACCTGATGCCTGTAGCTTGGTGGGAGAGCCTCTAGTCCTCCCACTGGGTGCTGGCCCTTCCTTGCCCCCACCACATATGAATATATTAATTAGGTACAATTGATAACTATAAATGTAGAGTTAGAAGAACGAAAATTAAAAACTGAACCTGCTCTTTGATGATTCCAGGATCTTGTGGTCTTACATGCCAAGTGATAAAGGATGGCAGGATGTGCACTGAAGAAACAGTGGGTGCAAAAATGGAAGGAACTTGCTAATAAATCAAGAAAAGATGCATTCATTTTCCTTTGCCCATATAGTGAAAAATGCAAGCTAAATGTTTACCCTTCAGGCAGTAAAGCTAGAAACTCTTGTATTAACAGTTTAGACTTCCATCAAGCTTTGGAATTAAATACCTAATCTGTGATATGAGGACACTGTACTGTAAAATGATGAAATGAAAGCGAAGAATTATCAGTGTATGTTGACAGCACAGGGACAACAATACCTGTAGGCACAGAATATCTGTCCTGCATCACATGAATGCATTATTTGAAGTATGTTGTAAAATGTGTCTGAACTCACTGGCGGTGCTCAAAATTATAAATATTATTACCAGCACACAAGATCAGTGTGTTATCTATGCCAGATGGGATAATACTGGAAGCTACCGCAATATTTGTTTATTCAAAAAAACAGGAAGGATTTGTATGTCACTTTGTATGACCTTTATAGCACAGATTTAGATCATTCTGTTAGTTGTCAGAAAAATATATTTTCCTCTTTGTACTGTCCATACAAATTATTTATCTAGGACATGGTCCCTCCCAGCTTAAACATTTCTAAGATCCATTGATCCCAATGAGATAAGCGCCTGCTTAAATCATCCCTGCTGCAATGAATGCTTGTGATGAGTACTTGCACTCCAACACTGTGTGCAGTGGAGGTCACATGTATTACACTTGGAAAAAAGCTTTCTAATGGTATCCTCTTTTTCAAGTGTGGTCCTTAGAGAGAAATAGAACCAGGTTTTTGAAAGCATTTTTTTTTTGTTTTAGTAAAATCAATAATCTGCTTTTTGTGCTTGAGGCAATGTTCTAGCATCATTGTACACACTTCTATTTCAGAGGAAGCTGAAATGCATTCAGTGGGGCTTATTTGTGAGTAAGTGTGTATGGGATGGTAGTCTTAGATAGTTGTTCTAAAAGATCATTTTAAAAAGCATGTATGAAAAGATTAAGTAGTAGTTGCTCCACATTTGCTATGTCTAAACTACTGAATCCAGATAACCGAGCAATTTCTATTGTAGTCTCTACTACACCCTTCACCCACCCACCCCACCCCCACTCCTGTATGGATTACAGTTTGAAAGCAAGGACAGCCTCATGGCCCCATTGTTCTTTGCCATTTTTTGTAGACTATTAAGAAGAAAAAACACCACACACAACTCCCACAGCCCTCACCAGAGCCTTATGTTTCCCATCCTTCTCTTAAAGGCCAAGTGTTCTTTTACTCTGTCTTTATCAAGTAATAAAGGTATTTCTTATCTATTGAAAGAAAGAAAGAAAGAAAGAAAGAAAGAAAGAAAGAAAGAAAGAAAGAAAGAAAGAAAGAAAGAAAGAAAGAAAGAATCTTGTGAAAAAGTGTTGAATGAGTTCTGTGGAGAAGTGGCTTCAAATCCCCACTCAGACATGATTCTCAGGGGGTGACCTTGGATTATTTCTCAGACTAATCCACTTCAAATTGTTATGAGAATGTTTTTTTTTTAAGTGCAGGAGACAGAGGAGAGAGCCTTATACACTACCATATGCTAACAAAGAGGTTCAATAATAACAAATCATTTTTATCATAGTGTGCAGAGTGACAGACTAGGACTCAGGAGACCTGCATTCAGATCCTCACTCAGCCATGGAAACTCATGTGTGTGTGTGTGTAAACGGTAAAACCACTCTTCTGATATCTCTTTTAACTTGAAAACTCAATTAGGGTCACTATAAGGGCACTGCTACACAGTGAGAAAAGTGCAAACTGATCCGCTATGAAGTCTCACCTGGAAAATCAGGTTTCCCAGGGTAAATTTGCTTTAACTAGCCACACAGGAGGCAGGAGAGAGAGAGGAGGAAATTGGCAAACGGCCTTGTTTGCAGCTTCTTAACATAGCTGTCCTATCCGCAGGAGGTAAAACTATAGGAAAACGACCTTAACAAGTAATAAACAAGGGCTGAGTCATAATTTCCTCCTCTGTCTCCTTTTCTTTTGTCTCTAGGTGCCTTAGCTTAAGAACACTGGCACCAAGCCTTAAAAAAAGGAACTGTATTATTAGAAAATATCCAGATCTCCCAGTGTTTTAATATGTCCTGCCCCACCCCCCAGCTGTCCCATCATCACCTTCCTCCTGCCACGTAATCCTCATCACTCCACCAGAGCTTTTGCTGAAACATAAAGAGAAAAGATTGTGTCATGGCGAAGTGAGCTGAGCCTCTGGCTGTAGGGAAGGAGTGAATGATGCAGGGCTGGCTCCAGCTTGCTCTCTCTCATGAGGCAAGAAGTGAAGGAGACAATGCTTGAAGGTGCTCCCCAGCCTGCCAAACACTCCTCACCTCTCATCTCACCTCACTGCATGTCTGTTTTTGGCATTTTGCTTGTGCTTTATGAAACCACAATTTCTCCTTACTTCCATACTGGGAAATCTGCGCTTAAGCTCTATTTACAAGTCAAGATATGAAAACAGAAACCCCAGGACTATTAAATTTGCAGCACACAGAAGAAAACATAAGGGAAAGGGAAGAGAGAGCATGTGGGCAGAAAGATTCTTTCACGCTAGGAAAAACAACAAAGAATCCTGTGGCACCTTTAAGACTAAAGGTGGCATACACTTTTGTGGACTGCAGTGCCCTGAATTGTAATGCCATCGCAATGAACTATAATACACTACAATTCATGAAAATATAAGCTAAATAAAATTGCTAGCCTTCAAAGTGCCAAAGAAATCTGTTGTTTTTGTTGCCACAGACTAATATGACTACATCTTTGAATGTCTCCCACATCCCCAACATGAGGAGTTTGTTCTGGAGCAGCACGTATTGGTTTACTGTTGTACAGTGATTTTTAATATGTGTTCTTTCTCTGATTCTTCCAGCTCTTTGGGGAGCACACAAAAACTGGTCCCAAGGGAAAATGAATAACAGCAGGGCAGTATCTCTGCAGGTGTGGTCACAGGAAGCTGCCGTTGAGACAGGGGTGTATGGATGATGTCCTTTTGCTGAAGCCACTTAATGATCCTGAGAAAGGGAAAGCTTCCTATATGCTCACCTGTGGAGAGGTAGGGGAATGAAACTTTCTGTTTCTTATGAATTGTTGCTAACTGACACAGCACATCACTGATGCCTTGAAAGGGATTTTTAAAAAAGTCTTTTCAAAGCATCACTGATTTGTTAGCAACAATTTAAGAAATGGAAATCTTTGTTTCCCTTCTTTTTCCTAGGCAAGCATGCAGGAAGCTTTCTATTTCTAGGAGCTGCAGTCCAAGAACACCTGGGTTACCCAAAGTTGGGATCCACTGATCTAGAACAATCCAGTCTGGGATTATTTGGCCATCTAGTTGCACTATTAGAAACAAACTTTTTCTTACTATTCTGTAAAATCTCTTTGAGACGGAATATAACAAGAAACCCTTGCAATTGCCAATTTCTGCTTTGAGCTGCCATTTTCTTGAGCTGGATGGGGAGATTGAGAATAATCATGTGCCATCAAGTCAGTTCTGAGTTATGGCTTCCCTTGTCAGGGTTTTCCAGGTTGAGAGTACTCAGAAGTGGTTTACCATTTCCTTCTTCTGGGGGCACCTAGGGATTTTGAGGCTTGCCTAAGGCCACGCAGGGTGGCTCTACTTGCAGGAGGCACAGAGGGGAATCAAACTCCCAACATCTGGCTCTGCAGCCAGATAGCTAAACTACTAAGCTATCCAGACAACGATGGAGAAATTACTGCTGTTCAAAGTACAGCACAGTTAGGGAAGAGCATTTTCCATTTGCTGTGACGATTTCAATAAATGGGATTTCTCTAATGCAAGGCACTGAGTGGCTGAGGAAGTTTTTTGTTTTTTCACACTTTAAATTGGCTACTTCAAGTGTACTTGGGAGTTTGGAAGCCATTTCTGGGTGCTTGGAAGCACAGAATCAGGGGAGTGGGGATAAGCTATCATTTACTGAAACAAAATACTTATGCCTGATCTCAGCTTTTATGGTTTGCATCCTATCATACTCTGCTACCTTGAGGGCTTATTTATTTTTTTAAAGTGTGTTTGTTTTTGAAGAGGTTTTGTACATTTAAAAGTTTCTCTGTCTGAGGGAACAATAGTGTTAAGTGTTCCTTTGCAAAAAGGCTGTGCTCCCTTCTAGCTTTACATATACATAAGATATTAATGCCAGTCTCTTCTCTTAAGAACACATGAAGACAAATGCAGTTAGGGCATGCTGTAATTCATCCTGTGTAAAGATTCTCATAACATTGCCAAATATTCAGAACAGTTAAAAATATAATGTTAGCTTTTCTGACTATCAAAAATGCCTTTGGCCTCAGTTTCAGTTCAAAAAAATAAAAAAATGCAAACCTGCATTTTCCTCCCTCACTAACTCCTTTCTCCAGCTTCCTTCTGGCACATGTGTATCACAGTCCACCAAAGCAGCTGGCCATACATAATTAACCAGTGTTCATGCTAGACACCCCTCCTCTTGTTCATCTCAGTATGAACACTGTGTACCCATTGTAGTCCATCACTCTGGAAAAGAGAAGGAGACTAGGGGCTATAAAAATACAGAGCAAAACTGAAAACAATGGCTATAGTCTGTGGTTCAAAACACTTCTGAGCAGATAACAGAAAGCAATTTAGACATGGAAGAAGGCCAGACTTACCATCCAAAATAATCTACCCAATCTCTAATGTTTCCAATGTAAGTGCTTTTTTCTAATCTTACATGTAATACATCCACCATAACAGTTTGCACTGCTGCTTTGGATTCAGTTTCAGATGTTGTTCACTCATCCTGAAAAGTTATTGTGTTGTACATTACTGTGGCGCCTACTGCTATCTGAATTAGATTTCTTCATATGTTGTCCATTGTCTATCTTGGTTTTGCTGCTCTTGAACCTATATAATCGTGTCAGCATATTTTTCGGTCAGAGCCCCATGAAAAGACACTTGGAATTTCATTATATTTTCAGAAATGGTTACAAGAGAATTCACATCTATTCCTGTACCCCACAAGCTGTTCTTGTGAATATGCAGGAAACTTCAGATATGATTTGCTGATGTCGGTGTAGAAAATCTTAATAAACTGACTATAGTCCAATGACTAAACACCATAAGGGTACTCATAGCTTCCGCCAGATCTTTTCCTTCCTTAGGCAACAGGGGAATCCACTTAGGTAGAACCCACCTGATCAGGGTTCTAGTGTTAAGACTGAAATCTTGATTTAAAAAAAATTAAAAAGAAGATCAAGAAAACAGGAAAAAATTTATGTGACCATATAGTCATTAAGTTAGCCTAGACTGGAGGCCCCATGTATAAAACTTGTAAGCAAAGACAGTAAGCTCACAGCCTGTGATTTTATCTTGCATCTGCTGCAAGGGAGAGGTATGCAGTGAACTAAATCACATTGCATTGAAAACGTACCTGAACATCTGCTATTATAGCATTTGCTATTAGATTTGTATGAACAGAACTATCACTGTTGGCGGGTCTTAAAGCAATAAAGGGCCAGTATTAGAGCCAAATTGTACATTAAGAGGAATGCATATTCTCTGTGATTAGGTTGTTTTTCCTCCCACATGACTTCCTCAGAGATATATGTTCAATGGTAACTAACTATTAGAAGGTTGCTGCTTGATACCAGACTGGACTTGTTTTGGCTATGAAATGAAAAATTGATCAAAGAAGAAGGTAGATGAGCATGTTTCCTGGGCCAAGGATAACACAACATGAGAAAGAAGCAATAAAAATAATAAAGAATTTGGGGGCACCTTAGAGATGGACAAGTTTTATTTTAGCAAAAGTATTTATGGATTTTAACCAGCTTTTTCAGATGCATAAAGAAGTGGGGAGAAGTCCACAAAAAGTTAGTCTGAATAAAACTTGTCAGTCTTTAAGGTGTCACAAGGCTCTTTGCTGGTTCTGCTGTAAGAGACTAGCATGGGTGTCCCCCAGAAAGAAATAACAGGAATTGCAATTTTGGGTCAAGGAGGGATAAAAAAAACACATGCACAGCTGAGTTAGATCTTCAGTTCTGCAGGCTGTGGAAGCATCCTGAAGGCAGTGGGAACCTTTTTCCAGATATTTAGTTGTTTTATTTATTTGTTGTTGTTTTTTTGCTATATATTTTGTTATTTGTTATTCGTTTGTTACCTGATGTGGAACTGTGTAATTTTTATATCAGAGTGTTTAAGCAGTATGTCTGCATCAGAGCTCAGCTCGTTTACTTACAAATACATGGAAATACATACATATATATATCTAGTGACCTCTGGATAAGGAAATCCTCACCAAGGAAAGGACTGCATTCTTAGAATTTCTGACTGCCTGGAGAAAGGTTGTTTGAGCGCCACAACAAATATAACGTGCCATAAGTGGTTTGTGGATCGAGGAAGGGATGAGGCATTTCTCTGCCCCCCGTTTCATCAGTCAAGGAAAAGTGGAACTATTGTGGAACTATTACTCGTATAGTTACTGTTTGTAAGCCGCCTGAGTAGACTTCATCTAGAGGGGCGGGGTAGAAATCAAATAATAAATAAATAAATAAATAAAATAAATAATAACAACAGAGAACAGAAGAAAGCAAAATCAGAGTGTTGTATTGATGTTGAATATTGTTGTGAAAAGATGAAGGTGGGAATAGACAGGAAATTATTTTGTCCATTATGTAAATTCCTGGCTTTTGCATATATTGCCATGTGCACAAGAAGGAAAATAAGAGATTGTATGTATCTGATAGAATCTTGAAAGTGTTTTTTTCCCTCCAAGATGCCATTTAATCCCGAAGAGGTTAAACAGAAATAAATGTAGGCTTTTATTTCTTTCTGATGCATCTTCAAGGACAGATAAGAAAGATTAGGGTCAGATACAGTTTTCATTTGCAAATATGAGACAAAGAAGATTTAAAGAGGATTTTTTTCAATCATTGATTTTCATCATCCTGAAAATGCCCCATTTTCATCATCCTGAAAATGCCCCCCTTCCACCAGTTTATTTTCACTGGCATATACAAAGAGTTCCACAACTTTTAAAAATATATTTCTAAATTGCTTTTCATGACCAGAGTCTTCCCCAGCTTTCACTGTAAGAAAATAAAATATTATTTATTGATAATGAGTTTTATTTTAAGACCACATTCAGTTGAACTATTCTACAGTGAGCCAGTTAAAAAACAGAACAATACAGTATGTGTTCCACAATGAGTTGGCAGAAGATTGAACTCAATAATGCTTGGAGTCTCTTCCAAACTTACAATTCTGTGAGCCTATGATGCAGCCTCAGCACATACAGTAAAACCTTTTCAGTAAAAAGCAAGAGGGAAAAAAAACTATTCTTAAAGCCCTCTTGGCAGCAGGTACAGGGGGAGCCCACCACATATCTGTCAGGAGTGAATTCCATAGCATGGGGCCACTAATGAGAAGATCCTCTCTCAAAGATCTACTACCTTTGAGTTCCTGTTGATTTTGATTATTTTGGGAGGCCCCTGTTAGTGGATCCCTTTGAGTATCATGTTGGTGCCTTGTGTTCTTTTATTGGAAGAAAGGCAAGACATGAAGTAAGGAAGTAAATAGCATGGTAACTGCAATAGTGCTTCCTGTAGGTATTTAAATCCACTATGGTTGCAACTACACAATGAAAGAAATGCAGATTCACTCGCTGTGAAATCTCACCATGGAATTTGGGTTTCCCCAGATCTGTTCATGTTAACTGGCCACACAAGGAAAGAGAAGGAACTTGACTGACAGCCTTGTTTGCACTTTGTTAATGTAGCTCTCTTGTAGCCCTGCAGGAGGTGTGGTTACAGGGGAACTATCTCATAAGATGTGAACAATAGTTGCATAGCAAATTTCCTCCTTTTGTTTCCTCTTCTTGTTCTCTTTTTATTATTTCTTTTTGGTGTCTAGGTGCCCTAGCATAACAGCTGTGGCATCCAGACTTTTTTTTGAAAAAAAGTAATAATATATTTGCAAAGATCTAACCCTCCTTGGCTGGAACTTTGCCTCTCTGCAGCCAACCACCAGCACACACTTTTCAAGCAATCATGCTGTCTGAACTGATGATGCAACTGGATCCAGTGCCAAAAAAGTAGAAGTGGTGGCAAAAACTATGGATGATGGGGAGAGAGTACTCTGTGCTGACTCAAATTTGCTTTTATGTCTGCGATCAATGGGGAGAAAATGCAAATTTGCCCATCTCAATCCTGTAGCATTTCCTATATTTTTTGCCAATGGGGTCTCACCCTAGCTTTCTCTGTAGCAATAAAGCAGGCAAAGTCTGAGCTTAAAGTAAAAATAATAACCAGGGTTTATTTAGAAAATGCAGTTATGGGAAAGCCTGATCTAGACAGCTGACCATACTAGACAGGAGCACATGATCGAAGGGGGGCATAAGTGAACCTTCAAGAGAGATATTAATAGGCTGAGAAGAGAGAGAAGATCAACTGAGAGGGACAGGGAGTGAAAGATCTTTTCCTTTCTTTGGAAGGTGGAGAAACAGCCAGTGAAAAGGACTGACAAAAACCAATCTACTCCCAAATGTGCCTATTGGACATTTGTGACAGATAGCTGAAAAAAAGATTATTCCAGCAGTGTTTGTTGATCATAATGCCTGGTAAACTCAAGTATCTCAAGTAGAAGTCCTAAGTGGGTAACTTCATATGGACGTAGGCAGCCCTTCAAGTATCCAACCGTATAAGTCTTTAAAGTCAGCAGTTTGAACCTGGCTTGGAAATACACTGGGAAAGAATTTAGCTCATACTGAACTGGTCAAACATGATGTGATCATCTAGCCAGTAACAAGAATGCAAATAGGCACCTTATATACCAGATGAATTTTCTAAGCTGTCTACAAAGGCATCCGTCTGAGGGCACATTCCCCAGTCTTGAAGTACAGAGAGTGATGATAGATTGTGATTGGGGAGGGATGTCGGTTTTCCCACATAAATTTTGGGGTGAACTGCCTTACAACTGACAGAAGCTGACATTGGAAAAGAACTGCCTTACCCTGCAGTCCTTGGATCTTTAAGAGGTCAGGAGCTTGAACCCTGCCAGCTGGTGGTGACCTTGTGTCAATGTTAAAGGAGGCTGGACTCCCCACTGCCCATGAGAATAACAAACTATGTGAGTGAGAGTACTTACTGGAATGGTCTCTGCAGGAGACGTGGTGATGCTGGTTTTTAAATCTCAATGGTTGTTGGTGCTCTTATTCTCAGTATAAATCCTGAATTCTGCTCAGACACAGAAAATTCAATCATGCCCCAATGTGGGAGGCAAGGAATGCTCTCCTTGCCGACCCTTTGCTGACAGTGACACTGGTTGGATCTATGCCTTGCATCGATCCATATGCGATTCCGACTATGTTGCTTTTGTTACTGCAAACTGAGCATACGCTTCAGAGTAGTCATGCATTTTCCCAAGGAGATATTGGGCATGACAATTGGCCAGATCTACACCAAGCATCTGCACCAAAAGCTGCACTGCATTCAGGCCACGGTGCTTGTGCACTGCTTAGTGAGTGATGCCTTGCGAATATGATCCTCCATTACACAATACCAGTGTATGCTTGCTGTGTTTGCACATTTGTGCATCACTAGAAAGGAAAGACAAAAAAAAGTTAACCTAGATAGAAGAAAATTGGAAGGACGGGATCATTGGATTAGGGTGTTGCAATCCCTATGATGAGAAACACTGTAATGCCCACCTTATGGCAAGAAACATTAGAATACATATTGATCCAATAATCTGAGACGGCTTCAGTCTATCAGTTCAGACGCCACCCATTGATCAGCTCTGAACTGAACTATTCTTGAAAATCACCAGTGCATTCACAGAGGAAAACCTGGAGAAAAGAGGATGGTGTTTCCCTGGTTATTCTTGAACAAAATATCCAGTGCTGATAGTGGCCTTGGTGTATTTCCTTGGTGTAGATTTGGCCATTGATACTGGGTAGAGGAATATTTTGGACATGCACAAACACCACACATGTTCAGTAACAATCAGCAAATTTCCAATGGAGGAGAGGAAAAGAGAATTAACAAAGAATATTGCTGTAACCACATCTGGGGGTTCTTTCAACTCACATCTACAAGGATTAAAACCCCCCCCAGAAACTTGCATTGAGTGAGTTGGGAGGCATTTTTCTGGTCTCATGAGAACTGCAGTGTCTTGAGGGTTAATAGGAGAGTTGTTTAAATTACTAAGGTTAGAGACCAGGTTTCATGCACATATTTTGTATTCAGAAAGCCACTGAGAATCCCAGTGTTCTCCCTGAAAGGTGCCAACCTATTGACAACTAGCATATGGTTAAATTGGTTGACATGTATCTGAACAGATCATATGACTGTTGTAAACTTATTGCTTGAACTAGCACACGACACTTCTTCTTGGCCAATAGTTCTCTGAAAAACCAGCATGGGTCATTTTGTCCTGGTACATTACGTCGGCAGGGACAAAAAAGTATCTCAGTGGAAACATACAATAGCTTGGTTGGGACAATTTTTGTTCCACTTGTCTTTTGTCTGTTAAGAAAACAACATGACAAGTGGCTGGAACATTGAGACGTTGCTTACAATCCTTTAGATAACAAAGTTGCAGAATGCCTACATCGTTGGTATAGCGCAGTATGGATTCTGCAACAAAATGTTCCATTCTAGTGACAGACTGGGAAAAACAGGGAGAGATTTGGAGGGGATTGAGCAGCCTTGGTACTGGGGTTACCATTAAACACCTATACACATCATGAGGGCTGTTATACCTATACACATCATGAGGGCTGTTTCTTGTCTAGTCTAGCAAAACAATGTGAGCCCAAAAGCACAAGACCAATAATGCTGCAGGTGTACCACAGCTGCTCTTCTGCTTGGTAAGCTATGTAAAGCCTCTGAATGAATGAACCTGGTGCAAATACCAGGAGCCTGGGTTTTGTGACTTTCCATGGTAAACATAGTAGTACTTTGTGCCTGCTAAACTCCAGCCCTTATGTACTTAACTCTTCAGGTTCAGCAACTGACCATGTGGATACTGTGCTTGAGATCAAATCCTCTAGGCCTTGATTTGCATATGGAAACTGATATCCTCTCCCAGTTCCTGACATTGAAAGTAATTTCACAGCCACTCTAAGCATATAGTAACTTATCTGGCATTTTTCTTAGGGAGGATGGTTTAACAGGATCCATGTTCTCTTGTTTCACTTGGAGTTAGTTGTATCATTGTTGGTTTCTAAAATACTCACTTTGAAGGCAGATTATTTGGTAACAGCACTCTATGGTGCATATCTGTACAGGCTGTTTTCTGAAGGTCTAAGAATATGCTCAGTGTTAGGTAGGGTCAATCCAAGATGCTCTGCTGCTTGAGATAGAAGAGGAGAAACTACCCCACCCCCTGCCCAACCCCAGTACCAAGGCTGCTCAAGTTATTTCTGTATCGAATGCAGAAAATCCAACAAGCTCCTCTCGGAAGTAAAGATGGAATAGAAGGAAGAACTAACAACATGCTGCTGTTTCATGGCATCCAGAATCAGTTGCCTTCCTAATCTATCTAACAGTGGAGTTAACCCTTCGCATAGTAGATGTAGTGCATACAGAGATGGGGAAATGTTGGCATATGTCATCCCTGCTACATGTTGGTTTTGTGCTTCTACGGTACCTTTGGACTGAGATATTTTCAAGAACCTGTCTTTTAATCAAGATAAGCTTATGCAGTAGTTCCCAGTATGTGTACTGAAGTAACAGAAGTATTAGACATTTCATTCCTTAGGGATTCTAGTTTGAGAGGATATAAATGATATGGGAGGAGGAAAGCAAGTATGTCAGGTTTAAATGAGATGATATATTGATGAATCCTAACAAGAAAAGCATATAGAGTAAACATAAATGAACTGAAGCACAGAAAGTATACATATCATAGCAAAATGAATGACAGTGTCTCATGACTAAAATAATTCACAGTATGGTTCGAATAATTAAAAATGAATTGCAGGTATCTCTCAGCTTGTCAAAAGACTGTAAATTTTGAAGGTGCATCTAACAGTAAACAAATGACATTATTTCCTAGTGGTTAAACTTCTGTATTATCAGCTGACATATATGGGAAAATTCTATCTCCATGCTAACTGTTCCAAGCTTCAATTATGCATTGATCTTCTGGTAGAATCTCAGCATGTTAAGCATGAAAAAGATACCTACATATAATTCTGCAGTTGGGACCCAGAAAGCCTGTACTGAGCCACTGCACAAGTTAATGAATACCTAATCAGCTGTAAGTAACCACATAGCCTGCAGCGAACATCATTGGCAAAGCAGTGGGGTGCCCTCAGCTGCTGCCTCTAGACAGTTTGGCCCAAATAAGTATTTGATCAAAAACGAATCTAGCCAGCTGGATGACTCAGAACCTGCTGGGCATTCATGCATAACAAAAAGCTACCACAGTTTGCCAATAGCTTGAATAAAAAGAAATATTTACACTCTGACAAGAGCCTTTGAATTACTACTCTGTGGAAATACATACAGAGCATTAAGTTTGTTTCATGTGAGTGTATTTGCATATCACATCTGCTTGCTTGCTTTTTTAAAATTCCCATCAGAGATGGACAGGAACTTTGCTGGATTTGGATCTGCAAAAGTAGCCTTTTTGCTTATCTTGAAATTCACTGTGAGAAGAAATGAACAATGTCAAGTATCACATATATGAGGCTTACAAGGCACTTTGGAAAAATGTGCACATTTTAAAATGTGAGAAACTACAATTTTGTTTTAGTCAATTGGGAAAGTTGTATAAGGTAGGTAAAATGCACAAAGAACTGTACAAGTTAGGAAAAATATGTTAGAATGTGGGCAAATTTCAGTGTAGGAGGAAAACACAAAATCTCATAACCAGTAGGAAGGACAGTGGTGAAGAAAATGTAAGGTGCTGTTAGAGAAATGCAATGTAACTGACACTGACAAATTTTCACATCCCTGATTTCCATTTATTATAGTTGGGGTTTCATTCTTTAGGGTGTAGGGAAAGTTTGAGGAAGGGAAAAGCTATGGGCTTATCTACATGAGCTCAGTTGGAATGGGCTAAATAGGGCTGGTTGAGGTTGCATAGAGCTCTCCTGTGCCATTTGGTGAGATCCTTGCATTCAAATGGCATACACATAACAAATAACTCTATTTGGCCTGGCTCCTTTAAGAAGGCAAAAAAAAAAAAAAAAAAAAAAAAGGGAAGGGGGAATCTCCACCCTTGTTGTCTCCTGTCTCTTCATGCTTCTGGGAAAAGTATTTCATTAAAAAAAAAAGTGATGCAGAACATCAGTGCTGCCCTAATAGGTTAATTTTGTTTTGTTTTGTTTTGCTTATTCCCCCTGGTCCGTAGAGGAACAGAGGAAGGAAGTGTTTGATTTCCCTATCTAATTTCCCAATTTCCTCATATCATTAAACAGTTAGGATGTCTGTTTAATCCACTAATGGTATAGGGATATTGAAATCAGCTGAGAAATTAAAGCAGGAAGCTACTTTGGTTTGATCCTAGCAATTGCACGTGCTGGAAATAAACAAAAACAGAGCGATCCCACCTGCACCAAAAAAGTAAGAGCCTGACAGTGACCCAGAAAGGTGAGTGTAAGAACAATCAGGGGATGGGCTGGTTCACTCCAACAATTACATTATCTGATCACTGAAAAAAGGAACGAGCCAGCCCATCCCCGCAGCAGACCAAACAGAGGGACAAATGCCCATCTGATCGAGCCTGGTTATCTGAAACAAATAATGGTAGGAAACTAAGCTAGTGAAGATTGGCTGGCAGGCTACTCCCCTGTGGAGGCCCTACCTGAGAGGAGGGATTATAGGGGATGAGCGTGATGTGTTTTGTTTTTTTCTTAGCTAGATGGGGATAGAAGCCAACAGTAACTCCATTTTGCTTCATCTTTGAGTGTGACTAGACAGTCCAGTTAGATCAAACTAGATTGGGTTAAACAGAGTCACTTTAAGGTGTGGTATGCAATCCTTACATCCACATGCAAGGATTGGGTGGTTTTGGGACATGAAACCACACCACACTTCAAAGCAACCCTATTTAGTCCCTGCATTCTTAAAAACAAGGAAGACTCTGCCCAGGGCACATAAGCCCTGGGCCCAGAATTCTGCCCCCAAAGCGTCAATCAGGCCTTTATATGTTCAGGTTAAGTCTGAAAAGGCACTCATAAACACATTCATCTGAACGCATTTACCATGCTTCTGTGATCAGGAAGCTGGTAATGCAGGGCTTACAGTCATGGAAATGGTGTGTCTTCAATCAAAATATCTTACAAGCATCTTTTCAGGCCTACATGCTGAAAAGCATGACTTACAAGTTCAGAGGGATGCTGGGGACAGGACTGACATACTGTGCATGCTTCCCTCCCCACCATAGTTTGAGTCCTACCCATTTTCAATCCAGAAATCCTGAACAGGTCTATTGAGGTGGACTGTTACTTCAATGGAAACTAGAATATTTACCGACATGAATCTCACACAGTTCATTCAGCTAGATAAACAATATGAGGAGTTATTGGGGGATTAGATGAACCAATTAGATCAATTAATCTTTATTTTTTCTTTAAAATATTTCTACACTGCCTTTTAAGGCAAAAGCCTTTTTAAGGCAATTAATTAGAAAAAGTTATAAAACAATAACATTAAATAAATATAATCAGGGTCAGGGACATTGTCCAATCATGGGCATGTGTATTTTCAGTGTCCATGGTTGCCCCAAATAGCAATGTACCCATAATCTGCCCTCTTCGTTCTAGCTGGGTAGAAGGGTCCTGGAGAGGTTTTTGCTATCTAGCACCACTGCCCAATACTAAAGCTTCTCCTGCACATCTTTGACTAATCAGAATGAATGAAAGACTTGGCTTACCATTGGCCCTGATTTCACCTATCCTTTTGTTTGCCCATAGCAAAGAGGCATCTTAACTTAAAATGTCCACTATATTTTTTCTTAATACCAACTCCTGAATACAATTAAGAAAAATACAATACAATATCTGTCCATGTTGTGGGTACATGGTTTATTTAGTTCACTCAAGACAGCAGCACCTCCATCCTGTCCTTCTACTCACTTTATTAATAAATATCCCATTCCCCCAATTGTCATTCTCCTTTGCAGGGCCTCCCAGTCCACAGTGCAGGAGCTCTAATGTCCTGGGCTACCTCCAAATATTTGTTGTTTAGTCGTTAAGTCGTGTCCGACTCTTCGTGACCCCATGGACCAGAGCATTCCAGGCCCTCCTGTCTTCCACTGCCTCCCGGAGTTTGGTCAAATTCATGTTGGTAGCTTCGATGACACTGTCCATCCACCTCGTCCTCTGTCATCCCCTTCTCCTCTTGCCTTCACACTTTCACCTCCAAAGATAGGGTGGTTTCATATATCAAAATAAAAATGATCTATTTATTTTTTGAATACCAATCAATTAATAAATGATTTCTGCACAATATGGCAAACAGTGACACAATGTTAATATAACGTATTGTCAATAGTTTCCCTCCTCGTGCATTTATATTGTTGCACTGATGCTGTGCCAGTTTTTTAGATTTGGGTATGTTATACAGATGGAACTCTTATTGCCTGTGGCAGGATGATGTAACAGTCCGCAAATACATTTTATTCTTTTTTGCAGTAATAAAAAGTATAAGCCCCAGGGCTGGCTTGATCATGTAAGCAAATTATACAGCAAAATTAGTCAGAAACATGCTCCATGTCTGGGTTGTCATGGTATTACCCTTGAGCTGGGCTCTTCACTCTAACTGTTAGAATCCTTTGGGATATGTCAGGGACACATGTCTTGCATTTGCTTCACCATTAATTTTACATTGTGTATTTATATTGTATTGCAAACTTTTGTTCTAAGCCTCTTTGAATAGCACAGCAGGAAGGTGGAATAAACCATCCACTGAGTGAGGGGAATGAAACTGCTTTTATATAAACTGAAAGTTCAGCATTTACTATAAAATCTGTCTTCTGAACTTAAAAAGTATGGGGAGAAGGTATTCCAGTGTTCACTGCTCCTTTGGTTCCTTTCTCTCTTGCTGCCCTTTTGCCTACACAATCCCCTTGCAGTATCCCTACATGTTGTCATCTGACCCTTCTATAGTCCCTCTTCAGCCCTCTCCTCTTCTGTGAAGCTTTTGATGCAAAGAGCCATTCCATCTGCATTTGCAACTGAAGTAGAATCACAGTATGTATATGACTTCATTTACCCTCATCTACTCTCTGACAGGGGACAATATAGCAGGAAATTCCAACCTGGTATTTCCAGGGAAAGGCAGGCAGGCTGTTGACTGTTCTTTTCTCCTTTTAGCTTAAAATCTAACCAAAGAAGCCATGGGGACAACAAATTCCAGCCTAAAATTTCTCCTCTTTAATATCAGGTTGGTTGCAGGAAAAGCATCAGTCCTGCAGCGTTTAGTTCTGTATGAAGGCGCTGAGTTGGCTTCTGTCATAGAGATCAAGTTGAGAGAATAGGGAGAAGTTTGCCTTCTCCTCCTCTGTCCACTGAGCTACTCCATGATACAGCTGGATAGGCTGGAACATGGGGAAGTAGAGTGGTCGCAGTCCATAAGAACCCAGTCTAACTATCTTTTCTATCCAGGAGTCTCCTAATTTTGAATGTATGCTACTGCAGCTTGGTGGCTATGACAGTGGTGAGATTTTACTGATGTACTGCTGTCCCACTGTTCAACAGTCTCATTTCCTGAGTTAGCCAGGGTGATATCTGGTCACATCCAATACTCGTATATGCCCTGCCATATGCATGGGGCCAGCTCTTAACTGGGAGAGGTTCATGGTAATCATATCAGACAAGAAATCCTGGGTCGCTCCTGAGTGATCACAGCATGAAAACTGAAGTTTGCCAGAACAATAATGTTGTCATTATATCTACACAGTAGACCATCAATGCTTTTCTGAACTGTTCAAAGCCTTCTTTGCCAGGGTACTGGAGAGCAGGTGCTGGACCATTTGATTGAATGGTGTGAGGACCTTGCTATGCATTTTTCATATGAAGTGTGACAGATTCATCTTGACTTGGGCTCCCAAATTAGAAGAGGTCACATTGATGTGTCTTTGGCAACCACTTGTCCTGTTAAGTGGGATTCTTTTCAGTTTGGTAGGTCTCAAGGATGTGGACATAGAATTTGGAATGGAGAAGGATATCACCTATTTACTTGATTTTTGCCCTTCCAGGCTAATAATACCAGCAAAGATGGGACTGATGCCATGGTTAAAGGAGGTGATAAATGCTTCCTTATGGGAAGAGTCTAGTCCTTCCTGTCTAAAAGAAGCCAATATAAAACCTCTGGCAAAGAAATTTGCCCGTCATCCAGAAGTTCTGACTAATTATACCCAGACTCAAATTTACCATTTCTGGCTAATATAGTTGAGAAGCTGGCAGTTCTGCAATTCTGAAAATTCCTGAATGAGGCTGATTATCTGGACAGCCATGATACAAGACTGAGATTGTTTTGGTTGCCTTAGTAGATTACCTATGCCGGGGACCAGATTAAGAAATGCAATCCTATTACTTCTCCTGGACTTCTTTCTCACTTTTGATAGCATTGACCATGATGTCCTGTGGAGAACAGCACCATTTACCTGTGTTGTGTGGGGCGGGGACATATTTCAGGAGCGCTGTTTGACACCTTAGTCTTTGAAGTATGGTGTTCCTCAGGATTCTACCCTTTGCACATTATTAGTTAGTACCTACATGAAGCCATCAGCAGCAGTTATTCAGGGGTTTGGAGTAAGATGCCACCAAAGTGCTGATGACATCCAGTTCCATTATTCTAGTCACCTAATACCAAGGGAGCAGTTGGAACCCCTGAACGCTGCCAGAACTCAATAACGGGTGGGCTGAGGATGAACAAGCTGAAATTAAATCCTGACAAGACAGATGTGCTGCTGGTCGGTAGAAAACCAGGTTCGGGGACTGGATCTAGAAGAGGTTGTGCTACACACACAATCACCCCCATGCCCCTGACAGGTCAAGTTTGTGAGACAGACTGGGAGTTCTCCTTGATTCTGCAGTATCCCTGGATTTCTAGTAGCAGTGGTGAGGACAAGTTCCTTTGCTTAATAAACCAGCTACAACCTTTCCTGAGTCAATCTGATTTGGCAACAGTCATTTTTGTCATTGTTACATTGTGCCCTGGTCACTGACTACCACTATGTACTTTACCCTGTTTCCCCGAAAATAAGAGCTAACCTGAAAATAAGCCCTAGTATGATTTTTCAGAATGCTCTTAATATAAGCCCTACCCCCAAAACAAGCCCCAGTTAAGTGAAACCATACCCTCCACCATTGCGCAGCAACCAGAAGATGATATGACTATATTTGAATACATGTAGATTGTTGTACATGAAAAAAAAACATCCCTTGAAAATAAGCCCTAATGCATTTTTTGGAGCAAAAATTAATATAAGACCCTGTCTTATTTTTGGGGAAACACGGTACTGTACTTGGGAAAGAGGATCCAGGATCTTCTGGTGCAACACATAGGGCCTAGGCTAACTGATACATGGTATCAAGATCACATGACTCTGATGGTGAAAGCCCTTCAGTGGTTGCAAATTGCTTGCTGGGGTCAATTTAAAAAAATGGTTGTAAACTTGTAATCTTCTGAGTCCTAAATAGCTTTCGGCCTGGCTATCCAAGTATCGGACTATCTCATTACGAACATGGGCAGATGTTAAAATCTGGATGAAAAGTCCTCATAAGAATTCCAACAGCTGCAGAGGCCCATTTAACAGACATATGGGAGGAAGCTTTTTTTGGTAGCCTCCAGATTGTGAATGGCTGCAATCAGTTGATACTCTCACTGCTTTTAGGAAGTATGTGAAGTTGTGTCTTTTTAAGATGGCTCATGCTGCTGTTTAATTTATTATTTCATTGTAGGTGAATTCTAATATTTTTATTTATTTTATTTTAATGGTTCCATGTTGCATTTTGATTTTACTTGTTTTTATTGTGCCGTATATCGATTGTAAGGTGTTTTCCCGAAAATAAGCCCTAACCTGAAAATAAGCCCTAGTATGATTTTACAGGATGCTCGTAATATAAGCCCTACTCCAAAAATAAGGCCCAGTGAAGTGAAACCCCGCCCTCCACCATTGTGCAGCAACCAGATGACCTGACTGTATTTGAATAAATGTAGATTGTTGTACATGAAAAAAAAAATCCCCTGAAAATAAGCCCTAATGCGTTTTTTGGAGTAAAAATTAATATAAGACCCTGTCTTATTTTGGGGGAAACACGGTAGGAGACTCGCAGCCATTATTTGTGTCTATGTGCTTGTGCCAAGCTAAGATACACGATATATCTTTGAGGAAAACCAAAGCAGCAGCCCCTTCTGCTCCTGCTACGAAAACCGTCCTCATAAAGGAAACACGGAGGTCACTTGGAAACTTCTGTTACACATCCCTGTGGGTGGTTTGAAATTTAAGCGGGAAAAGACGTTGAGGCGAAGAACGGAAGGGCTCACAGTGCGTGGGGGGGGCCCCGGAAAGATGCAGAAGGAGAGACCGGGGTGGGGGGGGGGAGGGATCTTTTGCGGAACGTTAGAACTGGCCCGAGAAAAAACGAGGGGGGCGGGGCAAAAAAAAGGAGGAAGGGAAAACGAGGCGCACGCGCTCCCCGCCTCCCCAGCGCAGCGACCGCGAGGCGCGCGACCCCAAGAGGAAGGACGGACAAAGCCAGGCGACAACACGCGTGCGCGCTGCGAGCCGCATTACGTCAGCGTCAGCTGTCAGCCCCCGCGAAGCCGAGCCGCTGCCGCTGCCGAGGAGGCAGGAGACCGGCTGCAAGTTCCGGGGCGGGTATATGAAGGGAGGCGGGTTCCTGAGAGGACAACTGGCCAGCTGCGCGAGGGAGTTCATCACCTCCTATCCCCCCCCCCTCCCGGTTCTTTATTTTGTATCATTTCTCTCCGGCGGAGAGAGCCCGAGAGGAACGCCACAGCTCCAGGCGAGCCTTAGGGGGGGGGGTCACCCATTATCTCCTTTTATCCGTGTTGACTTTCTGGTGAGTGCAGGGTGCGTGTTTGTTTGAAAGAGAGCTTGTTTGAAAAAAGGTGGGAGGGAGGCGAGAAGGACGAGGCGGTCACCGGCCCCCTCCCCGTTACTCGGGAAGGCAGAAGGACGCCCTCCTTCCTCGTGTCGTGTGAACCGGCGTTTCCTGGACACGAGAGGGCGGGGATTGGGCGACCTGCCTTCCACGCTCGTGTGTCTTGTGTACACTGAGTCAGCAAAGAGGCGCTGCCTTCTCTCTCTCCACCCCACTCCCCCCCGGGCCCCATTTTGTCCCCTCGCCTCCTGCCTTCTGCTCCCCTTTCCATCTTCTCCCCCTTCCCCAAAACCTCATAGCGCCTCCGTGGGTGTGATCGGCAGCACCCCCCCCCCCCCCTTGACTCGCTTCCCGGGCAGGCAGCGAAGATGCTGCTGCATCATCATCATCATCGTCGTGACCACTCGCCAGCCATCCTTTTCCCAGAGATGCCTGTGTCACGGTTTAGGGTGGGTGGTGAGGGTGCTGCTGTTTTGATGCGCGCTACTACGCCAGCCATCCTCATAGACGGAGCTGCCCTTGTCGCCAACTGTTTGCTTCTACAAAGAAGAAATTAAGCAGGGGGTGGGGGAGAGAGAGAGAAAGAGAAGGCTGGTTTCAAATGATCAGGAAGATGACAAGCTCTGATCTGGAGCCCTTCTTCACTGGAAGCCAATTCCAGGGCTTTGGAAGCCTTCTGGTAATCCATCTATGGGTTGAGGAGATGCATTTTGTGCATGTTTAGGGATGCTAAAAGTCTGTTGGTGGATTTATTGCTGACACTGAAGGATAAAGCTGAGGTTAGCCGTGGTCTACTGAAAGGCAGCATACAAATGAAGCAGACAAACAAATATATGCAAAATGTGGGTCATAATTTGGGCTGCATAATTCTGTTCCAAGATCATGCTTACTTGGAAGTGAATCACACTTCTTATTGTGAGAAAACTTTATTTTATTGGTTTCATCTGTGAATGTTGCAACATGAACAAGGGAGGCCTGTAGGCCTTCCTCTTTCCTCCACTCCCCTCACCTTTCATCTGATTCCAATTTATGACAATCCTTTCTAGGGTTTTCTAGGTAGAGTATTCAGAAGTTGTTAACCAGTCTGTCCTGAGGCTTGCTCTGGGATTGTGCAGTTTGTTACAACAGGGCAGCTCTTCTCCTAGAAGGCACAGTGGGGAATCAAACTCCCAATCTTTAGCTCTGCAGCCAACTACCTAATTCACTGAGCTGGCCTTGTGGTAGGCGCTAATCCAGTCTTTTGAGGAGGGCTGTCATGTTTTGTGGCCTTGAAATGCTTAAAATTAAATATAGCATGCAACTTTTCTCCTTGGGCAAGTGCATAAAGGAGTACTGTAATATTGTTTAAATCACAGAGTGGCTTATTGTAAACATGGCTTTCCAGGATAGATGATATTGAAATCCTTTCTTTTTCATACTTGGGTAAGTCACCACTCCTGAGCCTGGTTTTTGATCTAACAAATCAACATGCCATGTAGTTAAAATCAACATGCCTGAGATTCAGATAGTTTTGCGATAATTTCTGGAATGGAAGGATGATAACAATCATGGTTGTCATGCTCCCTTTCTTGCCACTCCTACTTTCCTGGTCCTGTTATTTTTTCTTTTGTTTTAGTTCACTTTTTCTTATCCACACTTCTCCTAATGGATCCCTGGTATTTCCAGTGATCTGGTCCTGGGAGAAAAAATGGGTAAGTCTCAGTTATTTCAAGAGAAATAGGGGCTACATTCCCATTATAAGGCAAGCCATGGTTTCTTTATCTGAACTGTTTGTCCTAACCATGGTTTTCCATTAAGACTGTGAAAATAACTAACAGCCTTCATTTATGGTTATTACTCAGCCTCAAGATGCTGTTGCACTGTGGTGCTGGGAACTGGTATATGATGTTCTTGGCTTAGCAAATGGAAAATGATAATAGCTAAGTAATTGTATGTCACACATCTGTTCCATAGTTCCAGCTACATTATGGGCTCTTAACTAGTTAGTACAAATGCCTTAATTAAATAGCTGGTGGGATGTAGAGGACAAAATGATCTTCATGCTTAGTTGCCTTTGGAAGAGGAAAGGAAACTTCCCAAGGGTAATTAGATGAATAATCTCTTTTAAGGCTATTTCTCATTGGATAGGTACTTGCCGAGAGATGTAGGTATCTAGCTTATAGTAAAGGCTCATCTGTGCAACAGCTTTCTGTGCTTGCTTTTGGTACTAAGAAGTAGTTGGATTTCATTTAACATAGGCCAAAAAAAGGAAACAGTCTTTATTTATAGATGTTATTTATTGGATGTCTGCAGTGTTTTTGCTGCAGATATAAGCATTTTATAGATAACAAAAGAAAACCCTGAACAACATTGTAGAATAGCTTGTTTTAACTATGGTAAATATATGATATAATAATAAATATTTAGTATCAGGCAAAATTAAATATGCTTATTCAGAATTACATTAAATATGAATAATTCTATGGTTCAGTAGTTCTATCTTAGAATGATTGTCAGTAAATAGAGGGGAAAAAACTGTTCCAAAAAATAATGCCAGTCATTTACTAGAGGGCAAACCTTCCAGATCATTTTATCTAATCAGGTGGTTCATTCTCCTGTGACTCATGACAGTTGCTCTTGGAGAGCTTTTAAATACAAAACCTGCAGACAACAGATCTGAAAATCTGATCTCACTGCCTTCCCTCCCTTATTTTAATAGCTTGCTTAATGAAGAGATAATAATCTCAATTGCTGACAAATTTTTGGTGCCTTTTTGGTTGGCCTAATATCATCCTCATATGGAGTTTTAAGAAGTTTTCTAGTGTGGATGTCTACTCCAGAAGCATTCGTCTTTGATAAGTTGTGATCATAGAAGGCTAGTAGCCTTGTAGTCTGCAGGGTTAAGTACATCAGAGCCTAATCTGCATAGATGGGTTGTAATTCTTTAAAGATTTTCTAAGTGGTAGCCTGCATGAGGTCAGTGAATTGAATACCTTGCTTGCTGGGGGCGGGGCAATGTGTAGCCTGCATATTTAAATTGTGAACCACCCAGAGAGTGCTTTAAGTGCTAGGGGGCAGTATATAAGCAGCACACTTTGCTTTTGCTTTGCCTGGGAATGCTTTGTGTTTCTGAATGGATATATCTAGCACTCAAGTATGCAGTCAAGTATGTCCAGCAAAAGCAGTTGTTTTGTTGAGTTGGTTATTGTACAGTCTCTAACAGCAATTATAAAATCTTGATTATGCTTTAAAAACATAGTTGTTAACAGATAACTGGACAGGTACCTAGTGCTCTCAAATTGCATTTTGCCTAAGTTAACGATAGTAGTTTTTTCTATGGATGATGAAGATGTCTTGTAGCTCATAAAAAAATTGTGTTAACAGAATAGGAATTTTGGACTGTAAAAGAAATAGTAGTTTTCAATCTTAAGGCTTATTGTACAAATGCTAAATTTCCTTCTGAACTTATTTGTTTGGATCCTAATGTAAGAATGCAGTTGGATGGCTGCAAGGGTGTGTGTCTGGTTGAACCAGAAAGGATGGCATTAGTGGAAGTGATCTCTTTTAAAGCGACCCTTCTGACTGCCTGGGAATCGCTCCAGCCTGACTGTAAAAGGCAGAAGCCCAAAAGGGACATATTGGGGTCAGGCTGGAGCGCATTTCCCTGTGCATCATGCAATCTCTGTGGAAAAGATCTCACTGGACTGCTTCACTAGTGGTTCAGATTGCTGTCTGATGATCAAACTCTATGTTAACTTGGGGATGACCATAGAAGGAAAGTTTCCTGGTGCTGCTTCTATCACCCCCTGTAGTTACAGTACCTGCATCCCTCAAACATTCTCTGGAGGTTCAGGGGTCCCCCTTTGACAGTGTACTTTTAGGTGCTTCATACTCTTTATATACACTGTAAAAGAAATGGACTGCTTAATTGCCCAGTGTTCTCATTTTATCTACATTCTGTCTTTCTACAGGGGCCCCAGATGGGCTTACAAAGTGGTTAGAAACAGATACAGCTAAAATACAATAAGTTTCAATATGAAACTCAGTTAAACATGTAATGATATTAAAGCAACCACTGAATTAAAACACTTCAGATAAATTTAAAAGTATATTAGAGTTACTTGAATCTGGAGACAAGGAAGTACACGGTTTTGTGTCCTTCCTTCAGCAGTCTCGCACCATCAGTTATTTTGGACAACTCTACCCCTCTGGAGGGGACGTGGTGGCGCTGCAGGTTAAACCGCAGAAGCCTCTGTGCTGCAAGGTCAGAAGACCAGCCTTCGTAAGATCGAATCCACGCGACGGAGTGAGCTCCCGTCACTTGTCCCAGCTCCTGCCAACCTAGCCATTCAAAAGCATGTAAAAATGCGAGTAGATAAATAGGTACCACCTTGGTGGGAAGGTAACGGCGTTCCGTGTCTAGTCGCGCTGGCTACGTGACCACGGAAACGGTCTACGGACAAACGCTGGCTCTATGGCTTGGAGACAGGGATGAGCACCGCGCCCTAGAGTTGGACACGACTGGACTAAATGTCAAGGGAAACCTTTACCTTACCCCTCTGGAGAGAATATTTTTGTGAGAAAGTGGCTAAAGGTGAGAGGAGGAAATATTTCTGATCTAGAGAACAGTCCTGTTATACTTAGTCAATTGAAGTTATAGAATTGTCTTAATACACCACATTCTAGGAGAGCTTTCCTCTGGTGATTGAACTTGCCATCGACTTCCAGGGGTGAGCTGACTTCTTAGGTCATCAGAATGGCTTATTCTACAGATGACATCTTTATGACTGACCAATCACAAATCTATCTGCAGTTCCTTCCCTCCACCCTCATACATTGTTTATGACCTGTATTAGTATTTCAATATTCTTGCCTTTTCTCCAGTCAGCATGGTAAAATAAAAACAAACTGAATTGCTTTCTAAATAGAAATATTTGCTGTATTATGTTTACATTACTCAGTACCTTAAATGGACTTAATTGCTGGAGTTTGAAGATGAACTGAAAAAAGCAGAAAACTGTCCCCTAATCTTCATCAAGAATTTTCAATTTTAGAGTAATCTAAGTAAGGTTATGCATCTAGGATATTAAATTACAGTCAACCCTCGACTTACGAACGGCCCTAGTTACGAACATTTCGACTTACGAACCGCTCTGATAGAAAAATATAGCCTCGACTTGCGAACTTTGCTTCGAGTTACGAACCGAAAAAAAAAACTGCGCGGGAGGCGGGGAAAGCGCGAAATTTGAACTTCCAAGGTGTTCTGTTGAAAAGGTGTCTGTTCCCTCCTTCCCTCCCTCTTTTCTTTCCTTTTTTTTTAACCTAAGTCATCTTAGGTTAAAAGGAAAAAAAATTAAAAAAATTCTGCCCCTAGTGGTAGGAACGGATTAACCGGCTTTGCATTAGTTCCTATGGGAACTAATGCTTCGACTTACAAACCGCCCCTCGACCTAAGAACCAAAAACAGCCGGAACGGATTAATTGGTTTTCAATGCATTCCTATGGGAAATGCTGATTCGACTTACAAACTTTTCGACTTAAGAACGTCCTTCCAGAACGGATTAAGTTCGTAAGTCGAGGGTTGACTATCTATTTTTAAGATGCAGCCTGTTTTTACTTTTCCTGACAAGTAATTAAGGCTGCAATTAATTTATCAAGGAGTAACGTGTTTTTTTTTTGAATTAGTGGTATAGAAATGCATTCTGGTAACTCCCAATGAACATAGTGGGACTTACTTTTAGGAAAAATGTGTAGCATTGAACTGAGAAGGCCTGACCATATGCTTTTCTGCATTAGGAAGCCTGTGCTTAAGAATGGGGAATAAAAATAAACATTCTAGTATGACTTGTAGTGTGATATTACTTAGTGTGCTAGTGTCAATTAGTTAAGATTGCCACCGTGAGATTATGGCCTCACTAGCAGTTCAGTTTGCTGCAGTGGATACTTACATGGTTGATTTTAGAAATGCATGTGCATCCTTGAAGTAACATGTAAAGGATGTTGTTAAGTTAATACTGAAGGGCGTGGAGGAAGGATATTTGTAAATTAAGACATGGCTGCTGTATACAAAAAGGTTCTGTCTGTCACAGTCCATTTTACAGAAAAGGTTATTCAGGCAATGGTTCTTATCAGGTAGGAATTAAGGCTTTAGGTGATCTAAAGCAGAGTCAAAAATAACACAAAGCAATACTTGCAATCAAAGACCTTTTCAATATTTCTGCATATATTCAAATAAACAAATTGCACGAAAGTAGAGAAACAGCAAATACCATAGTGGGGATGGGGGTGGGTGGGAATGGGAAACACAATTATGTGGTACTTAAGAACTAACATACTTCTTGACATGTTGCATAGGAAACCACAAGTGTAAAGACAGAAATAACTGATTCTGTCTTGAAGCTTATTTTCTCCAATGGTTAATAGTCAGGCAACTGACTAGTTTCTAAGAAAATAATTATTAATTCTGTCAGTTTTTCAAGGTCAGTTTTGAAAAAATAATCTTGTAAAACATGATTGCAAACTATTGGATTCTTGGTTGTTGTCCAACAAATGAAACTTTTATATATTCTGTAAATTTTTTATATTTCTCAGGTTTGAATTATTAACAGGTAATTCAAAACAAACATGTCAGGAAGGATCACATGCCTTGTTATGATGGAAAGTGGAGAACTACACTCTTAGGGGAACAACAAGGACTAAGAGTTGCTGTAGTCTTCAAAAGGCCAGTTAAAGTAAGTAGCACTCCTGCCTACAGAGGAAAAGTTAATTTTTTTTGGATTTTTTGTCCTAAAGTATGCAGTGGCCATGCTGACTGAGGTAGTTTGGGAGTTATAGTTTAAAAAAGTGATTTTTCCTTCCTTGCGAATACTTATACATAATAATTCCTGATTTAATGTTGGGGCAACGGGGCTCCAAAGTTTCATAACACAATGACCTGGTTAAATGGTTCTGCATCTTGTCGGTGGTAGTATTCAGCTGTGGGGTAATTTGTTTGTTGAAAGTATCAGTCTCTAAAGATGAAATACATTGGCTAGATTGACCTAAAATGTTCAGTGGAGAAAATAGTTTGTCTGCAATTAAAATTGATGCAGTAGTAATCTTGGTCTGTTATATTTTTAATTATATTTTTAGTAATTGTAATGATACTCCCAGTATATCTTATTAAGCTACCCTCCCTGATAAGAGTCTGTTACTCATTTCTTGGACAATACAAATCAGGTGATACATTTATTGAACCACTAAGGAAATAAAAAAACCACACACACACACAAAACACAGTGATCTGTCAATGATAATTCGTCTTCTTCAGGCTGTGCACCAAGTTCTAGCTGGTGGTTCCAAAATTATTATATGTTTTTATTTATATGCTTTAATATATAATTTATATCAGCGTATAATTTTGGAACCACCTGCAAGAACTTTGTGTGCAACCTGAAGAAGATGGATTATCATCAAAAGCTCTCTGTTTTTTGTTTGCTTTTGTTTTATTTCTTTAGTGGTCCAATAAAGGTATCACCTGTTCCTGCATTTGTATTACTTTGGGGACCACACTGCCTTTTCCTGTTTTTTCCTGAATCATTTCTTGGAGTAACAATTGACAACAGAAAAAAACAATATATATCGCCTTCTGTCATTTGAGAAACATTAATACTGTCAACCAGTTATGGGAATTTATGCCCTTTGTTAACATCCAACTTGATCTTTTTAAGGTTGCATTTTCAGAATTCAGATCTGACTAGGATTGAATTAAGTTTATTTCAATTTCAGCGAGGTAATTTAAGAGCAAGCACAGGAAACAATTTGCATTACATTGAACAATTGGTAGCTGGTTACTTACAGAAGTAGGAGGTGTATGGCTCAAAAATATTGTTTTTGTTCATTTTTTCTCATCTATTTCTTGGACCTCTAAGAAGAAATGCCTATTTTAAATGCAGTTTACTCTATGCTCTGTAGCCATCTTGGTTCTAGTGCATTCAATTATTCAAGGCCAATGTGACAAAAAATCTCTGGGTCCTGCTAGTGCCTTGTGGGCTGTCACCTGGCAGTCGAAAGACCAGCTGCAGTCATCCAGTGCTGGAACATTCTCTCCTCATAATTAAGTTTGCAGTGCAGACTCAAGAAGAAATTATATTTGGCCTCATTACAGATACTAAAGTGTATTTTTGTGGCTGTTGCTTCCTTTCTTTGTCCCTCAAGAACAAATGATTGTGGAATGGCCAATGGGCAATTATTAATATTTCCCATTACAACATTAATAAGCATAGCACAGGAAGCGCTACTGTAGATACAGAAGTATGTTACAAATTGTAGCTTTTACATGCTTTCCTCTTTCAACATTTCACTTTGAAGTAAAACTCAGTATAGTGTTGAAAATGGGTAACACAAGTTATAGTTTATATCTCATGTCCATGTCCTAAATGTTTCATTTCTGTGGAAGTAGTGTCCCTTTGATTTCAGTGAAATTTGCATTCAATTATGTGAATTTAAGATTGCAGCCTATGAAAAATTTGAGTGATCAGCCCAGAGGTGATATAGGTATTCCACACCACTAAATCCCTTGCAGATATCATGAATTATAGTAGATCTAAATATAGACTACTGGTTATCTAGTGTGGTGTAGTGGATAGAGTGATGGACAAGGACTCTGGAGAACAAGGTTGAAATCCTTGCTCAGCCATAGAAACTGACTGGGGGAGTGGAACTAGTAAAACCACTCCTTAAGTATCTCACTTACCTTGAAAGCCCTGTTAGGGTCGCTATAAGTCGGCTCCAACAACAAAAGTATAGACTTGGACTTTAATTTTTTATTTTCTAGCCAGTTATTGTGAACAGGTTAGGTGGATGATTAAACTGTTTAATAGCCACTGTTATCAATATTTTGGAATGCAAGCACTAACACCAAAACAAGGTTAATAGATGATACATTCTTGCAGTATAGGGTTTTAAAACTTGAGTTAATGACTTTTTCATTTTGAATTACTTATTTAACAACACATGCAAGTTTTTTTAGCCAGATTATACTTCAAGGGATGCTTTCAACTCTGAAGACTATTTCATATGGATTTTAAACGTTATGGTAGCTTTAGTCAGTACTGCATTTGGGATAAGCCAGTCACCTGATTGCTGAGTGTGGGTAGAAGTTGCTGCCTCCCTAGTCCCTGCTGCTCTAGGATAGAAGAGCTGCAACAAATGCCCTGTTGTGGACTCTGGGTTTCATCTTTTCCTTCATACATTTCCTTAATATGCACCTAACGTAATTCCCCAGATGTAAGGCAGTATTGATGGTGGCTGTACTGTGGGGATGACACTGTTTTGCTGTTGAGGCAGAGATGGTTGAACACTGCTTGTATAATAGTTTGCATCTCTTCATTAAACGACATGACTTTTTCATGTGACCTACATTTCATGGTTGCAAATGTAGGTCATAATGGGCACTACAGTATGCATTTTGGTAGTAGAGTGATTTTACGATTTCATTGTTACTGTAAGCTACTGTACTTGTAACCTCTGGCCTTCTTTTATATTTAGATTTTTAATCAAACAATTTTAATTTGTAATAAAAGAAAGATACTGTATATGTCAGTGTAACAACAGTATTTTATAGTGATGCTCTTTGTATTTTCTGAACTTTGTGTTTTTGTAGCTGATTCCTGTATACTTGCTTCAAGAAACTGTGATAAGGATGTATGGTGCCTTAGATCAGAGGTCCCCAACCCCCGGTCCGCGGCCCGGTGCAAGTACGTGGCCTGAGCCACGCCGGGGCGCAGAGAGAGACCTCCCCCCTGCACGCACTCCCCCCTGGCCCGTTTGCACCTGTGCACGCCCACGCCCGCACGAGCGCTGTGCCACCCTTTGCACCTGCGCACGAGCGAGCACGTGCCCACACAAGCGCTGTACCGCCCTTTGCTCATGCTCACAAACGCGTGCCCTGCCTCCCCCAGCCAGTCCGCGGGGCTAAAAAGGTTGGGGACCGCTGCTTTAGATGACCCACTTCTAGTTCAAAGGTTCCTTGCAACTTTTAGTAAATTGAAGTTAATGATGAAAGTTTGTTGCACTAAAGAGTTAGCATTTATTTGTTAGTTTATTTATTTGGTTTGTAAACTACACCATTAATGAATACACACTACTCAGGGTGGTTTACAGCAGGGGTCCCCAACCCCCAGTCCGCGTCCCGGTGCCGGTCCGTGGCCTTGGCTGGACCGGGCTGCGGAGACAGGTCGCACGCCCCCCCGCACGCCCCCCTGCACAGCCCCTTCATGCATGCGTGCAAGTGCGTGCCCCCCTCATGCATGCATGCAATTCACAGTGCTTGTTTTGACATTTAAAGCCCTAAATGGCTTGGGCCCTGGATACCTGAAGTACCGCCTCCTTCCATATGAATCTACCCGGCAACTGAGATCTAGCCAGAAGGCCCTCCTGAAAGGGCCGTCCCTCAGTGAGGTGAGAGGGATGGCCTGTAGGTGGAGGGCCTTTTTGGCAGCTGCCCCCGGTCTTTGGAATGCCCTCCCAAATGACATCTGACTGGCGCTGACGTTACTGACATTTAGGCACTAGGTTAAAACCTTCCTGTTCCCGAAGTTTTTTAATTGAAGTTTTTTAACTGAAGGTTTTTAATTTTAACTGATAGAGTTATGGATCTAGATTGTTTTTGTAGATTGTTTTTGTTTTCTTTTTGCTTTTGTAGAGTAGATGTAACCGTATTGGTTTTTAGTGTGTCTGTTTTAACTGAACTGTTTTAATTGATGCTGGAAGCCGCCCGGAGACCCTTGCAGGGTGCGGACGGCATACAAGTTGAATAAATAAATAAATAAATAAGTGTGTGTGTGTGTGCTGCGCAAGCGCCCCTTTGCACATGTGCACGAGTGTGTGCGCACACTGCATGAGCCCCCACCCCTTCATGCATGCGCGTGAGTGCCAGTGCTCCCACGCGAGCGAATGCTGCCCCTTTGCGCATGCGCGCAAGTGCGGGGGTGCCCCCCCATGCACGGACCCCATCCCCCACCCAACCGGTCCGCGGTGTCAAAAAGGTTGGGGACCACTGGTTTACAGAGTAAAACAAGAAAACCCCACCCTGCCAGCTCCACCCCAATATATCAACATGATTAATACAGTGATATACCAGCACAAATAGCAAAAAAGAAAATACCTTAATTTAAAAATTAATATTAAGAACATCTGGGGATATGTTCTTAAAGGCTGTTTTATAGTGTTCTGTCTTTACTAGTTTCCTAAATATCAGGAGAGACGGAGCCTGGCACACATGGTTTGGAAGCTTGTTCCACAGAATAGGGGCCACCACCGAGAAAAGCCTGGTTTCTTGTTGTCATGTTTTAAGCCTCCCTCGGTGTGGCCACTTTTAACAACGTGGATTGGGAGGAGTGAATAGCAGTTTTCTGGGAGAGATGTTTTGAGAAGTATCGAGGCCCTAAATCATTAAGGGCTTTATAGGTGATAACTAGAACCTTGAATTAAGCACAGAAACTGACGAGCCAATGAAGGTGCACCAAGACTGGGGAAATATGATGAAATTTGCTAGTCCCAGAAATCAGTCTGGCTGACACATTTTGGACCTGCTGAAGTTTCTCTACTGTTTTCAAGAGGAGAGAGTGTTGCATTAGTCTATTTTTTAGATGACCAATGTGTGAACCATTGTTATTAGATATTTCCTGCTCAGGTAGGGGCACAACTGGGAAATCATCTGAAGTTGATAGAAGGCATTCCTGGTTATAGGCAGTGTTTGAGCCTCCATAGAGAGGCTCAGGTCCAGGAGTACCCCCAAACTGTGGATCCAATCTTTCAGACAGAGTGTAACTCCATCCAGGCCAGGTAATTTTTCCTCTAACTGGTCTGATGATCCTCCTAACAGCAACATCTCTGTCATATCTGGATTCAGTTTCAATTTATTGGTTCTTGTCCAGTCCATTATCAACCACAGGCAGTGCTCAAGGACCTCAATACCATCGTCTGCAGATGAAGCAAAGGAGAGATAGAGCTGTGTGTCATCAGTGTACTGGTGACAGTGAACTCCAAATCTCTGAAGACTTCTAGCAGCTTCATACAGATGTTAAAAGGCATTGGGGAAATAATCAACTCCTGTGGGATGCCATAATGGAGGTTCTGAGGGGTTGGTACAAGATCCCCAAGATGTACCCAACTGGGATTGGCCATCAAGGAAGGACCAGAATTAGTGAAGAGCAGAGTCCCCAATCCTGAAACTTGAGAATGAAAGCTGATTTTGAGGCTACTTATTATGTAGCAAAGTTCTAATTCTTGATCAGCCTTGATTGAGCAATCCAAGCTACTTTCTGAAATGAGTTTCTTTTGTTAGATTTGTCCTATGCATACTTCTGATCAACACTATACAGGTGTTTGCTAACATCTGTTTCATGCCCTAAGTCACAGGAGCACATGTAATTTTGCAAGTATAGGAAACCTTTTACTAATGTTGGAATTCAACACAGTAAAATGAAATCTTCAACTGAATATTAACACAATCCTAGTATTTATGGGATAAACATTTTCTGGGGTATTTATTTATTCTCAGTGCTGAACTTTTAAACTGTCTTTGAAAAATCCTTAGAAATGTTTGCCAGACACTGACTGTACCTTATCTTTTGAGTTTTATGGAAATTAATTCCATATGTATATAGGGGTAAATGGTTTAGGCATCCAGCTGTGGAGATAGAAGTTGAGACTTCAACTCCTCTCTGTGCCTCCTGCAAGTAGAGCCAGTCTGTGTGGCCTTGGGCAAGATGCACAGTTCCAGGATGCCCCCCCAGAAGAAGGGAATAGTAAACTACTTTTGAGTGTCCTCCGCCTGAAAAACCCTGAAAGGGGTTGCCACGGTACATTATTAATATTTAAACTGTAATGTGTGAATGTCAACAGTATGAATCAGTTCACATGGCCAATATCTTAAAGTATTTTCAGTATTAGGAATTCCTATTTTATAAAATTGTTGAAAAGTAAGGTTTTAGGGCTGCTAATTTTGCTTCAAATAAAGAATTTTACATTTTTTGAAATGGAACAGTAAACCTGCTCAATGTATTGTTGGCATTCAGTTAATGAAAAGGTCTGTCATCCACTGGAGTTCTTAATAGCTCTAGTACTGTGTGAATGAACTATGACTGTTGCTGCAGAATTTTTACAGATACTAGATATCTTCTTGAGTGAGCAGCTGCCTGTGTTAAGCATGACTCTTAAAGGAGTAGCAGTGCTTGCTCAACAAAAGTGCTAGGGCTAGGTATTAAGAGAGTGAAAGCTGATTTTGAGGTTACATATAGAGAACTCAGAAAACCGTTGAAATGATCCCTGCTTATGAAATCAACTTTCTGTTGGTTACACACACACCTCCAGACCACCTCTGAAGGAGCTGCAGCTATGAAGCATTTTGACGAAACCAGCTCCCATATATGCATAAAAGGGAATCTTTTTGAAAGCATTCCCTCTTCCCACCCATCCCAAAATAATGTAATTGCAGTAAGGTTGCATTTGGCAGATACAGTTGGTCTCTTGCTGACATGTTGATTCCTATGTAAGCAAATTCCAGCCATTGTGAGTGCATTCTAGTTGTTTCCATATTCACCTAGCTATGCTTTATGAGCATAAAACTAGTTTTTGTATATACAGTGTAACTTCCTATAAACATGTGTATGGTGCTATTGACATTTTTTTCCTTTTCCTTTTCCTCTTTTTCTAGGGTGAAGGAGTGTTATAAGACTATATCTCATGGATGGACTATAGCTCATGGAAGATAAAAACCATATCAGAACATCCTTGGGTTCCAGGTTACCAAAGTATGGAACAAAACCTGCTGGGAATATTCTGCAGACCGTTCCAAATGGAACAGCTCTTAATTTATCAGGGAATACTCAGAGCATTGACAAAAATTTCAGCAAGCACAATGGCACTATTACTATGTCTTCCTTCTCTTTTAACTGGCGAAAATCAAGTAAATGCCAACTGGGAGATCAGATCAGTAGTGAATCTAGCGCTTGTCACAATTCCAGTGAAAGATTGACTGATTCTGAAAAGTGCCCTCAGTCTGAAGGAGCTGTTGGTAAAGACGTGCTAAGGGTGGGTTCAAGTAGCGCCTTTTCAAAAATTACAAAACAAAGCAACATGTTTGTTCCACCTACAGAAGAATTAAACCAAAAGTCTCTGCCCGGGCTGTCTAGTTCAACTAAGTTTACCAAAAGCAATTTATTAGGTAGAACTTCTTATTCTGGACTTAATGTTCCAAAATCACACTTGAATGGAATTTGTGGGAGCCGGTCAACTATAGGCTTGCAGAGGAGTAGAGGAAATGCTACTGCTACCCGGAGCAGCTCAGGGGAGAATCTGGCAAAATCAACAGAAAGTATTAAATCTTGTGAAAAAATGGTTAGGTCGCAAAGCTTTTCACATTCCATTCAAAGCTCTCTCTTACCCCCTGCATCCCTAACCAGGTCACACTCTTTTAACAGAGCTGTAGATCTTACAAGGCCTTATCAAAATCAACATCTCGCTATTAGAACATCTCAAAGATCAAATCTGTTGTCAAGAAGTGCACGGCAGATGGATATGCCCAATGGTAATGAACCTTTAAGATATGGGTTTGCTAGAACATATGCTGCTTTACCACCCTCTGGTTTAAAGAAACATACACTGTCAAATGGTTCTGGGGATGCACCTTCTCTGAGATTTAGAACAGGCCGTCCTTCATTATTGAAGCCTAGCAGCCAGCAGTTTTGTAGAAAGATCCCTGTAGATGGAAGCATAGGCAAAGAGACTGAAAACTGCATACTAGAGGACTCCACATCAACAAATTTTAATGGGAGTAATCATGGGAAAGGTACACAAGAGAATGAAAGAACAAAAGATGGTGAAACTCTACACAACATTGTAGAAAGTAGCTGTAAAATCTGCATGGATGGTGATGTAGATGAAATATCTATATCCTCCTTGTCATCTTCTGAGAAGAATGATCTGAGTGAAGACTTTAGTGATGATTTCATAGATCTAGAAGATCCCAAGAGAACAGTAAAAATCCAAGAAGAGGAAGTTTCTGTTCAAGATCTTGAGCATGAAAATGGAATATCTCTAAATCGAGTTTCATCTCTTAAGGAAAGTGAAAAATCCAACTGTAATGCTGATGAATGGCTGGATATACATATGTCTGGTAAATATGCCTAGTTCCCTTTTTTTTTAGATAAGAGCAAAGCCTTCTGTTATATTGCCACAATTCTTCTGTTAACTAATAGGATTCTGGCCGCTATTAACTATGCCAGTGGCATAAATCACTTGGTGTAAATCTTAGTGAATTGTTGCAATCCTTTTTCCTAAAAGCATAGTGCTCAGGTGCTTATGATTGTCGTATTGAAAAATATGTCAGTATAAAATCAGTGGTCAAATAGTTGGGATAATGTACCCAAAGTTATACATTTTGAAGTCACATTGAATCTAACATGAGTTAAATATATGCTTCATTTGCACCCATGGAAGTCAACAGTGCTTATAGCTGCTTTTCACATATGGAAGAGACAAGGTTTTATTCCCTAATGTTGTGAAGTCCCCACTAAAAAGAATTACACATAAGCTACCATCATTCGAAATGAACTACCTGATATACCATAGTTTGTCTTTTTGGGAAATGCTAAGCCTTTCTGTCAGACTTCTTTCTTCAGTCTGGTTCTAGTAGTGTGTGTGTGTGTGAATGTGCTTTTAAAGAAAGTTTTTTCAGATTTTATTTCACAAAACCCCAAAACACAGAACTTAACTAACCCTTGTGAAAATACTAAGCATGTGTGTGGTATCTATTCAAGTGCCATTTCGAAGCAATAGCCATGTTAGTCTATCTCATGTGTTCATGGAAGTAAAGGGTGGGGTGGGAAAGAAAAGAAATAAAAGGCAAAATATTGCAATTCTTTAAAGACAAACAGAATACATGTCTCCTGTATTTATTTCCATGGTGGTAAAATCATATCCAGGTGATAATCAATAAAGTAACAGTGGTTCATAAAGACCAGTATTTGCCCTCCCTGTGACAGAAAAAGTTAATTCTGATCTATAGAAGCTCACACTGTAATGAATCTGTGAATCTTTAAAGTGTTACAGTATTTTGCATTTTTTTTCTTTTTTCCCTTTACTTCTGCCAGCTTTTCAAGTATGTAGCCCTTCATATGGAGAAGTGGGAAGTCTCCTTTTGAAACAACATAACAAATTTTTGGATGTGAAAAGTTTATTTGGATAAAGGGGGAAACAGACTAAACAACAAGGAGCAAAGACAGCAGTCACACAGAGTTCAGTATAAAATCAATAAAAGGCAGTCTAATGTAGCTAGTTACATATTATTCACTTGCATAGCATATTGGGTTTCAGAGAATCTGCAGAATTCATTCTTGAGAGAATAGTCTGAGGGAGCATGTTAGAAACTATGAGTAAGTAAATTCTCACTTTCATGTGAATCTTAAGTTCAAAAAAAGCAAGTCTCTTAGGGGGAACTAATTGTTTTGCCCAGACAAGTGAATGATTTCTGATATCAATGCTAGCTAGCCAATCAAAAAATCACAAAAAACAGACCACCTTTGCACTGATCCTAAACTACTTTCTCAAAAGAACTGGAGCAAAATAAGAACTGGATAGAAAGATGAGCTAATATTTTTGGTGCATATTAGGAAACAAAGAGGTGAGATAAGCCTATCCAAGGATCCTAGCACGGGACCAGCATACCAGACTCTTGTTCCAGTGCTTTAGTATGGACTATGACTTGAAATATTACACTACTATAAATCTTAAGTGATGTTTTGTTTTTTATGGGATTGTTTGTTTTAGTGGAATGGAAGATTTCCTAAGCGAGTAGTTCTTGAAGCAATATATAAATGCTTGAAGAAATAAATAAGAGTTTGAATATATGTTGATTTTTTTGCCTTTTTTTTTTTTTTTTTTTTTTTTAATGTTGCAGAGGACAATAGCGAAAGTGCAAAGCATCCTGCTCGGAGCAATGTGATTTCCTCTGACATGGACTTCCGAGCTGGCTCCTCTTTTGAGCTTTCTCCTTCTGATAGCTCTGATGGGACATATATGTGGGATGAAGAAGGATTGGAGCCCATTGGAAATGTCCATCCATGTGGAAGTTACGAGTCTTCGGAAATGAATAGTATAGTAAGTATGGCTTGTTTGTATTAATTCTTTGTATTGTGTTTGCAGTTCATGAAAAGAAAAGGGGCAGACAGAATAAAGAAATGAAACTAGAACATGTGAGATAATGGTATTGTAACCCCCTGATGTTTCTGTAAAGCTGGAACAACACTACCAGTTGTGAGCATGTGCCAAATAAAGTATGACTACTTGGCTTTTTAAATTGTTAATAATTTTAGAAGTTAATAATTTAGCACTGCAGATTTCAGTAAGTTACATTATGTTTTTGTTGGTTAATGTGTAAAATGTTTTTATTTGAACTTAACCATTAGAGATCAGAACAGTGTCTGTTTTCTGCTTATAAAATGTATCCTGTACCTATGGTTGTTTTGAATAACTTACTATAAGTAGTTAAAAATATAAGATGTGACCGTTTTATATTTGTGGTGGTTATAGTATCTGTTGTGGCTCAGTAGCACCGTGTTTTTTTCTCTTCGCATACCTAGTTGCTCAACTAACAGGTCAAGAGGCCGGTTACTTGGAGCATAACTAACTTGCAAGGCATAGCCAGAAGGAGGTGGATGAAGATACAAAAAGTGCCTAGAAACTGTCCATTTCATTTGATGGCTAAAATTCTGTTGGCATAAATTTATGCTGTCCAAGTTGGAAGAGCTCATCATCTGGCAATGGATAAATTACATTACATTAAATTGAAAATGTTCTATTTCCTCCCCTCCCCCCCCCCCCCCCCCCCCCCAGGTTCTGAGGCTTGCTCAGGGTCCCTCTTGCCCTTGGGAAGTTTTTGGGAACTTTAGGGTAGATGAGTGGGGTTTTTAATATTGGAAAATTGCAGCAGCAGTCCTGGTGCTGGATCACGACTGCCAGTGATGATCTGGCAGTGATTTTCCAATATTAAAGGCTTCCTTCCCCTGTCCCAAGGCTCCTAAAAACTTCCTAAGGGTGAAAAAGATTCCTAGTGCGCCTCAGAACCTGAGGGGGATAGGAAGTTTTTAGTTAGATTAAATTAAAAATGCCTACCAATTGGATTTCAGCCAATATGCTGTTGTACTGTCTGTGGAGAGGGAAGGGAAAGGTGGAAAATAGCCTGTACTGAGCTCTGCCAGCATCTTCCTTATGTAAGTAATAGTCTAATGACCATGAGAATGATTCCATTATGTCCAAAAGTAGCCCACTACTGCATAAATGAGGATTGAATTTAAGTAATCTTAGTGCCAAATTTCTATTCAGTAATACTGAAATACTCTTAGATGTATTTCTCTAGTGTTACTACCTGCTTGAGAGCATTAACTGATGTGGAGACATACTCCGGGTTGCTTTCATGCAACTACAAATTTATCTAAGTTAACTTGGCATGAATGTCCTTCTGTTTACAAGAGCTGAGCAGGGCTGTTAATAATAGAAATTTGGGGGGGGGGGATTTATTTATGGCATAGTCATACGTCAGAGGCAACTTGACAGCATTCAGCAACATTCTGTGGTGGATTACTTGGCACATTTGTGCAAGAAAATGAATTTGAAATTATTTTTCTTGCATGTTCCTATAAATGGGCAATGGAAGAAAAATTGTAAACAACCTGATAACTGTCAGCTTTGATTAGTTAAACCATATATTTTTCATAAATGAAAAAGATAACTTCACAGAGACTGGCGTGTAATATACAAATTTGTTTTAGTGTACCACAAGGCATATGATGAATGAACAAATTATTCAGTTGGTTTGTTGCTTTAGGTGAAATCTATCTTGCACTTCAGAACTGATATAAATTATTGTCAGTGTGGGTTTGATTTAAATCAGATTGATCTAAATCAAATGGATTTAAATCATGATTTAAATTAAAATTGATTTTTTTGACGATTTAAATAAAAAACAATTTTTATTTAAATCAATTTGATTTAAAAAATCATTGCTTTTTATTCAGCCTGGTTGTAATTATTTCAGTGTTTGTAGCTTTAAGAATCTCTAGTACATCTTCTTACTCTTTGAAAATTTCTTAGGATTTGGTATTTGCAACTAAAATCAATTCCTAGGTTTCAGAGTGATTTGAACTTATTAAGACTCTATGTGAGATTATATTTGCCAAAGAATGGTAGTAAATGAAATCTGCATTTCACTGTTCAGATAACTTTTTCATACTGTGTTCTGGGGAATCCTGTATTTTTTTCCAAACCTAATAAATAAGATTGTTCTGAAGAAGAACTGTACCAGCAGCTGTGATCTTCCTGTACAATGTGTGTCTGAAGGGGAATGCTGGGCATATTCTAAGATGCAGTCTGTTTGTATACAGTACCAGTAATACACAGCAGGTCTGGCCAGTGCTATACGGGAACTAAGGATGTACTGTAAAGCATGGCTGTACATCCTCAAATCTGCGAGAGTGGTGTGGCTGATGTCTGCAGAAAATGTTCTTGGACGTAAAGAGATTGAAAACCAAATAGACTGGAGTAAGAGGAACACAAACTGCTGAAAAGTATAAATGTAATGGCCTGTTGGATCAGAAACAATAAGTTTTGCAGAAACTTATTTTACTTGTGAATTGAAAGAAGAACATACCCCAGTGGTTCCCAAACTTTTTCAACTTGCAGATTCCTTGACTTACTGGCCACTGACCACAGCGCCGCCACTGTTGCGGACCCCGTGTCCCTTGTTTATTATTCCCTCACAAAGGCCCACAGGCACGTTCCCTTTATGCTGCCACCAATGGATTATCTGAATCCACAATATCATTAACATATGTCTGGACACTTGTCTTGTGAACAAACAAAACGTATTTATTGAAGTGAAACAGTATTTCAAACAGTATTAGAAATCTTTCAGGTAATCAAAGTTCATTGGGTTCCCTCATTACTTTGTTTCTCTTTGTTTACAGTTTCATAAACACATCACCAACTTATCTCTTTCTAGCCAGTTCTTTTTATCTCCTCATCAATTCCCTAAGCAGTTCCTAACTCATCCCTATCTCTTTGCTATCTCACTCCTATTTCTATCTGATTCCTCTCTGATCCCTATCTGACTCCTCCTCCTTCAGCCAAGCCTCATATATCAATTGACTCCGCCTCTCCAGCTCTCTCATAGGCTCATGCAAATAAGCTCTTGAGCGTGAGTGGCAGGAATGACAGGGCCAATCGCCACAGATACTTTGAGTGAGGAGGGATGGAGAGGGAAGGGTGAAGTCCGGCCTAAGTAGTACTTCTGCAGCACCCCCTGGCTGGGTTTGGCAGTGCCCCAGGGTGCTGCAGCACACAGTTTGGGAACCACTGACGTACCCTTTCATAAGGGGCGGGGGAGGCTTCTTAAGCAGAAATAACTTTGAGAATTTCTGTGTGATTTTGTAAACATGTTCAGATTTTTTCTCTCCTTCATGATATAATTCTGTGGCTTGGTTCTCAGAGGTTTTCATTTTTATCATTGGTGTGTCTTGAGGAAGGTGCCAAAAAAATTGGCTAATTCTTGCATACTGATGAAAAAGAATAGTGTTGCTTCAATCAAAGACTGGAGAACCATAAATGTAGATGACCATTCTCGGTGAGATCCAGAGCCTGAAGTCCTGTTGCTCAACATACTTAGTTGCAACTACAGCTGGTCCATTGAATCGGTGGGATTTGGTTCTACTGATGCAGGAGGCTTAGTCTAGTTGCAACTTAACTATGCTAAGCAAGAAAGTTTGAGCCAGAGTCTGCTTAGGAGTCTCTGATTAGTATAGCTATCAAATATTGATGAGTGTCAACAAATATTGTCAGGGAGATTGATTATAAGGCTTCAGACTTTCTGGTTTTTTTTTTTGTTTGTTTGTTTTTTTGCAACATCTCAGTCATAATGATAATAGGCTTATGTGTTTCTTTTACAAAACAATATATGATGGACGGTCTTTAGATATCCTTGCAAATAATTGCGGTATCTGAAAAAAACCTTCCTTTTGTGTCCTCAACTATTGATAAAATGAAGCTGTAATCCCTACTACCTGGGCATGCTGGCCAAATCTAGCTAAAATAGGTAACTGAAACATTAAAGAACCTGAAAATAATAAAATAGTAATTGTAATAAAATATAGCACAGCAGATGAAATAACAAGTGAACAAAAGCTAGACCTAAAACATGAGAGAGAGAGAGAGAGATTGAGCTCTATTGTTGCACATGGTGAAGACAAATCAAAATTGCATAGGTTTCAGCTGGAATCTGAACTGCAGTCACACAGGTGACCAGATGATATCCAGAACTGACAATTTTGCTGATTGGCTGCAAAGACCAAAACACATCTTTCCCATATATTTACCTGCAAGAGGTCTGGTGGCAGTATGAAGCAGGCCTATGGGAACAGCCAGTACTTTATAGTGTCAATCCTGCTTTCTGCTCAGTGTACACTTATGTCCAGATCAGAGACATTTTTTAAGAGGCTGTACTGATCTGGCTTACACATTAGGCTACCAATAGTATAAAATGCTGTTATTTGCTGTGTTGTTATCATTATTGTGACGGTGGCTATATAAAGTATAATCATGCCCAATCTCAAGCACAACTCTTACCAAATTCTTATTGTGAGTGAAGGAGTGTCACACTGGGGTCCATAATGTTAGTTTTGATAATGCAAAGTAAATGAATCCCTGAATATTTGTAGTAAAGTTTGTGTTTTTCGCATTTAGTATTGGAATCCTGGTGTAAAAAAAAAAAGAAGACAACTTTTAATCGCTTCCTGTATTTCCCTCTAAGTGGTTAGTTCTGATTTCTGTGGTTACAACTGCTACATAAGACAAGCATGTATTTCCTCTTTTGTCAAGAGAGCTCTGGCAGCAAGTGGATGATCTTTAGTATTGTAGAAGAGCTGGGTGGTGGTAGTTATCACAAAAACTGTTTAAAATATAAACAAAAATTGTCAGTGATGTGCAGTGTAGAGTTGGAAGTATAACTTGCTAGGCATTTTGATGCAGTGGATTTGGTTAAACCACAGGTGTAATGAGGAAAGTGACTTTTAAAAGAAATTGTGGAGATGCCATATTAGTTTGTTGCAGCAAACATAAAGCGTTTGCTGGATACAGTGTGCTCATTGGATGTTTAAGTATATAAATATAGTATCAGCAGGGAGTGAACAGTGATGTCAGTGACAGTGTGACAGATGTGCTGCACCTACATAGAATAAGCTTCAATTTTTCAGAGACAGATTCTGGATAAAGGTCATACAGATTGAGGTTACTGATGGAGGCAAGATCAACACCAGAGTAAGCACAGGATCCTGAACATCTGTTGTTTCCCCATTCCCTTTCATCGTTGAATTGTCAGTGGTGTTCTGGCATATATGATCTATGGTGGTGTTTTAGTATGGCTTCTGTCAGTGATCCTGTTGTTGCTGCACAAATGCCAGATATTTTAATATCAACTTTATTTTTAACTATACCGCATCAAATGGATTCCGCACCACCCAAGGAAGCAATTGTATTGTAAGCAGTCCTGGAGAATGTCCAAAATTATACTCATACGGAGAGGGGAAAAAGGCCCCAGGAATAATTTCAGTTAGAATTAGAAAAATAGGGCTCTTGAGAGCTGCTATTTCTCATTTCCATATATTGCTGCTAAAAAGTATATGCCCCTGGAGACAAAAACTCCAGTTTATGCAGTTTGGGAACTGCAGAATTTTCAGAAAGTATCTGAACCTGAAAAATGTGTCAGTCTTTTCAGCATAACCTCCCCTTTTTATCTTTGCAAAACCCTCACACCTTTCCACTATGATAATCAAGCCTCCTCTTTTTTTTAATTTATTTTTAATTTTTGAAAAGCTAGGGATAAGGTAAGGAATACAGAAGGTAAAGGGGGGGGGGAGAAAGAGGAGGGAGGAGAACACAACATGTACTGTCATCCAAACTGTTCGCGTTGCAATATCAAGTCCACTTTTAGTCTTTCTACAGTTTGATTGCCCTCCAGGTTTCTACTTACAGTTACATCTTAGTTTAATTCTATGTTACTCAAGCTCTATTTGCTGACTCAAGCCATTTATATAACAAATCCCTTCGTTCAGTTGCCTTTTGTATTGGACAGTCTTTCAACACTTCTGATAGTATATCCATTTCTGCCGCTTCCCATATCTTCTTGATGAGTTCCTCTTGTTTCGGTATCTCTGATTTCTTCCAGTTCTTGGCATAAGGAATTCTGGCTGCAGTGACTATATATATAACTAGGTAGTTCTTTGTCTTATCTATATTATCTGGTATAATGCTCAGTAAAAACAATTCTGGGGTTAGTGGAATATTACAAAGCAATATTTTTTGTAACAGAGTATGTACTGCTATCCAATACTGTTTCGCTACTCTACAAGTCCACCATATATGGTAAAAGCTTCCCTCTTGTGCTTCACACTTCCAACAGACATTTGACACCTCTGTATATATCTTTGACAATTTTTTCGGAGTCATATACCACCTATAAAATATCTTATATATGTTCTCCTTAAAATTTACCGATTTTATGAGCTTTGTGTTATTTTTCCATATTTGCAACCATTTATCAATATCGATATTATGTCCTATATTTTGTGCCCACCTAATCATGCATTCTTTTACCATCTCATCTTGCATTTTAGTTTCAATCAAATAATCGTACATTTTCTTAATTACTTTGTCATTTGAACCCAGCAAAAGTTTATCAAATACCGTTCGTTCCATGTAAAAGCCCTCTATTTTATCTTCTGTGTACCTAGATTCCATTTGTACTCTAGACCAGAGGTCCCCAACCTTTTTGGGACCGCGGACTGGTTGGTGGGTGGGTGCTCCGTGTGCGGGGGGGTGAAGGGTCACCCCCGCGCTTGCGGGTGGGTGTGTCGCGCTCGCCCCTCCGCAGGTGCAACACGCCCCTCCGCAAGCGCGACACACCCACCGTGCGGGGGGGGTGGAGATCCGTCTCCACAGCCCAGTTCCAGGAAGCCCACGGACCGGCACTGGGCCGCGGACCTGGAGTTGGGGACCCCTGCTCTAGACCACCAGTCTAGATATATGTTTTGTGTTTCTAACTCTTCTTTGAACCTTAACTCACAATCCTTTTTTAATAGATCTTGACATCTTAAAAGTTTCGCTTCTGTAATGAGATTAGGTTGTTTAAAGGTCTCTATAGGTGATACCCAGGCTGGTGTTTTTTTGGTAAATCTGCTGTGTAATCTTTTTCCACGTCCCTAGTAAGGCTCTTCTTATCATATGCGAGTTCAAACTTTTCTGCTCTTTATCTTTTTTGTACCATAGAAAAGCATGCCAACGTAGATCATGTCCTTCCAACTTAAGTAGTCTATCATTATCTAAAGTTATCCATTCCTTTATCCAGACTAATACACAGGTGCTATAATACAATGTCCAATCTGGGAGACCAAAACCTGCTCTTTGTTTGGCATCTTGCATTGCTTTGATTTTAATTCTTGGTTTTTTTACCTTGCCACACAAATCTCATGATTATCTTATTAAGTTCTTGGAAAAATGACTGTTTTAATATTATGGGAATTGTCTGAAATAAAAATAAAATTTTAAGTAGAACATTCTTTTTGATGGTTGCTATTCTTCCCATCAACAATAGCTGTAATTTATCCCATCTCTCCAAGCTATTCTGTATCTCTTTAATTAACTTCGTATAATTGTCTTTGAATAATGTACTAGTTTTCTTTGTAATTTGAATCCCTAAGTATCTGACTCTCTTCTCTTCTCTTCTTGAAAGTTAGTCCTTTCTATTAATTTCTGCCGTTCTTTATCTCTTATATTTTTAATAATTTCAGTTAGAATTAGAAAAATAGGGCTCATGAGATCTGTTATTTCTCATTTCCATATATTGCTGTTAAAAAGTATATGCCCCTGGAGACAAAAACTCCAGTTTATGCAGTTTGGGAACTGCAGAATTTTAAGAAAGTATCTGAACCTGAAAAATGTGTCAGAGAAAGAGAGAGAAAGATTAACCTAAGTAATCTGTATAGAAACTGTGGAGCCTAAGGCCTCAATCCAAGAACGATTGGAATCGAATTTGAAAATGTTTAAAGAATAGATTATGTGAATATAGTTTCATAACACAGAATTAGAATTTATAATCCTAGTTACACAATAAGATCTTTGAGCTCTAACTTTGAATTAAAACTCTCATCATGTAGGGCTTTTTGTTAAAACCAAAAAAACCATTTTAACAATGTATTGATTTTCAGAGGCCCTCTCTGACAAAAATCAGTTCAAATGCGGTGGTCTTTAACAGTGAAGACAAACACAAATAATTAGTTTGGCTTCTATGTGGCATCCTGTCCTCCTTTTAGCAATCTCAAGTAACAGTCAAATCACAGCTTGGACTAGTTTACTGCTTTTGATATTTTATTTATTTATTTATTTAAAATATTTCTATTCCACCTTTCTAAGTGTGTGTGTGTGTGTGTATGTTCTCTGTCTCTCTCACTTACTCACTCACTCACTCACACTCTCTCTCACACGCACTCATTCTCTGAACCTTAGAAATCAGACAGGGTAGAAAATTGTGCTAATTTTATTTTACTTTTACTAAGATTAGGAACGTTAGTTATTTGGAATGCCATAACTGGATTTCTGCAAGGCTGAACAAAGTAAGTGAACCCTTGTTCTGCTAGTGCTCACTGCTGAAGAAGTCAAATGTGGAAAATTTATTGTCTACAATATAAGTAGTTAACCTTCTTGGAAAAAATAACTTTTCCTACTAAGACATAGACATTCTCAATAAAACAGCATGTGCTGTCTTTCTTGTTCATTGTCTGGGATAAGAATGTACATGCAGGATGTGACAGTCTTCTTTTTAGAAGCTTTCATTTATGAGACACAAGAAGCCATCATATGTTTCCTGAGGCTTTATTTATGTCTATGGCATTTGTAAGTCATTGTAATGAGTCACGTCGATTTATAGAAATACAGACATTTTAATGCTAATAGTTTTAGTAAAGTAAAATTTGTTGTTTGAAAGAGTAGCTTTAGTCATTAGTGTCATGAACTCTTTGTAAACTTGGTTGACCTGTTGTGCTGAACATTTTCATATAGTGTTTGGTCAGTTCATGGATGAAGGCTAGATGGCAGCACAGGAATACTGTATAGTTTGTTGTTTCCATGTTCAAGTATTGATAGGATAGGTGTTTTCATCTGCCCCTGTATTCTTTGAGTGAGATGTAAAATATATAATTCTGATATTTGTAACTATTTGCATAACTGCAAATTCATTGTAGGTGGCAGTGTTGTCACCTGGAAGCTCTGCTGAACTTTGCATGGCAAGAACTAGGGTTTATCCTGGGTACTTCATCAGGTAGAAGTTTTAAAAGGCTTAGCATAAGCTACTGGTGTTTCTTTACGGATAAGAAACCTTGACGCTAAGTTCGAAGAAGTGGCCAAGTTCTTAGAGGAATTTCAGAATACACATCTAATCCTTGCCAAGGTTTGGTCTGCAGATGGCCATTAAAGCAATGAGGAGGTTGTGGTGGAGTTTTTTTAAGTTCTCTGGGAACAGCAAAGCTTTAGGCGTCTGGTAGTTTTTTGAGAGGCATATTCTACAATGCCTGATTAGCAGAGAAACTACCATTCCCTAATGCTTTGCTAATCCCATGAATTTAGAAAGCTCTGCCCATGTCCTTCTCTATGCTTTAATGGCCATCTGCAGAGAGAGCCTTGACAAGGAACAGGGGTATATCTTGCAATTCCTCTGAGAACTTGGATTTTTTTTACTAAAACTATCAAAGTTCTAGACATGGGAATTCTTATCGAATTCTGCTAGTTGTAGTGGGTAAAAAATCAGAAATTCCATGCCTTGTTCATTTACACCAAGTGTATGATGTTTTTTCATAAAAATATTCATAGTTGTGAATGTAAAGCATTCTTTTGTTATAGTAGCTAAAAAATTTGGAATGAACAAGCAAAAAATTTCTTGGACAAAATGGAGAAGTATTTAATGTAGTATTCTAGTGAGTTCCGCTTGTGGTTTACTTCTGTTTTGCTTAGTAAAGAGCATATTTTAATGGTTTGAACTAACTGTTCTAAAAAAATGAATCCTTCCTCATTATCAGTGTGATGAATTGTTACTGTGCTCAGCTATTTCTACATTTGTATAAAAAATGTAATTCTGTATTACATTTATGCTTAACAACCCTAATATTATGAGTTTGGGTAACCTTTGTCAAAAAATTCCAGTGGAAAAATACTGAATTGCTTCTGAAATGCAAGTAGATGTTTGTCCAAATGAGCTTTTCTCTAATTTCTAATTCAGCAAAATATTTTTTATTGTTTTTGCTTGCCATAATCAGTAAGAGAGGATAGAGAGGTGGTGGTATTACATGCGAATAGTAGTGTTTGTTTCTTACATGACTACACACTTACTCGTTCATAAAATTGTTTAGTTAGTTTCAGGGAGAGTGAAGATGATAATGGCAATGTGGGTGGATGCTCCTCCCTGATTGGACAGCAAGATTATTAGGTTGAAAGGGCTCCCATACTTACCCTTGGTTGCCATGGTAGCTGCAATAATGAGCCTGTGTCCAGCCTCTGGCTCTTGTTCATGGTTCCCTCAGTGTGAAGTATTTTTACTATTTATCTTCCTTTTTTTTCTTTTAAAGGTATGGATGTGCTGTTTTATTTTAGTGGGGCAACTTGTGTCAGGAAACACTAACATGCAGTTCAGAACTCAACACCATAAATTAGAGGTTTATATATTAAAAGTAGGTTATCGGCACTCTCTTGAGATAGTATTAATGTTTTAATTATCAGACAAGCTTTCTTTTTGTCACACATTTTAGGTGACAATTTTAATATAGCAAGGTACATTTACTATATCTTGGTTATTTGAACTGACACTGTGACATGGTCCAGTGAATGAACCAGGAATTATGCTGTTAATAACTTCATATTGTACTCTAGTAGTTTGCTTCTCACACTCTTGTCACTTTCCAGTTTTAATGAGATGAGGCAACTGAATGTCAGAACTGGGCAAGTTTTTTTAAACTGTACAATATTTATTGAAATAGCTGTTCTCTTCTGTTGATATACATTCTTTTACTAACAAATTACTTTTCTATTAAGACTTTCCCATTACATTCTCCTTATTACTGCTTGTAAGAATTTATAACATAAATAAACTTGTAGCTTTACTACAAACTGGACCTATACATTGGGAAGACTGTATAGGAATATTTGTTGTTGTTGTTTAGTCGTTAAGTCGTGTCCGACTCTTCGTGACCCCATGGACCAGAGCACGCCAGGCCCTCCTGTCTTCCACTGCCTCCCGGAGTTTGGTCAAATTCATGTTGGTAGCTTCAACGACACTGTCCAACCATCTCATCCTCTGTCATCCCCTTCTCCTCTTGCCCTCACACTTTCCCAACATCAGGGTCTTTTCTAGGGAGTCTTCTCTTCTCATGAGATGGCCAAAGTATTGGAGCCTCAGCTTCAGGATCTGTCCTTCCAGTGAGCACTCAGGGTTGATTTCCTTTAGAATGGATAAGTTTGTTCTCCTTGCAGTCCAGGGGACTCTCAAGAGCCTCCTTCAGCACCACAATTCAAAAGCATCAATTCTTCGGCGGTCAGCTTTCTTTATGGTCCAGCTCTCGCTTCCATACATCACTACAGGAAAAACCATAGCTTTGACTATGCGGACTTTTGTCGGCAAGGTGATGCCTCTGCTTTTTAAGATGCTGTCTAGGTTTGTCATCGCTTTCCTCCCAAGAAGCAGGCGTCTTTTAATTTCGTGGCTGCTGTCACCATCTGCAGTGATCATGGAGCCCAAGAAAGTAAAATCTGTCACTGCCTCCATATCTTCCCCCTTCTATTTGCCAGGAGGTGATGGGACCAGTGGCCATGATCTTAGTTTTTTTGATGTTGAGCTTCAGACCATTTTTGCGCTCTCCTCTTTCACCCTCATTAAGAGGTTCTTTAATTCCTCCTCACTTTCTGCCATCAGAGTGGGATCATCTGCATATCTGAGGTTGTTGATATTTCTTCCGGCAATCTTAATTCCGGTTTGGGATTCATCCAGTCCTGCCTTTCGCATGATGTATTCTGCATATAAGTTAAATACGCAGGGAGACAATATACAGCCTTGTCGTACTCCCTTCCCCATTTTGAACCAATCCGTTGTTCCATATCCAGTTCTAACTGTTGCTTCCTGTCCCACGTATAGATTTCTCAGGAGGTAGATAAGGTGGTCAGGCACTCCCATTTCTTTAAGGACTTGCCATAGTTTGCTGTGGTCCACACAGTCAAAGGCTTTTGCATAGTCAATGAAACAGAAGTAGATGTTTTTCTGGAACTCTCTGGCTTTCTCCATAATCCAGTGCATGTTAGCAATTTGGTCTCTAGTTCCTCTGCCCCTTCGAAATCCAGCTTGTACTTCTGGGAGTTCTCGGTCCACATACTGCTGAAGCCTGGCTTGGAGGATTTTGAGCATAACCTTGCTAGCGTGTGAAATGAGTGCAATTGTATGGTAGGAATATAGGGATTCCTATAGGAATATAGAGAGATGTATTTTCAAATTCTTTTTGAGGTTTTTTTGTTCCCATATTTTGGACTAAGCTTCTGTAGATGAATCTACTGAATTGATTTGAATAATTTGTTTCATTGAATAACTCTGCAGCTGTTCAAGCCCAAGAATATGACATAGGGACATATATGGCCTGTACTGATGCCTTTACACCCTCAGCTTCAAACACATTTACTTATATGTAGAAAACTAAGTACTATAGCCTAGATCTTTATAAAGAAGGCAGAGGGAGCAAACTGTCCTAGCATTTCCTAAATGTGAGATAGCATTCTTCCCTCCCCTCCCCAGCTTTGGCTTTTTCAGTTTCTTTTAACTTTTGTGTTTAGTGTGTCCAATAGCTAGAATTTCTATGACATTTTTTATTTCCAAAATACACATAGGCCAAAGAAACAAACACAAATAAATATGCTTTTTTTCTTGTAGGATATCTTGAATAACCTTGATTCATGTGACCTTGAAGATGATGATCTTATGCTTGATGTAGACTTGCCTGAAGACACACCCTGTGATAATGGTTAGTGAAATAATTCCAATGTCTTCCTTGTCATTCTCTCCCTGTACTCTAGGTGTTCTCCTTTATTAGCTTGTCCCCTTGTTATACACGACCACCATTTCCCTTAAATTTAGTGGTGAAGCTAAATGTTAAACAGAATGCACACTCCTTGTGGTTAACCTGTTTTCCTTCTCATAGTGCAGTTTTCTTAGAAATACATACTGTAGCTGTTAAATTTGCAAGTTAAGCCCGTGGAGCTTCCACTGTTACAAAACAAAGCATACAAATGCAAGATAGTATACTATGACAGGCAGACATCTTTCACCACTGTTAAATGTATTTTCTAGTTTCATCTTAGGATGCTCCTAGGTATGCGCCCAGACTTTGGAACTCCCTCCTACAGGAGGTCAGACTGGCCCCATCTTTGCTATCCTTCCGCAAGCAGGCAAATACCTTTCTCTTCAGACGAGCTTTCCCTTAGTGACTGGCTGCCCAAGTGGGATTTTTAAATGGATTGTTATGCATTACTGCTTGGAATGTTTTTAGTATTGCTTTTGTTTTCAATTTCTCAAAATGCTATTTGTTTGTTCCTTTTTAATATTTGTATGCTTATCGTTTTTAGCTTTAAATATTTTCTTTTAATAATGTGAGCTGCCTTGGGTCCTTTTTAAGGAGAAAGATGGGGTAAAATATTTTTAATAAATAATAAAATACTACCAGCAGCACTGAATCTCTCTGCTCAGCTTCATAACTATATTCAGAGAAAACATAAAAATTACTACTACTGCTGCTAATAGTACTATATAACTTTCTGAATTATCAATTCAGAAGTGATTTTGTTTTAAACTGCATTATCACTAAACCTTTTCCAAATTATTTTGTTAACATCTAGTTTTGCTTAATGTCTTGGACCAATATCCACTGAGCTTCCACGGAATGGAAAGTCATAATACTGTGAGATTTTGCCACTTGCACAAGTAGTATTGTGTGTGTTGATCTATATAAATAAAACTCACCCTCTACTTGTGCATCACATTGGCAGTATGTTCTTTCAGTAGGATATTGGCTTCAGTTTTCAAATTTCTCAGTACTTTTAATGAAAATTCTTGATAGGTTGTGTAATACACTCTATATAACAAAATAGTTATGTTAAAATCATGAAATGCTTTTTTTAAAAAGCAGCTTTGCCAGATTAGTATAAAAGTATTTTCTGTAAATTCTGTTACCTTGGGATTGAACTGTGAAAACTGTTAAATTGAAAAGGAGTTTGAGTATCTGTTGAAGAGTTGCTTGTAGGATTGCACTGAACATTGAAATGCACCTTGCAGCTCACAATCATTGTACATACGTTGCCTCAAACAAGTGCTGGACTAGTTTGTAGGCCTCTTATTTTCTTATTCCTTTCTGGCGTCTGTGATGGAGCTTGCACTCTATTTATAGCAGTCGTTGTAGCGGAACAAGTATGTATTCAGTGAAGGAGGACGTAGTTCTAAATCACAGGGTCAAACTGGGCTCATTTCCCAACAATACGTAAGCAGGCAATGGGCAGGAAGGAAGGCCTGTTTACCACAGTTTTATGCAAAACTATGTCTGAGTAGGCAGCAGACTAACAGACGTCTCACTTACGAAAAGTTTCTTGTAATCAGGATCTGACAATGTGAAGAGACACTGTTTTGGTAAGTAAAAAGCCTGAAGGGTTTCTTAAAACTCTTCATATCTGGCTTCAATTTAGATACTGGCATAGCATTTAACAGTTTATAAATAGCTGCTGAATACAGCTTTTGAATACCAAAACTTTGTTCATGTATACTGTGAGAACTCTGAAATCTCAGTTTTGTCTTGTGTAGTGGAGTAAATTGTCTAAAACTTTTTTGTAAAAAACAAAACCAAACCCAGTTTAAATAGCTAGCTATAAAAGTATTAAAAAGAAAGTTTCTTTGTGTAAACTGAATAGCTCTTTGTATTCCTTTTAAATGTTGTCCTAAATCTTAACTTTGTGATGACAGAGGAATCAGAACAAAAAGATCCTGCAAAATTCTCTAAGCAGCATTTGTCTTTTACAAATTATTCTTCATCTTGCATAACTGAAGAATTAAATCTGTTAACTGAAGGAGCAGCTTTGTGGGATCAAATTGCTTTCTTGATATCTAATGTGAGATTTCTTTTAGCTAACATTTTAATGTGTAACTAAGATGAGTTTTCACTTTACTGGAAATATTTTCATTTTGTCTCACATCACTTCCAGTCTTTAATTATCTACCTAAATCAGTGATGGGTAGAACCTATCAGCTGGTTTGGAGTTCTGAGTGACGATAGTTCCCTTCATAGACTAATGTTCAAATAACTTTGATCTGTTTAGTGGATTGTGAAAATATGAACCATTATGAGCGACCAGACAGAAATATCAGACAGCAGAAGGAAGGGTTGTGGAAGAGGGCACCACAGCGATGGACCCAAGACCATTATCATCTTGGGCACACTGATCCCTGTGCCCGTAGTAGAAATGATCTGAACAGGTAAGCCACTTGGAGTGAAAAGTTTTTGTTTTCTTACTTCACAACTGCAGGTAATTGTTTTATATTGTGCTGTCAGTGCAACATGGTACTTCAGACTTGGTCTTAAGCAAAGAGTGGTTTATGCCCCAAGACCATAACATATTATTGTTTCCTGGTAGGGAAAGCTACAAGGGTTGCTGAGGCAGGAGTCTTACTTAGTAGCGCTAATAATCCTGTCATAGATGTGCTTTCACCTAGTAAATAGCATTTTTATATAAAAGATTTAAGGCTGGTGCAACATTCTTTTTCCCTCTTACCATCCATTCTATAGTTCTAATGTCCTTTAAGTGCAGACATCCATGCATATGCATGTATGTGTATGCATGCACACACCCACATAGACAGAGATCTGTTGGTAACTTAACCAGGTCTGTATCCTGTAACTCCCACTTGATTTAAAGGGGATTATTTCCTGGTAGGTGGATACAGGCGAATTGGATAACACAGTGCATCTTAATGTCTGCAATTGCTTTTTTCCTTCCTGAAAAGATGATACAATTGCAAAGGATAACTATCTATTTCTAGCCTTTGGTAAGCTGATATGTTTGCACTATTTCTATACAGCTGGCACTCTGTTTGCATAATATTGCTGAGAATGGTTTTATTCATATCAGTGACATATGGGGTGGGGGCATATCTGGATCCTAGCTAATGTTGTCTATGGAATTGAATGTTGGTGTATTTATCTTCCATTCCTGGCAACTCCTTTTATGACTATCATGAATTTGTTACCAGTTTATAAAAACATAAAAACATTTAATTTCACATTGAAGGGAAAACTATTCTTCTCACCACAGCATAAGCAGATGCAGTATGTATTGGAAATCAAAACCTTCTGCCCGCAGAGTATAGACAAATATGTGGTAAATATTTGAATGTAGTACTTAGGTCTGCATCCTGCCCTTAATTAATGATCAGAATTCCAGAGGGAATTTACACCAGCATAAGTGTAATTGTGTAAATCCCAGGAGTAAATTGCTGCTAATTAATGACTGCTGGTTACATTCCTGCTACTGTGACAGATTGTGACTTGGCATGTTAGCAAGAATGCAAACAACACATTAATTAGCGGCAATTCACTACCACACTTTATGCAATTACACTTAACACTGGTATAAATTTCCAATAGAATTCTGGGCAATAATTTTACATGTACATGAATCATCTGAACTTTAGATGGACTAATTAACCCCCCCCCCCCAAAAAAAAACCCCTTTGAATTAACTTAAACATATTTGCAACAGCAACACATGTGTGAAAGAAGTTTTTAAAAATATGACCAGAATACAGTTCAGTACTTATGCTAACGTATGTGCAATAATGTAAATTAAAATGGCAAATAGCTGCTAATTAATGAGTATCCAGTTGAATTCCCGTTGTTCTCAAAATGTGTTTGAGTCAAGTGGATAATAGATTAATCAACAAATAACTGGGCAACAGCATGACTAATATTCTTAGTATTACCTGCCATTATCATTTGATCACTGTTCATTTTAAGGTAGCAGAGCAGAGAGCAAAATGTGAATAACCTTAGATAATCTTAGAACTGCACAGCTAAAAGGTACTCTGTGGATCATCTAGTCCAGCCCTTGCCAAGGAGGCACAGTGAGGAATGAAACTCTCAACATCTGGTTCTGCAGCCAGATATTCATGCTAGAATTTTAGTACACAGTTGTAAAGAGTTAATGCAAAGGGATAAAAAATTGAAAATGGGCTACAGGAAATAAAATGTCTGATGGGGAAATTCATGAAATGGACTGGGAGGAAAGCCAAATGCAGAAACATCTTAATTGCCTTGGTCACTTCAGTGACTGGACTGTGTTTCAAAGGGAAGCAGTTTCCTAGTTCACCTGGTTTTTATTTAGAGATGGTTCAAAGCAAACTTTGCTTTCTGGTTCTCTTGGAAAGTCCTTCTTGCCCAGAGACAATGGCAAATATTATCAAAGGATTATGCCCCATTAAAGAAGTAATCCATTTGGCCAGAGTGACTTCAAAGGATTATGCCTTAATGACAGGTACTTGAGGTTCTGTAACTTTAGGCTTTTGTTGTCTGCAAGAAGCCTGCAACAGGGAGATGAGAGAGACTTGGAGCATCCTGGTTGTAAGGGTAGCACTCCATTTTCACTTTTTAGGAAATGGTCTGTTTGCACTAAAGTAGACCTTATTCAGGTAAAAGCATGGATAGGAATACGTAAAGGGTTATGTTAGATAGACTTTATTGTGTTTGTAAGTGTGTACCTCTTTTCAGAAGTTCCAAAACTTTGCAAAGCTTTTCTTTAGTTAAGTAATCTCCATGTTGTGTAACCCTTTAAACTTTTCCTGATTGTTTCTTTTTTCTTCTTTTTAATAAAATATATATAATCCTATCCAGGATTTGGGTGGATTTTGTGTGCAGAGGAAATCTGGGTACTCTTTCTGATATCTGAAATCACTTTGCCAAGCTACCAGGGTTTGAAGTAAGAAGGAGCGTGTGTGGGGTGGTGGCAGTGGTACATTATGTGTAAAGCATGGGAGGGGCATCGTTTCTTAAAAGGCATAGCTGCAAGGAAAGGGGTTGCATGTCAAGAAGTGTAGTGAAAAGGCTTGATAGGTCCCTTCACCCCGTGCCTTCCCTGAATTCACCATATGAAGATAAAAAGGACTGGGAGTAGAGAGGCTAGTGGAAAAAGAGCCTGAGTAGCTGCAGTGGAGGAGTTCGTCACAACGATAAAACATGTTAAAACAAATTAGATGATGAGAACAGCACAAAATTATAAACTTCAAAAATCAGCAAAAGTCTTAAACGGGTGCTGAAATTTAACAATTTTGGCACCAAGAAACTGCTAAAGGAACAACTTTACAAAGCCAGAACACTGCCAGAGAAAGCTTGCCTCCTTGTTCCTGCATAAGAAACATCTGTGGTAAAGATGTACAAAGAGCCTCATTTGACATTTTATGAAGCATTAGATTGAATAGTAGGTCAACATAAATCAACAGTTGCAAAATGTGCTTTGTGTTAAAGTACAATGTAGGACCATTGTTTTGGCGTCCTTGGAATATCAGAGATTCTTGTAGCTCTTTAAAAGACAAACATATTTTATTTGACATAAACTGCCATGAAATGTTGTTTTGCTCCAGCACACTAAAGTGACTACCTTCAAATCAGTTTCTGAAAACATATTACAGGAGCTGCAACTATGTGGACTCTCCTCCTCTTGGCCATATTGAAGGCTATGGAGTACCAAGCTTATACCCACCTCTAAGGAGTTTGCCGGCTAACACTGTGATGCTGGATGAAATGACCCTTCGGCATATGGTTCAAGACTGTACAGCTGTAAAAACTCAGCTGTTGAAATTGAAGAGGATACTTTACCAGGTTAGTAAGTAATATGTAAAATGTAATGCTGGAAGGAACACAATGCCATCTATCTTTGTATTATAGTAAAATTTAATTTTCTTAAAGCTGTTTATTTTTGCTTAAATACTGTCTTGGCTCCAATGATTTCACTGGAAGGCTGCATACAAAGTGGGTTCAGGATGAGGATGAGGTCTTAATGACTCCCAATGTTCTCCTGTGTCTGCAACCCTCCATTTTAATGTGTGCATTATCTTTCAAGGTCATGACATCTGACATTCAGAATTGGGGTTTCATGGATGCTGGCTACAGTGAGGAGGAGAGGTCTGCTTCATAGGTGGAACACTTGGAGTTGTTATGATGGAAGCCATTATGTGGAAATATTAAAATTGAGTGTTTCTTTTTTTTTTCTTTTTAAATATTTGGCTAGGATCCAAAGCTGCTATGCATTGCTTATATTCTCTTCTCTTTATATTCTCCCTTCTTTCTCTCACATCAAAGACTGAGGAACTTCACCAATATAGTGTTTTCCTGGCTTTGTTACTATTCATGCACTACACACACACACACACACACACACAAAAGTACTGATAAATGAACACTTCCTAACAATTTGAATATTGTGGTACAGTATCTTTATTTTTCCAAAATAACAAGCAATGATATTTAATTTCAAAAATACAATTGTTTGGTTTGTATATAATGCTCTAGGTTAACAGATCAAAATGATGTAGAATATTCTACCCCATTGAAGATCTAGTGATAAGTTTATTCCCATGAATTTATCAAATATGTAAAACTGGAGATGGAGTTACATCTCTGACCTTCAGATGTTCATACAGTTGTCATTCAGCTGTTGAGACATAATGAGAGGCCCTTTTTACAGACTCAGCTGAGCATTTGAGGTTGATGACATTGTGCTTCCTTTCTGCACGTTTGATGGAAGGAAACTTAAAAACAATGTTAGATCGGCTCATATTCATTCACAGAATGTACTGCTTCTCTTCTGCATAACAGAACATCTGAAGAAGCATGAGGTAATATTTAAGAGGATCTGCTTGAGGAATTTTGCTGATAACACAGGTTTTAATGTGAAAACTTAAATATATGTTAGTTGAAATTTTATTTTACTTAATGCATAAGTTTCCAGTTTACTTCAGAGTCAAGCCACTTTCTTGAATAAGGCTTAAAATTCTTCACATACTTTCACAAAATAATACGTACTATATCCCATTGTAGGTTCCATGATGGTCTTTTAACTACCCAAGAATGAACATCCAGTCTAGAGAGAAACTGGTGCCTTCTGTGAGGGCTCCCTAGCTTTGAAGCTATGCTGTATAGTAAACGACCATTGTTAAAGCTCAGTTCCTCTTGATCCTGTTTCTGGCTTAAGTATAGCTGAAGCTGGTACCGTTGGGGATTGAGGCAGTACCTATCCTTACCTGTTCCTCAGGCCACAAATGCTTTTTGTAGGGGGAAATGAATTAAAATAGCATATTGAAAGAGGTGTGCTATATTCCCTCCGATCTAATTTGTGCTGCTGACACTGCATGGGCTATATTGGTAGCATTAGAGAGACTTAGTTAAAATAAGCTTCCCCACCCACCCACATAGCAACTAGTTCCGTAGTACAAATTTACCTGTTACAAATGTATTATGATGTCACTGATGATGAGATCAATTTGAATAACCAGAGCTCAGCATTCTTCATTCCTAATGGCAGCTACGTAGCCTCTGGTCAAGGAGATTATGTTTCTGTCAGCTACTCTGGATAATATACGAAGGATTCAATATAGGCCATATGGACGAAAAGTGAAATTGGTAGAAAAGGTGGTTTTATAAAACTGGAGATGTTTCAGAAGTGCCTGTTGAGATATAATCCTGATTTAATTCAGCCATTCTATAAACTTTACAATTATGATTATCTGATGCGGTGTATTAATAAATTCTGAAAATATTTGAGGTGCACTTCAGGTCTTTTCCATTGCAGTCGAGCCCTTTGTGATTTTTACAGCTTTGGAAGCTGGCATATAGACTGATGTCCATCTGCTGATATAGCTGGCAGTAGCTCTTGAAGGTTTCAGGTGGAGGTCTTACCCACCAGCCATTCCCTGATTCTTTCTGCTGGAGATAATGGTGATTCTGTGTGAGGCCTCTCTACCTGGAAACAGTTGAAATGATTGTATCTGTTTAATAAGCCGAAAGGCAAACAAGAGTCATGTGGGACCTTTATGTGAGTCACTTTTATATTAGCATGTCTTTAGCTAATCCCAATATGTTTGTTCATCCAAACTGGGAAACTGTTTTACAGTTCCAGAACAATTCAGACTATCATGACATTTGTATGTCATAATTTGATGTGAAACTAGTAGACATAGTTCCCCTGATTCAAACTGTAATACTGTGATTCAAGGGCACATTCCTATTTTCTTTATTTTTTCTGTGAACTAACATATCCAAATGTGGCCAGTTTTTATCACTGAGTTATCTTTGAGTTACAGGCATGTTTTCCCATGTAATTATACTTTCTTTATCTTCCGCTATATATGGTTGTGCATGGGTGAACATATTAATCATCATCTGCCATCATCATAGAACAGCAGAGTTGGAATTGACCCTATGGATCATGATTGAGTCCAGTCCCTGTCAGTGAGGCCCAGATTGTTCAGTTATTTTTTTCTCTCTATCGTATAGATGTATTTTTTATTTTGCCATGCAGATGTAAACATTCTAAAACAATTTGTGAGACAAAGATATGGAAAACAATGTAATGTCATTTTTGAACAATAGAATTATTTTTTTAGATTTCCCTTTGATGTTAATGGTTGTAGTCCCGGATGATTTAGGAATATGGCCCTGCTCCCAGTCAACATGCACATACCTGTTGGGGCTGCAGGTATGCATCCTTGCTACAGAGAATTTTGAATAAGAACTTCTATTTAGTGAGAAGGGACCTAAACAAACCATCCCACAGTATCAGAGAAGTAGGCATAGCCCGGTTTGTAGCATTAGGTAGGGGAGTTTTATGTGCATCAACTTCTGGTGCCTGGATTTCCCCACCAGGGTGAGAATAGATTTGTGACAGATTTCTTCACACGAGTAGTCTATGTTTTGATTAATTGTTATAGCTTAAGTTATTTAGTCTCTCTGTTTATTTGGTTCTCATCAAAGTAGATTCTATGGATGCTTAGAAAATGGAGGAAGAAATGCAATCTTGAAACGTGATAAAGTAATTCAAATTGGAGTTGGTTGGATAGCTCAGTGAGCTAGTTACTTGGCTGTGGAGCTAGGTGTCAGGAATTCAATTCCCCACTGTGTCTCTTGGGAGAAGAGCCAACGTGTGTAACTTTTGGCAAGCTGCATAGTCCCAGAGTGCCCCCTTAGAAGAAAGGACTGTTAACAACTTCCGAGTATTTTATACCTAGAAAACCCTGGAAGGGATCACCAGAAGTTGGACTTTACTTGGTGGCACATAATACATAATCAATTAAAATTGGGCAAAATAGTAAAATACAACTGAAAAGGGTTAAAAGTTGTAACAGCATTAAAATGAGACTAATTAATACCTAGTTTTTTTAAAAAAAAACAGCTGTTTTTAGAACTGCAAGATTTTTTCCAAGAAAAAATTGGAGCATTTGATTTCAAACTGATATAAAGTTGTACTTAGTTTCTTAATCCAATGTAAATATAGTTTACCACTTTAACAACATAAAAACCATTATTTATATCTTACCTGGAATATAAAGTTGTACAATGTGGCATATTTATGAAGCTTATATAATAAACACATGCATGTTTATTCTGGAGATAGACTTTCTTAGGCTGGAGAGCATAGAATTGTAGCCTCAACTGGGTAAACCCCTTTGTTTTGTGCAAACATGTTTCCAACGTGACTAGTACTAAAGCAAACGGAGCTGCACACTTATCTACCAGAGAGCATAAATCTTTGGTTTTGCTAATAAAAATAGTAGCAAAAAGTGGAAATAGGCACTAGCGTACATTTTGTAGTTTATTATTAACATTAATTATTTGAACTAAAACAATCCCATGTTGTCACCATGCTAAAGGCAAGACATGCAGTTACAGAGTTAAACTTTATAAAAAAATTGGAAAATTTTGGGTGTTGTCTATGTTTTCAAAAAACCCGATTACCTATTTTGTCCCGAGATAAATTCCAAAAATCTTTTAGACTACTATCATAATGGCCCTTTTGGTTGGCTTAATAAACATATTACCCTAATATCTTGATACTGAATGTTTTGAATGAGTTAACATCTTAAATAAATTATTTCATTTGACTTTTATGAATCTCTTCAAACTTTTCCCCTCTTTATTCCATTGGTGGGAAAGTCCTGGCACATATAAAAACAGTATCCCCAGGACCTTTGCTTCTCTACTGCCCTGGTCTCTCTTGTAGCCATTTACCTAACTTTTTGTGGTGGAGGCACATAAATGAGGATCTCTCCATAGTTCTGGTTAAGAATATGAGGAATATGCAGGTCTTTCAGCTGACATGGTCACCAGTTTTTAAGGGCTTTAAACATTAAAACTAGCACATGAAATAGGGCTTAATGGGTAGCTCACCTTTAAAACAGCCTGTTTACTGTATGGAAAATATTTTTGTGTACATTTCCTGTGGCTATATTTGGATGTCAACAATAATGTTGAATAGAAAATAGAGAATTAAAGAACAGCTGTTACAAGATTAGAATTTATTAATTTATAAAGTATACAGCCTTTATTATTAGATTAACAGATGGATTATAAAAAAAGATGATGATTATAAAGTAGTTCAGATTACAGATTCAGTTCAGATTAGACTCTCAAATAAGTTTTTTTTCCCTATAAAAAGAAGTCTGTAGGAGGCCAGGTCTGAATCTTTAACCTTGATTTCTTGTTTCTGGTGTGACGGGGGGAAATGGCAGAAAGCTAATCCCATCTGCAACAGGAAACACAGGTTCTGATTTAAGTATTTTGAAAACTCTCAGTCTCCCAAGGTTGTGCAGAAGAGCAGGAATAATAAATAATCAGTAATATTTATAGTTCAAAAGCAATTTTAAGATGTAGACCTTCAGGAAATAAATGAAGATTTTTTTTTCTCCTTTGCAGAATGATGACAGTGTTTCACTCCATAATATCACTTTCTCGTTGCCTTCAAGTCCAGAACTTCAGGAGCCGGAGCCAGTATTTAAGGTAAACATGCTATGCTTGTTTCAGAACAGATCCTTTCAAATGAAGAAGCCCAGTGTAAAGCTGAAAAAAATCATCCAAGGAAGCAATTAAGAGGTTATATTTATCCTGGTAAACCATAATGAACTTTACATTTTTAAAAATACAGAATGTGATCGTTTCAAACAGCTAATTCTTGAAATTGCTAATTTTTAAATTTTCCTTAACCATGTCCAAATATAACTACTGAAGATGAAAGCAATTTGATTTGGGTGTTTTATTTATTCCTTTGACTCTAGTAACAGTTGGTAGTTAGGTGGACAATACATTAGCACAATCTCCAGATAGCCCATGGGGTATACTCTTACCTTGTTTACTCTCATCTACCCCATTATGAAGCCCAAGTTGTATTCAAAGATATCAGCTGCTTCTTTGGTGTAAAATGACACAGATCAATAAGATGAAATGTCATCAGATTAGTGATAACTCCAAATTTCAGAGCTTTGAATGGCCTTCCTCAGTGGTTTAATATGAATAACATGGAAGATAGAATAAAATAGTATATGGGACAACATATCCTAAAGACTGTGGTGTCAAAGAACATTCTCCAAGCGTTTCCTTTGGGATGCAAGGTGACAGAAGAGACTGAAACTACTGCAGTACAGAGCCCCTAATGCCCGACCCAGCTATATAGTTCAAAAGGATACTGTGGTTGATGGTATCAAAAGTCAGGGGGCCCAAGCAAACAAATAATGCTGTGCTTCCCCCGTCTAGTACATTCAACAAAGTAACCAAAGCAATCTCACTCTCACATTCCACCTGAAAGTCCAATTGAAATAGATTGAAATAATCAGTATCATCTAAAAGTGTTTAGATCTATAGCATCTCAATCACAGTTCCAAATAATAAATATGAGACTGGCCTATAGTTAGTCAAATATCTGTGTCAAGGGCAGATTTCTTGCTTGCTTGCTTGCTTTCTCTCTCTCTCTTTCTCTTTCTTTAAAATATTTTTATCCAAAGTGGCTTGTAATATTAAAAGACAATATTTAAAGTTAAAAACAATAAGTATGCCAATACTAAGAAGGATGAAACAAATACCACTCTGAGAAATGGTAATACTAAAAACACGTTCAAAGCTGCAATGCATAACAATTTATTTAAAAATCTTACTCAGGCAACCATTATTGCTAAATTTAAACAAGAGGGAACGACTTCTTCCTGTAAGAAGGCATTGATTGCCTCCTTTAACCATAGCACCCTGATTACCTTGGCCCATTTAAATAGCCCAGAGGAGTGAAGGTCAAGTAAACAGGATTCTATAAATAGAAAAGAATCCTCCATAACTGGAAAAATAGTTGCTAACATTACATGAATGGAAAACATACAGCCAAGTGCTCACAATGAACTACCAACTGCTTTCCTGTCTCCATTTCTCCTGATGAAGAAGCTGTTGCACAATTTGGAAAAGCAACACTGGTTAATAAATACTGAAATTACAGGAGATCTATTTACTGTTTACAAAAAGTGGGCTACAAGACCAAAAAAAATCTAGCAATATTGCCTTGTTCTAGAAAGTTTGTAGTATCTGTAGTTTTATTACTTTATAACATTTAGTTTGAAAATGAACTGGAAATTAATATTTTAAAAATGTACATGTTCTTAGCCAGAACGTGTTGCATGGTGTTGCTAGTGTCTAATTCCGCACCTCCAAAGATAATTAAACTCCTTTATATATTTCTCATGGTAATACATTAATATCTTTGTTTTCATTTTATTTGCCAGAATGAAGACTTGCTGAATGAGATCACACAGCTTAAAGAAGTTTTAAAGAAAAAAGATGAAACAATCAAAGCGCTAGAGCATCAGCTTGTAAGTTTATTCTGTTTTGTAGAGCAGGCTTCCCTACCAGTATTTCAGATTATAACACAGTGAGGGCTAACCACTGGTCAGGCTTCCTAGGCCTTTTGGGTGCTAAGAGCACCACCTTGTGGAAGGCTGCTGTAGCAAGTGTGATCTTGTAAAGCAGTTCATAGAAATAACCGTATAGGATAGGTTTTTATTTCAGTTACACATAACAACAGACGAGTGCCTTTTGATTGTGGGGTTGAGGAGGCAGGTTGATGTTCAACTCAACTTAGAATGCTAGAGGAGCTTTCGACATGTATGAGGATATCCCATCCACATACATGCATGTGAGCAGGATTGTGTATGATTTCCTCAGTATTGTATGAAAGGGGGAAAAAAACCTTAAAAACTTTACAGGGACAACCCATTTTAAATCAGAGCTCTCAGAAGAACTCCTGGATCAGGGCTATGGTATCTTCTCTCTGATGTTATGGTTCTGTCTTCCAGTCCTATAAGTGTAAAGTATATCTGCTTTAGAACACAGAGTTCTCAAATGCAAGAGTTGAGATAAACAAGCCTTCTTTTGATACATTGCATTGTTTAGTCACTCCTCATTTAATATAACTGCATTTTAACTGTATACTTGTACCTGGACTTGAATAAAGTAACTACTCTTTGAAAGAGTAGACATTAGCCCTGTTTAGCCATTCGCCTGAACATGAATAGGACTTAAAGTGCTGACATGCACTCACATACAAGTTGCACCCATGAAAGGCGCTGCACCATGCAATGTCAAAAGACATTCACACATTGATCATGAATGTTTGTAGAGGATTTTGTAACTCTGATGGCTGAGCATTGTAATGCAATTGAAAATCCTGTTAAAGTTGGGTTCCTGTTCATGGGAGCTTTATTCAAGCAAATGCTATTACAGGGCCCCTTGCAGACCTTAATAGTGTTCAGAGGTTTCCAGTGTGATGGTCTGAAACAAGAGTCAGGGTAGGCTTCAATGTGCAAGTGCATCTGTTTCTCTGATTTAAGCTCTTACATGTGTTCAGACAAACACCTGAATAAGGCTGCTACTTGTGATTATGTAAAGTCTAAAACGTGATCTAAATTTATATTCAGGGGAACTATGTTGTATGGAGACATTAAAGTTAAAATTTGAAAACATTTGAAGCATTTATGAACTATTTGGAAACCCTTAAATTTCATTGTGAATTGTATAGATGTTTACTAGTAAATATCAGTCTAGGTTTCGGTCTGGGAAACTGTAAGTATTACATACTTTTTTTAAACTTCTCCATGTGTACAGTTTAAGTTTAATGAAGTACTTCTAATACCTCGTGTGTGAATCAGCCATTGGACCTCGGCATCAGATGTGTGTGTTACAGTCTTCACCAAATTCTTTGTGTTTTCTGTATGCGTAAAGTCTATTAGGTGCAACTGCAACAAAGAGAGCAAGAAATCTGAAGTGGCTGTGTGCGCGTATGCTGACAAATACACACAGACCTCTTGGAGGAAAAATGCTGTGAGTAGTTGTTTGTGATTCATTCTATTCATCTTGTCAGATTATGTGAATGTTTCTTTTGAATGTTCTGTAATGTTAAAGGAATGATTCCCCATTTGCCACACTCCTTACATTATGCAGTGGTGGAGAAATCTAGGTTGTATGTGTTTTCTCTCTTTGCTTATGATGGGAAAGAGGCTTGTTTGGCTGTTTTGAACCTGTTGGTCTGCCATCTCACAAGCCTTCTCCATTAGCTATGTTGGCTAGTACTTACAGAAGGACCAAGAATACTGGAGCACCACATATTCATTAAACTCTGACTTAAACATACATGGAAAAACATTTCAATATTTTTTCAATCTGAGGTTTCCATAGGACCTTCCTTTCCTTTCTGATTTCAGAGTAGCTTCCTCTTTTGGAAAACAATCAAAATTCTGTATTGTCTATGCCAGTTTGGTTCCTGTTGAGCTTTGTAGAATTTCAGGTGTGCTGCAATCTCCAAATTTACTTGGACTGATGGCTGCATTCGTGGGGAGCGGGGGAATCTGAATTAAATTTGCAGCCATTTCAGATATATCTTTATCTTTTTCAATTCTTATGAACATAATTTGCAAATTATCTCTTTTACAAACTGGCTGTTTAAAAAGTTGCAACTTCTAGTCCTGGTTTGCTTCTGTTTCCAGTGTTGGGAGTTGGAAGTATTTGCATATTGGAAATATAATTCTTTGCAAATGTGATAGATGGTAAGTAGACCATCATCAGTCATCAGCACACATAAGAGATGACAATAATGGAACACAATATGCAAAAGACTTGAAATAATCTTACAAATAGAACAATAATGCTTTTGGACCTAAGAAAAATATCACAGGTGATATCCAGGAAACACTTCCAGTAATTCAAGTGAAAATTAGGGGGGGAAAACCCTGTGATTCACAGTTCCTTACATATTTTAGCCAATTTGGGGTGTGTCCTTTCAATAGTACAGTTTTGTGAAGGAAAAACAAGAAGGGATTCTTTTGTTTGGGACATCTTATTCTACATTTGTCATTGACAGCTGAGCATCTTCTCCACGTAGAGTGATTATTTTGATTATGTAAAATACAGTGGTGCCTCGCTAGACGATGTTAATCCGTTCCGCGAAAATCGCTGTCTTGCGAAAACATCGTCTAGCGAAGCGCGTTTCCCCATTGGAATGCATTGAAATCTCTTCAATGCGTTCCAACGGAAAACTCGTCGTCTTGCGAAGATCGTCCATAGGGAAACATCGTCTAGCGAGCGCGGGTCCCCGTTGGAATGCACTGACAGCTTTTGACAGCTAGTCGGTGCATTCCAATGGGGAAAACTCGTCGTCTAGCGAAAATCGCCCATAGGGAAACATCGTTTTGCGAAGCGCATTAGCGATCGCAAAAAGGCATTGTCTAGCGAATTCCTCGTCCTGCGAGGCAATCGTCTAGCGAGGCACCACTGTAGTTGGTACCAATTTTAACAGTGTCTACTGTTCTGTAAATCACTGATTTTATTTTTAAAAATGGAATTGCTTACATGTGCTACATAGAGTTCATGGGTACCTAGCCTGAAGAATGAATGTCATGAGTAGCACAAGCTTGTAGAGGTTTGTAGAAGAGGCAGCATGTTTGGCGTTGGCATAGTCAAACCTGCAGCTTTGTCTGTTTAGTGTGCTCAGCAGTTCAGTACTGAAAGGCTTGTCCTGAAATAGCATATTATGAACGATAGTACAATATGGACTAGAATTCTGGGGGAGTCCTAAATTTGTCTGTTGACAGGCTTGTAGCTTCTGCTATACATTTCTGCAAGCCATTAGTGAAAGCCATGTAGATCTTTTTTGCTTGTCTCTTTTGCTTAGAAACTAGTTATCTCCTTGGTGCAGAGGGTTCTGTGGTAGAAGACACTTTTCCCAGTATATATGCTTTGGGTTTTCAGACATGGAACTTGGAAAAAAAACAACCACCTTGAATTCAAAACTGTGTTTAGCCTTTCAGTATAAAATGAAGAAAGAAAAGAGGCAATACTTCTTAGAATCTTATCTTCTAATCCTGCATTTCTGTGCTTCTCTATCTTTGTTTGAAAATAGATGGCACTTTGGAGTGTAATCATATTGTAATCCACTCTGAGAAAGAATGATAATATTAAAGGAAATGTATAAACCCAGACCTTCTGGTTTTAACTGTTGTTGAGATTTTAATCTTATATAGCATTTTTTATTTTCCTTCCAGTCTCACTTTTATTTGCAACAGGGAACCAGTATACCAGTAGATATGCTCATCTAGATTTTAGTTGACTTTCTGAGAACCCTGTAATGAAGGTGCCTGCTAGGTATCTTTGTCCTTTCCCTTATCTTCTTGTGTTATGTACAAAGCAAAGGTTACACTGCAGATTGCATTTTTCAATCAGTTTTCTGCTATGGCAACAGATCACTTGATTTGGTGATTATGCTAGCGAATTCTTAGCAGCAACTACAGGGTGCGTGTAAGTGTTCAGTTGGAAAGTACAAGTATACTATGGCCAAAAAAAGAAAAGTCATTTTGTGGAAGTGTTTTTAGTCAATGGCATGAATGGCATAGGCTTTGAGGAGCTTGTAGTATATTGAGGGGCTTGTGGTATGTTGTTTATAATGTTTTTAAAGAATAAAGCCAGATACTTTGATTCAACCTTGAAGATTAACACACAAATCATGTGTTATGCAGGGCATGTTATAGTTCCTCTTAATGAATTTCTGTACTATTTTCATAATGAAAATAATACATGTTGTCGAGTCAAATTATAAAATATCTGTACAATAGCATGATGATGTGTCACAAGTGAAAAATGGGTTTTAACAAATCTGCTGCAGAACTTCTCCTGATACTACCTGGAGAGTAGTCATAATGACTTACATATCTGCATCCCCACCTTGTGCCATGCTGCTGGTGGACCTGTCTACTGCTAAATTTTTTGTTTCTCTTTGGGGACGTTGAGGGAGAAACAATGTAGCTGTGTCTCTATTGATAAAGAGGTTGGGTACCTTCATAGCTTTGTAGTTAAGAAAAATGTTTGGCCTGGTTTTAATATTCTTTTGTACTTCCCTCCGCTCTACTGTTGCCTCAGAGAATTCAGTTTGGAACTATATTTAAGAAATGTTTAGCTCATACTTCTGGATAGGAAATCAGACAGAGAAGATTGGAACTAATGAAAACCTAAAAGCAATATAATAATAAATAAAAATAAATAATATAAAATGGCACAGGAAGCTTGATAATATTACACTGCACCATTAAAAACAATAGTATTTTTCTAAATTTTGTTATTCTATATGTACAAATCTGATTACGGTACTCTTCCATCCCTTTTGTAGACCACTGCATTGCTCAGCATATTGCCAGTTTCTCAGATGTCTGTTGCTGAATGTTGCGATGTTTTTTCATCTCTAAGGTTTTATTTATATGATGCATGAACACAGCTCACAGAGGTATTTTGGACAAATTTTCCCACCTGTGCTTTTCCCTGCCCGATTAACAACAGGTCAGGCTTGATTTAAATTTATTGATTCTCTCCATGTCTTGGTTCAAATTTCCAAAATCTTCATAAACTTTCTGTTCAGTCCAAGACTGCTGTCCTTCATACATTTACTTGAGAGTAAGTCACACTGAACCCACTGGGGACTTACTTGTGAGTAAACACATTTAGGATCAGGCTACACAGATGTTTACCCCAGAATAAGTGTGTAATCCAACTGATAGTGATGCCAACATTGATACAGTCTTGGATTTTGCATATTAGATACTCATCCAAAAATGAGCAGAGTAAGTACTAAATTCTTCATTGAGTTATGTCTGCTGAATTTTTTTAAAACAATAAAAACATATTTAACAAACTGAAGATCCTCAAGATTTATTGTACATGCACAGAAACACTAATTGTAGAGAGATTTCTTAGGTGGAGTCGTCTTTTACTCCATATATTTCCCAAACTGATACATGCTTGCTTTTTTTTTGACAGTGTTGTTTGTATGCTGTGTACTGTTAAATTGTACAGCATTATTGTAATTGTGCTTTTATGTGTTCTGTTTTCATACGTCACCTGTAGAGATCATTACCCTCGAAGACAGCCTAAACATCCTTTACATAAATGAAATGTGTCATATATAACTGCAACAACTCCTTTTTCTAAATCAAGAGGGAGAGTCGTCTTCATATAATGATTGTGTCCTGGAGGCTTCATAAAATAGCCTCTCTGTAATGACTACTTTACATAGCGACTACAGGGGAACTGACATAGAGGTTATCTCCATTCCCTGGAAAATTTGCTTCAAGGATATGTCTGCAGAGGAGTGTGTTCTTAGATCCTGGCCTACAGATGGAAAGCATTGTTTCATTCTTACCAAAGTACAAGCTGAGTTAGTTCCCTTTTGGAAGCACTGTAAGATCTTGATTTCTTGCATAGAATTCAGACAGCAATGAAAGGCATGAGGTTTCTAGCATCTTTTCTATGAATTGGTGACCTTTCAAATGGCTGATTTTTCATTTATTGAAAACTGCCTGAAGTATTGTGGGTGGGAAGGGAGGTATAGCTTTTAAAATTTAGAACAAACCTAAAGGTAACCCAAGCAGTCAATTTCTGGCAAACACTTGGTTACTGTTGCAACTTGTACTATACTTGAGGACAGTATGACAGAATACAACTATGATTTTTTTAACTAGGGCAGTTTACTAGGAAATAGCCTGCTAGTATTTAAAGTGTTTCACAGATTGCAGTATACCTAATCTGCAGTGTTTGTGCTGATTTAATGCCCCAAGTGGGTCACAGTTACTGGTGGCATCTGATCCCTTATCAGATTCTCTGAATGACAGAATCTCTACTGCAGCTCTTATTTGGGTCTTATGACAGGTTGGAAATAAAGTTAATCTTGATTAATTAGCAACATGTAGACTTTAGTTGCTTTTCCTTTTGTGGTGAGGCAACTATATTTGGAAGTAAAATTTTAAAATGTGCGAACAATCTATATCAAATGGTCTAAGAAGACACACTTTTTTTTCCTGATCAGAATATATAGTTTTTATAACTTTTCATTGGTTCTCCTGCTTTTCTTTTAAGGTAGTTTTGGCTTTACCGAATAAAACCAGTTAGACTGGTTCCTTCTCTAAGAAGTAGGATTTACAAATGCAGTTAACAAATGCAGGGGGGCTTGGCAACTGAAGGTCAAAATAATCTGAAACAGATATGTTTTATTCATATGTTGGAACAGCAACATTATTGTCATGGAGTCTAAAAGGGAAATAGCAACTGTACATAACAATGAGCAGTCTTTTACAACAGAGATGTTTTGGCTCATAAACCTGGGCCTGGGGCTGCTTAGCACCAGATATGTGAATTGGTTAGGTCATCTGCTGCTCCTTCCAGGTCTGAAAGGCATACTCTTTCACATATGTGCTTCCTATTTAAACTTTTATGTATAGTAAAATAAAATTGGATGACCAGTCCGCTTACTTTCACAAGGTACTCTAACATAATTTTAAAATGTGCATTGAAATACTATTCTTGTCTTTGCTGAATGCATAGAGTATTTGGGAAATAAGGTGTGAATACATAAAAGTCAACATTTCCTTCAAGTATTTTCAGGGGGAGTTTTCACAAAACCAATTTATATAATCTAAATTGTTAAAATAAGAGTCTCTGGCCAGCTGTTTGGTAACGGGTGATCTTTTGAATAATTTAAGATGGCCTGCTTCAAAGGTGTTTCTTGTTCATAACGGAAACTATATAGCTTTTTGGTGCTGTTTTTTCCCCCCCATTCCCTTTTTTTATTATTCTTTCTCCCCCATCTTTCTCTGCACAGGGTGGGTACTCTGCTCCTTCCTTCTCTCCCTGGCAGGGCTCCTTCCAGGGCATCCCTCGGACTGTTCCACCGCAACGCAGACAGAGTGAGTCTGTACTTCTCACTCATATCCCCTCACTGTGCTCCAGTAGCAGTTACCCCTTTGCACGCACTGTCAATTGTGTAGCATTCTGCTTTTCCAAGCAAAAACATAAGACACATGCTAGAATGTGGCCTAACGCCAGTGCCTCCTTTACTTACAATATAACTGCAACTTCCAGCTTTCTGAAAAGCAATTTCATAATGAAGCCTCAAAACCAGTCTGAAAGCTTTGTTTCATCTGTCCTTCAGCGTTTACCTTGCTTGGTGGGTTTTCTTCCCCTTTTGTTTTTCTTCCACCCCTTGGCTTTTCAAAATGTGTGTCTGTCATGTTCATTCATGTTTGGCATGTGCACTTATCCAAATATATTTGCATATTTGTAGAGATGTGTTGATGCAAGTCACACTTTGACAACAGTATGAGACATATTCTCATTGGAAAATGAGATTTTTCTTTTAATCTGTGTGTCTTTTCTCAGCAGTCTCTTGATCAGCAGTGTGCCTAGAAATATTTGTAACAAACTAAGGAAGAGGTGGCTTATCCAGCAGTGCATGATACATTAACATTATTTATTAACTAGCAATTGCTTGTACTAAAATTGATATTTTTGTATTGTTGTTTATTATAACAATAGCAAAGACATTTCTTTGCTGATTTGTACTGTACTGAAATAGAGAGTAGAAAGTGAATACATCTTTTTATGTTGTGAATCACCAGGTTAAACTATTTTAGGGGAGATTTAAATGAAAGACTGATGTTTAATTACTCAGGTTCAAAATATAAACCCAAGTAATTAAAAATCCAGAAAGCCAATGTATAAACAACAATATATTCCAATAAATGCTTTAAAAGATCTTTTTAAGTTGTGGCATAGAGACTTGTGGTGTAGAAATTGACATCCTTAATTTCACTGTATTGTCTCCTATAGAATAAATTCAGTGTAGACAAAGATTAGGATCTTCATCAAAGTTCTGAAAATTATAACGAAATGCTGTATTTATTTTCTACCCCACTGTTTGTTTTCCATCCTTAACTAACTATATACAAGGGGTTGTTAAGGTTATTGCGGGGGGGGGGGAGTTGTCTTAATATAACTTATGTAGTTGAAGGGTAAGTTAGGTTTTATATATGATTTGCTGTTCACTGAGTAGTAAAGGCTGAATACATACTGACCAATATTTTACAAATGTAGATAGACATCTTGATTTATTCCCAGTCAGCCTTCACTGTGATCCACATCATTTGTCCATGTACCCTGTTTCCCCAAAAATAAGACTTATTAATTTTTGCTCCAAAAAACGCATTAGGGCTTATTTTCAGGGATGTTTTACTTTTTTTCATGTACAACAATCTACATTTATTCAAATACAGTCATGTCATCTTCTTCTGGTTGCTGCACAATGGTAGAGGGCGGGGCTTCACTTAACTGGGGCTTATTTTTGGGGTAGGGCTTATATTACGAGCATCCTGTAAAATCATACTAGGGCTTATTTTCAGGTTAGGTCTTATTTTCGGGGAAACAGGGTATATACACATATGCACAGCTACATACATGCAAGTACAAACGTAAAGATTTAACTTGAACAGAGGAAGAGCTGTAACTGTGTTCTGTTGTGTAGAATTGGAATTGATAAACCAGCACAAGTTGCTTTTGGGTTTGGATCTGACCATGTAGTAGCTTCTCCTGTGTTTGGGGGTAAGGCTGCAAGAGGAAAAGGTTGTGTATCCCATCATTCACATGTTTGTCGCCAAGAATCAAGAGAACAGGCTCGTAGATTCTACTGCCAAAACAACTAAGGACTTGCAGCAAGAGGATTTTAGAAGCAGGCAAGGTGGAGCTCCCAAGTCTTTCAGGGTATTTTCAGTAGTGAGTGAAGAACAAGCTTGTGCTTTAGCTGTGGGGCTGGAAGGAATATGATTGGTTTATAACTGTAAGATGTGAATTGAAAAGTTTCCTTTTTTGAAAGGGAAATGCTTGTAGCACTCTAGAAGGCCACATTATATTTTCGTTGAGTGTTGGGCATGGCAGTATTAAATTTTGCATTTAACTAAAACTGCATAGGGACGTGGTGGTGCTGTGGGTTAAACCGCAGAAGCCTCTGTGCTGCAAGGTCAGAAGACCAGCAGTCGTAAGATCGAATCCACGCGACGGAGTGAGCTCCCGTCGCTTGTCCCAGCTCCTGCCAACCTAGCAGTTCGAAAGCATGCAAATGCAAGTAGATAAATAGGTACCACCACGGTGGGAAGGTAACAGCGTTTCGTGTCTAGTCGCGCTGGCCACGTGACCACAGAAACTGTCTACGGACAAACGCTGGCTCTACGGCTTGGAAACGGGGATGAGCACTGTGCCCTAGAGTCGGACACGACTGGACTAAATGTCAAGGGGAACCTTTACCTAAAACTGTAGTGAAATGGCAAACGAAGAGATGAAGTTAAAACAACAGTCAGTCAAGTACGTTTTCTAAACTATACTGAGCTGGAAGTCTCCAGTTACTCTATTCCTTTTAGATCAGGGCCAGGTTAGTTCTGGACAAGCACATTGAAGAATGTGTGCCCCCAGTGAGAAGTTGCCGCTCTGCTGGTAGATGTTCTTGGCATGTTTTCACTTATACATTTATACATCCATGTGCACTTGTGTACAAACCTTTTAAAAGGGAGAACCATGTCTGTGTGCTTCAGAATTGGAAATGGTGGCTGAAAATCTGTTGTGCAGCTTTGCGTGCAAAATGGTGATGACATCAGCATCAGCAACAAATTGCCACTGATTGTAGATTTCCTTGGGGATTTTGCGTGCACATGTTTCTGTTACTTTGTGTGAAAACTGCATGCCCCCTGAAATTGGGGGCATCAGAAGAAATTTGCATTTAATCACTGGTGATTTGCCACTGGCAAATTACATTATCACAGCTGTACAAATGAAGCTGCGCAAAACAATTTCAGGCAATGACGACTGAGAAAAATTGAGACTAGATACTTAGCAATTATACTTACGTTACACTAAACTACTTATTTAGATTTTGCTAAATGTCAGCTTAGCTAGATGTGTAGAACATTCTATATGGGAGAATAATTGACTTACACTTTTAAATTTGGACTACACAAGAGAAAACTGAAGGATACATGCATGTACGCACATGCGCGCACACGACATTTCTATATCATTTTTCATTCTAAAAATGTCAAAGCATTTTATGGTATTGTACATTGGAACATGCAGAATATAGTAAGATCAAGAAATAAACCTGTTTAATTGAGTTAAAACAATAGAACAGTAACACATTTCATTAAAATTAGTGGAATCACTACTATTATTGCATTGTTTAATTATCAGGAAATTGCCTGGTTTAACAAGTCTTCAATTGGTGAGAGCAACACCCTTCACTGGGACCTGCCTGATCTCATTGTGAAGAGTGGTCTATGCTGTTGGCACCATAATGGAGAAGGCCATCCTCTACATCACAATAAAACAAATTCCATTCTGCAGCCCACCAAACATAATTTAGTTTGAAAATAAGGTATGATCTGTCCATGCTTGGTAGTGGGCGAGATAGAAATACCTTTTAACACTCCAGAACAGCATCATTTTGTTCCTAGTTCTCCCTTTTATTAGAACATGAATTCATTGGTTCTTCGACTCACATGGCTTTATCTCCTCATACAATTGCATTAGGTTCAGAGTGGATGTCGCATGGTCTTCAGGTCCACATAGAGGCCCTATTTATTTTTTGCTATGTCTGGAGCAAACAATGCTGGCAAAAGCATTTTTGCCTCTTAAAACAAAGAAAAAATATATTCCAAGAAGCTTCCAGAAAGTGTGATTTGCCATTCAAACAATGTGTACAGTCTCTGCTCATTTTGTTTTAATAATGAACATTGAGCAGTGTCTTCGTGTCTTCTGCTGGTGTAATAGTCAGACTTTTTCTGAGATTTCAGAAAGAGGTATCTACCATTTCCCTTGTACAGACATAAATTACATTTAAATGGAGCAATCTGTGGCTTGTCCAGTGGAGGTCTCCTAATGATGAGCTGGAGATTACATTGAATGCTATGCCAGTGGGGGATTATGTGCGCAGTATCAAACATGATATAGTTAATCAATTTTTTAAAAATACAGTACAAACATTTTCAAAAATGCAGTCAAAGCCTTTTTTTCTTATTGTGAAAAGTTAATGTGTTCATATGTGTTCGATTCTTAGTCAAAGTTTCTAAAGCAGTCTCCCACAGCTATGCAGGTCCAGCCAAGTGTAATGGCAACTGTCAACCCACCCCAAAACGTTGCTTGCTGCTGCGTTATTTGCTGCAGCTGGAAATTGACTGGCAGAAGTCTTCAGAGCACTTGTCCATCCTTCTTCAGAGCTATGTATTATGGGCATGATGGCCTGGAGACAATGCACACTTCCCTTTGACAGGAAGTGAGCAACTGCAGTTTGAAGTGCTGAGCCTCCTTGCACTGTTGTAGCTAATACAATAGTAGAGGGAACCTGTAGATACAGGAGTACAGTGTCTTCTACCAGCTCTGGTATGTGTTTACCATGGTAACTAATAGATTTTAGTCACTGCAACCCATTGCATGGAAATGCCTACGCATTGTATTTGACATGAACAATTAGAGGTGTACTTGCTTTTTCAGTCTGTGTGAGACTGATGATGTGATGTCTGGAATCAAGATACAGTAGGACACACCCCTATCCACAGGATCATTATCAGCTGATTCATTTATCTGCTGCTGAAAATATTAAATGAAAAAAACTCAGAAATACAAGTTTATATGTATTTCCAGGGTGTATTTTCCAGAACTGGCCACTAGAGGAAGTGAGAGACCATGCAGTGTATAGTGCTCAATACTTGCGTGTTTTTCGGCATCCACGGAGGGGCCTTGGAACCAACCCCCCACGGGTGGTTGTCCTACTGTAATCAAAACAAGTAAAGCAAGTTAAATATAATTACAAGATAAAAGCTTAGGTGAAGAGAACTGGAGGCGAACTAGAGAAGCTGTGGTTCTAGAACATTATGAATATGGAAATATCCTGGTCCATTTTAAAATAAAAAAACAAACTAAAGGAATATGGGTTTTAATGCACCTCATGAAGCCTTTGAATACATGGATTACAACTGATTGTGAACAAATATGCCTATGGAGATGATGAGATACGTTAATCGAGGGTCTATGCGGGATGACTCCTTCAAATGATCATAAATAGCACAAATGCTGAGCTCCTCATTAAGGTGAGTAGAAACTTTGTGTCTAATTGGGTGCTTTTACAATTCATAGATATACGTGCATACTGGAATGGAAGCAGTACTTAAAAGTGGATAGGTACATATAGATCCCCATGTAACTGTAAGACAGGTTACTTTTTGGCCATGCCGACTGCTCATTGTTGTGTCTTGGTCCTCTGACATCATTGTCCTTGTCTTTTTCTTGTCTCTGCTTTCCATTTTGCTATTGGCAAGGAGTTGAGGAGTTAGTCCATTACTTCTATGATAAAGCGTGGTACAGTACAACTTCAGATTTCTTCCCATCTCCTCCTTCCACTTCTTTACTATTGTGTTTGCTCCTTGCATGGTGCATGCATATCAAAGTTGTGCATGCAGTTGTCTTGTTCTCTCCATGCTCCATAATATTAGTAGGAGAAACTGATTTTGTAGTTCATAATAAAATCAAGGTCAGTTTTTTCATCTTACTTATGATGACGTTAGCTGATCACCACATTCTCATGCCTGTATTCTTCTACACCTCACTGAATGGCACCAATCTGTACATGTAATTGTGAAATATTTGAAGTAATTTTTGGTTTTCTATGCGTGTCTTAAGTGGTGCTTCTCTCCATTTAATTTTCCACCATTGAGCACGCTGTGACAACTCATGTAGAACCTGTCTTCACAGGATGCTGCTATATCATGGCAGGGTGTGTTGGGTCCTTTACAACCACTGCATCTAGGGAAATGAAGTAACTGATAATTTTCATTTTAAACTGATAACCTTCATTTTTGTTATAAAATTATCTTTGCTGACAGCATTGTAGATGGAAGATGTAATCAGAGGCATAGCTGATTTTTAGTATCCTGTACTGGCTTCCCCATTTACATGGCAGAAGTATTCTACAGCACAATAAATGTGCTATTCTAAATGCTCAAATAATTTTATGTACCTTTAATCCATTAATCCTTAAAACATCCCTGTAAGAATAGCTATATAACTCTTCTCAATGACTAATGGCAAAAATAGGATTTTAACTAGGATCTATTTGGTTTACATCTTGTTCGCTTAACTACCAGTCAGCACTCATCTTACTTACATTATATTGGTTAATTAGCTGGCTTCAACAATTCTGCTTGTAATGGCAAATGTGATACCATTTGGGGAATTGTTTGGAATTTCCACTTGGAATTTGGCAGGAATGCTGAGTATTAGTCAGAGAAATTGGATAATAAGTTTTTAGATTCTTTTTCAGAATTTAGTTGCTTGTGTGTTTCTTGGCATTTGCTGACCTGTTAAATGCAAGGTAGTCTGTACTGGGATGGGCAGGTTTGGCAGGGCTTAGAGTCATTTTTCAGATTGCCCAAAGGCCCCACTTCCAAGCAGGGAGGTCGTGTTAAGAAAGATGTTTGGACAAAGAGATTGTAAATAATTAAGAAATACAAATAAAGAACCTCATGGCGCAGTGGTTAAACTGCTGTACTGCAGCCAAAACTGTGCTCGCGACCCGGGGTTCAATCCCAGGTAGCCGGCTCAAGGTTGACTCAGCCTTCTAGCCTTCTGAGGTCAGTAAAATAAGTACCCAGTTCGCTGGGGCGGGGGGGGGGGGCAATGTGTAGCTTGCATAATTAACTTCAAACCGGCCAGAGAGTGCTTTAAGCACTGTGTGGTGGTATATATATGCAATTAAAAATTGCATAATTGCATAAAATGCAATTATTTTATATTAAATATTTTAATTGCATTTTAATTGTTTTGTCTTTTTATTGTATTTTAAATGTTGTAAGCCGCCCAGAGACCTCTGGGTAGTGTGGGCGGCATATAAGTTAAATAAATAAATAAAAATAAATAAATATAAGCAGCACGCTTTGCTTTTTGCTTTTAAATAAACATTTTATTTTATTTACCTATTGTTAAAATATTTTAAATTTACCCCTTCAATAAAATCATTATTTGTCTCAATAAAATAATTCAATTCATTATTAAACCAGACTCCCCCAAAACACACTTAAATAATAGCTAATAAAGAAAGGATGCAACTTTTAAAAATGTATTTCCATTCCATTGCATAACATTTCATATAATCATTCCTGATTCATCAAATGAAGTGCAGTGACAAATCCCCAAGACTGCTGTGGTCACCTTGGTGGATGACCTACACTGGGAACTGGACAGGGGGATTGTGTCCCTGTTGGTTCTCCTGTACCTCTCAGTGGCTTTCAGTATCATCGACCATTGGATCCTTCTGGGCTGTCTCTCTTGGATGGGACTTGGAAGCACTGTTTTATGTTGTCTCTGATCCTTCCTGGAGGGGAGAACTCAGAAGGTGGTATTGGGGGACTCCTGTTCAACACCCTGGCCGTTGGACTGTTTTGTCCCCCATGTTATTTAACATCTACATGAAACTGCTGGGAGAGGCCTGGAGTTTTGGAGTTTGGTATCACCAGAATGTGGATGAACTCTATCTCTCCTTTCCATCTAGATCCAAGGAAGCTGTTTTGGTTCTTGATTGGTATCTGGAGTCAGTAATGGACTGGATGCGGGTGAATAAACTGAAATGTAATCTAGGCAAGACAGGGGTGCTCCTTGCCAATTTAAAGGCAGATCAGGGAATAGGGGCCCAACCTGTGTTTCGTATGGTTACACTCCCCCTGGAAACACAGGAGTGCAGCTTGGGTGTGCTCCTGGATTCATCCCTGAGCCTGGATGTCCAGGTTTCAGCAATGGCTAGGAGTACATTTGCACAGTTAAAACTAGTGCGGCAGCTGCATCTGTTTCTGGAGATGTCTGAACTGGCTACTGTGACATACCTTAGTTTACATCCCAGTTAAATTACTATAATGTGCTTTACATGGGGCTGCCTTTGGATAGTGTTTGGAAACTTCAGTGGGTCCAAAATGCTGCGGCCAGATTGTTAACCGAGACTGACTACAGGAATCATGGTCTCCCTGTTATAGCAGCTTCACTGGCTGCCAATCTGTATCCAGGCATATCCAAATGCTGGTTTTAACCTATTACACCCTAAATGGCATGGGTCCAAGCTATCTCAAATACATCCCATTTTATGAGCCTGCCTGAGGCTTAAGATCATAAAAGGAGCCCTTTCTCTCAGTCCACCATCCTCACAGGTGCATTTGCTGAGGACATGGAGGAGGGCTTCTCCGAGACTCTGGAACTCCCTCTCACAGAAAGCCAGGCTAGACCCATCTTTGCTATCTTTCTGCATGCAGGTGTCTTTCTCTTCAGTCAGGCTTTTCTCTTAGTGGCTGGCTGTCTAAGAGTTCTTAAGACAGGAATGTTTTTTTCCCCCTATTCATTTTTAATATTATATTTGCTTAATTCTCTTTAAAATATTGTTATTTCTTCTTAGCTTTTAATACTGTTTGTTTGTTTGTTTGTTTGTTTGTTTGTTTATATTGTAAGCTGCCTTGGGTCTCTTTTAGGAGAAAGGTGTGGTAAAAATATTTTAAATAAATAAAAATAAATTTTTTATTTTTATTTTTAGAATTTCTGGTACTTTCACTTATTTTTCCAAGGCACTGAGAACAGCCAGCTAAACCAGCAATGGTATTTGAGAATTCTGTCTCTGTAATTCTCCAGGGGTCAGAATGACCTGATTAGTGAGACTAGTAGCTAGAAAATGAACAGACTGTATCCAAATAGGAAGGGAGGAAGTCTTGGTCGAAGAGAACAGTGGGCATTTGAAGACTTCCTTTGTGATTTCTAAGCTATGTAGCTAGTTTAAGATAATTTTTTTAAAAAAATTAAAACATTTAACAACTTAAATCTTTCTTAAAACAGATGGGGAAAACTCCTGTGAAGCGACAATAGCTAAGAGAAAGCCATGCTAGCAATAATGATTATTTTTAATTGGTGTTGGTCATAGGCAGGCTCAGAAATGTATTAGTGACCTGCATGCGGCCCATAGGCTACACTTCCCTAGTTTATATCTACACAGCTGACTTTAGAAGAATTATAGAAGGATTTAGAAGGATTGTAAAATATGATGAAAATAAAGAGCAGCAGATTATTACTGTCTCTAGAAAAATATGTTCCCTTAATTTATCTTTGATAAAATATGTTTTATTTCCTGGCTTGGACGAATCATGGTTCTTTACATTTTGGCAGTCAATGTTGGATTGGGTTTTGAGAGATCCAACTACCTTTGAGTGCAATTCTGCTTTATTTCCATAAACGTTTTCCTAAGAGGACTTTGGTCATGTTAAGGAGCTTGAAATAATGCATTTAGCTGGTTAAAAAACTCTGTGAGCTAGGAATCTGGTTGTATCTGGTTGGGGGTTTGTTTCCCCACTGTGCCTCCAAAGAGAAGAGCCAGCCTGTGTGGCCTTTAGTCCCAGGGTGCCCCCCAGAAGAAGGAAATGGTAAACTACTTCTGCGTACTCTCTACCTGGACAACCCTGGAAAGATGAGAGGAACAGCCAAGACAGAACAGTTGGAAATTCTGCAGAAGATTTCTATGGCAGCAGCTTGTATCTAGGTAGAATTGTGAATTAAGTACCATCATATTCGTCTGGAAGTTACCTCCATCAGAATTGACTTGATTATACATAATTATTGTTAATAATGCAAACATGATGGTACTTAAATCACAATTCTAGGATCCTTGTTCCTGACTAGAGATGGGTATGAACCTTGGTTTGGAGGTTCGTGACAGTTTGTACACATGGCACCATAGATGTTGCACATTGTCTTCCCCTACGTGGATCTTCCACTCACCAGCTGGAGTGTGCTCCTTTCCTCCTCCTCTTCGGCTGTTTGACCAGTCTCTGGCAGGAGCAGGGGCTTCCCTTCCCCACTTCCTTGGCTGATCGGCCACTCAGACAAGGAGGCAGGACAGGCAACCCCGTGCTTCTGCCAGGGACTGACTGAACGGCCAAATAGAAGGAGGAGAGGAGCGTGCACCAGCTGGTGAGTGGGTCATTGGCAGGGGAGGCAAGCAAAGGGAGTGCATGGCACCTGTGGTGCCACGCATACAAACCAGCACGAACCTCTGAACCAAGGTTTGTGCTCATCTCTAGTCATGAACAAGGATCCTACAGACAAGGATTGCTTGTATGTTTCTCCCACCCCTGAATGTGGAGAGGAGCACCAAATGTTTGGATGAAACCAGTACATTGTCATTCTTCATGCAGTGCCTTATGCCAGTTGGTTTAAAAAAAATACATTCACTGTCCATCACATAGCTAGAGTGAGTGCCTTTGGAGAACTGGATCCCATCATTGGTGAGCAGATTACTGCTTTGGTAAGAATAAAGTCACAGCTAGGAAAGTGACTTTTAAGGAAGTATTTAATTGCAGTTATCATTCCAAACCCTTTGTTTTCCAAGAAAATACAAGTACTTTTAATAGTTAGTTTTTAAAAGACATGGCCAAAATCCTTTTGCAGATGTACACCTGTGTAAGGAAAATTGTGCAAGGCTTGATGGCTCATTAACAAGGAGCCCCTTGTTTTCTTAGGCACATTCCTCATCATCAGTTTGCCATCGAGGCAATTATCAATCAACAGTAGGATTCCAACAAATGTTTTCCTTTTCTCATTTCTCTGAAGTGATTAAAATAGCTATGTTTTAATTCCTTTAAAATCATCTGAAAGCTACAAACTGTTCACCTGTGTTACAAAACACACTCTCCTTTGTTCATCTTGTCATTATGTATAAGTGGGTATTTTAAGCACTGAGCAAAGCATTAGGCCAAGTAGCAAACTCTCTGCCATCAACAGTAGTCAGGAGTATTCCTTTCCTGTCAGTTTACTATTCCTCAGTATACTATGGAGAAGCAGTGAATAGCAATACAGAAGACAGCTCCTTACAGCAGTAAATGGGAAAGCAGTGGGATATGTAGAGTTTGGGGAAGACAACTGGTTTTTCTGTCTATTCTTTATCACAGTTGCTGGATCTGTCTGTGTGAGGTCTGGAAGATGCACCCCTCCCTTTCACACTCCTGTTACTTTGGCTTGCTTGATTCTTTCTTTTTATCTACTACTTACCTATCTTATCTCATCAGGCACTATATCACATTTAAAATTGTTACTTCTGAATAGTTTTGGTAGGGGGTTGTCAGTATAGAAGCCGCAAGGCACAGTGGTTAAATTGCAGTACTGCAGTCAAGACTCTGCTCGTGACTGAGTTGATCCTGATGGGCTCAGGTAACTGGCTCAAGGTTGATTCAGCCTTCCATCCTTCTGAGGTCAATAAACTGAGCTCACAGGGGGAGGGAGCAATGTGTAACCTGCATAATTAAATTATAAACTGCCCAGAGAGTGCTGTAAGCGCTATGGAGTGGTATATAAGCAGCACATTTTGCATTCAGCCTGGAGGCAGGCGGTGGAGCATGGCCTCTCCCAATTTGAAGAGACACTTGTCCAGCAGGCCGAGGCAAAGAGGCAGTCCCGAAACCAGCAAAATCAGGGAGCTGGACAGGGGACAGATTGTATTTGTCTTCAGTGTGGAAGGGATTGTCACTCTCAAATTGGCCTTCTCAGCCACACTAGACGCTGTTCCAAGACCTCTATTCAGAGCACGTTACCATAGTCTCTCGAGACTGAATGATGCCTACTAGGTTGCTTTGCTTTAGAATTCTTTTTTCTCACTTAACATTCTCTCCCTCTGCCCAGATAGCTTTCGTCAGCATCTTTATATCCCCTGCTTCATTTGATAATACTTATAAGTCAGTCACATCTTATCTGTCCTTACAAGTAAGACAGTAGAATGTACATCCATAGAAGTGGATCACTCTGGAGTGTGGTTTTTCATGGGATATCAAAGGTAATTGTATAAAAGGGACAAGTAGATATGTAAGTGAAGTGGCCTTTGGAAGTGGTGGAAAGAAAGAAAGAAGGAGCATTGAATTATCCCTTTTTGCTTTCACCATTCACTCCCTTGTTCCCAAGCAATCTAGTGATGTGTGGAGGCTGAGTATACAGGGCCTGGACTTGGAAGAGGACTTACTTTGTTCTCCTTCTCAGCAGCCTCAAATGTCTGTGGAATTTTAAAATGAGCTACACGCAGTACTATGTAAGTAGTGGTGCTACTTTGGAGTTTTCTGTGGCAGTTTATGTGACATACACACATCAGGAGGTATGGGGCTTACAGGGCATACAAGGGTTGATGAGACATACACATCTAAATATTGTCCATTCTACTCTAGAAAATCCTGGTGTAACTGCAGCAGCTGCAAAGAGTGTATGTGTTGCAGAATGTGTATGTTTCACATCTGCCTTAGATCAGAAACAGTGTATTGTCTTGGGGAATGAGATTGCTTTCAGTTATTTCACAGCAGCTTCCTAATGGAAGAAATCTGAAGGATTATATATTGAATGGTTCAGCAAAGAAAATAGAAGAATTCAAAGTATAAGATAGGATGTAGTTTTGGAAAACAGTGGGCAGATTCTATAATCTTTCATAGCATTTAGAATATATTTGCCTAGAGGAGGCATTTAGGACATGACTAGAACGTCACAAGATTTTGAAACATAGGGGGTGGGCAGGAGATTTTGGGAAAAAATTAAATATGAGGAATATTTACTATCAAACCAGCTTTTTCTGTTGCTTTAACAACTAAAAATACATTATTTGTAATATACCATAAGAACATGTACTATTTGACACACCTATTTGGCTGTAAACATATAACTAACTTGGGAGTTATCCTGGCACAACTCAGTGGGACATACTTCTGAGGACAGATGTAGATGTTTGCTCATTTTGTTGTTGCAGCTAATAACAAAAAGAAACTAGATGTTTTCTCCCTGCTAGGCAAGATTATGAGAATTTTTGCACATTACTTCTGTTTTAGTCCTTTTTGGCAAAAATTCATGGAAATGATTTTGTATCAAAAACTTGCCCTTATTGTTGATGTCAAGGGAAAAAGTATGATAATTGTACAATGTCCTTAGAGGCCTAGAAAACTTTATAACACTTCTTGGTAGTTTGAGTCTATGGTGGTCACAGCTAACATTTATTTATTTTTATTTGTTTATTAAATTTGTACCCCGCCCATTTAGACAACGTCTACTCTGGGCGGCTCACAATAAAAGTAAACTAAAAACAATCAAATAGTATCACACAACAATTTAACAACAGTAAGAAAATCATTCAAGATGGGGGAAAAAGAGATAAGTCAGATGGTGGCATTTATTTCTGAAAGGATTAATACTAGTGTGAACCAGATAATCCTGAGAATCATGTCACAATTCATCTAGATATCAAGGTATAAGTCATTTACTTGCTGCTGCTTGGCTCACTAAGAACAAAGTTTCCAAACTTGTTCCATCTCGCTTCAGAGGATGAGAATAAACCACGGTTTTCACTCATGGTGAAGTAAACAGAAAAAAATGATGCCAGGCAAAATTAGCTTGTCTAAGACTGCTAGCTTTTTTCATTTACATTTTTCTGTGCACAAAAATCTAGATGTTATTGAAAACATAACTTTTTATGTTTGAGAAATCAAACATAAATGAGAAATCAAAGACATGTAACCTTTAATATAAGCTCTGAACAAAAGTTGTAGGTACAAATGCTTTAAAATGTATTAAGACTGAATGTACGTTTTAGGCAAGTACTTAGGTCAGAAAAATGTTTCAGTTATAAGCTTTTTGCTATGAAAGTTACAGACAAGAATGACTTAGACAAGTAAAGATCCATAAACATGGAAGTACATTTCTTAGTCTTATATTTAGACACAAAAAACCAACAAGTTTGCTATGTGCTCACTCAGCTACCTGTCAGTTAAAATCTATGGAGGGAAATCCATGATTTCTGTGTGTTGCCTCTGTGCTGCTGTCTCTAGATGCTGCTGATTCATTATGTGTTTCCACCATCTGGCTTTTCAGCTCAACTTGGCATTGCTCAATTGTGGCTCAGCTGGCTTAGCCGACCCTGTGCTGACTGGCATCTTGCTTACAGGCAGGGGATGTTTATATGTTCTTACCATTGTTTACTCATTTCCTCCTAAACCACAGATTACATAATAGCAGGCTAATGCGGAATCTCATAGACTCTACTACAGAAGCAAAAGTTTGCTAATTAGGGAAACAAAAACATTTCCCCTTATCTTCTTATTCTCCTAACACTGCAGAATGAATGTATTTTTACATAGGTTGTGCATGGATAGGGATTTCCATTCATTTAACATTGCTGTTTGCATGGCAGGCATAGAGAAACAATCAAAAAGTTAGGAAAATGCATGGGATTAGATAGGATTTTCTTAATTACTCTGCAGTGATCTCTAATGGACATTCAGTACATTACTCTTAAGCAGTTAACTTCTGTATCACAACTCATTTTTAAGGTTATATCTGTTTGTCTAGAGGTAGCCTCCATCAGTTCAGTGCTCCATGTTATAATCACATATCACATTTCCATGGTTACATTTCCTATACCATCTTAATCATATAATACTTTATTTATACATTTCAGATTTTGACTGTGTTCCCCCCCCCCCTCGTCAGGTGGGGATGGCTTGCTTATAGGTTTTCCTTGTTCTTCAATAGTCCAATTTGGCAATCTTGACACTGCTGTTGCAGATGAAATGCGTGAATGTTTTTGCTCCTCTACAGGAACAAAAAATGTGTAGTTGGCTTTTTTAATCGGTGTATCTTGATGTATGAGACACCCCTTTTTTGGCTGAGGCCAAGAAAAATTTTGAGTACTTTTATAGTTTAAAAAGTAAGCCATTAAATGCATTATTCTCCTTCTGCCTTCTGTAAGTTGCTTTTAAAATGCTTATAGAACTGCTGGATAGCTCAGTGGTTTAAGGCAGAAGTTAGGCATCTGGCTGCAGAGCCAGGGAGTTCAGTTCCTCACTGTGTCTCCTTGACAAGGGCTGGACTTGATGATCCGTAGAATCCTTTCCAGCCCTGCAGTTCTAAGGTTATTATATTTTAGGTATAGCAGAACTTCTTAGAATATCCATTCATTCTGTGATAACTATAAAAAGTCACTTAGAATATTAACCTTATCTGGCTATATGTCACCCAGTTGTAATTCCTTCATGTGTGGCCATTTGAAGATTCTTAAAACATTTATGGTACAGGTAGTTTCATTTAGCTAAATACGTGGAATATACATCCTTTCTTAAAAGAATGCCTCAAGTCATGTTCAGATCTTCCTTTTGCAGTTTCCTGTGCATTATAGAGATTAGCTGAGGAGCTACTGATACTGAACTCCACCTCTGTCATAAACACTGATGTACTGCAAAAGTTATTATTTTTAAAAAATAATAACTTTTGAAGCAAAAGTTGCTGTAAAGATGTTAACCCTTCTCCCCCCCCCCCCCCCCCGCCCTCACAGAGCAAGCATGAGTTCTAGATACCTGCTGAATCTCCCTTTCTTTCCTTTTCTTGTGTGGATGTCCACTTCTTTTGGACTCTGGAATGAGCAGTTATCCGTGCATGTGCTATGTTTTGGATCCAAATTCCTTTCCCCATGTACCAGTGATATTACTAAATCAATGATAATTTTTTCTGTGTATTTTAAAACCACCTTTTTTGGAAAATGACATATTTTCTTTGTCTGCAAATCTTTGTAATCTCCCCTGCCCCCAAATAACTACAGTTACCCACCTGCAGCAGTGGTAAGTCATCTACCCAAGTACAGTTGGTCTATTGAGAGAAGCAAATATATTCCGTACACTTCATCAGTCAAAAATAAATGCAGTGGTGTTTCTGACCATTACATTCTCATAATGACTATTGTAGTGCCGTGATTACATTTAACAGTTTCTCATACCTCATTGGATAGCTCTAGATATATCCCAGCCTAAGTATTGGTGCAAAAGATCTATAATAGTGATGTTAATATGTTTCGCTTATTTGTGTTGTGTTAATCTTGCTAGGGGGTGGGGATTGCTGTGGTCTGTGCATTCTACAATTCCTTTAAAGTCAAAAGTAAATTAAGGGACACATGCATTATCTCAAAGCACTATACTTAAGTCTTTGAATAGAGTAGATGAAAAAGACAATGAATATTAGTAATTCCATTGGTAAAAATGAAATAGAATTTTAACTTCAGGATACACAATCCAGTGCCCTAGCCAGTATGGCCAGTGACAGGAATGTTGTACTAAATAACCCCAGGACACTAGTTTAGAGAAGGCTAATCTATGCTGATTAGCAGTTGCTCTTCAAGGTTTTGGACAAAGACCTTTCCCAAGCTGATCTTTGTGATCCATTAAATTAAGAGATGGTGTTCTGTTTGGGCCATTTATCACACACCGTTCAGGCTGTTCACTGAGTTTTGGACTCTTCCCTGTATTTATCACACTTTGTGAGCAGCAGTGATGGCAGTATAAAATCTCTAATTGAAAGGTAGAAATAGATTATGTGTTGTCTCAGTTTTTTCAAACATCTGTTTTAACCCAGTTAAGTTGACCTTCCATCCCTCTAAGGTTTCCATCCATCTAAGCTTCTGAAGAAAAGTAATAGTTGAAGCGTAATGCAAAATATCATTTTAAACTTAAATTACTATAGCAAATTTCGTTTTATCTCAAATTCTCAGAATGTTATTAATAACTTTAGCATATGAGCATGTCATTTAGATACATCTTATTCACATTTGTGTGTTGTTAAATTGCCTTGTGTCTAAAGCTACCACTTCTCAGGTATTGACCTTTTAAAATTTTTATTATTGTGGCAAAGTTGCTTGATTTTCTTCTATAGTTAAGTCAATAAATGTTCTTCTGTGTTGCGTAGTTCATTCACCCAGACTGCTGAATGTGATTCCTTTGCTCCTGGACTTGTATGGAATGTATTTTCATTTGTCTTTTATACGTACACTTTTTAATGCAGAAGCTTAAGTACCATTATTGACCAGTGTGTCTTGTATTCATAATTATTGATTTTCCCCTAATCTATTACCATGTAACTTTCTCTCTCATAGCCTCAAGTACTACAGCCTTCCAGCCTCCTTCCCCATTTCACAGACATCGCCCAGGGAAAACTAATAAAAATGTCACCCATCGTGGCCCACAGTGAACATCCCAGTCAAGACCAACAGATAATTGATGGCCGTGAATATCAAAATGCTGCAGATGGCTCCGGCACCAATAACCTAAATGAACTGAGCACTTTAAATACACAGTTATATGAAGGGAAGTCAGAGAAGAATGCACATTCCACCAAGAATGTAAAAGCTGGAGAGAAATCTAAAGATCTGACCAGTAGAAAATTCAATACATTGCAGTCTCACCTATCTTCTTCCAAATCATCTGCCCATCTGAGTACGCAAGAAATGCCGACCAAATTAGTTCTGAAGAACAGTTACTCACGGACAAACCAGGCATCGCCGCCAAAGACTTCAAGAGCTGCAAAACCCCCAAAGCAGAACGCATTAGTGCCTCCTCCAGTAAGTGTTGCAGCAGCAGCAACAACAGTAGCAGCAGCAGCTCCAGATGGCTCGTTTGTTTCAAAGGAGCCTGAAATTTTGCCGTCAAGTGACCCAGCACAGCTGCAGTCAGCACCCAGTCAGTCTGAGATGAATAGTAAGAGCCGCAGAACCTCTAAACTTCGTCCCCCAACAGTTTCCTTTAGGCCCAAGCAAACGACACATCCAAAAGTCGTGGTACCTCTTGATCATCAGAACACCTGCTCACAGACAAACCACTCAAGGCAACTAACACAAGCAAAGGAAAATATGCAGAATGAAGATATAAGCGTTCATTGTGGTGATGGTGTACCTCCTAATCGGCATTCCCGCCTTCCTAAACCAAAGACATATTGAAAGTATGACTTGCACATGCACATTTCAGTGTCCTGTATTGTGAAGCTGCATACTCTCATCCATTCTTATCTCAGTCAGGATTCTTCAGTTAAAGCATATAAGCACTGAATGCTGCATTTCTTCCCCTGGTACCTAACTAGTCTGTTCTCTCTTAATTTTGTGCCATCTAGAGACATGTGTCATTCCTTCAAAATATGGTTTATAAAAGCCTGTTGATGTCCACTGATTGCATTGCTCGTAAGTCCCTTTAAAGATAGCTTGGCTTAACAGTAAAGTTTGCAATGACTACTGGTTGCCAGAGTGCTAGACTATTTGGACAGGTTGCTTGCTGGAATCCTATCTATATTCGTTTGGAACACTGAGTAATAATAGGTAGCTAAGGCTACACTTTTGGTTCCGACTTACTTGATTATAAGCGATGAACAAAATATACAGAGCTGGCCTTTTTTTATCTTCATCTGCAGCCATAATACTGACTCTGTATGTCAGAGGCCTATGCAAAACACACTTATTTATAACAACAGATGACCCAAAACTTTCTTAAGGATGTATATTTAATGTTTAAACAAGACTTAAGTCTTTTTTTCTTTTGCCAGAAGAATCCCAAATTGCTTGTTTGCTTTTTGGATCTATATTCACTGTTCACAAGTGGCAAACAAAATTTCACAGGGTGAAATGGATCTTAGTTGTATTTAAATGTTAATCTGTTCATACTGTAGATAACCTGTGGAATACATCTGTGTTCCACAGTTATGATATTATAACTGAAAAACAGTTTGTAGGATATATGTCCAAATCCGTTTTTCATGCAGGCTGTTTTGGAATGGCAAGTGATGTGATTTTGGGAATAATGGATCCATGTTAAAGATCTTCATAACACTTCTTTCCTTTGGGGGCGTTAATGTCATTGTAACATTATTTATTGCTCTCTGTCGCTCTTGTGAGCCTCAAGAAGCCAACTTGAAATGTTTGCACAAACTTTGCTATAAATATAGGGATTAAAAATTATTTTTCATAATAAAATATTGATTTTTTTAAGGGGAACTCCCTTTTTAAGCACACATACACCTTTTTTTAAAATGTAGAACCCTAACAATTGGCATTCAGTCTTTTGGAAATTAAGGGAAGTGATTTGCATCGAAATACATGTAGTCAGATATTTATGGCACTGTGAAGAATCGATCTGTACCCAAATCTTGAATATGTAATGAAATGATTGGTGGAAAAAAAATGCATAGCACAGAACCGAAAAAATTATTTGCATGTTAGTTTTATTTCAATACCAGCTAGAGAACAGTGGTTAGGAATGCAGTTTCAAGTTTGTGATATATACCATAGGAGTCAGGTTGAGCCCTTTGTTGAATATTAGATCAAACAGTGAGTTTGAAGGAAAATATATCTGGGTGGAAAAATTGAGCCAGAGCATTTGCAGCTTAGATTTTCTTAAGCCAAGTGTAGCTGCCTCCCTCAGAAGGGATGCTAAAGAAACTTACATAGTCCCAATTTAGGTCTATTTGTGATAGGTCTGACCAAGAGCATCTTTTACAGTTAACTTTGCATATGTCACATAAAATGTGCAAGGGCATGCAGTGAAACATTCTTGCTTGCTGTTTTCAATGGGGAAATACTTCCCCCATGACAAATCACATTCCTGAAGTGGCATAAATGTTCAGTTGCTTAATAATATCTATTGATGGGATAACATGAGGACTGAGTTTTTAAATGTGGAACAGTTTTCTCCTTATCTTCTTGTAAACCTTGGGATGTAGATGAGCTGCAAACAAAATTATCACTTCATGCTCTTTAAGAGAGGCTGAGTAAACACATCTGGTTTTATATTTGATTAGTCCATATAGTTCAGAACATGAGGCTCGCCTACAAATGTTCCAGCAGATACTGTAGCATTTAATATAAAAAAGCAGTTTGTCTTGATAAACATTTTTTGATTCTAGTTGGAGTAAAGATGCAAGGAGGGCTCAATCTTTGAACAACAACAGATACAATGATCCCATATTTTCATACTGGTTCTCAGTGTTTCTACAGTATTTAATCACTTCTGAAACAAATATTCTTGGTTTATATTTCTGTCTCTTTAGATACAGGAGAAGAGTGTCTCGGTATATGAAATTTCAGGGTTGATTTTGCAAAATCCTATTATTTCATATTTGTCTTCATTGTTAATTCACTTTCAGTCCCACCATGTAGAGACTTGTCAGACAGTGAGAAAGAAAGATTGCCACTCCACAAAAATATGCTTGGATGTCAGAAGGCAAGTTAGAAAGTGTGACATGCTGCTCCCTTTTGAAGAAGCCACCACTTGCCTAGGACAAACAGTAACACACAATTTTTAAAGCATCTTGCATCACTTTTAAAGCCTACGCTTGTACTGATTTTTAGGCATAATTAAACAAATTGTTCCATCTTTTCTGGAATTCATATTACTAAAATCATTATTATACTTGTACCCCTTAGGGCACTTAGTGAGAAGTAAGCATCAGAGACAGTCATTTTTCTGTTTCTTACATCATCTTCAGTAAGTATAGTACTTGATGAAAATAAACTTATTTTCCAAAGGTAATGTTGGCGCACCCTGATTTTTTTTTTTAAAATGTCAGACTGGCAATTAGGCAAAGCTGAGGATAGCAGATTGGCAATTAGTAAGACTGAGATGGGTGGCCTAAATGATGTATGTGTGCTGCCTCAAACATACAAATCTAGGGTCTGGGAGGAAATTGGCTATCATCACATAACTTGAGCAAGTTGTCAGGGATAACTGCCTCACTACCTCAGACAACTTGACAGCACAAGCTAACACCTGAAGTGATGGCTTTGACCAGCGCCTATTGGTCTATCTTTTTAGGCATGCCAACTTTCCCTGAGAACAACTGAGTATCAAAGAAAGTTCCAATGTATGTTTAGAAAGTACAGAGCTCGAGACAAAGCTTTTGTTTTAACTAATGAGAGGTTTGACAGAAGGTTCACTGCTGTTTGTAGAAAGTGCTTTGTGTAATGCCAGGCTTTCAATGAGATTCCAATAGTTGGAAGTACAAGTTTCAAGTAATATGAACAGAATTATTTTAAATGGCTATATTAAATAGTTGGGAATTTGATAATATTTCATTTTTTTAAACTTCTGCATTTTATCCTTTTGGATTCTTCTACATTATGCAATAATTCTTAAAGTATTTAACTAGTCCTCAAACATCTATAATGAAGATACTGATCTTTTAACAATAGATGCAAAAGTGGAACAAAACTAATTTGCACTTTACACGATGAGCTCCAGTGCTTGGAGTAGTGCCTAAATTTAATCTACATGCCTATGACTGATTTAGTAAAACAGTTTTCACTGTGTATTGACGTTGGGATTTGGTGGTGGATGTTTTTAAACCAATGGAAGCTAACCACAGATTATGTAGTTCATGAAATGTTTCTAGCCTCTTCTTGTCCCTGTCCACAGCAATTCACTGTCTCCAGACATTGTTTACAGTCATCTCAGTTCCGTGGCTACAAAACATGGTCCCTCAAATGTTTGTCCCACTAAGCATCTGCTTATATAATGTCCACAGTCCACATAAATTGTTGAAAATTTAGGAGCAATTTGTGCTGAATCAGAAACCTGTAAAAGCACACTTCCCAGTACTGAGGAGAAAATACTCTATATTTTGCAAAGCTTTGTCCTTCAGGTTCTTATATTTATATTTGTTAACAACTCTGTGTGCAATATTAACCTCCTCCCTCCCCCATAATAGTTGAGTGAATCATTTGTGTAATCATCAAATCCTTCAAGTGGTTCCCAGACAAACATGTGGTATGTACTCAAAATCCAGCTGTGGTGAAGCTCAAGTAGACTGCACGTGAATCAATCCTTGGTCTCAGATACTATTTTTTTTAATGGCAAATTAGGGTTAACCTAAATGGCATTTGTGTTTTGTTTTGTCCTTTGCATGTCACCCCGTACCAGTTCATGAAATCTTTCATATACAGGTAGATGAGCATGCCTTAGGATGAAATATAATTATTTGCTTAACTGCTATTTTGGGGGGAGATACATTCTCATACCATTTAAAATGGATATTGGTTTTGGAACGAAGTTTCCATTTTTGTCTGTCTTTCATCTTACTGCAGTGGTTCTCTGAACAGTGGACACAGTCCAGGCAAAGGTTAGCACTTTTGAGGCCACTGACTTTAAAGAGAGAATTTAGCTTCTCCCTGGCTGCCCCTTACTGAAAATTAATGGGACTTAAATGCTTAGCACTGGTGGATCAATTCCTGTTGAAACATGATCATGGTTGTTGATGCTGGATCTAGACTCTTCTGCAACCATGGTCTACAAAAATTCAAAAATCTGTTAATCATTGCTGTGGTACAGCTGCTCACTGCCTACATAAATGTCAGAAGCACCACAAGAAATTACTATTAAGTACAGTGTTAGTATTTGTCTTAAATTCAGTACTAGCTACAAAAGTACCCTTATTACATAGTATTTCTTTTTTTAAAAAAAATCTAAATACTGTATATTGGAACCTGCTTGTAAAGATTATCTAAAACTTGTATGTAAAGACTTTCTTCAGTGTTGCTTTAGTGAATAAAATTAATAATTCTAAGTGTATTTTGTGTTTTAACTGTCATTGTCTGCATGTGTATATTTTGGGTAAAGATGTAGAACATTGCTATTGTGGATCTTAATTTTAATATAATTTTGCTGCCAACTATTGTTAGAGAAAATCTGAACTGTCAATTCAGCTTTCAGCTTGGTAAAGCATCAGATCAGAAATTTTTGATCCGAGTATAATTTCAGCTGGACAGTATAATAATAGAAAAAGTGGATTAGTAATGTCTTGAGATAACATCTTCCTTCCTCTCACACCTATCTCCATGCCTGTTATCAAAACTCCAGCTAGCTACTGAAACAGTTCAATTTTTTAATCCTATTCTGCCCCTGCCTCCCCATAGCCTTTGTCCCAGACTAATCACAGGCTTGGGTAAGATGCAATGATTGTTGTAGGCAAGAGTGCCTGAAGGTTGTCATGAGCTTAATTTAATTTGCAGGCCTTTTGTTTCCTTGAAATATTTTGGCTCAATTTAAAGATTATTACAAATATTTGACTTTGATTTACAGTGATTATATTAAATCATTTTTATCATCCCGAGTCCAAGGTATTGTACATTGCAATGACTTTCCATATTAATGCAGGAGCTATTGCACAAGTTAGTTTCAATTTGAACATACTTTTTTTTTTAAAAAAAGAAGCTAAATGTAAACAGCAGCCAATCCAATTTCTAGCAGCAATTGTAATTTAAAAATTGCAATTTATATTGCAATAGCTTCCCTAAAAGACGTTTTAATATTGGCAAAGGGTCCACACTTGAGGTACCCCTCCCAGAGTGCTGATTCTTCTTTGCAGCAGTTATTGTCATTATGCTAGTTTAACGTTCCTCCTACCATCCATTTTTAATATGAGCGTGTGAGGTGGTGTTGCTGTTCTCTTGTAAGGGACAACTCTAGATGTTTTTGCAGAAGTCCCATAATCACCATTGGCTCACTAGAACATCTGGAAGTCCACAGCTGTCCGCTATTATCAGGTACCAGAGAGGTGCTTTCTGAGAGAGGTACATGTAATCAAGGCCATGAGAGGTGTGTCAGGTCAGTAAACTAGCTGCTAGTGTAAATCCTACACTATTCAATATTTTCTGACCTACATATTATTTAACTGTTTAAAGTCTCCAAACTGTCATACATTGTATGAATTTAAATCCAAAATTGGGCAATAAATTTATTAGGACCAAATAAAAGGCCCCAAAGTGTGTATATAAAAGAGTGTGCCAGTTGAGTTGGCCCTCTTACATACTTCTGCTTACCTATTTTTGTTTTGCTTCTTTCCTCAGGGATCAACTTGGTTAACTTGGTTTACTTGTATATGTTAAAGAATCAGTCCCCTAGGTCAGGGGTCGTCAACCCCCGGGCCGCGGCCCGGTGCTGGTCCGTGGGCTTGCCGGAACTGGGCCACGGATACGGATCTCCACACACACGTGTGGTGGGCATGTCACGCTTGCTCAGGGAGCGTGTTGCCCTGCGGTGGATGTGTCGCACTCACACGGTGGGCATGTTGCGCTTGCGTGCGAGCGCAACATGCCCACCGCGCAGGCGCGGGGTGCCCCCCGCGCTTGGAGCTCGCTCCCCCCCAACCGGTCCGCAGCCCCAAAAAGGTTGGGGACCGCTGCCCTAGGTAACAAAAATATTGATGATGGTGACCAAAATCTGAAGTTTCATGAACAGCTGGCACTTCGTCGCTGAACTTTCTGAGAGGCTGACTACACGGGCTGTTTAGCCCACTGTTTGGAGTGCTGTAGGTATGGTCTAGTGTGCTCTTAAAGATGGTGATTGGATTACATCTTTGCTAGAGCACACCAGGCCTCCCCCAAAGAGGGGGAAAGGTGCCTACACCTTTCTGGCCTCTGTCAAGAGGCTTTTACTTTTTTAGTGCCGGTAGGATTACTCTGGTTTGGATCAGTTCGAGGGTGTGATTGCTGGAATTAATCAAAAGCAAGCCCTCATCTTTCAATTTGTCAATATTGTGACGTGGATTAAAAAGCAAGCAAATTAATCACTTCCCCTGCTCAGCAAATTGTAGATTATCACTGATGCACTACAGCAGCCATAAAACAATTTAAAATAGTTTATTTGACTTGCCTTAAAGGATCAGTTGAGAAACCGCCCATAGTTGTGTCCATGGTGGTGACTTTGGCTGCAGGCAGTTTTTTAACCGGCCCTTTAGACACGGGGTCATGAAGTGTTTTCTGTGGGGGTCGCCATGGTTATTTTTAGTTGCAATTATTTTTATATTTATTATATTAAATATGGTATATACAATGCTGTTTTATTTTAATCCTCTTGGCTCACAGATAGATGATTTTAATTTGAACCAGAATTGCAGGCAACCTAGAGTCTTTAGTTATTTCTGTACCCCCTTTGGGCAAATTTTCCTTTTATGCATGCACATCACTCCTGCTGCCTCCAAAAGAGCCACTCTTGTTTGCTTTTCTGTTCTTCCACACCCACTTTTGGAAGATTGACATCGGCCCTTCAGATCAGAGCATTAGCCTGGCTCAAAGAGGCCTGAATGAGACAAGCACACAGTGCACGTTGAGAATGCTGACACCCAGGATGGCAGCCGGATTGAAAAGTGGCAGTGGTGCCTTTCGCTTTACTTGTGTCTCTAGCTATTTTGGGTGTGGCAATGGCACCACAGTGAAGGGAGAGGGGGGACCTGGACAGGGAGATGCCTCCGCACTCTGCCTGAGTCATGGAGGAGGAAGGCAAGGGGGGCAAAAAGGTGAGAGAGGAGAACCAGGGAGGGGTTGGGGCATGGATCGGGGCCTGTGTGGAGATGTTTATTTGGTTTGAGGGAGAGGACCTCTTCACTGCGAGGGCTTTTTTGTGGGGGAGGAGACATGAAGGGAAGTTGTTTCCACACCCTAAAAAGTAAATTGAACTCAAAGTGTAATGACATTTTTTCCCCTTCTCAACTTTTGTCTGGTAGAGGCAGATTTATAGGTCCCCATAATTATGTATTATTACATTAATATTAATATAAAAGGGTAGAATTATATTCTGAAATCTATTTTAATGTGTTTTCAATATATATGCAAATGTGGCAAGGTGGGGTCATAGGTTACTTGGCTATTTATAAAAGAGCCTCACCTTGAAAAAAAGGTTGGGAAACACTGCTTTAAGACAAGGCAGAAGTTTTTTTTCTAATTTTTTTTATAACTGATGCAACACATCAGCAATAGCTTATATACAATCAAACTTTGTTTTTCACTTCCGCTGCCCTCTACTGAGCAGGGGGAGTGATTAATTTGCCAATATCCTGAAGTGGCTCACTAAGCTACTTCATGATATTGGCAGGAACCATTTCCATATTGTTCCGCTTCTGTATGGAGCCTTCTGGGTGATCTATCTAGAGATACTAGTTCAACCCCAACTGTACACTAGCTCGCTTCCTGCTGCTAGTGTACCCATATCCTGAGTGCATCTCCGTAGAATGGTTCTGAGCTTTTCATAGGAAAGGAAGGAAAAACAGTTTTCATATAAAGTGAGTGTTGGGAGCAGAGAGTGGTATCTGCTCCCTACTCTACTGCTTTATGTTTTGCTTTTTAGTTCTGTATATGTAAGTCATTCTGCAAGAGTTGTTTACTGCTTTAACCTCTGATTTCTAGATACCAGTGGGTGCGAAAAAACAAAAGTGTAAGTTAGGATGGAATGGACCAGATTTTGTTTGAGTCACAGTAACCACTAGTGTAAAACCACAACAAAGATTTGTTGGTAGCAGTTGAAGATTGTTGAACATTGACTTTCAGATTTTCAGCTGTTAACTAATATCTAGGAGTATGGATAAGAACACTGGCAAATGCAGACCCAAGGCAGAATATAGACAAATAAATCTTGGTTTTTTGAAATTGAGAATTCCAAGTGATAACATATAAGTGGTTTGGGAAGTAGCAAGCTATCTCTTACAAATCTTACCTTTGATGGATGGAATAAAAACAAATGATGCATGTTTCAGAAGACTGCATATTTGGCATAGATCCAAAACCCAGTAGTCAGTTTTTTGCCCACTTGGGGGAGGGGGAAGATGGATTTTTTCTAACTAAATCAGTTCGTACAATGCCAGATGGTTTGCTTCAAATCACAGTATACAGTAGTCATTCATCAGTATTTAAAACCTTTTCGTTTCCAAATGTGAGGCCTTGGTGTGATTTAGTATTATATCAGTGCTGTCCTGAGCAGTGTAAAAACTAGAAGGTTGGGATATCAAGTTTTAAAGACAAGTAAATTCATAAACATTCTGTCCTGGGAACAAGATTAATGAATAAATGACTTCCTTGACCAGGTGCACTACATTGTTCATTCAGTCATCATGAACAGGCGGAATAGGTTTGTTTGATTCAAATCCATTTAAAGAAGAAGGAGGAGGGAGTGCACTATTTTTTTTCAGATGTGTCTCAAGCCAACAGGCACCTTCTTTTCTCCCGATCAAAGGTGGGGAGGGGAAAGTAAGGCAGAAGAAAATGGTGTCTCATTTGGGAGGGAACCATACCTTGCCCCTTTTGGAAGTATGCAATTCCTTGTCACTATAACAAGGTGGGCAAGATTCAGAGTGGTAGGATCTATGCTGAAAGACTGTAGAAAGACTGAACTAGGATCTCTAGATATATCACTCAGATCCTGGTGCAAAACACATACACTTAGATTTTTAAAATTAACTTGTTGCCGTTACATGCCATCAAATTACTTTGGATTTATGGTACTGCTATGAATTGGCACCCTCGAAAACGTCCTGTTGTTAACAGCCTTGTTGTCTTGCAAATTCAAGGCTATGGCATCCTTTATTGAGTCAAATGCATCAGTTATTTGGTCTTCATCTTTTCCTGTTGCCTCCAGCTTTTGCAGCATGATTGTATTTGCAGGAAGTCTTGTCTTCTCACAACATGGCTAAAGTCAGATATGTTTGATTTAGTCATTTTTGCTTACAAAGAAAAGAGAATGCCAGAACTCTGCAGAGCTCACTGTCCTTTTACACTCTTGGTTATCTCAAGCTTTCTTCATTTCAGTAACACAACTCAGAGTGCAATAAAATTGGAACTCAGAAACTCTTGTCAATTTCTTGAAAAGTCACCCAGAGATCTACTAATAGACCCAGATTTCTCTTCTGCCAATTGCTGCATTGCATCACTGTAACAACCCATGATGTTAGGATTTTTGAATATCCCCAGGAGTCAAGATCACAACGGATCTTGCTTATTCATTTGTTGCAGAGGAAGTAATGCACATGAAACCGTCAATTCAGATGAAAATCTGGAAAGTTAATAAAGTACTTATAATCTAGTGTCAAACACCTTTCCAATCCTGATATGGCAACTATTCAGCATCTCCCATATAGGGTGTATGTGCTACACACCTGGATTTTGGTTTTGACAATGATTGGGTTAAAAATCATATTGGTCTGTGTATTTCATTCTTTCAAGTTTTTTTAATTATAATTTTATTATATAACAAACAAACAGACAACAATCAAAGGAATACAAGTACGGGGGGGGGGGAGGAAGGAAAAATACACCATACAAAACACGCACACAGGGAATTGTTTACAGTAGTACAATATCTAGTATAATCTTGACTCCATAACTGTTACAATACTAAAATCTATACCATATGTTATATTCTCTACTCATATTTGTTTCAGAAACAAACATTATTTCAAGTTTTGAACCAATGCAGAATCTCCTCAATTTTACATCTTGCAGATACATGTTTTCACTCAGTGAAAATTTGTTGCAGTTTGGTTTATATGGAAAACAGGGCTGGGGCAGAGGAATACCTTCAGCTCAAGCATGGAACAGGAGGATAAATTGCCCTATGAGTAGTTCCCAACCCTGAGTCTCCAGATATTCTTTTACTAGAACTCCCAGAAATCCTGGCCAGAACTGCTGTTGGTGAAGGCTTCTGTGAGTTTTAGTCCAAGATGGGGACCCAAGATTGGGAACCACTGCCTCAGATGTACCAAGACACATCTTTTTCCACTAGAACAAGAAGTCTCTATTTTATGGATCTAAGAGCTGAGGTTAAAATAAACATCTCCAAATGGGAGGGTAGTTCTACAGGGGATCTAATAATCTGGGTTGGATAGTATATAAGTACAACCAAAATTATGTGCAGACTCTATTGGATACCTGCTCATTTCTAGGGATTAAGAATGACCCAAGAGGATGGGGCAGAAGAGCTAAGCAGCGACTAAGACTAAATCATGAAAAAGAGAGGAAGTGCTCTACTTTCACTTCCATGCAGCAGAGGGTGCTGCGATGCAGCTAATAGAAGCTCATGAATGCTGAAAATACCAAGGAAACTCCTGTGTGAAAAATACCTTCCTAACTCAACACCTGGGTCCTTGACAAATGCAATTGTTGCATGCAGCTCTTCACACCTGTGCCGTTCACAATGAAGGGGGGGGGTTCAAAGTAAACAACTCACTCATACGCCTCCCGTTTTGATTGACAATGAGCGGCAGCAAGTTAACTCTGTTCTTCTCATCTGAGAGGAGCTGTCCCCATTCTGGATGAGAAGGAGGAAGAGAGTAGAAAGAGACTAATAATCTGACAATATATGTGTGTGTAATTAGAAGCAGGGTTTTTTTAAAAAAACTATTCATAGACTTCTTCTGTTTCTGGCTGATTGTTTTGTAATCTATAGTTACAGGAAGAAAAGAACTGCGAAAGGCACTTTGTCCCCTGCATGAGGGAAGAGTTTGATCTTAATTTTAAACAATTGGATTTTAAAAATAGTGAAAATTAATTTCTAGAAATTGAGAAAACAACTCATTACTATTAACACTGAAATCTGAAAAAAACTTAAATTCATTAAATTAGCACTAGTAACACATTAAAGCATTTGTGAGTGTGCCCTGTGCAGAAAGCATATGTCAAGCCATCATTTCCTTTTCCAAAAAGTAAGGTATACTTCCTTTCCAAATTTACATTTATTGTCCTCCACAAACAGTTGACTATAATACGCAGAAAGAAGGCTTAGCTATGAGAGCTAAGAACCTATAGTTTTGGGACTCAAAGGCTATAACCTACAGGAACCCCAAATTTAGAGACCAGCGCCTTATAATGAGACAAACATGCACACACAGTCACACTAACACAATACTGGGTGAGGTTTTGACTGACAGTGTACTTCTGGCCAGAATCTCATTTATAGCCTGGTTTTGCCATCATCTCAGGCACCTACCAAAATTATGGTCACAAATTCATTTTCTATCAGATCAGTTCCGACAAGTGGAAAAAAAGAATACTGCCTTCAGCTTCCAATTTGCAATTGTGCTTTTTTTTTTAAGACCAATCCACAGCCTTGCAGCCTCTGTGCAAAATGACTTTAGACTGATTGTGTGAATTCACACTAGACATGGGGACGAATAAAAACAAATCACAATATTCATCAGAAATTGCTGATTTGTGTAATATTCGTCACTTCATATTTGTCAATTCCAGAGGCCCTGATAAATACAAAGTGACAAATATTTACCCTTTTTATTAATCCCTTCATTGGGGCCTGAGCCCAAAATGGCCATTCCAGCAGCCTAGTTTGCTCTGTCTGCCTATGGGCCTGCCAAACATCTGTTCTCTGTCCCCACAGCCTGTCCCCTGCCACCTCTACCTTGTCCTGCCACCACCACCACCGGAATGGAAGCTAGGCTGCCGGAACAGGCATCCCCATTCTGGCTGGCAAGCCTGCTCTGTCTGCCTCTGTGCATGCCAATCAGCTGATTGGCATGCACAGAGGCAGAGAGAGCCTACCGGAACAGTTCCAGCTGGCTAGTCTGTTCTCTCACAGGCAGAGAGAGCAGGCTAGCAAGTTCGAACAGTTCTGGCAGGCTCTCTCTGCCTCTGCACGTGCCAATCAGCTGTTCAGTGTGTGTAGAGTCAAAGAGAACAGGCTAGCAGGCTGGAATGGCAGTTTCCGTTCTGGCAGCCTAGCTTCCATTCTGGCGGTGGTTCTGGCAGTGGCAGGCCAAGGTAGGGAGGCAAACGGGGGCAGTGGGAAGGGGGTGGGGGCAGGAGGCTCAGCTTTTTTTTTTTTTTCAAGACAGCCACAGGCTGTCCAACAACAACAACCCAATGAATCAATTTGTGGTTCATCAGAAATCTCAGGGGAAATTTGTGGGTCACGGGTCATCAACCTTGATGACCCACAAACCACAAAGAGCTGCCATTTTGGCAGTTTGTCCCCATCTCTAATTCAGAGAAGGTATACCCAAAGTAATGTTTTAATGTCCCAAAACTACAATTAAGCTTAGTTTTTGCCTGCTTTTTTCCCTCAGGGTGTTCGTGTCAAATTTTGGGAGGATTTTCTTGGCGTTGGTCCAAAAAAACATAACACATACAGTATATCACAGAAGTGAGTACACCCCCTCACATTTTATAAATATTTTAGTATATCTTTTCATGTGACAACACTGAAGAAATGACACTTGGCTACAATGTAAAGCAGTGAGTATACAGCTTGTATAACAGTGTAAATGTGCTGTCCCCTCAAAATAACGCAACACAGCCATTAATATCTAAACCGCTGGCAACAAAAGTGAGTACACCCCTAAGTGACAATGTCGAAATTGGGCCCAAGTAGCCATTTTCCCTTCCTGGTGTCATGAGACCTGTTAGTGTCACAAGTCTCAGGTGTGAAGGGGGAGCAGGTGTTATCGCTCTCACTCTCTCAGAATGGTCACTGGAAGTTCCACATGGCACCTCATGATAATGAACTATCTGAGGATCTGAAAAAATGAATTGTTGGTCTATATAAAGATGGCCTAGGCCAGCGATGGCAAACCTATGGCATGCGTGCCACAGCTGGCATGCAGAGATCTCTCTGTGGGCACGCGAGCCATAAGTAGCCATTGAGAAATATTTGCCCGTCCTCCAATCCCAGATTTTGGCTCTCCCCTCTGCTGGTGCAGTGGTCCAGCAGAGGGGTGCAATGGCGGCCATTACCGGTCTAGCCCAACGGGGGATTGGAGGACCGGTAAGTATTTCTCTGTTAATACCGCCCCTAGGAAAAAAACAAGCATTTAACCCTTGCAGTGGAGGCGCAGTTGTTTTTTCTAAACTAAAACCTCAGGATTCAGGTTTAATTGCAGTGTTGGCACTTTGAAATAAATAAGTTGATTTTGTGTTGCAGTTTGGGCACTCGGGTTCAAAAAGGTTTGCCATCACTGGCCTAGGCTATAAGAAGATTGCCAAAACCCTGAAACTGAGCTGCAGCACGATGGCCAAGACCATACAGTGGTTTAACAGGACAGGTTCCACTCAGAACAGGCCTTGCCATGGTCGACCAAAGAAGTTGAGTGCCCGTGCTCAGCGTCATATCCAGAGGTTGGCTTTGGGAAATAGACGTATGAGTGCTGCCAGCATTGCTGCAGAGGCTGAAGGGGTGGGGAGGTCAGCCTGTCAGTGCTCAGACCATACGCCGCACACTGCATCAAACTGGTCTCCAGGGCTGTTGTCCCAGAAGGAAGCCTCTTCTAAAGATGATCCACAAGAAAGCCCGCATACGGTTTGCTGCAGACAAGCAGACTAAGGACATGGATTTCTGGAACCATGTCCTGTGGTCCGATGAGACCAAGATAAACTTCTTTGGTTCAGATGGTGTCAAGTGTGTGTGGCGGCAACCAGGTGAGGAGTACAAAGACAAGTGTGTTGTGCCTACAGTCAAGCATGGTGGTGGGAGTGTCATGGTCTGGGGCTGCATGAGTGCTGCCGGCACTGGGGAGCTACAGTTCATTGAGGGAACCATGAATGCCAACATGTACTGTGACATACTGAAGCAGAGCATGATTCCCACCCTTCGGAGACTGGGCCACAGGGCAGTATTCCAACGTGATAACGACCTCAAACACACCTCCAAAATGACCACTGCCTTGCTAAAGCAGCTGAGGGTAAAGGTGATGGACTGGCCAAGCACGTCTCCAGACCTAAACCCTATTGAGCATCTGTGGGGCATCCTGAAACGGAAGGTGGAGGTGCACAAGGTCTCTAACATCCACCAGCTCTGTGATGCCATCATGGAGGAGTGGAAGAGGACTCCAGTAGCAACCTGTGAAGCTCTGGTGAACTTTATGCCCAAGAGGGTTAAGGCAGTGCTGGAAAATAATGGTGGCCACACAAAATATTGACACTTTGTGCCCAATTTGGACATTGTCACTTAGGGGTGTACTCATTTTTGTTGCCAGCGGTTTAGACATTGATGGCTGTGTGACGTTATTTTGAGGGGACAGCACATTTACACTGTTATACAAGCTGTATACTCACTGCTTTACATTGTAGCCAAGTGTCATTTCTTCAGTGTTGTCACATGAAAAGATATACTAAAATATTTATGAAATGTGAGGGGGTGTACTCACTTCTGTGATATACTGTATAATGTGAATCTGCTAATTTTTAATGTGTGGTTCACAGAGTTCTTATTTGAATACAGCTTGAGTGGCAGTTCATATATCCAAGTTGAACTGAATGATAAAAATTATCATAGACTGTACTTCAAGATTCAAGTGTGGGGTTATGTATAAACACTTTCTGATGGGATAACGTGTGGGTGTGTGCACAAACACACACACACCGGAGAGTTCAGCTTATTTAGTGGTAGAGCAGCAAATTCAGAAGGGTAGGATCTTTATCAGAACATCTGTTGTAGCCATGTCTCTATAACTGCTCCCACCACCATAATAATATTATTCAAAATATTATTATTATTTTGAATAAACCCTAAGGAACAAGATGGAACCAAAATAAGATAAAGAAACTGTAGTTGTATCAGTGGGAGAATCTCAATTTCAATTTATCCCATGTTCTCCGACATGCATTCTTTTTTCAGTCTACAGGCATCTTTCCTTCCCTCATGTCCTTCCCCTTCCACAACCATGCTCATGGAAAATGTGTGTTGTGGGGTGCAGAAGATCTCCCCATAGTGTTCCCAGTCAGCAGCCTTCCTTACTCACTTGTGCTGACCTTCTGCTCAAATCAGAGTACTGCACATTTGACAACGACCCACTCCAAAATATGCACACCCACAACTGAGTGAAAAAGGACCCCTTTGGTGTCAGTACCACAGAAAAGGCTGCCCTGTTTCATGGATTAAAACAGTTGGCAGGTAAGTTCATACTGAAATTTATTCTGGGGTACCCCTGCAGTACATCCAACAGTAAAAGTAATGAGCAGAATGGGAGAAAATATGTATTGGACCAATGAAGATGTCCCCTAGTACCCTCAGTCAGTAGCCTGGCTTGCCCAAGTGTGACCACTTACTGCCTAAACCAGGGTGGTGAGCATTTGGTACCCAGAGCGAAAAGAAAAAATGGTTATACAAATACAGGCTAGCAGCAGGCATTAAAGAAGAAAGCAGAACATAGTGTTGAAGATCGGGGTGGGGCGAGGTAGTCCTTAGTTGTTGCTTTGGCAAGCCTGGATGAGAAATAGCTACTCAGTGGATGAGCTGTCATCAGGGCTCAGCGACTAGAGTTTCCAGGAGAGGCGATGTCTTGTACGGGGCTTCAGCTGTCAATCTCCTGCACTGGCTCTGCCTTCTTTTGCTACAGCAAACTGTGTCCCACATGTTTGTTCAAATGTTAGCATTTTAAACTCCTTCCCAAATGGTGAAGCACACTTCTCTGTAGGGGCACGAAACTCAACCCAAATACAACTGGGAGCTTCCTGAACCACCTTGTAGGTGATCTGGATACATACAGATTATTACCCTGGCACCCTCGCTGGGTGTTTTTAAGAGTCATCTAAAGACTTGGCTCTTTAGACAGGCCTTCCCTCCAGTCAACACTTGATTTTTTATTTTATTTTTAGTTTCCTTGTCTTCCATCCTGACTTTTATATTTTGTTGATTTAAGTATGTGATTGTTTTTTTTTATGATATATCCGTTTTATATTGTTGTATTTTATGATGTTTTTATAACTGATTGTAAGCCGCCCCGAGTAGACTTTGTCTGGAGGGGCAGGGTAAAAGTCAAATAATAAATAAATAAAATAAAAATACGATAGCTCAGTGGTTTAGGCATCTGGCTGTAGAACCAGAGATTAGGAATTTGATTCCCCCACTGTGCCTCCTTGACAAGGGCTGGACTCAGTGATCCATAGGGTCCCTTCCAGCTCTGCAGTTCTAAGATTATCTCTGCTGTGCCCCATTTGGACTTTTTTTGGGGGGGCCAAAACTAGTGCATATCCTTAGAGAGAGCACCATATCATAGAGGTGTTAGCGATGACGAGCCTCTCAGAAAAAAAAAGTGGAAACACAGTTCATGGTGTACCTTTGAAACGGTTCTATGCACAGGGATTCAGACTCTGATTTAACATGATTCAAGAACACAGGGCCTAGGCTGCAAGCCACTCATTTCACTCTGCTGCTAAGCCAAATGACCCAGAGATGGCTCAAAAAAATATACAGCCTGATGACTTCACCCAGAGACCTTCTCCAGTATTTCAGTGATTTGAGGGGGCAGGAGAGCTCTGGTGCTTCCTGGGGGTGTGACAAAGCTGTCAGTCTTTGTTAGTGCTATCTCATCATCTTTGTTGTGAGGTATTGGTAATTTCTGTTTGTCTTTTGCCACTTTTAATCGTGCCACAACTTTAAAAACATTTTTAGCCATACAAATGCTAGATTTAATCTGAGGGATCTCTGGCAAGTGCTGTGCCACTCCACGAGTGCCTCTGGGCCGTTTGTCCCATGGTTCCTATGGAAACGAAATAAATAGCCCCAATCTGGTTAGTCTTTTGGCATTAGGCCAAATGCAGTGTACAGTGCACAGCCTTATTTATCTGGGTGTGGGTCATTTTCTTGCTGCTGATGTGAAACAGCTGAGAATCATTACACCTTGATTATTTGCTATAAAGCACCCAACAGTTTTGCTGATCTACTGCAAATTCTTCAAAGATCTGCTGGAAGGTCCAGCTTTTCCTTTTATCCACCCATTCTAGGAGGCACCTTGTACTTCACGGGTTCCTCAGCTTTTGCAGATTGAGTTGAGGGAAACAATTTTGGTTTTTTTTTACCACAGGCCACAGAATGCCTTGAGTCAGCTCAGAGTGATGGGAAGACAGCCATTCAAAACTGAAAGTAATTCATTAAAGAGGTGCTTTCTATTACAGGGATTTTGAAATAATATTGTCGATCAATTCCATTGATGCTCCCTCCACTTCCAAAGCATGCTGATTCAACTGTTTCCTCCCCCCCCCCCACACACACACACAGGAGGGACTAGCAGGAATCAAAATGAAGACCACACTCATTCTTTGACTTTACAAGTGAGCAGTGCCTTAATTAGGAATGCCAGTCAGTCAAAATTTGAGGCCAAGATGCCTGCAAAGCAATCTGCTGAAAGCAGAGAACTTTATTGTGCTTTGGGCGGTCATGAACCATACGAGGGTGGGGTAATATTACTGCTCATTTTGAGACTTTTTATTTACATTTTGCACAGAGAAAAATTAAATCAATAATTCCATCCTGCATAATACATTTGGATAAAGACCCGTTTTAGCATTTCCGTTTGAAGCTGCCTAACTTTGCACTTCTTTAGAAAAATGCTGACAGTCCTGGAACAAAAAAATCAATCCTCTTTCATTCCATATTCCAAAAAGTTATTCTCTTCCCAAACTAGGACACCATTCTTAGGTATGAGGCAGTTTTCTCCTATATATGCAAGCCTGAGTATAGCTAAATGTTTGTTTCTGCCTCAGGCACTTGTTATAACTTCTGCTCTTTCTTAAAGATATTGAGAATTATTAGCACAACTACAGGGAAATGTGGCTGCTACTGACAAGATACGTGTGGGGGTGGGAGGGAAGGTTAGTGATAGGGTAGGCCAAGTTTTTTGTTTATTGAGGAAGGAATGGGATGCTTTCTTATCCATTTTACATGTTCTCCTTGGAAGTTCCTATCGAATTTCAACCCCAGATTAGGATAACAACATCGCTCTTGGCCTTTGTCATTCATCCACCTTAGATCAATGGCTGTTGGCCCAGGACATCCTTCGACTTGGTTAGCCCAATGTCAGCCCAGCTATTAGAGTGAGGCAGTTTCCTCAGGTAATAGACACTGGGTGCTGTGGAGAGAACAACTGGTAGTCCTCTGCCTATTTTAGCATCTGCTGAATTGTGTGTTCAGGTGCTAGGTACATACCCTAAGACAGCCTACTGCCCTCGGGTGAAAACATTGTTTCAGTATAAAATTTAAAGTAGAATTCAACCACCATCACCACAGTCAGCTTCTGTAGGTGCAACGAGTGGGAAGGTCAAGACACTATCTTGTCCTCAAGCAGAAAAATGCCTTCAGCAGGCCCAGATTTGTTCAGATTTCCAGCAGATTTGTGGTGTTCTCTTTCATAGCAGTTGCCCAGAAAATTGATCCTTGAAAGGTTGACGTCTGTCAGGGGACATGTGAACTCAAGCGGGTATGTTTTTGGTAAGCATTGGGGCTCCTTTCTGTATTCTGATCGTTGATGCTTCTTCCCTGAATTGTATGGAGAATGAGTCCCTGGGATTTTTAGTTACTTTCTTTGTGTTTCTTTGTCATCATGATCAAGTCAGGCCTAAGACATTTTGCTGTCTGAGGTGAAGGACTAGATGAGATGTCCTCCTCATAAAGAAGCTAATAGGAACCTCCACTTGAATCTTACTACTATACAGGCAATGGGTATACAGTCTCTGCACGTCTTCACAGCATCTTGCTTCCATACAGGCTGTGGGTATCCTTCTATATAACATATCCCACCATCTTCTCCTAAAAACAACAAGGTAGTTTAGGTGATCAGAACAAGTAGCGCATGCAGTTTTTTCTTCCAGTAAGGGAATGGTTGAGAGCTTCACAAGGATCATCCGGAGGACAGTTGGGGCTGAGGCCCTCAGAATCTACCCCCTGAGGCCACTGCTGCACCTTGGCCCTACACAGAAGTTTGACTTGCATTCAGAGCAGATACAAACCACTTATTTGTAAATCTGATTCATCCAGGGATTTCCTGCCTAATATTGTGTGGGAGAAAATAACTTCAAATAAAATGTATTAAGGTATATTGGACTTTTTGTGTGTGTGTGTGTGGGAGAAAACCATTCAAAATTAGAGCTGTGCTCAGCATGCTGTAATCTAAATTATTCAAGGAAGTTCAAGAGTACAAGCTCCAGTTACGGAGATGCTGGAAAGAAGTTGTTAGGTTCAATTAGCCATGCCTCCCCCAATGGGAGTATGCAGAGAGTCTTCTGAATAGACTCCAGACAACACTTGTAAGTCAGGGGTAGAACACATGCTCTGTATACAGAGGTTCCATGTTAAATACTTGGCTTCTTTGCACTGGGATGGGAAAGACTACCATCTGAAGATCTGGTATGTCGTTGCATGGTAGTGTAGGCAGTACTTAGCTTGGTTCAGGAGTAGCCCTTGCATTAGATGAAAGGAGGCAATCACTTCAGGCAGTGTCAGCCCCCGGTCATTCTTCCTGACCTCCTGAAGCGTTCACTTGTGTTGGACTGTTCAAGAGAATTGTAAGAAATGCTTGTTGGGCATATGGGAAAGTAAAACTCATTCTCCTCTGGGGCCCAATAGTAATTCTGGCATCAAAATATAATACTGAGCTCTTAACGTGCCTGGATTATTGGTGTTTAGAGAAGACCAGAGTGCTGAAATTTATTTAACTACGTACTTCAGGAACAGACATTATGTGGTGTCAGAAGCTAACCTGAGTTTCTTCACAGTTAAGGGCTTAACAGAATGAATCCAGCACGGCAGCATTCATAAATGGCCTCCTTCAGGCCTCCTACTCCACTCATCCTACAAGGAAATCTAGCCGAGGACTGTAAACGGGTTTCTGCTTGCAGGGCCCTGCCCTCCAGAACCACCACCCCAGAGGAAGGACATGGAAGAGACAGAGACAGAACCATACATGCAGGAGTCCTAAAGAGACTGACCCCCCCCCCTTGTCTTACTGGGCTGTGAAAGAGTCTGTTTGGGGAGGTTTGGCCAAGGTGACAGTGGGGCTGCTGTCTTGCCTACCACCTAGTGTGCCTAGTGGGAGTGTTCTACCAGGCAGGCGACATTGTCAATCCACACTGGTCATGCCTAGATCCTGGATCTATTCCTAGGTAGGTCAGGTCAACCTGCCACTGTTGAAGTCCCCTTTAAGTAAGACAAGCTCAGCAATGGTAGGTGGTAATTAAGAATCACAATCTGCTCACAGTACTCGGTATACCATGCTTCAATCTGCTGCCCCTCTTCCTGCCTTTTTCATTCTCTGAATTGCTGCTCTGAGATTGTGCTCACTCATTCAACTTGCCTGTGCCCCATGCTGTTGGCACAATTCCCACCCAACACAGGCTATTTGCTGCTCCAATCTGCCTGCCAGTACGGCCCAGTGTATTTGCCCACTCCTCAGTGCAACTTTTCTTCCCCAACGCTGCTGGCATTTCCTGCTGGCATTTCCACTGTTCAGGGTTCAGTCAGTATGCCCATTACAGCCACTTCTTAATACCTAGGCACTGATGGCTATTCGTGTGCACCCTTTTTGGTTTGTTTGGGAAAGTGTCAGTGGACGTAAGGAAATCCTTTTAAAATATTTTGCCTGTCCGCGCACATGCGTATGCGTGTTTTAAAGGGGGAAATAATGACTATATATTATTTATACTGATTGTAACGGAGTTCTGTATTTCTGGAAATTATGAATTTTTAAAATGTTTAGAATTCCAAATCCAAATTTTGGTGCTACTGCATGTCCCTAATAGGTGAGAAGACAGTGTTCAGTATAAAGAAGAGAGCATGAAGGGAATGCTCTTGAGGGGACTCTGATTGGGGGGAACCCTGGAGAACGCAACGGAAGCATAGCCCACAGCAGAAGGAACAAGATGTCAGCTACAGACCACAGCACTTTCTTTGATATGAAGCAAGGAACTGCATGGTGTACCTGCAACTGAGAAAGAAGAGAAAGGGATTCCTGTCAGAGTTTTTAAATCAGAAATTTATTTATTTATTTATTTATCCGTCCATCCGTCCATCCATCCATCCATCCATCCATCCATCCATCCATCCATCCATCCATCCATCCATCCATCCATCCATCCATCCATCCATCCCACCCTTCTAGTGGCTAGAGCACTGCTCTGAGTGGCTTATAATAGCATAATATCCACAAATAATAAAACTACAGTAATAAACTAATAAAATATCACACAAAACCAAATTTCTAAGAATAAATAATGAATGCAAATATACAGTATATATGGGACAATACGCCAGCCTCAAAAATGCCGTGCATTTGGGGAGACTTGCCACAAATGTTCTGTACCAGTGAAGGTGCAAAAGAAGACTAGGGAACGCCAACAAGGAACAGAAACCATCCACACGTTTTAAGAACCAGTTTGCTGCTCGGGGAATCAGCTCTCCTGCCTGTAGTCAGCATGGAAGGCAAGCAGCGAGATCACATGCTGATGTAATTTTATTAGCATTTTTTTTAACATTCACACTGGACACAGAAGGTGAGGCAAAGGTTTTGCCTCTGAGAAGACAGCATGGCTTAACGGGCAGAAAAACATTTGACTCAGAGTAATATTCTGAACGGCTTATGCTGGTGCTTGTATAGAGCCTTTGGGTACTATTGTTGTTGAATGCTACACTTCATGAAGAATTCCCAGATTATTGTTTTACACAACAAACATTTCTTCTCTTCTAGTATTGGGAATGACAAGCTCTAGCCTTGTAATGGAAAATGAAAATGGGAAGCTGCGAATGTGCCTGGACTGCCATGATCTGAACAAGGCAGCTCGTAGACAGCCTCAACATCTCTACAATTATTCACATATAAGGAATATGTATGATAGCTGTGATGCCATGACCATTGCAGCAGATATTCCATGACAGCATGGCCAGACTCTGCATGAAGTTATGGAAACATTGCTGAACAGAAGATTAAGTTTAACAAAGAGATGCCTTAGTTCAATCTGCTTTAGTTCCTCTGTTAAATATTTGGGTCAAATATTGACTGCTTATGGTGTCCTTCCTAATGAGAATAAAGTCAGAACCGTAAGGTCTGTTGCACATCCACAGGATGGACAAAGTGCACATGTTAGCTCAATGGTTTATGTATCTGGCTGTGCAGCCAGAGGTTGGGAGTTCAATTCCCCTCTGTTCATCCTTGACAGGGGTTGGACTCGATGACCCATAGGGTCCCTTCTAGCTCTGCAGTTCTAAGATAACACTATATAATATTTTTCTTAGTGCATTCCAAGGAGAACAGAATTGACATCACTTTTATGAAATTTGAGGAAGGATGTACTGTTTCAATGGCTAGGAGAGCATCAGAAAGACTTTGGCGTAGTCAAACAGCAGTTGCACCAGGAAACAGTGCTTCAGTACTGTGATATGACTAAAACAATGACTATCCAAGCTGATGCACTGAAATATGGTCTCTTTCCTTCAGCAAAATAGACCAGTGTCTTATGACACCAGATCACTTAATTTAGCAGTGCAAAACTATGCACACATAGAGAAACATCTCCTTCCAGTTCTATGTGCAATGAGGATTTTCTCTCAGTATGTGTTTGGCAATGTTCTTCTAGTCCAGGCTTACTGCAAACCATAGAACCTAGTTGGTGGTGCCCTTACCTTCTCGCAGAACATGCTCTCACCACTTCAGAGACATCAGCTTAAGACACTGTGCACCCTTGCCAAGACGACAGACATTGTTGACACAGTGTCTTAAGCTGCTGTAGACCTTCTCACATCTAAGAGGGATTCCTGTGAAGGTGAGATGAATTGACTACAGATTAATTGAGCAGTGTGACCATGGATTCAGATAGAACAGCCACTGTAGAGGAAGCTCCATCAGGATCTCCAGCTACAGGTAGTGACAGCTGTCACAAAGCATGGATGGCCACAGAATCTGAAAGATATTACTCTGTTGTGAAAAAGTGTTAACCTGTGTGGGTCTGTTTGTGTTGATATCATAGTGTCTTTAATTGGAGGACAAGGTGGTCATCCTTGCCTCTTAGAGACAGACATTGCTTTGTCAGCTCCATGATGTTCATGGGGATATACAAAAAGCTAGAGCAAGAGCATTTATGCATTGCCTTGTCATGTTTGTTGATAATTGGAAACTGCCTTATTTATACCCAGCACACCCCAGCAACAAAAACCTGAGCTCCCATGGGAGATGTTGAGCACAGATCTCTTGGCATGTCATTCTTCTCTTTTTCAACTTGTGATTAACTGCTCTCTAAAATATCTGGAAGTGTTGAAGCTCCCTGATAAGACTTTGAGAACTGTAATTACTAAACTTAAAGCTGTCTTGTCATTGTAGCCCTAGAATTGTTGTGAGCGATAACATTCCTTTTGCTACTAAAGAGATTTTAACTCTTTGCTCACGACTGGAGGTCTAAGTGATGTTTCAGTAACTCAAGGTATCCACAACTTCATGTAATGGCTGAACAGTCCTGTGAAACCACTTTTTGAGAAGGCTGATGATTCTGAAGTCACATTTGGCATGGCTATAATATTGGGAGGTGATCCCAATATTGCCTAACTGTTGCTGGGTGGGGTGCCCAGGATCAGGCTTCCAGTAACAACCAAGATATTTTGTTTCAACACACCTACCAACATACAGATGATCGAGTACACACAGGAACAATTTTATGTCCACACTGCAAGGCGACTCAAAGAAAGTGACTCAGTACATGTGAACACCAGAGGAGTCTGGAAGCCTTGTTCATATGCAGTGGTAGCTACTAAAGTAGGTTAATACTGTTGCAAGAGGTTCTGTTTACTAATTCAAGGCAGGACATTTGAAAGGTATGATAATGCATGATCTGGAAAAGGTGGATGTTTCTAAAAGAATGGAGATGTGATATCTCTTCTTTTCAGCAGTGGTAGATCATGCTTGTTGGGCAAACATGAAAGTACAATAGATTTTCCTCTAGTACCTAGTAATAGTTAAGGACTCAAGATGTAATGCAGAGGTTTTGCCATGTCTGAATCATATGATTGAATGATGATGTCCACAGAAGACTCATAGCCTGTCCTGGGCTCTCCCTAAGTTAGTTTGCTGCCTTAGATGTGTTGAAGGACATGATCCCATAAATTAAGTTACAGTTGCCAATCTAATAAACTTCTGTCACCACCTTGTCTTTCACTTCAGGCAGCAAAGCACTTTGGACCAGCCCTGAATGAAGGTACCACTGGCTTATTTTAGTATAAATCATATTCTGATATCTGTAAAAGGCAAGACTTGCATTCATGCACATTCCACTCATCATAATGACAGCCCTTTGATACTAAAAAGCTCTGCTTGGTTACCATACAATTATTTTTGGAGCGAACATTCCATACTCTTTTCCAGAAAACTATCTTGAGATCAATTAGTTACTTCAACTCCTTCTCTCATTGATTCCCATTTGCTCGCTTCCATTGTCTGTCCCCCAGGCTCTCATCTCAGACTGATTATATTTTGTGACTTGTTGGTTGCCTGTAAATTATGCCTCTACAGGGTGACCCTGGGGTATTGTAAGTATTGCTGAGCTTTTTATCATCATAACTCTGGTTGACACCAGCCTTTCATCAGCATTAGGTAAATTGACATTGAATTAACCTCTTACCAGCAAAACCATGGAAATCACTTTTCAGTGGTGTTTCTGCTCCTCAGAGGTCTTACACTTGCTACATGAGGCCCACAGCATTCCTTCATCTTTCCATCAAAGGTATGGTAATAATTAACTTTTCTGTGCTTTGGGGGCTTGGGTTATTTCTTAGACAAACAGAACAAACATTGTCAGAATTCATTTTTCGTTACTTTTCTCACCTCCACTGCTCTGCTGCTTTGATAAAAGGCTTTTGTCTCCATGGGTTGCCTTTAATCTGTGCAGTAAAATGTGAATAATCTCATCATCTCCTTTGGAGACTTCACTCTACCCAGCTAGAACACAGCAGCTGTCTATTGTGGTTGTGAGGCAAGGCTGTGCTGGATTGCCCATCCTTTACATTTTATGGGCAAGAGGCCTTTGCTGTGAATAATGGAGGGAGCAGAATGATTGAAGGCCTGGATTAGGTTCTGCGATCAGAAGACCCCCAAGCTTGTGCACATTCTAATGCTGGAATCCCAACTGAATAAACCTAGTCTTTCTAAAAGTCAAAATACCTCTCCTGCTTTAAAACCTCTCAGCCCTTCACTGCATCACATCAAGTCACCTTATTGGATCAGATCAAAGGTCATGCTATCTCACAGGTAGGGAACACATAGCCCTCCAGATGCAAATCTCACCAGTTTCTTAGCCAACATAGCCAGTGGTGAGGGGTCCTGAGAATTGCAATGCAGGAGCATCTGTAAGGCCATCAGTTTGTCATTCCTGCTCTACTATGAAATGCTATGTGCATTTGTGGGGAAGTAAGTGCCAGTGAACCATATGACTTATGCACAACTGAGCAAGCAAGCAAGCAAGCATAGAATTGCATTGTTTGGCTAGCATGTCCAATTTAGCCATGGCCCACTAGATGCCTTCAAGAGGATCTTGGAGAAAAGGGCAGTGTCTGCCATCCAAAATATCCGTACCCTCTAAAGCAGTGTGCTGCCAACAAGTATGGTGGAGGGCACTGTCTCATGATCCGTGTTGAAGTCAGATGGAACTGCCAGTCCAGTCAGCTTTTATTTTATTTTAATGTTTTTACCCCACCTTTCTTAAAAGGACTCAAAGTGGCTTACATCATTAAAAAGATGCTATTTAAAAGCTAAAAGCAGCAATTAAACAAATATTCAAAAAGAATTAAACAAGTATTATATTAAAATACTTGGCCTTGGTCGCCCTGTACAATGACCTTTGCTGGGAGAGAGACAGGGGGAGTGTGACCCCGTTGATACTCCTGGACCTCTCAGCGGCTTTCGACACCATCGACCATGGTGTCCTTCTGGATAGGCTGGCTGGGTTGGGAGTTGGGGGCACCGCTTTACGGTGGTTCCGCTCCTTCCTAGCTGACTGTGTCCAGAGGGTGGTGCTGGGGGACAGTTGCTCTGTCCCATGGCGTTTATGTCATGGAGTTCCTCAGGGCTCGATACTGTCCCCCATGCTGTTTAACATCTACATGGAACCACTGGGAGAGGTCATCAGGAGGTTTGGGCTGAGGAGTCAGCAATATGCTGACGACACTCAGCTCTACCTCTCATTTTCCACCAATCCAGGTGAGGCGGTTTCTGTGCTGAACTCGTGTCTGGACCTGATAATGGACTGGATGAGGGTTAATAAATTGAAACTCAATCCAGACAAGACGGAAGTGCTGTTAGTGGGTGCTTCACCGGACAGGCTGGAGGGCCATTTCCCTGCCCTGAATGGGGTTACACTCCCCCTAAGGGACAGGGTCTGCAGCCTGGGGGTGCTCCTGGACCCCAGTCTAACTCTGGAAGCCCAGGTGGACTCGGTGGCCAGGGGCGCCTTCCTTCAGCTGCGGAAATTATACCAGCTACAGCCCTACCTGGACGAGTGGAGTCTCATGACAGTTACAGACGCACTGGTAACATCTCTTATAGATTACTGCAATGCGCTCTATGTGGGGCTGCCTTTGAAGACGGTCCGGCGACTGCAACTGGTCCAGAATCGAGCTGTGTGGCTGGTGAGTGGTGGGGCCACTAGGGGACATATCAAGCCGATTCTGTTTGGATTACATTGGCTACCAGTTGCTGCCCGGGCCCAATTCAAAGTGCTTGTTTTGACATATAAAGCCCTAAACGGCTTGGGCCCTGGATACCTGAAGGACCGCCTCCTTCCATATGAACCAACCTGGCAGTTAAGATCTAGCCAGGGGGCCCTTTTGAAAGAGCCGTCCCTCAAGGAGGTAAGAGGGATGGCTTGTAGACAAAGGGCCTTTTCGGCAGCTGCCCCCAGACTATGGAACGCCATCCCAATTGAGATTCATCTGGCGCCGACACTGATGACATTTCGGCGCCAGGTCAAAACCTTCCTGTTCCAGAAGGCTTTTAATTGGAATAATATCAACTGTGGGTCCTGATGACAATTTTTAGAGTATATATTTTAATTGTATTTTAATTGTTTTATCTTTTTTTATTGTATTTTAATTGTTGTAAGCCGCCCAGAGACCTTTGGGTAGAGTGGGCGGCATATAAGTTAAATAAATAAATAACTAAATAAAAACAGTAATTAAAATCGATACTAAACCGGAATAAATGAAGGCGGGTGAGATACCTTGTTTCCGTTTGCCTCAGGCAACATAATGTCTCAGGGTGGACGTGGGATAACGTCTCTCACACCAACATTGCTTGGTCATTAGTATTGTTCTATCAAAGGGTAAGGTAGATTTTAAGCACCTCAGACACATACGTGAAATAGAATATGGGGCAAATCTGGACACATTGGACTGTGTGTGAGTTCAGCAGGATAAGGAGGAGTAACAGAGCTGAATGTAATTTTACTGACAATCAGTACTGAGGAGGATGTTACAGGTGATCTCATAGGGTATGTGTGATGTTAGATATTTCTGTGGGGAAGGTTGTGTGGGTGATAAAATGGCAATATATTAGCCTGTAAATAATTGCTCTCCCAGCTGAAGCCTGAGGACCACACAGGACCTAACACTTGTCATTCTATAATAACTGCTTTTAAACAGTGCAGGGCTTGGGTCACTAGCTGTTAGCTAAAGGCTTGTTTTATTACCCAAACTCTCTTCATGCGCTGTGCCTCTAATACTTTAACTGCTCCATTAAAAGAAGATTTCATTTTCCCCTTACTGTAATGGCTCAGGCTGTAAATGAATTAATCTATTTGTTAGTATTCAGGAGAACTCTGCAGCCAGTTCTCCACAACCAGATTCATCACTGGTGAAACTGGATTTACTGGGCACTTAGAATTAAGTCATCCAGTTGGGAGTGCAAATGGTTTAATCATAGAATAATGCAGTTGGAAGGGATCTATAAGGCCATCGAGTGCAACCCCCTGCTCAGTGTAGGAATCCAAGTGAAAGTGTATCTGACAGATGGTTGTCTGATTTTCTCTTGAATGCCTCCAGCACCGGAGCAGTCACCACCTCCTGAGATGAATGGTTCTATTGTACTGCTCTAACAGTTAGGAAGTTTTTCCCTCAGTTTACAAGAATTTCAATAAATCACCACTCTGATCAAGTGACTTTAGCAACTTCCTGCCCAGCTAGGCCTCTAAGCTGCCCATTAACCTTGTCCTTGAGTGTAACAAATCCCCATCTCTGCCATTCATCATGTAGTTCCCAAACTGTGTAAGGGCCTTCACAGACATAGTTACGGTGCTGCAGATCCTTCCTGGTGATAGTTTTTTCCAGTTTTGTCAAGCAACAAATATTCAACAGGGAGAGGAACAGACCATTTGGAATATAACAATCAGGGCAGGGCAGCTCTGCTGTTACCAGATGCCAGGGTACACAACTGTAGACAGCTACCATGACTTCCAAAGGTTTTCTGACTGATTGCTGTAAGGCAGAAAAAGGTAGATGAGAGATGCAGATGGGGTTGATACACCCAGGGCTGACCCAAGGCATTTTTTTCAGACTGAGGCAAAATGCAGTTATTGTTGGTACCTGCAGTTGAATCTCATTTTAGTGCTGGCTATGAAATACAGCTCTCTATCACATTTGAAGGCAGCAGTCTAGTTTAGTAGTGGAGAAACTCCCTGCTCTCCTTAAAAGAAGAGATGCCACTACTGTCCTCGAGCATCTGCCACCTCAGGTGGTTACATTACTCTGTTCTACAGTAGGGCCAGCCATGAATACAGGTATCTCTTACCTTCCCAGAGATGGGAACTAGACATGGGAGCTCCCTATTTGTCCCAGCATCTGAGTGGGGAGACTCGCCTTCCCACCTCCTTGCTGGAGTGGTTGGCTGCGAGGAGAGGCAGAGCAGCAGCAGCAGGACTACATTCACAACTGGTGTGATGTCGCTGCCGCAGAGTGCATGTGTGGCGAGGAGCCCAGTAAGTGGACTGGGCTGGTTCGGGGGGCAGGGGCGGGGAAGGACCACCAGGACATCTGTGCTGGTGGGCTTCATATTCGTCTCCCCCAAGGGACAGATACAAAGCTCCCATGTCTAATTGGAGCTTTGTATTTAAATCTGGCAGGATTTAAAAGAGCAGCTAGAATCATAGTACCCCTGTACCATTTCTTCTAGAATTCATATCAGAGTAGCTGTTCTCCATGATGGGATTGTATTTGATCAAAAGCCAGTGATTATTGTGTTCAGTTACATTGATTCAGGAAACCCCATTTCAAATCTGTGTTCAGACAATAAGATCAACGTTTGGCTTGGATAAACCACTAGCTTTTGCCATAACTTATTTTGTAGGGATGTTGTGGAACTGAACCACCAACCTAAAATCCTTGGAGAGAAAAAACAGAACAGGAAATAACCAAAACAACAAGATTTACTTGTTGTAACCTCTACTGTGGCAGATTTCTGCTGTTAGCTGATAGTTCACTGTAGGAAGTTAGGACAAATACAAACATTTCTTTCCTAAGCATATTTCTTCTTGAGAGAAATATTTATTTATTTGATCATTTGCCATGGTAATAGAAAACATTTTGTAATTGTAACTCTGATGGCCACAACTGGCTTATTAAAACACTGAATCTTTGAAACTTTCGCAGTTGTAGACAGATCCTTATCAGTCAGTCAGTCAGTCAGCCAATTGATTGATTTATATCTGTTTTTCTTTCAGAACAAAGACTCTATGTGGCTTAAAAGAAGACTTTCTTTTTATCTGTGTGTTTAAACAACAATTAAAAGAAAATACAAAAAACAGGTACAGATTAGGACACAAAACGTTATAGGCATAAATCCAGTGGCTGGTCCCAACAAGACTAGGCCCAATGTTTATATAAATCCCCTTGATACTCTAGTTGGAATTAGTAATTGAATTGATGCCGTAGTGTTAAAACAATTAGACAAATTATATAACATTTGCAGTAAGTAGCCAACTACAGTGAGCCCTTCTATTCATTTCCTTGAATGCTGAATGGCCCATGCCAGTCCCTCTATACGTACCTTCAGAAGGCCAAACGTGCTGATTCATTATCCCTGTGACCTGCCAATGCTAATGTTTTAGAAGTAAAAGAAACCACACACACAAGGTGGTATTCCAACACACTTGAACACATTAACACTCATCTACCAGGATTTTAAAACCACACCACACCATACCATACCAAACCAAATCAAACCTTGCACTGAGTGCGTTGTGGGGTATTTTTATTTCCTCATGAGAATTCTGCTATACTGTGGTTTTAGTGTTCCAGTTTGATGTGCATTTCTTGTATTTCCTATGACCTCTGAGAATTCCAGTAGCCCCTCAATTTTTTTTATGATATGGAATTTGTATCCTTAGTTTTAATGTTTGCAAATTGCCCTTCAATACTGAACTTGTTATATATTTATATATGTTCCTAGATGCATCAATTAATATTAAGGTTATCCTTAATTTCTTCCATTTGTAATGGCTTTCCAAATGATTTTCAAAATAAGATTATCTTGTTACTTCCAAGTATTTGTCAAGAAGGGTGTTCCTGAGGTTTGTCTAGCTGATTATGTTTGAGGTTTCTCTGTGATTGGAAAAGAAAAACTGAACCCTGAAGGCTGAAAGGTAAGATCCTCTTAGAATTGTGTTTCCTGAGACTGCATTCTGCTAAGGTTGGATGACCAGTAGCTTTGGTCAAAGGGAAGGAGAAAATGAAATATCTTGCCCATAAGTTGCACTATTTATTGCTTTATTGAACTGAGCACTCCAAGATGGTGCACTCATGTGAAGGAGGAAACAGATTCTATAATCAAGAACATTTTTGCAAAAGTCACTGATTTGGCTGAGACAAGCTGAGTCACTGCTGGAGAGAAACTTGTTAATTAAATTTCGCAGAGCATCCAAGCTGTTCCTTTTCATCAAGTTCCTACAGTAATTAAAAGGTTGCATAATTTAAGAGGATGACTGTTTAAGATACCTTAATAATAATAAATGCATGTCATCAAGTCAGTTCTGACTTATGGTGACCCTTTTCGGAGTTTTCTAGGTAGAGAAAACATAGAAGTGGTTTTCCATTCCCTTCATCTGGGGGTATCCTGGGACTGTACAGCTTGCCCATGACTACACAGGCTGGCTCTTCTCCCCGGAGGCACAGTGGGGAATCAAACTCCCACTCTTTGGCTCTGCAGCTAGATACCTAAACCACTGAGGTATCCAGCCAGTTTAAGATACCTTAGGCCTGATTATTTCCTCTAGAGTTTCTTGAACTTCTGTTGTTTACCTGGTAGATTTTGCAAAGCTTCTTGTTGTGGTTCTTTTCAATGTTCAGCCTAAGGACAAGCTCTCTATGAGACAGATGGCACATTCAGAAGCACCAGCTATGAACAGGCTACTTACAGTAGGCCTATTTCCCATTTACAAAAGACGTTCCAGCCATCTAGTTCCAGCTCAGTTTAAACATCACTTTCTGGCCAAGACACTGAGGAATTCAGAGGTGAGGGCCACATCACCTCAATCATCATCATCATCTTAGAATTGCAGAGCCAGAAGGGGTGTTAAAAGAATGAATGTTATGTCACATGAAGTGAAGGGGCATCAGAGAAAGGTTATGCCCTGTTGAAAAATACTTCCACATTTTAAAAAAAAAAATATGAAATGTGATTGTACTCATCTGGTGCATTGAGGTACAGATCATGACCAAAAACTTTGCTTCAATTAAGTAGCAGTCTTGGAAATAATTTCCACAGTGATGAGAATGTGGATTCTGTGTGTGTAAGCCTGCTGGTTCAAAGTGGACACATACACAGACAGACAGACAGACAGACACACACACACACACACACACACACACGTAATATCAATGGCTAGACACTGTTCTAATGACTGATTTAAGTTTGTGGTACTTCAGTGTCTGCAACTATTGTAAATATGTCAGAGTAAGCCTCTTGTAATTGGTAGGAACTTGAGCCAGACTTCTCAGCCTTTGCCACTTCATTATGTCATGTATCTACAAATGACTCAAATGGCAGGGAGATAATAATGTCTCCGCTGTAGTGCCAGATTTAGCTTTTCGGCAGCACCCTTCTGCCCTCTGCTATCTAGCACTTTGCAAGACTGAAAGAAAAGCAGTTGTAATTGGATATTAGAGGTGGGGTATTGTGTCGGTTGCAGTCAATTTCTTGCCAAGCCAGGCTACGTAATGGGAAGATTTAAGAAGTTCAAGGTCATTTCAGAAGTTCACTTTAAAGTTTGTCTTTGTTTAGAGCTTTGATAGATGCTCTGTAGAGAACTGCACACATACAACATGTACAGATGTACACATGCCTGTGTCTGTATTGGACTTTACTACTTGCTATAACTATAATACTCTTAGAACTTCAGAGCTGGAAAGGGACCCTATGGATCATTAAGTCCAGCCTCTGCCGAGGAGGTACAGTGAGGAATCAAACTCCCAACCTCTGGTTCCACAGCCAGATAGCTAAACCACTGAGCTATCCAACTGTATTAAAGGTTATTTATTGCTTGTGCACGGGGTTTTAATAATAGATCTGAAACTGTTATTTCAATCAGATTTTGGTTACTTCTACAATGACTGCTTTTTCGGGAATGCACTCATTTCAATGATTATGCCACCACCTCTTAAAATCTATAACTAGCAAAAATGCCTCATTTTCCCTGGGTTCAAAACATATTCTCCTAGCTCTTCTGAGTGCTATTTCTCTTTCCTTTCCTTGCTCTTTTTCTTTCTTGCTACCTTTCCTTTTGTACATCACAATATTTTTTCAGCCTGACCCACATCATGTGGATTAAAAGCTCCTTAGTGCTTTCCTAAAGCTTTTTCTCTTCCTTCTGCTCTCTTTCTTTTTCCTACTTTGCTTTTTTTTTGCTGGTCCTTATCCTCCCTCCACCTTGGTGCTTCTACAGCCTTCTTCTAACTCTTTTCCCTACTCCCACCATTATGGGAGGATCTCTCTCTCACACACATACAGTTGCCATATTGTAGTTCTTCAATCCACACATGTACTGTACATTTTCATATTATGCAATTTTTTTTCTTGTTTTCAAAATTATTTTACAAACATGAAGGATAAAGAAGCGTTTTCTTAGATTCTTGGCATGTAAAGCAGGACTGCACATCCTGCAGATTAAGGTGTTTAAAGTATCCCCCAATACTTTACCATTATTTAGTAGCTGTGTCACTTAGCATGGAGACTGCGTATGTATATGTGCGTGTACACACATTCCAACAATTAATAAATTACTCTAAAGTTTTAAATCTCTAAGGCCTTATAATGAGATACTAGTTACAGCTAGGATTCTACTTTGGGTGTGTGTGTAACTCTCACCACAAAGAATTTGGTTCGCAGTCTGGAGGTCCATCTTGACCCGGCGCTTACCATGGAGACCCAGGTAGTGTCCATGGTTCGGTCTGCCCATTTACATCTTCGGCATATCGCCCAGTTGCGTCCCTATCTAGACACGGGGGCGCTCACCACACTGGTCCATGCGCTCGTAGTCTCAAGAATAGACTACTGTAATGGTCTCTACGTGGGGCTTCCTTTGAGACTGATGCGAAAGCTCCAGATGGTCCAGAACACGGCGGCCAGGCTATTAACTGGGGTGAAAAGATTTCACCATATTTCCCCCACCTTGGCCGCCTTACACTGGCTACCTATCTGCTTCTGCATTGATTTCAAGGTGCTAACTATTACATACAAAGCCCTTAATGGTTTAGGCCCTCGATACCTGGCAGAGTGCCTTCTTCCGTCCAGTTCTACCCATATCACCCGCTCCAGTCAGGCTGGGCGGCTGAGGGGCCTAATGCCAAGAGAGGCCCAGTGGGAAAAAAATAGAAATTGGGCCTTCTCAGCAGTGGCCCCTCGCCTCTGGAACAACTTACCTGTAGAGATCCGCCTGGCTCCCTCGCTGAGGGCCTTCAAGATTAGCTTGAAGACATGGCTATACAGGCAGGCCTTCCCTACAGCCATTACCTAGTCTATCTCCCTTTTTCTTTTTCTCTCTCTCTTTCTTCTTTTCTTCCTTTCCCATCTTGTATTGAAATAACTTTGACCAATCTTTACTTGAGATGCCTGAGAGTTTTGTTTCACTTTGTCTTTCACAGCAATTTAAGAACCTTTCAAAAAAATTTCATATTCAGGATGGAAATAATTTGAAATGGTTATAGTTGTATAATGACTTTATAATGATTGTGAGAGAAATCAAACTGGAGATATGCATCCATCCATGTCTGGATCTTCTTCGGAGAAACTCTTCATCTTTAACAGCTGCAAGATATGAAGATATAACATGAATTGCTACATGCTAACAGTAGCTGTTCGTAGTAAATTTGGCCATTGTAACTAGAGGACAATTTTGCTTCATTTTCTTTTTAAACATTGTGCTAATATTCACAATTGTTTCTTATCTAACAAAGAAAAAAACCTGATGTTTTGAAATTTCAGGTGTGTAAGAAAGCTGGCTGAGTAGCTCAGTGATCCAAGGAAGTTGGGACTTTGAACCCTCACTGTGCATCGCAGGAATAGAGCCAGCCTTTGTAGCCTTGGGGAATCTGCACTGTCCTAGGACATTCTCAGAAGAAGGGAATGGTAAACTACTGTACTTCAGAATACTTTATTACCTAGAAAACTTTGAAATGTTGCTATAAGTTGGAATTGACATCATGGCATTAAATTATTGTCATTATTATTAGGAAAGTGAAATGCAGGTTTTGCCACTCCTAACTTATAGTCGTATAAGAATTACAGTCAGATAATGCACTTCACACTCTTGTAAATGCCATACAAGTGTTACTATTTGCATTAATACAAGCAAGCAAATAAGGGCAAAAAATACAACCAAAGCACACACACCCTAACCCACAGGCACATTAGCAAGGGCAACAAAAATAATCCAAAAATATGGGGGATAATGCCCCCCCCACCTTGGGGGAAAAAAGCAAAAAAGGAATGGATCCAAGATAGAGACACAGCAGGTAGACAGACAATCCAGCACTAGGATGGAGGGCACCAGGAGCTCAGAACACAGTAATCTTAATAAGGAATAATAGAAGCAAAGAACACTCCCCACTGGGGTCCAGGCTCTTTATAGATTCTAAATTCCTGCTCCCCCAGACATTCTGACTGGCTGCTAACAGCCTTTGCAGCACTATTGGGTAAAAAAATTCCTAGGTGATTTGACAGCCAAAGGGGCACCAAAAGGTTACATGAAAGATGAAACATGAAACATTAACTTTTCTTTTGTAAAAAAAAATTGGTGTTTTAGAGGTTCTTTTTTGGCAGTTGCCAAAAGAACGTGCATCATATAGATACACTTTAATTTAAATTTCTGCATGGGGGACAGGGTTGGATTTATAGTCCCCTTTCAACTCCATTATTCTATGATTCGATATAAATTTTCAGTTTTGAATCTTTCGTTTCAGTACAAAAGGCCAATCCCTAATTATGAGGGAAGTAATGTAATAGAAAAGAGGGGTTTCTATGTAGTCAGGGCCACCTTTAAGATTCTTGAGATGGAAGAGCAAATGGTTCCCCACCCCCCAAATCAAGATATATAGTACTTGAAGTCACTGAGGTTATTTTAGCACATGACAAAGCAACATTTCCTTTTTTTGGGAAGGAAGAATAAAAGAAAAACAAATTAAATAGCTAACAACTTGCTGTTCGAGCTGAAATCTCCAGTACAAGGAAGCATATGAAGTAAGTCTGTTTTTAGCCTCAACGTAGCAGACCCCCACTGGAAATATAGTCATCATCTCTCTGTATTTCTCGTTAACAAAACAAACACATAATTGTCAAATGAACTGGGGAGAATAATTAGCATCTACATCCTCATTTCAATTTCAGTATTTTAAACACAATTATGTTTCGTTAATTGAATGCTTATGTCAATATATTATGAGGTCTGAAGGCTTTCTAGCCATGCTTATAATTTGATTTTGAAACTGGAAGGAGACCCCCTTTTTCCAGTTTAGTTGAGCCTCACACTGGTTACTTTTCAGGACCCCAGTGGATGAGATGCTGCTAGAAGCAGTGCATTCTTCAGGGGAGAAAACTCTCTGGCATTCCAACAGGAGCTTCAAAGTCCACTTGGCAAATTTGCTTGCTTTGTTTTGCAATTTTCAAGTAAGGAGGTCCAATGGAGAGACAGCATGGCTTCGTTTGCCTGTCTGATGTTTCGGGCATGTAGCGTTGAAAGACTGGCATTGCCTGGAGAGAAAATGTTCTGAGAGGAGGAAATAGGGTACGGCCTGACTTCCACTCTAATTTTTGCATGTGTCATTGAGGTCCGTTGCTTCATATTGAAGTACACAATATTTCAGAAGAACAGAAGTGAGAAGCATGGAGTTTATGAGTCATCTCCAGTCCCAAATTCTAATGTTATGATCCTCACTTCCATCCTCCACACAGTGTTTCCAGAATTCAGTGGCATGCAGCACTGCCAAATTCCAGAAGCAAAATGGTAAAAGCCACAGATCGCACATAAGAGTGACATTTTGTTGGAAAATTCACTTGGAACTAGATTGGTAAGGCATGACGTGTCAGTTGAAGGGTTGCAAACAATGCATATTCAGTCCTTCCTCCCCAACAAAAGACAAGAGGGACAAAAAAATATGCCATCTGTCCGATTGCTTTTTTCATTGAAGTACCTTAAAAAAAGCCCAGCCAATATAATGTATTGGGGCAAAAAAGGTCCTGTGCCATTGTTCACTGAGCAGTGATGCTGAGAAACACAAATCATATGTTCTACTCTTTAATACCTTCGCCTCATTTGAAGGCCACGCGCTAGAAATTTCAATGGGTTCAGGGAATAAAAGATCCACTAACCATCACTCTGTCTCTAACCTTAACTGTTTGCTAACCCTCAGAACATTGGAATTGCTGGCTGATACTCTTAAAGTCATTCACTGCAAGTTTTTTAAAGAATAAAAATCCGCCTGGCTTAGTGTCATCAAGTTGCTTCCAACATATGGCAATATGATGGACAAATGACGTCCAGAACGTCCTATCATTAACTCCCCAGCTCAGGTCTTGCAAAGTAAAGGCCATGGTCCCTATGGTTAAAACAAGCAAAAACGATTGTTTTAAATGTTCTTTGGTGGCATGTAAGACTCCTGAGATCTTAAAAAAAAGAAAAGAAAACGCAAACCTCAAAGACAAAAGGCCTCTGTGAAAAAGTTTGTGGGCATAAGTGATGTTCTGCTTGACATTTATTTGTATTACTAGACTCTAGAGGCCTGTAAAGCTCAGCAGAGCCATCTTGGACAATAGATTTGAGGTGTCATGAAAATGCAGCAAATTATCAGTTATTTAATTTGTTATCATTACATTTTTACTACCAGAAAGGGTAAACTCGCCTGTAGGATTTTCTGTCTCATGTCTCAAAATATGTCAGCTGGCTTCAGGTACTATATATAATGACCTGAGTGTGTAAGGGCAAATTTAGCTGTTCTACCTTAGGTAGCTAAGGTTTGCCCTGATAAAAGGCAGAAGAGCAATTGGATGGCCTTTAGCTTATCTTTAACACTTGCACAGATCTCCTCATGATAAAAATATTTTTACTACATGTCATTGTCCCTGAACATTATGGGAGTGCTAATGAGCTCCCAAACAGGTGGCGGGCATGCACACCTGGAGCATCTCAGCTGGTGGTTGCATAATTCTTTGTGTCCGTAACACTCTTTTTAACACAGTGCCAACTCGAGGGAGTTATATGAGTATACACACACACACACACACACACACACCTCTCTTAAACAGGGGTGGGCAATCTCAGCTGGGCCAAGTCTGTAGAAAGTAAGTGACAGCTCCAGTTCTGCAGAGGATCTACTGCAACATTATGCCACTGCTCCTGCTCGCTTCCTTTTCCTCTTTCCAATTTAACAAGCATGGCAATCCCTCTTCTCTTCCATAGTGTCAGGTATGTTAACTTGCTAGGCAAGCAAATAGATTTGAGATGGAAATGAGAGCTAGGGTGATGTTTTCAGTGTTATCCTCCTCTGTGTGACTCCTAAGTGAAAAAAAGGATCTGAGGATTTGTTGTTGCTGGTGGGATTTGGAATTTGGTTGTTCCTTTTTTGTGTGTGTGAAGAGAAAAGCCTGGACAGATCTGCCCTGTCTCACCCCCTCCCTTGGTCTGCCTGGATGCTGCTGGGTTAAAAGAAACAAAGGCGGTGGTCACACAGGCCAAATGTTGTCTTCCTATCCCCCACTGATTTTGTATCATAAATTTGTAGTCACATGACGCACGGCCATTAGCGAATCACCCAGCGAGCATGCTAAGTGCACATCACTCAGCCAGAGGCTTCTACTTTTTTGTTGCAGATCTTTTTTAAAAAAATGTGTTGTTGCATATGTGAATGGTCTTATCACAACTTTTTTGAACTACTGTCACCGTGCATGTCCTTTTAAACTTTTAATTAAAAAAAAATTTTTCCACGACATTTGTGTTGATGTGTTGGTTAACTTCTGCCAAACGGTGCCAACAAGAAGGTCTAGGTGCTTATTGAATTGGAAGAAAATGCTTCGGTAACCCAAAACCACATTGGGACTCACATCCTGGAATAAATGGCATGTGACCTCAAAGCACAACAGGTATGCAATTAAAAGTCGCATAACCAGAGGGGGACATTTCGCTGGTGTGACCATGGCCTAAAACTATTACTTACAGTGCACGCTTGTAATCCTTCCTTTTATATAGTAGGACAGTACATCGCTGTCTTCTTCAGAAAACAGAAAATGGAGGAGGGAAGGAAAGGAAGCTAACAAAGGAACAATAGAAGAAAGGAGAAGTCTCAAGGACTCTGAGGTATGGGGGAAAACCTCTATAGTTAGTAGCAATTACAGGGGATGCTTCCCACTGACACACAGTATTAAAGGAGAAGCATGTGAGACTGTATTTTTCCAACATTTTTTTCTCTCTGTAGAAGATCACAGATTTCCAGAACATAGTATATTAATGCTCCTTTCTTTCTTAAAAATCTAGCAACACTCATTTTTGGCAGTACAGCAGTTCCAGATAGGAAGGATTCAGATTTTAAATGCATTATTTTAGGCTTTATCCAAATTCCTCCCCACCTGTTTTCCAACACAGACAGAGAAGTGACCAAAGAGGAAATGTACATCTTCAGTGAACAGTAGATTCTGTACATGGAATCCAGCCACTAGGTATGTTGTGCCTGCACGTGAACTGAGCCAGGGCTAGCCCGAGGTGTTTTACTGCCTGAGGTAGAGTGGGAAATGATGTCCCACACATAAGAAAACTCAGGGTGCATAATACTCAAAGTCCACCACATTAATTCTGGAACCACATTCACATTGCTGGCAATAGGAATAATGCCTCAAATATGCCATCTGAAGGGGCCAGCTCATTCTGCCTAATGATAGAGTTTGCATCTACTGCAGGATATCCATGTCCTGTTACCATATTTTTGTGGAGGGAGTGATTTTTAACTTAATCTGATTATCTGTCTAATTCCTTTGTGATCAATAATGATGGAGCAAGAATTGTGACTGCCCCATTTCTAATTATGTGTCTTTGAGAGCAAAGGGTGAGAGGAGCAATTGAATGCTGATAAAATTATAGTCTCCTTTGAGAGCTGCTGTCATAATATTCACTTGTTCTTGAGCTCCCAACTTGAACACAAAAGCGAAAAAGCACACATCAGGGATTGTCTTCTTCCTGCTGCTGACTTGCACATGCGAATGAGCCATTACAGATAAAATTCTCTCAGAGATACATTGTATGGTTTTTATTTATTTGTACACTAGCAAATACACTCCACTTCACCTGGTTTCAAAACCCATGAGTTCTATATTCACCCCAGTGCCTTCTGTCTTTTCTCCTGCTCCCTTAATTTCGTTTTTTATAATGAAATTGGGTTCTGGTTCCAGTTTTCTGACTGGGAGCGGCTGCTTGGCGGCCTTCTACTTTAGCTCAATTTCATTTCAGTTGCTCATTCGAAACAAAAACAAAACAACTTTTGAAACCTTGCTTAATCTTTTGTTGCCATTTGCTCCCTGCTGCCAGAGTAGAAGTGTTGGAACCTGTTTTTCAAGCGGAAAAAACCAACAAACCCTCCTCTCACTCCATTGAGCTCTGTTTATGGGAAATCTGTTCTTTCCTGTTTGTTGGAACTTTCAATCCCCTGGTCTGGAAGTCTGGAAATTTTCGTAAGTGAAACAAGCATAGAGGACAGAAGGAAATCAGATGCTAGCCTTTTACTGAGTGCCTCCCCCTGACTCTCTAAACTACACAAAAAGAATAGAACATGCACAATTCTTTTGGAAGAAAAGACCACCATTCACTGCAGCAGCCACTGAAGGTTCTACCAGAAGTCGTTGTCTTCTAGAAAGCACACGGGTGTACACCACTCCATGATTTTCATACACCTGAGGGCAGGGGTTGGGCCTCTGGGCTAGACGAGACCATGTATTTTAATGTATTTTAATTGTCTTGTTTACTTTTTTAAAAAATTCTTACTTTGTTGTATTTTGTATTTTTAATTATGTTGATTGTGTGTTATAAATTGCCCAGAGTGGCCTTTGGCCAGATGGGTGGTATGTATGTATGTATGTATGTATGTATGTATGTATGTATGTATGTATGTATGTATAAATAAATAAATAAATAAATAAATAAATAAATAAATAAATAGGACCCTGTTGCAATTTACCCCATGGGGAAGTTTGTTCACCATTCTGGGTGAGTAGCCTCATGTCTTCACCCTTAAACGGTCTGAATCCAATCCCAGTGCCGCAAACCACCACACGAGCTGGGCCTGGCTCAGCTCCCACCAGAGAACTGCACCACAAACCAATCCGCTATGACCATGCTGATATCACACAACCATATTTCCTGCCCCCAGTCTGATAACTGGGCCCCATCAGCTCGAAAGAGCTGTGACCCTTTAAATGAAATGCCCAGGTGTTTAATCTAGTAGCTGCCTCTTTGATTCAATGGGTCTACTGTAGTTAACAACTTACTACTGGATTTCAGCCACCATTTCAGACTTCTTCAAGATGAACAAAGACCTTTATAACAGGGGAAGGTGGTCTCAGTGGGGTGGAGACCTATGTTTCCAAGGGGTGAAGCTAAAGGGATGGAGAGGGTAGAGGCCAAGGAGACTAATTTACATCTCTTTTAAAACATAATGCAGTTTTAATGTGTCATAAAGGTTTGTACTAGGCATGTGACCACCTTTGGAGAAATGTACTGAACTGAGGTGAAAGAGGGATATTTATACATTACCAAGGTAAATACAGGGCAGTTAAGGAGGTCTCAGTTGCATTTGGACATCTCTACAAATCACTGAAGTTTGTTCCAGCATTCTAGGGGTTAAAACCGTTAAATCTGAATGAAAGTTACTTGGTGTCAGTTACTGTATCAAAAGAAGGATGGATCAGAATGGAAAGATTGTTAGAGAGTGCTCCAATGAAAACCAACACCTTGAACATAAGAAGAGCCCTGCTGGATCAGGCCAAGGGCCCATCTAGTCCAGCTTCCTGTATCCCACAGTGGCCCCACCCCAGCACATGAGACAACTAGATACCTGTCTCCTGATACCCCGCCCCTGCATCTGGCATTTTGAGGTACCTTCCTTTTAAACCTGGAGATTATACATCCCCATCATGACTTGTAACCTGCAATGGACTTTTCCTCCAGGAATCTGTCCAATCCCCTTTTAAAGGCATCTAGGCCAAATGCCATCACCACATCCTGGGGCAAGGAGTTCTACAGACTAACAACACGCTGGGTAAAGAAATATTTTCTTTTGTCTGTTCTCACTCTCCCAACAACCAATTGGAGTAGATGTCCCCTGGTTCTGGTATTGCATGAGAGGGGAAAGAGCTTCCCTCTATCCACTTTATCCATCCCCTGCATAATTTTATACATCTCAATCATGTGCTAGAAACTCCATATCTTGAGCCCTGTGGAGGTTTCAGATTGACCTCGCTGGACTCTACTTATTTCACTTTCCTCTCACCAAGCAACCATTATGTGTCCACACACAGCAAGGTGAGAATGGTACATCCCTTAGTAGACTGGTATGAGATGCTGTCTCATCAGGAAATCAGCAATTATGCCTGCTGTTCAAAATGTTTCCCGATTACATTTTTTATAAATAAACTGTTCAACTTTAGCACTGTCACATTAGCACTGGAGTCTTGCTGCCTTATTATGTACATGTGGTTTGCCTTTGATCTGGTGGCATTAGCTTCTCCATACAAACGCTATGTCAGGTAATTTCTTTTCCTTCTTTTTCTTACATTTGCATTTTTGGGGGATTTTTATTCTTCCTCCCCCTGCCTTTATTGTTGCATTTGAAGCTTTGCCAGCGTATTGCACAGGAAGGTCTATAGTTAATAGTAGATTGCCAAAGGAGATGAGAGAGAAGTTTCAATTGCAGAAAAATATACTATCTGAAACATTGATGCAGTGCTATGCCACTTGGTATAAAAAAGAGGAAAAAATTACTTGCAAATTCAGAGGAACAACAACAAAAAGGAAACTCCCATTGTAAATGTTTGGAAAAACCTAAACTTCAGTCAAGACAGTTATGGACAAGAACAGAATGCAGGCAGAGTCAGGACAGACCCAGGTGGATCAAAGTGCCAACCTGAGACTACTCCAGGCAATTTAGAGAATGGTGAGTTTTCCTGGACCAAATCAACCCAGTTCAATTGAGTATGCCCCACAAAGATGGGAACAATGACTCAAAGAGCACGTAAAATGAATCAGTACAGTAATACCCTAAGACACCGCTTGGAATATTTAGGCAATGTAGTTCTACCCTGAAGGCTCCACTTAATCTGCTTTGTAAATCAAATGTCTTCCACTTCAGTTTGTTGACAGATATTGGAAGACCCTCTTAGCAAGATTCTATTTACTGGATTTGGGATTTTTATTTTACATTTTGTCGGGAGAGGATACAGCTCTGTTGTTAACGTTCTCATGTGAGCTCCTGAAAGCAAAGATTCACCTTAATGTCAGTTGTAATTTGAAGGACTATCGCTCCCAATTCTTTGGCCAACATTTGGGAAGTCCTCTCAGCAATGATTTTATTTGCTGGATTTTGGGGTCAACACAGTCCTGGCTTTGACGGGGGATTCTGGGTTCTGTATTCAAAAATGAACTTTTCCATCATCTAGCAATGTGGGACAACCATGCTGTGAGCTGACCACACATTCCTCACATTGAGCCATTTCCCTCTGACATTCTTTGAGTTCCCTGCATAATGAAATAATCCATAATTTCCTGAGGATACAATTAAGGTTCATGTCATCTCCCAAATTAATTTCTCATTTCTGTAGCATTGAAATTCAGAGCTATTGGATTTTTCACCTTTTCCATTGCTATCACCCTTAGTGGTCTTTCCCCCCAAATCAATATGATGATCTCCATTATATATATAATGAAGGGTGGCCTTTGTGCTTTCAGTTGCTTCATTTTGTTCATAAATCATACTTAGCAACTTTTTCCAAGTATGTTTTCTCCCTCCCTCCCTTTCTCTCCCCCTCTGCTCTGTCTGTTCTGTTGAACAGCATCCCTATGAAACCAGTTCATTCAGCACAGTTGAAAGAGGCAATGTTCCCTGAAAAGAGAAAGTTTAGAAGGAAACATGGTTGATCCACAGGAAAATTATAGGCACCATAGTAGGGATGGTGGGGCCAACCACAATATCACAAAAGAGTGGGCGAGCTTTTGAATTATCTAGAATTTCAGAACTGGTGGGGGTTAGTGTAGAGTGTTGAAATGGAAGCTTGAAGATTCATGTTCAAGTCCCTGCTGGGATATGACACTCACCAGATGACCTTTGGATAATTACTATTTCTCAGCTTGAATTACCTCAAACATTTGTTGCAAGGATAAAATATGAAAGAGACCCATATATGTTGTGTTGAGTTCAATAGGAGAAAGTTACCACAGGAAACTAAGTACCTAAAATAAATCATAAAGATGAAGCATTTGCATTGGAGAAATGAGTGACGGTGAGAAAAAAACCCAGCCATTGTTGAAGTTATTTAGGCACAGCCTTAAAATAGAAGGTGGGAGGAGGTGACATGCAATTTAGCCAGGGACTACTTGGTGCTCCAACTTGGTTGGACAGTGTCATCGAAGTTACCAACATGAATTTGACCCAACTCCGGGAGGCAGTGGAAGACAGGAGGGCCTGGCGTGCTCTGGTCCATGGGGTCACGAAGAGTCGGACACGACTTAACGACTAAACAACAACAACTTGGTGCTCTACAGGTTTCAACTTTCTTTTTATAAAACAGGATGAGTGACTTTAGAGGGGCTAGGAATTTTATTTTATTTTTTGCTTCCGCCCTGGGTAGCACCAGGCTCACAAAAGGACCACATGGACAAAAGGGAGTCAAAACAAGGAGGGCCTGGCTCTCCACTTCCAGTTTTTATCTTTCTAGGAGGTAGCTTTTGAGTTGAGCAGTCCCTGTGACCTCCCAAATGTGGAGACTGCTACTATAGGATACTTCCAGAAAGAGGTAAACTATCAAAAAACTTTTTTAAAAAAACTTGAAGAGGCTATGTGAGGGCATGGAGGTTCAAAATGGTCTTGGAGGGGCCACACAGGCAATATCTTGCTCCCCATTTTTAAAAAAGATTGGTGTACTGCCCTTCAATTTTAAACATTTGTAAGGGCAGAATGATATTGGAATGGAATAATAAATAAAAGAAGAAACAGCAAAAGAGTCCTTCTTCTTAAGAACATCCATCTTAAGAAGCTCTCTGGAACACAGGGCATAAATGGTTAGAACAAGTCAAGTAAAAACCCTTAACTCCACTGTCAGCTCAAATTCAAACAGGGGGTTACTTCACCCTAAAATTTGAATGTAAGGTGGCTCACAATCTAAATGGGATGGCTCACTCAGATCATGGAACACCTGTGCTTCAGGTATTATGGACTGAGGAATTTTTCCTTGTGGGAAGAGAATGAGGGGGCTGTGAGGAAATCAGATGGGTTATGTTGTACTTCTCTAGGCTGTGTCAGACGGTATTATCTGCATGAGAAAGATTTGTTTTGCTCTGCTCCAAGCTGCACCAAGGACGTACCACACTGAGCCATAAACATCACATTCCATTCTTAATTGCTCATCTGCAGAAGGACTTGAACCTGATAGGATAATACTGTGTTGGGGGAACATGGATTTAAGATCTAGCAAGAAACTAGTTAGGAGCTGTCTAGTTAACTATCTTTTCATCTATCTGTCTGTCTGTCTGCTGCTGCTGGAATAGAGGGATAGAGATGCAGGAGAAGAAGCTCAACCATGATTTCTTAGTTGGCAAATACTTTTTAGGCACAAGTAGTTAGATTTCATTATTTTATGGGGAATGCGTTCATGTAGCTCACTTAATTATCTGTATATGCATTGCTTATTGTTTTGGAAATGTGCAACTATCTTTTTGAATTCTTTATACCATTTTTAAAGTTTTAATAAACCTTTTTATATTTTTACCCAAGTGTGATCCTTGGGGGAAAAGGGGTTTGAGTGTCTAAAGAAGGTGCCTTGGCCAAGAGGCTACATTCACTAAGTTTATTATTTTGGGTGGTCTACCTTTTCTGGTTGGTGTGCTAAGTACAAAGTGCACAATCAGGAGAGGTTTCTGTCTTGGGTAAGGAAACAGGTGAAAATCTAGGTCAGAAGCTTGCCCATAGTGCTAATTCATGGACTCTCCAGGTATCACCCAGCTTGGGGTTCAAAGGGTAGAGTAACTAGAGAGGCTCCTTCGCCTAGTGGAAAGCCCTCAGGGGGTTCCTTACAGGGGCCATTGCCCAGTGTCCCTGTTGTCCATTGTAATTTCTGAGGAGTTCTCAGGTGCTGTGCATTAAGAGCAGAATAGGCTTCAGGTTGTGAAAAGCAGGCAAGGTTTCTGTCAATGAGTCAGCTGATCATGATGCCACTACACTTCCTCTTTTTAATTTAAAGGGGTCTGCTGTGTTTTCCAGAAGATATTTCTGGGGGCAAGTGTTTCCATTTTTTGGTTGATGAAAGTACGCATGACTGTAGATTTGTCACAGCCTCCCCAACCAGCTTTGCTAAGGAGGAAACCTGAAATGTGGGTTCTCCTGAAAACCTATTCCAAAACTTTGAAAGCACTTTGCAATGCAAATCCCATGGTTTACAGTGGCTGCCTGAAGCTATGCAACAGATAGAACAAATATTCCTAGTCAACACCCCAAAACACAACATGTCCTCTCACCAAAGTTTTGCTGTTGTACAATTGAAAAACCCTGGATTAGGTTTGAGGGGGATCCCAAATATGGGGGCTCCTAGTTCCCAAAAGTTTTTCCAAACTTTCAGAGAAGCAAGTGGTTCTTCTGAACATGAATGATATTCTTTTCTGGGTTCCTACACTGAGGACCACCTCTTAAACATCTGCAAAAGATTTGGTGGCGAGGGGGTAGACCTTGGCCCCAAATGAGCTCCTTTCAAGTCTATAACTACATGGTAAAATACTGTGGGATTTGCTGCAGGTATAAAATGGGTTATTATTAATATTATTTTTACTGATCACATGACGCGAGGGCCAATTTGAATTACTGTGGCCCTTTTTGTTCCTGATGTGGAGGTTTTTCCCTCAGCCACTGGGAGCTTCTATGTTTTTCATGCTGGAATGATTTGAAAGGACGTTTCCTCATGCGAAAACGTGTTTCATTCTGCAAAATGATGGGGCGGGGTGGGTCTGTGAGTGGTGTTGTGGTGACACAGGGAGTTGAGTTATGATGTTTAGAGACAGACAGAACATCTTTCTCCACAATCTGTTCCCTGAGTGTCCCAGGTTTTTTAAAAAATAAATAAGTTTATCACTGCGTCATTCCATTGATATACTAGTTTAGAGCTAGATCACCTTAGCACGGGGGGGGGGGAACCAGCCCAGAGTCCCACAACCCCAACCAGTATTTTTTCTTCTCTATTAATTGTAATCTCAAGATTAGACCACTGCAATGCACTCTACGTGGGGCTACCTTTGAGATTGATGCGGAAGCTTCAAATGGTGCAGAATGTGGCGGCTAGACTTCTTAGTGGGACGAGAAAACATCAGCATATTTCTCCCACTCTGGCCGCCTTGCATTGGCTGCCCGTTCGTTTCCGCATTGATTTCAAAGTGTTAATGATTACATATAAAGCCCTAAACGGTTTAGGACCTCGATATCTAGTGGAACGCCTCCTCCCACCTAGATCTACTCGAATCACTCGCTCTAGCCAGGCAGGGCTGTTGAGAGGCCCAGAAAGAAAGAACAAGAAACCGGGCCTTCTCGGCAGTGGCCCCTCACCTTTGGAATAGTCTCCCCCCTGAGATCCACCTGGCTCCCTCGCTGGGTGTTTTTAAGAGCCAACTCAAGACCTGGCTATTTAGGCAGGCCTTCCCTCCTGTCACCGCTTGATTTCTATTTTCCCATCTTGAATCATATTGTATTTGTTGTTAAATTGTTGTTTGATATATTAGATTATTTTTAGTCTTTTTTATTGTTAGCCGCCCAGAGTAGACGTTGTCTAAATGGGCGGGATATAAATTTAATAAATAAAAAAATATTAGAGACCCTTCTCCTTTTAAAAAGTCAAATCCTTTTGCTTCCTCTGATGCAGAAAGGAAAGACCAACTGAGCACACATACACACACAGCAGTGCTTTGGCAAGGCACTCTTCCCCCCCCCCCAGCCTTCTGCCTCACAAGGGAGGACCGGGATAGAGTGTGCATCTACACACACACACACGCACACACACACGCGCGCGCACACACACACACACACACACACACAGTGAGTGAGTGAGTGAGAGATTCTTAACAGTTTCTCTTGGACTGTTGATTTTTTTAAAACACGTTAATCAGATATCCATTTAGCAAGACAAGATGAGGAAATAGAGTCATTGAGTGCAGAAAACCTTCTTAAGGCAGTTCCTTTGAACTGCACCACCTACTGGTGCTTCATGTGGAACTGCAAGTAAAAGGCTTTCCCCTTCTCTTCTGCTTGTGTGGCCACTTACGTCAAAGAGTACTGAATGTCCTGGGGAGACTTCACAGCAAGAGAATGTGAGTTAATTTGTGTTTCCCTCGCTGTGTAGTTGCATCCTAAGTCTCCCACAGTTGGCAAGTTTAGAAAACAAATTCACCATCAAGCTCAACTTTGTACAAGAGATTTGCAGAGAAACAATATATCCATTCTGTGCTTCTGTTGCTTGAATCTCTTGTTTTCATTCAGCAATGTGTGCTTTTTCATTTCTCATCCCTCCTGGACTACACAGGTCTGTGAAGCAAGGAAATGGATAAAACTTCTACAAGGAAAAGTAAGTCTCTCCTAAAGTAATCAAAGGGATGTTGTATGAGTGGAGAATCCCAGGTTATGCCTAAAGATCCCTCAAGTGCCCTTGGATACTGTTATCAACTATTCAGTCAATCAGAGTGGGGTGGGGAGGCCTGGAGGCAGGGCTGTAGCTCAGTAGTCAAACATATGCTTTACATACAAAAGATCCTGGGTTCAATCCTTGGCATGTCCAAGTAGTACAAAGAAATTTTGCAACCTCCAAGAACCTCTGCTAGTGTTGGCAAACCGGATTAGATGGATTAAGGAACTGGCTCAGTTTAAAACAGCTCCTTGTATTCCACTGTGTGTTTATAGGATTCCACAGAGGTCTACAGTGAGAGGAAGCAGTGTTGTTGGCATTGTCTTGAATCCTTGAGAGAGATGCACTGAATTTTGGTGGCAAGGCTGGAGGTTGTAGAAACTTTGCTCTTCTCACATGTAAGGGATGATGCCAGCCAACACATACTGCACGGTGGGTTGCATAGATTCAGTTTGGCCCCTTGCACTCAGGATGCTGCCCATTCTGGTCTCAAGGAACAGCTGAAACTCATGCCCTTGCTACGTAATGAACAATGGTTTATAGGATGGGTTGTCATACTGGGCTTTTGGCTTTGTATCCGTTCAGTGGCTAGAATCCTATTAGCTGCAACCACTGCTGAAACACAATTGACATAAATCTCAATGGCAAATTACTACAAATTAAGAAGTTAGTGCAGGCATTTGCTGTTATGCATCAATGAGATCTACACCAATTGCATTATGCCAGCATAAAAACTTAACAGGATTTTGGCCAATATATTAGGATGAAACATGAAATCCAGTTCAATTCCAAATGATACGAAAAACTCCAGTGCTTAGACGAGCCATATGCTGGTCTGTAACTTCCAGACTACTGCTTCCAGAATCTGTTGTTTGTGCTGGCTTTTGGGTTGTTGTTTCACTCCAAAAATATAACTTTACCCAAGTCCTGAAAAACTCTCGCAACTACACATGATTTCCACATTTATCTATTTTGGATTATAATGGATGCATATACTGTATTTCAGAGACATAGAAGAAAAGCATATTCTGGATGCATATTTTTCTGTCTTCCGATATATGTTTAATTAAAGAGAAACTTCCCCAAGCATGTCTCTCAAGAGCTAATTATCACATAAATAGAATTATGATAAATGCCAAAGGGAGGTGAAAGTGAGAGGAAAGAAAGAGGGGAAAAATGCAGGTTGTGTATAGAAAACCTGGTTTTGCTCAAATGGTGTTGTAAATTGGTTAATGAGCCTAACATGACCAACAAATCAAACCCTGCAGTTTGCTAGCATTTTTCCCTTGAATATATGAACTCCCCACAACAGAGGCTGGATTTAGAAAGAATGGGCAAGAGTTAATGAAGGAAATGATGGATGAGAGTTATTGAAGGAAAGTCTCAGTCATTCCACTTGTGCAGGGGGACTGCATAGTAAATTGTACCCTATTCTTCAGCTCAGACTCCCTTACAACATGTCTTTGCTTCAGAATAAGCATAAAAAGTGCTTAGTACAGTGGCTTTCCTTCAGGTATAAATACAGCAGCCTCTATTTCTCCACTGTCATAGTCCTATGACACCAAAATACAAATCTGAAATCCATACTTGCATATCTTCATTAAATATCACTACTCAAAATGCTCCTCAAAATATCACAAAAGAGTGTGGATGCTTTCAAGTTCTTCTGAAGAAGGTTCTCATGTTCATTTGGAGTGGGTAACGCGTGGCCAACATACATTGGACTGCAGTGCCTGTTGTCCTTCACCACTGGCTAAGCTGTGAGCTATTGATTTTTCATAACATCTAGACAGCCACAGTTGTCCACCCCTGGACTAAATGATACTTAAAAAATATGTGGTGAGAAAGGAATAGAAAAGCTCCCCTATCCCTTAATTAGGCCAGATGGTGTCATTGTGAAGTTTGCCGTTCAGATTCTGCCTCAAGATGGAGACTGGACTGAATGAAAAGTTGCTAGAAGTTTTTACAGATATTCATTTATACCAAGCATTGGGGAACAAAGAAGAAGATGGCCAACCTCCCCCTCCCCCCCTCCGATTTCTGGAAGCATAAAAGGATGCTATAGCTCAGATGTGTATCTTGTCCAGTAGAGGCCAGGGGATTCTGATTTTACAAGTGGGAAATCTGCTGAGGTTTTGTTCTGAAGGAGCTATATAGGTGGTGAACCTGTTTTGGGGGCCAGATGGGGCTCAGCATTTCGGATAGCACCTGTAAAGTTTGGAGTAAAATCCAGAGTGGATTCACTGCTCCTGTGACATCAGCATTGTCAGCTTTTACTTGTCTGCAAAAAGCAATGAGACGAGATAGGCAATGAGCAGAAATAAAGAGAAATAAGGAGAAACAGGACAGCCTCTGTGTTAGAAAAAACAGTTACAGGACCATTTTGGACACAACATTTGTTTTTCCTTAATCTCCAGACTCAGTACTGTTTTTATTAGATGTTAGGTAGTACACTAAAGAAAGAAAGTCAGGTGACACCAAACTGAGTAGTATTTGCTCAGATAATGCTGGTGTGAAGGACAGGAGGCTAGTGTGCCGTCCCTACAAGGAGAAAAATCAAGAGATGTGCGCATGTGCTGAAGGGGTACTTGTAGAAATAGAAGGGAGTGAAGGGAAGAGAGAAAACACGCTGGAGGTGTGTTTAGCAGAAGACAGAGGGGAGGAGTTAGATCTCATAGTGTGGGAGGAGATTATAAAGGAGGGGGAAGAAGTGCGGGAATTTCAGGTGGTGACAGGACAGACAGGAAAACGGACGAGAGATTGCGCGGTGCAGACCGAAGATGTGGGCGGCTCCCCAGACAAGATTGGAGCATTAACCAGGGAGTTCCCCAATCTAAAGACCGGAGGAGGGTTGCTGCCCGATCCAGAGGTGCCCACGGGGGAGAGACGAAGGGTAAAGCCGGTGGAATGGACTGTGGTAGTTTACCCGCGCAATCAAGATGGGGGGAGGAAGGTTATTCGCCCTACACCTTCCTTCAACCAACCCCCCTTGGAAGGGGACTGGGCAAGGCACCCTTGCTGTGGGACGGTGTGTGCAGTGAGGAGTACCCCTATACGGGCAATGACGGACCGGGAGCGTTTTGGCCCGGCCCCAATGTGAGGAGTGATATTTGTACCCCGGAGATAAATGTAAAAAGTTATAAGATGTTGCCGGAATTGAGTTGCTTTGACCCGTTTGATATGGTTGAAACTGAAGCAGAAAAAAATAAAAAGGAAACTGTTCAAATTTTGAAACCGCCTCCGACTCTCATTCCCGCCAAGATGAGGGAACCGCCAGTACTTTCGGAAGAACCTGATCACAGCTGGATAGCTCATTGGTTTGAATATCTGGCTGCGGAGCCAGAGGTTGAAAGTTCAATTCCCCACTGTGCCTCCTTGACAGGGACTGGACTTGTTGATCCATAGGGTCCCTTTCAGCCCTGCAGTTCTAAGATTATCTGGTGCGGGGAGCGAAAGGGACCCTCAAATGCAATGTCTCTCCTCAGGTGGCTGGTGGCTTTTCTCATATAAGTTGCTGAAATGACCTTACAAGCATCAGACTGCTTAGAACTGCCTGTTTTGGATGCTTTTGAAAGTTTGAATGGCTTATTTGGTTTTGAAATATGGTGTTTGCAATTTGTAACTGCTGAGGATGGTAGCCATTTCATGGATCCTCCGGTGGATGTTCTGGTGAGGAATATATTATGACATCAGATGTGACAGATAAAACATCTGTGTAGATGAAAAAAGAAATCTCAAAATGGCAAGAACTAAATGTTTACTTTTGCATAGAGGGCAAGTTAAATAACACACAACCATTTCCCCCATCAATGTCCTGCCACCTTGTATCATCTGCCACCTTCAATGTCCATCTCACTCTGCCTGTTGATAGGACTGGCCTTGCTAATCACTCATGCCCTGCAATGATTTCTGTTATATGCAAATCTTTTCCACATGGTAGATTAGCCTTCCCTAATCCTTGTCCTTTCCATACATGTTGGACAAAGGATTTGGATCTGGCGACCTCTCACTTTCAGCAGCAAATGAAATGGGGGGAAATCTTATTTTATCCTCTCAGGAAGATTTCTCAGTGCAATCCTTCCCCGGTCCCCAAGAAATTTCACAGGAAATTTTGCAGGATTTTTCAGATATTTTGTGGTCAATTTTTTTCCCCCTGGAAGGAATTCCAAATTTCACAGAATTTTTACAGTTTCTACGCAAAATGCCATTCTTCCTGCTCAGGATTCATGAGCAAGGGCATTAAGTTGCATGGAATTTGAATGTTTCCTGCACAAAGCAACATGTGAAAACCAAAAGAAAACAATTCAAACAAAATGAGAAATAGGAGGTCTGAGATCTCATTTCTTCCAAGAAGCCAGGAAATCATGCTGGTGGAGAGCCTTGGCATAGTGAGACTAGGAGAATCACACAGAATGAGGATGTTTTCAAGTGCTCACCACATCTTATTTTGAATGATAATCCCGTAATCCCCATTATGAGTCTGCATTAGAGATGGGGACAAATTAAAAAAAAATGGTGATTTGTTTTGATCCGTTATTTGTCAAGGTTAACGGATCAACAAATACGAATATTCTTCGACGAATTGATGAATCGATCTGTCTGCACTTTAAATGGCTATAACACTGGCCCCCGATGATCTAGAGACACCGAATTTACAGGGAAGCTTCCCCAGATGCTTTTCGACAACTCCTGAAAGGTTGGTGAACATTGGATCACAGACCCCTGAGTTATATAGTCACAAAGAAGACCCCCCCAGGAAAGCTCCCCCCAGGTACTTAGAGACTCGAAAATCACAACGGAGCTTCCTATGTCTCTTTCCCCAACATGCCTGCCAACTTTGGTGAAGATTGGATATTGGACATCCGAGTTATTCACCCACAAATTGGGTCCCCCCAGGAGAGTTTACCACACGGAACAGAAGCCCATTCTGCCTACCGGCCGCCGATCAGCTGATCAGAAGCCAATAAGCAGCCACCCCACACACACAGCCAGCCACCCCAACAGCCTACCCCCACACCCCCTTCCTTTCCCTACCTTAGCCCCCACCCCACTCCCACCAACACTCCCTTACCTTAATAGCTGCTGCTGAGGTCTCCATCAGGCCTTCGCAGGCACGGCGTGTAAAAAGGGAGACTGGCTGCCCTTTGCAAAGATGGCGGCTGTGGCTTCATTTAGGGTAGGGAAGCTGCAGCTGCCATATTTGCAAAGGGCAGCCTTAAGGCAGGCTAAGTGAATCCAGGCTGCCCTTTGCAAAGATGGCAGCTGCAGCTTCCCTACCCTAAATGAAGCTGCAGCCGCCATCTTTGCAAAGGGCAGCCAGTCTCCATTTTTACATGCGTGGCTCCGAGGCCAGACAACCTTGGCAGCAGCGATTAAGGTAAGAGGGTGTCGGTGGGGTGGGGTGGCGTGGGACCTAAGGTAGGGAAAGGAAGGGGGTTTGGGGGTAGGCTGTGGTATTGGGTGGCTGTGTGGGGTGGTAGCTGCCTTTCTGCCACCGATCAGCTGATCAGCGGCCGGTAGGCAGAATGGGGTTTTTTTTAATACGAAGGACGAATAAAAATGGGTAAATATTCATCCCTTCGTATTCGTGAGGGTCTCTGGAACTCACAAATACGGATTGACGAATATTTAACGAATCGGCTATATTCAGCGGAAAAACCGATCCGTTTTTATATTCGTCCCCATCTCTAGTCTGCATTTATGAAATCTGTATTAAGTTGACATCTGCCAGGCTCAAGAGTGTAGCTTATTTAAATGGATCGTTTAAATTCAGTTCTTTTCTCTCTCTCTTTACAATTTACAATTTGCTTTGTTTTTGGAATATTGCTTCTGCACTTTGTGAACATATTTGATCTGAAGAATGAATTATAAAGCTACTGATAAATGAATAAAGGCCGATACCGTCATTCATGTTAACTGCCTGCAGAATAGTCTCTTCTGCACACCACTCCTCTTTCAACAATGTCGGCCAAAAGGGGACTCCATTAACCCCTTGTGAAAGCACAGTGCCCCCTTCTCATTTGCAGCGTGTGTAAATGCAATCTGGAAATTGCTGGGATAAATGCAGAGCCCCAACATTCCACTTTTGTGAACAGAACGGTGGCAAAATATTCACCCATTGTCGCCAATATTATTAAAAAGGAAGGTTTCTGCTACTACTGCAGTTGTTCCATCATGGTTATCCTGTTCCTCCATCCTTGTTGTGTTCTTGTTCATCTCTTTACAGGCCTCCAAATGATTGTGAAAAACACAAGTGCTGCTTGCTCAGCTCAATTTGCAAATTACATTGAGGGGTGAGGGCGCTCCCACCTTCTGAATACTTATGAATTGGATTCTGGTCCCTTGGGGACTGGGTTAAAAATATCCTTTCCCTAAACAGGACACACATACTTAATAATTACTAAAAAGCTCAGGTACACGGTAATAAAATTTAATTTGTGTCTAGATGTCAACATCAGCAGTTCTGAAGTATGTCAAAATGCAACCCATCATGTCAGTGTTCTCTCTCTCCCCCCCCCCATGTTCTTGATTCCTAATTTTAATCACAAATTATGTCTGACTGTCAACAGATGCTGAATGCTATTGGCATCCAAACCAGTAATTTTATTTATTTATTTATTTATTGTCTGTCTGTCTGTCAGGGAGTATATCCTTCAGAAGCAGCTTACAGTTATTATTATTATTTATAGTGATCTGGTTAATATATTTGACATATATATGTAACATCAAATATATTAACCAGATCACTATAAATAATTTCCATATGTTTTTAAAAGTTGTTGGAATCCTTCTCATGGGGCACATGGCCCTCTGTAGGAAGTCCCTTTGGTGTCTTCTTCAGTTGTTTTCTTTTCTGTAGCTCTCTCGTTGCCATCCATCCATCCAGTTTATATACCACCCCATTAGTGCAAGCACTACTTTAATTCAGTGAGATGTGTGCTGCAATTCTACGCACGCTGATGTGGTAGCAATTCCAATGGAACACAGAGGGTCTACCTTCTGAGTAAACATGCAAAGGCTTCGGCAGTTAGGGTTACTTCTCATGGTATGGCTGCCACATGTTGCTTACTGAAATGTTCTCTTCCATGTAGCAGCAGCAGTTCTATATGGTCAGTGATTAATTTGTGCTGGATCACCTCACAGACCTGGAACAGAGAACCCACACCCTGCAGGCTAGATATAGCTTATATGAAACCACTGAGCAAACTTTTTCTTTTCTTACCTCTGATCACTGATCAGGTATAAGAGTCTGAAACCCTGAAAGCTCTTCCATAGAAATGAGACCAACCCCTATGTCAAGAGTATACCTGCTATACTTTGAATGTGTGTACATAAAACATGTACTAGCAGAAATGTTTTAAGCTGATTCAAGAAAGAATGTGGCTCCCTGGAGAGAACTGGTGGAAACTTAACAGAATTCAGTGCTCTTCCTTTAACTCTGGATGCAAAACTTAAGACAGGCCAAACATAGTTTAGAAACTCTGCTGTTTAACCAGCAACAGGTGTGTGCTAGCTCTTTACATACAGTCTTTCTTACATATTTTACTTACATGAGTACATTTCATATGTTCAAGACTTTAATTTACAATATAGTGACCTGATCCATTACAAATATCTTGACTTCCTATTGGATAATTTATCTCTGCACCAATACTGGAAAATGGCTATAGCTTTCTTTTAGAGAATATGTTTCTCAGGTTCAGTCTCGGGCATATCTGGGTAGGGCTAGACCCTGCTTGGCATCCCAGAAAGCTGCTGCCAGTCAGAGTGTACAATATTGGGCTAGATGATCTGACTCAGCATAAGAAGGCTTCCTAATCCTCCTATGCACTAGAGATAGGTAGTTGTAATGGGGAGAACTATATAATTCTGATTCTTCATTATAACACAGAGAACAAGTTTCTAGTTTACTCCTTTTATCTCATGTCCTTTACCTTTCCTATCACTCCTGCTTTACTGTCTGGTGTTTGGGTAAGGTTAGCAAAGTAGAGGATGGTTAATTAAGTTTAATTGTGTGACAGCTGAAAAGTGGGAATGTAATTACTCATTTAATTATTTTGCCACTCGCTGCTTAAAGTGTGCATATAATTGCTCTTTCTATAAGGACACTCAACTTGATGTGCTTGTATGAAATTATGCTCTGAGATTCCCTCCCAGGTCAAGGGAATCTGTAGTAAGATAATCCCTGAGGGCACAAGTAATGTTTCATCAACTCCTCCTAGTTTTTATTGTCCACCATTTTGGCAGAGGGATATTATCCTGAGAGAAACTTTCCCCTTTTTCCTATTAATTAGTAGTTGTACATTATGAAGACATTATCGGGTGGGTATACAAGTGGCAGCTACATTTGCCACCCAAAATGTACTGGTTATGTTATTTACTTTAACAAGTAAATAACCACAGGGTATACCAAGAACTGGAAGGACAGATCCTGAAGCTGAGGCTCCAATACTTTGGCCATCTCATGAGAAGAGAAGACTCTCTGGAAAAGACCCTGATGTTGGGAAAGTGTGAAGGCAAGAGGAGAAGGGGACGACAGAGGACGAGATGGTTGGAGAGTGTCACTGAAGCTACCAACATGAATTTGACCCAACTCCGGGAGGCAGTGGAAGACAGGAGGGCCTGGCGTGCTCTGGTCCATGGGGTCACAAAGAGTCGGACACGACTTAACGACTAAACAACAACAACAACAATACCAAGAAAACATTCACTTTAGCTTGGGCACAAGAGTGCTGGTTGAAGGTGACTTAATGCCCTGGATTGTCAAAATCTTTGGGGGTTTAGCAAACTCTCATCACAATAGTCCACTTCTTCACACCTAATAGTTCTGAGTGCTACTCTGAAATGTTGCTTTTGGGGGGACTACAACTCCCAATGGTTAGGTTGCCTGGGGACATTTGGGGAGCTACAACCCCAAAAATATTTTTTCCAGACTTGGGTCCTGATCAATGTGAGGCCATAGCGTTGAGAGTCAAACTACACCTGACGTTAGGAGCTCAACTAAGTGCTTATTCCCAGCTAGACTACATTTACTGAATGAAAGGGACTTCTTAACCTCTGTAAACTCTACTCATCCAGTGAAACCACGGTAACTGGGACTAATGAATGGGTTTTACTGCTGGTTTTAAACTATGAAGCCCTAAATGGCTTGGGTCCAGGCTATCCCAAGGACCACGTCTTCCTTCATGAGCTTGCCTGTTAAGATCATCAGGTGAGGCCTTGCTCTCTGTCCCACCACCTTCAGAGATGTGTCTGATGGGGGCACAGGAGAGGGCCTTCTCTGTTGCTGCTCCCAGACTGGAACTCCTTCCCACAAGAGGCCAGGCTGGCCCCATTTTTGCTGTCCTTCTGCAAGCAGGGGAAGACCTTTCTCTTCAGGCAGGCTTTCCCTTAATTGACTGGCTGTTGGGGAAGAGGTTTTAAATGAAGTATTGTGTCTTGTTGCTTTGAATCTATTTTTGGTGTTGATTTTTTTTAGTATGGTATTTGTTTGATTCTTTTTAGTATTTTTATGCTTACTGTTTTTATCTTTTAAATATTGACTTTTAATGATGTAAGCTGCCTTTGGTCCTTTTTAAGGAGAAAGGTGGGGTAAACATATTTCAAATTAATAAAATAAATGTGTTATATGAATCTGGACAAGACGGAGGTCCTGAGGGTGGGTGGCCCCACCGTCAGCGGTCTGGGAAACTCTCTCTCATTTGGGGGGGGTGACTCTTACCGCTAAGAGTGAGGTTCGCAGCTTGGGGATCCATCTAGACCCGGCGCTCACCATGGAAACTCAGGTGGCGTCGGTCGTCCGTACCACCTTTTTTCATCTTTGGCGGATAGCCCAGCTGCGACCCTATCTTGATGTTGGGGCTCTCAGTACCTTGGTACATGCGCTCGTAATCTTGAGATTAGACCACTGTAATGCGCTCTACGTGGGGCTGCCTTTGAGGTTGATGCGGAGACTCCAAGTGGTGCAGAACGCGGCGGCCAGACTTCTTAGTGGAGTGAGAAAATATCATCATATCTCTCCCACTCTGGCCGCTTTGCATTAGCTGCCCATTCGGTTCCGCATTGACTTCAAAGTCTTAATGCTAACGTACAAAGCCCTAAACGGTTTAGGGCCTCGATATTTGGCGGAACGCCTACTCCCACCAAAATCTACCCGGATCACCCGATCGAGTCAGGAGGTGAGGCTGAGGAGCTTGACACCGAGGGAGGCCCGGAAGGAAAAAACAAGAAACCGGGCCTTCTCGGTGGTAGCTCCTCGCCTCTGGAATAACCTTCCTCCGGCGATTCGTGCGGCCCCTTTGCTGGGCACCTTTAAAAACCAATTAAAAACTTGGATGTTTACGCAGGCCTTCCCTCCAGTGAACACTTGATTTCTTTCTTCTTTTTATTTCTCTTTTCCTTTTCCCTTCTCCATCTTGAATTATTTGTCTATTGATGTTATATTTTATATTTTTATATATTTTTATATTTTGTCATGTATGTTATGTGTGTTGGAAGCAGCCCAGAGTGGTCGTCTGACCAGATAGGTGGGGTAAAAATACAATAAATAAATAAATAAATAAATTATGAAAATCTGTATGATATTTTTCTTGCATTTAATCATACTCATGGGGTGTATGTGAAGATTTTAATCAGGACTACAGCACATGAGGAATGGAGAGTTAACCACTACTTTTATCTGAAGTGCCATAGTCCCACATGTGACTGTAGGGCTAACGCAAAAAGCTCCCAGTAATTCCAATAAAAGTGTGGTGTTTCTATTTCTCCTAAACAGAACACATACTACTACCATCCTCTCCAATCTGATATATTCTAGATGTGCTGCATTACAAATGCTTTAGTCCCCAGATTCCTTCCAACTCTTTCTTTCTCTGTAGATGGTATTCCTTGCTAGTTGGATACTTACAACATTGACTGGCGGTGACTGTTGCATGTCAACTTCAGTTGCATAGACTCTGTGTAACAGTTCCAGGGAACAAAACATTTGGTGACTTTGGTCCACTATTGTACCACTTACAGTGATCCAGCTACAAGGTAATGGTGGAGCTGGAACGAATCACAACATGCCATACCATACCCACATTTCATCTGATATTTCTCTTAAAGATATGCCTATAATTGCCCAGCATCTTAGACATACAATGAACTCTGAAAGCCTTTAACCTAATGTGTGACTCAGTATCGTTTTGTTGGTCTTGTTAATGGAGTATGTGCTAGAGGCCACACATTCAGACATCTTTAGAGAGTATCTTTCAGGGATCCCAACATCTGAGGAAAAGTAGATGGAAACCAGAGAATTAGAGGGTCTTTTCAATGATGGTGCCTGATTGTGAAATTCCCATTTGAGTGAGGCAACAGCTTTGCTATCCTTCTGGCATCCATCTGCTGGGTTTCTGAGAGCCACTTTGGACATGTATAAAAAGAGGTGGTCTTCTTTTACATCATTCTGCCTTAGCCAGCATATGATACAACTTATCGTTACCAGGTATGCCAAAGCTAGGCTCACTGTTAGGAAGATGACACGGGGAACTTGTACAGCTGTTGACAAAAGGCAAGGAATGGTGGTGTGCAATGTCTACCTTATTCTTTGCTGCTTAGCCTATCTTACTGCCCATGAGGGCAATGGGAAATGTTGCCTCTTTGCCAGTGGTTAAGTAGAGTGCCGCTCTGGTCTGGTGCATGGAATAAAAGAGGAACAGCTTGTTCTTTGCTTCAGGCAGCAAAAATTCTTGGTCTAGCTCTGTTAAAACCTCTGTTATATAAAAAGTTAGAATATCAACAAACCAAGGCTCTGCCCAAGACAAGAGCTTCCCATGTATGCTGCATTTTTCATCTATTCAAATCAGTGCTGTCACTGATCCACTGGGACAGATGTAGCTCACTGGTGGAAAACACATTTTTCATGCAGAAGGTTTCATGTTCCATCTCTGATGTCCCAAGTAGAACTGAAAAAGTTCCTGCCTAAAACCTTGGAGAGCTGCTGCCTGACAGAGCTGCCAATATTGGCTAACTCAATGAGCTGACTCAGAATGAAGCTGCTCAATGTGATCTGGGGGACTCTGAATCCTCCAGGACTGTAAGTGTCTGCTTATTTGAAAGAAGGCTCTCCTTCCTGGAGCAAGGGAGAAATGATATTGTGAAGACAAGAATTGTTTACACCTTAAATTGTTTCCATAGTAGCAGGAAGAGTAGAGACAATATTGTGGATGTAGGAAAATTATTTGCAATTATGGTTGGAGTTTGTGCACTTTCCCTGGGGTGAAAGTCCCTCTTTTAAAGATTACAGGATGATATTATTAGATTATTTCCCTAGAGCTACTCTAAGCCTTGTGTAATATTCCATTCTGTTTCATGTGGTTACAGCTTTTTGCACTATTTAGAAACCCACTCCATTTGAACTCTTTGGGGAGAGAATAGGATAAACATTATATTGAACCATTTACTCTTCAGGAGAGCATGGGATGATGATTAGATGACACATCCTTACACCTCTCGCTGCAAATCTATGTGGTTGGAAGGACCAAGTTCTTGGGCTTTGTTTTAATTTGGGGTATAGGTTTCGTCACTAAACAGTACCCCCAAATCAGATGTTTAATTCTGCAAAGCAAGATACATCACTTGTGTGACTAAAGGCTTACTGATAATAAAGGATGCAGTAGATAATCAATGCAAAGAAAGCAGGATGAGCCCCAAAATCCAGCAGGTCACTGTCCCTTAGGTTGACAGGTGGCCAAGCAGTAGCATTCTCTTCCTCACAGCAGAAGGCTAGAGGCTGATAAGAAAGTCATGGATTTTAATAATCCAGTCTTCCTATGTGTACTATCACCTGTCAGAAATAGAAAACAATAGCAGACAACTCCTTTTAGCAAGGCAGGGAGAGGGTACATGCTAAGTAAACCAAACTCTTTATCTGATGGTAGCTACATATCATCACCTTGATAATATAGCTGGCCAAATAGCTCAGTGGGTTGGCAGCAGAGTGGGAGGCCAGGAATTTGACTCCTACTGTGTCGTGGAGGAGATGAGCCAGCCTGTGTAGCCTTAGGCAAGCTGCACAGTCTGGGAGTGCCCCTCAGTGAAGGGAATGGTAAACACATCTGAGCACTCTATAATAGAAAACCCAGGAAAGAGTCACTGTAGGTCAGATTTGACTTAATGATGCATAATTAATTAATAATATAAACTACTCTCAGAACAATAGTTTTCTGAGGTACTCTCATCCAGTCAAGATGTCTATGTATAGTATAGTATGTATAGTATCTTTCTATCATCATGATTCTCCATGAACTGGTGATATGACATTTATGAAATATTATATAAATGGATTCTAATTGACAGTTTCCCATTCACTACTGTTTCTGCTCTGCTCTCTAAAAAGCCTATTGCAAAGGCCAGAAGTGTGTTTGGACACCCACTTTAGGTGGCCAAAGTCTGCATTAAAGCTGCTGCCATCCAGGAATCCCAATGACCAACATCTGTCAGTGTCACTTTCTTCTGCCATCAAACTATTTAAATTTCAAATCCTTTCCTCCTCAGATATGAAGATATCGATTCGGGCAAATATTTATTAAAACGATGACAATTATTGTTCATCTCCTATCCAAGAACCAGAGGTTCACAGACACTGAACACAAGCAGAGTTCAGGACCATTGTTGCTGTTCTGCAACTTCAATTCCCAGAATTCTTTGCTTCACAAGTCAAGTTAACTGCTCCAGACCATGCTGAGATTGTATTACAACATTTTATTGCTGATCCTACTGACTCTTTCTTAACTATCTTTGCTACCCCCATTGGCTTAACTGCCTCAAGGTCTTAGCATAAGGAGTCAGGTTTAGTGCATACAAATTGAAAAGGAGAACAAGCATGGAATATCTTTCCCTTATAACTGGAGAATGGTTTTGTTGTTGCTATTGTTGTGAGTGAAACTATAGGCAAGCCTTTGGTGAGGATGGTAAAAAAATGAAGATAAAAGTGCTCCAGGGATGGATTTGGTATGACAGCCAGCAGCTGGCCATCCTTGATATCTGGTGGTGTCTTTAGCTATAGATCTTATGGACATCACGTCTAGCCAGATGTTCAGCTCTACTTGTTTCTGGCAGCATCCCCATTCTTCTTAGTTTTATTTAGTCATTTTTTTGTACCATACGGCCTGATGAACAGTTCTAGAAAATGAAAAGGCTTGCACACTTTTCTGATACATTGGTCCTTAAAAAAAAAGTTACTGAATGTTATTTGGGTTTACTCATTGACTCAAATGGGCATCGCTGTTTTAAAGTCTCCTTCCCTTTACTGCTGAATTAATATACAGTAATGGATTCAGGGCTTCTAAAAAAAAATTATAACTCTCTGTTGAAACAGAACACTACTTAATTTACCTTTGTTTAAAACAACACATGGAAGAGAGGTGTCCATTGTAGTTTTCTAGAACTCTTCATCTTGTTACTCTGGCAACAAGAGATAATTTAAATAATCTCTACAACAGCAATGCTACATTGAAAAAGCTCCATGTGTCTTTGGCATACCCCCACGGTAAATCCTTTTCAAGACAGCAGACACAAAATCCCTGTCATTGAGGGAAGGGAGATCTCAAGATAAAGGAAGGGCCTTATCCAAAGGAATGCCAGATTGACACCAGTAGATGAAAGGGAGTGAGCAACCATATTTTCCATCCTTCCCTTTTGCTCTCTCCAGTGCCCTTACGCAGTTTTGCCTCCTTAATTCTAGTAGGAAGAGAACAATGAACAATGAAATACTTTCCCATATATCAGCAGAGTCTTTGCTTCCCCTTTTAATCCTTTAGCACAGGGGTCAGGGAACTTTTTTACCTTTTACCCCCCAAAAAATTTATATACGCCGACATTACCCCCTTGATTTGAAAGGAAGGAAATCATACATTATTTGAATTCAAAATCTTATTGAATCTACACAGGCTGTGTACTGAACTAGCAGGATGCACCAAATTTAATAAAGATATGCACTATTTTTGCTGGAACACATTGCACACCAGCCATGGGGTGGTATAGGGCAGTGGTTCTTAACCTTTGTTACTCAGGTGTTTTTGGACTGCAACTCCCAGAAGCCTTCACCACCAGCTGTGCTGGCTGGGGTTTCTGGGAGTTGCAGTTCAAAAACACCTGAGTAACAAAGGTTAAGAACTACTGGTATAGGGAGTAGTAAGGTGTCCAACGTGCCTAGCAAGTTGCATTAAATTTTTGCTAGCTCGCAGAGGATTTAATCATAATCAATGGCTGCCAGAGTGGTGCTAGCAATGACGTGCTTGCTAGAGACAGCCAAGGCAGAGTTTGGGGGGAGGGCTTTTTCTACCACTTTAATCATTCTGTGTGGTGTGTGCAAAAAGGAACAAACCAGGCTAAAGGTCATGTCACCCACCCTGGTGCCACAGCCCAACATCAAAGGACCAGTGCGCTGTTTTTTTAATCATCATCAATGGAAAACTCAGCAGTGGCCAGAGGATTGGAAAAGATCAGTCTACATCCCAATCCCAAAGAAGGGCAGTGCCAAAGAATGCTCCAACTACTATACAATTGCACTCATTTCACACGCTAGCAAGGTTATGCTCAAAATCCTACAAGGTAGGCTTCAGCAGTATGTGGACCGAGAACTCCCAGAAATACAAGCTGGATTTCGAAGGGGCAGAGGAACTAGAGACCAAATTGCTAACATGCACTGGATTATGGAGAAAGCCAGAGAGTTCCAGAAAAACATCTACTTCTGCTTCATTGACTACGCAAAAGCCTTTGACTGTGTCGACCACAACAAACTATGGCAAGTTCTTCAAGAAATGGGAGTGCCTGACCACCTTATCTATCTCCTGAGAAATCTATATGTGGGACAGGAAGCAACTGTTAGAACTGGATATGGAACAACTGATTGGTTCAAAATTGGGAAAGGAGCACGACAAGGCTGTATACTGTCTCCCTGCTTATTTAACTTATAGGGGTGCCTCCACTTACGACCAGAAGATGGACGTAACTCAAAATGGTCGTAAGTCGAAGCACCATTTCCCATAGGAATGCATTGGGACGCGATTAATCCGTTCCGGCCGAAGAAAAAAATCACCAAAAAAAAAAATCAATAAAAAAAAAATCACTGCAAGACTCATTGGAAACGCGATTAATCCCTTCCAGCTGAAGGGGGGGAAAAAGAAAAGCAATCAAGCGTGCAAGACCCATTGGAAATGCACAGAAAACAAACGGAGCAGATCGGAAATGCAAAGAGAACAGAGGGGGCAGGTCGGAAATGCAAAGAAAACAAAGGAAAAAGCAAGGGAAGCATGCAGGACCCATCGGAAATGGGGGAAAAAAAAAACCCCAAAAGGAACCAAACCCCCCAAGACCCATCGGAAATGGGGGGGGGGAAAGCCAAAAAAACAAACAAACCACCCCAAGACCCATCGGAAATGGGAAAAAACACTCCAAAATAAACCACCCTCAGAAAAGCAGCTATATATAGGAGTGCAGACTTTTAATACACATTTTACACAGTACATAAAGTGTATACACACATTTAACTTATTTGAAATTTAGTGTTGGAAACGAGTTTTAAAGATATCATGACTTGTCAGAAAGATAAGTAAAGCAAATTAAGTGTGGACTTTCACTAGAAGCTAAAATAACCAAACAAAGGGTACTGTACTACAGTGACATCATAAGAAGACAAGCTCACTGGAAAAAGCAGCAATGCATGAAAAAGTGCAATGCAGTAGGAAAAGAGGAAAACTGCACATGAGATGGATTGACTCAATAAAGAAACCCACAGTCTTTTGTTTGGTGCTGCAGTCAAAGTAGGACCAGGAGCAGAAAGACTGGGATTCAGATTTTGGGAATAAACTATGATACTCTTGTCTGCTTTGGGGATGAGAAATAGAGAAACGTGATTGCTACACACTTCAGACTTCTTCTGTTCTCAGCAGAAACTGCAGAGCTAAATGCGGTGGGCATTAACTTTGGAAGGTTCCTTTTTTCATGGTTTTATGAAAGAGTCAAGTCTCTCTGTCTCTCTCTGTGTGTCTCTCTCTCTCTCACACACAAACCCTTCCTCCCTCAATTTTCAACAATTAGTTGCTTCAGTTCAGTATGTCCATTTCCTCTCATTACATTTAAACAAGCTTGATGAAGCCACCCGTCCCTCTCTCGCACCTTCCTTACAGCCTTAATTGAAGCTTTCCCTCCTCCTTGCATCAGTGCCTTTTTTCAGTTTTGAGTCAGTCTCTCTCTCATACACACATACACACACACACCCTCCCTCCCTCAAGTTTCTACATACATTTAAACATGCTGATGAATCCACCCGTCCCTCTCTCGCACCTTCCTTCCAGCCTCAATTGAAGCTTTCCCTCCTCCTTGCATCAGTTCATTTTTTCAGTTTTGAGTCAGTCTCTCTCTCTCTCATACACACACACACACACACACACACACACACACACACCCTCCCTCCCTCAATTTTCTACATACATTTAAACAAACTGATGAAGCCACCCGTCCCTCTCTCGCACCTTTCTTCCCGCCTTAATTGGAGCTTTTCCTCCTCCTGCTTGCAGTCACCTCCGGCGGAAGTAGTCACTCACAAGCCGGATTGACTGCCCAGGGCTGTTCTACAGCCGTAAACAATGAAGCCGCCTTATCTCCGATCTCTAAAAGAACGGATTTACAAGTGCTGCAGCCAAGGAAGGTAGCAGGGATAGGTGGCTTACAGTTTGAGGTTTGGCTGCAGGGGGTGGGGGTGGGGGGTAGTGCTCTGCTCATTACCCCCAGGATTTTCATTTTTACCCCATTTGGGGTAATTTACCCCCTGTTCCCTGACCACTGCTTTAGCAAATGTAGTAGGCTGAAGGATGAGACACAGCCTTTCTGAAAGCTTTGAACAGGAGCGGCAGGACTTGTCCACCTACTTCTGCCCAAGGTCCAATCAGGACAAGGCTCCACCTCACCTGCAAATATTCTAATAGGCATGGAGAACCAGAGGAAGAGGTGAGCTGTCACTCCCTCCCTCAGGAGGCCCAAATAATTATGGGAACAGTAGACGAATTCCCTGTTGTTTCTGTTTTTATCTTTGAGACTGCAGTGATACGGAACTTTCTCAGCAAACAACCCTCACCCTGGGTGAGCTGGTGAGTGGCGCTGTTGTGGCCAGGGAATCCCCAGAGCTTAGAAATGCCACTTTTTTGGAGTACAGCTCCCAGAATCCTATACTGTGTGGGGAATTCTGGGAAGTGTAATCCAAAAATAACTTTAGCCAACCATTGGGACCTGGGAATATCTCCTGGGTGGTGGGTAGAAGTCACAATGGCTGAAATCCAGGAGGCACAGCTACACAGCAATAAATGGTCATGATGTCATCAACTCGCAATGCTACAATTTAATTTAATTTGATTTGATTTGATTTGATTTAATTTGATTTAAAGCTTCCTGTTCCCCACTATCAGGTTCTGAGTTTCTCTAGGGATTTCTTTTGACCTTGGGAAGCCTTTGGGAGCTCAGGACAGGGAAGTGAAGCCTTTAATATCAGAAAATCACCACTGCATCACTGCCAGCAGTTCTAATCCAAGTGGCAGTGATCCAGCAGTAACTGCCCAATATTAAAGTCTCCTCTCCCTGTCCTAAGATTCCCAAAGGATTCCCTAAGGAAAAGGAGATCCTGAAGGGGAAGACAGGATGGTTTCAATTAAATTAAAGAGCACTGTTGTGGGCTGATGACATTGTCCCCATTTATGTCCTCACAGTTATGGAACAGGTTTTCAGCCAATATGTGCTTTATTTGTGGGGAGTGTCATTATGAAAGCCTTCCTCCAACCCATGTTCCACCCACTACCGCAGTGAAAATTTTGCTAATCTGTATGTTAAAAAGCCAGGCATGAGAGAACCCGAGGAACTTCCTGAAGTTGTATGTGATAACAAGATGCAAGATACAGGATGAGGTTGGACTCGGTTCTAAATGGTTCTGCTTGGGTTCTACAGGTCAGAGTAAACAGGCTGTTTAAAGTAAAGCTCTCCAATCTGAGACATGACTAACATTTGATGACTACCCCACCTCATTCTGGGGGTGCATCTTCTGCTTCAGAGTCTTAGAAAAAGGAGTGGGCTCCTTGCACTTGCACAGATGTACACCATTGTAATGGCAGCCATGCAACTTCGATCTCACTCATAAATCTCTCTGTTTAGTAAATCCAAAGTCATACAAAGTTTTGTTTGGAAAGATGCAGGAAGAGGACACAGTTACAATCTCAATTTATCTCTGGCTGTCAGATGTTTTACTGCAAATGCCTTTACTATCCAGGTGTTCTTTCCTTTCATACGTTTTCATAGGAGAGACATCAGTTATGCCGTGCTGTCAGAATTCATGAAGCCATTGTAGTTCTGTGGGAAAGCGGCCCTATTTGTATGGAGATAGGAGACAGATGAAATACAGCAAAATCTTTTTACTGTACTGGCATAAACATTGGAAGGCTATGCCCTCCAGAAGTTCAAATCCTGGGTGAGGCATGTTAAAGGACCGTAATGATTTAGCTGAGAGCATGCTTGGAGCTGTTTCTAATAACTACAGACATTTCTAACCTAAGGGTATGAGAGAACCATAGACCTTGATAATCAAACCACACAATGTCAAATTCTCTTATTCTGGGCACTGCTTCTTTCTCCTTGGGCCCTATAATCATAAAAAATAATGTTGTGGAAGCCATGTGTCTCTTGGGAGACTGGAAGCTTCAATGATCACTGAAGGCTTTGTAACTGCTGAAATTGTGTGGATCAGAGATACAGCAAAAGAAAGCCAGGAGGGGTGGAAGATTGGACTAGGCCTTGGTAGCTTCATGTTCTGGTCCATATGGAGCTGTTAAGTGTTCTTTGTCCAGTCATTGATTTTCTCAGCCTCATCCAGAGCTTGGAAGTGACTAGTTACTACAAACACTATAAACTGCAACTAGTTACTTTTTTGTAATGATAGGGAAACTAAGTTGCACTTCAAATTTTACAGGGCAGTGACCTTTGTGTGCAACAGGTTACCTTTTCTAATTACATGTGAAAGTTACTTTTAAAGGGCATTTAAAAGCATTTTCAGAGACATTTTTGCAGGCCTTTTTTCAAGTCTTATGCCATTCTGGTAGCCACCTCAAGTGGCAAGAGATGTAATGTTTTGTTGCATCTTTTGCATTTTGTGAATATTTTTTAGCTAGCTGGATAGCTTAGTGAGTTGGAGTGTCTGGCTGTGCAGCCAGTATTTGGGAGTTCAATTCTTCCCTGTGCCTTGTAGGAAAAGACCCAGCCTATGTATTCATGGGCAAGTTGCACAGTCTCAGGGTACCCCCAGAAGAAGAGACTGGTAAACCACTTCTTAGAAACTCTGGAAAGGGTTGGTGTAAGCTGGAATCAACAGCATGGTGCACACTTAATTTGAAATATTGTCTAGATGCAACATGAGCATTCACCATAAGAGGACACCGTAGAATATATCCTTGTAGTTTTCTCATGTATGGATAAGGACAATGCCAATGCAATCTAACAGTAATGTGCAAAACAACAAACGACTTTTGGAACTTGAGCAATGGCAATGGAAAGGCAGTTGCCCCAACGTAATGAGAAATCTAACAAGTTCCTTTTAGAAAATAAAGGCCTGAAGTGCAGTGGGCCAGAGAGAACTTTGATTTACACTGTTTTGAACTCAGTGGAAGAAATCTGGGCTACGGAAGCTCTTGACTAAACTAACCAACCAACAAATTAATAAATAAAATCTATGCCACCAGGTTCAGTGGTCAATATTTACCTTTGGCCCATGCTTTTGCTTATATAGAGAGATCACAAAATTCCCATTGTCCTTGCCTTCTTTCGGAAAAGCTGTCAGCCAGTAAAAATGCCACTGGCATGACCAGTAACACCTCATGCTATTGCGTCACCAGTGCAGGAGCCTAAAAAGCCAGTAAACATCAGATCCTGCCACACTGTGCATGATACACAGGTTTTGCCAGCTATTACCTATAACTGGAGTCTAGAAGAGTGGCTTTTTTGGACTATAATCTCACAGCCAGCATGACCCGCCAGCATGACTGTTTCCCCACCTCCGGTCTGTTTCCCCAGCCTGGCAGTATTTTAAAAAGTAAACACTGGCAAGCTTACTAGCAACTTCCAAGTTGTTAATAGGCAAAGGAACAGATGCCAAACCAAGGGCTACATAAATAGTTTGGGAAGTAGAGAGGACAGAATACTGCAATTTTTTATTTTGCTCAGTTTCTCATTTGCCAGCCTTATATTTGTTTTATCTCATTTCTTTGACAGTTTGTGACTTTTCCCCAAATATTCCCATAAAGATCCACACACATTTCCATAAGAATTGCCCCATGGGCATGGAGTCTTATATGAAAAATTTCCTAACAGGTCCATTTTTACAAACCTCCCCACCACCAGTTGAATACATTTTGAATGTTACTGTCACTGTTCCATGGATTTTAGTGTGCACTGCTCCCCAGTGTCTCAGTTTTCATATGCATTCCCTTGATTAGAGAACTCCCACAACATTCAAAAAAAGAGTGAACTTTGAAGCGTAATTGTTTTCATTCATGTACCACTGAGGTAAATCATCATCATCATCTTAGAGCTGGAGAGCTGGAAGGGACCCTATGGATCATCTGGCCCAGCCCCTGTTGAGGAGACACAGTGGGGAATCGAACTCCAGTCTAGACCTAAATCACTAGGCAAACTACAGACCTCCAGACGTTGGTAGAGGGCAACTCCCAACATTCCTTGCTGTGGGGCTGATGAGAGTTGTGGTTGAACAATATTTGGAGGCCCTCATTTTGCCCAGCCTTGGCATATTGGTTCAAGAAGTACAAAACAAACTAGTTAAGGTGATATTACAGTGTAGACCAAATCAATTATTCATGTGACTCTCATAACTTCTACTCTGAGGCACTATTTCATATTTTTCTAACAGGGTTAGAATGGGAAAGACGTTGATGTATGGCTGACATAGCACATGCATACCCTTTCTATTGCGTGTTTTTGGGCGGCCAAAATATTCTTTACATACTAATCTAGGCACCATGAAAATGAATGGAGAGATCAATGACTGAGCTGTAGGAACTCAAAGGTATGTGGTTCTGCATTGTGTTGGGACTTGGTAAGTGATTAATGTACATTTTTCACTGGTTAAATATGTGGTTAAGAAGATTCAGTTCCCTTTTAATTACTGTTAATCTATTGAGACTTTCTCATTAGAAATTTCCTGAGTACCAGGTGCAAGCCAAGATCTTTAAACATTTAATTTTTAAAGCCCTTGTTATTCACCTACTTCCCTATTTTCCCTCACCTGTTTATTATGTTTTGGAACATTTCAGAAGATCATTTCTGATCCAATACCTTTCCCAGCATTGGTGCAGCCCACCTCATTTATCTTCCTCTTTCCCCTCCCTGTCTCCCAAATGACTTCTTCTCTAGAACAAATCATGCTCATTGGTGCTCATGATGTTTTTTAGCCAAGGATAATGGCTTGTGGTGCTCTGTTGGAACCATAGAAAAATCATGGCGTAATTGGTGGCAGAAGTTTCCGAGTTGCTCTCAGCTGTCTTGTAGAGTGATGAGCATCAGGGGCGGAGCTGTGGATTGAACCATTGCTATTCATTGGGGCCTCTTAAAACTCTCTTCACAGCAGAAGGAAAAGGAAGCTGGTCAGGGGTTAAGTTTTTATAACAGCAGAGCGGGACTCTTCAAGTGTCCATGTCTTTTCCTGCCTGTGCTAATAGGAACAATTCTGTGTTATGATTTAAGATGCGTGAGTTTACAAGAATACTCTTAGGCATCCCAATGCTTTAGAACTCAAGCTCAAATAGAATTTGCCAAATGTGGAATAGGGCAAGCTTGTGTTAGACTAAACACACTGTCTTTTCCTCTTAAGGGAAACTTGCTTGTAGTAATGTGTTAATTGTATGGTCTATTTTGCTCTGCAAAAATAGTGTCAATGCAAAAATAGTGTCAAAAGAGAGGTGGGGTGGGGGTTGCTCACCTGTATCTACTGTCTCTGTTTATACAGCTCGTATGGATTAGGGCTTGCAGTACCTGACTGCAGAACCAAAGCTGGAAGTTGAAATTCTCACTGTTCCTGCTGGGAGAGCAGCTAGTCCAAATCACCTAGAGCAGCGGTCCCCAACCTTTTTCGGACCGCAGACCGGTTGGGGTGTGTGGGCTCTGTGCATGGACCGGTTGGGGGGTGGGGGCACCCCCGCGCTCACGGGTGGGCGTGTCACGCTCGCAGGTGGGCGTGTCATACTTGCGGAGGGGCGTGTCACGCTCGCAGGTGGGCGTGTCGCGCTTGCGGAGGGGCATGTCATGCTTGCGCACATGCGCATGAGCGCGACACACCCGCCCACAAGCACAACATGCCCACACGCAAGTGCAACACGCCCACCTGCAAGCGTGACACGCCCCTCCGCAAGCATGACACGCCCACCTGCGAGCGTGACACCTGCGAGCGGCCCACTGCCACCTTCTCCCCTGCCAAAACACACACACACGCCCCCTCGGCATGGGGGGGGCCTGTTGCTGCAAAGGCGATCGGCCGCAGGAAGAAGTCATCGCCTCTCTCCCTCTCCCTCCGCCCGGCCTATTTTCCACCGGCCGGGGCGGTGCGTGTCGCCAGCCCGCTTTGCGGAGCTGATCGTGGCGGGGTGGGAGAGAAAACGCCCACTCGGTGCAAAGGCGAAGGCACCACCACCCGTCCTCTCGCTCGCTCCCGCCCCAGATGCCTCCCGGGCTCCAGTTTGCAGGGATCGGCAACAGGGCGGCCCTTTTCCCGCTGTCCCGGCCCGCTAAGCGGCGGGGGCCCCGGGGCCGGCAGCGGCTCAGCTCCTCGCGGCAGGACCAGCGGTGGGCGCCGGGTGGCACTCGGGCCGCCCCACCAGCCGGTGGGCGCAGAGGTTGAGGTAGCAGCGGCGGAGGCTAGCCTGGCTGGTCCGCAGCACCCAGCCGGGGCTCGGGTGGAGGAAGCGGGCCTCGATGCCCCGCTGGCGCTCCAGGGCTGCCACCTCAGCGGCGTACTCGGCGAAGAGGGCGTGGAAGCCCTCATCCCGGAAGGCCTGGCTCAGGTGCTCCGGTCGTTAGCTCCAGGTCCTCCAGGCTCGAGCGGGCCGCCATGGCACAGCCACCTCCCCTCCGCTCAAGGCTGGGCTCGCCCAAGAGGTGGGCGTGTCACGCACAAGCACGAGGGATGTGTCACGCTTGCGCACATGCGCATGAGCTTGACATGCCCACGCGCAAGCGTGACATGCCCCCCGTGCGTGCGGGTGGGGGTGGAGATCCGTGTCCATGGCCCAGTTCAAGGAAGCCCATGGACCGGCACCGGGCCGCGGACCGGGGGTTGGGGACCCCTGACCTAGAGTGTATGTGGCTGATGGGGTTATATGCCCTACCACAAGTGCATCCTTGGGAGAGTTGTACTGTCCCAGAGTACCTTCAGAAGGAGTGACTAGTAAACTGCTTGCAAGTACTTCATAGCTGGAAAACCCTATGATAATCAGTCAGGATAAGTCAGAATCACCTTGATAGCACATGGTTAATTATTCTTATCTGCAATGCACAATTATCTCCTATGCATAACCTGGTGCCCTCCTGATGTTTTGGATTCCAGCTGTTGTCAGTCAGGATGTTAGGAATTCTGGAAGCACCCAGTTGGGGCAAGATCATATGCAGCATTTCTGAGAAGCAAATATGTGAACTGTTTCTCAGTCTTCCACCCTCCGTGCACCATAATGAAGCCATGTTTTATTTTACCTACAACTGGCAGAGGTTCTTCCTCCAGACAAGCATCCATGTCCAGAAAAGATGCTTCTTTTCTTAACGCCATTAGAATGAAATTATCCAGAGAAAACAGTACATAATTTTCTGTGACTTGAATTTAAGCAGCCTTTCCGTTCAAATGGCAAAATAGAAAATGCACAAATCATTGTGGAGATGGATAGCAAAGAACCAGATTCCTACCAAAGAAGAAATCCAAGGGAAGTCAGCTTGGCACCATCTGCACGAGACCTCTGAGAACCATTCTGTCTATGCTGTGCACTGTTTTGTCAAGTGAAGGAGAGAGAGCCAATTCAGTAGCTGTTAAGGAAAAAAAATGTTGCGATATAAATGGAATAAATATTAGATGCTGACGCAGCCAGTGTTTTTAGTCTGCCTGTAATTGCTTTGCTGGCAAGAAATAAACATGATAGAAGAAATCATAAAACTAGAATATAATCCGGTAGTATCAGATCAAGCTGGGAGAGGGCAGAAGTGGTAACCATTATTTCATCATAACAAATAAAATAGGATTTCTGTCAGCTTGGAAAAAAAGTGTGTGTGTGTGTGTGTGTGTGTGTGTGTGTGTGTGTGAGAGAGAGAGAGAGAGAGAGAGAGAGAAACAGCAAGCCTGTGAGAGAGAACACCAGATTTTAGAATGACTGTAAATCACAGCTTCCACCCAACATTATATCCAAACACAATTCAAGAGCTCAGCAGTTGGCCTTTCTTGGAGTGTTTAAATCACAAAGTCCTTATCAGCACCAAGAAGAGGAACTTTCTCTTTCAGTAATTTGTCTTGTCCTTTCATTTGAATCCAGCAAATTCCATTAGCCAATATATTGCTCTCCCCCAGAGTTACCAGGGTTGTTGGTTGTGTGTGCAGACCCTCAGAATGCAGGCCGTGAAAGGTATGGCACATATCCAACTTGAAGCTGAGAGCCATAAAACCATTTTGCAGGATTCACCTGAAGATAATATGAGGGGCAGGAGAATCACATATACTTATAGACACAATCCAGCTGGCTGAAAGTAAGCACCAAAAGCCCATAAAGCTGATCATAGTACTATGAGAGATGTCACCTATGAATCTCACTTTTTCCTCAGGGAGCTCTAAGGAATGTACATGATTTTTCCGCCTCTCACTTTATCTTCACAAAGATGTTATAAAAGAGTTTAGGCTGAGAGTCAAACAACACATTACAGAAAATATAACATTAGAAGAAGGAATTTCTTTGTGTCTGGTTGTCGCAGCAGGAGATGTTCACATCTCCTTTAATTTACAAAGGAGTTATAAACCGCTTCATATACCAGAACTGGCTCAACTGGCAGAACTGGCTCAACCCCATCATCATCATCATCATCATCATCATCATAGTTTGGCCCACAGAGAGAGTACGTTGGCCTAGAGCAAAATTTGGAAAAGTTATTTGCTGGAACTGCAAGTCTGAGAATCCCTCACCCAGCATGGCCACCATTGGGAAAAGATCTAGAAAGCATTTGAGTAAGGAAGTTCAACCATATACTATACATTCTTCCTACACAGCTGTTTAGCTTCTTGTTCTTATTACTCTGGAAAAAATCAATATACTCTGTAAACATGACATAGAGAGTGTGATATCCTAAGGGCAATAGAGAGCCACTGTGGTGAAGTGGATAGGATAACATATCAGGACTCAGGAGACCTGTGTTCAAATCCCTGCTTAGCCTTGAAAACTCATGGCTGGGGGGAATCTGGTACAGTGGTGCCATTTCGAGTTACGACCAGCTCCGGCCGCAAAATTTTGCTTCTACTTGCGACCGGAGCTTCCACTTACGAACAGAAAAAGGCAGGGAAAAAAGGCGGGAAATTCAAATTTCTAACTGTAGGTGGCGACGAGGCTGCTTCTTTGTAGCTCTTTCGCCCCAGCAGTTAGAGAGTGTGCGTCGTCGTCGGAGGCTTGGGACTGCCTCGCTTCTGCTTCTGAGTGAGCGTGTGTGTGTGTTTGCAGGGAGGCTTCGGGCTGCCTGGTAAGGTAAGGTGCTGTTTTCTGCTTTTTAAAAACTGTTCTGAGTGTTTTTGCAGCGTGGTTTTGAGCTGGGGGAGTTATGTTTCTGTGCTGTGATGGGTCTTGAGGGGTTTGTTGGTTGGTTGTTTCCCCCCCCCATTTCCGATGGGTCTTGGGGTTTTTTGTTGCTTTTTAGAGTGTTTTTTCCCATTTCCGATGGGTCTTGGGGGGTTTGTTTTTTGGGTTCCCCCCCCATTTCCAATGGGTCTTGGGGGGTTTGGTTGCTTTTTGGGTTTTTTTTCCCCATTTCCGATGGGTCTTGGGGGTTTGTTTGTTTTTTGGCTCCCCCCCCATTTCCGATGGGTCTTGGGGGTTTGGTTGCTTTTTGGTTTTTTTCCCCCATTTCCGATGGGTCCTGCATGCTTCCCTTGCTTTTTCCTTTGTTTTCTTTGCATTTCTGACCTCCCCCCTTTGTTCTCTGTGCATTTCCAATGGGCCTTGCACGCTTGATTGCTTTTCTTCCCCCCCCCCCCCCTTCGGCCGGAAGGGATTAATTGCGTTTTCAATGAGTCTTGCAGTGATATTTTTTTTTTGGTGATTTTTTTCTTCGGCCAGAACGGATTAATTGCATTTCAATGCATTCCTATGGGAAATGGTGCTTCGACTTACGACCATTTTGAGTTATGTCCATCTTCTGGAACGGATTATGGTCGTAAGTCGAGGCACCACTGTACAAGTAAAATCTCTCTTTAAATATCTTGCATACATTGCCAACCATTTTAGGATTGATAATAAGTCAGATGAGACTTGATTGCATATAACAGAACACATGACAAGGCCAACAGAACTGCATCTCAAGAAAGTCAATGCTAAAGATACATAGAATAAGGATAAATACATTTCTGAGCTCTTTTAATTGCATGTTCTTACAGACTATCTATTTAAATATGTCTTTGTTATCTGTGTTGGGTTGAGCTCTCAGGCTAACCAGATCCATTCTATCACTGTTTGTATTCCTTTATGTGGGGATGATCTGAACAGCTCACAAGGAACCTTGAAAATCATTCTCAGAAGTTTAATTGTGTTATTGTTGAGCTTAAGATGGCAAAGTAGTAATAGGGTCAAATTGTATGTCAGAAAAAGAACACCCCTTTGGGGATTAGCTTTTGGGGACTGAGCATAAAAGCACATCAGTTCTATGACTTATTCATATGTGGTCACATTTAGAACAAGGTGATATCACCATCAGCTGCTGAGTGAAAGATAACACGTCTGTCCTGATCTGATCTTCATTGGCAGACCCACACGCAGCTCAGGAAGAGCAGCCTTTTGTGTAGATCTGTGTTCTAGTCCTCTCTAAGCCACTAAATGCAGTAGGTGACTTTGGGCAAGTCACACTTCTTCAACCTGACTTGTTTCATGGGGACTGTTGTGCAGGTAATTTGGGGGAAGAGGAGAGCCATATATGTTGACTTGAGCTCACTACAGAAACAGAGACAGGTATAATTAATAAATAACTATTTGTGTAGATGCAAGATGTGCTATTCTTTTTGCTAAAAAAAAAAAAGGAAATTGAGGTTGTTACTAAACTTGGAGATTTGGACTATGACTGGAAAGATCCACGTTCCAATTCCCATTCAACCAAAAGGTTCAAAGGGTGTCTTGAGGTTGTCTTTCAGCATAACTGCCTCATGGAAGTAATTGATCTGAAGATAACACAGAAGAAGGGAGCCCAGGTACTCTGCCTTGAGCCCACATGACACATAAAACTATGAGGGATTTGTACTGGTTCCCCCGTTTGCTTCGTGCCTGAGTAACACACACAAGTCTGGTGTCTGATCTGCCCCTTCCTTGTCCATGTTTTCTCTGGTATCTGTGCACCTCTAGAGCTCCATGAAAAAACAACAACTCACAAATGGGGAATGAACACAGCTATGATGGGTGGTGTGGTGAAAAAGAGTTACACAATGCCATCAGAATTACTTCTTGTATAATTATTTGCCTACCTCTAGACCAGAGATGACCTCCCTGAGAAACCCTCCCCAGATCCTCACAAAGTGCAAGACATATCTTTGGCTTCACTGAGGCAGCCGCTCTCTTTCTACTTTGATAACAGCTCATTATCCTATTCCTAAGGTACCAATACTTTAGAGTTCTTTTATCCCACTTCTAATCAGATTCTATCTTTTGTTTAATATTTTTAACCCCATAAATGTTAGAATTAACACAAGGGATTGGGTGGGTGGGATGCTTGTTTTGTCATGTGATTGCCATGGAGATTCACAAATAACCCTGATTCGTTGTTTGCATTAGGCTAAATATTATCACATCTCTAATAAATACAAGAACAACAAATAGACTACATGTCACAGTATATAATGGCCTGATCTGGTCTAGTCTAGTCTAGTCTGGTACGTATGCTTCCCCATAACAGTGTCTTCTGATCAGCTTAACAACCAACAAACCAATCATTTACTTTACAGTGAATGATCAGATGTGACAATCTGTACTTTTTGTGTTTCATTGCATGACTAAAATATACCAACTTTCTGCACTTTATGTATTTTGTCGTTTCTTCATTTTATTTGATTTAGTATTTCTCTGTTGATTATTTATTTATTTATTTATTTATTTATTAGATTTTTATCCCGCCCATCTAGACCAAGGGTCTACTCTGGGCGGTTTACAAATTTAAAAACAATAAAACCAAAAACCAAAAAGTCCAAGATGGCGAAGTTTAAATAATTAAGATATGGCGGTTAAGATATGGCAGGAGGGAAAGCCTGCCCAAATAGCCAGGTTTTAAGTTTATTCCTGAAGACACCCAGAGAGGGAGCCAGGCGGATCTCCATTGGCAAGTTGTTCCAAAGGCGAGGGGCCACTCCCGAGAAGGCCCTACTCCTTGTTCTTTCCTTCTGGACCTCCCTCGGCGTTAGGCCCCTCAGCCGCCTGGCCTGGCTGGAACGAGTGACTCTGGCAGAACTGGGTGGGAGAAGGCGCTCTTCCCGAGCCAAAAAAAATCCTTAAAATCCTGCACTAAATTTAAATTTGAGGCACTTCTGTCCTTTGCATAGTTGTCCAGAAGTCTATAACTCTCTGCTATACAGAACAACTTAGACACACTGAACTATAAAATGGGAACTAACATTCTCACAGTTAGTTATATGTTTTTACTGATGCTATTGACCATTTTTTATTCACATTTTTTTGTGCATGGCAATGTTTTCACTATTCACTCAACCACATCTCGGGATGCTTATATTTTCTAACATGCTCCATGCTTTCATTTCGATTTGCAGCAATTCTCCCATGTGGCAGTTCTTAACTACCCTGTCTCAGGACTGAATCACCAGAAAGAAACTCCCCCCAAACCTTCCTTCTTTGCTGCCAGGAAATACTTACAAATCCACAATACATACTTACAAATCAATAGAATAACCAAGTGGACCAACACTGGATATTAGGACCGCACCCCCTCAGATACCTTGCAGACCATGCTTGTAAGTTTTATAAAGTTTATTAAAAGAATACATATAAAGGAAAATAAGAGAACAAAAGGGATTATTGCCAATGAGAGAAAACGCTTCCAAAATCATAAAAACATCAGTACAAATTTCAACATGGGAAAGGAAGCCCCAAAGCTTATACCTTACCCTAATTTAGAGATAAGTTTAATCCTTGCCTAAACTGTCTGGACTCCCCACTCTTAGCTTCCGAGAGAGAGATCCCAAAATGCCCTTGAGGTGAGATACCAGAGACAGACAAAGAACCATGCTGTCTCCCAACTTCTATATAGAATGGACCATCTAGTTAATTACTCATACTCCCTTTTGAGCTCAGCAGGGAAAGAAGCAAAGCTAGCAAAAGGCAGAATCCTCCTCAAATATGTCCAAAGGGTAAACAAGTTGCCAGGACAGGAATTTTAGTTTCCACAGGACAATCCTATAGACTTCAAAAGTGCTTTGAAATCACAAACTACAGGATGAACAGGAATGACAGGTCTCCTGAATTAGAGTCCCCACTGCTGCCTTTGTTCATCTGTTTCAAAAGAATTATAATTCATTTCTCTCTCTTTAAAATTACTTCAAATAATATCTGAGAGTGTAATTTACCCCTTGAAAAGATCTTTAACTGTATTTCTTTGGCTACTTGCTGTTCCTGATCACCGTGTACTCATTTTCAGACCCTAGATATTATTTACATCACTGGATTTATCAAAGAACTGCTGGATATCTCTGTGGTTTAGGTATCTGGCTGCAGAGCCAGAGTCTGGGAGTTCAATTCCCTACTGTGCCTCTCTGACAGGGGTTGGACTCAATGATCCATAAGGTCCCTTTATTATTAAACCATTGTATGGTAATGCTGTATTGTCAGCATATCAGATGCTGTTGATATCCTGTCTATTGTCAAGCATACCATCATTTGAATCAGCAAGTACTTCTTTAAAGATGTTCTTGAAGTACAAATTGAAAAGCACTGGTAAGAATATATATCCTTGTCCAATTATCCTAAGGTCCTCTGTCAACTAATCTTCAGCTTTCATTACAAGTTTGTGTAGATTGTTAATTACATTAATATCTCTTGAATCGAGAGTAGAGATGGACATGAACTAAACTATGAACACACCCCCTCCAAAAAAACCCCCCCAAACTTGTCTGGTTCGTGGTTCAGTTCGTGCAAGCTGTTTTGCCGAAATGAAATGAAGCACTGATTTTTTTCTCTGCCCAGCACTTCATTTTGCTTTGGCAAAATGGATTCCCACTGCCCCTGTTGCCTTTCTACCTGGTCCTGCCGCCTTCTCCCCTTCCTCCTCCACTCCTCCATCTTCAGAGACAGCAGGACGAAAAGGAAGGCCAGGCTGCTGACTTTGAAGATGGCAGCAGAGGGGGTTGGAGGTGTTAGGTTCCCTTCCCCTCAGTCACGAACCAGAAAAATGAACCATATTCCGGTTCGTGCCTGTGGCGTTCGCCCTTGTGACACCTGTGTGTTTTGCCCTCACAAAGGCTCACGTCGCGTTTTCCTCTCACTGCCACCAGTGGATTACCTCAATCCACAATATAAATGACGTTTGTCTGAACACTTGTCTTGTGAACAGAAGCAGAACTTATTTATTGAAGTGAAGCAGATTGAATAATAACAGAAGTTCTTCAGATACACATTATACATAAGCAAATCATCAACAGTTCTCTCAGTACATACTTCTTTTCTCTTGCTATATCATTACCACCTTCTCTACTTATTCTCTTAACCAGCTCTATTTCTCTCAGTATCTGTTCCCCCTCTCTCTGACTAACCAGCCTTATCTGACTCCTCCTTCTCCCGCCAAGCCTCATGTAGCTGCTGACTCCGCCTCTCCAGTCCTCTCATAGGTTCATGCAAATCAGCTCATGAATATGAATGGCATGAGTGACGTGGGCGATCGTCACAGTGCCCATCTCTAATCAAGACCTGTTATTTACATACAAACCCTTAAAATCCATTAGCCTGCCATGCTGGATTTTGTCAAAGGTGTTCTTGTTGTCAATAAAGCAAGCATACCTTTCCACATTCATGTCATGGCATCTCTTCCCAATTACGTGCAGGCATAATAGTGCTTTACGGTTCCACATCCTCCTCTAAGTCCAGACGGTGTGCACCTGTCCCTTCTTTGTATTTCTTGTAAATTCTGCTATGGATTATCTTTAAGAAACCATTCAGTAAATGGCTCATTAAACTTATCGTTTTGTAGTCTCTACCAGCTTTGGCATTTTCCTTTTTTGGGTAGTACAATAAAGGTTGATGTAAGCTAAATGGAAAAGATCAGTCTACATCCCAATCCCAAAGAAGGGCAGTGCCAAAGAATGCTCCAACTACTGTACAATTGCACTCATTTCACACGCTAGCAAGGTTATGCTCAAAATCCTACAAGGTAGGCTTCAGCAGTATGTGGGCCGAGAACTCCCAGAAGGACAAGCTGGATTTCGATGGGGCAGAGGAACTGGAGACTAAATTGCTAACGTGCTGGATTATGGAGAAAGCCAGAGAGTTTCAGAAAAACATCTACTTCTGCTTCATTGACTACGCAAAAGCCTTTGACTGTGTGGACCACAGCAAACTATGGCAAGTTCTTAAAGAAATGGGAGTGCCTGACCACCTTATTTATCTCCTGAGAAATCTATACGTGGGACAGGAAGCAACAGTTAGAACTGGATATGGAACAACTGATTGGTTCAAAATTGTGAAAGGAGTACGACAAGGCTGTATATTGTCTCCCTGCTTATTTAACTTATATGCAGAATACATCATGCGAAAGGCAGAACTGGATGAATCCCAAGCCGGAATTAAGATTGCCGGAAGAAATATCAACAACCTCCGATATGCAGATGATACCACTCTGATGGCAGAAAGTGAGGAGGAATTAAAGAACCTCTTAATGAGGGTGAAAGAGGAGAGCGCAAAAAATGGTCTGAAGCTCAACATAAAAAAAACTAAGATCATGGCCACCGGACCCATCACCTCCTGGCAAATAGAAAAGGAAGATATGGAGGCAGTGACAGACTCTACTTTCTTGGGCTCCATGATCACTGCAGATGGTGACAGCAGCCACGAAATTAAAAGACTCCTGCTTCTTGGGAGGAAAGCGATGAGAAACCTAGACAGCATCTTAAAAAGCAGAGACATCACCTTGTCGACAAAGGTCCGCATAGTCAAAGCTATGGTTTTTCCAGTAGCAATGTATGGAAGTGAGAGCTGGACCATAAAGAAGGCTGACCGCCGAAGAATTAATGCTTTTGAATTGTGGTGCTGGAGGAGACTCTTGAGAGTCCCCTGGACTGCAAGGAGAACAAACCTATCCATTCTGAAGGAAATCAACCCTGAGTGCTCACTGGAAGGACAGATCCTGAAGCTGAGACTCCAATACTTTGGCCATCTCATGAGAAGAGAAGACTCCCTGGAAAAGACCCTGATGCTGGGAAAGTGTGAAGGCAAGAGGAGAAGGGGACGACAGAGGACGAGATGGTTTGACAGTGTCATCGAAGCTACCAACATGAATTTGACCCAACTCCAGGAGGCAGTGGAAGACAGGAGGGCTTGGCGTGCTCTGGTCCATGGGGTCACGAAGAGTCGGACACGACTTAACGACTAAACAACAACAACAAGCTAAATGTCAGGAATGAGCCCTGTTCTCTTGATTTGATACAGAAGATTCACTAAAATATCTCAGTCCTCATCTTCTATTAAATTCAATAGTTCTGCAAAAAACATACATTGGTGAAAACATCATCAGCCAAAAATGGAGTACTGCCATTGTTCGTTAGCCATATTGCATTTTAAATTTCTGTATTTCTTGTCCAGTATAGAATCTGATACAATAAATTGTCTCAGTCAATTATCTTCAAACAGCAATTTAGAGTACTCTCTCTAAACTATGATTTAGATGTCAAGAGGGTTGTGCTCTGTTGTTTTAAATGTGTTTTATTATTGATTTTATTACTGTTTTTAATGTAATACTTGTTTAATTCTTTTTTAATATTTGCCTAGTGTTTTTAGTTTTTACATATTGTCTTTTTCATGATGTAAGCTGCCTTGGGTTCTTTTTAAGAAGAAAGGTGGGATAAAAATATTTTAAATAAATAAAAATAAACAAATAAATAAGTAACAGAGAATTATTGCTACACATCAGAACAGGGGATTATCATTTTAAAAATACACTTGTTACCTCCATGATTTTTCTGTGCACATTAAAGGAGTTGTGAGTTTTCTGTATTTAGGGTTGTTTCACCTAAATTTCTGTACACTGCTTGGTCCACCATTTTTCTTTGGCTTCCCTAATTTTGTTTTTTTTCTGTAATTCACTTTATTTATTTTTCCATTTTTGTCTCTCTTCCATTAGCTCTAGCATTCCTTCTTTTATCTGCTTCTTTTTTCCACCTTTGGATTTAAACTTTTGAAGTTGCTATTGGTCACGTCCAACAATGTGATCTTCCTTTGCTGTTAGTGTAATCTTGAGTAGCTGTTGAGTATATCCCATCGTTAATAAAGAAAAAAGGAAGCCATGTGATCCCTGAACCAATTCCAAAAGCAAGAGTGGACAATACATTTGTTGAACCACCAAATATTAACTTTTTTAACTTTCAGGTCCAGTAGCACCGTTCATGAATCAGGGCACCTTCCTCTAGCTGCATGGTAATATTGTTAATTTGGCTCTAAATGACATCTGTTGCCTGAAGTGTCAACTGCATTTAAAATATGAGGATAGCCTTGACTCTTTGTGCCTCTACTTCCAAGCAAACATGAATGATATACTTTTGTGTAAGGTGATGGCGAATGTAGCAGGTGATTAGCAACCTTTTATTTAAAGAAAAGGAGAAAATGTTGGAGTTTTGTTTGCAACCTTGCATGCTATCTCTAGTTTGTGTGTCTTGCAGGGACTTTTCTGGGCTGAAGTTATCGTATATCTATCCAGCACTAAACAATTTTCCTTCCAGCCTTTGATTTCAAAGAGAGTCCCGGCATTTCGCAGAGTGTCTTTTCCCTCTTTTTCTTGGGTTGGTGGCAGTTGTTTGTTTGCTGTTGATCGGCTCAGTTGGTTGCTAAGTACGTGTGCAGTGAAGAAAGCAGCATATATAAGTCTGTAATTTCAAGCAACTATAGCTAAATAAATGTTTTTTATTCTTTCTCCTACAAATGTCTCACAGTGAGTTATTGAGATGGTAAGTGCCAGTTAATGAGAAAGGGGTGGACTCTGGGAAATTGTAGCTATTCTCCTTTGTATGTCTCTGTACTTCTACTGTGTAGTCAAAAGCTCACATTTAAAAAAACACATTTTAATTGTCCAATAAAATAATTTCCCACCTTTGCTGTGTAAGGACCACACAGCTTCCCCCCCCTTCCTCCTTTAATTTGAAAAGAAGTATAGAACTGACAAGATTATGATTTTGTGTGAGCTCTGAGATAGTTTTCACCAATTTAAAATGCTGTGGTATCTCTGATTAACTAGGTTATAATCTATGTGGTTTCTTGCAGGATTGTTAGTGGTGTTGACTTGTGGGAATTTCGGTGTATATGGTCTCCTTGGTGGGCTATTTTAAATGTACTGCTGGTCACTAGAATTTATTATTCTTCAAGGATTGTATCATTCATTCTTCATGTTCATTTTATGCATCTAGTCCAAATTTATCCCTTAAAATCTCCACAGACTCTTTTCCTTCTGTTAGTATGATATTGCCCATGATAACATATTGGTGCTGCTTTTTCATATGTTTTATAACACCTTGGAGTTCTTCAGATAATTGTTCTATGCTTATCAGCAGTTGTGGCATATAATTGTATTATGCTGAATTGTGTGATTTCCTTAAGTGTTACTTGGTCTGAGTATGGAATGGAATGTGTAAAGGCTGAGCAGCTTATGCCTTTTGTTTCTTTGATCGCAACTCTATCACAGTTCTGTGCATCGGTACTGGCGGAATGAAACAAAGTACACCCAGATATCTATAACTGGCAGGACCCTGGCCAATGAATCTTCCTTATTTCAAAGACCTGAATCATTTCAAAGACCTTTCCATTTCCTTTATTGTACTCTGGATTTTTTCTGCCACATATGTGCCTTCTCCCATAATTTAAAGTCTGCTAGGGATTGAGGACCTTTTTTCATTTCTGCTTAGCCATGAAAATATCCTCCAAGAACACTAGGTGGTAGCTTTCTGTTGCTTCCCATGTCTTAGTGCTACAGTCACTCGCAATGAGTCCAGTCAGCATCCTTTGTCTTCTGGTTGGTACTGACATTGCTGCTGCCCCATGCTAGGGATGTGAGAGGCAATTTTATTTCTCCAGCCCCTACAGGCCTTTTGGTCAAACTCCTCCATTCCTATCCCTCCAAATGTCCTTATGGGATTTTCTGCCTCTTGTACTAAAATTGTGGACTAGACTTTCCTCAGGTTTCATCTGTTTTAAGAAGTGGGCAGTTCTTTCTTCCTACAATACAGTCCTGGCATTCTCTTCTGTTCCTCAAAAATTCATAGATGCTCTGAAAAAGAAAATTTGTAAGGGGCAGGATGGTAGCCAAAATATCTATGCACATTCCATATAGATGTTTTAGTTTTCCCCAGGTTATATTTGAGAGTTTGTTTCATCCCCATCCGTCAAGATTGAAAAATGAAAAACAAAAAGCCTTGTGGGATATTTTCTGATTTTTTTGACCACAGGGGTTGGCAGTATGTCAAGATAATATGATTATATGCCTCAACTGCTGATAAGCATAGAAAAAATACCTGAAGAACTCCAAGGTGTTATAAAACATAAGAAAGAATGCACCCCCCTGGCAGTAAGAACTGCAGTTATATCGATTTACAGTAAGTGTTATTTAAATCAATTTATAAATTCCCGGACACACGATGCATGGGTGGAATAGATTTATTTGGACTGCAAAGCTAGTTTTTTTAAAAAACTGGTCAGCAGGAGCTTTTAAAAATACTTGATTTATTTTCATTGGGGTGGTGGTTGTGAACTCTACTGTTTATTTTGCGTCTTTGTTGATTTTGAGCGCCATCACAGTTTTGTCATTCCATTTTTAAAATCGCTTGAAAAAATGTGTAGTGATGCATCACATCATGCACTATGACCAGAAACTTTTTTTGCATTGCTGAGAGTTTATCACTGCATCATCATCAATACATTCTATATTACAACCATCCTCCCAGTTTATTCCTTTCTGGTGATGAAACATTATTTTAATTTGCGCTTTCCTCTGCAGTGATTCCCCCCTTTTATTCTTCAGATTATATCATACTACGTGGTACCTTGCTGATGTTGAGAATAATTTTGCTGATGAATGCAGCCATCGATTTAGCGATGTATCACTTATGAGCTGCTGGATAGCTCAGAGGTTTAGGTATCTGGTTGTGTAGTCAGAGGTTGGGAGTCTGATTCCCCACTGCCAACCTCCTTAGACCAGAATAAGTCATTTCTGCTTCTTGGCATCATCACTGAAAAAATGGCACTGGATTTTTTTTGTCCCATTATGTTATATAAGCTAGGATAAAAACAAAATGCCCCAATATAAAAAACAAATACAACCAACCACCCCTCCAAGCCCAATGTCTGATTAAATGCTATCCTTGATATTGTGTGTAGCCAACAATTGAAACTCTTTATGACTCTTCAGCTGACTCCTCTCTCTCTCTCTCTCTCTCTCTCTCTCTGTGTGCATGTTTGTGTGTGTGTGTGTGGACATATCCTGACCTGGTACATAATAGTTAAACATACACTCATGTGCTTGACCAGGCTGAAACTGTAGCCATTGATTCAATGGCATCCAAATATTCACAACTTCTGCCATAAAAACTGGCCTGGCAATGTTTCAAATCTCTTTTCCAGTAATAGTGGGAAGTTTCTTTCAGAACAAAAGTTAGCGTAATTGATTTTGCAATAATCTTTCAAGGCTGTAGTGGGTGCTCATCAGGCAGAGAAGGAGAAGCTGTGGAGAAAAGGATGTTACAATTAAGTGATAATCTAGTAAATAACAGTAGGATGTCAGAAACACAGGTATTCACCATTTTCAGCTCTTCAGGCCACAATTGAATGGAGACTTTCTCCAATTCAGGAGACAATATGAAAACTCTTCTACATAGGGACTAAAATGGTTACCTCTTACAGAGCTATGGAAGAAATTACCTTCAATTAGAGATGGGTGAACATTTCAAATGTTGCATAATTGCCTTTGGAAGAGCATCTTGCTTGTTCTTCCTTAATTCCCCCTGCCAACATTTGTTTCCCAGTGAGAAATAATTTCTAATTACTGTTTAGTTTTGATCCTATATCCATAGTGAGAGGTTGTTCAACATATCTTTGCAATGGTTAGAATCAAGCCAAATGGATCCTGTCGGCATTCAGGTGTGCTATTTGTTCTCATTTCACCTACGATCAAAGACCCGCCAAGCTTAATTGGTGTTTCTGTGTCCTCTGAAAACAGGACTGGGTTCAAATTGGGATACGAAGAGACAAAATAATTGATGTAGCTCTCCCTTTGATATCTTATTTGCAAAGACTTTGTAATTGCTTGTCAGTCCACTCCTGGCTTTATCTCAAGTAAAAATGCTTTAGTATTCTTCTTTCATTCTTCTTGTTTTAATTGTGCTGACAACCCAGTTCTCTGAAGCAACATCACAAAGAAAACCCCAGCAATGCACAGATCAAGAGGCTGGTTTTGGGGCCTTTGAAATGAATGGCAAAGTTTCAAGAGACTCAAATGGAGAAAAAAAAATGTAATAGAATTAATTTCTTCCCTACCTCAAGCGTCCATATATAATTTCTACACATAGAAAAGTAGATTTTCAAGATTCTATCACACTATAGAGCAAGGGTGCACACCTACCGCTTGGGGCTGCATGTGGTCTCATCCCTGGCTTCCAATGTGGCCTCCTATGGTTCTACCCAGAAATCTCACTGTTGGAGGGAATTCAAATTTATTTATTTTCTTTGTCTACACTACACTACGCTATGCTACGCTACACTACACTACACTATACTATAGTGGTTTAGGCATCTGGCTGTGGAGGGGCTGGACTCAATGATCCATAGGCTCCATAATTCTAAGTTTATTATATTATATTATATTATATTCTCTTTTCTTTTATACACCATGGAGCCCCATTTCCAAACATGTCTCTTCTTTGGAGGGTGAAAAAAAGGAGAAGAGAAGAAAGAAAAAGGACAGATAACAAAGGAAAAACAGGAGACAATAAGCACTCTCAAGAACTCTTAGGCATGGAAAAATCCACTATAGTTAAGTCAGCTACAGGTAGTACCTTGGAACTAGAAACAAACAGGACATGGTTATGATGACTGATACCCAGTCTTAAAGAAGAAGCATGCAAGGCTGCATTTTTTCCAGCACTCGCCCCTAACAAATATCCTCCTCTGCTGATTCCTTACTTATTTTGTGAAGATTGCTACAACAAAGAAAATGCAGTATGCTTGAGGATCACTGTAGCATGTAGCGGAGAAAGTCTGCTTCATTCTAGTCCCTGTATAGTCCCATACAGATTATTTCCATACCGTGGGTAAGAGTGAACAGAATAAGCTTCACTCCTTCATAGCAGGAAAAGGAGACTCACCAGGATGTTGTGTCTCTCTGATGCCACTTACTGTTCCTAAGTCAACTCCATCCCATTACCTGAGACTCAGGGGCAAAACCTGAGACAAGCGGGAAGATGCCTTGGAAATCACAGAGATGGGCAGGCAAGGATTGCGGGGGGGGGGGGGGGCAGAATTGCTTTTGGTTGGGCCCTCTATTTATGGAAAGAAGCGCAAAGGGAATCTAAGCATTTAGGACCAGAATCTGGCAGATTACCTAGATTACTAGGTAATGTGGTAACCTAGAGCTCTCTCTCTCTCTCTCTCTCTCTCTTTCTCTCTCTCTCTCTCTCTCTCTCTGTGTGTGTGCCTTTTTCCATTGGCCAAGTGGGTGGCTCCAAATGTTGTTGGTCATTCCATGTAGGACTCACTTCCTATGTGGCTCTACCCACATGAAGAGCTTTCCCAGGCTCTATGCTGGCTCTGTGAAAGGCTCACCACCAGCCCAGGCCTTGTGTAGCAAGAAGGTTCATGCGTTGCAGCACTGGTGCTCCACTCACGCTTTGTTCTCATGTGATGAATATGTATCCATCACATTCATCACTTGTCCCCTCCCTTCATTCCTGGCTTTCTGTCATGGCAATATTATGCAAGCACCATGTACATTCTAATGCCTTAATGGTGAACCAGTAAGGCCTGATGCCAGCTTTTAGAGCCTTCTCATATGTAAATACCAAACTTCTTCATGCTTCACCTGAGATTTGTCTCCCTGCCTGGAGACCCAGGAAAGCATAGCAGTGCCTGGAGATTTCAGATGGCAACTCTAATACTGTACTAACTTCCAGTTCCAGGCTTACCTTCAACAGACTGAGGCATCTGCTTCAAAAATGTGACATTCACTAGTGAAAGAAGGCCAGTGTTGAAAGGATTAGTTTGAAAAGAGAAGGAAGAACAATCTAAAATTACTGGACCATGATGAATGATGAAATCTTCAATGGGCAAACTGTTGCTGATCCATACAGCCCTAGTTGGAAACCTGCTTTTCCAAGGTTTTGACACATGTGAAGAGTCCCCAAGAATACTGAAGGCTCACACTTTCTTCAGACTCATTCCTCTTCCATACACAGGAGGGAAATGGAAATGATGGCAGAAGGAGTGATGCAAGGGTACTCTCCTCCTGACATGTAGTATTCACACAGATAATAATTTCTGAATAGGGTTTATGTTAAATATAGAGCATAGAACTGAGCTCATTTTCTCTCACACCACATGTGCAGGCCTAATCTGAATTAGAATCACTGTGTGATGGTAGGAAAGGATAAAATACTTCATTTCCCAGATGTTTCCTCCCTAAAATTCATTTCTCCCACAGTGGGACTGAAAAAGTCCTAAATACAGCTTGGTTGGTGCTAGTGCTAACATAACAAATTGTAACAAATATTTATGTTTCAGAAGCAATGTATTGCTTTTTCTGATTACTTTTGAGGGGCAGAATGCTTTTGCAGTGTTTTCCCGCCCCCAAAATATTTGTCCATTTCTCATTTTTAAAAGATGAATTCCCCACCTCCCCTAAGAAGCTGAAAAGTATCAAAAACATCACAAGTAACACAACATTCCTACCAAAAACAATATGTAATGTTAATGGTAACCAGTCACTTTAGGGCTTTGCAACGAGCTATCCAGTTAATTCCTCTTAAAAACTTATTATCGAAGTCTTGCTTGTGAGGATAAAATGAGGAGGCTGGGAGCGGCACTGGATGCCTTGAGCTCATTGGAGGAAAGGAAATATAGAAATGTACTACTAAATAATGAATAAAACGTAAAACGTATTTTAGAATCCTTCTATAGTACCTCCTACATACCTCTCAGGAAGTGCTTTATCTGTCAGCCTGTGGCTGCTCACAGCACCCTGCTTGTTTTTAAAGAAGTTAACTGTGGTCTTTAGCTAAAAATAAGAAGCCTGAAAGCTAGTGGATTGATTAGTTTCTTCGTTGAGTCTGTCTGCATGTTAAGATAATTTCTTAAGCAGAAGCGTTGAAGGGGATGCTTTCCTTTCAGTATTATTTTTCTCCCTTGGTGCACATCAACACTTTCGATGATGCAGGGGTAATTGGGCCTTTGTTTGTCAGGAGTGTTAAAATTATTATGGTTCTTGAATAAAATGCGCCTCCACTACTTAACTAAATAGCATTTCACAGTCTGCTTACCTGCAGACTGTATTACAGGTATGGTGCGGTGGTGCAGGAATGATTAACCCTTTCTGCACTTCCAAACTAACGTGTGCAAGAACAAACACTGTTTTAAAAAAAGGGAATGATAAAATAATTAACAGGCAGATATGCAGGGCTGATCCTCTGTCAGAGAGGCAGTTGCATCAGAGGCCAGATCAGAGCTCTGAAAATTTACTTTTTTTGCGCTACAACTCCCAGAACCACCCAATCACCCCCAGTCATGTTGGCTGCAGTATTCTGGGAGTAGTACTCCTGAAAAGTAAACTTTTGGAGTGCTGTACCAGATTTTGCGTGGCAGGAAACAGCACCAAGAATTATTTGATTTTTTGATTATTGTATATATTCCAGGTGATACCTTGTGTGATGTAGTGGATACAGCAGTGGACTGGCACTCAGGAGGCCTGAATTCTAATCACTGCTCAGCCATGGAAACTCACAGAACGGGGTGGGTGGAGCTGGTAAAACCACTCCTTAAATATATCACTTACCTTGAAAGCCATGTTAGGGTTGCTGTAAGTCTGTTCTGATGTGAAGGCACATAACAAATGTATTCCAGGGATGGGAAAAAGAGCTTGTGGTCTTTTCTGCTTTGATTATCAAAATAACTCAGCTGGCTTTGGGTGGAGAGATTGGGTAAAGGGTACAACATGCTGCGCACGCTCGCTCTCTCTGGTGACAAGAGTTCTTCTGTTTGCCCTGTGGTAATGTTTCTCTCTTGTTCTCTCTTTCTCTCTCCATTCACTTGTATTTTTTGCCCTTGCTTAAAAACACAGTGTTTTAAAACACACTCTGAGGGTATCGCTATTGGTTCCCCTGTTGGAAGTTACAAACCTCAGGTCTCAGGGAGGTGCAGTTGCAGGACTGCAGACACCAGAGGAGAAGAGGAGGTAGAGACAGTTGATGGGACCCAGCTGAGCAAGGTAGGCAGAGGCAGGAGTTAGCAGAATGCTGCCAGAGATGAAGGAGGGGGAGGAAGAAGAAGTCTGTGGTGATGGTGGGGGTTGGACAGTGACGGAGTAAACAAGGAGCATGGAGATGGAAAAAGAGGAGAGGTGGGGTGAAGCGGCTGATGAGCTGGACTCCATCTTTTCTGCAACAGGGATTGTGGACTACATGTATCTAGAAGACCGCTAGACCGGGCTGCTGGAACAAGTCACACTCCCTAAAAGAAGAGCGAGCTGAAGGGGAGTGCTCATCATGAGGCTCCCTGGATCACCTCCTTGCCCCACCAGCCAGTGGATGCCTCAGCATCCAGCAGGGCACTCAGTCCCCACCCTGACCCGATGAAGTTGCTGGAGATACAAAAGAGAAAGGGAGCAACACATACATCTTCAGGAGAGGCCAGAGGCACACAGATATTGACTGGCAGCCAGAAGAACAAGTCAGCCTGATGGGGCATTGGATGGCTCAAGACCCAACACCAACACCAGACTGTTGTTTCCCTCACCCCAGTGACCACAACTTGGGGTCAGGCAGAGCTGTTCACAGGACTAGTGAAGACACTTCAGCCCCTTGAAGGACTGACAGGTCAGGAGATGACTGGCCACCCCTTTGTTCTTTGTACCCCACTCCACCACCCTAATAAAATAAAGTAGCTCTGGGAGTCTTGAATTTATGGAGACCATGGTCAATGAGGCCTTGTCTGCCCTTCCAGCACTTGGTGGGAGTGGTCGGTCTCTCTCTCTCTCTCTCTCTCTCTCTCTCTCTCTCACACACACACACACACACACACACACACACACACTGAAGCATACAACAAAGAGGACTATGCAAACTCCATCTTGTCTTTCAGGTGTCTTCAAAAGGAAAAGCAAAGCAAAGAATCCTTGGCAAAGCTCCCTCCCTCTCTCTTTTTAAGACTATACATTGTCCTTCTAACAACATGTGCATTTAAATGTCTGCCTCAGAAATCTATTTTGCTGTGTGTCACTGACAGGTGACTCTGAGACTCAGACAGTTTTAAGACTTTGTATGCTGACAACTGAAGCACTTACTAAGAAGTCATCTTCGTGGTCTTCATTGTTCAGATCAAATCAATATGTTTATAGCATTAGCCCAGAGACCACAGCAGAAGGTCTTCTTTGTTGTAAACAGAATTACAGGGTCCATTTTTGAAACTGTCTAATTACATGATCAGAACCTTTGAAAGCAAAAGCACTTCAGTTCTCCTCCCTGTTAGCTGTGCCATCATCTCCATACCAGATGGCCAGCTTGCTGCCAGTGGCTGCTGGAGAGGTAGCTTTGAATGGATTCATCACCACTAAGAGCAAGGCCTGCTCAGATTACTTTATCACTCAAGCAGAAAGAGATCCACACATACAATCACTGCACAGGGGCTCAACCCCTGTTTCAACACTCATGTGGGTTGTTGGGTGGCAGAGGTGGCAAATATGTTAGCATAGATAGCAATGATTGATACTTACAAGGAATCCTATATGCCACCTTGCCTAGGCCAACTGTTATTCTGCAAGCTGTTTATAATAGCTGTCTCTGAAGGAATCAAAGGAGACCAAGGCATTTGGGTGGGGGTGGGATGGGGAAAAAAATCACCTGAGCATATTGCCTTGCCACAAACATTTTTTTTTGTCACAATGCCTTGTTCTTTTGGAGCCTCCTCAGAGCCAGCCATTATGAAGGGGTGGTGGAGAAGTGGTGAGGCAAGGCTGGCAGAATGGGCTCTGGGTGGTGTGGGCAAGCAGTGGGTAGTGGGTGGCTGTGGCAACTCTGTCATCTCCCCTAATTAGGGATGGGTACCCGAGTCATGGAACGCGCTGTCAAGTTAAGTTGCACCAGTGTCTCAACTCGGACTTGACTTGGCTTCCCCCCCCCCCCCCAATGACTCGGACTAAACTCGCAACTCGGAATCTACCCACCCCTCCCCTTTTTCTGGGGGAAAATAGCTTCTTTTGAATAGGGACTCGGACTTAGGACTTGGGACTCGGACCCAAAGACTTATCAACATCCATGCCCCTAATAGTCTGCCACCAGAGGTGCCTGCCTCACCTCAGCTCATGGGAGCATCTCTCTAAGCAAGAGACATTAATGGTATTCAGAAAGGCCTGCTCCTCTCAGCTACAGCTTCTACTTTTTCAGAGTTTGGGAAGTCATCTTTTGAAATACAGCTCTCAAAATTCTCCAGCCTCCTCAGCCAGCATGGCTATGTTGGCTAGGAAATTCTGGGAATTCTAGTCCAAAAGAACAATTTCTAAAACTGCACTTTCCTAATTCTGATCATATGTGATGGGACTCTTCCAGTCTGCTGAATCACTAATACTGCCATCGGAACAGCAGGTTTCTAATGGTCAAACTCTGAGATACAACTCATTATTAGAAGAAGGAATGCAGGCTGATTGTGACTCCATGAGGTTTCCTCACCTCAGAAAACTTGCAAATTAGCTTGCTTAATTTTGTGATTTGATCTCTGGGAGCTGAGCACAGGCTTTGTTTGGAAGTCTAATTTCCGAGAAACAAAACTGCCTGAATTCTGTCTCTGGAGCCCCAGAGGGATTTCACCTCTAATTATAGTTCCTCTGTTGTGTATACCTTGGTGTTTTGTTGCAATGGCAAAATGGTTACTGGCCTCCCTTGGGTTCTTCAGTTTCTGGAGAAGACCCCAAGAAGCTCTGAGATTCTCAACTGCCACAGAATGATGTTAAGGTCACTGTCAGGGGTATCATGGGATTCTGAAATGGTGTCTCTCTCGCAAAAAAAGTGGATCCCAACTAAATATCAATGTTGGGCCTTGCTGGGATGTTGAGTTCCTGAGAGCTGCCTAAGGATAGGGTGGACACTTGCATATCACAAGAAGGGAGGGCAAAAGGAGACACAGATTTGCATAAAATAGCATATGCGAGTAATTAGATACAGATGGAAAATTGAAAGGATTTTCATAATTTAAACAAAAGTACAACACATTTCACTGAGGTTGGGAGAACAGTGACAAGGTGACAACAAGCAGCTGACTTATGTGCCTGCTGAGTCAGCTGTCCAGTTGCTCACTATGGATGAGCAACTTTGTTCCCTCCTTCTTGTTCTTTTTCTCTAGATCAGACTTGGTCTGGAAAGCCCTTCAAATAGAGAGCACCTTCAAAAGGAGGCTTGTTCTATGGCAGTCTTTCAAATAGAGGACCACACTCCCTAGAAGAGAACAGGTGGGCAGCCTACACAAGGACGCTTCATGATACCTAAGGATACTGTTGGGCACGCACAGATCGCTTGCCTAGGTTGCTTTAATAATTAAATAAAGAAGTGTAAGGGAAGTCTTATTCTCTGTGGAGTTAGAAAGATGACAGTGATATTTTTAAATACTATACTAATGGTTCTTTGAACACTTTAAGCAATAGCAAAGAGAAAGGGAGAAAAGGATATTATCTGGTTTTCATTTCGAGAAAAGCTTGCAATCTAATTACCGTGTTTTTGTCTCTGCAAAGCAAACGAAACATGAGTAAAGCCTTATTCAGTTTCCAGTAATATGTCCTGCAACTCAGATAAATAGCAATGGGTCCTTTCAGCCCATGCTTTGTAAACAGTTTTGTAATGCCAGTAGGGACCCCACATTCTTTCTGTAAATCAGTTGTCTATTGTGCCTGACTGCTTTAGCAGCTTGTACAATAATGTCGGGGAATTTTCCTCATTTGCTTTGATGTGATCTATGAGTAGCGATTATTCCGCGCACCCCCCCATGTTTTCATAAAATCATATGCACGACAACATTCTTGAATCAAGGAAATCCATGCACTTGTTTGAGCTATCCAATATCTGAGAGAGTGGTTTGAATGAAAAACATAACAGGGAATCTGCCTTGTAGGATTGAAGAACTAATTAGTTCTCCTCACCTGTCTTCTGACATCTCTGCCCACCACCTTTTATGTTTGCTTTGTTTCCCATTGCTTGTAGCATTGCCTGGAATAACCCAGATCCTGAGGAAATGTGATGTTCCTCTTTGCCCTTTACAGGGTCAAAATTCTGGGTAAATATCTTTATAGGGTCACCAAAAAAGTTACAGAGGAGGTGAGCTTTTTGAGTTCTCCAGAACTCTTTATTAGGTGTAGGCATAAGTGTTAGGGTACACAAAGAGGCAAAGCATCCAAATGTAAGGCCAGATATGATGTCCACTCTTCATGAAGAAAGTCCACCATCAAACCTAGATGAAGTTTGCATATCCAGTGTAAAACACAGATGTTCAGGTTGCAAGGCCAATTTCCCTTTAGGTGGAGACCACTGGAAACTTATAGTGGTTTTGCAAATATTATAGAGGTATGGACAAACTGTGATCTGCACTGAGGGAAATAATAATAATAAGCAGACAGAGCAAAAGGTGACCCCTTCCTTTTTTATTGTTGCCCACCCAACATTGGCATATGGCCCCTGATAACCAATCCCAATGAAAGGTTCCCCAAGTCCATGTCAGTTCTGTTGTGTCCATTCCAGGGGATGGTGAGTTTGGCCACAGTGATCTATTCCTTAACTATCTCTCAGTTAGACTACTGTAAGATGCTGTATGTACAGCTGGCCTTGAAGAGCATGTTAAAACCACAGCTAGTGCAAAATACAATGTCCAAACTTTTGTCTGCTGTACACTTTAGACACTATGATTAAAATTCTGTTGTTTAGTGTAGTCACAGGTAGAATAGGCCCATCGAGTTAGTGGACATCTGGTGGCTCAACTCTTTATGTTTTCTCATCTGATTCAATGGAGACTACTCTAGTTACAACTTACTACACTAACTGCCAGGATTTTGGCCCATTATGTCACCAGGCCTGAACAAACTGGATTCTGATTTCCTTCTGAGCTCAAATCAAGGTGCTGGCTTTCATTTGTAAATCGCTAAACAACATATGACCAGAACTTTCAAAAGACAGCCTCCTCTCATAAATCTGCTGGGATTTTCTATCTTCAGTGGATGCCTCCTTGTACGTCCCACACGTAATACTGAGGGGCTTGATTGATCATTGCATGAGACAAGGTTTTCTCTGCAGCACTACCTTGATGCTGAAACTCTCTCCCAAGGTTATCCATCCTTGCTCAGCTACTGGTAGGCACTCAGAACTATTATTTCATCTGACATTTGGATTTTAAAATTATAATCTATAACTTCCCTAAGAAGAATATAGTAAGCACATTGATTGGGCTGCACCTTCTGGTTCTTTTTCTCTGCCAAAAATATCTGTCTTCTGTATAGCATCTCAGAACAGCAATTTCTAAGAAGGCTAAGCGAAGCATATTTACTAGTTAAATATAATTAAATAAGCAACTGGGAGCAGTGTAACAGGTGGCAGAACTTCCACATGTGGGGGCACCTGCAGCAAGCCTAAAATCCATGCTATATAGATAATAAATACTAGAAAGTGGTTCCATTTACTATTCTGTGGCTTTTTAAAAACTCCCAATGAACCCTGTATGACTGGCGAATGAGGTTGGCTTTTCCTACTCAGATCCACAGTTTCCCCTAGAATATGGATTTTCAGGTTTGTTTTGACATTTGTTAGATGAGCCTCATCTAGTTTAGACCCCAGCTCTAGATTAATACCTCCTTGCTTGTTGGATTGTCCAACTCAGAAGTTGCTATTCCAGGCTGTTTCCTGGAATATGGGTTTTCCACCCAGAATGGCTACTGGCATGTGGTCCCTGGGGATGTTTTTAAGGCTTGGAATCTTAGAATAATCTTGGAAAAATCTTGGAATTACGGAGCTGGAAGGGATCCTGTTGTTGCATCATTTCCCTTTCATATGATGGGATGGATAAATTCCATTGGGTTGTGCTACTCTGGGCAGTTTTGTGATATTGAATTTTTTTTTTTTTTTTGCTCTGAATTGGCAGTAGAATGTGTATTGGGGAACATTTTGAGGTTTGGTGCATCTTTCCCCTGTAGTCTCAAGTGATGAGTGAATATCACTGAATTGTCCTACCCAGAAATTTTCATTCCAGGATGTTTTGCATGATATTGATTTTCTGCCTGGAATGGGTGCTGAATATGGCTCATGGGGATGTTTTGTGGCTGGTTGCATCTATCCCCTCCAGTCCAATGGGATAGGTGAATTTTTTGGAAGTTGCCATTCTGGGCTGTTTTATGCAATATGAATTTCTGTCTGGAACAGATACTAGAGTGCTGTTCCCAGGGATGCTTTATGCATCAATCTCAACTAGGAAATATGTAAACCACTTAGAGTAGTGTTGTACACTAAGTCAGCTGTATAGAACGAACGAACTAACGAACTAACGAACGAACTAACTAACTAACTAAAATAGCTCTTCCAGGTCATGTTGTTCTCTTCCACCCTGGGGGCGAGGAACTGGTAAAACCACTCCTTAAACATCTCACTTTGAAAGCCCTATTAGGGTTGCTATAAGTCAGTTCCAACTTGATGGCATATGACAACATAATTATATTATTATAATTACGTGGAGGTCACAGTGTGTGGGTGAAAGAAGGCAGCACATTGCCTTGGTACTTCTGAACAAAAATAGTGTATTGAGGACCAAGGACTTGAGTTGTTAGCTCTGCCTTCCTGTTCCACCACATGTTTTCCCACTTACTTGTTTTTGTGCTCCTGTAGCTTTCATAAAAATGATTAAAATTCATATCTAGATATTACGGATGCTGAAAAGAGATTTGGATCTATGAAAGTTCAATGCTTCAGAGGATCAAAAGTAGGTGATGAAGGAAGCTATGAAAATATCTCTTTTTCTAGTCTAAGCCTTGATTTATTTGAATGCTGATGTGCCCATGGGGAACGGTAAAAGCCCCAGAGCCAATACAAGCAGCTCAGATTTTTGTTCCAGCCATCACACACTGTCAGTACCCTTCAAGCGAGGGGGGGAGAAGATAGCTGAAAAGTGTAACACGGAGAGAAGGCAGTGATAGATAGCAGGGGAAAATGCATTAAAAATATTCCAACAACCTTCTGCTTCTGATTCAAGGCAACTTTGTACATCTTGTCTGGAAAGTCCTAGACCTTGAAAACCCAAGCAAATAATTCTTGTGGGGTTCGAAAGAGACAAGTGGAAAAATGGCATATCTGCCAAGGGTTTCCCTCCTTTACATAATAGGTGGAGGTCCATGCTAATTTATCTTTCTGTCTGCTGTCTTGATCATGGAGTTTGCCCTTCTTCCCACTGAGTCTTTTGATGAAAGAGTAATAGCTGAGAAAACTTCCCTCCATCTATAACAGCATAAGGTTCTTCATTTTGCAATATGAGGTCCTTTTTGTTTTAGCTGGCATACCGTTACATGTGGGGTGAGCAACACGTACATCTTCCAGATGTAGGATTGTAGCTTTCCTCACCTCTAGCCAGCACAGCTAATTGCTCCATCCGGCTTTATGCATCTCAGTCAGCCTCTGCCTCTAGCTCTGCCTCTCTTATATTTGCTAGAAATTCTGTTTATTTATAAAAAGACAGTATGGCATAATGGTTTGAGTTTTAGATTGAGATGTAGGAGATCCAGGTTCTAGTCACTACTAAGCTATGATATTGACTGGGTGATCTTGTACTAGTCACTATTCTTCAGCCTCACAGGGTTGGTCCCATCTTGTGCGAAGTGGAGTATAAATGTAACTAATAAATTTAGACAAACTTTTCTCTGCCATGCCTCTGCCTGACATCCCACATAAGCATGCGTAAAAGTGTTTCTCTGTGCCACATTGGAAGAGATGATATTGTGTGTACACAGTGTATGCATCCAGTTTTTAAAGATCTGCAGCTGAATGCACAGATGTCGGGGGTATGGAGAACAAACATGGTTGTGTTTCTCCCTCCATGGGGGGGTGGCCACGTATGCATTGCCAGAAAACAGAAAATGCACAGCCAATAAAGAGGGCATTGATTGTAATGAAAAGTTTATATGCTAATTGATATACATAGGTGGACATCTATGCGGCTTTACTAGAAATACCATATATCTCGCCCTGATGGGGAATACTTTGACTAGGGATGAGACTGTTGTGTTATAACAAAAAGGAATAAAAAACAACCTCTCACTCCCCGTTTTTGGGTTCCCTTGTTGTTTGACAATCATAAAAGATTCAAATTAATGAAAGAGGGGAACACAAAAGTTTCATGTTCTTTCATGTTTCCCTCTTTCTTTTAATCTTCCTTTTACCCTTGGTCTGTCAACTTCCTGAAAGTTTTTGCATCCAGTAACAATCAGAATGTCCAGGAGAGAAGGAACAGAGATTCTGAAGCTGAAAAGGGGCCTGGATTGATTGGAACAGCTATTAAGGTAAGGGGGTGTCGGAGGGAGTGGGGTGGGGGCTAAGTTAGGGAAAGGAAGGGGGTGTGGGGGTAGGCTGCTGGGGTGGCTGACTGTGTGTGTGTGTGGCTGCCTATCGGCTTCTGATCAGCTGATCGGCGGCAGAATGGGCTTCAGAATGGGCTTCTGTGCTGTGTGGTAAACTCTCCTGGGGGGACCCAATTTGTGGGTGAATAACTCGGAGGTCCGATATCCAATCTACACCAACGTTGGCAGGCTTGTTGGGGAAAGACATAGGAAGCTCTGTTGTGATTCTGGAGTCTCTGAGTACCTGGGGGGAGCTTTCCTGGGGGTCCTCTTTGTGACTATATAACCCGGGGGTCAGTGATCCAATGTTCACCTAACTTTCAGGAGTTGTAGAAAAGCGTCTGAGGAAGCTTCCCTGCAAATTTGGTGTCTCTAGGTGCATAGGGACCAGTTTTATAGTGGTTTAAAATGCAGATGAATCGACGGATCGATCGTCAAAGAATATTCGTATATTCATATTCGTTGATCCGTTAACCCTGACGATCAAAACAAATTGCCATTTTTTTGATTTGTCCCCATCTCTAATTGGAACCCACTAGAAGTGCTTTTTTCTTGTTTTACTCTTTCCTTATGGGTGTGCAAGTGAGCTCTTGATGCCCTCCATTTTGTGCTACTTCGTTGCCTGCGCCACTATCTAGAATGTATCATTCCTTTTTCCTTGATTTTTTTGAATTCTTCCCACTATTTCTTTGAATTATTTTTATTACTGCCATTAGGCAGCCTGCATGTGCCAGCATGTGCCCTTAGAAATATATTTCGGATTTTTCCACTCTGATTTCTTTGGGGATTTTTTTTCTTTTCTGTCTTTGGTTCTTTCCTCTTTTTTTATTATTATTATTTTTGCTGCCTTCCTTCTGCTGTGCAGGACTCAAGAAGGTAAGTGATTCAAGAAAAGGTGTCAAATGGTAGAAAGGAGGGAAATTTCCTTATATTGAAGTCATTTTGGTTTGTGAGGTATGTGACTTTGGTTGCATTTTTTGCCTTTATCTGCTTGCTTGCTTTTCGTAGTTTTTGGGAGTGAGGGTCATGTGTGCACGTGCATTTTATTTTGCTATTTTTGTTTTGGTGTGGGTGTGGGTGTATGCTTTCCCCTTTTGACCGATCTTTTAAAGTTGGTATTTGGTTACTTTACTGTATATTTTTACTAATAAAAGTATATATATATTGGTGGTTTTTGGGGGGACATTTTTGTCTGGGGGTGATTGATCCTTCAAACCCTTTTCCTGCTATCCCTTTTAATGCTTCTTTATCTTTTAAATCCAACTTGGACTGGACTGCCCTTCAGATCGGATGCCTTAAAATAAAGGATTGCTCTCTGTGAAGCAAGCATAGACCTGAGGGGTAACTTCATTCCTTTTTCAATATAATGAAAACTGTTTTAGTTACATTTACATGGTTTGTTTTTTCTCTACAGGCCAGTAATATGTAACTTTCTAGTATTTTGAAAAAAACAACTAAAAGTATCCATTCTGGTTGCTCTTGGTTAATTCTATAATAAAAGAAAGGGAAGATTTACTTGAAAAATGTCAACTCTAACGGTTAATTGTTGGGAGATGATAGCAGCTCAGAACTGCAATTGCACCTTTTTTAAAAAAATGACTTTCCAAGCTCTGAATTAGACACATGGCTGTGTATTCAGTGATTGTGCCATTGTTGTATGAAAAGGGTTTTTCTCAATAGGCCTATATCTTGCTTCAGTTAAGGAAACTGGAACCAGGTTTCTTTTAAAAAAAATAATCTGGCATCTATAGACAAACCTGCTTGGTGTATCATTTTTATTGCAAGCTTAATGGGTCATTATCATAAGAAAGAAATATTGGTTACACTAAAATATTGGTTACGCTAAATTAAATCGCAGGGAAACTAAATTAAATTGGAAAAAACAACAGCTCAGAGTCTCAAGGCCTGATATGTTCCTGTTAGCTTTTACAATAGTGGTGGCTAAAGACTAAGCCCACGGCCCTGACTGGCTCCTGAAACAATTTCTTTGGGCCCTATCAGATTTTATTAAATGTGGTAAAAACTTTGTTCTCAGTTTGATTCCAAAAGGAATAGGAAAATGTTTTAAAAATCAAAAGGGATACAAACCTCTTTGCCCTTTTAATGTTATACCGCCTTTTAAAATTTTCTGTACACAATGCATAAAATGTACGTGTGTGTGTGTGTGTGTTGTGTATCTATCAATCTGTAATGCTGCTTTTGAGTATACATCTAAACCTTTTGTCACTAGATGGCACCAGCTGTATTATAAATCCTTGCTATTTGTGTGTGGCAGTAGTTTGTACTATGTAGAATATTCTTCGGCCATCATGTCCTGCGTTACTCTCTTAAAAGCTAAACTTACAAGTTATAGTATGGGAATTAACCATTGCTGCTCCAAAATGTCTGTTTCTGAAGTAGTTGTTTGTGAAAGCATAGCAAAATGGAAATGGGAGACAGGCCTAAATGGTGTGCTTCAAAGTTGTTCTGCTTTTCTCCAAATCGTGATTGGTCAGGTGTTAATCTCTTCTGTCAAAGGGACATGCAGTGTGCCATTTCCCGTGTGCCATTTCCCTGGTAAACACTCCTGCATCTTTGTGTGCTTGTAAATGTAAAGAGTGCAATCCACCTTTTGAAGAATAGGCTACATGGCAGGAGAACAGAGCTTCTCCTAGAGAAAATGCACAGCTTTTCAAGGTCCTTTCAGAAGAGTGAATATAACTATCTGCAGCAACTCCCTATCACTGCTCAGTTATGAATAAGTGGAACATGTTATAGTCATTCATCTTCAAAACAGCATTTACAGTATTTATTTATCTAGCATCATCCAGTCACTTGTGACTTATGGTGAATGAACGAGCGATCTCCAAAATGTTCTGCCTTCAACTGCCCTGTTCAGCTATTGTAAATTCAAGCCTGTGAGTTCCTTTGGGAAGTCAGTCCATCTTGTATTTGCTCTTCCTCTTTTCCTGCTGCAATAATATTGATGCAATAACGCTTTCCCAGCATTATTTTCTTTTCCACAGGATCTCAGGGCAGGTTACCAAGCTATATAAAACTATTTTAAAACATAAGATGTTTAAACAATTTAAAATCAAACAGCACAAAATTAAAACATTTAAACAATTCTATGCTCAAACTCAAATGTAAGTCCCACTGAGTTTAAGGAAATGTGAGAGGGTGACCACTGTGCTAAAAGGATCAAGGAGAAGCAACCTGATGAGAACAGATAACTCGCCTGCATGGCAATAAAGAGACCACCTCATCTGTTATAGTGGATGATAACACTAACCTGGCATTATTATACAACATAAAGGAGTGGTCCACCAGTAAATCTGGGGGTATCTTTATAGTGCAGGGAACTAATTATAGTGCAGGGAACTAATTTATAGTGCAGGGAACTAATTAATCTAATTGAAGCTTAGTAGGCGCAGATTATTCTTTCTTTTTTTATTTCATAGATATGTCATTCTTCTCTCCAAAGAGCTCCAGAATGCTGCACAACACATAAACCATACATATAAAGGGGGGGGGGGGGAAAGTAAATTGTTTTATATGTACAGTTCATTTGGACAAGGATGTAGGAGTCAGGAGGGATTTTCTGCATCAAAAGCAAAGCACCGTGTACCTCGACCATTTGGTGTCCTGTCTCAGGCATCGACGTGTCTCAAGTCTGTCCTGCTGTCATAGTTCCTTAGAGGAGAATTTTGAAACAAGCAGTCCACAAACTTGGTCATTTTAGCATTTCCATAGGCATGCCCACATCCCAGAAGCAACCTATCTCAGGCCCACCAGCCACAGTGGCCCTTGGAGGTTCACAGATGGAGCACTTGATGTAGATACATGAGTCATCTTTCACGGTGTCAGAGGGGGGAGTCTAGTATACTACTCAGTATGTGCTGCTGGCCTCCCGTCAATGAAATGCTGGATTTTGTGTCTTCAAGAATCTGGCTTCTTAGGAATGGAAGGACTCCTTGGAGGCAGAGGGACTCAAGAGCTCAAATATAGAAAGCCTGTAGAACTTGTAGAGAAGTGATGCAGCTGATCAGTATGGGGCTTGCAAGATTAGGTTACATTATCCACCAGTTCTGGTCTGTGCATTGGTGGAACAATGTAGACCCTCTATTTTGTATTGCCTGATAAAGGTAAAGGTAAAGGTTCCCCTTGACATTTAGTCCAGTCGTGTCCAACTCTAGGGGGCGGTGCTCATCCCCGTTTCCAAGCCATAGAGCCAGCGTTTTGTCCGAAGACAGTTTCCGTGGTCACGTGGCCAGTGCGACTAGACACGGAACGCCGTTACCTTCCCACTGAGGTGGTACCTATTTATCTACTTGCATTTGCATGCTTTCGAACTGCTAGGTTGGCAGGAGCTGGGACAAGCGACGGGAGCTCACTCCGTCGCGTGGATTCGATCTTACGACTGCTGGTCTTCTGACCTTGCAGCACAGAGGCTTCTGTGGTTTAACCCACAGCCTGATAGGCTGCCTATTATTTTCTCCTTTGAGCTACCAGTTTCTATCTTGTTGAACACATTTCACTTGGCTTTTTCTATTGTATTTGAACTGGCTCTGAACAATGACCTTGTTCTTATGTCACATATACCTTGAACTGACTTTACAGAAGTGATGCCAGATTCTGTTTGGCTGGCCTTGCCCCCCTAAGACAACCTGTGGCCATGAAAACCTGAGTAGTCCTGTGAAGTGCTCAGATTTAGCTTCTCTGCTGCCTGGGTTTGGGTTGTGGACAAAACTCAAGGAGGCTAGTGCCAGACCCAATCCCAGGGAGGGAGCTAACTTTTGTGCTGCCGCCGGTGTTCCTGCAAAACTCATAGCTGATGCCTGAGCTTTTCTTCTTCTTGTTGCAGTCTAAGAAGTGCTGGGTGTATCCTCCATTTTGGTTTCCTAGAATGCCCCCAATTCAGAGAATTAAAATAGCAGGAAGACAAGGTCAGCTGTCATTGCTCAACATTATTCAGAGCATAGCTGGTACTTGACAATGCAATAAGATAGGTCTTCCAAGAACCCACTGATGGTCAAATGTCCCCTACAGGTCATCCTTCCTTCGTTGCTTTGAACCAGTCCTTTTCACTATATTGCAATGAGTATGTGTGGTGCTGCTGAGGTCTTTCTGCCCAGGAATGCCTCCAACGTGGTTTGTTTGCTTGTCAAGTCACACATCAGCTTCTCGCACAGCTATTCAGGAATCCATCTTTGAACTGCATTATTAAGTTCCCCTTCTGTTGTCATCGTCCCCTTCCTTTTCAGTCATTGGCTTACATTTAAAAATCAATTCCTGTCAGGGACGAGCATTGAGCGATGGGTCTTATTTTAAAATAATAAAATAAATAAAATCGAGCCGATGCATTAATCAAAGGAGCACAGCACCGAAGGAAATGTCAGACCTAATAGCTGGTATTGATACAGCCATCAGTGACAGAAAAGCTGCTTTCAGCTAATTTGCAGGGTTTCAGTGACACTAATTAAGAAACCTAGTACTTTTTATAATGTGATGAAAGGGAAAACCATTCTGTGTATGTATATCTGCACACACATCTGTGTGTCGAGAAAAGGGAAGAGACCTGGAGATTAATGCATTTGCAGTATTAACAAGATACTGTTATACCTACACGATGTTGATAATGGCCAGACATAGTATTACTGTATTTGTATTTGAAAAGTAGTCTGAATTTTTCTCTTATAGTTAAGAGATAGCTATTTGAATATTAGAACAGAGATGGTCACCAAGAGCTGCGATAATCAGGGCATAGCACCATGATCTCTCCATTGAAAAATGTCAGCTAAGCTCTTCATACAGTTATGACATCCAAACTTAAAGCCAGCTTTTGTTTGTTTGTTTGTTCCTTTATTATTTAAAATATTTTTATCCCGCCTTTCTCCTTCAAAGGGACTCAAGGCAGCTAACATCATCAAAAGGCAGTATTTAAAGCTAACAACAGTGAGTATACAAATACTTAAAAGGATCAGACAAACCCTATACCAAAAAACATAAGCAACTCCAAAACACAGTCAAAGCAGTAAGGTACAACAACCCATTTAAAACCCTAGTAAGGCAGCCAGTCACTGAGGGAAAGTTTGCCTCAAAAGAAAGGTCTTTGCAAACTTGTGGAAGGGGCCAACCTAACCTCCTGTGGGGGGGGGGGGAGTTCCAGACTCTGGGAGCAGTCAGGTACTCTCCCAGGTCGCCACCAAATGCACCGGTGAAGGTGGCAGGACTGAGAGGAGGGCTTCGCTTGATGAGCTTAACACCCAAGCAGACTCATAAAGTGAGATCCAGTCCTTCAGATAGCTTTGGCCCAAGCTGTTTAGGACTTTATAGATTAGAACCAACACTTTGAATTCTGCTCAGAAATGGATGGGCAGCCAGTGGAGCTGCTGGAACAGGGGAGTTATCTTATCCCTGTGACCAACCCCAGTTAGCAATCTGGCTGCTGCATTTTGGAACAGCTGAACTTTCCTAACACTTCCCATAGGCAGCCCCACATAGAGTGTGTTACTCTAATCCAACTGGATGTAACTAAAGAATGTGTCACTATGGTCAGATCAGACCTCTCAAGAAATAGGCACAGCTGGTGCACTAGTTTTAATTGTGCAAAGGCACTCCTGGCCAGCACCAGAACCTGGGCATCCAGACTCAGAGATGAATCCAGGATCACACCCAAGCTTCACATCTGATTTTCAGAGGGAGTGTAACCCCATCCAGCACAGGCTGCATCCCTGTTCCCTGATCTGCCTTTGACTGACCAGGAGCAGCTCTGTCTTGTCTGGATTAAGTTTCAGTTTATTCACCCTCATCCAGTCCATTACTGATACTAAACACTGGTATAGAGCCAAAATTGCTTCCTTGGATTTAGATGGAAAGGAGAGATAGAATTGCGTGTCATTTGCATAATGGTGACACCGAACCTTAAACTCAATCTCTCCCAGCGGTTTCATTAGATGTTAAATAGCATAGGGGATAAAGAGAACAAGAGGGACCCTGCAGGCCAGCAGCTAGAGTGTTGAACAGGAGCCCCCCAGTACCACTTTCTGAGTTATCTCCTCCAGGAAGGATTGGAGCCACAAATCAGGACACACTATATGGTTTAAATAACTGAGATCATGGTTTGAAATGAGCAAATATGTCACTTCAATTTTGTCCCCATTCAATTTTCACTTGGGGTGAATGTAGAGGGTTTGTTGCAGCTTGTTTTTGATAAAACCTGAACAACCTTTGCAAAAAAAATTTCAAATGAACTTGAGATTTAAGAAATCGAGATAAGGGAGAAAATGAAACTGACAGATTCATCCATGCCAGGCAGAAGCTTTGAGTGCTTAACTTTGAAAGATCAGGCTTTGAATCCCTGTGCATTCAACTACATTAATAGTGAATTAGGGTTGCCACCTTTTTTTTCCCCTATGGGAGGCTTCTGTCTGTTTGATAGACATATGCCAAGCAAGTTGCAACATGGTCCTCTCTTCTGGGAATAACATATCTGCTGAATTTGTGCAAGTTACTGAGAATTGTCTTTCAATTTTGTTCCACAAGAATCCATATTTAAATCCATACATTTGTTCATGTTTGGGACAGAAAAAAAAACTTGAGTGTTTTTTTAATTGAATGTGAGAGAAAGCAACATTGACAAATTCATCTACTGCTATGCAGTTGAGATTAAGTGAATCCATGCAAATGAATGAAATGCCTACAAAATAGGCAGCACCAGGGACCAAGCTGACTTTACGTTCACAGTGTTCACAGACATTCCTGCAGACTGTGGGAGCCAACCCATTCTCTGGAGAAAGATCAGGTCTGATCTGTAGGTTAGGCTGGAAAAGTTACATTTTTGAGCCTCAGTTTCCAGTCTCTCTGTTAGTGTGGCCAGTTATTTAAAGCCTCTTTGTCAACCTCTGCATAGGTTACTGTAAAACAAACCAGGACTGATTCTAGACTTACTGCTCCCCACCCCAACAAGTTACTTGTGATGCTTCCATCTTAAAAGTGCTAGTGAAAGCAACTTAGTATTATGCCCATTTGCTCATTGACATGGGGAAGAATCATGAGGTGTTTTGTTTTGGATTCTGTGAATTATTAGGAAAGCCAACCCTGGACATGCTTCATCCATCATGGAATGTTTCTCTCACCCACTATTTAAATGAGATGTCCAATCTTCTAGGCTCCTGACTGTTCAAGAAACTAGTTGCAGTGAAGCCTTGCCAAAAGGAAAGAACAGCAACAAAAAAACACAGGGAAGAAGGAGTAATTTAGAGGACTGGTTGATACGCCACAAGGAAACTAAGCATCAAGTTAAACGTGATGGTGAATAGACGTGGAGGTGGCCATCCAGGCAGGATGGAATAATGCTTGACTCAGTGGTGGCCCGAAACAAAGGCTGGAAAAAATTCTTTCTTCACTACAATGTCTACAATTTCCCAGGTAGCCTCTTGCTTTCTTGTAAGCAGTGAGGCATGGCAAGATAGACAGAAGGGAAGTCTGTTTAGTACAATAGGCCAGTGGCTCACAGTATTCAGATTGTGGGGTGACCACAAGACAGAGCAAAAAGCCCAGGAGCATTTATGGGGCAGACCAGCACCAAACTTGGATTTGGGAGTTTAAAAGTTTAAAAAAAAAAAAGACACAAAACAAAACAAAAGGTGATGGAATTAAAAGTAGGGAAAGTGAAAGTGAAACTAGCAATACTTTATGAAGAGGATGTTGGGATTGCAGCAAAGAGAAGGAGGCTGACAGTTTCACACCCTCAAGCCTAGGACGTCCCCATACACTAAGGTGCTGGGGGTGAGGGCACATAAATGCATGCACTATATTGTAGCAGCTGCTCTCTATCCCCCCCCCCCCGCTACAGTGTTAGATAAGATTTCCATCAGTGTAGCATATTGCCAGGGTTTTGCTTCTTCCCTCTTCTTCGTTAACACTTGTTAATTGTAGTACATTGTGGGTGTGGGAGTGTGTATAAATGCCAGCATTATTGTGCTTAGGTAAGAATTCACTTTATAATGTTCAGGTCTCTCTTTTCACCGCTCCCTCCCCTTTTCAGTTTCTGTGGCAGTCGGCACTGCCAAAGTTCTTAATAGCTGTTTCCTGCTTCTCTTCTTCTTGAGTTCTCTGGGCTAGAGAGGGGCAATTATTTCTGCTAGAAATAATTCTGCTGGCACTGTGTAACCCTCTACAGCCAGGCACAGCTGTTTCCATTCCCTCATTTGTGAAAATATTAAAAAACAAAACAAAACCCAAAGATCCAGAAATGCACAAATGCCATCAAGCAGACAGATAAGGATTTGGCTCAAAGTGTCTTGAAAAGGGAACATCAGGCACCAAGCTGTGTACCCTTATTCAGATACTGACTAGACATGGGGGCTTCATATTCATATACAAATACAAAACCTGCCGGTACAGGTGGCCAGCCCGATTACCACCCACCCCAGAAGCCACCAGACCTCTTACCACTCGGTGTGCAGCACATGCGGCTGACGTCATTTCCCGTGCCCCAATTGTGGCAGTAGCCCAGCTGCCACAGCCCCGCCTCCCTGCTCACCCAGCCAGAGGGTGGGAGGACAAGTCTCCCTGCTCAGTCGCGGAGTAGCTGGGCAAGCAGGGAAGTGGGGCTGGGGCAGCTGGGCTACTGCTGCGATTGGGGCCCAGGAAATGACGCTGGCCACATGTGCTGCGTGCTGCATGGCAAGTGTTCTGGCAGGTTCTGGGGGCAGGCGGTAATTGGGCTGGCCACCTGTGCTGGTGGGCTTTGTATTCGTATATGAATATGAACCCCCCATGTTTAATGCTGACCAAATCATGTCATCCTTGGTATCTATTGGGGATGTATCATTCTGTTTTCTTTGTTTGGACTCTAAATTCTCCATTCCAGGAGTCCTGCCTGAGAGGTGGACACCTACAGCCACCTAAATATGGCTCACCTGGGAGAAAGGCATCAGCTGGAAGGCCTTGTGTCCTAGCGTGAGCCTTGCTTTAGCTAGCTTCCTGTTCAAAAAAGGAACCTGCCCCCAATGCTGCTGGGAACTTCCTTTTTTGAAAAGAAAGCTGGGCAGAGCTAGACCGTGAAACCTGTCAGGTAAGTTTTTTTGTCTCAGATGAACCACACCTATGTATCTGTAGGTACCTGCCTGTCAGGTGGGACTCCCAGAATGGAGAGTCCTGGGATTTGTAGTCCAACACCCCCCCTCCCCTGGTATCCCTAGAATTCATGCTGGACAGTTGTAATACCCTTCTCTGAAGTATACCAGAGAATTCCAAGTACCTCACAAACCACAAAATGAAGTATTCCATGGGATGCAGTCATGGTCATTACGGTGGAATCAAACTACCATAACTGTCAAGTAGAGATGCACTCAGGAAGAGAAACTGATCCTCATACATGGTACCAGAACATCAAGACACCAACTTGTTTGTCCACAAGATGCTTCGAACACTAAAAAAAGGCTATTAAAATACTAAGTGTAGTAAAATAAAATCCGAGTGTCTCCTGTAGATCTTGAAAGGCAGCTCAGAGTAGGAGAGATGGGTGTGGAGAGGCAGGTCCTAAGAGCCAGAGAAAGTTCTGGGATCCCTAAAGGCTCCCCTGTGTGAGTGTACTCAGCACAAGAGTTACACAGTGAGAGAGAGACCTGAGTTTGTGCGTGTGAGCACTCAGTGCCATATGAAAGCATTTGTTGTTCTCCTAAACCAAATCACTATCTTCTCTGGAGACTATGCGCCTGGCTGAGCTGCTGGCACAGGCCACAAAGCTACATAACAGCCTTATTATTACAGTACTAGTCAAAGTGACAGGGTATGGATTTAGCAAGCATTCCATTTGTATCCTTCAAGAACAAATAACAGGTGGATTTGATTTGTGAGTGTTATTCCCCCTCCTCCCATCATTTCACTTCTAGTGGACTTCATTTACATTATAAGTAGAAACTGATGCAGGCTTGGATGTCAGAAGCTTTTCATCACTCCTTATATGAGCAGAGCCATTAGAAAGTTCCCTGTTTCTTTGAACTATACTTTCAAGTTCCTCGTTAGGGGAGGGCCTTCCTTGTTATGCCACGCTGTTAACTGTGCCCTTCACCTTGATGCTGCCCGACTACCTGAGGTGGCTACATTGCAGTAAAAGGAAGGAGAAACACAGTTCTTTCATTGGCTGTTAAGTGGAGCTGCCAGATGATGGTGCTTTTCTTTGTACCTCCTAATTCAGTCTTAAAGGAATTAGTTACTTGTTTACTGTGCAATAGCAACGGCAGGATCTTGGGTACACTTCTATCTAAAACAATGATCCTCAACTTTGGGTCTCCATAAGTTTTTGGACTACAGCTCGTAGAAATCCTGGCCAGCACAGCTAGTAGTGAAGGCTTCTGGGAATATTAGTTCAAGAACATCTGGGGATCCAAGGTTGGGAACCACTGATCTAAGATATAGAGGCGGAGGCAGGTGGAAAAGCATGGCTACAACTATCTCTCCCAAGTGTAGCGTTATGTGCATGGATCTCCTGTGTGCCATCTGCATTGTTCACCATTTCATGTAATCGTGTAGAGAGGTATGGAGGGAGGGCTCTGTGGGTCAGCAAATATACTCCTGATAAGGCCATGACTCGTGCCTTGTTGTGCCTGCATATCTAATCAGAATAGAGCTAATGTTTTCATACTATGCCAGTGCAAGAGAGTCCAATTTGCTACAAAGCCCAGTCTGGCAATTCGAATTTGGTGACAATCAGGTTTACACTGACCTGACCCAATCCAGATCTACATCTGAATCCAAATCTTTATTTCTCCCATTTAATTCCATTGGGAAAGAAAAATAGCCTTTTGAAAGAAAAAAAGCTTTTGTTTCTTATGCACACACATGAAATTTGGCAAAAGTGAGCTCAGTTCTGCCACATTTCAGACAGACAGGCCTTGAATGGTTTGTGTACATTTAGTTTGTCGGGGGGAGGGGAAGCAATAACCTCCTCCCTGCCCCAATACATGAATGAAAGTTGGGTTTATGTCAACCTACTTTAAAGAAGATTACTGTGCCAAATTTGAGACAAATAGATGAAAGGTGTTTTGTACTTGTTCATCTTTAAATCTTATTTTAATATAAAAGTTGCTAATATGTTTGCTTCTGGATTGCTCAGTGGTTTAGGTACCTGATTGTGGAGCCAGAGCTTAAGAATTCCATTCCCCACTGTGCCTCTTGTGAGTTGAGCCAGCCTGTTTGGCCTTGGGCAAGCTACACAGTCCCCAGGGCGCTCCCAGAAGAGTGAATGGTAAACCACTTGTAAATATTCTCTGCTTAGAAAAAACCCTGGAAAGGATTGCCATAACTCATAATTAGACATGGGGATGAATCTAAAAAAGCCAGATCACAACATTTGTCAGAAATTGCTGATTTGTGTAATATTTGTCACTTTGTATTTGTCAGTTCCGGGGACCCTGATGAATACAAAGTGACTAATATTAATCCTTTTTATTCATCCCGTTGTTTGGCCTGGGACCGAAGAGCAAGTTAGTTTGCTCTCTCTGCCCCCACAGCCCACCCCTGCCTCCTTCCCACTGCCCCCCGTTGCCTCACTACCTTGTCCTGTCACTGTCGCTGCTGCCATCACTGCTGCCAGAACAGAAACTAGGTTGCCAGAAAGGAAACTGTGGTTCCTGATCTCTCTGCCTCTGTGAGCGCCAATCAGCTGATCGATGCTGGGGAGGCAGAGAAACACTGCTGGCACGGTTCTGCTTAGCTACCCTATTCTCTCTGCCTATGGGCCTGGGCCATAGGCAGAGGGATCAGGCTAGCCAGCTGGAACCGTGCTGGCAGGCTAGCCAGATCTCTCTGCCTCTGCGGGTGCTGATCAGCTGATTGTAGCCTGCAGAGACAGAGAGAGCAGGCTTGCCGGCTGGAATCACAGCTTCCATTCCAGCACTGGCACTACCACCATCAGCAGCAGCAGACCAAGGTAAGGAGGCAAAGGGGGGCACTGGTGAGAGGGTGGAGGATGGCGGGCTCAGTTTTTTTTTAGACAGCAACAGGCTGTCTAAAAAAAACCCTGACAAACAGACAAACCGGTTAGTTGTTTGTCAGAAATCCCTGGAGAAATTTGTGGGTCAGGACTAATCAACCTTGATGATCTACAACCCATGACAATCCACCATTTTGACAGTTTGCCCAATCTCTAATCATAATTGACTTGACAACTTTTCTTCTTCTTCTTCTTCTGCTAATGTGTATTCACTCTTAAGCAAAACCAAACCTAATTCTAAAAATTTGGGCCAGAACAGGGTGGATGGATAAGGCAAGGGCCACTACCTAATAAAATTGCTATTAAAACAATTCAGAGGCCAATATCCTGATACAAAGCTTCACTGGCATAGTGGCAGTGATGTCACTGGCAGTGGCAAATTGCTGGCAATTAAGCAGATTATTTTTTTAAAATGGGGTGCACACAGGTTGTGCGCAAGAAGATGAAGTCATTGTGCTGTTTTGCTACTCTTTGTCTGGCTTCCTTTAACTGTCCAGATTACTGTATTGGTCTGAAGTGATTCAGACCCAGTTTGGGCTGAAAACAGACCGATCTAGTATGATTCGGACTCAATCCAGATTTTACCCAATCATTCCAAATCAGTCCAGCATTTGGCGTTTGGCCAAATTGGTGGCCCAGTGCTGTTTTGTACTGACTTTTATGCAGAATGACATTTGGTATCATTCTAAGAGCAGTTCTCAAAAAATGATTTTCATCCTTATTACAATTCGCCTGTTCTCTGGCTTTGGTTGGAGAGAATCATCTGCCCAGGAGACCATCCAGTAAGCTTCATGACTGAATGAGGATTTGTACAAACAAGCAGATAGACAAACGAAATCCAAGAAGTAATTGCCCGGTCATATTTTCATGGCAAACCAGTAAAATATTAACACAGAAAGGGAAAGCAAACATTCGAGTCCTCCAGAATGCTTCATCAAGCTGTCAGAAAACAATGCTGAACAAGTATTACACAATATTATACAAACCATGGACTCTGACGAGTTCCCCATCAGGCCCAGATTCTTTTTTCTCCACTTTTTCTTCCTCTGGAGCTTAAAAGAGAACCTCACTGTAACCTCTCTTGCCAAGAAGTTTGTGAGTCAGACTGCAAAGTTCCAAGTGGCATACAGTATTCTCAAGTTCTTCTAATGTGTCTGAGAGACAGTGACATCAGATTTTGTTCTGCCAGTGCCAGTGACATAATGAGAACCTCATATCAGAAAGAGGAGATGATGGAGGGTGAAGGACAAAACTTCTACTCGGAGGTCCATCAGCACTAGTTTGGAGAATCACTTTTGAAGGACCAGGAAATGAATAAATGATAACGTCACTTGGGGCTTGAGGAATATTACTTGACAGCTGCTAAATTAATACTTTATTTCAGCCAAGAGGAAATTGGCTGCTCCTGAAAGTGTTTTACATTTTCTGGAGGAAAAATAAATAATGATTCTGGCCTCTTTCAGTTGACGGGGTGAGGATGAGGGGTGCGTAAACAGCCAAATGGTACAATAACAGAGCAAAACTTTTAACAAGTCCATCAGCATGTGCTCAAGGGTAATTCAGCACCACAAAAGCATTTATGGAATCCATTAATGCACTGGATTGTTGTCCTTCAGGATCAGTGCTTTAGGTTATTGCACATTTACATAAAGAAGAAAGATGAAGGTCTAGGGCAGCATTAAAAATAACTGTGGCACTAAATAATTTCTGGAAATATCTGTCAAGTGAATTGTCTAGTCATTTCAGAATTGATGTTCTAAATTGAGGTCTTTACCCTTTCTTTCAAAGGACAAAAATATTTTCACTGAAGGGACTTTGATTTTTATTCTTTTTTCTGTAAGAAACATAATACCTTACTTTTAAGTACAGAAATTCAGTCCTGGATACAGCCTATTAGTGCGAAATGCGTACTACATATTGAAACAAAGCACAATATGTGAATAAACATGAAAATGGATTTCATAAGAAGTATGTTTGGAGTGGGTTACTGTAGCTTCTTAAACTAAAACCAGATTTAAAATTAAAGGCTTGTAGTTTATAAATCCTTTGCAAGTTAAAATCCTCATTATTCTAGAATTCAATTATATTTAAAAGAAAGGTTTTCAAGTTTCCTGTCTTGTACTCATATTATGTATTTTTATGCCTCTTTTCATATAAGTCATTTTTAATATAGATGGATAGATAGATAAACAGATATCTTCTTACTGCTATCCTGAAGTTCAGTATTTCCAGGAATACTCTGAAAGAAGATGAAAGGTATGGAAAAGATCAGACTTGCAAATGGAGGATCTTGAAATTTTTATAGGTATTGCATATGGGGGTTGATCTTAACATTTGCTTGATTTATTCTCTGACAACTAAATAAAGTTATTTGGAATGAAGTATACCGTAGGAGAATTGTCTTCAATTTCATCCAGCCATCAGAATCTCCAGGCTTCAGAACAGAATGATTTGTATTGTCACAGTTTCTTCCAACAAAGGTACCAATCATCCAGAGTTCCAATAAAAATGGTTCACTTCCTGCATAAGGTATAAACCAGGATACTGGATATTCGGCTCTGAGAACCGAATGCAAAGGACCTTTTATCACTGTATGGGGATAGAAGCTGGAACTGGAACTGGTTCAAGGCCTTTTTGTTCAGAGATAGTTGAATCTATTGATTTCATTTTCTCTTACTCTTTCATTTCCCCAGTCTTTAGTTTATTCCCTCCCATTTCTGCATCAGTTTGGAATTTTAAAAAAAACTGTACAAAACTTTGTATGCATGTTTGTGCACATATCTGCCAATACAGAGATGCATTTGCCCAATATACACAGTAGTTTTGGAAGTAGTTTTCTCTTCTGTCAGGGGTGTTTTCAGTCCAGGGACTGAATGTCAATTTGAGAAGAGTCTGATGGGAAGAGAGCATTCCAGTACTAGGTGGGCTTAAGGGAACTGGGTGGAGCCAAGGATAGAGTAGGCGAAAGCAAAGTTTATAGGGCCAGAGGTGAATTTTTATCAATATGGGCATTTCCCCACAAAGTGTACGCAGTACAGCTTAAGTCCATGTACTCAGGAAGAAGCAACAGTTCTCCTGTCTGCAAAGCTCAGTACAATTCTATGCAGTGTATTTCAAGTTTAAATATATTTAAATGTACAAATCCCTGATAACTTCAGAAGTAACAATAATATACAATTATAATTTTTCTGCACAGTTTTTCCTTATATAACATTTTGGGCACCCTTCCTTCCTTCCTTCCTTCCTTCCTTCCTTCCTTCCTTCCTTCCTTCCTTCCTTCCTTCTCTTTTCTTTCTTTTTCCTTTTTTTTTAAAAAAATTGTACAACAGAAGTCTTAAAAGCACATATACCTAGTGATAACTGTGTTTCACTATTGGTTTGGTAATCAAATAATTTGTATCAAAATGCAAAATGTTCATAAAATTTCCCACCACCTTGTTTTTGCAGCCTGAGATGAAACAGAAGATGCTGCCCCTCTCTCCATAAAGGGAGGTCTTGGAGAACTGCTGTTGGTTCAAGAACACAGTTCAAGTGTTCAAAGCCCTCCATTTTATGAATGTGGGATATTGTGCTTCTGTATCCACAATTCAAAACACCAGGAAATGAATACCAGGAAACGAACTGCACATCCCTCATTTGCTTGCTTGCTTTCTTTATTATTTATTTGTTCGACTAATTCTCCGCCTTTCTCCCAGAACGTGGACTGAAAAACAAGCATTAAAAACAGAAACAGGTGAAATCAAATACAGTATAGATTAAAACAGACAAAAACATTATAAACCCAGAACACAGTTAAGATATGTTAAACTGCTGTTGGATTAAAAAGCATTGAACAAACACACCAATCAAAAAACAAAACAAAATAGAAAACAGCAACCATTTGTCAAAACGCTCTTTCTCAGCTCTCTAGTCAGTTGCCTCAAAGCCTGCATGAGCAGAAACATCCATTATTGCAAGGACACCATGGAGGGCCTAGCCTTCCTTTTTAAGGGGTTCTACAGCCTGGAATGGGGCGTGGTGGCGCTACAGGTTAAACCTCAGAAGCCTCTGTGCTGCAAGGTCAGAAGACCAGCAGTCGTAAGATCGAATCCACGCAACGGAGTGAGCTCCCGTCGCTTGTCCCAGCTCCTGCCAACCTAGCAGTTCGAAAGCATGTAAATGTGATTAGATAAATAGGTACCACCATGGTGGGAAGGTAACGGCGTTCCGTGTCTAGTCGTGCTGGCCATGTGACCACGGAAACTGTCTACGGACAAACGCTGGCTCTACGGCTTGGAGACGGGGATGAGCACCGCACCCTAGAGTCGGACACGACTGGACTAAATGTCAAGGGGAACCTTTACCTTTACCTTACAGACTGGAAGCAGCACTAAAAAAGTCTTTTCTCATGTTCTGCCAAACATGCCTCTGAGGATGGTGGGGCCAAGAGAAAGGCCTCCTTGTTAGCTTCCCAAAGGTCCCCGAAACCTTCTTGAGGCTTCAAGAGAAGGATTGCCTCTTGCAGTCCTTAAAACTGAAGACTGTCCTTCCTAAAACAGGATATGTGATCCCATTATTTTGGAAGGCTCTTGTTTTTATCTCACATCTTTCTGAACCCTGCAGAACTAAGAGCCTAAGAAGCTGTTTTGTACTGGTTAGTGTTGGTTAGTTTACTTTTATACAGCTTGTACTGATTGGTGGTAACTGTCTGGGCTAGAGATGGGGATATTCGTATACGAATACGGATATCCCCATCTCTAGTCTGGGCTTTGGGGAAAAAAGTCTTTTCTGGGCCTACTTAGCAATGTAAGGAATCAGACGTGGGCACCTGCAGAGTAGGTGCCCTGCCAGTGAGCTATTTGCTCCTATACATTACAGATCAGGGTAAATCAAACCAGAGTGGAACAGTCTGAGAAGCGGAGCTTTTCAATCTGTGAATGTTTCCTATCAAAAGGAGTTAATGGGAAATCTTTCTAATGCAGCTCAAAGCAAGGGTGGATTGTGTTTTTACAGACCAGCTGCTGTGAAATTGGGGTCCTTCGGAGGTGTCTGAACAGCAAGAGAAACCATTCAGCCCTTTTGCTAGCAAACAACTGTACATTTTATGAAGTGTTCCCAGAAATAAAAGGAGTCCTCTCAGTCTCATTTTATGGTTTCAAAGCTCTTGCAGGCCTGATGAAAATAGTAAGCATAGTCTCTTAACAGTAACTCAGCTTCACATAGTAAATATTTGCTGGACAATATTTCTGGGAATGTGGGATCCTTTACATAGTGCCCAAAGAGATCTCTGATGCCATCTCCGCTTGTTCAATTTCTTTGTAATACCTTATTCCTCAGTACAGCAGCAGTGAGGTACACTTCACCTGCATTACAACCTGGTCAAAGCCTCTGAAATGCCCAGCCTTTTTCAAATAGACCCCAATGTTGCCTGCAAATAAAAACAAAACAGATAACCTGAAGAGGAAGACTTTTGGTTTGAGGCACAGCTCGGGATGAATATAATGACAGATGAATATAATGACAAGAGGAAGTCATCCGTTTGTGAACAATGGCTGGGTGATGCTTTGGGACCCCTTCAGCAGCTGCTCAGTTGTGGGTCAATTCAGCATGTATTTAGGTCCATTCTTCTTAAAAGTAAAATTTCAAGCTCTAGTTTAAAGTATTGTGAGGATATATCTGTGAAGATTCTCAGTCATCCAGGTGAGGTTATCTAGAAATTGAGTCATGGCAACTGGACTTCTTTTTTATTAGGTTGAAATGTTTTGCTACTCATCCAAGTAGCTTCTTCAGTCTAAGTGTTCAGACTGAAGAAGCTACTTGGATAAGTAGTGAAATGTTTCAACCTAATAGGAAAGAAGTCAAGTTGCCATGACTCAACTTCCAGATATTGTGAGGATGATAGTCCAGTATCTTGAACACTGACAACACTACCTACTCCTAAATCAGGAATGGGCAAAACCTGGAATGGGGGGGGCATTTTTGGGATCCCATGACTCTCCAAGGGGCTGGACCAGACCCTCTAAATGAAACTTGAAGTGTATTTAAAAAATGATTTTTTAAAAAATCCACTTTTAAAAAACGAAGTAGGATTGTTTACGAAAACTGGGAGGGGGCATACCATGTTGTAGAGAGGAATCATGCATCTTGAAGATACAATTATCTCTTTAAAAATGTATTTTAATTATTTTGCTGGAATATTTACACTTTTTCTCCAAAGTGTTCGGGGGGTGGGGTGGGGACAAACATAGGAAGAATAACTGAGTACAAAACATTTGGGATTATTGGTTGCAAGAATCTAAGTAATTACCACCTCCTTTTCTCTTTAATACAATGGGTCATTGATGGATGAAAAAAGGACAGGAAATGTCAAAGCTATTACTATCTTGCAAAAACACTTTTGGTTTGAACTTGGAACAGATGGCAGATCTCCCTAATCAGTATTACAGATTCAGGTTTTTTTAGCCAGTGCTCATCAGAAGGAAAAAGAAAGAGGAATTTCCACTGAAGTCCTTGGAGATTTTATTCTGTCAAAGAAAAGATGACGGTGCCAGCCTGTGACAAACAACCTGCTGTACAATGAAATGGCTGCTTTGGGAACCTCCATATTATGGGCTGGCCTGCATTGCCATTTCCCCGAGCCTTTTGCTGCTCATGTGCCATTTCTGAACACTTATTACCATGTCATTTCTTGTTTTTCAAAGAGTTGGCTGTGTTAGTCTGTTTCGGCCTGAATGAAAGAAATAAAAACAAAGGAGTTGTGGCTCTTCTTTTAGTCTTTGAGGCTCCACCACTCTTTTATTTTCATTGTTGTCAATGTTTGTTTGTTTGTTTGTTTACATATTATTTCTACTTTTCTACCTCCCCATTAGCGTTGTCATTCTCTGGGTGGTTATTGTTCAGTTTCAGTGGCCAGCCAATTACAATGTTGCACTCAAAGGATGTTTGCAGTACAGCCCACTGCAGATGATCATTTGACTTTGTGAGGGGAGCGGAGCCTGGACAGGTATTTTTGCCGCCCCGAAGGTGGAGTATGGCAATGTGCCCAAAGCAGTCAGTTTCAAGCAATGCCCCTTGGCATCACAGAGTGTAAGCATTGCCCATCTCACTCTGCCAGCCACACCCTGAGACTCAACTGGTGCCTGATCAGATATTCAACTGGAGCCTGAGTGGGGTGTGTATGTGTATCTTCCCCACTCCATGTGGTGGGGCATCAGTCAGAGGCAAGGTCTGTAGAGGCATGCTTGGCAATAACAGGGGGATTACCCCTGTATTGGTCAGGTTCCCAAACAGGAGGACAACAGGTTTAAAAAAGAGACTTGTCCACTCTAAGGCAGTGGCCCCCAACCTTTTTAACACCAGGGACTGGTTTAGTTGAAGACCATTCTCCTAAGGACCATGGTGGTGGCGGCGTGCATCCGTTCATGCGTGGGGTATGTGCGTGGGTGTCTGTGTGGGTGGGCGGGAGTGCCCGCGCGCACCCATACGTGCATACGTACATGTTTCTTCGGCCCTTGAAGATATGTCTTGGCAGCCTGGTCCTTCAAAGGCCATGGACCGGTAACGGTTGGTGGCCTGGGGGTTGGGGACCCCTGCTCCAAGGGATGGGACTTCATAGGCCCTTTGTCAGCCACAGTGGGCCACCTGCAGATTGGATTATACCCACACATAGAGTTGCCCAGTTTCAAGGAACTGGCTGAAATCCCAGGGAATTTATGCCTTGCCAGATATCAAGGCAGGCAGACAGCTTTCAAGGTGAGAGATGCTGGAGGAGAAGAAAGCTTGATTTTATTGTATGGGATAATTTTGATGGCTGGGCAGTGGATTTTATCTATTGCCAGCTGGTGCCAGGGCCCGCTGGCTGAATGTGAAGGCTTTTTTTGTATGTGTTTTGCACATGTTTGTTTAGGATGTAGCGCGGGAAGTCCACATTGTCTGTCTTACTCTCTCATGAACAGACACACAGACCCAGACACAAAAATACAGAGACACAGATTATTTTGCCTTTGTTACACAGGGACCACCCCCTGTGACATCACAGGGGCTTCCTCCAGCCTCATTTTTTTGGGGGGGGCGCTGTCCTGTTATTAGAGATGGGAAGCTTGGGGCCAAAAAGAGTTGCCATGTGCTAGAGGTTCCCTAGACCTGCTTGACTGTTGTGTCAGTGACTGCTCAGCTCCAAAGTGTTAAAGCCACCACACACAATCAAATCAAACTTTTTCCTCCTCCAGCACTCTCACCTTGAGATTTGTCTGTCTGCCTAGAGATCTGGCTGATTTATGGGTATGTGCCTGGATCTGGATCTCATCCAGACTCTGGAGGTTTCCAGTGGAGCCCTGCATCGTTAGACAAATCCCTCTCCTGTAGCTGGCAGAGCCATCTCAGCTATTTCTGATCTCCAGGATGACAGATTCCCCTGTACAACAGTTGACTCTCAATGCTGAATGGCAATGGAGTCCCCTTGCTGTGATCTCTGATCAGTGATCAGAGACAGCAGGGATTCTCTTTCACTGCTGGAAACTCTACAGTGTTGTGCCTCACCCAGCTGAGTGATCATCAGAAGAGGGAGATGACCTATCTCTGCCAGAGGAAGCCATAGCAGAAGGGGAATCAATGGCCCAATTAGTAGCACTCTTTCAGAGACTCAGTAGGGGAAGGCAGAGACCAGTCTTGCCAGGGAGGGCTTGGAAGCTGAGTTACTAGCTATTTGCCCCAGGGAACAACAACAGCTTTGACTGTGGGAGCAGAAACACAATGGGTGTTCCATGGTCAGGCACCTGATAACTAACTGGAAGCAGCTGAACATGCAAGAGAGACACACTGAGAGCTATAAATCTTGATATCCAAGATGGCTTGTGTGCTAAAGACAGCAGTCTTAACTGACCTATGTCAGACACTGTTCCTGTGTACCTTTGCTCCTTGAAAGTTCCTGTGACGAATTGACTATGCCTCAGTCTGCTCTCTGTTTGACAAGGTGAATGGTTTACTGGATGGTCTCTTGGCTTGAATTCTGCCTTAGAATTCTGGATAACAGCTCATGGAAATGGATTGGCCTTGATGATACAGCCTCCTGCATTTGTTTACCTCAAGAAGACATTTTAGGCAGTCGCTTCATGACGATTCGTCTTTCATCCTCTCCTGCCCCTATGTGGAAATGTTGGATGGGTGGGGGAGTGAAAGTGAATCCCTGAATGGGGGAGCTCTACTTGGCCCTTTCCTCAGGATCCCAATGACATCAGGAAGTATTGCTGCACCCTTTGAGATCATCCAGTCATTAGATGGAGGCAGGGGGCATGCTTCCCAAATCTTTGTTTCCATTTCTTTGTTTCAGGGGGTTGCATGTCTACAGGGCTTCCACAAAATGAATACTGGAATCCAACATATCCCTACCTGCTCATGATTTTTGCCAGAAGACCTAAATAACAGCCATATGTGATGCTTAGTGTGGAAACCGTGAGTGTGACTGTCCTTGCAGAGAAGAAACTCAGATCCCTGCTGGGTTTATTCAAAGGCGCGATAACTTCACAGCTTTATTTATCACGGTTGGAATTTCAAACAGTATCTGCAATGTTGCGGCTCTCAATCAGTTTCTCTTGTCGTTTATGTTGGCTAGGAGCAATTTGCTCTGTGAACCACATTTTGTGAATCATTGTTCGTGAAAATGCTATATAAAAATTATTGTTCCTGCTAGGGGTAATTTAGGAGTGCTGAAATTAATTTCACGGCCAAGACAGTGTAAATTTGGCGAGATGTCTTTGAAATCTCTCATGAGGGTTTAGAAGCTTTATAGCAAGCTGGTTCTCAAGAGAAAGTTACCTTGCTTGCTGAATTGGACCAATGGTCTATTTAGTTCCACGGTCAATTTCCGGGAGAAGCCTAGCCAGATGCTTCTGGGAAGATTACAGGCAGGGCAAGACAACCATCCCCTGTTTGCTCTGAACATCTGTCAGACCTTTAGCCTCTGCATATAAATGTTGTAGCTAGCATCCTGTTCAATTTACCACCCATATAATGGCAAACATAATTAAATGGCCGTCATGATGTGGAGAGGTCTGGTCACATGCTTGATTGTGTGCCTGAACAGGATAGTGGCTTCTGCATTCTACCTCTCACAATTCTAGTTGTGCAAGGTGTTAACACTTGATGCTAATGGCGCAGTTCCTTTCCTCGTGACATTAATGGTAAGGAACTTCTTGATGCTTAAATTGTAAGTTAAGTCACACTTGCATTAATGTCCCACTTTTTGAAGAGGCAGAAAACTTTCCTGTGTGGTCCATAACTATGAAATACACCCCTTGTTTGGACATTGATGGTAACATATGTCATTAAATTCATTGTTCCTGTTATGATTTTGTATTATGATTAAGGTATTCAGCTTTGCCATGGTTTTTCTATTTTATTGTTGTTTCTTTAAAAACACACACACCATATTCTAAAACATACACTCAGCAGTTAACTATTGAGCTCAGAGAACTAATGAACAAAGACAAACATTCCTCATGAAACGATCACCCTTCAGATTTAGGCAATCAAATAATACCTGAATCTTCACAGCTATTTTCTGCCCCTTAAGCCTCTGTCTTGAAGGCATTAGCCTCTCTTCTCTAGAAATCAATATAATCACTAAAGGATGCCTATTAGGCAATTTTGCCTGCATCTCTTTATAGTTGGCAGGCTATTCCTTGTTGAATCCTAGGGAAAAAGAAAAAAAGTTTTGTGAGCATAGAGGAAAAAAGGGAATCTTAGAAATTAGGACGGTATTTTTTTAAAAAATGTCTTTTTATTTTTGGGAACCTGAGTGCTTATTCATGGCAACACAAGTGAATTATTCCTCAGGCAAAGATCTTTTCAACTTGCACTAAAGCATGTGTTTATGGGGTAAAAAATGATGGGAAAAATAACTATGTCCCATCAGGGCAATGATTTTGGTGTATTACTAGGGTGGCCACATATTTGTTGCTGAAAGGAGGCAGTGGATTGCCAGAAGAGAATATACATTCTGCTAAAGAATTATGTATGATGATTTGTATACACAGATGCAGATTTGGAAATCATTGCTGTCAAACAAATGCAAAAACAGTATTTATTATCCTACTAGGGAAGTCTGTGAATTTGCTTGGTCTACTATCCAGGGGCTAAATGCTCATGGGAATACTCATAGCCATTTATCTTCTTATGATTCTTGATTTTTTCAGCCAGATACAGATCAGATAGCACTTTAAAGTGAAAGCCTTAAAACAGAGACATAGGATATTTGGGCATAAATCCAAATGCAGGTCCCAATTAAGGTAGACGCACTGAATTTGAAACAGAGAAGAATGAACTGAAATAGAGTAGATACAACTGCTGAGTAGGAAGTCAGTACTTAATGTTAAATCCAGTGGCTTCAGCCAGTTTTACTCCAGCTGGAATAGGCAACTGGATTGAAGCTTCAGCTGCCAGAATCCCAGTGTCATGTGAATCTGATGCAATTTTTCAGTGCTGTTTTCTGCAGGTGGATATTTGGTTCAGAAGCTAGTTCACGGCACACTCAGAAGTGTGGAGGACAGTGACTGTTATGTCAGAAAATCTCTAGAGAAATGAACTTTGGCTGATTGCTGGACAAATAAACTGGTATTCCCTTTATTTGAAGTATTTCGCTAGGGTGGCCATTCCTGATTTTAGTTGAGGCTCAAAGAAATTTGGGAGGACGGGACTCGAAATTATGAGGGGCAAACAAAAAATGACCACGTATTGAGAACATTTGTTGTGCTTATTTTTTATATTGTATAATCGCTGTCAGTCATTAATCTACACGGGTCAAACCATCATCCCCTTTCTGACTTAACAGTTTTCACACTTGGGCTTGTATATGTGATATATAGAGATTTTAAATTCTATTAACAAGGTTTAACATTATCTAGAAGCAATTATTTGTCTACAATGGGGGTGAGCAACTTTCGCAGTCCCAGATCTTCTGGGATTGACAGTTCAATTGCCCCATCCCAAGGAAGCCATTTTTTTGGAGGGGGGGGAATGGACACAGTGGGGAGACTGATGGGGCTGGAGGTTGCAAAGACAATCTTGGAGAGGGCTCTTGTGGCCCCATGGCCACATTTTGCCCATTCTGGGGCTATAGAGACAGAGGTGCTCCTGAGGAGTACTCATGTAGTCTGATGTAAACATTATTATTTGTGCTGTTCCATAATGGTGTCCTTAGGCCAATCACATAGTCATGTAAGGCTACTGGTGTTCTAGTAGAACATTAGGTTTGGACAAATTTCTTAATTTGTGGATGGAAAGAATTTGTGATTTTTTTTAAAAGCACAAATCATAGATACACAAAATATTAAAACTAACGGGTTGGTGTATCTGTCCCCAGGATTTTGAGTGCTTAGCTGTCAGTATCTGGGTTTTAGTCCCTGTGTGTTCAAATAGGGTTGCTACCTCATTTTTTTCAGGCCTGCTTTTTTCCTCTACAACATCTATGCAGCAGGCATCATCCTAACCATGGTGGAACTAGCTTTGCTGGTTGAATTTAGCCACCTCAGATAAAGGAGATTTTTTAACGTTAGTCCTCACTTGAAGAATTTACCAACATGTGTGAATGTTACTGCCACCAGCTGTCTCATACCACCACTTTTGCAGCTAACAACAGGCAGCTTCCTGGCTCATCTGTATCTCAAAAGATCTAGTCACAAAAGAGTGGACAAGATTATTCAGAATTGGTAAGGAAAACAGTGATTTCTACCCTAAGTGCTTGGTTTTATCCATTCAATTTTATTGGTTCTTCCTTACTGAAAGAGCTAAAGTGTCCCCTCATTGCAAATAAACACTGACAGTTATACATAATGCAGTACGTACAGTTGCTAATTGAATGTAGCAGATATTACATACAGCTCCATTTGCAGGAGGGGAAAGCGCAGATACTGAATGTTGTAATTGCACTAGTGCTTGCCTGAAATGATACATGGAGCATCTAACTGTTTGTAGCTGAGGGGCAAGCCATTCATTATGGCTAAGCTGTCATTTTCATGGAAATCAGAAACTAACAAGGTAGAATGGTTTTAAGGCTTTACTAATACCAAATCTTGTAGGTGCAACATTTCAGATTTCAATTGGGAAGGGGGAACAAGATTTACAACAAGAATCAAATATCCACTTTGGAATATATTCAGGTTAACAGCAAAAGAAACAGTGCAATTACCTTTCACAGCTAGGCCTTTCACCTCCACAGTATATGTGGGTCATAATATAGTCTACCTCCCAGGACTGAAGTTAAGTGGCACTAAAATAATCTGTGTTAAGCCCTTGAAACAGTCTATTGCAAAACAGCCTGCACTGTGACAGCTGTAGTAAAGCCACCATGTTCTGAAGAAATAAGTATACTAGATGTGGAGGACCAGCAACAGGGGAGAGCTGTTTCTTTCATAACATAGTTATGAGTTTGTTGGAGGCATCTGGCTGGCCATGGTTGAAAACTGGATGTTCAGCTTGTAGTCTTTCTCTTCTGATCCAGGTGGGCTCTTATAAATTATTGATGATGATGGCTATGACGATAATGACGGCAATGACAATGATGAATGACAGCTACTGTAAGAGTGTACAGTGGTGCCTCGCTAGACGATGTTAATCCGTTCCGCGAAAATCGCTGTCTTGCGAAAACATCGTCTAGCGAAGCACGTTTCCCCATTGGAATGCATTGAAATCTCTTCAATGCGTTCCAACAGAAAAGTCGTCGTCTTGCGAAGATCGTCCATAGGGAAACATCGTCTAGCGAGCGCGGGTCCCCGTTGGAATGCACTGACAGCTATTGACCGTTAGTCAATGCATTCCAATGGGGAAAACTCGTCGTCTAGCGAAAATCGCCCATAGGACACCATCGTTTTGCGAAGCGCATTAGCGATCGCAAAAAGCCATCGTCTAGCGAATTCCTCGTCCTGCGAGGCAATCGTCTAGCGAGGCACCACTGTACTTCTAACCCTTTTTCTCATATGTAGAACAAGAGCTTTCTATCTTATCTCCTAGAACTCCACAGTCGTCTTATTCAGATACAATGCAGTGTTTCCAAGCAGTGTTAGTCTAGGAAAAGCTTAGACTATCAAACTATCCACTATTCTCCCATGATCAGTATCTACAAAGGCTGCAGCTGCTCATCCTGTAGGCTCTATAATTTGCAGGCTGAGGATGGCTTTGGTTTGCAAAAAGGGGCATGTTTTCCTGTAGAAGAGGGACGAATCCTTTGCGAACAAAATCTCCCTCTATGATGAGGAGGCAAGAAGGCAGACCTTGCCTTGCTTCCCTGTCCATTAAAGATACAGTGGTGCCTCGACTTACGACCGTCCCGACATGGCCATTTCGAGTTGCGACCAGCTCCGGCTGCAAAATTTTGCTTCGACTTGCGGCTGGAGCTTCGAGTTGCGATCAAAAGAGACAGGGGGAAAAGGTGGGGAATTCAAATTAGAGGCCTAACCGTTGGTCGGCTAAGAGCTTCTTTGTAGCTCTTTCACCCCAACGGTTAGAGTGAGTGCATGGGAGGAGGCTTCGGACTGCCTGGAGCTGCTTTCTGCCCGTGAGTAAGTACATTTACTTTGTTTTGCAGCGTGGGTTTGGGGAGTTATGTTTCTGTGCTGTGTGTGTGGGGGTGTTTTTGTGTTTTCCGATGGGGCTGACTGTGGGGTGTGTGTGTGTGTTTTGTTTTGTTTTTCAGCCCCTCGCATTGCGATGGGGCTGACTGTGTGCGTGGGGTGCTTTTTTCTTTGTTTTTCAGCCCCTCGCATTGCGATGGGGCTGACTGTGTGTGTGTGTGCTTTTTTCTTTGTTTTTCAGCCCCTCGCATTGCAATGGTGCTGACTGTGTGGGGTGTGTGCTTTTTTCTTTGTTTTTCAGCCCCTCGCATTGTGAAGGGGCTGACTGTGTGTGTGGGTGCTTTTTTCTTTGTTTTTCAGCCCCTCACATTGCGATGGGGCTGGCTGTGGGGTTTTTTTATGATTTTTTTCCCCTGCTGGAATGGATTAATCCTGTTCCAATGCATTCCTATGGGAAATGGTGCTTCGATTTACGACCATTTTGAGTTACGTCCATCTTCTGGAACGGATTATGGTCGTAAGTCGAGGCACCACTGTAATTCAACTGTAGGTAAAATCTAAGATGCAGCTAACAACTGAAGTCTTTGTATAAGGCCCTGTTGAATGATCCATGGGAAGAATAAAATGCATATGCCCATAACAATAATTTTTTAAGGTATGAGAACTGGACCTTTCTGTTTAGGGTGATGCATATCAGTGTATGGCTTGGCTCATTTTGTGTACTCATTGCTTTAGAAGAGTGAGAGAATTCTGGTTAGGGGTTTAGATAGAAGGATCACAAGTTGGTGCTAGAAAACTCATGGGAGCTGCTTTTGAATAAATTTGGACAGTAGCTTATTGGTTGGTTCGGTTCGGTTTGGTTTGGTTAAGGCCTTTCTCTTTATCACCTCAGTCTGAAGATGTGACAGAACACAGAAGTGGAGGAGGTAATAATATGGAGAAACAGCAGCTGGCTGCATCTCAATCAGCTGGAAGACCAACCTGTGATTTTCAGCAAAAAAGCCTAAAACTTTTTTCTGTCATGCTCATGACAGATAATCAATTGTTTTCTGAGGAAACCGATGTTGAGGTGACAGCCCTATTGCACTCTGACTTTTACATTTCCTTTCTGAGCAGAGAGATTTACATTATCTAGCAATATTTCATTTTTAAAAAGTGTAATGACTAGCAAAATGCCTCTCACAATGACAGACAGGTATGGGTGTGGGGGTATGCGGGAAGGTCTTGCAGGAAGCCCCAGAAGAAAGTGGTCATTGTATATTTAGATCATTTGCACCCAGACACAGGAACAATGGTGCACACATCTTTGGCAGAATCATTGTCAGTGAAAGCCAGGCGACCCGTGGTGAAGAGTGAAGAACAGCTTCATTTTTTTCTTACGGCATAGCAGTTTACTCAAATACAGGAGGAGAGACACAGTATTACTGGGTGAAGAAGAATGTTCAGATGGAGGTTAGGAAAGGGAACTTGCTTCCCCTTACCTTCTTTCCTAGCTTTAAGAGCAATTTGTATTTTAAAAAAAGATAGGCCATTGAGTTTCTCAGCAACCAACCTGCAAAATAGGAGAAGTATGGGTACAGTCGATGAGTGGCAACTAGAGATGGGGACAAAGCACCAAAATGGCGCTTTGTCTTGGTTCGTGGGTCGCCATGTTTGACAACCCATAAACCACGAATTGCTTCCCAGTGACCCGACGAACAACAAATCAATTCGTCATTCATTGGGTAATTTTTTTTGCTTTCCCGCAGGGCATAGCAAGAGGAGGGAAAGCAGGGATCAAAGCAGCCGTGGAGCCGCAGCTGCATAACTGCTTTGATCCCTTTCCCCCTCCTCTTGCTATGCCCCATGGGGCTTAGCAAGAAGAGGGAAAGCAGGGATCAAAGTGATCCCGCAGTGGCTGGGGGATCCCTTTGATCCCTCTTTGATCCCTTCCTTCCTCTTCTTATGCCGCATGGGCATAGGAAGAGGAAGAAAGGGCAACCAAGCCATCCAGCCCTGGGGGTGGGATTCCCTTCGGGCAGGCTTTAGCAAGCTCCCCAAGGGAAAACCCCTCTCTGCTTATGCTCCCGAGGAATAGCTGATTCGCGGGGGCATAAACAAATAGGGAACAAAGGGACAAATATAAAAGGCTTATATTCGTTGCTTCGTATTTATTGGGGTCTCTGGATCTGACGAATCGGGGATATTTAACAAATATCCTGATTCATTTTTATATTCGTCCCCAAGTCTAGTGGCAACAGTTTAAGGATCTTTTTTGTTTTCTGCTTCAATGGCACCAAAATATAGAAAAATCATAGGATGGGATGGATGGTGGATTTGGAGTAGGTAAGAACTTGAACATTAAGCATTTTTCAAACAAGTACTCAAATCCATATCCTCCCAGGTTCCTCAGGCACACCTTTAAAAAAAAAATTCCTGCTCATGGGATAGAGAACTAGTAAAGCAGTTCTGTGAAAGTGAAAGCTCTAGCACCCCTATGAAAAAGCACTGGAATTGGAGAACCTACCAGCTGCTCATATGAGAATTGAAAGCTGACAGTCACAAAACTACATTCCCTTTTAGACACTGTAAAGCAATCGTGATTCATTTCAGGACCTCATCTGGAAATTCAGGTGTGGGTCTAATGTTGTTTAAACCGACTTGGATCTTATCTGATTAAACTGAAATTCAGAAATGTAGATCTCTGTAACTCTCATTTTTGCACTGGGAAATTAAAATGACTGTAATGCTTGGTGTTTTTGGTTGGTATACATGTAATCTGTAGACATCATAGCCTCATCAGAGAGGATTATTTAGGTCCACAGGGTTTTGTGCTAGCCAGTTTTAATAACTTACAACTTTTCCCCACATAGGTACATGAAATTTGGCAGCATGTAGAGGCTTATGAGTTGATAATCCTAAGGAGTTTCACACATACAGATGTTTGCGTTATCTACCATTAATATTTGATTTAATGTGCCTGGCATTTGTCCATGCATGTGCAGCTTTTCTTTACCATGGTACTACCTGTGATTTGGGTGTAATATTTGTCTTCTAAGACTTACTCTGGAGAGACAGAACAAACACAATAAGCAACAAAGATTGAAATCAATATCAATCATCACCTTTACAAACTAGGGTCAAGTGTGTGTGTGTGTGTGTGTGTGTGTGTGTGTGTGTGTGTGTGTGTGTGTGAGACGAGTTCAAGGGAATAAAGAGAAGTGCTAGTATCTAATAAAAGTAATAACTGAAAACTAATTAAAAAACACTGAGGCTAGCACACAAGCTCCCTCAAATAAACAACAGATGAAAACAGTAACGAAGGATGGGAGAGGACTGGAAAAGAATTAGGAGCATTGGATGGAAGGTTGAGTAAGGACATGAGGAAAGAAATAGGAACACAAGCTGACGCCAAATGAAGTTCCTTCAAAAACTGCAATGAGATAGTGCTAGTGACATTCTTGCCCAGCACAGATACGAAGCAGAGGGATGAGGTGAGAGAATAAAGGATACTTGCCATTCTCCACGACATTAAGATCCACATATAAGAAACAGAGTTCTAATCATATAAACGAAATTACTAGGAAGGCAAAATGATTAGACTGGACTACATAATTAACAAGACAGAAGGTAAGGAAGTGGAAAGACAGGGCCTCAGACAAATCATGATAATCAGCAACTACTGTAGCACTCACTGCAGCTTTTTCAGCAATCTGCTACTAACAGCTAAAGAAAACAGACTAAGGAAGAGCTTTATAAGGGAATTGAATGTATAAATTCACACAATCCCTCTCTGCAAGCGCTATGACTGGACTGACATAAGTCTTATCTGAAGACAGAAACGTGAGTGGCCACTGAGGCAAGCCCAGCTCCTCCCTCCTCACCCTCTCACACACAAATCAAACATTTTCTCTCCTTACCACTTTCCATCCTGTGATTGGTCTCTCTGTCTCAAGATCTAGAGAAGCACAGCAATTCTCTGGGACTTTGGCCAGCCCAAGCCTTAACTTGTAGGGCTGGGAGGGAGAAAGGTCCAATTGTGATAATGATCTTTCGCTGGTTATCCTATATGTGTAAAATCAAATAGGCCTGTTTGCTTGCCAACTGATGTGCCAAATCTAGCAACATTGGTTTCTGAAAAGTTCTGATAGGAAATCACAGATCAGCGAGACTGTTTCAAAATTGGCTAGACTTCAGTCTCAGTTTGCATAGGCTAAGGAAACTCTGAAAATAACTCAATATTTTTTTTCTTACTTTTGACCTGTTGCTTGATGGTCATTTCCATTCACTCCTTCTATTGCTTTAGAGGCCTCTGCTAACAAATCTATAGGGTGTGATCAGATAGGAATGTAGCCCTCTGTTTGGTGTGCTATGGACATGATGTAATTGCAGAAGTAAACCATCCCATTCCCCAGAGTGTTCCGAATCCACACCTTTCTGGATCATGGTCAGGAGCTTCTACTTTTTTGGTGTGGTAGGATTCCTCCATTTTGATTTGTTTCCAGCATGTACAATCGAACCAAATGGGGAGAGAGCCACTTTAGGATATTGGCAAATCAAACACTTCCTCTGCTTCTCCGTGGAGGGACGGAGGAAGTACAAAGAAAAAGACTATTAAAACCATAGAATCCTGAAGCTGAAATCCCTGCTCAATGCAGGAATACAAATAAAAGGATATGTGTCAGATAGTTATCTAAATTTCTCTTGAATGCTTCCAGTGTTGGAGCACTCACCACCTCTTGAGGTAATTGGTTATACTTCCATACTGCTCTAACAGTTAGGTTTTTCCTGATATTCAACCAAAATCTGACTTTCTGTAACTTGAGCCCATTGTTGCATGTTCTGCACTCTGGGAAGATTGAGAACAGATCCTGCCCCTCCTCTGTTTGACAGCCTTTCAAGTATTTGAAAAGGGCTATCATATCTCCTCTCAGTCTTCTTTTCTCAAGGCTAAACATGCCCAATTCTATCAGTCTTTCCTCATAGGGCTTGGTTTCCAGTCCCCTGATTATCCTTCTTGAAGTGCGGTGTTCAGTACTCAAGTACTGAATAGAGGGGAATGAGTACCTTGCGGGCAGTGCAGATGTGCCACATCACTTATCGAAATATTAAAAAATAGAAAACTGCCTCCTGGAAGTGAAATAAGGGGGCAACGAGGGACATTATCTTCTTTTCATTGACTTTTCTAAAAGGTCTGGTGGAGAATCTGCCCAGTGGCTGAGGAAAGTACTTGGTGGTGGATTCAGCTACCGATAGGTTCTGACCTGAGCTTTAAGACAAGTCAAAGGTAAGGGGGAAAAATCCCTTCATTGCCCCCTCCTGTCTCCTGCTGCTTCCTCCCTTCTTAAGCCACTTCACGATATCAGAAATTACCAGGGGAAGGAGCTGGACCAAATAGGGTTGTGAGAGGTCCAGTATGCCATTTGGATGTGACGATCGCCCATGAAATCCATCAAATGTGCCCCAGTTTGGTCTGAAGCAATTTGTGACCCAACTGATTTGATTTGTGCTCTGGATCTGAAAATTTGTAAATTTGCATTGCTTCATTGTGAAATCAAATCTGACCATTCTGTTTTGATCTGGACCTCACACAGATCAATCTAAACAAGGCCTATTCAGGCAAGATTTGTGATTTGTCCCAATTTGGTGCACAGTGCTATTATGAACAAACAAACAAACAAACAAACAAACAAACAAACAAACAAGTAAGTAAGTAAGTAAGTAAGTAAGTAAGTAAGTAAGTAAGTAAGTAAGTAAGTAAGTAAGTAAGTAAAATGGTCTAAATATGTATGTGATAAAACTGTGAAAAGCAAAGAGATTATTCCTAGCATTTCTGTCCCTGCCCTGCCCATGACCCAGCTAAAGATCTTAGATAGGGGATAGCCATGTAGTACAGTGGAACCTCTACTTACGAACGTCCCTACCTATGAACATTTCAACTTACGAACAGCTCCGTCCGCAAAATTTTGCTTCTACTTGCGAACGGAGCTTCAACTTACGAACCGAAAAAAAAGGTGTTCTGTTTTTTAACCTAAGTCATCTTAGGTTAAAAGAAAAAAAAAAATTCTCCCCCTAGTGGTAGAGGACAGATTAACCGGCTTTGCATTAGTTCCTATGGGAACTAATGCTTCAATGTAAGAATGGCGCCTCTACATAAGAACCAAAAACAGCCAGAACGGATTAATCGGTTTTCAATGCATTCCTAAGGGAAATTTTGCTTCAACTTATGAACGTTTCAACTTAAGAACATCTTCTGGGACGGATTAAGTTCGTAAGTAGAGGTTCCACTGTATCTGTTTAGATTCCAAATTCAAGATTTGCAGATGTGGAAAAACTATTTGGGAGAGGGTGAAGAGACTTGTGGGGGAAGGATCATTAAAGAGGCAGGGTGGACTGGCCATGCTCAGCAATAACAGTATGTGGAAGAGAAGTATAGAAAACCAGGCCAAGAGCAAATGGAATGGAATGGCTGGAATCCTGACTAAAAGGACTCCACATTGGAATGTTTAGTTGGAACATCCATTAGAAATACATGGAAATGTCACATAGAGGCATAAGGCTGCCTTTGATTCCCAGATGCTGCAGGCAGCTGAGGACAGTCTTCATTTTCATGCCCTACTTATGAACATCTTTGAGCTATACGGCTTATAGAGGTCACCATCCATCTGAGCTGAACAACACTTCCTGTCTTCCTCCATCCTTGGACTGGCTGCATAGAATGGGGTTTGTTGTCCAACAGAACTGGAGGACCCCAGACTGGGGAAGGTTAGATTATCTCATTGAAGTAGCTGGCCAGTGCTAGAGATGAGGCGGGGGGAGAAAACATCGCTGAGCTAATAAACAGAGATTGGTGTCATCCAGCATGGCATTTCCCTACATTTCTGACCGATTTGTTTAATGTGATTGTTCTGTGTTTGTTCCAAGCATGCACAGAGTGGTAAGATAAAATGGGTGCTCAAAAAAAAAAGAAAAAAAAAGAAAAGAAATAAAATTGAGGGCAGGAACTAAATTCATTGTGTGATGGGTGTTGGTGGATAGAAGAAAATTGCATTTGTTATCTACATTGTTGTTTTGTTTGCATTTCATGCACAAGCAGTTCCCAGGAGGTGAAAACCTTGGTCCACTTATGTCAGGTTAATCACTTGCTTTAGTCAACCGCTGAACAGCAGTTTCTCGGGTGTGTGCTATCTTTGCTAATTTAATACCTAGTTTTTCAGTGGAGAAATAGATTTCCTGTCAAGGCTGTTATTCTATATTCAGCAGAAAACCTTCTTCTCTCTCTTATGGATGATGCTCAAATTCTTCTGCATTATGCAGCTCCCTCCCCAACTTGTCACTGTTTTATGATTGGGATGAAGTGCGTTTAAGGGAGGGAAAAGAAAGAAGAAGAAGAAAAGAAGATTAGAACTGTGGAGTGCCACAGTGTGTGTGAGTGCACGCGTTATGTGTGTGCACTTTATCACTTTAAGAAAGGTGTTTTTTTTATTACTTTAGAAAGCAGCAGATCCTAAACCAAGACAGGCAAAAAAAAAAAAAAAAAAAAAGGCAGCTGAGCAGGAAGGAACGACTATAAACTTTGTCACACTGCCAGCAAAATTTTTAGTGTACTTATTTATTTATTTTATTTTATTATTTTTTAAAATTAGATTTATACCCCGCCCATCTAGACCAAAGGTCTACTCTGGGCGGCATTACAAATTTAAAAACAGTAAAACCAATAAACATGCAATAAATCCAAGATGTTAAAATGTGAATTTAAGATACAGCAGGAGGGAAAGCTTACTTACTAGTAGCTCATCCAGTGTAGTGAAGAGGAAATATAAGGGAGAGGGTTTAATTTCAGGACTTCCCCAGCCAACACCAAGAGTGATTAAGTCATCTACCACAAAGCCAAGGTAACTCCTCCTTTAGGCCATTGGAGAATACATACACAGCAGCACAGGAACAACCTTAACTGGTGGATTCAGCTCTTTAAACATGGAATGATTATCTGAGCACACTTCCCCCATTTCTACGGGAACGACGTCTTTCTAAGAAATTAAGAAAGCTTAAGACAAATACACCTGGGATAGGTAAGGTGATCGAAGTCCTGGTTCTAGAAATGGAAAGCTTTGTCCCTCTTCACTTCCGAAGATGAGTGGCAAGAAAGATTTAAAAGGAAAAATTCTTATTTCTCAAGATGGTTCAGCAGCTTTAACAATCTAGTGAAATGGGAAGCTTTCCATTTAAATCTTCCTTGCCACTCACCTTTGAAGAGCAAGGGAGACAAAGCATTCCAATTTTTTTAATGGTTGCTAACTAACACAATGGATCAGTGATGCTTTCACATTGTGATATCTTAGTAACAATTAAAAAGAAATGCAAAACTCCTCCCCTGTCCTGCCCCCAAAGGAGTAGCTTCTCCAAAGGGACAGCCAGACAGATGCTTTGGTTTGATCCCACTGATTACACACACTGGAATCAAACCAAAATCCTGCCCGCACCTAAAGAACAGTAGCCCCTGACAGAGAGCCAGAAAGGTGCAAGTAGAACACTCTGGGGATGGATTGGTTTGGGCTGGCACTTATGTCATCTGGTTGATGGTGAAAGGAGAGAACCAGCCTGGCCCCAGAGTGGACCAAACAGGAGGAAAAATGCCTATGTAGTCAGGTGTTAAGTTGGAGATGTCGGGAGCCATGGATGTCTTTTTCACCTGTTGAGAGCAAAAGCAAGGTATCTCCTCCTTGGAGGGATGAGAGAAATGAGAAGGAAGTGATGCCAGTAACCCTAAGAATAACAATTTAAGGTTGAAGGAAGGTCAGCACAGGTCAGAGCAGATCAAAGACAGCCTAGGAAACCTGAGGCATTCCTCTTTCTTTCTATTCTTCCCAATGCAAAGACATGCACTTTTTCAAGTGTAAGCTGACCTGCACCCAGTCACTTTCAACATAGGCAAGTAAACAAGGTGATAACAAGGCTTTTGAGGTTTATTATTGTTTAGGACCAAGCATACAGGAACTCAGAGAATGAGAAAAACACCAAGCAGCGAATAAAGGTTTTTATTCCCCTTTCATATGATGGGATTTGTTCTCTATAGCAGCAGTTGAATGAGAGGATTTCTTTGCAAAATTGTTTGCATTTCTAATTCTAATTAAAAGTTAAGGGTTGCATTTGAGCTAAATATCTTTTGTTAAAACTCTGTGTGTTTTATAAGTCAAATGTGTGCTGTCAAGAGCAGGTGCATTGAATTCAATGGAGTTTACATCCAGATAACTATGTGTGCAATTGCCTGAGTTTAAACATGAATTTGTCTTTGTGGTATGTTTGGGTAGGTTCCAAATGTGTCTGACTGCTGGGTTCCAATGCTTCTGCAGCAAAATCAGGCTCTTCTTTCTACCTACTCCCAAGGCCTCTTATAAACGTGCTCCACAGGGCTGGGAAAACTGAGGCTCATCCCTTGCACCCTCTAATTCCTTTTTTTTAATGGGGGGAAGTGCCTCAGAATGCAGCAAGAGAGCAAAAGGGTAATTTTGAGCCAATTGAATTTTGTAAAAAACTTAAAATTTGTGGTATTTGTAGGAAATGCCAGGGCACCCAAAGACTCTTGAGGGTCCCAAATGCATCCCCCAAGATGCAAGTGGGCTGTATGTTGTCCACTCATGCACTAGAAAAAGCAGCAGAATCCCCAAAAGTTAGATACTAACCTAAGTTTTGGAAATATTTTATAACCAAAATATTTATACTCCTTTTGAGTATAAATAATAGAACAACATGATATTTTTTCTCCTGGGAGTATGACTATGGATTTCCCTTGGAGGAGGTCTATAGGGACTCTTGTGATTAATTTCTGTGCTTCAGATTTTACCACAATATTTGCCTAATGAGAATGCCTTCTGAGGTTGGTTCCAAGTCATGTTCAATTTATAGCTAGTGCTGCCACTGCCATTAGGCCAGTGGAGACCCTCAGATAAGCAAATTATGAGTGTTAAAAATCGCAGCAAACTTATTTATTTTACTACTCTTTTTATTTTTACTTTCAAGAAAAGGTGCCTGTGGGATTTTTTTGCCTCATTTACTACTCTAACTTGGCTGGCTTTGTGTACTCTGTACCGCCAGTCTGTAGGAGGGTCACATTTTGCTCCTCTGCCACAGGCAACAAATTGTCTTAGGCTGACCCCATTCTGACACAAAGTTTATACCTGAATTCATTTTGAAATGTCACCCCTTGATGCTGAATTTGCATTCTGGCTGAAAGGATAAATAAAAGGAAAAGCCTTCTTTAGAAACCTGGAACACAAAAGGAAATTGGGCTTAATTCTCAATGAAGTGGTACGTCTGTGTTTGGGCTGTACTAATTCAGCCTGCAGATGCTGACTGGGGTGACTAAAGGTGTGATTATATTGACAAATAATGTGGGATATATTCTGGGATAGAGGCCGCTGATTTGCATTATTTTCCATTGGCTATATGACATAAAAGTCAATGTGAATCAGCCCAAATTCTCTCCCTACCCCAATTCAATAGTTTTCCCCTCTGCCTCTGGGATGTCTAGTTTTTTTTTTTTGGAATTAAATGCCTTCACATCAGTTCAAACTGTGTGATTACTTAAGGTGATGTGGAGGGGTTTGCAGTCATTGTATTTAAAGACATTCCAGCTGGCTATAACTGCAGTGAGAGAGGCAAGGCAGAGATTGCAAGCCTTTGAAAGAAAAGAAGAAAAAAGGAAAGGAAACAAGCAGACTCAGGCACCAGGTGTGGGGAAGAGAGGTTTCAATGGTTAACAGACAGCCAAACAATGCTGATTTTGTCTGCTCTCTCTTCCTGGGTGTGATTTCACAAGAGATTCATCCACATTTTTCCCACTGCGTAGTGGCTCCTTAAATACTGTTTCATATGGAATAAAATAAAATAAATCTCTCCACATTAAAGCAACATAAAAAGGTTCTAGTCACACCTTCTATATCCAGCACCTAGTTTTCTATCCTTATAGTCCACATAGGTACTATGTGAAGATTCTCAATGGAACAGCATTGGTTCTACAAGCAAACACATATAGTCTGAAGAAGTATAATCCAGACACAGGCTTGCTCCCTCTCAGCGGATCCATAGTCTTGTTTCACTGCAGAGAAATGACAGAGAAGTCCCATTGCTGATTGTGGGAAAGAAATAGCTTGTTGCAACTGCCTCATCTCAATCACCTGCTGTGTAGGAAGGCCAAGCAGGCCAAGCTCCCAAACCATAGATTTCTGCTTTCAATGTCAACATGTTATTTGCAAAGGCCATTACGCCATTTTAATAAAGCATAAGTAATTGACATCCTGGAATCTTTACTGCTGACAAACTTTGTAGCAGGATATTGTATGGTGAACAATATTTGCCAGCATCAATACCATTTAGTTCTTGCAAGTTAATTTCCCTTAGGAAAGTATTAAAACACATTATTTTGGCCACTTTTATATGCAGTGTGAAATACCTTAACTGTGATATCTTTTTCACAAGATAGAGATTTCATAATATTTTCTCCAGAGTTTCTTTCTGAGTGTCTTCTCTTAACATAGCAGCTTTACAACATGAACTTTCCTTATGGTAAATTATGTTTTTCCGTAAAGATAACAGCTGCTGATTTCACATTTTGGCATAGGTGGAGATTTCATAATTTTCCCACTCTTCAGATATTTCTGTTCCCTTTTTTCCTTTTTCAGTTTCCAGTGTTCAAACATTTTGGCACTAAATGCAACCAAATTTCTCTCTCTCTCTCTCTCTCTCTCCCTTTTTGGTGATAACCAATCATACTTCTGGTAGAAATTGTTCAGTCGTTCAAATGTCCAAGAACTGGGCCAATTTGCACTTACATTTCTCTCTTCAACACAGAAAGTCATAGTGCTTTTGTAACTTGAATTCATTCCATTGCTTCAGTTTCTTCACATAGTTTCTGGTGTTTTTTTTCAGGGGAGGGGCTTGATCTGTGAGAATAACTACATCCAGACCTTAAAGCAAGATTGTACACTAGGCAACATAAAAATAAACAAGTCTTACTGAAAACCAGACAAAGGTGGTGGTTCTCCCTAATAGTTGGGCTGGCTCTGCCTTACTCTCAATTTTGACCCCTGCCTAAAGTAATTTGCCTGCATGCCAGCTAATACCTAAGATGCAGTCCTTGATTAGACAGAATACTCTACACAGATAGCAATACTTGATATTAAATAGTGAAGTCATGCTTGAGATCTGCAAATCAAAAAGCAAAATAAAACTCACCTCCCCACTTTGGCATCCCTTCTCCTGCAGTTTGCGATGAATAATATATACACTGATGAGACTGTTGGGAAGAAAATCTGCCCCTGTCTTCTTGATCACATCTGATGACACTTGTCAGGTCTTCACTTCCATTACTGGTGTGCTCCCTTGCTCCCTTTCAAAATCATACATGGAAAGAGATTATAACTGGAATGTGCCATTATTATTTTAAAACTAGAGACTATTAACTGACACATTTTAGTAAAAAATCATGGCAGGCAAAGCTCTTGGGGTTTAGCACATCAGATTGAATGATGAGAAGAAATTTTGGAAGACAAAAACAAGAGTCTGGGGATTATATTTTCCCCTGTGTGTATTAAATATAGAAATTAAAAAGGTGTGTGTGTGTGTGTTTTCAAATTATGTAATCACTCTGTTTTCAAACATGGTGTCTAGTTGTTGCATGTGCACAATGTCAGAAAGTAGTCAAGATTATAGGCAGGAATAGATTCTTCCTGAGGAGAATGGTGCGGACCGATAACTATCCAGTCAAATAATATACTTTGCAGGGAGGAATTTAAAGTCAAATACACAGAGGTACAATTTTAAGGAGAAGAATTAGCAATTAAAGGATATTAGCTAGGATACATGCAAAAAGAAAGGACACTGCTAACTGGGGGAGAATGTAATGCTGAGCAGAAGGGCTGGCCACTCAACTAGGCAGAGTGAGACACTTGTCTCAGGTATTAGTTTTGGAGTATCATGAAAGGGCCCCTTTCATTATGTACTGGTGAGATGTCTTAGGAAGCATTGGAGAGAAGGGTGAACAGTAAGTGAGGGAAACAAGGAGTGCCATGTGCTTCATATGCAATCGAGAGATGTTATTTGTGGAGGTGTGTTGGGCTGTGCTGGCAGAGCAAGCTCCTAGGCCTTTCAAATTGGGATCTGCCCTCTTTGAGGTATGGGAGCTATATGTGTCAATCCTTGGATCTTGCAGGACTGCAGTTACACTGATAATCTCCAACCACTCTATTTTTTCCCTTGCACAGGTGGCTTTTTTAAAACTGAAAAAGCCACTTGCTCCAATTAATGGCTAAATTTGAGGAAAATTAAAAATACAACACAGAGTTGCTAGGGTTCCCTCAAAACATAGCTGGCCCTCCTAAAGGACACAAGCAGACTTTTGAGTCCAAATAATGTTGTTGTCGTCATTGTCTTTAAATGGGTGTTGGCTAGGAGGGTCGGGGGCAGTGATGCTGGGGGTGCTGTGTTTAGACCCCTGTGAGCTGCCTGCATGCCCACCCCTTCTTAAAATATAGAATGGTCCTTAATGGGAATAAAATGTAATTGGATCAAAACAGCTGTTGCTTGACTTCACATAAGGAATTGTGGATTTCAACAGATTCTGACAAGCCATTCTGTTGTAACATGAGTAACAAAATGAATAATCGAGTGTTGACTATGCATATGTGAACTTGCCCATACAGGTCTATTACTTGCCTCTGAGGGTCAAATTATACACTACAAATAATGTGTCATGGGGAGATGAAGATATATTAGTGTTTCAGCCACAAAGTCTTTTCCCCATGTCATGTCTGAGCTATCAGAATACAAAACTGAGCCAGTGATTATTTCCTGGTGAAATAATCACAAAATCTCATCTTGCAAGCTGATTTGCAAGATGAGGGAAATTTATGGGATTTAGATTTAGATTAGATTAGGCATCCTTCAGTCTCGAGAGACTATGGTAACGTACTCTGTATGGAGGACTTGGAACAGCATCTAGTGTGGCTGAGAAGGCCAATTTGAGAGTGACAATCCCTTCCACACTGAAGACAGATACAATCTGTCCCCTGTCCAGCTCCCTGATTTTGCTGCTTTCGGGACTGCCTCTTTGCCTCGGCCTGCTGGACAAGGGTCTCTTCAAATTGGGAGAGGCCGTGATGCACCGCCTGCCTCCAGGCTGAATGCTCAGATGTCAAGGTTTCCCATCTGTTGAGGTCCATTCCTAAGGCCTTCAGATCCCGCTTGCAGATATCCTTGTATTGCAGCTGTGGTCTCCCTCTGGGGCGATTTCCCTGCACTAATTCTCCATACAGGAGATCTTTTGGAATCCGACCATCAGTCATTCTCACGACATGCCCAAGCCAACGTAGACGTCGCTCATGGGATTATGATCAGGGTTTTTAACATTTAAAAAAACTGCTGCTTTTCACACACAGAAAAGCTCTTTGAAGTGTTTGGTTTATCCATATCATGGAGCCAGATTAGATCTTCATTTTCTTCTGGTTTCCCTCTCCAGATCAATAAAACAATGTGGCGGAAAACATTTAAAGACACTTTCTTCTAGCATGGTTTCTGACATAGCTTTAATGCCCCCCTTCAATAATTTAAAAAATCTACATGAGGTTAGATCACTAATAGCTCAGAGTCTTATTTATTTGGTGTATATGTTCTTAAGGGTCTACCAGATCATGCCTTTTTATAACTTCCTCCTTCACTCGGGAGAAATAGCACAGCACAAAGATCTTGCCTGTTCTTTTAATCTCTGCCTGTTCATCAGGCTGCACATAGGGACTGATTTTTACTTCAGAAGTAGACGGAGGCTACCTTCTCTGGGGTTATGGAGATGACGTGCAGTCTTTTTATGACAGCACCGGCTCAAGGATGATAGGTTCGTGTCGTGATGCTATTAAAGCAAAGAGAGAGGCGGAGGGAAGTGCAGAAGCGTATGGCAGACTTGCTGAAGGAAAGGCTTGGAAGCTGGGAGGCACTTTAATCTAGCAGAGGAATAACAAGATCTGGGGACTGTCAATGATGTGGATGTTGAAACTGAATTCAAGTAGAAAAATGTGGAGCAAACTTTTTGAATACTAAACAGGGAGCTGGACAGTTTGGAGAAGGGGATGTATTTGGAGCCATTCAGTCGAGAGTTGATGGAAGTCAATTCATGCAGAAATTGGGGCATGCATAGAGTGAATGACCAGGGATAAAATGCCATTTTGTGCATCACCATCACTTCTTTGCATTGGAGCAATTCAAGATTCTAGTTTGCAGCTTGGCTTCCCCTCATTTGTTGTGTATACATTCAGTATCAACACTATTCTTTTGCACATATTGGATCAATCTTATTTCTTTACAAATGAAGACAAAGCCACTGTATTACTAATCTTGGATACTCACTTTTGATACACATCATACACACACAGGCACACCTTAGGAAATACGGAGGGTTGGGTGGAAAAGGCAGTGACATAGCAAACCACAGGAATAATCATGACGGGATGGGTAGGCAATGGGAAAGGAAGAGTTTCTCTCTGTTGTAGTTTACAGCATTCTTTCTAGAGTTCCACTTAAGATGTGGAGCTGTACAACAAGAATGGCTAACTTTTAAAATATGGCCACTTATGTATTACCAAAAAGGATGGAATGCAGCACTCAGAAAGAGGGGAAAGAAAATGCAGGTGTACATTGCATTTGCACATACCAATTAATACATGGAAGTGCAAAGTTGGAAATAATGGGTGTAATTGTGTTGGAAACACAGTACACCTCACCATGTGATGCTGCTTCATTTGGTATCCAAGTGCCGATAGGTAATAAGCAACTTCATGGCCTCTGCTTTCTCCTTTCTTGATCTTTAAATAGGGTTTGGGTTGGACAGACAAATACCACATATCTCCAAATGGAGGAGTAAAGGACTGCTGTCTGTAAATTGAAATATATGGCAACCCATGTTCCAGAAGACCTGACAAATGCAGCCCACAAGTTGGCATTCCTTGAGTTACATTCTTGGTAGAACCAAACTGAGATTGGTGGTTAACATATCTTTTTATGGTGTTTCTTCTTTGCCTTGAGCAGCTCACATGTTGACAAGTCAAGCTGATGAAGCCCCCTTCATCTTCTTGACATGAAGGTAAAGTGATGGAGAAAGCATCACCTGCCAAATAAAGACTGATAGATCAATCAATGATGTCAATTTATTTAGTCCATTAGCCATGCACAATGGCACAAACAAACATAATATAACATAACCTTACAAATCATAAAATCAATAAGAGTCAATTTTATACACTTATGAAGTTAGTAGCATCTTTGATGTTGCATTTTAAAATCTTTCACTTTTCTGGCTAGTTTTCATATTTTATCTTTCATACATACAGTATTAAAAGTACAGTTTGTCAACAGCCAGGAAAATCTACCAGCATTGGGTTAATCACTTTTCCTTTAGCCTCTTGATAAAATTTACAATAAAACAACATCTGTGTGAGAGTTTCAGACTCTCCAGAGCCAAAGCGATATAGACATGAGGCAATAAGTACTTCCTTCATAGTACCCATCCAGTAATTAAGACTGCATCATATTAAACTTTGCTAGTGCTCCACAGCACATTGAGATAGTAAGCATCTGTAAAAAAGAAGCAAGTTGCATAATGTTGACTGATGAGCTGCTCATGACCAGACAACAGGTTGCTTGAGACAACTGAGTCTTCTGCCTCACTGTGTCCCTGATTCTTTGTCTAATTAGCAGCTCAGTATATGAATTCTCAACTTCAGTGGCAAAGTTCTGTGAGAAAGCAAGAATTGTTATTAGTTGACAGGTATCTTTCTTCCACCTACATCCATGAGAATACTTCAGGGTTAAGTAGGCTAATAGACTGGTGGAGCTGCCAGGTCTTAGACATGACTGACAGCTAAGCACCAGCTTATGTTCTGTACTGGCTATGGTGGATAGCCCTGATTCTAAATTTACAGCTGATCTTACCACACATCTTTGGAGAACCAAAACCTTCCTTAACAATCCTGCCTGTGGTTTCTGATATGCATCCAGGCATTCCCTGATCCAGACTGGTGCTCTGTGTTGGATCTGAGTATGCAACAGCTTGGTAAACCTGAATAGCAGATGTAGTGTACTTGTCTCCTTTAGTGTAATAAAAAGGGAGGATGCCAGTCAGAAAATGTTACGCTCTTGCTAGTGTGCATTGTCTGTGGATGGACAAATTTTATGTGAATTGAAAATATAGACCTAAACATTTCTGCAAATATACTCATTCAATATCTTGACCACTTAATTGCCATTTATATTTCGGTCTCCATTTGGAAAGCATAATTACCTTTGTCTTCCCGTAGGTTATACCTAGTGCATTGATTCTAGTTGTTAAACATCTGGTTGTCAGGCTACTGTTAAATGCACAGAAACAGAACTAGAAGTGAAATGTTGGGAAACTGTGCAAATACCTCAGAGATAGTAGGCATACGGTGTGTGTGTGTGTGTGTGTGTGCACAAGCTTTGCAATTCTCCTCCTCTGCCTGCAGTTCAGAAATTCATACATGAACATTCAGTGGGCTAAAGGCTCTTTCCCTTCCCTTCTGAACAACACCAGTCATTATGGTTGTTTTAGTGGTTATGTAGAGTTCCTCCAGAAACATATACATGCATTGCCAATATCTTCTCTAAAGAAAATTAACAGGGTGCTGTGCTACAAGGTTCTGGTAGACTATACTATTGAATTGCATATTTTACTGTCGGCAGGTGGAGCTTTTGTGTTACTTATCTCTGCTTTCAAACACATCCAGATTAAAAAAGTATCTCCTCTGCTATAAGGCAGGGATAGACAACATGTGGCCTGTGGATCATGTGTGACTCCCCCCAGCTGTTTTTGTGCCACCCCAAGACCCCCAGCAGTTTTTTTTTCAATGAAGCAGCAGAAGATAACCATAACAAGTCACAGCTTCTCTGTTATATAGCTCCCAGGCGACTTCCCAGTCACTTCGGTGACTTCTCAACTCTTTCATTAATGTTAGTTTAACTTGGGTATTAAAGAGAGGTTACTACTTTATATTTTTGTCTAAAATGGCCACTCTTTGCCATAATGATTTGAATTGAACAGGATGGCCTTCAATTGATATATTTACTATATGGAATGAGAACTCTGGGTTTTGTATTGAATTGACTTTTTTCTACTACCTTCAACAATCCTGCTGGTGATGGACTAAGCCAAATGTATAAGGTGCCCAGATATGAGCAATTCCATTCCATGACTCCCTGCCACCTGTGGACAAGGCTATACCAGTGGGCCTCTGAGCTAGGCCAGACCTTGGCCCTGCCCCCAGTTCCCATTAGAGGATTTATTTAACAAACTGGTCGAGCACTCTCATACTGTCCAAACCCAATCCCAATGCCCCAAACCACCAATAAAATTGTGACAACAGAAACAAGACCCGCAGAACTCATAAATAACCACCCGAGAACTTCTAATTCCTAACCATTGAGATGGACCACCACACCACTCACCCCAGTGACCTAGCAATAATATGAAACTATATCACCATACCACCACCATAAAACAGGAAGGGGGTAGAGAAAACCAGTGAGCAGCTGAATGACTGGAGCAAGTCCATGCTTCAATTTTATGCTGAGCAAATTGACTGGACAGAAAACTGCTGTTCTGAGGCCCCAATTTTGAGTTTTCCTGATGGCCAATGTATGGTAGGCAGGGAGAATAGGAAGCCAGCAGGGTGGAGGGAGTCCCCTACATCATCATCCCAGCTTCTCTGGCACTTGGTGGAAGCTACTTGGATGCTGCCATGCCAGCCCCAGCCCCAGTGGAGCCCCAGGTAAGTCTGGATCCCCATTTCTCCACAGAGGGGCTCAGAGAAGCCTAGCTATTCCCTGAGACTTCCGTTGATAGCCTGAGATCAAGCAACCCTACACTCTTTGCTTTGCTGACACTCTCATGGTCTCTGGTTTTCTTCCTCTCATGTTTCTCTGTCCCTTGAGCATCTTCAGGCCTTTTAATGGGTTTCACATCATGTGATTGTGCTACTCCCTTCTCACCAGCTAGATGCTTTTTCTACTTCTGGTGGCTGTCTGGCCATACAGTAAGCTCATGTTGCTCACATCTAACCTCAGAAAGAGGCAATGGTGCTTCTGGACATTTCAGATATAACTTGCTGAGGTTGAGAAGGATGGAAATACAATGGCAAACCAATCGTACCTCAGAATGTCCTTCAAACAGAGGGATAAAGTAGAATATATGGTTGCCCTAATGACAAGCCCTTACATCAGAGTAGGCAAGTTACAGAGTTCTAGAGGCTGAATTTCCATCTCAGGACCTGTCATAGGCTGTCCCATCCATCAGAATACCTCCAAAACAGAGTTGGGGGCAGGGGGAAATCGAAAGAAGTGTCTGGACATCAGCTTCCAGGGTTTTTTGTTTTTGTTTTGTTTTTCTTCTTTCAGGGGTTTGGAGTTTATTGAGGGTGGCAAAATAACAACTCCAGGAGGCTTCAAGGAGCAGAAAATGAAGTTTTGGGGTCAAATGGGTGGAGCCTTTTGTGAGGGGCTCAAAAAATGCCCAGAAGACCACATGCAACCACTTGTGAGGTTTTATTGCCACACAAACCCTAGAGAAAGCAGTACAGGTAGGGGTTCTGCAAGCCCAGCAGCCGCAGCATGGGTCCAGGAAAAGCTTTGTCTATGTTGTGTGCTGGAGGTATGTATGTGAAATGCAAGCCTTAAGGTAGATGATGGCCACAACTGCAACTACTGGGCATATTTTACTACCTTTCTGGATGCCAAAAAATGCTGTAAACCCCCCCCCCCCCGATTCTAGGTCACCACGGCTTCATTTCCCCCCACAAAAAGCACAATTGACGGCAACACGAATGATGAAGACCAAATCAAGACATAACCTTGAGTTTATAAGACCTGAGCAGGACTATTAATGATAGGATCTTTGGGAGGTCACTAATGGGCTCATTATAAAGTCAAAAGTGACTTGATGACATATAACAACAGGTTGCTGTTTTGTCTGGTTAGCCAATTTTACTCTGATCCTGGGCCCATTTACTCACATTTCTTTTGTGCCCATTTCCAGTATCAGTTGGCTCAAACAAAGCTCCATGCCTCTCCCAAATGATGCCTGTGCTTTCCAGAGCTCAAGGATCTGCCCCTGTAATATCACACATATCAATATCTTGGTTTTTGGCCCTGAAATCACAGGGGATAGGAATATCACACTGGTGGCCATTCTGTCAGGGACAGTGGGAATCAGTGCTCCTGGTAGGATTTTCATGGCCTGGAATGTGTGTGGAAATGAGTTGGTTGTCTCTTCTTCTGAGCACACAGAAGATTTGACATCATATACTAGGAAAATGGAACAATGTGTAAAGGGACTGTTGTCACTTTGTGTATAATTAAGATATGTACCTGCCACCTTGTTGTCACGCCTAGCTATAAATATAAATCAGGCCACCAGAAATATAAAGTAGGCAAACAGAGAGATCTGAAGAAGGAAAAATATATCAGGCTTTCACTTCTTTTGAGCCGAGAAGGCCTTTTGTGGGGCAATGGCTTGTCTTCTGCACTTTTACTTGTTTTGGAGAAATGATGCTAGGGTGGCAGATGTGGAAACATTTGATGAGAAGGACAGAGTTAAAAGTTAGGGATCAGCCTGTGATCCGAGTAAGTACAGAGTGTTTGAAGTGCAGAACGGGTGCCTCTACATTCACCTGCAACATGTGGGAAAGTCTGTAAATGTTGTTTTGAAAATGAATTTACTCACATGCAGAAAATAAAATAAAAATAAAATCTCAGGTAGGACTGATGGGTCCAAAGGGAAATGCACAATTCTGCCACCTGGAAGATGACATTAACTATACAAATATTCACCAAGCTGGAATGAGCTGAAGGCAAACACTTCTGCCATTTCTGATGCTCTCCATTCCAGGCATTCACTTGGTTCAATAGGCCAAGCCAGCTTTTTCCTGTTATATAAATATGCTTATTTGTTTCCACTCCATTATTCACTGTGGACCTCAGTTCACAAAGAAGTTGTTTGGTCATGAAACAATATAATGTTTCTCGACTGTGCTTTCTATTCCATGGAATTTCATAAGTTCTATTGAATATATATATATATAAAATACAAAAGGTAGCATTCATTTGTAATCCTTAAAGAAGCAATCCTTGCTACCTAGGAGGGTGGTTGAGGGATCACTATCTGTACAACCAGAGATCAGCAGCAGCTTGAGCAAACTGAGGTGGATGCCTCATTCTGCCTCATGGGAATGCTAGCCCTATCAGAGAAGAACCGTATGTCTGTAGGCAGAGACCTCTTTGGAAGAGTAGCAGAAACACCTATCCCTATTAGTTGTAGTGTTCAATGGTTGGTCTACAAGGGTTAGAGGCTTTCTGATCCCCCCCCCCCCAAATAAAATTTGACCTCTGGGCCAGCTAGAGCCTTAAACTGGTACTCAAAGGCTTTCCAGAATAAAGGCAAAACCCAGCCAGTTGGTCAGGATGACAGGCTTTGCTAGTATGCTTGGGGAAGCTTCAGGTTTCGTACAAGTACAAATGTTCTTTAGGAAAACAGACCCTTGAGGGGAGAGAAAAATCCCTAAATAGCCCAATAAGGATAAAGTGTGCTCAGTGACTGTGGAATATTGACCAATTCTTGGTAAGAGAAAAAGAGAAAAATACGCAAGGGACATGCTATGGAATATTCTGGAGAAGGGCACTGTGCAGAAACACACCAGGCTGTGACATCTTGCTGTATGTCTTTTTTCTCTTTCCCCCATGTTTCTTTCCATGGCAGGCAGTTTATGGGACTCAGCTGAGTGAACTGAAGTGAGTCACCAAACTCTGGCACATACATTTATTCTTTGTTTCCTCCCTACTTGAGAAGATTCAAACCAAAATCAGGTTGATTTGTCTCCATAATCTTCTCATTGGGCGGAGGCAGCTCCTTCATGAAATTTGGGGGTTTGGTGCCCTCCCCTGCTTGACCCACAAGCCAGCTCTGCCTAGAATTGCTAGGTCATCATCTTCCCTTTCCCTCATATTCCAGGGCCAAAACGTGGGACTGGCGGTTGGGTGGGGGTGGTTTCCTGTGACATAGGCCCTTCGGTGACAATTTCAGAATAGAATAATAATGTATGCAAATTATTAGTGTATGTACATGGAAGAGTGAAATAGACAAAACGGATTTCCTGCACTGCCTCCTAAATGAACATAATGTACAAAACACACATACCTATACAACTACCATTGTCTTGAACCAGTGAGCCCTGGCACCACTTAGGAGTGGGAAGGAGACGGCTGCCCAGGCACACTTGCCACCACAGACAATCAAACCATGCTTCCTCCTCCTCCAGTCCCACTTGCCCTGAGATGTCTCTCACTGTCTGCAGATCTGAGAAAGCAAAATAGCTCCCTCAGACTTCCGGCAAGCTTAACCCTGTCCTTGAGTGTTCTGAGAGAAATAGATTTACATTTTTGCATCACCTTCTAGGCATGTTGGTTCTAATAGTAATTCATGTCGAATAAGACATGCATACATAACATGTCTAACGTCTGAAAAACACAGCCAAGTTTCTTTCTACTATCTATATCTTGAGCAAATGATTTAGGTTATAGATACCAGCTTCTTCAAGCAAACACCCAGCTAAAAAGCAATGCCCATACTTGGAGACCCAGCAGGACAGATATGCCAGTGAAGTAGGGATGGAAAATATAATTTTTCTTCCCCATGATGTATAAAGACAAGGCAAGGCAAAAAGCATCCCTGGATCCAGGTCAAAACAACACATGAGTAGACTCTACTGGAAAGCGTTCCAACATTTGAGGAAATATGTGGCAAAATAAATGTTCTGCCTTTCTAATGGCTTGTATATGTGAATGGATCACCTGATATTGCAGTCATCACAAGATGACATGCCTCTGAGAATTAGCTCCCTCTCACAACTAATGAGACACTAAGTGAAGTAAGGGAACCATGTGAACTACCCATGTAGAGGTCATTACTGTTTAGAGGCAGAAACGGGATAAAAGTGAAGACATGAAATCTCTTTCTTGCCTCCTTTTGCACCTATATCTCACTCTATTAGCTTTGACACTAATTAAAAAAAATAAACACACATGATAATTGGACTTGATTTAGAAAAGATTCACAAATCTTCACTAAGCAGCCAGAAGATTAGACACCATTGCAAAATGTCTGTGGTGACCAAAACCAGAGTTTAGCAAGTTACTATTTTAGAACCTTAGTTTTCTTTCTTTCTTCTTCTTTCTTTCTTTCTTTCTTTCTTTCTTTCTTTCTTTCTTTCTTTCTTTCTTTCTTTCTTTCTTTCTTTCTTTCTTTCTTTCTTCTTCTTTCACGGAATGAGGATAATTCAGAGTGCAGTATGGAAGTTAGCAATCAGCAGGTGGCTAAAAGGAAAAAGGGTGGTTTTCGAAGCTCAATAGCCTCCTTCGGGCAAATGAATACCTTCTAAAAATATATATCAGAAGCTCTTGGGAAGTGACATTATTTTCTCAGGCACAAAAGTCCCCCTTGCTTAATTGGAAAGTGCCAGGGGTAAGGTACTCACCTTAAAGCTCATTATCTCACTCGGTATTCTTTTTTACCCTTCGCTTACAGCAGCCTTAGGACTTTTAGTCTGAAGTGCAGTAGTAATCTCAGCTTGGGATAACATTAGAGAGGTGGTGATAGAGGCAATCTTGGGCCCTGTGCTCTTTGGAGGCAATATTGGTTTTGTCTGCTTATGAGGCAGCTTCCTCTAATTCTGTTGTGCTCATCATTTATAAGCTAACTGCACTTCTAAAGCTAGTTACCTATTCTACCTCAAGAGATAACAGTTGGCAGTTCATGACGTTGAGATGACGAGCAAGTATGGTTATTTTGTAGGACAGCCCACTTCTGTGAATGCTTCCTTAAAAGTGAGCTCAATGGAAGTAAGTCATGAGCAAGAGGGCACAGAATCACAGCATGTGCTATTCAAAGTAAATTAGATGATGCTGTTTTTCTAACCAGGTCACTTCAGTTTCCATGTTCTATAACAATGCTTCCAACCTTGGTTCCCCAGATGTTCTTGGAGTGCAGCCCCCAGAAATCCTGGCCAACACAGCTAGTGGTAAAGTGAGAGTTTTAGTCCAAGAACATAGGAGAACCCAAGGTTGGGAACCACTGTTCTGCAATAATGGTTTCCAAACTTGGGACCCCCAGATGTTCCAGGACCCAGAAACCTAGTTAGCATAGCCAGTGGTCAAGGTTTCTGGGAGCTTAAGTCTATAAACATCTGGGGTTCACAGTTGGGAAACCTCTGTTTCATACTTAATTAAAAAGTAGACTGAGGACAAGAAACATGTTCTTTTTTTCTTTTACAAACCTCCCCCCATTTTATTTTATTTTTGGCCTTTGAACTCTCATCCCTTGAAGCACATAAATAATCAAACTCACTGGGTGACCTTGGGCTAGTCAGTCATTTTCAGAATGATCTCACTCACTGAATTGTTGCGGAGGGGAAAAAAACTATGTATGCCTACTTGAGATCATTGGGGGGAAAGGTGGTATAGAGATAAAATGAATGTTCTGGTATGTAAGGAAGGCATTGCTTAGTTACAAAGGACATGCCATGAAGTAGAAATAGACAGAAGGTAGATCTTTATTTATTTTATTTATTTATTGGTTTTCTATCCCGCCCATCTAGACCAAAGGTCTACTCTGGGCAGTTTACAAATTTAAAAACAATAAAACCAAAAACATATATTATAGATCCAAGGTGGCGAAAGTATAAGAAATTAAGATATGGCAGGAGGGAAAGCCTGCCCAAATAGCCAGGTTATAAGTTTGTTCCTGAAAACACCCAGAGAGGGAGCCAGGCGGATCTCCACTGGCAAGTTGTTCCAAAGGCGAGGGGCCACTGCTGAGAATGCCCGGTTCCTCGTTCTTTCCTTCCGGACCTCCCTTGGCGTTGGGCCCCTCAGCTGCCCGGCCTGGCTGGAATGAATGACTCTGGCAGAACTGGGTGGGAGAAGGCGCTCTGCTAGATATCGAGGTCCTAAACTGTTTAGGGCTTTATATGTAATCGTAAGAACTTTGAAATCAACGCGGAAACGAATGGGCAACCAATGCAAGGCGGCCAACGTGGGGGAAATATGTTGGTACCTCTTCACCCCAGTTAGAAGTCTGGCCGCGGCATTTTGTACCATCTGAAGTTTCCGCATCAATCTCAAAGGCAGCCCCACGTAGAGCGCATTACAGTAGTCTAATCTTGAGACTACGAGCGCATGGACCAAAGTGGTGAGCGCCCCCACATCAAGATAGGGACGCAGCTGGGCAATCCGCCGAAGGTGGAAATGTGCGGAACGGACCTCTGACGACACCTGGGTCTCCATGGTGAACGCCAGGTCCAGATGTACACCCAAGCTGCGAACCTCACTCTTGGTGGTAAGAGTCACCCCCCCCAAAAGAGAGGGAGTTTCCCAGACCACTGATGTCTGGGGCGCCCACCCGAAGGACCTCCGTCTTGCCCGGATTCAGCCTCAGTCCGTTCTCCTGCATCCATTGCTGAACAGCCCCCAGGCAGCACTCAAGGGACGAGACAGCATCCACTGTTGTTGGAAAGAAGGAGATGTAGAGCTGAGTATCATCAGCGTACTGATGACACGAAGCCCCACATCCCCTGATGACCCCTCCCAGTGGCCTCATATAGATGTTAAACAGCATTGGAGAGATAATCAAGCCCTGCGGAACCCCACAGTTGAGGCTCCACGGGGCCGAGAAACTCTCTCCAATCTGCACTCTCTGGGGACGGTCCTCCAAGAAGGAACGGAGCCAGGAAACAGCCAGGCCACCGGTTCCCAACTTGGAGAGCCTCCCCAGGAGAATACCGTGGTCGACGGTATCAAAGGCAGCTGAGATATCGAGGAGTAGCAGAGACATTTTGCCCCTGTCGGCCTCCCTCAGTAGGTCATCAAACAGGGTGACCAATGCTGTTTCCGTGCCGTGGCACGGCCTGAAGCCCGACTGGAATGGATCCAGGGCATTGGTTTCATCCAGAAGAGCCTGCAGCTGATCAGCCACCACCCTCTCAACTACCTTGCTGAGGAAAGAAACATTGGCGACAGGCCTATAATTACCAATAACGTCTGCCGCCAAGCTTGGTTTCTTCCTAATGGGCCTAATGAGCGTCTCCTTGAGGGCAAGGGGAACCTTGCCCTCCTGGAGAGACCCATTAATTATTGCCGTAGCCCATTCAGATGTTATAGGCCTGGCTGCTTTGATTAGCCAGGCCGGGCAAGGGTCAAGGGAGGAGGTGGTGGCACGACAGCAGTCAAGCACTCTGTCCACCATGTCTGACGTCACAGGCTGAAACTGGTTAAGTCTCATCGGGCAAGATGGAGCGCTGGACGTCTCTGCTCGATCCACTGTTTTCAAATAGGGGGTAAGATCCCGGCGGATGGCCTCCACTTTTGATTTTAAAAAGGCTGCAAATTGGTCAGGTGAGATGCTAGTGGGAGGCCAGTCACTATGACCAACTCCGGATAGATCGCGGACTATACGGAAAAGTTCCGCCTGCTGGTTGGAGGCTTCGCTTATCCGGACAGCAAAGTAAGATTGACTAGCAGCCTTCACCTTAGATCGGTAGAGGTTAGTCGCGATCCTGACAGCTATTTGATTATTTTCCGTCGGCGAAGGGCGATCTCTGCGCCGGAGAGGGCGTTTAGGTGCGATCGTGTCAACAGCCCTGGTGGCGGCAGCCAGCCAGCTATCAACCAGAGCCTCGACAGGAGCGCCAGTCTAATCAGCTGGAATCCCTCTCATGGTGTCCTGGAATCCTATAGGATCCAATAACCTTCGAGGGCAAATCATTAAAACAGGTCCTTGCTCCCCGCGGGGAGGGAGAGCCACTGCGAGATTGCATTTAATTAGGCAATGATCTGACCATGACAAGGGGACAGACACTAGGTCAGTCACCATCGGAGCACACTCACTCTGCTCAGTGGAGAACACCAGTGTGTGGTCCAGTGTGTGGCCACCCACGTGGGTAGGGCTGTTGACATGTTGGGACATGTCCAAGGAGGCCATGTTCTCCAAGAACTCAAGAGCTGGACCAGAAACCTTCATCTCCACAGCGGTATTTCCGGTAAGGAAATGGCTGAGTCGCGGGGAGCGCGGTAACCCAGCAAGATCCCTATACCATCCCTGGCCCCAATCGACACGTGGAGGGCCTCTAGACCCGGCGTCACCAGAGCAGAGCGCCTAGCAACCTGAAGGGTGTTTTTGTAGACAATGGCTACTCCCCCGCCCCGCCCCTCCAGTCTACCCTGCTGTTGGACTGCATAACCGGGAGGGCAGGCAAGAGTCAGGGGAATGCCCCCTTCCCTGCCCATCCATGTTTCGGTTCTGCATGCCAGATCTTGTAATGTGATCCCAGTGCACTACTAACAGTTTCCTCAAAGGCTGCATTTACATATAATTCTAAATAACAGTATAGCGTTAGAAAGACAAGCCCTGGACTGAGGGACTCCTCATCTCTTTTCTCCCCAAGTTATTTCCATTTTAGATTAATCACAGTTAGAATTACCCTTAGACTTTAAACTATTGTCTATCTTAATGGTGCTTTATTAAAACAAGCCAGCCTCATAATCCATGGTTCCAGTTTGATTTATTTCAACAGGCCATGGCTAAAATTCATCCTCATCCACATCTTAGAACTGCAGAGCTGGAAGGGACCCTATGGATCATCAAGTCCTATCAAGGAGGCACAGGGGTGTGTGTGGAATCGAACTCCCAAGCATAATTAAACCTCTGAGTCATCCAGCAGTTTGTATTTTGTTGGGGTTTGAACACTCCAGCAAGCTAGTTACTACAAAATGGTGGCTAGATAAATTTGATTAATCTAAAATGGAAGGGAAAGCTTCCAAACTCCTTGTGAGTGCACAGAGGGAGAGGGAACATATATCTGAGGACTATTGTAGCTCATCTGCTTCATAACAAGTTGTGATTCTGGATTACATGTGAATGATATCAGTGCCTCTCCAGTGAAACCCTAGGCCTCTCACATGTTTCACACTAAATGCAAACACAAAGCAAATAGTTACTTTTTGTGTGAACTTCTTACTTAACAGCTGTCAATATTAATATTAATATTTGAGACAAACATAGGCTGCTTATAGATCTCCATTTTTGCAGATGTACTCATTTAATTTTTGTTAATTGTCTATTAGCAGAGTGTCATTTCTTGAATGGTGCTGTTGTCTAGTAGAAAACTTTCAGAAAGAGTTGCTACCTATCAGGTCTCTTGCCAACGTCCTTCTAAGGCAAAATGCCAAGAAGCAATGGCATCAGAAAGATTATTTTTATTAATCCCAGCAGTATTTCTCAGGGACAGAGATGCCTGCCTGTTCATTCAATGAACTCTATGGGGTTTATTTAGAGATATGTAGCATTGCATTGTTAAGCAACTATGAGATTTGCCCAAAATTATATTTCGAGATAAATTAAGAGTTTCCTTAGTTTTGGTGGAAGCAAAAGCAAATTTTGATAACGCTGAAAAATATATCAGATCTTCCTGAAAGAGAGGTTGCTGCTGCTGCTTCTTGTTTTGATTGTTATTATGCTTTTATACTCAGGGCATTCTAAGCATTATGCTTTTATACTTATGGCATTATTAATATAATCATAATAATACCTTTCTCTTCAGGCAGACTTTTCCTTAATGACTGGTGGTCTGAGAGGGGTTTTTAAATGGACTGTTGTCCTCCGATGTTTTAAATGTGTTTTAGTATTGATTTTATTTACCATTTTAATTGTTTTAGTTCTTTTAAAATATTTTTATACTTACTGTTTTTAGCTTTTAAATATTGTCTTTTTAATGCTGCAAGCTGCCTTAAGGTCCTTTTTAAAGGAGAAAAGTGGGATAAAAATATTTTAAATAAATAAATAATAAGTAAGTAAGCAAATAAATTGCTGCTGCTGCTGTTATAATACCCTCATCATTATACTCACAACTACAGTAAGTATAAGGATGACACTTGGAAAAAATCTGTATCAACATCCTTCATAATGGAATGGAGACATCACCATATCTCCTTCTGCATCAGCATTAGCATGCCATCCGTCTTCCCCACTGGTCTTATACTGCCGGCCAAGAACTTCAAAAGGAGTTTTGTCAAATTAAGTACAATATGGTGCGGGTAGCTCCTGCGGTGACATTGTGTCTTGGGATGCATTGGTGGCTTCAAGGCTGTTGTGCATGAGAGTGGAAGGGAAATGAGACCCAGGCAAGCTTGGGTGCAGGTGTGTGTTTCATGAGAATCAGAATGAGACAAATCCATCACTTGGAGCAAGTTTTTCAAAACTAGAAGCGTACAGCTGAGAAACCCTGGTTATAGAACTTCTATACTACAGACATAAATCAGTCTGCCTTCCCTAAAGAACTCTTGAGAAATGTAATGTTGTGATAAGGAGATGGTAAGCTTTAAGAGAACCCTTACAAAACTATAGCTCCCAGCATTCCTTGGTGGAGCTGTAACAGATAAAGTGGCTGACATGAAGCTGGTATGTGCCCTCAGGTGCATTTTGTAGAGCTGATGTGCCCTCAGGTGCATTTTAATCTTATAAAATCATTTGGTCATCAAGGAAAAACAACAACTTCTTTTTTTTAATTATTTATTATTATTATTATTATATAACTATAACATAAACAAAAACATATAACATACGAACTAAAATACAATTTAACTGTGTTCCCCACCACCGTATGCGGGACCTCTTGCCATAATCTTCCTCTTCCTTATTGTTCTTCTTCTTCTTCTATTGTCCTCTTCTCCAAAACTGCATTGATTCTTGATTTGGAGCTTTCCCTTTTCCTCTTATTAGCACATATTCCAAAAATCTACCCCATATTTCATAAAAGTTTTTTTTTTCAACTCTCCTTTCTTAACCTTTAAATTACAAGTTAATTTATCATTTATTGCTATATTCCATATTTCTTTATACCATTCTTCAATTTGCAATTCGACTTTTAATTTCCATTGCCTAGCTATAATCAATCTAGCTGCTGTTAATAAATTGGTTATCAATTCTTTAGTCATTTTGTCATATTCCACATTCTCATATATTGATAACAAAGCAATCTCAGCATTAAATTCTATATCTTTTTCACATATGTAGCTTAATTCTTTAAAAATTTGTTTCCAAAATCTTTGCACTTTTTCACATTCCCACCACATATGAAAGTATGTACCAATTTCCTTCCCACATTTCCAACAAACATTCAGATGATTGACATTAATTTTATTTAATTGTAACTGTGTTAAATACCATCTTAAACTAAGTTTAAAATTTTTTTCCCTTATTCTCACTGACATAAATCTTAACACCCTCATTTTCCATATCTTCCTCCATTCTTCTTCATTTATTCTTTTTCCAATATCTTGCTCCCACACTATTTTCAATCCTTCTTTCTCACTTTCTTCATCCTCTAAATTAAGAAGAAGTAAATTTTACTCACAGTACCTTTCACTGAGTCAGTCATCCGAATGTCCTCATATGACAATAAAAATTGTTCATACTTTGTATATTCTCTACCTTTATTATATTTATTTACCCATTCATTAGTCCATCTTTCTAGTTGTATATAATTCAACCATGAAATGCTCCTATTCTGAAGAGTTTGTTTCATTTGATCTGTCGATCTCATTTTATACAACCAATCTTTCAGTCTAATCACTTTCTTTTCTTTAAATAGATCCACATACACTTTCATATTGGTAGGAAAATTTTCTATTTCCGTCACTAATCCAAGTGGGGAGTAGAAAAACAACAACTTCTAGAGTTGTCTGCTCTCTCCAGTCTGTTTGGGCCCATGCTTATTCTTTGTGTTGAAGGGATTCCTCTTTTGGATGACGTTTGTAATCGAGTATATCACTGATGAAGAAAGACTCTTCAGTCTGGAGGATTCATCCATCTGACTGAGCTTCCCCAAGTCCTCGTACCCTTCCGAAAGGCTCACCCCATCAGAGGAGAGAAAATGTTTTAGAGTAAAAACTTCAGTGGCTTTGTTCCTCCCTGATTCTCTCCGTGTTGGGGAAGCAGAGGAGGAAGAGTGAGGCATGGCAGATTCAGATAGCTCCTTGAGAATTTTATTTATTTACTTAAAATATTTTTAACTCGCCTTTCTCCTTTAAAAGAACCCAAGGCAGCTTATAACAATTAAAAGATGACATTTAAGTTGATAATGAGTATACAATACTAAAAGGATCAATGAATACAATGCCAAAAAACAAAAGCAACATCAAAATACATTAAAGGCAGTAAGGTACAACAATACATTAAAAAACAACAAAAACCTCATTCAGGCAGGCAGTCACTGAGGGCAAGCTTGCCTGAAGAGAAAGGTCTTTGCCTGCTTGTAGAAGGATAGTAAAGATGGGGCCAGCTTGGCCTCCTGTGGGAGGGAGTTCCAGAGTCTGGGATCAGCAACAAAGAAGGCTCTCTGTAGTATTTTGGTGAGTGTACTAGATGAGAGATGAGGAAATCTGGGATCAAAAATTAATCATGCCATAGACTTCTCTGCTTCACATATCTGTCTTGGGAGTAAAATGTCGAGGTGAAGAATCTCAGTGTTGCCCTGAACTTATTAGAGAGGTGGTGGGCAACAACATCAGCAGTGCTGTGGGGGAGAGGTCAATTATGACCTACTAGGAACTGTTGTGGATCCTAGTAGGTAAGAAAAGAGCTGTCCTTTGCTTCCAAAGAGAATTGCCACTCCAGGTTGCCACCAGGAGGGCATTTCTCCTTGCTTTTACTAACAAAATCCCAGCCCTGTTGTCATGGGAGATGAGGGCTAAGCCCACAAAAACACGTGGGGACTGCACACTAGCCCTTAGCTTGAGGAAAGGATCGAAATATAGTAAATACATCCCTTTGGTTTCATTCCATGCAATAAAATATTTGGTTCAGTGGGCAAGATTCTGTAGAGATTTCCTCTGAGGAAAAATGATAACTCAAAATGTGCAGGGTATCTGATTTTTAAAATAAATACTTACAAGCATTTGAAGCTTTCCCTTCTTATGTTTGTAGCAGATTAAATTCTTGAGATTGCAAAGGCAATCTTGAGTTTTCCAAGGAAAATTGCTGAGAAGTTGTGGGGGAGGGATGTCTTTTAAAGGTTATGCAGTTTTGGCAGAACAAATTTCTTCTAAAACAGGGGTCCATAATTTCATTCCTGTTTTAATATTTCCTCAGTCTAAAGACATGTCTTTATAGACAATTTCCCCAGAAACCCACTGGTTGCTCTGTTTATTGCTCCAGAAAGCATTCTGGATTTGGGTGTCTGCATATCATTATGTAGTTGTTGGATAGCTCACTGAGCTGGAGCACCAGAGGTTGGGAGCTGAATTCTGCATTGTGCCTCCCATGAGGAAAGCCAGCCTGGGTAGCCTTGGGCAAGGTACACAGTCCCAGAGTGCCCCCCAGAAGAAGGGCATGGCTAACAGCTTCTGAATCCTTTACACCTAGAAAATCCTGAAAAGCGTTGCCATGTCAAAACCGACTTGATAGAATTGACTTATTGTTCTTCTGTCATTTCATGCCTCTTGGTACTAATGGCTAATAGGTCCATTTAAAGGAAAGTCATATCTGGTTGTGGTTTTTTTTTTTAATGTGCTTCTCTAAGTGGAATTCCTATTGTTCCCAGGATCAAACTGCTGCCAGCCACCAGCTGCTAGAAAATGCAGCTGAGAGTGATGGACTAACATCTGAAACCCAAATCTGATACCAGTTGGCATGTCATTTGAAACAGAGCCCCCAGAAATGATAAAGAGATGTGATTGTCCTAGCATAAGGACATATGCTAGGACAAATATTACACATTAGCTTCTTCTTCTTCGTCTTTTTAAAGGCAATTTGTCATCAGGTTTCTTTTGTGTTTTGAAGAATTTATGTATGTGGGAGGAAAGCACATTTTGCTTTATGTGTTATTTCACGTTGAGATACCTTTTGGTGTACAACTCCCAGAGTCTGCAGTGACTGTGGTCGTGGTGCACTCTGGGACTTGTAGTCAAAAAAGTAACACTTTGGACCCTTGGCTGAAAAGACCCCAAACTCTTTATACCAATAACTCAGGCTTTTCAGCAGTTTATCAAGCTCCATTAGATACTGCAGCGTTTGGCAAAAAACCCTACACTGTATACAGGGAACACAGCTGTAGAATTCTCTTTAATTGTTAGGATACTGCTCCTATATTTTTGAAGGTTCAGCAATTAGCTGTAATTAAAGCTACACAGAAGGAATAAACTTGCCCAAGGAAATTACTTTTTTATTTTAGTCAATATACAAGAAGGATGGAGAGAATGATCATAAAGTTAGAACAGCAAATTGCAAATGTCACTTTTTCTTTCTTCCCCACCACATATACCATCTGTATCTATGACTAGAGATGAGTGAGGAATCTGAATTCAACCCAAGGTCCTACATTGGTCTGCAGTTCCAGTTTTGTGCTATAGATATCGGTGCAAAAGTTGTGAAAACAATGTCATATTTGAAAAGCAAGCACATAAATGTGCATATTGAAATGTGCAGAAAGCCTGTTTCAACATATTTTACTTAGTGAGGGGAATGCATTCAACCAATCTGTATAATTGAAGGAAGGAAGGAAGGAAGGAAGGAAGGAAGGAAGGAAGGAAGGAAGGAAGGAAGGAAGGAAGGAAGGAAGGAAGGAAGGAAGGAAGGAAATGAAAACCAAAATTTGAGAAAACCAGCTGCAGATGAGATGTGGAGATGAAAACGAGAGAATATGAACCATGTGCACATCCCTGGTTCTAAAATTTTACAGACCGAATAGTTGATGGCATTTTGGAAGTGCACCATAGGAATAGCATTATAGTTCCTTTCACTTGCACAAGCATATATAAACTAGGAAAAGGGGAAAATGTATAAGCTGCCAACAATGATGCCATTAAATTACATAGTTAGTGGAAAAGGCAAATATTTGCATTGACGGGAGTTAAATTTGAGTTCACTTTTCAGGTTTTCTCCAAACTGTTCGTATAAGATTTTGCAATAAAGGTCTAACATAAATATTACTTGCGCCTGTCACAAATCACACCTACACATTGCCAAAAATGTGCCTGGCTTGAATCTAACATGCAGGTGTGTGCTACATAATAAGCAAAAACCATCCAGAACTCACACTGGGTGGCTCATCCATCATAAGCCCTATTCAAGTGTTGCTTGCCCTGTCCTCTCCAACACACTTGGGGGGGGGGCAGCCCCTCTGCTCTCTGTTGTTGCTTTCTCCATGTGGAGAGCAATGTTTCTGCAAGGAAGAGGTGTCCTGGAAAACTGGGATTCTTGCTCAGATGGAGAGCCTACACATGAGCAGCAACCTCTTCCCTGACATACACATGGAAACAGAAGGGAAGGGCTGGGTGGTCCCTTCTAAGTGTGTTGGACAGAAGCAGGTAGGAGCAGGGCCCCAGGTGGGAGTCCACCTGAAGGGTGGAACCAGAGCTGCTGTAGAACGGCAGAAGCTGGGTTTAGAGGGGGAGAACCCATTGAGCTCCACAGGCTCAGATTCAGAGGAGTGGGCTGAAGCACCTGAGAAACCCTCTCCCATCTTCTCTGCTCTTGGTGAGGACTGCTGTTGCTGCTTCAGGAGCTGTGGATGGGTGAATAGGTCCACTTCACTGCAGGTCAAAAACATGGGTCAGGAATGCTGGTTGTCCCCCACTTGGGCTCCCTCAGAGATGGCACAGGCACCTAGCTGAGCCCTGACCCACTGGAAGACAGAGAACAGTGTGATGATAGTGAAGATACCCCCCCCCCCCCGGTGAACTGTTGAGGCAAGAAGTACCGGGCACCCAACTGAACCCCGTACCCTGTTCCCCTACCCCAATACAGACAAATTCCAATAGCAATGAGAGTCTGGAGTTCATCAAGCCAATGGTCAAGGAGATCCACTCACCCACATCAGCTTGGGTGGTGGTAGCAGAGGTGGCCACAGGGACATTATTTCCTTACTATAGTGTGAAACCTCTTGCCAGAAGTTTAATATTCACAACTATAAGCACAAGCTCAACCACACCAAGAAGAAGCCTGTGATCCTTTATACCCTCCCCTTGTTTTTGCCAATTATTCCATTTTCCAGGGCAGCCCCTACCTAAGGTCCTAGATAAGTTCCCAGAAGCCTGTGGAAGGTAAAAGGAAATGGATGTTTCTGGAAGGCCATAGAACCCCAGACTCATTGAATGATAGGACTGAGTCACTGGGTCCACCCCTCCCCTCTTATGAAGCAGAAAATGGAGTAAGATCCCTAATATAAGAGCTTGGAAAATTTCCTCTTGTAGATTATAGCTCCCATAACCTGTCAGTGAGCATTCGCTGCTACTGGTTATTTGCCCTCCTATTTGCTGTTTGAAGGCAGTTCTGTAAGGACTGAGCATTCCCACAATTGCAACGTTTACCCATCAGTGTTTCATTTACACATCTCTGAGCTCCTGTTAAACTGGGAGGTGGCTTCACTTGCAGACTAAGCATACAGAAATACTTGTTTCTTCTTGCAAAACAATTGCATGATTGTTTTGCCTTCTGTCTCAAGTTCTAGAAGGACTAGAGACTCCCTTTAAAAAAGAAGAAGATAGCTTAGAACTAGAGATGGGGACCAAGCGCAAAATGGTGTTTCATCTTGGTTTGTGGGCCGTCAAACCTGATGACCCACGACCCACGAATTGCCCCCCAGTGGCCCAACGAACCACGAATCAATTTGTTGCTTTGTTGGGTCATATTTTTTTTGACAGCCCCTGGGGCTATCTAAAAAAAAAGAAGAAGCCCCACAGCCTTCCTATGCCACACAGCATATGAAGAGGAGGGATGGTATCAAAGTGATTCCCCCAGCCCCGCTGCCTTTGCAAAAGCAGTGAGGCTGCAGGATGGCTTGGGTCCCCCTTTCCTCTTCTTCCTATGCCCCCACCACATAGGAAGAGAAGGGAAGGGATCAAAGTGGGATCAAAGCGATCCCCCAGCCCCCCTGCCTTTGCAAAAGCAGTGGGGCTGGGGGATTGATCCCTTCCCTCCTGTTCCTATGCTGTGGGGGCATAGGAAGAGGTGGGAAAATGGGACCCAAGCCATCCCGCAGTGGCTGGGGGATTGCTTTGATCCTGCTTTGATCCCTTCACTCCTCTTCCTATGCCACGCAGGCATAGGAAGAGGAGGAAAGGGGAACCAAGTCATCCCCCAGCCCCGGGGTGGGATTCCCTTTGGGCAGGCTTTAGCAAGCTGTCTGAAGGGAAAATCCCTCTCTGCTTATGCCCCCAAGGAACAGCTGATCCGTGAACGAAGGGACAAATATAAAAGGGTTATATTTGTTGCATCATATTCGTCGGGGTCTCTAGACCCCAAGAATACAAAGAACCGAATATCTGTCAAATCAGGGATATTCGTTGAATATCCTGATTTATTTTTATATTCATCCCCACGTCTACTTAGAATCCAAGCCAGCTGATGGAGTTAAGAGATGCCAGGTGGCCTTTCTAAAATCTGGGCTAGCCAGGTAATATGGCAACCGTAACCTAGAGAATGAAAAAATAAATAAACCTTTCACATTTTTTGGAGGTTGGAGGAACAGTACAAGAGGACTAGGGGCAATGACAAAATAAGAACAATGACGTGCTGAGAGGGGGAAATGGCTAGGATAGCCTAAGAAAAACACAGATATAGAGCTACGTATAGGAAGCTCCCAGGAGGTTTCTGTTACCCAGTTATTTACAATTTCTTTATAGATTACTGAAAGAGTGGTTTCCAGCAAAGGTCATAAAGAGTAATTAAGCTGGTCATTTAAAAGGCATAGAGTTGGAAGACACTGAGGGGGTCATCTAGAAGTCAAAGCTAATTCAGTCTGGTGGTTTGCGGAATGATATCAAGCTGGGACTGAAATTATTTTAATTTTCAACTGAAGCAGATCAAGCAAAACTAAGTCAAACTGTACAGATTAGGGCCACGTTAACAACTTCATTAAACCCCCCGCAATGTGATTTCATCAAATGAATATTTGCAATAATGCAGATCTCCGTACGCAGTGGGAAAAAAACAATCAACGTTTGTTCTCGAATCCTCATGGCACACTCATCCTGGACAGTGTAAATGAAGAGATGAATTGTTGTGCTCTGAGGAGAGAGAGTCGACGTAAACCTCGTTTACAGAAAACGAAGCATAAAATTGCAATGCAGATTGCAAAACGTGTTGCACAATCTGATCCATTAGGACAGGCCAATTTAAAAGGGGGGTCATGGACCTAAATCTTAACAAGGTGGCAGCTAGCAGTGTTAAAGCTCTATTAATCTAGACAGAGGGAGACAGCGAGAAAGATTCAGAGAGAGGGAGAGAAGGTTGGAACTGCAATTCACAAAACTGCTGCTGGACACAAAAATCGATCTTGGAAGGGAAGAAACAACAGAATTTGGAAATGCAATAAAAAATAAGATGCAATCATAAACCAAAGCATAAAAAAACATATGTTTAATGCATATTTTATTTTTTTAACTTTCCACTTAGTGTTGTGATTATGCTACAGCTAACAGCGAACCATTTACACAAATCAGTAGCGCAGACAGGCTGAAATACTGTTTCAATTACTCTGTTCGCAGCAGCCACAACAGTAGCCCAGCTATAAATAAGGACCACATTTCCCATAGCTTTGCAGATTAAGATTGAAGAGATGGAGAAGATTTGCATTTTGGCTTTGCTGCCACTTCATGTGCCCCAACATCTTCCCGATAGTGAGCTGTAATGGCTGCCAAATCCAGGACTTATATGCAAGTTCCAGTAGGTCCAGGACCAAATTCTGATAGAACATCACAGGAAGAGGCAAAATCAATTACAATCCAAGATCTAAAGTAGGAACACTTATTTATTTATTTAAGTTATATTTCTATCCCATCTTTGCTATGAAATCAAGGCAGCATACAAGGCTCACTTCCTCCACTTTATCCTCAGAACCATCCTTTGAGATAAGTCTGGTTGAAAGATCGTGTAGGGCCTATGATCACCCAGTTAGCTCCATGTTTCACCATGGACTTGCTCTTAGGTCTCTCAAATCCCCGTCCATCACTCTAACCACTACATCTGGGCTGTGACAAAACTCTGTGAGGATAGTAATTCAACTGCCAAAAAGAGAGAAAATAAGAGAAGATAAATAGAGAGAAAATAATGAGAGAAGCAAAGAAACAAAGAAAGAAGAAATGAAAAGAAAAGAAAAAAAGGGAGAGATAAAAAAGAAAAAAAGAAAAGAAAAAAAGGGGGGGAAAGGTTCCGTTGGAAACACCCGTAGAAAAAGAGGGTAGACATGCAGCGGGAAGAAAGCCTACACATGTCATAGAATTGTCGTAGGGTTGGAAGGGACCTTGGAGGTCCTCTAGTCCAACCCCCTGCCCAAGGCAGGAGACCTCATACCATCCTGGACAGATGGCTGTCCAATCTTTTCTTGAAAACCTCCAGTGATGGGGCACCCACAATATCGGGAGGCAATGTGGTTAAGGAAATTAGTGCAGGAAGACAACAGAGGAGAAACCTGCTCTATTGTCAGGCAGTGTGAGTTTTTGTGCTGGTTATGTACTAGAACAGAGGTCATCAACCCCCGGTCCGCGGCCCATTGCCGGTCCGTGGCTTAAGCCCGACCGGGCCGCCAAGACAGACCTGGAAAGCCAGCAGCATGGAGAGACCCCGCGGCAGGAGGCAGGAGCCCGGTGGGGAGGCCATTTGAATTTCCTGGGCTCTGTCGGCCGGGAGTACAGGGCGATGGGGCAAGGCGAGGAGGGCTCCGCGCAGCCCTGACAGCCCGCCCGCTCTCCCTTGCGAGCCTGCCTCCCCCCCGGGCTTGCCCAAGAGGTGGGCGTGTCATGCACGAGCGTGAGGGGCGTGTCACTCATGTGCACAAGCTCAACACGCCCACCTGCAGGGGTCACACGTATTAGCACAGGTATACCTGTACCTCTAGTGCACAGGTATTAGCTAGAGGATTGTGGGAGGAACACCTAGCCCCTGATGGGGGTCCCGCGGGGCACCCCAAAACACTGAGGAGCTCTCTTGGCCTCTGGCGGGACTGGGGCTGTGCAGCCCTGTTCTGAGCGGGAGGTGCAGCCAGGGGGTCACCATGCCTTGGGGGGGCAGGGCACAGAAGGGGGCAGGAGGTGCAAGGGCCACTCCAACTCATACCTTGCAGGGGAAATACCATGGTCATGAAAGTGGTTTTCCCAGGGTGAGGCTCATCCATTGCACTTCGGGTGTGCTGATCCCTGTGATTTCCCCAAATGTGGGGAACTCAACTGCATAGTTTGTGGTAATGGGGGATTGCATTTATGCTTTCCCTGATCTTTTTAGCCCATTGGCCCTGCTGGTTTTCCAGGAGGTAGATCCTGCAAAGCCAGCAGCTCAGATGGCAGAGCAGCAGGTCCAATGCAAAGAGGGGGTAGTCTTATACAGCAAGTATATAATAAACTCTATATTTTGAGTGGAAATGTTGGGGGGTCGTCTTATACGCCCAGTCGTCTTATACGCCGGCAAATACGGTATATATATTCATTTCTAGTTTTTATTTTGTTCATCACAATTAATTTTCTGCCTCCTAACGCAACTCTGAATAAACATCAGTGCTATGCAGCAACAATTACACAAGATGGTACTTTGCATGTCATAAAAGCACACTTTAGTGTGATGAATGCAGGTCTGTTGTGGGAATTGAGGACTGAGAGACTATATGGAAATCTATTTCATTTCAGGCATGCAGATTTTCATAGAATTAGAGGGTGGGAGGCAATGTTCCCTCTCAGTTGTGTGTGTGTGTGTGCATGCATGCGCGCAGAGCTCCATTGAGGCTGTGCTCTGGCAAACGGTGTTCCCATCCATTTAGTTACAGTTGTGGCTGGGACCCCGTCTGCACCCACATGCATGGGGTGAGGCTCCTGCACAGCGGGGCCAAAAATTAGAGGGAACGTTGGTTGGAAGGTAATGAGACCAAGATCTAAGCACGGAGGCCTCAATCAGTATACAGCCTGCAATGCAAGAGACAACTTTGAGGGCTGAAAAGGAGAGGCAGTCACCCCCAAAATTTGCGATGAGGCACCCTTCCTGTTTGGATCATTTGGGCTACTTGTGAACGGTGTTGTTCTTAAGAGATGCCCTTACAATCTCTGACAAAAAGCAGCAGAAAATCGCCCCTCTGCTTCCATACAATCCTGGCTGAACATAAATTAAGCATTCTAATTTAGAGTAACCACTTGTCTTAATGTCACCTTAAGTTTGAACCCCCTCCCTCTCGTTGTCAATCTCTAGTTCAAACTATTTGCTACTCACTCTTCTGTGAAATATACATTCTCAGCAAACTGAGGAAAAAAATTACCTTATTTCCCCTTTGCAACTTGTGACGTGTTATTTTTAAAATTATCTGAGTGGTACACTTGTGTTGGATATCCAAGGTGGTGTAGTGTATAGAGCGATGGGCCGAAAATCAGGATACCTGAATGCTAATCCTCTCTTGGTGGTCATGGAAACTCACGGGGGGGGGGGAGGTGGTGGAACTGATAAAACCACTATTTAAATATCTCACACACTTTGAAAGCTCTGTTAGGATTACTGTAAATTGGTTTCGACTTGACAGAACACAATGCAACAAACACACAGCTGTGTTACATCCTAGTGCTGTGCCTAGAAATTACTCCTGTGAGAATTTCAGCCATTCTCTTTCAGTTTGATAGAAAATGAAATACTTTCAAAATGAATTTTTCCAGGAGGAGAAACTGTGTAGAAATTTTCCTGGGTGAGCTTCAGGATTCCTGTCCTTACTTTGAGACGGCCAGACTACATATCAATTGTACTGTCTTTCATCACCCAGTCATCTCTGTGGCATCTGGCAGCCTCTCAGCTTCTCACACTACCAATAAAGTGAAGCCCAAGACATCGCAAAGTAATCTTTTAAGATCAGGAAGCGTGGGCAGCCAAGGAAGCTGCAGACTGAGGAAGAGATATGTAAGAGGATGTAAAAACTAAATCAGATGCAGGTTTCTTAAGGTAATAGGTAAGTTCAAAAATAACACCAAAAAGAAGTTCAAAAAGATATTAAGTATGAGGCAGATAATATACCAGGGTGGTATAGTGGATAAAGTGATGGACTAGGACTCAGGAGACCTGGGTTCAAATCCTTGCTCAGCCACATAAGCTCACTTGGGGTGTAGAACTGGTAAGACCACTCCTTAAATATCTCACGTACCTTGAAAGCTCTATTAGGGTCCCTTTAATTTGGTTCCAACTTGATGACACATAATAATATAGGGAGCATTTTTTTCAGGTTGAAGTTAACCCTTTGGGTATTTTGATGATGAATTATGTCATCAAATGATTTCCACTTTTCGCTGGAGCTGGACACAGTGCTGCCCTCATATCTGCTACAGGGCTTATGGGGATAGAGCTGTATTAAAAGCATCTTCTGCAGCAAAGACAAAATCTTATCTACAATGAATATTTTTGGTGGTTGCCTTTCCACAACCACCACAATGCTTCAGTATGAAAATGGTGATCTGCCTGTCAATATAGCAGTTGTTGCCACTTTGGGAGAAAAGTGCCTTCTTCACCATCTTTTTTGGCCCCTTGCCCTGGCTGCCGGATGGCACAAATATGTCACGCAAACATGGTCAGTCGAAAGGCATATCAAGGAACAGGGATGCAGCCGGTTACACTCAGGTGTGTGGCTTGGAGATCCTCCTGGGTTTGTCTCTGAGTCTGGATGCCCAGGTCTCAGCGGTAACCAGGAGTGGATTTGCCCAATAAAAACTAGTGCCTTCTCCAAGTGCCTCCTTCTTCTACCGCACCCATGTTTCATACTGCATGCAGACTCTACCCAAAGAAGAGTATCTGATTCTGCTACAGAACCCTTCCAAGGAAAATCACACATGCACAGACACAAAATCTATTAATTTAATATATCTGTCTATATATAACAAAATCTTATTCCCCTGCCTGACATAGCTCAAAAGGGGCCTAAGCCTAATATAATGTTTCCTAGTTGATTTATAACATATTAATCTATGAATCTACTATTTCTAAATCTTATTCCTAACTATGTTAAGTAAACAATATACAATGAGATGAGAGAATGTAAATGTAAGTTGAGGGTTCGAAAAAAGGAGACAGAGAAAACGGCTGCAGTTTAGATTTGAACTAGATATATCCTAACAGCAAATGCTCAGGGGATTTATAAGCACCTTTCAATTGGGAAGAACGAATGTGAAAAAATGCCTTCTGTTGTCTGTGCCACCATCTAGATTTCATTGGAGCAGACAGACATTATTTACAGGTTTTGCTCTCACTGTAGGTCCCCTCCCTTGGGAAACCCATGGCAACTCCAATCAGGAGACACTGAATTCTCTGCCCCCACTGACCTTGGTGCTAGAGTGTCTTTAAGTTTCATTTCTCAAGAAATCTCCAGATGCCTGAGAAATAGGTTTCACTTTCACTTCTTCCTCTAGCAAGCAGAAACCTAGTCCCTCGCTTTCTAATCTACAGGATATATGGGACCATGAATATTAGGAATTATTATTCGGAACTATCAAATTCAGATTCGGATACATTTGGAACTATCTGGATATGGCATTATTTGGCGAATTTTTATAGCTCCAGGAGTTAGATGCATCATATAGACATGCTCAGAAGCACTCTTTCCTTTTTTATTCTTTTGTATGCTCTAGGGCTGCTTCTGTTTGGATCTATATGTCAGTCTTTAAATCAATTAGAGTCTCTACTTTGTCTAAATGCAGTCTTTTGCAGTTGTTTCTAAAGGGTCCATCCCTATGACATCACAAGAGACTACGTGAGGAATCAGAGGGAATGCTGTTGAGTTGGCAACTTTACTGTACAACGGGGTCTCCAAAGTATGGCCTGCAGGCCACTTCTGGCCCGGCTGGCTTTTTTATCCTGCCCGTCTGTGCATGCGTGCATGCAGGCGGGTGGGCAGTTGTGCATGCAGGTGTGCATGCAGGTGGGTGGGTGGGTGGTCAGGAGTGTGTGTGTGCATGCAGCCGGGTGGGCGGGAGTGCGCCCTCGAAGATATCGCAAATATATTATCTGGCCCTCTGTGTAACTTTGGAGACCTCTGCTGTACAAGAACATCCATGTTTGGTTACTGCAGAAAAGGACAGAGCATATCTAGCTTTCCTTCCTCTGTCATGAAATCTAGAATATTGTTTTATGTCATTAGGGTGTTCTCTGGTCACTTTAACTCAGCTGGTGGCTGCTAGTGATGAGTCATGGAGCAGGGAAGGAAAGATTTTCTTAATGCCAGGAGATGGGGGACATCTATTAGATGCCAGGTAGGGGAAAATGGGAGCTTGACATGTGTTTTGTGTAACATTTAATATGGTCTCTGAGAGGTCTCATACATCCCCATACCATTGCTTTCCTTCATACATTTAAAGTGGGGATAGGTAACCTGTGACTCTTGGCCTGATCTCATATCTTTTTCCAAAAGTTACTATAGAATAAACTAGGGGATTCCCAGTATCCACCAGGGGACACTCCAGCCTCATCCACCAATGACATGGAACCTCTTAACAGACTTTGTGTGAGAGAATGTGGCCCATAGCATACAAAATTGCCCATTCCTGACTTAAATATCAGACACGAGCTTCCTCAAGAAAAGGGCAATGGAGTCAGACACACACACACGGGGGAGGTGGGCATAAAACCAGAGCTCGACTAGTTTTATTTTATTTTATTTTTAAAAATTGGACTACCAGTGACCAAAACCAAGGACCAAGCTGACTGGTGGCTTCTTCATGTTATAGTCCCCAGAAAGGTAACGCTTCCAAACTTTAATCAAAATCAATGTACACTGTGATTTTTTAAAATATAAAAATTATATTGGCACAAAGGTATATTGAGAATGGAGTGGGGTGGGGGAATCAGATGAACATTCAGCCTCCAGGGCAACTCTAAGTCTTAAAAATCAAATATGACCCTGGTATCTCCTTAGTATCTTCTTAATGACAAAGTGAAACCTGTCTTGCCCTATTACTAAAATAATACTAGCTTTATATGAGCTTTTGGCAAGCTTTCCTTTCTAATTAATTACCAGGTAGAAAGTAGAAACTGACTTAGGCTGAAGGAACTCCAGTGTCACCTGGTGGGTTCCTTTCCTTCTTTGGCCCGTGTTGTCCCTTGTTATTACTTCCTGGAAAGATAGGTTGATTCACCAGTGTATGGCCTGTAAATCTTTTCACCTCTGGCAATGTGATGGTTTCATTCCTTTAGTGCTGATATTTCAGCTGTAATCTTTGCTGTATTCACTGGGAGCTTTTAAAGTATTAGTGTCAGATTAAAGATGGATCAGAGGCTTTGCATCCTGGCTTCTCTACCTTCTGCTGCCTGCTGTCCATATATAACCTCTAAAGAGAGTAGCAGTGTGCGATCTTGTTCCCCTTGAGAGATAGTAACTCGCCGATATAACTCAGATGGAGGAAAGGGTAACTAAAAGGCAAAGGCTGTCTGGGGGACACAGGAAGCATGGAAGCTTCCCCAAGGGTCTGTGACCCCTTTTTTCCTTTGGTGGACTGTGTGAAGTATTAAGAGAGCTGAATGTGATGAGGAGATTCCACTTCATTGTAAATTTTGGGATACAGACATATGTGTTAGAATTTAGCAATTATATAAATGTATTAAAATAGCCAATGTTCTTTCTTATAACTTTAACTATAGCTAATTAAATGTATAATGGGAGACAGCCATTCCTTAAAAAGTCTGAAGACACATAGGAATAAAGAAGCCTTGTTGTTCTTACGTGCTGTCAAGTTACCTCCGACTTGTGGTAACCCTATGAATGAGAGATACCCAAAATGTCCTGTCCTCAACAGCCCCGCTCAGTTTTTGTAAATTCAAGTCTTTACGTTCCTTTAGGGAATCAATCCGTCTTGCATTTGGTCTCCCTCTTTTCCTGCTGCCTTTCCCAGCAGACCTAATCTCAAGGGCTGAACACTTTGGCAAAAAATGCAGGAAATACTACGGGCTTGGGTGGGCTGATTCACATTTTTTCCCATTGATCAGATGATATAACAGGAAATGCAAACCAGCCCCCACAACACAATTTTCCCCACTCCACCAGGTAGCCTTCTGCTTTTAAAAATTTGAATCCTTTTGGATCAATTCAAGCATGTAACTTCTTGAACTGATGCAGAAAGGGGGGGGGGGGTAAGCAAAGCACACACATGCATACATACACAAAGTGGTGCTTTGCCAAAGCACCTTCCCCCTTGCCTTGTGCCTCATGAGCTGCACACACGCACACATACACACATACACACATACACACAAACAGCACCAGAACACACCCTGAGGGAGCAAAGCCTCTTTTCCAAGACACAGGTTCCCCTCCCCCATTTTTACAGCTCTTCACTGTGATCAACACCCCTGTGGTTTGTTTTTGTTTTACAGGCTAAGGAAGGGAGCATGTCTCAGAGGCTGAGAGGTTTTTAAAAGAGATAATGAGATAATTATATGAGGAAATTGAAGTAGGAAGCCTTTTACTATTTGTAAGACAGTTCTTTGTAGTGGTGCCACCTGCAGGGCCATAAAGAGAATGGCAAGCCAAAAAAAAGCTTTCTCCTTTTTTCTGTGTGGCCGCTTAAACCACACAAACCCAAACTGGAGTGACTTTACAGTGAGTGAATGTGAGCAAATTCACATTTCATTCACGGTGTAGTCGCAACCTCAGTCCCATGCCACAATTTCCTGAATTTTAAACCAGGACTTTGTCCCATATAACAGGTTCTGGGGCTGGAAACCAGAGTTCAGTTCCACACAATAATTCCCTGGTCTGCAAATCAGATCTCAGACCCCGGAAACAACTTCCTGGTACCACAAACCAGAACTCCAGCCCATGCCACAGATTTTATGGCTTCACATAACCTCTTATTTATGTTCTCAGATCCCTGACAGCAGACAGAACAGAAGAAGAAGCTTGCAGGCCAGATGGCAATTTCCTGTGGGCCACATCTGTTCCCATAAAGTATTGCTATTGCAATGTTTCCTGCTTGCTCTGGGAAGTAAAGCTGTTCAGCTTACCTGAATATTCAGGGGCTGCCACTGAGATAAATAGAAACCAATTCCATTTAAGCTGCTGAGCATTTTACATTGTACAAGAAATTACTCTGGTTTTGTATCACCGCCTTTCTGTTAACTGGGTTTGTTCTCTTTCCCTATTTAGTGCTTTAGAAGCTGCTTTTAAATGGATGTCTATGGAAGATGCTGCTTTTCAAAAGCAGACACCTTTTATCTACCCCCCAGGGATAATAGCCAGAAAATCTAGCAATCCTTTGTGTACACCCCACAGTAGCTTCATTTGAAAACTACTAATGCACCACTCAGCGTGCCTTTCCAGTTCTTTCATTCCCTGGAGCACGCTCGTCAGTGTACTTCCCTATTTACTTTCATTCCTCAACATCTGTCATTAGCGATGTGATTTCGACAATTCTTTGATATTACAAGTGGCCTCCCCACTACAAACATCAGAAGCAGGAACATTTGCAATGTCGGAGAGGCATGGTTGAAATGGCAACGTTATTTCAGGAAACATACTTGCAGAATGTACTTCTGCTTTTAAGGCCCTCGATGCCCTGCTTAATGGGGGGTCCTGCAGACAAGCTGAATTCTCAAGTGTGGAAAGAAAAGGGACCTAGAGGTTTGGTTGGGTCCATCGATGGAAAATACTTTTCAGTCTATTTTGAGAAGAATTTATCAAAATTTGCAAATTTCTTTGCATTTGGAATGTAAAGAACTTATGGTTTAAAATATTAAATGAGGGGGGAGAGAATACAAAATGGACATATTTATGTATACAACCTTTGAGGTCTAAGGTCTTCAAAATCTGGACTTGAGTCCTTGTGTATTTGGCCCTGTTGGTGTTGGAATAGAGTTGCCACTTCTTCTTTTTTCTGAAACTCTCCTCATTTTTCCCACTTGTGTAACAGTTAGATCTCTAACATGCTTCTCTGTAGATGTGGCTGTACCATTTGATTTGTTCTGGTTAAACTGGGGGATAGTTTAATTTCAGAGTTGTTTTTTAAATTCTGAATTTATGCATATTGGGCATAGAAAGAACAAACGCTTTCAAAGAAAAACAGCAAATGTGGGTGCAAATGAAAAATAAATATCCTATTCCTGCAGAGGTTAAGTGCAGGAGGTTAGTTTAAGGATTAAAGAAATATAATTAAAGTACTCGTTCTCAAGAAACAAGGCTATCTTGACATATTGAGATAGCCTGCCAGGAATTCATTAATCCCCACAAGTTTCCTCTTGCTTCTAGCAAGATTGTGAAGCGATGAGTGCTTCTCCCCCCTCCTCCTGTCAGGGTTTCCCAACTTGTGCAAAATGTCCCTACACAAATCTAGTCTCTTTTTGCTGGGTAAAGGAAAGCATGCATAGCAAGCACAGAAACAACAGTGGGTTAATTAAAAAGATATGAAGGACTAAGGATGCAGAGTACTTGGAAATTTTCTCATGCTCAGTGAAAAAATGGTCAGCTGTTCCAAGGTTTTATGCACAGGCACAAAGAGTGAGGGGACCTGGACTTTTCTTTAGCAGTATTATTCAATGAATTTTGTACTTTTAAATTTTCATTTTGTGCATTTATATACTGTATATATTTACACCAAATATAAGTTTTCCCTGCAAAGCACGAGGTTTTTTTTAAACTTCTTTATTTTTTCACAAAAAGTATCCCAAGATGTGGAAAATACACAAAGACCTTTCTTTATTTCTCAACAAGGAAGTTTATTTTTTTATTCATCTGCAGAAACAAAATGTATGAAGACTTGAAGCACTACAAGCAACCCCTCTGCTGCTTCTAATTTTAAAAGGTCATGCAAGAAGGCAGAGGTTTAGCTGTGCAGTTTGAGCAGAATTTTTTTTTTAGTCGCAAATGCTAAGACGCCCGTTGAGATTGAAAGATCATGTATGTCAACGAAGATGAAAAAAAATTTCAGTTTCTTTTCCTTGCATGGAAGAATAAGAGAAGCAAAGACCGACATCCTGTTTTAAAAACCTGTTGCAAAGAACACGGAATGTCTGTGGAAAACCGAACCCAGTGCTGAAGCATTCCTCATTTAGGGTCTGCTTCTATTTATCTGATGTTGTGACAAAGACATTGTCCTATTCCTGACCCATATTATTGATAAGGTCAAGGGACTGTATATTTTGATCATGCATCAAGTTCATGTGGGTAGTTCCAAACTTATGTGCTGTTATTGATATCCCAAATTCACATGGCTGATGGTGTAGAGGCCAGGTTAGCTTCTTAGATGAAAATAGTTGCAGCATCCATGTTGATTGCAAGCTCTTCCTTAGCTAGCAGATTGGAATTTATGGCCCATCTCTTAAATCAGAGGGTCACCTGTTCCTGCATTTTGTCTTGTTCCCATGCAGCCTTTTCCTGATTTTTCATGGATCTCAATGACACTGCTGAAGTAACATCATCTCTCTTTCTGAAAGATCTGCCTTATAGGGTTGAAGAGAAAGTGTATAGGAGTATGAGGACCACTTCAAACTCATTGGAAGAAAAATAGGATATAAATCTAATGGGAAAAGATGTATAAAATCTGAAATATATAAACTACTATGTGTTCCAGCACTGAGAGAGGAAAGGGCATCATTTAAGTCTTATGCCTAAGGCAGCAAAATATTCAAAGCTGGTACTATATTTTAGGGAAAATACACAAGACATTTTTTTATAATCTTATTATACTTGTTTATCACTAGCTTTTCTCTTTTCCTACATAAATACACTTGTTAACATGTAACCTAGCATCTTGTAAGACTGCCTTCTATTCCACTTTGTGCCAGTATCCCACATGCCCCCTTTTTTTTCCTGCCCAGGCAGTAAAAATGCAGAATGTAACAGTTTGCTGCCTTTTCATGACATGCCAAAGCTGCTGCCTGAGGTGGTTGATGCGCCCGGCCTTATGCTGCAGCTGGCCTTAGGGAAGCAAGATTTAAACTGACCTACCTTCCCCAGCCTGTTGCTGGGTTACAGGTCGCAGGGTAACGAGGGGGGACCCCTAGGATCCCCTGCCAGCTCAGAGTGAGGCAATTGCAGCCTTTCCCCAGTTGAACATGTGAAGTAGAACCCTCATCCTAAAATCCCTTCAGGGGATCCCACAGCTGGAAGGGGTTTTGAGCAAATATGCCCTTTCCCTCCATCTGCAAGACTTAGATCTGCTCCAATGCCCAGACTGCCCCCGTAAATGTCTTGATAAAGAGAAATGCATGCAAGGAACCTCAATGGTTGCACCAAGGAACCACCACTGTCCCAAACGTGAACTTGGGTATTAAGCCACTGTTGAGCACAGGGAAGGTAAATGTGGAAGATCCAATGAAGACTGGGCTTTAGCCATGCTGGGGAGCACTTTATGCACTATAGAAGAGCTAGACATAAGATTAATTTCCTCTTGTGTGCTCCTGAAGGTCCACCCCTATCCCAGCAATCTGCTTGGTTGACTGAGGAGAGATCATGGCTACTCAGACTTGCCTCAGGGATCTCCACAGACTCAGACTAGGAGAAGATGGCAGTTTACTGGCTGGAAACTGATTTCATAGTACATTAGGTGGACTCTTGCTTATGTTAACTAGCTAGGACCAAACTCCCCTCCCTCACTTTTGTAGTTCCCATCTGGATGAGGAAGCCCATGGTGACTTTGGATCGATGAAGGACCCTCTGCAGAGCTGCACATTCTTTATTAAAGGAAACTGGTGGCTTGACGCTGACAGGTTGCCTCTCAAGACCTCTGAAATCAATTTGCAGTGAAGAAGCAGCAGCCTGGGCTTCCAGAGTCAGGATTCTCAATGACCTTTGAGAAGCTGGTTTCACTCTGAGAACAGCTAGAAGAACACATCTATCTTACAGACTGTGGGTGCTTTCTGCCACAAATCCCTTCAAAAGCTGGGATCAGGCCAATGTGACCTGTCTCTTATAATATACAGAGAGAGAAATATTGGCTTCCTCGCACTGAAAAGTTACTGTTATGCTGTTAGTCAGTCAACAGACACTTTATGGAACTGCCCTTGGTAGGCCAATAGCTCTGGTCAGTGTAATTTTGTCTGTAAAGTTGTATTCATCTTTCCCTGTCTGGCTGAAGCCATGAGTGGTCCTGGCAAGGAATCCGATGAGACATCTTTGCATTGGACAGCTGAGAGGAGACAGTTAGCTAACAATGCCCCCTAAATACGTCTTGGCAGACCGTCTTCTCCTTACGTGCTCAATCAGTCCCTCGGGTCCGCACAGCAGGCCTAACTGGCTGTCCCATAAACAGTAAGATGCCTTCAACTGATACTGCAAAGGCAGGAATTTTCAGTGGTGTCATCCATCCTCTGGATTATGCTCTTGTGTACAATGGGAGAGATAGACATTTTGTTGAGGTTTAAATGCCTCTTAATAACACATGCATTCCAGCAAGTCTTAAAGACTGATCTAGTAATGATTATTTCCTTTGTTTCTTTTATACTGTATATGGGTTTTTGATATGTTTTGAATTATTCATTCTTCAGTGTTTTAACTTTTCTTTATAGAGTCCTTTTATATAGTCCAGAATCCTATTGAGTTTGTGCAGCATAAATCCCAAATTGCATAATTGGTGCACAGGATTATTCCAACTGTCTGTTGTTTGTTTGGACATATCCCGATCATGCACTTGGCTGCATGCTTGGCGCAATGCCATTATGCACATGCCAGATGTGGAGAAAATTACAGAAACTACTTGTGCCATTTCTGTTACACATAAGGTATTTGTGTTACATCTGTGCTAAACTGTCCTTGTATTATACAGTATTTGTGTCTCATTGTTTTATACTGGCCAGAATCCTATTGGCATTCACGCAAGGTCAGCATAATTAGCCATGGCTAATTATGGCTAATGGATGAGGTGCTAGGCCATGTCAGCTCAGATGTGCCAGGTCACATGCTTGATTGCACAATTATACCTGCTCAGATGCTTGACTGCACATGCTTGATATTATCCGGGCACCTCACATGAACACCGCTTTTTAAAATTATTTTATTTTATATATTCTGTATGTTTTGAAAGGTAAACATTTTGTGTAGACATGTGGGCATTTTATTGTATTATACTTTCCAGGGGGCAGCCTGTGACCTATTGCAGTAAAACTAATAAGGGGTCTTGTTGCACTTTAAGGATTAGCATGTTTTATTTGACGTAACCTTCTGTGGTCTGCAGGCCATTTGCTAAAGGTGCCAGAAGCTTATTTGTGTGTTTTTCTGCACTATACTAAGCAATATGCAAATTTGTTGTTGTTAAATGCTATCAGTTCACCTCCAATTTATGTCAACCGTATGAATGAGAGATCTCCAAAATGTCTTGCCCTCAGTAACCCTGCTTAGCTTGTGTAAGCTCAAGCCTGTGATTTCCTTTATGGAGTGAATCCATCTTATATTTGATCTTCCTCTTCCACCTTTCCCAGCATTATTGTCTTTTCCAGAGAGTCTTGCTCTCTATGATGTGGCCAAAGTAGGAGAGTCTTAGTTTCATCATTTTTGCCTCCAGAGACAGTTCAAGCTTGATTTGATCTAGGATTCACTTATTTGTCTTTCTAGTAGTCTAGGGTACCCACAAAGCTCTCCTCCAGCACCACATTTCAAACAAATAAGTTTTTTTCCTGTCAGCTTTGTTAACTGTCCATCTTTCATACCCATACACAGTTATCGGAAATACAAGAGTCTATTTCCATATCATACATACATACTTTATTGCTTTGTAGCTGATCTTGCTATACACAAGAGCATAGATTAGATCAGTCTTAAAAATAGTATTTGAAATCTAATGTAAGTGCATATAAAAAGCATAAAATAATACAATAATAGTAATAAAATAATAAAATAAGCATTTACAACAATTATTAAGATGTGAAATGAACTTGAAGCAGGCAAGAAGTTCTGTCTTTCCATGGCTTGTTTAACAAATTTAGTGGCCCTGTAGGATATATAATAGTCTATGCCAGCTAGCAGGAATGAAACTATACATAAAGGGGAAGAGCTTGTGATCCCAGTCGTTAAGGATTTAAGGTATTGGTCCCTCAGATCTACATACAGAAGACATTCTGTTAGAAAATGTCCTCCATTTTAGAGCACCCTGCTGGGCAATGTCTTCATAGGCCAATGAGACCAGTGACAAGGCCATACGGTACACTATCTTGAGCCAGAACAGCACAGCTGCTTTCTTAGCAAGAGTACTCACAGAGTAGCATGATATCTCAGAGTGGACTGGGGCCATGGAAGTAGATCTTGGTACTCCTAGTGCTCTAGTTAAAAATTTGTGTTGGACACATTCCAATTTTCTAATATTTGAAAAAGCCCACCCTGGGGTTCCATAAAACATCCGTGGGACCAGTTTGTCTTTATTAAATTCAATTTATTAAATTTAGATCTGCTGTAACTTTTTAGAGCATGTGCCAGTTCAGCCCACTGTTATGTGGTATACTCAAGCTTCTTTTCTCGAATTAACTTTTTATACTGTTTCCGCAGCTTCAAAGAGTGATGTGGTAAAGGGACTACGTAATTTTTCCTCAGGAAATTATCTTGTCTTTTAAATTCCTTTTTTAAATTGCCTGCAGTCATCATCAAATGAGGGATTGCCCAACCTACTCCTAGGATGTCTTGGTCTGGCTTCCTGGAAGGGAAAAGGTTGGAATGTTTTTCTAATATGAGCATAGCAATCTAATGTTACTTCGGTATCTTTGAGGAGACCAAGGCATACTTCAAAACTTATATATTCTCAGATTGCCATAAACATTCTAAATCCTTAAAATTCACTTTTGCTCAATTTCAGCAAAAAGTAGATCATTGTGTGTTTGGGCTCCAAATCTACTCTTTTCTGCATCTTGCTTGGGTAATCAATCTGCAGGATTTAAGGCTGATGATCGCTAGTTGGATTTGAGTCTACTCTGGCTGAGGTAATTAACTTAACCTAGGATGAGGAGATTGCAATGTAATCAACTACACTAGCACCCATGTGGTTGATGAAAGTGAACTCCCCATTTGGTCTTTTTTCTACATTCAAAATGTAGAGATCAACTTGCAGAATTATTCGTATAAACAGTTTCCCTTGAATATTTGTAGCATGATCCTTAGAATGTCTATCATCCATTTGTGGGAATTCTTCCAAACTGAGGTGTATAGTTTGTTGGAATAATTCCCAGTTTGGGCCAATAGAGGCATTACAGTCAAGCATCATAATTATATGTGGTTTGGGGAACTGGGTCTTCAACTCAAGTAAATAATCTGAGAGTTTCTCCAGATGTTATCACAACCATAGTTTGAATTCCAGGGTGGAATAAACACATTAACCATAACATAAAATGCAAGATTTAGCTTTAAACGTATTGCCATAGGCCAGGGTTGTAAATTACTAATGAACTGGCTTTCCCCTTTCAGCGAGGTCACTATGCAACAGGCTAGTCCCCATCCCCACCCCCACCCCCACAATCCATATTGTATGTTTGGTGTAAACAGTTTAAACAGTTAAGGGAGATAATATGCACTCTTGTCTGACACTTTTGCCTATAGGACTACTTTTGCCTATTGTGTCTCTCCATATTCTATCTGAATGGTTGCTTCTTGACCACGATACAGGTTGCACATCAGGACAACCATGTCCTGAGGCACACTCATTTCTTTGAAGAAGAAAAAAACCCATAGTTTTTCATGATCCACATAGTCAAAAGCCTTTCTGAGTCTATAAATCATAGACTAATCTTCTCAAATTCTTTGATGTGCTTCAGTAGCCAGCGGATATTTGCAATATGATCTTGAGTGCCTCTTCCTTTTTGGAATCCTGCAAGAATGTCAGGCATTTCTTACTCCATATAAGATCAAAGCCTTTGTTAAAGCAATTAAAGCTTTAAGGAAATTAAAGCAATGGTCCTATAATTACTGCACTCCTTGGCATCTCTTTTCTTGGGAATGGGAACATATATTGAATGTTCTCAGTCTGTGGGCCATTGTTTTGTTTTCCATTTGTGTTGGCATCTTCCCGTCAGGGTTTTGACAGATTCAGTCTCTGTGGCTTGAAGCAGTTCTTTACCCATGCTGATTTATTCCTTCCTAGTTCAAAGAAACTTCCACTTAGCTTTCTAGAACCGCTGGTTCTTCATCATAGGATTCATCTTCATAGGAGTCCGTCCTATTATCTCATCTGTATAGGCCTTCATTATACTGTTTCCACCCTCTTTTAATTTTTTCCTGGTCAGATAGTGTGCTTCCCGGTTAGTTATTTAGCATTCTTAACCTAGGCTTAAAATTCCCCTGATTACTTGGATCTTCTGGAAGAGATCTCTTTTTCCCTCCTATTATTATTCTTTATTTCTTTGCACTAGCTATTGTAATAGTTCTCTTTGTCTCTACATGACAGTTGCTGAAAAACTGCATTCAGGGTTCTGACCCTATACCTGTCCCTTTTTTACTTTTGCTTCTTGCCTGTCTTTTACAATTTTAAATGTTTCTTCCATCATCCATCTAGGTTTTTCTTTCTTTTTACCACAGGAACTTTCTTTTGCATTCTTGCCTAATAATATATTTGATTTCAATCCACAATTCTTGGACTGAAATCAAAATATAAGGCTATTTATTTCTATTCTTCTGGTTCACCGTCAACTGAGCTTAGTAGTGTAAATCTGTTCCTTATGTGGACTTTAAATCCATCAGGAATGTTGTTTAAATTATCTTTTGGCACTAGGAATCTTTCAGTGTTCTTTTTCAGTCTTATGCTAATGTTGGATATTAACAGCTCATAATCAGTACCATAATTAGCTCCTTGTCTTGTTTTAGCAGAGAGAATATGGCTTCTCCACATGACTCACAAGGGCAAGAACTGTAGTCTATCGGAATTAATGCTTAAATCATATATACAGAAAACAAGTGTATAATGAAACAATGTTTGCTCCCAGGAATGAATTACTAACCACATACAATTCATTGTACAGATAAACCACTTACTGTACATGGTTTCCCCCTCTGCATGTGTGAGTCACAAACTTGCAAACTTGCTTTTCCTTTCTGTTGGACTTTTAGATCCATTCAGAGACTTCAGTACCTTTATTCCTCCCTTTCCTCTGCAGAGTTGTTTTGAGACAGGATACTACATTAGCTGTGTGTAATGCTAGCCACACAGATAGAGTCAGAAATGTCTGAGATTTTTTTATTTGCTTTGTTTTTGCTTTGGGTGACTGATTTAATGTCTGCCTGCCTCCAGAACATAAAAGGCATTTTATGTGTTGCTCTGATGCATATAAGACCTCACCTCCTCCCATTCCAGCATAAAGCCACACAATGAAAATTCGCATACTGTGCCAAAGACATGCTCCTGAAGCAAATTAGAGCAACCAACTTAGCCTATCTAATTTATGTTGTTTTAACAAGGTATTTGATCTAACCTCTTGCCAGGTCTAGTCAAGGGAAAGGACAGGGAGAGGTTTCCTCACTGTCAAAATGTGCTCTTATTGGATCCAAAGACACAAAAATGTGTAATAGGATTTATGATGCTTGTTCTTTTCTCCCACCTGGTAGAGCCATTCTAGATTTTGTCAGTGGGGCAAAGAGATGTGAGGGAGTAATAACTTTTTAAGAAGACCCTTCTTTCTGCGAGATAATAGTAATGTTTTATGGAACATGATCTCTGTACGTGGTACTTTGTGTGAGAGACAAAATGACAAGTCCCATCCCAGTTGAGAGTTTGTGGGCTTCCTCTGACCTATCCTCTAAAGTAAGTGCCCTTAACCACATTCTCCAGATATTCTGGACTACGAGTCCTATAATCCTCAGCCAAAATTCTAGCAGGCGATGATGGAAGATGAGAAGACAGATGTCACTTTTGAACACCTCTGCAGTGTCAGGTTGGGGGAGGCTGCTATTATGTACACCAAGGGTGGGCAACATTTGTATGCCAGGGAGATAATCAGCTTCCTACATATCAAAGGCTATGGTCTCCCTGATCTACTGATGCATTTGCAGTGGAAAAAGCAGTAGCTTCCTTATAAAAACTCATTTTTCCCTTTTAAATGATGCACATGTCGCCATGTATTTACAAGCAGAGGAGTACTTTGGGAGAGCAAGGGAAATTGTACTGTTATTTTTTTAAAAGCTTTTTTTTTGCTGTTTGTTTAGCAGAAGGGAAGACCTTTGGGGGAGCTCTGGAGGGTGCAATAAGGGATGAAGGGTGCATGATGCCTGGTCACTATGTACACCAGTGCCACTGGGTGATTGTATTCTTGCTGCAGGTTCATCACAGTCTGGAAATCTATGTAATGTAGAGACATTACTATATCAACATTAAAATACACTTCAACATATTTGTTACTAAGGTAACAGGAACTTGTTGTGGCCATCAACTAGTAGGCCCTCTAGTAGGCCCTCTAGCAGAACCATAACCATTCCACTGAAAATTTGCTACATTTGAGAGGGTGTGGCATTCTCAGACTCTCTTGAATTTGTTGTCTACTGTCCTTGAAATCTAATTTCCGCGCAGCAGCATCATGCAGCAAATTCACATACCCCTGGCTATATCACTGTCTTCACAACTGAAGGGCTTGAATAGGATTAGGATAAACAGCCGCTTGTTAAGAAGGATCTTGGGTTTTGGAATGCTCCTGGATGCCTAGACACTGTAGTATGATTTGGTCCTACTTTATGAGGGGCTCTTGCAAACCACCCTATGAAGGAGGCACCTCATCTTCTACCTAGAGGTTCTTCCTTGATGCAATGGTAATGGCACTCCAAAACATGACTTAAGTGATTGCATTTAGCTGTCTCTTTAACTTCCCACACTGCCCCAGACGAACGCTGCCTCAAGGGCGTTATGGACTATTAAAGTTTTGGAATACTAAAGTCATGGCTAAACCCAATAAGCTGGCATTGCTTAACATGTTTGTGGAGGAGGAGGAATCAGTGGTGAACCCTGAAAATGCCTAAGGATGCGAGATCCTGTTTCAACTGCGGCATCCCGTAGGCATTATGGTTGCCAGTGCAGAAGCAACACGTTTGCTGAGATTTCAGAGCCAAACACCAAGACCAGTGATACATCCTTGTGACATGGCAGAGGTTGGACGGGCAAGGGTTGGGAGGGGACCAAGCACAAAGCACCTACAAACAGCTTCATGTTGAGCCAGTGAAACCTGACACAAGCTGGGAATGGACAAGTGCATAGGCTTTAAAGACACCTCACATATGAAAATCAGCCTTCCTGTTCCAGTATTATTCACCATGAGATCCACCTTCTTGAACAGGAATTCCTGTAGTTTCAGCCAGTGCCCTGAGACCTGGTAACCCTGCATACTGTGTATATACAACCCATACATAACATTTACAAAAGTTGACCACTTCTGTTCAATGTGTGGCACTGAAAAAATGATTTTCCATGGACCGAAACATTTACAGGTGGTTTGTAGGATTTTCAATCACCCTCCTTCTTTCAACAGCATACCCCAATGCCACATTATGATGCAGCTTTAGAAAATCTGTCCCTCAGTTTCAGGTTGGTTGGCCATATGGCACGGAATACTATTGTTTGAACAACCCAAGCTCAAAGCCCTTGAGTGGAATTTTCTTACATGATTTTTACTTGTATCCTGGCTTTTGTTAATTAGAGAGGGATTAGAGATTTTAGGGCAGGATTACAGCCATATAGAGCAGAGAGCCATGGAACTGCTTACAGAAACTTCTGCTCTTGGTTTTTCAATATTCTGCTGGGAATTCACCATCAGACCAGCCTGATTTCCATCAGAGCAAGAAAGTTCAACAGATTTGGCTGCCAGGCCTCACTGAAAAGAAGAGTAACTGCAGCCTTTAAAAACACAGTAGGATAGAAGAAATATGGCACTCAGTGTGCTTTTTGTTGGAATTCAGGTGTTCACGTGCATGCATACCTACATATGCATTTATATATGTGTGAACAAGGACACCCCCCTCTTTCTGAATAATGAGACTTGGGTGCTCTGTTAGTTCAAAAAGTAATTCAATGATGTTCTTCATAAATAAAAGCAGTTGCTTCTACAATTGTATTTTGTTGTGTTTCGTCCTCAAATCATAGTAATGGCTTTTAAAGCATTTGAAATAGGACTGTACACCAAACTCAGACAAGTTCTAAATTAGGAACTGAATTGGCTTCATTCAGACCAATTTGTATTAGGTCCAGATTAAGGCGCAATCAACAGATTCAGTTCTCAAGTAAATTTTCAAATTGATTTGTGTCTGCAGTGCAAATTGAATCAGATGGGGCACAAATTACAGCAGGACCCTATCTGCGGGATCAGTATCTGCTGATTCACTTATTCACAGTCTGAAAATATTAAAATTATTAAAAGAAAAAAAAAACCCAAAATGTATATTTGTAACGATGAAGTCACCAGAACTGGCCACTAGAAGCATCCAGAGATCATGCTATGTATAGCGTTCCCTATTAAAATAGTATTTCACATTTTTCAGCATTTGCAGCTGAAACTTGGAACTTATCCCCTGTAGATAAGGGTGTCCTACTGTACTTCACTCTTTTCCTTCCTTCCTTCCTTCCTTCCTTCCTTCCTTCCTTCCTTCCTTCCTTCCTTCCTTCCTTCCTTCCTTCCTTCCTTCCTTCCTTTTGAAAAAGCAAATTTGAAGGGGGCTAGTATGTAAACTCTTTTTGAAATGTGAAGTTTAACCCCTCCTCCTTAAAGTCTATCATGTATCCAGAGTTTCCACACATCGGTGCACGAGCAAAAAAATGATAATCATTTTTGTTTCGCCAATGCAAATCAATAGGGACGCTGATTTGGATCCAGGGCACAAACCGAATTAGATGGGCCACAAATTGCTCCTGATCTTTTTGGGATCTACTGGGAAGCCCTGAATTGTCCTTCAAATCAAATCAAAGGGGTCATATGCAGCTCTAAGGTAAGGAAAGAATGTTTTTATATTAACTGTGTTTAGATTCCTCAGTTGTTGTGACCAATTTGCAGCATATGGCAATTAGTATACCTTTCAATTGCTGTAATATTTGGAGTCTTACTCAAGCAGACCAACAGGGCACAGTTTGTTCCCAGGATCAATTGGGGTTCCATCTATTCATTCAGTTGCCGGGTAGCCAAAAACTGAGGTTAATGTCCGATGGATGGCTAGAGGCAGTTTGGGAAAGCGAACAGTAGGTTTTTACTCAAGGCTCAGCTGAGCCAAGCAGGCACCAAGACAATGGAAGGCTGCCTTACTCCAATAAAAAGCACTACTCCAATCAAAAGTTCTGCTCAATTGGTTTAAAAAGTGCAGCAACAACGTTCTCCATGGACAAAAGCTGAGAGCAAAACAGACTCACAATGCCAACAGCCTGAAAGGTTATCTGTGATGACCTATTCACCCATGGAAGTCAGCCCTTGATGTTTCAATCATTAAATGATGAATGCATGTTTGTTAACCAGATTCATGGTCTGAATAATTGAGGAATGAGAGACATAATATCTGTGTTAACTATTTCATTTCCTGATGTTTTGTTTCTTAGTTCATACAGTTGGGAAATGTATAGCAGACAATGTGAGACACACTTTGAAGCCTTTGGCTTTATCTGGCTTTGTAGACGTATGGGAAGACAATCCTTCATTCTTTTTTTGGACCTCAGGAGCCATAGGTGGAAGACCATGGTCTTTAGACCAACACTCAGACGTGTTTGCCTTAAGCTGTGGCCTAATGTTTTCATATGGGTTTAAGTCTCTCTGGTTGTCATTATCATGGTGAAATATTTTGGCTAGAAGGAATTGTAACCTTTGAGTTCAAAGGCATATTTCAGAATATTTTATTTTGATCAGTACTTTTCCTATCTGCCATGTTCAGTTTTGAGAGTGACAAGCAACCCTTCAGAAGGAATCAACTGATTGAGAAGCAGGACATTATTTTGATAGAAAGATTTTTGGTGCAGCACACAGCCTAGCACTTTTCACAGTGCTCACGAGCTCTGCTAACATCACACATCCTGTAATTGCAAAATTTCTCTCTTTGAGAACTAACCACATTTCCAATGCAATCATTTCCTTTAAGAATGTGGACACTTTCAGCATCCATATTAGCAGTTATATAAATACTTGTAATTAGTTTCTTTTACTGCTAATATGATCATAATTAACCAGGGACTACATTCCCTTGATAGTGCAACCACAGCTTTCAAGTTCAGTTTTCAAATGATATGTGTGTGCCTTTACTAAATAGTAGTGGAGGAATATCATATAGTTCTAATGTTGAGTCCTGTTGAGATGCTGATTGAAAAACATTTTTTTTAAAAAAAAAGTAATTTGAAGGAACCATTTTGCTTAATGAGGAGAAACACTGGGAAAAAATACATTTTAAAAATGTGTAACTGCAGTGATAACTACCCTTTGTAGAGAGTGCTTTGAACTAAAACTGTATCTAATTTTTTATAAAAGAAGAACTATCCCAAGCACTGCTTCTCCATCCATTGAAATGTTTCTGTTAGTCTTCATTCTCCTTTACTGGTGGCTTACTTTTAACACAACAGGAGCTCAGAAATATGTCATTATTGGAAACTGTGAAAAATATCTACAAGATTTTCCACAGTAGGAGACTGGTAAATAAACCCGGCTGACACTTTTGTATGTTGAACTCATAAGTAGAGTTCTTTGTGGTGATGCAGAAGAATAAAAGAGTCCCATTAAAACTTGTCTTGGTGGTCGGTAGTGGGGTAACAAGTCAGGAAGGTATCTGAAGTCCTTGTAGGAACAGCTGATTATTACAGTTTTGCAATACTTTCCCCTTATTATTATGTAATGGCCAGTATCGTGTTCTACATTGGTGGAGCTATGGAACAGGATAGTACTATGGAATTTTGTCATGAGGACAGTGTCACCCATGGAAGTCTTTATGCAAACGGACAAAGACAAACATTTCAGGTTGAGTATTAAAGAAACCCCTCAAAGACAGGTCATTTCTCAGTACCAATGAAAACAAATGGGAATTTGGTGAGCACTTTATTGTTCAGCTCTGTGTTTTATTTCCATTAAATAATGGCTTCTACAGGTTCTCTTTCCATTGGACCTATAGATATGTATATGCACGACGGTTTGGACTTCCTTTAGGCATACCGTATGCTTGCTGTTTTTCAAAATACATTTTCAGGAAGCTTTCCAAATCCTTTCCACTGATCTATTGCTTGTCATAGTTGGTTGGCTCTGCCTTTTAAACCAAGTTGGCATCTAATAGATATATTTCTTCAGTATTTATTCCATGGAGCCTGGAATATGTCAGCTCCAAAAGTTACTTGAACGCATTCCATTATTCTGGGAGGCTGTCATGTTCCCAGGCCATTTTGAAAGTACGAAAGCCAGAAATAGGTACCCTAGTGGATGGCAGTAGTTCCAATTATTCTGACACCATCTTTGCCTGTGTCTTTATTAAGCACCTTGGGAAGGCTTCATTTGTCACTGGAGCTTCTTTCCTCCCCGTATGTTTCTCCTGACAAAGATCAGAGCGAAATAAATGAGGCCATTGTCTCATTTTACTCATGGGTGTTGGATCAAGATGGTTGGCAGATCCCCGGGGGAAAAAAAAGGCCCTGGAATGTTTGGGAAGGATGAATTCCCCACCAAACTGCCTGTCACCGTGATAGTTGTGTGTTTGTGTCATTGTCTACACTGAAAGGGCTCCTGGCGGCAGGGCTGCCAGGACTTAGCTGGTTCTCTAGAAAAAATTCCATAGCCCTTCTCCCTCAGGTGGCTAGGGGTAGGGATGTGAGGAGAAAAAAAAACTCACCACTGGTGAAAGTGTAGGTGAAACTGGCTTCTTGTATAATTTAGGCTCAGTTTCAGACCTCTTTACTCAGTGTTATCCTGTTTAGGTTCAGTTTCTTGTTTTGCACTCAGCTGAATCCCACAGGAGTATGGAGTTACAGCCTCTCTGCTTGTGAGCTAATGAATTCTTCTGGGAAGAATCAATCCTGAGGAGAACCTGATTGAACATAGCCACTTTAATGCAAGACTTTAGAGTGCACTTTCCAAAAGTCCATTGATTTCTTCCCCTTCTTCAAGGCAGAACAGCTGTAGCTGTATGGATCTTTACGAACAGACGCAAACACTCCTGCTGATCTCACCTCTGCAGTTCATCCCCCCACACAAGGGGGCACGCTTGTCTTCTCCATCCTCCTCCCGCTGTTGTTTTTTAAACAAACAGGGTGATGTTAGGACAGGGACAAAATTTCCCTCTCATGCACATTGTCTAACTGTTCAAACTCAGTCCATACAAGATAAATTATGGGTGGTTCAGTCATCCTAAATTGGGATTTAAATCCTAACCTGTCTTGTTCTCATATGCACAAATGAGGAACTGTGACATTTTCCTCCACATCAAGTAGTATGGTGATACATTTCCTGGCACTTTTGATACAGTTGTCCCTGGTGGCCATTATCTTTTGCACCAAATTGCCCGTGTTTTTATGTAAGCCTTCTTTTTTCTGCTCAAAATGGTGCAACTCAATTTATACAGATTGTACAAATTGCCCCAGACTAGGATGACTGCTGGCTTCTTTTTGGAGCATTTGATGGGGTTTTCCCATTTTTCTTAAAAATCAGCCATTCTTACTGTGCTTATTATGGGTGCTTTGTACTTTGTGCGTTGTATCTCAAAGGGAAGGAACATTAGAAATGTTTCCCACCAATCAGAGAGGACTTGGGGTGGGGGTACAAGTAGCTCTTTGTCTCACTCTTGGTTGGAGATGAGTGATCTTGCCAAGCTTTACAGTTCTTTGCTAAGGAATGTCATTCTGTCAAAGCAGCCTAAATTGATAAGGAAAAGAGGCTTAGGAAACATTCCTTTGAATCCTAGTCTTGTAAGAATCAGGTTTGTAGTTTAGGGGTCCTCATGGATCCACCACTGCCGTTATGGGCACAGATGGCCTCAGCAACACAGAGCGCCTTTTATCATCTTGGGCTGGGGTAACTAGTGGGCTGCACGTGGCTCCCGGTCACTCTGTGTGGCCCTAGGTTTTTTCCCCTTTAACTACCAAGGGAATTAGCAACAACAGCAAGGTTTACATGAATTCCAGTAATACCTGAAGGCTGCCGTCTTCTGAAAATAAGCAATGTGCCCATTCCAGAAAACACTCATTTGGAAGTACTGTAAGTCCAAGTGAACTCAGGTGCGTTTACTTTTGAGTAAACGCGTGTAGGACCACATGATCAATAAAAGGTATTTCTACTAGGAAATGCGGCATGTCTGGGTATAATATACCTGCAGACTGTTTGGAACCCTCCACCCCTGCAACTTCTGAAAAATGCAGACAACATCAAAGTTGTTGGTACTGACTACTACTCTCTCTGTGTGAGAGAGACAGAGAGACAGAGAGAGAAGGAGAGAGCACATACATTTCATCTGCTTGAAAGGAATATAGTGGCACCTGCAGCCTTGAATAGTTTTATTTGTTCATTTGCTTTGTCTTCTTGCTTGTCAGAAAGGCTTTTATCTCCCCCATTTGTGCACTGGGTGACACCTGCATCGGTCTTAAAATGTCTGATAATTCTGCTTGAGCTGGGTACCAGTGACAACGAATTGCATAATGCTCTGCTTAGCCCCTTTGTTCATTCTCTTTGAGCTCATTCGTGTTCAAAAACCTGGCATAAGGGAAATACATGGGACTGAAGAGGACAGAGTCCCCCTTTCTCTGGGCTCTAAATTTGCAGAGAAATACAACAGATTGGGAAAGGAAGAAAAGAAAATACTGTGATCAAGCAGAAGCATCTATGCAGGAGCTACATAAATATTATTCTGTGATCATGCAGAAGTATCTACGTAACTCCTAAGTGAGTTATGAGCAGGGCAGTGGAGGTGCTTCTCCTGAAATTTTGGGATGAGGTACCCCTCCATCCCAGTCCATGAGCTGCTCCTGGTGTGACCCATTTTTCTGTTTCCAAAGGTGGTCAGGAGAGATGGGCATGAACTGTTGGCTTGACGGTTCATGCTGGTATGGATGACAGCCCGGCAGGTGTTCCATGGTTCAGTGCCCTGCCCCCTCCAGTATGAGCACACTCAGAGGCAGCGCCCTGACTTCCCTGCCTCACCTCCTCTGGGCACTTCCTCTGAGCCGAACAGCGGAACACCTCTTGGGCCGTTGTCCGAACTGGCACGAAACGCTATACCGGCGGTTCATGCCCATCTCCAGTGGCCACCACATGTCTCTGGGAAGCTGATCTGTTTCCAGATTTTACAACCTAGTACACTTTGCTTTCGATATTGAATTTTTGAACAAAGCTTCACTTTTTAAATAATTACTCCAGTCTCTACCATTTAATGGATGGTTATTAAAAGATAAAACCATTAGTATAATGGCTGAAATCTTGTTGCCTAACATACTAAGTTGCAGCTAGAGGGGGCCCATTGAATCTGTGGGGATGTGGTGAGTCAACTGCTCCATGAGGAGAATTCAATGGGCCTACTCCAGTTGTGACTTACTACACTAAGCAGGAGAATTTCAGTCAATGTCTCCATGTCTGGCAATCCAGTAGCTCTTGTTTTTCAATAGTATCTAGAAGTTACTTTTTAGTTACTTAAAATATATGAAACATAGAGCTATAGGCAGGAATCTCAGCTGTGGTACAAAAGACACTGTTCTCTTGTTCATTTTCTTGTTGTCCCAATGGCCACAATTTAGCACAAGGCATTAGCACAAGCTTTGGGGTTGACTTCCTCTATGATTTAGCAAAGGCATGCGCTCCTAATGATAAAAGTAACCAAACATTTAAGTTATATTGCAACAACAGTAATGCTATTCCTTATTAACTTAACCTAAAAACTTGGTGATGCCTTTTTAATTGGAATGAGGCATTAGTAACAAATAATTAGTTATATCAAAGGTCTGATTATTGATGCCAAAGAGGGGGATAGGTATATGCAGGATGTTTTGGGTTTTTTTAAAAAAATATTTTCAGTTTCAACTCAATTTGACTGGCCTTGAATGCTGTGCTTTTGACTTGGAATACATAGGGGCAGTCCATTTGTTATTCCTTCTTCATCAGAACATTTGTCTCTCCCCCTTCTTCACTTTGCGCTAGTGGAAAAGGAATTCCTCAGCCTCAGGACGATCTCCATGGTCCCTTCTAGCTCTATGACAAAATGTGGCCCTTCCAACTCTATGGATAAAATCCTGTTGCACAGCTACACAAACGGCATAACTTTTGGAAGCAGATTGCTGTATGTTAAGAAATCTCTGTAAGCATTATCTGCTGCATGCTGAGTTGTGCGACTGAGTACACAACAGATAATGTCTATGAAGATTTCTTAATTTGATGGCAATTTGCTTCCAGAAGTTGTGCCATTTGTGTAACTGTGCAACAGGATTTCAGCCTATGAATGTGTGTACAATAAGTTCAATAGGTAGAGGTCTGGCATTATAATGTTCATTGAAGATGCATTCATTGTACTGGGTGAGAAGTTCCTAAGTGATTCAAAGCTTGGAAGAGTTACCTTTTTATGATGCATTGACAGCTCCATAAATTGGAAGCTGGGCATTCTGTCAGGGTCTACTGAGAGCTGCAGTTCAAAAAAGTAACTTTTCCAAACTCTGCCCAGGCTCATATATTTGAATATTTAAAGGATTCTCCTTTCTGCATTTAGGAACCCTGCTTTTCCAGGGTTTTCAAGCACAGAAGGAATAGTTCTCTACATGCATAGTTGTATATGCAAGAAGCCTATAATTCTCTTGGTGTTCTCCCTTGAACACTCAGGATATATAGCAAAGCTAGCCGAAGATATTTTGCTGCCTGGAGTCAAGAACAAAATGGTGTCCCCTCCTGTTCCATATATAAAAGTCAAGTGGACTGGCAGTGGAGTGATTAGTCAATGCTAGCAATAACTGAGTGTACACACACACACACACACACACACAAAACCTGGCAGACACTTTAGTCTGCCTACCAGTTCTTCTACCCCTAGTACATAAATTTAGCAAATGAACATATAAAGTGACCAAAAAAAGATTCAAGTGCAATGAGCATCAGTTGGTGTTTTTAAATAACACGATTCAGAAAAACAGCAGTAGCAAAGCAGTCCTGAACATTAAACTCATTCCTTCAGTTCTCCAGATACCCCATAATCCCCATTCATGTGGATGGCAAGTTGATGCACGTGAAAAGCTGAGCTGCTAAGCCTCCTGTGATACTTCCCTAATCCTTTCAGTGCCATAGACATCTGTGGTGCTTTCTTTAATGCCTTAATAGTTAGATATTTCTAAATCTGTCGTAACACTCCAGGGCATCTAATTTGCTTGTTAGTAGGATATTCCCTTCTTCTTTTTACCTCCCTCCCTCCCTCCCCCTCTCTCTTTTAAACAAATTCTGGCAAAGGCTGGAAAAAACAGTGTGACTTTTTAATTCTTCCTCTGGACTGTTCAGAGCCAGAAGCTCTCTGCATTATGTCCACGGAGGCATCTGCTTTCAGAGGAACCATGGCAGAAGATTTCAAATTTAGCCTCCAGCATTTTTTCCTCTGAATAATTTTTAAGGAGCGTTTTTGTCCAGGAAAAGAGACTAACAATGGCCATGTGAAATGCAAAATATTTCATACTATGGAGAGTCACTAATCCCAAATGGGTTTGAGATTGCCCACATCATAGGGCATTTTTACAAGACTTGTTTACCACTTGTTTTGCCTCATTTTGACCAGAACAAAATCTTTCCCTTTTCACTTCTAAGCCTCCCTGTTGATTGGCTGCATAAAAATGGCCTCTCTCATTTTCTCATCCTATTCATGAGAGCTTGGAAGAGTTACTTTTTTGAATTGTAATCCACAGTACTCCCACCTGGCACAACCAATGGGCATCCTGGAAGTTTCAGTTTTAAAAAGGACCCCCCCCCCCAAACAGCTGTTCTGTGTGCATGCAGTGAAATGGGAGAGAAAAGCATTTTAATCAATATTTCCAGGAAGGGAGGCAAAAGCTTCCGAGAAATTTCCACTCAGTTCATACTAAATGAAACAAGACCAATAAAAAGAGCAGTGGCTTCTGCCATGGCCAAACGAAAACTCCAAAATCCATATTAGTGTAACATCTTTATTTGACAAGTCAAAAAGGAATAAGCTTTAAAGACATCTAAATCGTCTGACTAAATGTTACACAAATCAGGTGATGGGTTTGGGTTGGACAGGAGAAAACCTGACTTACTGTTAATCTTAATGTGATGCAACCTGCATGTCGTCCTGAGAAGGAATGGATGAGGATGAACCTGAAGACCTTCAAATGAAGTTCTATCAGGTGGGCAAGAAATGGGCAGTGGCAGAAGGGGCCGATGTCAAGCCAACTGGTTCCTTCAGTAGTAGAATCTGTTGGGTTGCACCCAAAATTACTTTTTGTTGTACCCCAAATTCTGCTTCCAGTTCATTGATGGGAACTCTGGAGAGGATAACTTTTGATTGCTGTTACTCCAGGGAGCCCAGAAATTCTCCAACAGTTTAGATGGAGCTTGAAGAGTTTTTAAAAAGTCTGAGATTTCTATACATCATTTTGAGGCTAAATTGCAGCTTAGTGGTGGGTGAAAGGTTTAATTGACAAATCATAGCCTTCTCAGTTTCCTATCTAATGTAAATATTATATTGCATATTCTTTGGGTATGGTTGTTTTATGCGTGTATTTTGTGTACAGATGGGTAGATATGTGCTTGTAGGCATAACAACTAACTCAAAAGTGCTTTAGGGAAAAAAAAGAAATTGTGCTGTTGCATACATCTGATTCTTCTTGACAGTGTTGTACTGGAGAATTTCCTACTGATGTGAATTCAAGACCCCCTCCCTCCTCCCTCCTATTAAAAAGCCCTAGTTTTCCCTTTTTTCCCCAAGAGGTTAGGTAACATTCATGTACGCACATTATTTTAACAGATTGTCTTCCTGGCGTGAAGTTATCCTCTGGTTGTTAAAATAATTTTTTAACAGTTTTAGTTGTGGCCTCCTACACAACAGATTTTACACAGTAGAATCAGGCAGACTTGCTTCAATGGGAGGAGATATGGGGGGAGGGAGGAAAGGGAGGAGGGACAGCAACAGAGTCTGATCTACAGAAAAGCTAACTAGATGTTTAACCAGCTCTAGAATATAGAGATTAAGAAATGCTCTTGTTTCACCTTGGCAAATGAAAAATGCACCTAAAGAGCTTCAGATCACGCACTCGTTTCATTAGGAAGGGAAAGAAGAATCCCAAGATATTTGTGGTTTGCTTTAGCTTGGGATAAATTCATAGAACCTCCATGGGCATAGGCAGTATACTTCTGATTAACTGGTGCTGAGGAGGAATAACACAGGAAAGCCTTTACTTTCTCAACCCAGCTCATGTTTTCCCTTAAGAACTATGTGTGGTCTTTAAGAAGTGTGCAGATTCAGTAATGAGGCCAAATTGTTATTTAAAGGCTTGCACACGCAAATGAGATCGCTGGAGCATTCTAATCACTAGCTCAAAGTTGCACGGTGGACCTACTCCTAAATCCAAAACCATCTCAGCTCACAGTGTCCAAAAGCAAAGCATTAGTGCCTTATGACTGGAGAAGAAGGAGTGTTCTTCTGTCCCACATTTTGGGGGAAGCCTCCCACTTGAACCAAAAGTTGCCCCTGGACAGAAGGCTTGTGTGTATGTGTGCTTCCCCCCCCCTTTTCACTGTTCATCTTCTTTCCCCTTCCCCCTTTTCTTTCTAAGTGCAGTCAGTAAGGATCAGTTATGCCAATTTAAGGCCAAGGGACAGGATCCAGAGCAGAAAGGTGATTAGGATTACTCTGCAACTACTGGCGTGACTCTGACATGTACCCAATATACCACACATGGGGGAGGAGGTGGCATCATTGAGAGAAGAGTGAAGGAGCAACAGCTATTCCAGAGAAGCTTTCTGCTCCCACTATGTGGAGACCTCTGGAGGCAAATGTTTCTTCCTATGCAAAAGCTTCCCTAGAACTTCACAAAAATTGTCTTTTGGGCTATAATTCTCAGAATTCCTCAGCCAATAGAGAAACTTTTTTTTCCCCTAGCAGAAGGGGGAGCTGCAACATCTAATGGCCTTCCCACAGCTGCTGTCCCAGGAACGGCAGTTTTACTCCCCGACAGGCAAAGAGAAAGTACACTTATTTTCAGGATATTGAAAATTTATCCTATGGCAAAACATTCCAGAATATATGTACCATTTGAAGAGGAGGCTGCCATTTTCACATCTTAATGTTACTATCACCGTCTTTCTCAAAAGAGATGTCACTCTTGGTACACATTCATGTGGGCTGATTGTAAAACCTTTATGATCCAATTATGACAGGAAAACATATAAGAAACAGCTGGGAGGTAAAATAAAACAGAAATAGTTCTCTTGGTCTATCTGGGGGGGGAAAATCAGAATGAGGTGATAAAACAACATAAGGAGTGCCCCATCACAAAATAGTATTCAGACTGAATGGGAGGTTGTTTGTTTGAATTTTAATTAATTACAAACAAGAAAGTGGGGGAAGAAACCTTATATCAGGGATGGGGATATTCAGCAAAAAGATCTGAAGGAAGATTAAAAGCTTGTTCAGCGGAACACACTTAGAAGACTCTCCATCATTAGAGACCTTGATAATGAAAGCTAGAATGTAGGTTAGAATTTGCACTCGGAATCTCCTTTTGGTCTTTCATGTCGACTACATGAAGCTTGGGAATTTAGAGGGCTTTACTCACACGGACATTGGGGGCAGCGACAGCTTGGGTGTTTCTGTATCCGCAAAAATGCCTGTCCTTGTGCTCCCCATCCAGTTTGTGCCATCGTTCAAACCCTGTTTAGGCTTTAGCAGCCTGTACATGTGAGTAGGAGACTGTGCTTCTCCTTCCACCTCTGTTCCTCATACGAAAGCAGTGGCTGAAATCCTGTTGCTTAGTGTAGCAAGTTGCAACTAGAGTAGGCTCCTGGATCAATAGAACTTATGGAGGGCTTGAGTTACCTAATCACCACTGATTTCAATGGCTCTACTCTTGTTGTGACTTACTACACTAAGTGACAGGATGTCAGTCACTGTGTCTGAACAGGAGATCTTGGAGGTTCCGTGGAGGTTCTTCAGGCAAGCCAGAACCTGCAATTTTCCTCTGTCCTGCTTGGGTGGAGAGCAATGGGCTCCTCTTTTCAGACACACAGGAGGAAAGAGGTGAAAGAGGGCATGGTACTACTCTGCTGCCCTCCTCACATGCAGAGTAAAATGCTTCATTAACACCTTAGAAGGGTTTGCTTGTCTGAAAGACCCAGATAGGGCCTATGTCTTCCAAGAGATTTGTGAGCTATAGGAGGAACTGGTTCAAAAACATACACAAAGACCTTTCTGTTGCAGAACCTGCCAATATGAATTGTCAGGTAAGACAAATGTTCTGTAGATCTTGAAACAATATAAATTCCTCTCTCTCACCCAGACTTTGGTCCAGGGTCCACTCCAATCATATACATATTCCTACTTATGCTTAAAATTAGGTCACAGAGCTGCTTTGGAAGGTGCATGCATATAGATCAACTGGGCTATCAGGGCTTTCCAAAACAGAAAGGGTCATTTTAGTAACAGACTATGTGACTGCAGGGAATCCTGGAGTGAGAGGCAGAAGAAGATGGATAGCAACTCTGTGCCATGGAAAGCAGAGCTTATTGCATTGGTCATTTGTATATTTCCACCGAAGCTTGGAAATAATTCTGCAAAAATAAATTGTTAATCTAAGTCGTCTGAATTCTTCTAGCAACAAATTTAAGATTCATTGGCTGAAATCCTGTTGCCATACTTTATGTCACATAAGGCTGATAATGTCATCAGCCACAGTGATTTTTTTTGGGGGGGGGGGGGTTGAAATTAATTTCTGACTTCTCTCCCCAAAATCCAGATGCTGCCATGTAATCCTTTTCATAATCAGGAATCCATGGGGACTGCAAAATGGGAGAGAGGAGTATAATTACTAAAAATCATCACCACAGTAGGACTTTAATAGCTGGTTGGATAGCTCAGTGAGTTATATATCTAGCTGTAGAGCCAGAGGTTGGGAGTTCAGATCCCCACTATGCATCCCAGAAAAGCCAGCCTGTGTAGCTTTGGGCAAGCTGCACATTTCCAGGGCACCTGCAGAAAAAGGGAATACAGATCCTCTTCTGAATATTCTCTATCTGGAAAACCTGAAAAGGGTTGCCATAAGTATAAGAATTGACTTAATGGCACATGATTGATTCAGGAGGACTTTACTGGTGGTGGCATTATTTATTTATTTATTTATTTATTTAACTTATATGCCGCCCACACTACCCAAAGGTCTCTGGGCGGCTTACAACAATTAAAATACAATAAAAAGATAAGACAATTAAAATACAATTAAAATATATACTCTAAAAATTGCCATCAGGACCCACAGTTGATATTATTTCAATTAAAAGCCTTCTGGAACAGGAAGGTTTTGACCTGGCACCGAAATGTCATCAGCGTCGGCGCCAGATGAATCTCAATTGGGAGGGCGTTCCATAGTCTGGGGGCAGCTGCCGAAAAGGCCCTTTGTCTACAAACCATCCCTCTTACCTCCTTGAGGGATGCCTCTTTCAAAAGGGCCCCCTGGCTAGATCTTAACTGCCAGGTAGGTTCATATGGAAGGAGGCGGTCCTTCAGGTATCCAGGGCCCAAGCCATTTACGGCTTTATATGTCAAAACAAGCACTTTGAATTGGGCCCGGGCAGCAACTGGTAGCCAATGTAATTTAAGCAGAATCGGTTTGATATGTTCCCTAGCGGCCCCACCACTCACCAGCTGCGCAGCTCAATTCTGGACCAGTTGCAGTCACCGGACTGTCTTCAAAGGCAGCCCCACATAGAGCGCATTGCAGTAATCTATGCGAGATGTTACCAGTGCGTGTGTAACTGTCATGAGACTCCGCTCATCCAGGTAGGGCCGTAGCTGGTATAATTTCCGCAGCTGAAGGAAGGCGCCCCTGGCCACCGAGTCCACCTGGACTTCCAGAGTTAGACTGGGGTCCAGGAGCACCCCCAGGCTGCGGACCCTGTCCCTTAGGGGGAGTGTAACCCCATTCAGGGCAGGGAAATGGCCCTCCAGCCTGTCCGGCGAAGCACCCACTAACAGCACTTCCGTCTTGTCTGGATTGAGTTTCAATTTATCAACCCTCATCCAGTCCATTATCAGGTCCAGACACGAGTTCAGTACAGAAACCGCCTCACCTGGATTGGTGGAAAATGAGAGAGTAGAGCTGAGTATCGTCAGCATATTGCTGACTCCTCAGCCCAAACCTCCTGATGACCTCTCCCAGCGGTTTCATGTAGATGTTAAACAGCATGGGGGACAGTATCGAGCCCTGAGGAACTCCATGACATAAATGCCATGGGACAGAGCAACTGTCCCCCAGCACCACCCTCTGGACACGGTCAGCCAGGAAGGAGCGGAACCACCGTAAAGCGGTGCCCCCAACTCCCAACCCAGCCAGCCTATCCAAAAGGACACCATGGTTGATGGTGTCGAAAGCCGCTGAGAGGTCCAGGAGTATCAACAGGGTCACAATCCCCCTGTCTCTCTCCCGGCAAATGTCATCATACAGGGCGACCAAGGCAGTCTCCGTACCAAAACCCGGCCTGAAACCTGATTGAAATGGATCCAGAAAGTCCATTTCATCCAGCAGCGCCTGGAGTTGCCCGGCCACAACCCGCTCCAACACTTTGCCCAGATAAGGGAGGTTCGCCACTGGTCAGTAGTTAACCACCAGCCTTGGGTCCAGGTTAGGCTTTTTTAGGAGTGGCCAAATTACCACCTCTTTCAAGGCGGTAGGGACCACTCCCTCTCTCAAGGAGCCGTTCATGGCCTCCTGGACCCAGGTGCGAACCCCCCTGGCAGATCTTCCAGTTAGCCAAGATGGGCAAGGGTCGAGCGGAGTGGTAGTAGAACGGACAGATCCAAGCACCCTGTCCACATCCTCAGGTCTCAACAATTGAAACTCATCCATTAATACTTGACCTAAGCAAGGCACACTGGACACATCCTCTGTTTCTGCAGTAACGGTGGAGTCCAACCCACTGCAAATCTGAGCGATTTTCCCCTCAAAATGAATGGCAAACTCGTCACAGCGAGCTGATGAGCAGTCCGGGACCTCCACCGGATTTCCCGGTTGAAGAAGATCCCAGACCACCCGAAACAGCTCTGCTGGACGACATTCTGAGGAAGCAATACGGCTGGAGAAATATTGCTGTTTCGCCAGCCGTATTGCCACAAAATAGGCCCGATAATGGGCTCTAAGTCGTGTTCGATCAGATTCCCAGCGGGATTTCCTCCACCTGCGCTCCAGCCATCTCCCCTTACTTTTGGTAATGAAAGACTTCCCTCTCCTATTTCATGGCTCTGCATTTCTCACCACATTAACTCATTGCAGACAGTTTTCAACAATGGTGCATGAAATTTTAAGATTTAATTATTTAACGATCTACCCATTTAATTAATAAAGTAACTCATGAATCAAAAACAGTTTACAATCAACACAATAGATTGCTCAATTATTTAATATTAAAGAGTTAGCACTATTAGTAATGACTCTAAGCTGTTTTTTTCCTGGGAGAAAAAAAGAGCCGTGTGAGGAATTTTCTGCTATGACAAAATAAATTGTCTGGGTTAGCATATGCTGTATTTTGACAAGCATTGGGAGAGAAGCACAGTTTGCTTTTTTGCTTCAGGCAGCATTGTTCTGTGGGCCTGGGTTATTTGAGACAATTGGATTCGCACTTGGGGTGAATTTTGTTAAATGTTTCCAGTTTGGCCCACAGGGGGCGCAAGGGGTTTGGGGACTACCAATGAATGAAATACCTCAGAAACAGCATAAGGTGATAAAATAATACATTGGGTAAATAGTATTCCTGTTTCTGACTTGGCAATTATGATTTGCCTGGAGGAAATGCAGTTTGGATCCTAGTCACATAAAATTTGTCATGAGGCAATCAAGATGTGGAAAATAGGATTTTGAATGTGGCTATAAAGGCCTCTTAGCACATAAACAATTTGGGAGAGAATTTTTATCACCTTGATCTTACCCCAGAGTCTTACAAAAAAGGAAGACAACCCATCTAGACCACTTTTAATGGCATACAGAGTAGAAGATGGCCTTTACTGAAGCTCCGTTGAGCTTGATGCCTACGGCTATTCTAGAAGGAATACGTAAAAATAGACCATTTGTTCAGTACACCTGTCACTATGGTTTAAAACAGGTTGAAGATCTTGCACATGGTAGTTATATATTGCCCCTTGTATGATATGCTGAAGGAACAATATTTGGGTCAAATTTTAAGGAGATATACAAAGCAATTCATCCAGGAAGCTGTAATTTATCTGCTGGGTGGACAAGGCAGATAAGCAACTGCTAAGGCCACATCTCTTTTGTTGACAGCAACTGATGGAAAAGAGAAGAATTAGAGGGAAATGCTGCATTGTGCTGGAGGGAAAAAAATCAGAACCTTAAAGCTTGTGCATGCTTTTTTTAATGGTTGTTGTTTTTTATTCATACCTACCCAACGTACAAAACAAAAAACACTAAAAACCTAACAATAATAACAAAAACATCAAAACTAAGCATCCATACTACCCCTATAGATCAGAGATTTCGCCGTCGTCTGGTCATCTAAATATCATCAAAGGATTCTAGTGAGCACTGATTCACTATAAACTAATTCTTCTCCTAAGTTCCTGTCTTTTCCTGGGCCCAATTATATATCAGCTTCCAGCTTTCCTTTACAAAGTCTCTTGGTTGGTCCCGTAGTGTCTCTGAAAGCGTATCTAGTTCTGCAATGTCCAATAGCTTCTTTAGTAGCTCTTCCATCGTTGGTGTCTCTCCATTCTTCCATTTTTGGGCCCAGAGTAACCTAACTGCAGTAAATATATACAGTAGACTATATTTTGTTTTCTTATCAATAATTTCTGGCATTATATTCAATAATAACATTTCAGGTTTAAAACTTAATTTTTGCTGAACAATGTCTTGTGACATTTCCGAAACCTGTGACCAATTTTTATTTTTTTTTATTTTTTTTGCTTTTTCGCATGACCACCATATATGATAATTAGTCTCTGGATTTTTTTTTACATTTCCAACAAACATTACTGATCCCTTCTGACATTTTTGCCAATCTTACCGGAGTAAAATGCCATCTATGAAACATTTTAAGGATATTTTCTCTAAAATTGACTGGCTTGATCACTTTATAATTATCTTTCCACATTTTTGTCCATTCATCAATATTGATATTTTATCCAAAGTTTTGTGCCCATTTTACCATCACCTCCTTCACCCTCTCATCCTCTAAATCATACTCTAATAGATATGTATACATTTTTTTGATTATTTTCTCATTAGTATAGATCCATAGTTCATCCACCTGATCTTTCCCCTTTAAAAAGCCCATGTATTTGTCCTTTTTATATCTTGATTCTAGTTTCAGCATTGACCACCAATCTGTAGCTAGACCCAATTTCTCTAGGTCTTGTTTGTCTTTCATATTTTCATCTTTATTTAACAAGTCTTTATACGTAACGCTCCCAAGCTTGTGCATGCTTTTTAATATGATTTTTATTTGTTTATTTATTTAATTCAATTTTTATCCCCCCCTCCCCCAATCTGGTGGCCAGGCCACTATACTCTTTATGTGAGTTTATTTATGTAAATTGTATTTTCCCTAACCTATTTTGCCTTTGTAATATATAGTGGGATGACTCTGGTATTGGCCTCTCAGGCACTGCAAAATGAACTCAGGATATATGGCCAGAACTAAATATTCACCAAGATGAATCTAGCCCTGATGCCATCTCAGCTGGGAGTCCCATCTTGGATGGGGGATTCTGTGAGTTTGCAAGTCAAAGCAGTAATAGATTCACCAAGCTCTTCCTGCTTTTCACAGTGTTGGGTCAGTTGTATCTATTGGTGAAAGATCTCAGGTTGCAGCACGGCAAGCTGGGAAAATAAGGGGTTATAGGGAGCTATTTTGCCATATATCTGCATTTTTCTTTGAAAAAGGTCTCTCATTGCTTTGAAGGATAAGATGTCCAAGATACAAGAAACAGGGTTCACTCTAGAGTAGTTCTTCATCTCTCTGGGCTCAAGAATGTGCCAGTGTGTCTGTGTGAGCAAACCACTTTCAGTAACTCCCATTTCGACAGTCCTAGGTATTTTCAAACAATTCATTCTCATACCTTTACAGTAACGTTGAGAACGTTGTTCCATGAGACATGCAGCCATATTGGCAGTCACGTCAGCTGCTCATTCCTATCTGCTGCCTGTAAACCTTCTGGAGGCATTGCCTTCTGGGGGTCTTCTTTGCAAGGTGTGCCTCGTTTTATGATGAATAAATTCAACAGTTTCTGAAGCAAGGACTGTTCTGAGAAGTTATAGCTTTGTGTATATAAAAGGAATGTTTGATTTTCATAATCGTGTAAAGCATAAATCACGGTGACAGCAAGGGAAGGTGTACCGATGTGCCAAGCATGCTAACAAACGCCTGTGCTGGGGTCCATACAGTGAGGCAGCTTACCTGGCTATAAATTCTACCTGCTGTAGTTTAGGGACTATCCATTGGGTGTCACTCTTTCTCCTTGCAGACGGTTTTAGCTTTCAAAAAACAAGGGATGTCTATACAAAATATAGGAAATCACCTTGTCAGACTCACTGTCCTGATATATGGAGTCAGATAGTTCTAAGATGCTTCTAAGAGAGTGACTTAGCAAGATTGCTGAGTACATAGCCACAGTTCCTAAGCAAAAGGGCCCCAGATATGCCAATCTTGTATGTAGGGTGAAATGCTAATCAAGCACACCCATAAGTATTTATATAAACAGTGAAGGCCAGGACATTTACGTATGTAATCAATAGTCTCTAGGTTCATTACTTGTATTAATAATGTGATTGTGTCTTTGAAATGTCATTTTCTGTATCCAGATCCCTCTTCACTGAGTCCAAAGCCCCACTACAATATATACTGGTATGGACCATAAAGAAGGCTGACTGCCGAAGAATTGATGCTTTTGAACTGTGGTGCTGGAGGAGACTCTGGAGAGTCCCCTGGACTGCAAGGAGAACAAACCTATCCATTCTCAAGGAAATCAACCCTGAGTGCTCACTGGAAGGACAGATCCTGAAGCTGAGGCTCCAATACTTTGGCCATCTCATGAGAAGAGAAGACTCCCTGGAAAAGACCCTGATGTTGGGAAAGTGTGAAGGCAAGAGGAGAAGGGGACGACAGAGGACGAGATGGTTGGACAGTGTCATCGAAGCTACCAACATGAATTTGACCCAACTCCGGGAGGCAGTGGAAGACAGGAGGACCTGGCGTGCTCTGGTCCATGGGGTCACGAAGAGTCGGACACGACTTAACGACTAAACAACAACAGACCTGTTGTTTAATATTGCATTCCATGTGTCAGAGGAAGTAGATTGTTACTACCCAAAATTCACATTGAAATAAATGCTAGTTTTTAAAGCGTCACACTATTTTTAGTTTGGTTTCCCTTTGGTTTTATGAACAAAATATGTTCTTGTCTAGGCACTTGACTTTGTTGTTTTCATGTGCTGTCAAGTCGCCTCCAACTTTTGGTGGCCCTATGAATGAGCGCTCTCCTGTCCTCGGCAGCCCTGCTCAGCTGTTGCAAACTCAAGCCTGTGGGTTCCTTTAGCAAATCAATCTCATATTTGGTCTTCTTCTTTTCCTGCTGGCTTCAACTTTTCCCAGCATTATTGTCTTTTCCAGAGAATTCTCATGATATGTCATGAGAAAGTAGGGCAGTCTGAGTTTCATCATTTTTGCCTCCAGAGATAGTTCATTTGACTGTCTCCCCAAATTTATGCTAGCTATAAAGATAAGCAGACAGCGTCTGTTTAAAATGTTTGCTGATAGGAAGGGTTGAATGCTGGTTGGCTGTGGAGTCTTATAGCCACAGCTTGGTAGTTGGTCTACCACTAATACTGTTTCCTTCGGAGGATCCAGCTGTCTAGGATCCTGAGGGAGTAGATCTCTCCAGCTCACTGTTGACAAATTGTGAAGAATATGTGCTGAACTTTGCCAGAGGGAAATATACACATATAGAATACTATATTTGGAATATAAGTGATGGTGTGACAGTAGAATGTGAGCAGAAGGGACCTTTCCAGCATCTAAACTCAGTTTCAAACTTTATACTTCTTTGATTTCAATCATAGTTAATGTTCTGGAAAAGGTCCTCTTGCTTTGCATCTTGGACTGGTGGTATCACATCTTGTGTCTTTTGACCACACTGTCATGTTAGTTAGTTAGTTAGTGTGTATAGCCATTTTGCTCCATTGCAGTCTTTATTGGGCCATTTCATGTCATGGATTCAGCCATTTACCTGAATGCTTGAGGCACACATATAGCAGAGACAGCATTACATCTAGATTGTAGCCATTTCAATGAACTAAAGCAGCTGGTGCTTTCCAGGCATTTTTGACCACAACCCCTGTTAGCTCTAGAAATCTGGCCAAAGGTTAGTCAGAGTGAAGACTTGGAATGGGTAGCACAGGCTGTGCTGCAGTCCCTAGGAAATTAGACCTTCTTACCCACCAAAAAACATTTTCCCTAGCAAAAACTGGTGGCAGAGGGTTCTAGAAGTCTCTAGGAGCAGAAATTCACTTTATACGCTGTAGTACTGAACACCAAACATGCAGTTTTTAAAAACTGGAAAGTGACTGCTGGCACTTCTAATTTCATTTTCAGGAGAGGGTAATCAATGTAGCCCAAGAGTAATTTCCAGAGGTCTGGCGGTTGCACATGCCTATCTATGGACCTTGAAGAGCTTCTCCTGATACCTAACCCACAATATTTTTTCTTACACAAATTGTGTTTAAAACCCCCTGAAAAAAGCCCTCTTGCAATTTCAAATAAACAAAAATGGGGAGGCTGCAGGGCTCCCTCGAAAGATGGCAATATTCCCCTCCACAGCCCTAGAGGGCAGGAAGATACATTTTATGTGAAGAAGAAATAGAAGAAAAATTTGAAAAAAAAATTGGGGTGAATGTTTTGGGGTACTAAAGGCCCTGGGGGTGTCTCATGTTGCACCTCTGCCCTTGAAGATTCCATGGGAAGAAAAATGGTCCCAAGGCCTGCCAAAGTTGCCCCCCTCTTGCTCTAAATAATAGGTTTTTACGATACATATTTTATGGCTCATATATTATGGGTGAGTTGTACAGAATGTTTGTTGCAGTTGCCAACCAACTCAATTTAAAACATTAGAAGGGTGTGGAGCTTTGAGGTTGATTTTGGACAGCCAGCAAAAATTACTGGATTCCTAAAATAAGTCTGAAAGGAACATGTTCTTCTCACAAAGGAGTATTTTGAGAGAGAGAGAAAAATGTCCTTCTGAAGTTTTCTTTCCCCCAAGAAAAATATTTCTATTTAGAAGTTCAGAATGTCTTTAAGGAGAGTGTTTGTGTATGGTTTGAAGCTAAGCTATAGCATTGCAAAAATGGTTCTACGTACTCTGGGTACTCTTTTTATTTCTAGCTCTTCACAGGTGTTCACCAGATCATGTGTTGGTTAACCCAACAAACTGGGAACTGGAATATGAATGCATACATAAGGCCCACCTTTGAATGCCACTGAGCACCTGGAGATGTCTTAGACCTCTGTGAGCTGGACACAAAGACCTGAAGTGGGCTCTGTAACCACATCTGACTGAATGAGGTCACATACTGTAGTTACTGTGATCAGGAACCCATTTTCTTCAGGGTATTTGATTAAGGACACTGCATAATATCACTCAGTCAAATGTAATTACAGAAGCCAGTGCAGACTTTCAAATTCAGTGGCTGAGCTCCTCTTCTATATGTTACATCATATAAAGCTGATCATGTCATCACCCATGGCAATCTTTTTGGAAGTAAAACATATCCCTTTCATTGTGGAGAAGCTGGTGGGGGCAGTGAACTGGTGTGAGGGGATAATTTTCAAAAATCAAAACTGACGATAACATTGTTATGAGAATCCTGGGACTTGGGGGTGAGGGGAGATTGGAGACTTTCCCCCCCAAAAAAAATCACCACACTTGGTGTCATCGTTAGCCTTTCATGGTTTAGCTGCATGAACAAGATTTCAGCCAATGTGCAAAGACCCAAATTACTTTTGGATGCACTATGACAATTGAAGGCAGGGTTTACCTGTACCCCAGACCTCAGATCCCAAGTTTATTCATAGGTGTGGCCATCAATTCTTACATAGTGTTTGTTTCTATTATATAGCTTTGTTTTACCTTGAGTTTTCCTGGCTGCCTGCTGCCCTCGATCTGAAAAAAATGGTCAGGATCATGTTATGACACTTTCCTTGGACATTAATTCAATTATTGAAGCTGACAAAGCCCAGGAAGTTCACAGGGAAAGACAGGACAATCTCACCCCCCCACACACACACCTCATAACCAAGATAATGGGAAGAACGCTGCCACCCACCCATGCAAGTTTCATCAAAAAATTCTCCTCTTTCAAATCTTCTCCTGAACTTATTTCTTTTCCATTAAACTGAATGAAATTCATCAACAAATATGGAAGATATGTTTGGCACACACACCCCGGTTGTAGATCTCTTTTGATCTTTCATCAAACTCCAGAAAATGGCTTTTCAGGACTGAGCTGATGTTGTTTGAAGTTCACATGAGGAATTATGTCATCAGCTTGCATCCTGCATTTTGCCAAGTATCTCAAAAGTCCAGGAAGTTATTGTGTGTTGGATATCTTTTCATGTATTCTTAGCAATAGGAACAGAGTAAACTTCGAAGCTACAACTAGGTTCTGGTAGAGATGAGTAGAACTGGTGCTCCCTCAATGCTATTTCAAAGCTGAAATAGGAGGAAAAGATTACCGAAAAACAGAGAGTAAAGGATTACCTGAAAACAGTGGTGTAGAGTGGGGGGGGGCACAGGGGAGACTGCCCCGGGTGGAAAACTTTTAGGGGGTGCAACATTTGCCTTGCCCTGGGTGCTAGCAACCCACACTATGCCACTGGTTGCCAAGTAGATTCCATGTTATGGTAGCAACCCTCATAGGGTTTTCTAGGTGTAAAATACTCAGAAGTGGTTTAGCAGTCCCTCCTTCTGGTAGCACTGTGAGGCCCTGCAACTTGCCCAAGTCTAGAGAGATGGCTGGGCACAAAATCAAATCAGCCACACACATTCCAGGTGGTCCCATCTGGCCTGCCCTCCTGGAAGGCACAGTGAGGTTCAACTCCCTGCCCCAGGCTCTGTAGCAAGATGCTCCAAGCCACTGAGTTATACTTGCTCTTACTGTAAAAATTTTCTCTAACGTTACACTGTGTGCATAAATTGGCATACACCAATATTATGCAAATCCGAGTCTCCTTCCTTCCTTCCTTCCTTCCTTCCTTCCTTCCTTCCTTCCTTCCTTCCTTCCTTCCTTCCTTCCTTCCTTCCTTCCTTCCGGTGCTGCACATCCTCTTGCTTGGTAGTGTGAACATGTCTACCCTGGGCATTGTTTCTAAGACAACACCCCAAACCATCCTGCCCTGGTTGCAATCCCCTTTTTTTCTCCAATTTTATTGGTATTGCTGGCCTCCAAATGCTATATGTCCAGAACTTGTAAAATTTACCTTTTGGACTACAATTCCCAGAATCCCTCCAGATAGTATAGCTATTGGTTGGAAGATTGTGGAAACTGTAATCTGAAAAAAGTACTTTTCCCCCCAAGTTCTTGGGGGTGTCATCTTAGTCCTGTGGGAATCTGCTCATGCAAAGGGATGCTCTCCCACTAGAGAACCACAAAGAAAAACCAGCCTCAGCTGCCTTACATGCCAGAGATGGCTGCAAATGTTGTGTCTATCATCCTGAGCGATCAGTATTGTCCTAATTAAATATGTTAAGTTGGCTTCTTCATTTGCACATTTTGATAACTATGTTTTCTGTACACAAACCATGTGTGCTAAACTAACCCCTCAGTTTACACAACCATATATAACATACGCTGATGAGGAAATTAGACATTTCCAAACTGTAGAGAATGCTGTGGAAGTAACTAGTTTGCATTCAAAATGTAAACAAAGCTGGTTGCATTTTTCATAGCATAGCCTATTTAGGCAGATGTTAAGAAATAAAGCATTCAATCCTTCATAAACAGCAGATGTTTCTGTGCACAAGAGTGCTCCCATTTTTCCCAGGTCAAACCACATATTAACATAAGCATGAAATTCTTACCCCCTCAAAAAGCCATCTATACTTTTTTTTTTAAAAAAAAAGGTGATTTCAAACCAAGGTGAAAATTAAGCTTTGACATTCAATAGCTCATTATAAAAATGACACAAGTCTTGCTTCTTTCATCTTAATCGAATGATCATTAGAGATGGGCACGAACTGTGAGTTTGGATGATGGCCAAACAGGTGTTCTGTAGTTCTGCCCCCTCCAGTGGGTGCCCACTCGGAAACAGCGCCCTGGCTTCCCTCCCCCCTTCCTCCAGGCACTGCCTCTTAAGGAGGCAGGGCACTGAACCACCAAACATCTGTTTGGCCGTCGTCCACACCAGCATGAACTGACAAACCAGTGGTTCATACCAATCTCTAATAATGACCTTTCCAGAGAACCTTCTTACCAACTTCAAGCTGATAATGTACACCAGGTTGCATTTGGATCTCCACCCCAAGCATGGAAGGCAGCCCGTGGATTGGGCAGCCAGTGGCAGCCACTCTGGAATTCTTCCCCGACTCAAGGGCTCTTGGGAAGAAGGTGCCCAAAATGGAAGCTGGCCAGTGGTGTCCCTCCTTGTCAGCTGCAAACTGAGCCAATGTTAAATGTTCGCAGGGGCGATCCTGACTTCAGCCTGTGAAACATGTGCACTACCCCAACTTATGGCTCTTCCCTGAAGGGCTATATGACAGTCTGCCCCTTTTTTTCCTTCTTGGTATCCCTCGCTAATGTCATAAATTTAGTTTTCACATTTACAATGCCGTGTGCTTCAAGTGAGGGGAAAACAGCCACTTGAGAGATCCCCTCCATTCTAATAAGGGTTGGGAAAATGTAAAACTCACTGTAAAATAGTATTTTCTTCAAAGACTGGTATATTTAAATTTATTCAGGTTTCTTTCTTTCTTTCTTTCTTTCTTTTTCTTTCTTTCTTTCTTGTTTACAGTTTAAATATAAATTCTCTGTCTCCGCAGAGAGAGGAAAAGGAAGAAGGAGAGGGAGAGCTCTCCTTGAGGCAGGCGGCTGTCAGCTGCCTTTATTCTCCTTTCATAAGGCACTGAGATGGTGCTACAGCTTTTGACTTGTGTCGAGTTGCAGCACCTTGCTACTATCATTTGGGAAGAGAATAATGGCAATCAGCAGCACTTTGTCCCAAGAGGCTCTCTGTCTCTGGTTGCTGGTTTGCCTGCTCCCCCGCTTTTTTCCCCTTGCTATTCAGAGAGAGGAAAGAAAAAGCCTCCAGTTTTAGCTGTGAACACAGGAAAGTTTGGAAACAATAAAAGTTTTCAGGCAGTGGCATAGTGTGTGTTGCCAGTAGCCAGGGCAAGGCAAATTTTACACCCCTAAGAATTTTGCTCTGAGGGCTACTGCTCTTGTGACCTTGCCCATGTTACACCACTGTTGGCAACACATAAATAGTATTTTATTGTTATAACTAGAAATGCAGCGTACCTTCGCAGAGGAAAAAGGAATTGCGTGTTGGATGTGCTTGCAATCTTTAGGGGTAGCCACATCAGTGAGGAGCTGAGAGTGAGGGCTACTCCCCCTGTCAGAAAAAGGGGAGGAACGACAAGGAATGTATTGTTCCTCATGTGCCCATTTCAGTTGTGTGCAGTGTTGCAGGTTTTGTTTGCCCAGTGAGGAATACCAGAAGAAGGAGGGGAATGAAGTGAACTAGAGAATTGCCATTAAAACCATTCTGGGCAGGAGGTGATATGGAGGAGAGAGCAACACCAGTACTATGCAAGGGAGGGTCACAGCTGACTGTCGGTTGCCCCCAAATTGCCACCCATTTCATTGATTGAAGTGGCTGTAACCCTTCACACCAAAGCTTTTCCAAGGGTGAGGTCAGTTGGATCACTAACTTCATCGTGTTCACTAAGTCTGGCTGAGGCAGTGTAGGAACAAGGCAGGGCATGCCAGGATTTCAGTCTGCCTAAAAAGGGTAGCTGTAAGCTGTTCTTAAAAGAGCCCTCCCCTGAACTCCACTGTGATGGATAGTTGGATACCTATTGGCCAGTCTCCAGATTCAACTCTCAGTCAAGGCTCATCTAGAGATTTTTAGATGGAACAGATTATCTAGATCCATTTCAATCTGACCTTAGTCTGAAGTTTGTGATAGAAGTACCTTGGTGGATGACCTACCCTGGGAATTAGATGGGGGAGTGCATCCTTGTTGGTTCTGATGGACCACTCAGTGGCCATGGTATCCCTCTCAGTTGCCTATCTGTGATTGGATTCACTTGTATTGTTTTACAGTAGTTCCAGTCCTTTCTGGAAGGGCTAATCTCAGGAGGTGGCATTGGGGGACTTCTGATTGACACCTTGGTCATTGGCTTATCGGTTTTGTCTTGTCTCTTATGCTATTAAACATATACATGAAACTATTGGGAGAGGTTTTCCAGAATTTTAGATTTTGATGTCACCCATATATTGATGACATCTAAGTCTTTCTCTTCTTTTCAACAAAATCTGAGGAAACTGTTTCAGTCCTCAATTAGTATCTGCAGTAATGAACTGGCTGAAGGTGAACAAGTTGAAGTTAACACTCAGAGAAAAAAACAGAGGTGTTGTGGGTCAGTCACAATGCAGCTCAGAGGATAGCTATTCAGCCTATGCTGGGTGGGGTTACACTCCTCCTGACAACTTAGGCTCAAATCTTGGGTATACTCCTGCATTTATCCCTGAACCTGGACTTTCAGGCCTTGAAGGTGGTCAGGGGTGCATTTATGCAGTTAAAGCTGGTGTACCAGTTGCCTCCATTTTTGACTTGGCTACAATGATACATGCCTCTGTTACATCGCCACCTGATTACTGTAGCACATTCTATGTGGGGCTGCATTTGAAGAGTATTCAGAAATGGGTAACCACAATTGACCTCAGTGCTGCATTTGCACTGCATTTTCAAGTTCAGAAAGATTTAATGCTTTGTGAGTTGAGATGTTATGTGACAATTAAGAAACTGACAATTAGATATCTTTCCAGGATACGTATATTTTATTTTGAAGTTACTATTTTCACAGCTTTTGGGTGGACTTGTTATTAGACATCAAAAGAAGCGGCTTGTTTATTTGACATTTTCACCATTATATTATGCCATTTCCCTCTTAATTCAAAACAAGTGTGCCTATTTTCCACTTGATAGCTACTACATATTAGCTACTGCCTTTGTGTTTCTGGGAAGGGCAAATACATGAGTTCTTTGTGGGGGGAGTTTCAAAAACTTCATGGATTCATCAAGATCAATACCTCTGCCGTCTGTATTAATCTTACATTTTCCCTCAATTCTCTTGCTTCAGAAATGATGTTAAGCCCCGTGAACCAAATAATTGGTTTATAGCAGTATATTCTTTCTTTAAATTGCAAGGTAACAGGGGGAAAAAGGTCTTTAAAAACAACCAGCAGGGAATTTCTGGGCTCTGTTTCTTGGGCTGGTTTTGATAATGAGAGGACTCAGATAAGGTCTCCTTTCAGCTCCTTCTTCCAATGGGATAGCAAGAATAGCTGTGGGAAAGCAAACCACAAACACATCTGAAGGACTGCACACAAAAAGGCTCTGCTTTCTCATTGCAAAGATTCACACTAGAGGTTGTGCAAGAATGCAATGCAGGGTGTCTGGCTTTGCAAGCACCCCTGCTTGGATTCTTATAAGCAGAACAGAGATGAGCTCAGCTTCCTTGGAGCAGCCAACCCTATAGTTAGAAATAACACATTACCTGCAATTTATTCATTGTCATTTTTATTATTAACTAAGTATTATTATTAACTAAGTAACATTATGACAGTAACCTATGGAGAGATGGCTTCCTTTCTTTTGTGGTGTAATTATAACTGTACATTTTTAATTCCTTTTATAATTCCTTTGATTGTTATAGGATTATGTGGCTTCACTTCTTCTGTGAGTTTAGTGCCATCAGTAGTAGATTTGTTTTTCTGGAGTAACTATTTTAATTACTTTTGAATAACATGAAACAGCTATAATTACTTTTACTAAAGTTTTAGTAAGTGTAGAGTGATATGAGCAGTTGATGCATTCAACTGAATTGTGGGAATGGGATAGCAACATAGAATGTGTGTGTGTGTGTGTGTGTGTGTGTGTGTGTGTGTGTGTGTGAGAGAGAGAGAGAGAGAGAGAGAGAGAGGGAGAGAGAGAGAACTGAAATTGTCCTGCCCACTGCTCATGTTTTCACTGAATGCATGTGGAATTCACATAAACCTAGTAGGTTTCTTGTGAGAGCAAAGCTAAAATTATGTATGAATGTTGCCTTCAATGAAAATGTACTGGGCTATACTTAACAGTAATCCTACCCAGGATAGATCAGAGGCATTTAAGTTATTCATAAGAAAGTCCCTTTCATTTCATGGGTCTACACTAGGTAGGATAAAGCCTTCTGTGCACATAATTAATTTCATGCCATCAAATCAATTCCGGTTTATGATCCCTTTCAAAGGTTTCCTAAGTGTAGAATATTCAGACGTTGTTTACCATTCCATTCTTCTCAGGGTTTCATGGGACTATGTAGCCTGTTTCTTTTTCCTACAAGGCACAGTGGGAACTAAACTGCTAGATAGCTCAGTGATTAGGTATCTGGTTGTAGAGCCAGGGGCTGGGAGTTCAGTTCCCCACTGGGCCTCCTTGACAGGAGCTGGACTTGATCCATAGGATCCCTTGCAGCTCTGCAGTTCTAAGATTCTTATTCTTACTCCTGACCTCTGGCTCTGCAGCCAGCTGCTCCATCTCACTGAGCTGTGCTCATACACTATATAAAATGGCATCCAATTCTATTTAGGAGTAGTGAACTCACTCACAAATGTGCCTCTTTATGTTGTCAAAAGGATATCTTCAACTCCCAACTTGGAAGCATGAAACAAACAACCTAAAGAGAAGGATCCCAGAATAATTAAATGAGAGTAGAAAATGCTTGGATACCCAGTGTGGTGTAGTGGATCGAGTGATGGACTAAGACTCAGGAGGCCTGGGTTTGATTCCTGGCTCAGCCATGGAAGCTCACTGGGGAAGTGGAACTGGCGTAACCACTCCTTAGATATCTCACTTACCTTGAGAACCCTATCAGGGTTGCTATAAGTTGGTTCCAATTTGGTGGCACAGAACAATAAAAAAACATGCTTAGTGGCCATAGAATCCTGGTTGAAGTGGAAAAAATATCATTTCACACTGGACACAGGTAGGAAGGGAAATGGAATGAAATACGCTCAAAAGGTCATGGACGTATGGAATGTGCAGCAGGAATGTTCCACGTGGTAGCACCTCCTTTCAAGTCTCACTTGTTCAAATAAGATTATCCAGCTGCTTTGAAAAGAACATGTACATGTGGAGTGATAAACAGACAGTCTTAAAATTCCCTGTTCCTGTCAAGTTTTCCCTTGGGGTTTCTAAATCTGGGTTGAATCAAAATCATTGATTTTGCCATACTGAGAGCAGACCCATTAAAATCACTGTCCGAAATTATTTTGCTTTGTTACACATGTGGAAGGCAAAGGGCACAGTGTTAAGTCACTTTTCACTAACTACTAATGAGTTGCACCCAGGGTTATTGAGGGCATGTGTGCCCGGTGCTTTGTCATGCACTCCAGCATCAACTCATTTTCACCAGGTAGGAACAATGGAAAGTTATGCTGTTTTCTTCCACAGGCATAACAAAGTGACAGGATTTTGACTGCTGTCATTTAACTTAGCCATAGTCGACTCAAATCCTAATGATTTAAATGGGACTAATTTCAGTAGGATGGATTTTGGACCACAATCATTGTGTTTTGTGTTACTTGTGATGTCCATGGTTTGGAGAAGACACCAGGAGTGCTACTGGTGCATTGGATATAGTCATTTAGGAGTGCTTTGGGAAGTTACAGTGATTCAGTTCTAAGCAAGAGCATTCTCATTAATTAGTTGTGAAATAAAATCCCAGAATAAATTGGCTAGAACTTATTACTGCACATATTCAGAAAGAACTCGAAGGTCAATTATCAAGAGATCTTTGATATTGACTTGAACAGTGCACTGAATAGAGCTGCAGTCGATTCTTTGTTCTTGGTATCAATGTTCTTGTTCACTTCTGGTGTAATGATTTTCTTAAGGGCTGGTACCTAATAAAATATATCTTAACTGATGAATTTTGTTTTTTTCAAGTGATCAAATATGTATAAGAGAAGCAATAACTCTAAAGAAAAAGCATCCTTGATTTGTTTTTTGATGATGCACACCTTGTACCTGGCTTCTGCTAGAGACATTCATCCTTTCTTCTCTCATGAACTGCCTCTTCTGTAATAGCTTAGCATTTGGACTTTTTATATGTTTTTGTGTGGAAATAATTTTTGGTATCAGGACTCTGCTAACTGAGCCATGTCTTCATTTCATAGAAATGTTTGAAATAGATTAGATGAACCAAGTCAACATCCAAAAGTTACAGCTCTCGTTGATGGGCTGTGTTTTGAAAAATATTTCTGTGGCTGAAATCCTGTTGCTTAGTGTAGTGGGTCACACTAGAGCAGGCCTGTTTGGTCAGTGGGGATTTGGTAAGTCAAACTGCTCTGTAGTTGCTGTTGATTCGGGTGTGTATACTCTAGTTGCATTTTACTACGCTAAGTGGGTTGTGGCTGGAGTGGACCAATTTGAATCAATGGAACTTGTGGAGGGGTTGATTTGCCAGATCTCCACTGGTTCATTGGGCTTGCTCTGGTGTGACTTAGTATGCTGAGCAAAAGGATTCCAGCGTGTAAGTTTCTTCAGGTACTGGCAAAATAGAATATTACTTGTTCAAGAACAGGTGTCAGGGAACGGTGCATTTTATTCCCTTATCTGTTCAGTCTGTATGCAGAACTTATCATACAGAAAGCCAGACTAGATTCGGATGAAGGAGGAGTGAAAATTGTTGGAAGGAACATCAGTACTTTAAGATATGCAGAGGACACCATCTTACTGGCAGAAAACAGCAATGACTTGAAATGACTTTTAGTGAAAGTGAAAGAAGAAATTAGGACTGCAGTTAACATTAAGAAGATAAAAATCATGACTACAAAGGAACTCCACAACATTAATGTTGACAATGAAGAAACTGAAATGGAGATTTTGTATATCTTGGTTCAATTATCAAGCCAAATAATCAGCCCAAATGCAGCCAAAAAACCAGAAGACTGAGACTAGGAAAAGCAGCAACATAGGAATTAGAAAAAGATAATCAAATGTAAGATTGTGTCACTGGAGACCAAGACCAAGATCATCCACACTCTTGTATTTTCGACCACCATGTACGGCTGTGAAAGCTGGAAGTTAAGAAAGCTGACAGGAAAGAACATTGATTCATTTGAAACGTAGTGCTGAAGGAGAGCTTTATGGATACCCTGGACTACCAGGAAGATGAACAAGTGGGTACTTGATCAAATCAAGCTTGAACTATTTCTGGAGACAAACATGTTGAAACAGAGACTGTCCTACTCTGAACACATCATGAGAAGAGAGGATTCTCTGGGAAAAAAACACACAATTATGCTGGAAAAGGTGGAACCTTATGATTAACCTTATGCCTTAAAGTGGGATATTTTGCACCTTGTTTTATAGCCTCACAGCCAAGTCCAGGTTTTGCCTCAAACTTTACAAAGTGCAGTGGTTATTTGAATATATTTTGACTGTAACATTACAAATGACATACAGTGTGCCTACCAAAATGGGGGTGGGGAAAATGCAGTATATTTCTACAGCGGGTAAGCTGCTATTGTTTCCCATGTAAGTGTAAGGTTTAGGGTATGAGGAGGCAATTCCTGTAGCCTCCGAACATATAGAAGATCAAATAAGTAATTTAAGTGGATACATGGGTTTAATATTGATGGTAGCAATAATACAGTATATTCTGCAGGCTATAATTCTCTTTTGTCCTGCACTTACAAAAACAAAACAAAACAAAAAACCTTATAAAAGTGATGTGGCCAGGCATTTGCACAATTCATAGCAGGCAGCTGAACAGTTAAAACTAGTGCACCAGCTGCGCCCATTTCTTGAGATGTCTGATCTGGCCGCAGTGACATATGCCTTAGTTACATCTGTTCTGGATAACTGCAATGTGCTCTATGTGGGGCTGTATTTTAAGAATGTTCGGAAACTTAGTTGGTTCACAATGCTGCAGACAGATTGCTGACTGCCGCTGGCTACAGAGAACATATAATTCCCCTTTTACAACAGCTTCACTACCTGCCTGTCTGTTTCTCGGCTTGATTCAAGGTGCAGGTTATTACCTATAAAGCCTCATATGGCTTAGGTCCAGGCTATTTGAAGGATCATATCACCCCATATGAGCCTTCTAAGCTTTTAAGATCTTCTGGGGAGGCCTTTCTCTTGGTTCCACCACCTTCCCAACCTCACTGAGAAGACAGGGCCTTCTCAGTGGCTGGCCCCAGGCTTTGGAATGCACCACCTTGAGAAACCAGGTTGGCCCCCTTCCTCTTGTCCTTCTATCATCAGACAAAGACTTCCCTTTGCAAGCAGTCTTTGAAATAATTGGGAGGCTAGGGAACACTCCGTTTATGATATTTAGATATTACAAACTGTTTTTAAAAGTGTTTTAAATCTTGATCAGTGTTTAATTATTTTAAATACAGTGGAACCTCTACTTACGAACTTAATCCGTTTTGGAACGGTGACCGTAAATTGAAACGTTCGTAAGTAGAAGCACCATTTCCCATAGGAATGCATTGAAAACCGATTAATCCGTTCCGGCCGAAGAAAAAAATACCAAAAAAAGAAAAAGAAAAAAGAAAGAAAATAAACAGAGCAAGTCTCACTCTGGGACTGCAAAAAAACAAAACAAAAAAAAAACGAATCCAAAAATAAACATTGGAGCAAGTCCCACACTGGAACTGCAAAAAAAAAATAAAATAAATCAAATCACCAAAAAACAAAACAACACAGAAACATAACTCCCCCCCAGCCCAAACCTACCCTCCAAAACCCACCCAGAACAACTTTTTTAAAAGGAAAAAGCAGCACCTTACCAGTCCGAAGCCTCTGCGGAGGCTTCCCCGGCTTCCAAAGCACCGGCACCCGGCCGCTTCTCCTTCCTCCTCCTGCCGCTTCTCCTTCCTCCTCCTGCCCAGGGCGTTTGGCAGCGCTTACTCATGCATAGACCCACGCCTTCGGCGACGCTTACTCGTGAGTAGACCCGAGCGGCGGGGAAGCCCTGGGAGGCCTCCGAAGGCACAGATCGCGGCGGCGCTGGAAGCCTGGGAGGCTGAGCCTCCCTTTTCCTAACCGTTGGGGCGAAAGAGCTACAAAGAAACAGCCGTTTCTCCACCAACGGTCAGCAAATTTAAATTTCCCGCCCTTTTCCCCTGCCTTTTTCCTTTCGTACGTTGAAGCTCCGGCCGCAAGTAGAAGCAAAAGTTTGTGGCCGGAGCTGTTCGTAAGTTGAAATGTTCGTAGGTAGGGACGTTCGTAAGTAGAGGTTCCACTGTATATAGTTTTGTATAGTGTTTTAACATTATCATTTTATGGTTTTAATTGCTGCCTTGGGTCCCCTATGAGGCGAAATGGCATAGAAATAATATAAATAATAATAATAAATAATCTGTTCTCAGGTTAGCTAACTTTCAGGTTTTGCTTGATTGTTCATGTTTGCTTTGTCTCTTTCTGCTCAGCTTGTTCACCTGCTATTGCCTAAGGCAGCAGTAACAGCAGCAGTTTGTGGACTGTTCACAGCTGACCCTTCAGTTTGCTAAGCACAGATGCTTAGGTATATTCAATGCTCTTCCTAGTTGCATCCAGAAAAAAAAACCCTCATTCAATGATACTCAGTTAAAAAAAGCAACACCCTCTGTTTTATGAATGTGGGATACTGTGCTTCTATATTCACAATGCAAAATGCCAGGAAATGGCCTGATATTGCTGTACAATATTGTGCCCACATTGCCAGCAAGAAAAAGGTTGCCAAACTTTACACAGCAAAGGGCAGCCTTCATGACACAATGTGAGCAGTCAAGGTGGTCTACAAGATACCCTCATCAAGAGAGTAACATGCAAAAAAAAGCTTGAGGATGAAATATGGTTGTTGGAAAAAGATATATGATAGGTAAAGTTAATAAAATTATAGCATAAATATAGGCAAAAAGGAAAGAATTAGAGAATATGGAAATGGTAAAATTCAGAGGAACTTAATATATTTGAGACTAGAGTATTTTGAGTTTAATAGTAAAAATTCAAGGATACTGGCCAGAGCTACGTACGCTTACAAAGCAAAGAATCTTAGAGGAACTATTAAAAATGATAGAAGTATAATGTGCAATTTGATGAGGGATAAAGTAAAGGTCTTCCAAGATTACTTTCATAAATTATCATTGTGGGAGATCATCCCCAGAAAGAATTAAGGAATATATAGAAAAGAATGTGGGGAGTAGACTTCAAGAAATGGATAGAGATATAAAGGAGCAGTCAATATGGGAAGAAGAGATAGAGAAAATAATGAAGAACTTAAAAGTAGGGAAGACATCAGGAACTGATGGCCTGGTACCAGAGTATTATAATATTTTTAGGAAAATGTTGGTACCTAAACTAAAGTCCCTTTTTAACAAAATAATGGAGGGAGAAAATATATTGCCATCTTGGAAATAACTGGCAATGTTAATTTTAGAAAAGAATAAATATCCCACTGATTCCAAGACTTATATATCTGTCTGTCTGTTAAATCAGGATGCAAAGATATTCACCATAATATTAGCAAAAAGAATGGATAATTTTATTATGAAATATATTAAAACAAATCAAACTGGTTTTATGCCTGCAAGGCAAATGGATAACCTGATTAGGAGAGTGTAGAATGTAATAAAAGGCACATGTAAACAAAAGGTTAAGACATGTTTAATTTCATTAGATAATTTTAAGGCATTTGACTCAGTAGAATGGCCAACATTAAAAAGGATAATAAAAGTATTAAGTTTTGATAAATCTTTTCAAGGAATAATGGAACAACTATATTCAGAGACTACTGCAGCAGTATTAGTAAATGATGAAATAACAGTATAGATATCTCTAGGCTGAAGAACTAGACAGGGATGTCACCTTTCTCTTGTATTGTTCATTTTAGCTATAGAATTATTAGCGAACATTATTAGAGAAGATAAAGATATTTTAGGTACTGGCCCTAAAGACAGAGTTAAGATCAGTTTATTCACTCACAAATACACTTTATTAATAAGAGAAAATCCTTTAAAAGCTATGGAGGGGCTAAACAATTTAAAGCAATATGGAGTGATAGCAGCCTTACAAATAAATAGGCAAAAATTGGAAATGTTGATTTTTAATTATAATAAAGAGGAAAGAGGAAAAATTTGAAAAGAAGATGTTAATATTCAAAAGACTACTAAGTGTATAGGTATATATTCCAAGTAATTTGAAAAGATTGAAAGAAGAGAATTGTAAAATACTGAAACAAGTAATCATGAATAAGTGTGAAGATTCAAAGAAAATTGGTTTAGCAGAATTGCAGCATGTAAAATTAAGATTTTACCTAAGATAAATTTCTTGTTCATGATGCTACCAATAAAGATTACTGAAGAAGAGCTAAAGGATTGGCAAAATATGATCAATATATTTTGTAACGGAGACATGAAATCAAGGATTAACAAGAGGAGATGTATGAACGTCAATAAAGTGGAGGTTTAAGACTTCCTAATTTAAGGTTATATTATATTGCCAAACAATTAAAACATATTTCAGGTGTTATATCTCAGCTCAATAAGCTAATTTGGTTAAATATGGAAACATAAGAATTACATTTGAATCTTGTGAATACTCTCTTCCTACAAGATAATAAAAATATAGTTTTTTAAAAAATGGAAAATCTCTTTCTTAGATATAGAAAATTTTATCCCACCCACTTCCCCATTATATCTGGTCATTGAGATCCCCAAACTGCTCACAAAACAAACCATGAGCCAGCCCAATTTGTGGGTTTTTGGGTTGTTCTTTCTGAACAAGAGGTAAAACAGTTTTATATTTAAAAAATTCTAACTCAAAAACCCTTTGCCCAAACTTTCCCAAATTTGGCACAGAGCAAGTGTGTACTACTACAAGGATGCAACTTTTGCTGAAAGATAACATGGGCACCTAATGTTAAATGAATACTTAGAAGGTTATTATACAGTAATGAGGTGTCACATCTCTTACTTTGTTTCAATCTTATTATCTTTCACTAGTTTAGATTAGTTAACCAATAAAAGAGAATGTATTGAATATGATGATGGCACAGTGCTGTGTAACCAATCAGATGTAGTTATGTTCAAAAGGGCAATGCTTCCTGATTGTCACGGGCAGTCTTCATCAATAACGGAATATCAGAAGGACTATCTCATGTTTTTTACAGTGATCCCAGATCTCAGAAGAAGAGCTGAAAGTCCTCCTTTTAAATTTTGATGAAGGTTTTAATGGAACTGTCCACCATTTTGGGTCAATACTACATGGTGTTAAGAACTTCAGTTATGCTTGATAAGATAAAGGCCTATCTAGGTTAGCAGTCTGTTCCTGCCAGTGCCAACTAGGTGATTATGAGGAACCTACAGCAGAATGCTACTACAGAATTAGCATCTTTTGTCTAAACTGAACAGTTATATTTGAGCTGGAGGTCTTAAAGCAGAAGCTAGACAGCCATCTGTCAGGGATGTTCTACTTCCAGGTTTCCTGCAAATTGATGTCTTACAGGACACCCTTCTCCAACTCTCTTATTCCACATTATAAAATGTTTTGAGAATCTTGAATGCTGATATCTCAGGGTTCCCAAACAATAAATATACCTGAGACCATCCTAAGCTTTTCTCATTATCTTAATGGCAAGCATATTTTGTTATTACATTTACACATTACTTTTCTCTCCAAGCACTAGAGGTTTAGATTTTATAATAATTATTTAACAATCTGAAAATTTTAAAGTAAAAATAAATAAATAAAAAGTCATGTAATACAAAATAAAAAAGAACAAGAAGGGAAGTGTGTGCTCATTTTATCCTGCTATATAATGAAGGTGACATTATGGTCATCTGGAAGAGTGGAATGGAGGAATTTTTATGGGTTAATCACCTGGCTGCCTAAGCTAGTGATTCTCAAGCATATATAACTTATGTCCCATCCACCACTCTATCAAGAAACCTGGGTTCCATCATAATAGAAAGCTCCTTTTTTTAAAAGGATAGACATTTATTGCATTTATAAGTTGTAGTTTTTTTTCAAATACATAAAAAATACAATAGTATTGTTGGGAGTAAACACAAGAGGCTGAATCCAGCTGCTAGTCCTGAATAGAATAGACTGTTGAATTAATGAAATGTATGCAGACAAGTCCCATTCATTCTACGAATCAACTCTAGATAGAGTGAACAGTTGGACTTAAACCCAAACAAACAAAAATAACAATATCATTAGTGTTTGAAAATTGGATGTCAGTTGTACTGCTATGGTAACAGCAAAACACAATAACTATACATTTTTTTAAAAAAGCTGAGTAGTCCAACTGGGAATAAATTTTATTCTTACAACTAAAATGCATACTAAACAATAATAATTTTATAATGTTATGTTCCATATGGATGACTTCTATATCCACCAGTGATATGTGAACCTTGCTTGAGAACCACAGTTGTAGGTTACAGATCTTGTGGGAAGGGAGGAACCATGTGGCTGCTGGTCTCAATCTGAGATTTCAGAAGGGTCTTCCTGTGTTGCCTCTCCTTCTGATGCAGCCAGGTGGGAAGCCTGTTGTACCTTCCAGGTAGGGAAGCAGTGGAGGTCAGTGCCTTCAGTGTCACAGAGAGGTGAACTCTTTTTGGGTTTTAGTCTGGCCTTTAAAGGAACTATTCAAGATACATCTATCTATTTTTGAGATAAGAGTTCAGCACACTGTGTATTTCCTGTATACAGTTTTTATCGTTAGGGAAGACCCACATGATGGGTTGGCTTAGCCTAGGGGACAGAGGGCAGCTCACCATGCCATCTCTCTCTCTCTCTCTCTCTCTTCTCTCGCTCCCTCCCTCTCTCCCTCTCTGTAGATAGGTGCAATAAAAAGCTGTTTTTTTGTTCTTTGGTGAGTTCCTATCAAGGGATCTAAGATGATATCATTCAAAATTGTGCAATTTGTTTGACAAACCTTTTATTCGGGGCCATGAGAATTCATATGGGGGCAGGGTGGAAAAGTTCCACAAGTTGTCCGGATGTCATTAGTTTACTCCAATTGACAGGCAATGGCATAATGGTTAATACATCTTCTAGCAGAGGAGAGAAGAAATAATGATTGAACCATGAGGAATAAATTAGCTGTCACAGGCACTGCTCTTCTATCAGCAGGTTTCGGTAACATTATCACATCCTTATTATCTAGGTTATGCTTCTCACAGCTGCAAACACTACAGGAAAGAATGATAAAGACCTTCCAATTATGTTCTTGGCTTAAAATGCAGCAATTCTGTTTTGAGTTGGCTTTTGGGGTGGGTGGGAGGCATTGTTCCATGTGTTCGTTGGCTAAAATGCATTATAGGACAATACTTCTTAAACCAGGGAAATTATCGAAGAAAAATGGCACAGAGTCAGAAGCCGCATCTGGGGTGAAAAATGTGTCCTAATGGTGTACATATTTTAAAGATACTCCTTGCTGTTTTCTCTGCTCATATTTGAATAACCTTCCAGCTGAGTAAATGAGGGGAATTTCCCCCCTCCTTTAGTTACTGTTGGACTTACAGCACAATCTTGTGCAGAGAAAAAGTCCTGCTATGTTCTGTCCCACAGTACGAAAAGTTGTTGGATTCAAAGACCTATATTAAAATATCTGTTTCACATCTTATTTATTTATTTATTTATTAGATTTATATCCCGCCCTTCTAGACAATGTCTACTCAGGGCGGCTTACAATAAAACATATCATAAAACAGTTAAAACAATTTGAGTCAATGGTATTAGTATTGTTCAAGATGGGCAATGTGAAGAAAAAGCTAAGGTAAAAAGTAAAAGTTAAGTATTGACAGGAGGGAAGGCCTGCCTAAAGAGCCAAGTCTTTAATTGGCTCTTAAAAACACCCAGCGAGGGTGCCAGGCAAATCTCTGACGGCAAACTGTTCCAAAGTCGAGGGGCCACTGCCGAGAAGGCCCGGTTTCTTGTTCTTTCTTTCTGGGCCTCCCTCAGCATTAGGCCCCTCAGCCGTCTTTCCTGGCTATAGCGAGTGACTCGAGTAGATCTAGGTGGGAGAAGGCGTTCCGCTAGGTATCGAGGTCCTAAACCGTTTAGGGCTTTATATGTCATCATTAACACTTTGAAATCAATGCGGAAACGAATGGGCAACCAATGCAAGGCAGCCAGAGTGGGAGAGATATGCTGGTATTTTCTCGTCCCACTAAGGAGTCTGGCTGCCGCATTTTGCACCATTTGAAGCTTCCGCATCAATCTCAAAGGTAGCCCCATGTACAGCACATTACAGTGGTCTAATCTCGAGATTACAAGTGCATGGACCAGAGTGGTGAGGGCCTTGCCATCAAGATAGGGACGCAGCTGGGCAATCCACCACAGTTGGAAATAGGCGGAGCGGACCACTGATGCCAGCTGGATTTCCATGGTAAGCGCCGGATCCAGATGTACTCCCACGCTGCGAACCTCACTCTTCGCGGTGAGAGTCACCCCCCCAAAAGAGAGGGAGTTTCCCAAACCGCCAATGGAGGGGCCACCCACCCTCAGGACCTCTGTCTTGTCCGGGTTCCGCCTCAGCCCATTCTCCTGCATCCATCTCAGTACAGCCTCCAGACAGCGTTGAAGGGACAGAACGACATCCACTGAGGTAGGTGAAAAGGAGATGTAGAGCTGAGTGTCATCAGCGTACTGATGACACGAAGCCCCACACCCCCTGATGACCCCACCCAGCGGCCTCATATAGATGTTAAACAGCATTGGGGAGATAATCGAGCCCTGCGGAACCCCACAATTGAGACTCCACGGGGCCGAAACACTCTCCCCAAGCTGTACTCTCTGAGGGCAGTCCTCCAAGAAGGATCGGAGCCAGGCTAATGCCAGTCCACCGATTCCCAACTCGGAGAGCCTCCCCAGGAGGATACCGTGGTCGACGGTATCAAAGGCAGCTGAGATATCGAGGAGGACCAACAAGGATGTTTTGCCCCTGTCAGCCTCCCTCAGCAGGTCATCTTCTTAGACCAACCAGAGAATGGAGCCCATCTTGTGCATACCCCCAACTCAGGCTTTTGGGAATGTGTACCACACTTTGAGGAAGAGGAAAATGTACACACCACTACTATGCATCCATTTCCAATACGTGCAGCACTCAAGTGTGTTCATTGGAAAAAACAATCACCAGCATGCTTTAGTCAGTGCAGAACATGCATATATTAGGAAAAGGTGAACATTTGGAAACAGAAATGTGCACAGAAAATGCTCTTGCAGTGTTGTTGATGATAGCATTGGGGGTGGGGGGGGGGGAAGAACCATAAAAGCATTTCAACTTAATATGGAAACAGCACAGAAAAAAGGATGCAAAATAGTAATTGAGAAACATGTCAAAAATGAGACTGATGGATTTTCATATTCCTACTCACAAGTAGGCAATACAAGACTGAACTCTGAATTGCCATTTTTTTCAAGAAACTGCAGCCTGAGACTGACTCATAAAGTATGTTTACATGACTGAAACAGAGTCTTTGAACATGAGGGATTTTGTACATTTGCTTTTATGGCCTCTGTTGAATGTTTAGCTCAAACCCTTAAGTAACTTGGATAGCAAGTGTGAAAAAATGGGAAAGGTGAACTTTCTCAAATAACCCTTCAGCTTGTTCCAAAACACTTTCTTCTGACATGCAATGAACTATAGAAGCCAATTGAATATGTTGGGTTTTGGAACCAAGAAGATCTTTCATCCTGTATACCTTGGGGGACTATAAAACTGTAGGAATTGTGCCTGAGACCTTTTAAGATCTGTAGTAAGGCAGTTTATGTAAACTGGATAGCTCAGTGTGTTGGGTACCTGGCAGGGAGCTAGAGATCAGGAATTTGATTTCTCACTATGCCTCCCAAGAGGAGAACTAGTCTGTGTAACCCTGGGCCCGCAGACCTGTTGACAAAACTAGGGCATAAATTGGTCTTTTCTAGATAGGACTTAAGTTGGATTTAGCTCCACAAATACAGCTATTATGTAATGAGCCACTGAACAGCCTTTCAATGCTTTGGCAATCTGCTATATCCTTAAAATATTAAAGAGATTGAGAGTTGCACATCAGGAACTCAGCAGTGCCATCAGGCTTGGACTTAGGTACAGAGATCCAATGCGCCCCTGCTCTCCTGTCTAAAAAGGAACCACCTCCCTGAAGGCCAGTAAATCTGGAATCTAAAGTTGCTCCACAGCTCCACAGTAAGCTGTTCATTTTCCATGTTGAAATTTCAGCTACACTCATAACCAAAACATCTATGAATGCAAACATAGGGAACCCCTGAATTCATCAGTGCCATTGGACTTTTCCTGGATTTTATACAAGAAGAACTTGCCTTAGAAATCACCAAGCTTTTGTTTGCCTCTTCTACATAGCCCCTCCTTAGTATATAAATAACTATATTTATATACGTACTACGTACTACATAGTGAGGATCTTGAGAATACCACGGTAGGCATGATCGGTGCTAGACATCTGGGTTTATGGGGCAAAAGAGAAGATGGCACCTTCCCTTTCCACCTACCAAAGTTGATCTGACTGACATTTGAATCCAACTTCTCCTCAGATGGTCAGACTGCATCTTCCATCATGCTGGTTAGCTACTGCTTGCTGGTGACTCCAATTTTAGAGGTGCCATGAACCCACAGTGGGTTTTAGTCAGTATTTTACAGGACGTATCAACATTGCTGACCCTATCTTCAAAATATGCTTAGTACCTTGGATAACTCCTATAAAATGCAGATCAAAACCTAGAGCAGATTCGTTGTACCATTGAAATTGGGTCCCCAGTAGAGATGAGCAAAAACCTGAAAAATGGTGGTTCATGGTTTGTAGTTAGCTGTGGTTGCCTTCCTAACACTATCCCTGCAATTATTTGCTACTCTCAACAATCAGAAGACACAAAACACAACACACACTGGCTCCCACTCCCTTGGTGAGGAGGGTCTTGACCCCATGTAGCCCCATCCTCTCAGCTGGACTGCAGGAACCAAAGGCAGGAATGGATTGTGTGGTGCTGTCTGCTTCCCTCCCCCCACCCAGGCCTTGGAACAGAAGAGAATAAGGAAAGGCTGGGACCAATGAAGTTTCTGATGTCGTGACAGCCACCTCAATCTACTGGCACCATGTTCCCCTGCTTCCGAACTGGAAGCACCTCCAAACCCACCTGGTGCTCTGCTTTCTGTAGCCCCTTCAAGAATCCCAACATAAGACTCATCTCCTTCCCCCTAAATCAGTAGTTCCCAACCTAGGGTGACCCAGCTGTTCTTGGACTGCAGCTTCCAGAAACCAAGGCCAGCAGAGCTGGTGGTGAAGACCTCTGGGAACTGCAGTCCAAGAACAACTAGGTTACCCAAGGCTGAGAATGCCTGCCCTAAGCTAAAGGTTGACAGGACAACTGCAGTTGTGACACACAGAATGGGAAGACAGCCCAGCCAATCCCATCATGGCGTGGATCGAACCCACTTCTCAGCTATCTAACTGGAGCCAATCAATGAAGAAAATAGTTGAGAGGAGATGGAATGGACCCATCCACTGAGGTCTGTGGAGGGTTGTGGATGCTTGTCAGGAAGTTCTCACACATGTTTTGTCTGGATGCCAATCCATAATGTATACCTCTGTTCCACCTCCCTCCACTTTCCTAAGCTTTTTTCTGTCACTATGCAATTTTTTTCGCATACCCCTAAATGTCCTGAGGGTACACGTACCTCAGATTGGGAACCACTGATCTATGAGAAAGGTTTAATTTTTCAGCTATTGTGGGGAAAAGGATTTGCTCTAGCACTTTTTAAAGCAAAACCAGGATGCCAGCTGCTTGCTTTTGCTTTCCTAGGAGACACAGCAAGTGTCCTAGCTTCTGCAAACTGCAGATTGATTTGCAGTCTGATGAAAAGACAGGTTACCTACTTTAACTTATATAAAGGGAAGAAAAATAAGGATGCCAGAGAAAATGATCAAACAAGATTAAAATAGGACACCCGTCCATGCCAACTCACCACCTGCTTTCCCCACCATGCTCTTCCCACAGTTTCTCTTGCATCTTCCATTCCCTTTTACATTGTCACCCATTTATCCTCTGCTGGGCATGCCCCCAAAGTATTACCCATTGCACAGCTACTGCATTTCTTTAAACCCAGCTGCACATCTGCCATTCATCTGTGCTCTGCTAATCTTCTAAATTGCTACCATTTAGGCATTCCATTCAAAATAACCTGGTGGTTACTGTAAGGTTCTGCCACGTGGCGAGCTCCTTTCCTTTTCCAGAGGTCTATAATTTACACGTCACACAAGGATAGTATACTGGGGGCTTCAACCTAAATAATCACCCAGCAATACCAGCAAAGGGACTCTGAGGAACCCTTGTCCTAAACTTTGGGACCCAATAGTTCCATGCCAAGCTATAATTTCAGTCATTATGTCACCTTGTTTTCAAATCACAGTGTGGCAAATGATGGTAAGAGATGCAGTTATGTATATGTGGCTTTCTATCCCCTCCTTAATTTCCATTGAAATTTCATGGTTCTTCCCCTTCCTTCTCTGGCTAGCATCAACAATGCTGCAGGTGACATTTTCTCTTGTGAAGTCATTGTGTGTGTGTTTTCCTAATCACATCTTGCTATAGAAACTAAAACTAAAAATGGAAGCATTAAGGGCCTTCTAAATAAAAGGAGGAAAAAGGAGAAGAAAGAGAAGGAGGAAAATGCTGGTGGTATGAAGACCTCAATAGGTATCTGAGAGGAGAACCTACACTAATCCCTGAAGATCCAGTCTGTTTCCTTACCCTTTATTTTAATCAACATACGTTTTCAGTGCTAATTAGCCGGGTCCACTTAGCTTTCTTCCTTGCAAGGAAGGAAGAAAATGGTATGTGTCTCTATGGCTTGACCTGCAGCAAAGACCCTTACAGAGAAAAGGCTGAACACCCTGACCTTCCCTACTGATTTCCAATAGAATTCAGAACCTCCTGTATTGCTGTATTAAAGTCAAAACAGAAACAGTGAGCACTGGGAGATATTTGACCTGTCTTCTACATAGTTTCTTGTCTGGACCAGAGACAGCAGCTTTGTGTGTGCATTTCTGAAAGAACAGAATGTGACTTTCTTAAAGTATGGTCTTCCTTGATCATAGAATACCCTAAATACTGCCAGGAACCATATATTGGAGGCACCAGTTTATGGGTAACCGTGTGTGCTATGTCCTATTGAGTCAGTTTGAACTTGATGGCACCTAATAGGGTTTCCATGGTATGAGAGATCTTTAAGGAATGTCTGCAGGCTTCCATTTGTACTTTCTTGTAACATGTTACTTCTGAGTTCTATAAAAACATTGTGTTACATTATAATTATAACTTAATAAGGGACAATGTCATTCCTTTTATAGAATACTGGAAATTTTAGTTGTTGGTTTTTTTTTTAGTTATAGGGCTGTATGGTGGAAGGAGAAGATCATATGGTTCAAGAGTTGGCTTATGCTGTGCCTTGTGTTCTGTTGTGGGTGTGGAGATAAAAGTGAAATGGACAGAAGGAGAGTATTTTAGAACAACAGGTCAGCAGCTTGTAGTTATATTTTGTTGTCAATTGTTTACATTTTTATTGCCTTATTCATTTCATTAGCATATGTTTCATTTTATTGTAAACTGCCCAGAATCACACTAATGGGGTGGTATACCAACCAACCAACCAACCAACCAACCAACCAACCAACCAACCAACCAACCAACCAACCAACCAACCAACCAACCAAATAAATTTTCTAAACTAACTAAGAAGTCGATATTTAGTTATTTTTGAAGAAAGACAGTTACTACTCAAAAGTCTTCCTGTATTAGAAATTACTTTCTTGGAGCTATACCTGTAAATAATTTTTTTTTAAAGCAACTTTCCAAGTTCCAATTATATCTTCACACACCTTGTTTCTACCTTGTTTCCTTGCTGAATGTTGCACTATTCAGCCTTTCCATCCACTGATTATAACAATCAAACAATGCTTGATACTGCTCACTCTAGCAGTTGGAAAATTCAGCCAGAATCTTGTTTGGAATCACAGAGCGTAACATCTGGCAGACATAGCATTCTGACCAATCCCTGACTTGCAGTTGTGCTCGTTGAACTTTGCATTGCTTAAAGCAACAGGGCAAGGGGTAGTGACTACTCTCTTGTGGAAGCTTGGGACAAAAGCACGCCCACTTATGCACAAGTGATAGAAAAGAAGAGGATTGTGCCCTAATTGTTCAGTTGCAGAGAGACATATTTAAGGAAACTAAATTCTGACCATCAAATTTGGCATTATCTAACATCAGATTATTAAAATCGTATATATTCTGGTCTTAAGAGAAGGCAACCGAACTTTGCCTTCCAGAGTTGCAGCTGCTGTGCCCCAGGGGTCATATTAGAGAGCGCCCAAAAGTTGAATTGCTATTATTTTCCATTAGTCAGTATCACCAAAGTACTACAGGTCAGCTCCATACATTTAGCTAATGATTTTTCCAATACAAAGGACTTTAACCTGTCCATCAATGGAGCTATGAAATTATCTATATTACCACACATTTTATGCTGTTGCATAAACTACTTTATTTCAAGAATTTTTAAACTATTGAGTGGCAATACCAACAATTAATTAATCAGGTAGTTCGTGCATAACCAAATCCATGTTGTTGAACATCCACAGGATATTGTATATTTGTATCATCCTGTCTGATATCTTTTCAAGCTAGTGTATTAAAATGTCAGTGGTATGTCAGTGTCAACATCACTAAATAAATACAGTATGGGACTGGGTCTGGCAGGAGTTTACATGTCCCATTGCTACAGCTGAATCATTTTAGATATTATTTTAAGTAGTTATGGACAAAGTCCCCAGGTTTGTATCAGATTGCCTCAGAAAGAAGTTACTGTGCTCCTTTCCACCCAATTTTATTTTTCATTATCTGTTTATTTGTTACACTTCTGTTCCCCCTTCCCCCTATGACCTTGAGTTGGCATATGGAGTGCTCTCTTCCCTCTCCACTTTTTCCTCACAGCAATTTGGTGTAGTAGGTCAGGCAGAGATAGAATGATTTCCCAAAGTCACCGAGAAAGTTTTTTTTTAAATTATATTTTGTTATTCATTGTACAGACATCCATAAATCACAGAATCTAAAGTAAACCTTTAACTAACGTACAACGAGAATGTGCCTTACATTTCTCATTTAAATATTTTGAAAACAAAATACCTGTCTGTTTTATTCTTAGACTATTTCAAGAGTCTAATTCAGTGAATGAATTACAACCATTAATATATGCAAAAAGAGGTCCATACATTTATGAAAAGTTCCAGAACTTCCTGATGGACTCTGCCATGAGAAGAAAGCAGGTTTGCTGATTAAATGCTCCACAGGTTTTCAAATTAGCATTCAGTAATAAGACCAGGCATAGATTTCTAGTAGTGGGGGATCACTAGTCAAGCTGCAACCACATGGTGTTTAAAAGGTCATTGTGGAATACATGTCTCCCTGGTTTGTCTTTGATGGACAGAAGTGCAAATATTAGCTTGGGGTTACAATTTTTTAGAGAAGACTTCTAATACAGTGCGTAATATTTTAATCCAGACTTCATGAATGGCGGCCATTCCCATCACATATGCATGTGTGTACTGTAAGTCAGGCAAGGAAAGGAAAAGAGTGCAAACAGTTTCCTTGAAGTCTCAGTAGGGATTAGAAACCCGGATATGCCACAGTCCAGTCTAGCACTCTACAACCAATGCACAGCATGGGCTGTGAGTATGGGACTTTTCAAGTCAATCTGAATTTGATTTGGCTAATTTCATCCCTCAGATCCATGTGTTCCCCAGTCCATATGCTAGACACAGGGGTGGTGTGGGAGAATTGAAGGACTCCATCTTGTCCCTGCCACCAACAGAGCATCAGTGTCTATGATCTGACAAAGAGCCTGCTTGGGACTTGAGTAAACTAACATACCGTGTTTCCCCGAAAATAAGACAGGGTCTTATATTAATTTTTGCTCCAAAAACCGCATTAGGGCTTATTTTCAGGGGATGTTTTATATTTTGCATGTACAACAATCTACATTTATTCAAATACAGTCATGTCATCTTCTTCTGGTTGCTGCACAATGGTAGAGGGCGGGGCTTCACTTAACTGGGGCTTATTTTTGGGGTAGGGCTTATATTACGAGCATCCTGAAAAATCATACTAGGGCTTATTTTCAGGTTAGGTCTTATTTTCGGGAAAACAGGGTATTAATATGTTTACCAGCCTTTGTACACTCCATTTGCCTTGAGCCAGATAGTATTTTGCTATCTGAGGTAAGATGCCCTCTGCCCCTGTTTGATATTTAAATACCATCCAGACTGGCACTTGAATTTTATATCAGCACTGACAATGAGACAATGGTCTTCCCCATCCCTGAGGGTAGCATACTAGCTTAGGGAATGCTCAGCAAGCTATGTGCTCTCTGTGTGTGCATGTGTTTTGCTCACACAGGCACATGCACACTCTCTCACACACATACACACAGAGAGGCCAAAATTCTGTTGCTTAGTGTAGCAAATTGCACTAGAGTAGCCTCATCAATCAGATGAATTTACCGAGTCAACTGCTCCATAAACTTCATTGATTCAAATGGGTCTTTTCTAAATGTGAGTTACTATGCAATAGGAAGTGGCAGTTAGAGTAGGTCCATTTGAATCAATGGAACTTATAGAGAAGTTGGCTCACCAAGCCTCCATTGGTTCAATGGGTCTACTCTAGTGCAATCTACTATTCTAAGCAATGGGATTTTGGTCACAGAGGCCTATCTTCCAATGCAGGAAAACAGCTGTTGGGTTATCATCCATTTCCCCTCACAATCCACTGCCTAAGGCACCTTGGCCTCCCTTCCTATGGACAGGCCAGCCCTTGCACAGCAGTAAAGCATACAGAGTCAGATTAGTCTGTCATCTGTAGGATGGGTAATTCTATTGTTTCTTGGAATGAATGTACATTTTGTGTCACAAATTTTGTAGAGTTCCACCGATTTCTTCACATCTGGAACAAAAAGGACTTGATTTTTTTTTCCTTAATCAAATGTGTGAGAAACTGAAATTGACAGATTTTTGCAACCAGACTTGGAGCTTTCTATGATAACTTTGTAAAGGTTACAAAGGACTCTCCCCACCTCTGAGAATCTCTTCATCTTTAATAGCTACAAAGCAACACAAATAGGGAATAGCTGTCCTTACTGAATTTGGCTGGTGCAAATCAAGGCGACTTTCATTTCAGTCTGTTCGGGGAGAATTTGACAAGATTGTAAGTTTCTTCATCTTCAGGACTGAAAAAACTTTCAGGTTAAAAAAATCCAATTGGGAGAGAAAGTTTCTATTTGTAACCTTTGGTGTATCTATGTTGTGAAGGAGACCAGCTGAGTGTGCCATCCTCCGAGGAGAACAGAGAAGAGTTAGGGACTAATTGTGCATTAGGAGAATTGATTCAGTTAGAGGAAGAAGAAGTGGGACGGAATAAAGCTGTGGAAATCTTCCTGGCAGAGACTAGACAAACCAGAAAAGGGGAGGAGCTAGGTTGTTGGAGATGGGACGAGAATATAAAGGAGGAGGAAGGAGAAGGAGGGAGGGAGAGACATGAGATAGTGGAGAAAGGGACTCAGACTGAAGAAAAAGGTGACCAAAGGTATGAACCGGTAGAGTTGGTTCGCGAATTCCCTAACCTCAGAACCGGAGGGGGCCTATTACCTAATCCTGTCAATGTGGGAGAGAGAGAGATATCCAGAGTAAAGACAGGATGGACTATGGTGGCGGTGCCTCGTTCCCAAGATACGGAGAAGAAGGTAACGTACGTTGGTACCACCAGTTACCTGCCATATCTGGAGGGGAACTACGTGAAGCATCCTTGCTGCAGGACGATTTGTGCAGCTTTGAGCTTCCCCACTTGGGGTCAGATCAATCAAAATCCCCATGGGAGGAAAGAGAAATGAAGAGTGTAAAGAATGTGAAAGAGACGAACATAAAGAGTTATAAGTTATTGCCAGAGTTAAGTTTGTTGGATCCCTTTTGTGTTGATAATCCTGAAGTTAATAAGAATAAAAACGATATGTTTATACTTTCATCTTCGTCCCCGTCTCTTCTTCCCGCGGAAAAGAAAGACCCGCCCTTAACGGAAAAAGAACCCAATCACATATGTGCTGAGATTGACTAGATCGTCAAACCACACTCTAGGCTTCTAGAATTACCTGTAACCATCAGAGATGCAGCAGAATTAGCTGCCACTGTCAGAGGGCTTATTGGAAGGAAGGTAGAATGGAAACTCGTGCATACAAAGACACAGCCAACAGTACTCTTCTCTATGTGTGAGCACTTTGGATTTTGATGACATAATTAAGTTATCTTTATAAAGTCACTAAAACATGATAAGCAAGGTGACCTTGAGGGTTCTTCAGAGCTCTTCATCAGTTATAAAATCTGCATCAGGAGTATATAATATAAAAAACAAAACAAAAATCAAAACAGAAGTATTGTGGCACCCTTAAGACTAACAGATTTATGTCAGTTTGAGCTTTTATAAGTTACAAGCCATTTCTTTGGGCAAATGGAGTAAAATATTTAGCCATAGGTTGGGAAGAAAAACAGTACCCTTGATGGCACACAGTCTTTGAACAACTAGCTTAGGAGAACAAAGTCAATTCAGTGATCTGCCTCCTATTAACCCTCTTTTCCCTGAGGAGAGTTTCATACCATCACAGGAAATTAAATGGCATGGAGGATCCCCTTGCCCCTAAGGAACTGAGAAAATGCCATTCATTTTTCTAATAATGCCTAGGGTGTGCTTTGATGAATGAGGACTCCAGAAAAACAAAGGGTAAACTCAAAGTGGCACGGCGCTGAGTAGACCGAGAGCAGTTCAGAAATGAAGATTAAAGGTCAACTTTTCTAACAAGAGAAATTGGGTTCAAAGTAGATGAATGTGAATTCATTAAGCTTCTGAGATCTTGTTAACAAAATCTTTCAGAAGCATGAGAAATGCTGTTGTGAAGCACTGAAAATGCAACATATTCAGACATTTTTCGACATTTTCCTTCCCCCAAATCTCAATAATTTCTTCTGCAACCATTACTGGATTTATTAACAAGCAGGATTACATCTGCACAACCTGTTGGGTCAGAAGATAACGAGAAAATGATGGGCAACAGACAAAGAGTCATCTAAAGAGTTGTGAGGTACAAATTCTACAAATTAGAGAAAAATAAGCATGGCACAGACTCAGCTTGCAGACATAGTGATAGTACTGCTTTCTTTCTATTTTCATTAGTGTGCACTCAATGTATGTGAACTGCTTCCAGTGAAAACATTGTTTGTGGGGCTAGAAAACTTCATTATGCTTTTATATATCTGCGAAGGCTCATCCATGTACATATGTACATGTGTGGGTGATCCAGGAATGTGTGGAATGGAAATTGGTGGGACTCATTAACGATGAAACCTAAAATTCCTGTCAAAAAGGTTGGGCACATAGAGTTTCATGTTCATGGTTCATTTATTTATTTAAAGTGTTTGCTTATTGGCTTTGTGTACCGGAGAGCTCTCAAAGCAAGATTCCATTACTTGGCCAAGATATAGCTCAGGCTAAGTAACTGAATGTATCGGAGCATGTGCTAGTTGTGAGAAACCAAAGTCAGGTTGACGCAAGAATTGCTACTCATGGAAGCAATGACACCCCAGGTAAGTAACGGATGAGTGCTTAGGGGTTCAACTTGGACTGGGTTTTGCAAGAAAAAAGTAGGGGGATCCTGACTGCTTTTGGAGGGGAAAGGTGGGGAATCCTGACTGGGTTTAGAAAATTGTCATCTCTGCCAATTTTACATCTCCCAAATACATTCCCCTTTTATCTTTGGAATTTATTACATGGAGAATGTGTGCCTTTCCACATTTTGCAAGACTACAAGTACTCCATAATCAATCTCCTCTCTTGTTTGGACATTTGATTACAGCTTCAATTTTAATATCCAAAGAAGAAGGATGAAATCATTTTGTGTGAGGCAAAAATTTGTCAGAAGTAGTGATGTTGAGTAGATACAGAATGTAACAATTCAAGTAGAAGAAAACTTACACATCCTATCAAGCTTCTAGGTGAACTTCCAAGGCTCAGCAGGATGCTGTTCTTGCAGGACAGACAGTTCCTTAGCATTTAGCTGACTCCCTCATCCTAGGATGAAGGTTGAAGCCAAATAGGCTAACAATGAATTTTATAGACTAGGCCTTGCTATGGGCTACAAATGGATAGTAGCAAAAGTTGAGAAGGGGAGGAAGTGAAAGTAGGTAATTCTTTCTTCCAAGAGGACATGGTGGGCCTTTCTCATGAGGAGCCTGTAGGAATGCCCTTTTTGTGGCATGTGGGAAAGAAAGCCAGTTGGTTAAGATACAGCATAAACATCATTAGGACAGGGTAACGGTAGGAAAGCTAAGATAAATGGATAACTGATATTAACCTCCAGAAGTAAGGAATAGAACTCTTACATCTTCAAAATAAATGGTGATATGATGGGTGGGGGCAGTTCCCATTTCCTAATTTCTGATTTACTATAGTTGTCTATAATAGCTAGGGTCCCTAGGCATCATAGACAATGGTGTAGAATGGATAGCACTCCAACAGCCAGGCTTTGGAAAAGTTGGTTTTGGTTTTGAACCAGCATTCTGTGCTGGTTGGCATATTCTGAGAGCTGTAGTCCCAGAAAGTGACTTCTAAGCTCTGCCAGCAATATTTGGAAGGCCACAGGTTCCTCAACCAGAATTGCATTGATGGCAGCAGCATGGGGACAGCAGCTTCAAAAGCAGCCAGAGAAGCATAAAGGGAAGGACTGATTCTTCTTTTCTTCCATCTTCATCCTCTGCCTCACTGGTAATTAGTGTTCCATGCCATGAGGTAATTACAGGACATATTCCCATATTCCTTGCCACCCTAATACACTTCAGAGTTTGTCAAACTCTCCTCTCAGTCTGAGGGAGATTTTTTTAGTTCCAAAGTTCATTTCCAAGTTAAAGCTCAATGAGATTTCCTGCGTCTTTAGTAAATACACTGCAGAGTAACCACAATAAGGTATACGGTGAATATCTATTGAGAATATCAAGCCTGTCAATACTGCCTGTAAAAACCAGACAACTCAATTGAAGTACACATTCCCAATTACCTTATTGACAAGTATTCAGAGTCACTAACAGCTCACAAAGATAATGCTGAGGGGAAAAAAATATAAAGAGTTCTTCTCCAAGTTGGATTCAACAGCTCGTATTTATTCAGACAGTCCAAAAAGAGGGATAATAAAGATCTTGTATATCCAGTGCAATAAGCATCTGGCTCTAGAAATTTAATGAAGGTTGTCAAAGGGATAGGATGAAAATTTCTTATGACACTAGTGCCTGATTGAATAACTCATAACTTATAGAACTCTACTCCCCCATGAAAAATAAAATAGGTCCTCTGTGATGGTCATAAAAACAGGCCATGAGCCTTTCAGAACCTCATTGTATACGACAGAATGCTGCTAAAAATGCTTGTTTCAACTATATAAGGCTGACACCCAGAATGCAAGCTGAATAAGAGAGTCTGAATCTAAGTGTGTGATATGATTTCATTGTATAAGTCACCTCAGAAGTGGAGTTCTTCATCAGAATCAAATAGGGTCAGTTGTCCTCTTTATTTGGAAAAATTGTCCTTTAGATATATAGCCATTTGTCTGAAGTTGTGGAAAAGCATGTGAATGAAATATTACTGTTGGCTCAGGACTAGACAGTCAGCCCGTGTGGTGCAATGGATAGAATGTCAGATGGGGACTGAGGGGATGACATTCTCTTGCATAGCCCCACCTGTAAACAGGTCTGATGTGATTGGCAGAAGCAGGTTCCCACTGATCAAAGCCTTCCTTCTGTAATTTGGGGGTGTGCATACCTTGTACACAAGGTGTTGAAGTGTTGTGCACCCCTAAATTGCAAAAGGAAGCTTTAATCAGTGGGAATTTGCTGTTGCCAATGATGTCATTCCCATTGTGCAGGCAGACCCTGTCCAACAGGATTTTTGTGAGAAAATCTGTGTTCAAATCTAAGACAGTGTTCTTTCATGCTTTCAAACTGCCATTCCCAGAATTCTCCAAGAATTAAAAAAAATGTAGCTCATAAACCCAAACCTGCACACCTGTAGGTTTCACCCTCCGCCACTGCCACAGACTTTTTTTTCAGTGATTCATTGACTGTTCTGGCTTTGGTTCATGTTGTTAATTTGTAGAAAAGAGGAAGCTGCTGTAGGGCTTACTAGGAGACAAAGTCTCGCTGACTATTAGGTTCTCTATAGATGGCACCTCCCAAAGAATTCCATCTCCCAAAGAACTACAATTTGCAACAACAGGAAGCAAGGTTGCAGTAGCTGATGGTGCAGGTAAATAAGTTGAAAGCCCTTGTGGGGAGCACAAAACCTACAGGAGTGTAAATTTGCATTTGTGAGCTCAGCCATGGAAACTCCTTGGGGTTTGGCAATGGTAAACCAGGCTTTGAACACCCCATATCTTTGGACAATCTACTAAGTTTGCCATACATCAGAAGTGATGTGATGACACGTAACAAGACAACAAAAAACTGTGTGAATGTAGATTTCATTGTTGGTTCAAGACTATATTAGAAATCATGCCATCCTAGAACTGAGGAGATGAAAAATTGTTGTCCAGAAGCCATCTTTGAGTGTCCACTATGTGAGTACAAGGTCATTTATTTGGTAGTGTCATAGCTCTGAAATATTCTTTGTTAGAGATACATGATGCTCCCTCTTTGGGTATCTGTACGGAACACATATTTATCTCTAAGGACCTGAAAATGTGTGACTTCTTAAACAGTTTTGCTGCAGTTTTAATTTGTTAACATTTCTAAGATGCTTTCTGATTCTCCTTTTTTACAATGTTAGGAGCTTTGTGGTTTATATCTTGCTGTTTCTAGCTAATTTTCCCCCCTTCTGTGTTGTATTCTATGTTCTTTACCACACTGGTTAATGTTCCAAGCCATTTTCAGCACATTATGGGGCATTGTGATTATGATGATGATCATCATCACTGTGGTCAATTAACCACAGCTTCAGAACAGAATCAATGACTGATGTTGCAGGACTGATCACTAAGATTAAAAGAGCAGCCGATAAAAATCCCGGGATGCCACAACTAGGAAATAGAGTAAGGGTTACGAAAATTTACATAACTCAAGCTAATGAGCCCAGTTTCACTTTGAGTTTTATTCTCCGTGGTCCATCTAGCCTCCCATGTAATCTTCCTGGATAAGATTTGGGAAGAAATTCTCGTACATGAACCCTAATGAAACAAATGGAACCTGTTGCAATATATAGCTTCAGTTCTTTAAGGATATCTACAACCTACAAAATCTGTTTGCCAAATATTAGAATGGCAGCAATTCATACATTAATACAATCCCTCCGTTTAATAGCAAATGGAGGAATGAGAGCTGAACAGAGGACAAAAGAGGGCCATTGAGACTAGGGCCAGCCAAAGACAGTTTTCGGCTTGGGACAAAGAACAAGATGGGAGCCATGTATGGAAATGAACTGGACTGGTGTTTCACTCTTCCGGGAACAGTGGTGACTAGACAGACTCTTCCATTGCACCTGGGGTAGAAGAATAAGGTGTGCAGGAGAAGACATAGGGAACACACCACTCTACTCTCCAGCAGAAGAGAAAGGATAGGTTGCTCAGGGGCAATGGGTGCCAGCATCTGCCACCTCAGCTGGTTGCCTTGCTTGGCCTCACGTTAGGGGAGTCGAGCCTGAAAACTCCAGTATCACGGGACAGTCAAGCCACTCCACATTTTTTTCTGAATTTTACATAACCTATACCGATACATATAGGTTATGTAAACCCATAGATTTCTAATATAGGTTCAGCACCTTGGATAGCTCCTTTAAATTTCAGACTAAAACCTGGCTATTCCCCATCCCTGCAATATCAGAATCATCAGCCTCTACTATGAGACAATCAGCTCTGGCTGAAAAGCAGGAAGGAAGTTTCAGCATTCTTGGGGAATACCACGTATTGCAGAGGTTCAGGAAATCTCTTATCGCCCAAAACACCCTAAAGCAGTAAGGGACAATCATCCAGACCAGCCTAATGAGAACTCAAATGCAAACACAAATGGGAACCCTAAACAGGATCATTCCAGGCAGAAGCAGAGAGTACTGCAATGTTTCATTGCAGGTCCTGCTTATGATAAAAGGTTTTATGTTGCTACATTACAGTTTCATTTTGCCAGTTGTGCATATCTATGTAATTCCAAGGCAGCAGTAGATTTTTAATATATACATTTTACAGTCCAATTTCTGGAACAAAAAAAGAAAATAAATAAACATTGCAGCAGAAGCATGAAGTTATCATCTGTGATGTCTCCAACATCCCGAGGCAAAGCCTGGAAGATCCACCTATGATTCATGCATTATTTTTCCAGATGTTCCAGCTTGCAGAACTGATGGGAACATTGCCTTAAGTAGATAGCCAGTGGGCTGTTCAGAGAATCAAGGTTTATTTATTTTTTTGCCACAAGCGTCTTTACTATCCTTCAGGATATTTGCACAGCGTTCTTCTCTAGAGAAGATAAAGAAATGAACAACTTTACTTTCATGGCTTCCTTCAGGTTTCCCTTCTTTTTTTTTAATTGTGGGTATATTCAGCAACTGGGAAGTCCGCATTATGTGTGTGGAGCCTCTGCTACAGCTCCTCACATGTGGTCTGGAAGTTCATACCTTATGCTGGTGTTGAAGGGGGAGCTCTGCTGCTGTGTTTTCCACACTGTCAATTGTTACAAATGGGGCTGGCCCTACCATCGAGCAGTGTATCTGGGATTCCACAACAGCAATTTTTAAATTGTAGTTTTATTACCAAGGGTAGGGCATTTTCTCCTCATGTACCAAAACAACTTGGGTAGCTTTGAGAATGATGTACGTACCTTGATCTAGGTGGGTGAAGTTGTCAGTTGTTCTTATGGAGGCAATAAAAATTACCGGACTGCCCCAAGTTATAAGTCCTTGGGTGCCGAGACATCAAAGCCTGTCAGCAGTACTGATGACATCATCACCAGACCCAGGGCCTGGGCAACTATTAGGCTAAGTGAAGCAGTATCTCACAAAGCAGCTTTTGAATGTCGAAAATGGTTAGTTATTTGATATGCAATTCTACTACCAATACTGGAGAGGCTCCTAGCTATGTGAAGTAGCAGGGTATTCAGTGGGGAAATAACTCAGTTGGATGAAAAAAAAGTATCAAAGGATACTTCTACAATCTGTTATTCTGTTTATTACTGCTTTCTTGACTCCTAGCTGTTGAACTCTCTATTTAACTTTTCCCAAATATTTTTATGCATCAAAACCTCAGAGCTGCTAATATGTAAAGCTGACTTTTGTGCAAAGTCTCATTTACATGCTTGAGAACACTGAGGCATCATTTGAGATATTTTAAGTGGAACCAAAGCAGATTTAATAAGAAAGGGAAATCCCTGAAAAAGCACAATGAGAGCATTAAAATGGGTCTCTAGCCTGATGCAGAATCTTGAAACACTTGTTGTGGTTGTGTAAATAGGGATTAGAGTGGTAAAAGAAATTTAGGCTAAACTGAAACTGAATTCAGTTAATTGGAAGTGATCCGGATCCAATCAGTTCTGTCCAAGTTGGATCTGAATCAGGCTGTAACTACACAGTGTGAAAAATGTGAATTCACTCACTGTGAAGTTGGTTCTGAGAATTTGGATCTCCCTGGATAAATTTGAGTTAACAGTATACACTGGGAGTGTGGAGGAAATTGATTAAACAGCTTTGTTTGCAGCTTGTTAACATAGCTCTTCTAAAACCCTCTTGATTTGCAGGAGACAAAGCTACTGGAGAACTACCTTAATAAGCTGCAAGCAAAGTCCTCTCATTTCCTCTTCTCATTCTCTATTTCTTTTCTTTTCTTTTCTTTATCACCACCACTACCCTTATCACCTTTTTGATGTCTAGGTGCCCTAGCAGAATAGCACTGGCACCAAGCTTTTTTCTTTAAAAAAAACAACAACGAAACAGCATTATTCTGCCTGGAAGGGATCAGCAGAGAGCAAAGTCTGTACAGGATTACACTTCCCTGCATCAGAGCTCGCCAGAGTTGTCTCCAAATTTCTGATTATTATGTTGTATGAAGTCACATTTGATGTACAGTAACCCTAACAGAGTTTTTTTGTGAGATATTTAAAGAGTAATTTAATGAGTAGCATCCTCCCCACCAGTCAGTTTCTATGGTCATGTGGGGATCCAAACCCAGGTCTCCTGAGTCTTAGATAGTTACTATATCTATGACACCACACATGGTAACTATTCCAAGTATCTACATAAAAAAAAACAAAAAATATGTCTGGTTTTTCAACAACAAAAATGTAAAGGTGGCTATGGCTAAATTTCCAGTTTGGTAAATGTGATAAACTCTGAGGGGGCTACCAAATCTCAGCAGGCTGTGGAGCCAGAGGTTGGGAGTTTGATTCCCCACTGTGCCTCCTTGATGGGGGCTGGACTCAGTGATCCATAGGGTCCCTTCCAGCTCTGCAGTTGTAAGAGGAAGAAGAAGAAGAAGAAGAAGAAGAAGAAGAAGTTTCATAACAGAAATCAATGAGAAATTTAGATTTCTTAATCTCATTTTCAACACAGATCTGAATTGGGTAGGATCAGGTTCAAATCAGTTGAATCCAAAGGACAGGATTAGGCTCCAAATTATATCGATTTGAGTTCCAATACAAGCTGAGTAAGATCAGCTCCAAATTTCTCTGAATTGAATTGGTGCCCCGTCAGGCTCAGAACCATACTGGAAAATGCCTTGCAAGAGTCTTGATGTAGAAAGAGTCATTTTTTCAAACCATTTAACAAGTTCAATTTTTGAAGATCATTTAAATGTTACAGGTTGATACATGCAGTATCCCAGAACGAAATCCAGTAGGATCCCCTAACTCCCCTCCCACAGTCTAGCTAAATGATTCCTCATAGCCTTCTAAAATGGTTAGTTGGTTCATCCTGTTAACAATAGTTTTAGATCTCTGAGATTGCCTGAGAACCATTTTTTCTGATATACTGTTTTCTCTTCCTATAAATTTCAGTTTGATGATCACACTATTATTATTTTTAGCGAGAAGTCCAAATAAGCTTAAACCCCATCCTCATTATGCATGATTTATTTTATCTTGCATAGCGTTCTGTCACCCCCAAGGTTGCTTTATTTGCAAGGTCTATTGAGTTAAGTATGCATGATTTTGAAGATAAATAATGTAAGTTAAGACTAGGTCATATGTCTGAATGCTGTAATCAAGTACAATACGGGAGAATTGCCTACTTTAAAACAAATATATATGCAAGAAGCTCCTTTCTCTTATGAATATTTTGTTCTCATTAAACTCAATAAAATGTAATTCAAGGTTAGCCCAGGCCTTCAGAGTTTCATTTGCCTTGTTAAATAAGATGCTGTAACTTCAAGCAGCAACGAATCATAGACTAAGTTCTATGGCAAGTTCAGCTTTCACTCTTATGTGTGTCTCCTTGTCTGTCTTCAAGGAACCAATGAGTGTGAAGAGGAAGGGAAGAAGGAAAGGATGGACAAAAGAAATTCATTTGACCCCGGGTCCAGAGAAGGAAGCCATGCACCAGTTTGTTGGAGGGGTATCCACTGTCCCCACAGGACAGATGATGCTACAGAGCATGGCCACCTCCTGATATCAGTCCCTAATGTTACTGACGCCCCATTGGAGAAGGAAAAAGGGTGGTAGTAGTAAAGACAAAGTGCTTCAGGAATTGCTGCATCCTGAATATTCAGCTGGTGGTTTTGACGGAGTGTGCTGCTCCCTCTGTTTACTTCTCAGCTTGGGGAGATGGTAGGCAGGGAGTGAAACTAGACTTAGGGTATAACTACTCAGCAATAAAAACCATGGTTTGTGCAGGAGTTGGCTCAGTTGAATTCAATGTATTTTCTGTCGACTACACAACAAAAAGTTTATCATGCAGAAGTGTATCATGTCTCCTTCCATGGACATTCTGATCCACCAACAGGGTGGATCTTCTACTATTCTGTGCCCATTTTTTACACATTGATTTGCTTGAGTTCCGGTCATGTAATTGCCAACCTTGGTCTGAAAGGGCCAATGGGGGAAGATGTCCCAGGGGATGTCTTTGTTTGAGGAAGGTGTTTTCTCTGTTTGGCAGGAGCTGGAGTGCCCACACCAGGAAGGCTGCCAAAGAAGCTGCTGCTGCTGCTTCTAGTCTCATCCCCTCTGCAAAGCTCTTGCTGCTGGTGCGGAAACAGCTCACCACATTCACCCGCCTCTTCTTTTTCTTTTTCTTTTCAAACACATGGGAAGGACTGGGCTAGGCTGATAATTTGTCATTTCGATTCAGCACTATATCACTTGTAAAACATTTAAAAAAAGGAACAGATGGAAGTAACGGAGAATGGATGAAGGGGTAAGGAGGCGGAACAGGGCAGTATTAATAGGACAAGAGGCTTTGCTGTCTGTGATAATTACAGAGATTATAGGTGTGGTGTGGACGCTTGCAAGGCGATAATTAAATATTTCATCTGGTTCTTGGTTGCAGAGATTTGGGCAGGAGAGAATGAGTCTGATGAGGGGGAGGAGGAGGAATTGGTGGAGTTTAAAGAGGACTAGCTGGAAATGAGGCGTTTCTTCTCCTGACAGTTAAAGTGCTATGAGGTCTTTCTCCACTCCTTAATAACCCTTTAATAGTCCTGGTCCATAAGAATAGCAGCAGTGATTTTGGTAGCAGAAACTGCAAGGAACCTAGTTTTAAAAACTTCAGAGCATCCAATTTAATTCAGGTGTACCTCCCTGTATAGTTGCACTCTGATTCTAAAGCTGTGACAGGAACTTCATGTTGTAAGCTGTGTCCCCTTCTCTTCACACCCTCCCACATCCACCCACACCCTCCCTTCTTCTTCTTCTTCTTCTTCTTCTTCTTCTTCTTCTTCTTCTTCTTCTTCTTTCCAACTATTTATGTGGAATGTTTTTGATCATGAATATGCCAAACAACATTCTCCATCCCCAGCACTGGCCAAATGGAAGAGGTACAGCTATCCCGAGCATGGAAAAGGTCATGTTGTTCTTGGGCCATGTAATGCTTCAATGTGAGGAATTCTTGGGAGTGGGAAAATGTTAGCAGTCCTAATGCAGCATCACAAGTGTGGCTGAATACACAGAGAGTCAATGCCAGGCATTTGTGGGCTCAGCAGTCAAAGCTGTCTGCCCAGATGGGTGAATCTGGTGCTTTTGCTTCCCCTCACATTCAAAGTTATTTTTGTAAAACCTATAAATAAATCTGCCAGTTTTGGAAAGTTCTTATTTTAAAATAAATAAACCAAGTGAAATTCTGGCCTATTCCTATCACTTAGATATCCCTCAAAAAAGAGTGGAAAAAAATTATGGGGGAACAGGAAAGCTTCCTCCTCATTTCATGATCACACACCATGTATTTTCCCCCTTACAGTCACTTTGCTGGAATCAAGCATGAGGACATGGAGAGAGAGGTTAGAAGACTGCTGGATAGATCAGTGGTTTAGGTATTTGGCCATGGGAATCAGAGGTTGGGAGTTTGATTCCCTACTGTGTCGTCTTGACAGGGGCTGGACTTGATAGTCCATAGGGTCCCTTCCAACTCTGCAGTTCTAAGATTACTATTAAGAGGTGACACATTATGCATTGCAAGATATCTTTGCACACTGAACAGGCAATCAGAACAAGGCTGTCCTTTCCCAATAGTTTTAAAATGGAGAACTATGCGGATGAGTTTTAGTTTTGAAATACCATGCTATTCATTTAGATAGGATTACATGGAAATGTGACTTCTTGTCAAGCAATGAGATCTGTGCAGTTCCTCACTAATAATTAAAAAAATATTCTATGCATAGTTTTATGTGGCGGTTATAGAACGAGAAGAGAAGACTCCCTGGAAAAGACCCTGATGTTGGGAAAGTGTGAAGGCAAGAGGAGAAGGGGACGACAGAGGACGAGATGGTTGGACAGTGTCATCGAAGCTACCAACATGAATTTGACCCATCTCCGGGAGGCAGTGGAAGACAGGAGGGCCTGGCGTGCTCTGGTCCATGGGGTCACGAAGAGTCAGACACAACTTAACGACTAAACAACAACAGCAAAATGCTGATGGGAATGAGTAGTCCCCCCTACGGCATTGGCTTTTTTCACACAGTCATCAAAGAATCTGAAGGCAAGAGGATCCTGCCTCCGTACAGATTCTATACAGAAGCAGGGACGCAGATTTTGGGGGATCTTGACCATGCAGAGAATTTCCAGAGGGGCAGAAATGTCTCCTTTTCAGACTCACCAGTAATTGTGTGAAGGAAGTGCTGAAGTTTTGTTTGCAACCTTGCATGCTGTTTGTGGTTTGTGTGACTAGAAGGGTCTTTTCCATGCTGAGCTGATTGTATTTTCCCAGCACTAACCAATAGTTCCTTCTAGCCTTTGAATTAAAAGAGAGCTCTGTCTCTCTTCTGAGTGTTCTTTTCCCTTTCTTTCATCAGTTGGAAGCAGGAAGGTGTTTCTTTGCTGTTGATCTGTTTGGTTGGTTGCTAAGGACATGTGCAGTAAAGAATGCAATATGCAGAAGCCTGTAATTTCAAGCAAGTATTAATGTTTTTTTCTTTCTCCTACAGATGTCTTCAAATGAGTTATTGAGACTTGAAGTGCCAATTAATGAGAAAGGGGTGGACTCTAGGGAAATTGTAGCTATTCTCCTCTGTACGTTTCTGTACTTCTACTGCAGAGCAAAAAGGAAATGAAAACCTCTGCAACAGAAAGCAACAATGGAGAGAGCAGGGTAGGTACTGTTCTCTAAGCATACTGAGAAAACTGAATGCTGTAACATCTGAACCAGGGACTACATTTCAGCAATTCTAATTTTCTCTCCAATGGAATGTAATAATAAGCTTCGTATGGTGTCATTTTGGAATGTAAAGGCTAATGGTGCCATTTGGCAATATTTTTTCTGTTACACTGTATGACATAACTGTAAATTGCAAATTTATTTGCACTTTCAAATTTGCTTTAGGCCATTACACTTTTTAGTTCAGGAACCATTTGCCTTTCTGATTGTTGCTATTACATTCTCTGTAACAAGTTTCCAAAACACAATACAGCTTGAAGTCAAAGCAAACTGTTAGGCAGGGATGGCCCTACCATCGGGCAGAGTGAGGCAGTTCTCTCAAACAGTAGATTTTCGTTGTCATGAAAGAACAACTTTTTATATTTAATTGATAGTATTATATTTCCATCACAGCTAGGAAACTACGTTCAGATTGCAACTCCTAGAATCCTCCAAGAAGTCTGGCTGTCTTGAAATTTCTGCAACCTTTAGTTGCCCTTTCCTCAAGCTCTATCTATATTGAATAGATTTGTCCCAGACATAAGAAAATATAAGATCTTCATCATGTAGAATAATGGCCAAAATCTTACTGCTGGTGCAGCATAAATAGTATAACGTTTGGCACCAAATTGCTGCAAGTTACAAAATCAGTGTAAATGTTATCTGTTGCATAAGACCCAGAAAGACTGAGTGGAAATTCTTTTAAATTCAAAAACCTGTTCCTCTAACTTGCCTGCTTGCTTGGACACAAAGCTCAGAAAATAACGATTTGCTACTAACAAGCTCCTTGTAATTAATCCTTTCATAGTAATAACAAAGGTTAATAACATTGTAAGATCGGAAACTGCATGAAATCAGAGAAGTCCCATCTCCATGTGTCCAAAACACTGCAGCACGTCCTGTGATTTCTGCAGGACTTTAAGTTAGTTCTCCACCAACCTCAATCAGTAGCCTCTTTTGTGACAGGAAGGCAAGAGGGCTTTCTAAACCAGTTTGCAGTGTTGTAAAAGGACCAGGATTAACTGCTCAAATATGAAGTAAGATGGGAAACTCCAGAAGAAGACTGCAAGCTTTTTCTGTGAATCTGAGCATCAGTTTGGATTCTACTCCTTATTTTAAGCCAAGGATTGCCACAACAATGTGATTTCCTTCTGGCCGTGAACTTGCCAGGCAAAAAGAAAAATCATGTGATTTAGAACTCAGCATTTTCATAATAAAAAGAAAGCACAGGAAAAAAAAGCTTAACTTGGCTTCATTTTACATTATTAATAATAATCACGTCCCATCAAGTGTATTCTCTCTTATGGTGACCCTTTTCAGGGCTTTTTCATGTAGAGAATACTCAGAAGTGGTTTGCCATTCCCTTCTTCTGGGGGCACCCTGGGACTGTGCAGCTTGCCCAAGGCTACACGTGCTGGCTCTACTTCACAAGATGCACAGTGAGGAATTGAACTCCTATCTTCTGGTTCCACAACCAGATACCTAAACTAGTAAGCTATCTCACCATCTTTTCTCATTTTTCATTAGGAATTAATATTTAGCACAATTTACCTGAAGTGCCCAGGTGGTGGATGAGTCTACCTCAGATATGCTTTTTACACAACACACTAGAACATATTAGATGCGACAACACAAATCTGACACTTATTTTAAAACACTTCTTTGTCCCCTCAGCCCAGAATAAAGAGACAGACACAGGTTGTTGGGTTAAAACTTGGGCCACAACTTTATTAACTATTTAAACTAAAAAACCCAATCTACAAGGGGGCCTACCGTAGTGCGATATTATCTCCAAATCCGGTGTAGCCTTTACATCCGGATCATTCAAGAGCAAGGCGAGTTCCTATTTCTGAATCATGCTGTCATCTGTACAGCACGTATTCAGGTGCCTGGTGATAGGGTTACCCCCCAACGCTCCCGCCCACCGAGCCTCATGACCCTAGGTGAACTGCTGCCCGGGAGGTCCCCCCCCATGGAGAAACCACCTCTCGTCAGCAGCCCTACTGGCACCACCTGACAGGGAGATGGAATATTTTTGCACCTTGTGACTTCCATGAACTCACCCCGACTCTTCCCCTCACACTACCCGCTGTTGTGACCAAGAATGTGTCTTTAACTGTCCATTATGAATTTAATTATTTTTTTATGACAACTCGCTCTCAGGGAAGGCAAATTGAAGCCACTGAGGGAAATGATGGAAATCTTCCTGAAATAAGAGAAGTGAGAGAGACAGCTGATCTGGTTATTCTGAGAAACCCTAAGAATCTATCTTTCACCAAAGAACAAAAGGAAGACCCTACCTTAAATGAATGCTTTGCACAAGTTAAGGAAATTCCACTGACCCCTGAAAATCGTGAACAATATCCCAGTCTAGAGGAAAACCCTGAGGTAGCAGAAATGGCTGAGGAGGTCATATTGAAAAACCCTAATAATACTTCCTGTATTGATGAGCAGAAGGAAGATAGTACTTTCAATTATTGTATTACAAAAGCTAATGAGAATCCCCTTCCACTGACCCCTGAACACCCAGAGAGGTTTATAACTGATAAAAACCTGACATATAGAGAGGTTTTAAAGGCACCTCATAGAGGGGGAGGACCCCACAAACAGCTATTTGTCCCTGTAAAATATAGGGAGGAGGCCTTAGAAGTAACAGAGCCAAGCTTGGGGAGTACTCCTGGAAAGGAGAAAGGCTTGTATGAGGCCCAGGAAAGAGTCTTCTGTCCTGAGGACAAAGTGGTGAGGCTGAGACCCATAGAGGGGAGTGAATTGCAGTTAGCAGGGTCAGAACCTGTGGATTTGTTGCAGCAGAACTGGAGAGTTGAGAAGTCTAGTCGCTCTGCAGCTGCAAAAGCCCTTAGAACCTTGCAATGCAAACCCCTACCTAAGAAACCAAATATTAAAGATATGGAACAAGATGATGAAAATCTCAATGCATCTAAAATAAACAAAAAAAACATGCCTGTGAATTTGGAGGTGACCCATGATAGTGGTCCCCCACATATGGAGAACTTCGCAACAAAAGTACCTGTGGGTGAATTTGTTGGTGAGGAGGAAGGCGTAAGCCATAAGATTTCAAGGAAGAACGCAGTCATAGCTGTGCTGGAGAAGTGGAAGAAACCGCCTAACCTTTCCACAGCTGAGAAAATTAAGCCACTACTCAGTAAGAGAACAGGCTTAACCCGAAAGAGGCGAGCCGATGACATCCAGTGGACTTCAGAGTGTCCAATGACTGCCAGTCGACAGAAGAGAGAGCAGACTTCAAGATCTGCCTTTGTTGTGCTGGACTACAACCGGGGGTTCACAATCTGTGTGGATGCATCAAGCATTGGACTTGGAGTGGTGCTGTGCCAAGCAGATGACAGTGGGAATCTGCACCCTATGACTCGGATCAACAGGAGATTCCAACCTGGTGAGAGACACTGGTCTTCCATCGAGAGGGCATGCCCATCGACTGTTTGGACGCTGCAAAGACTGAAGCCTTACGTTTGGGGGAGAAAGCTCATCCTTTGCACTGACCCTTTCCCTCTGGTGTGGCTACAAACTATGAAAGACACTAACAGTAAGCTTGCAAGATGGACACTGAACCTGCAAGACTTTGACTTTGAGATCCACAGCATAAAAAGGACTCAGAATATGGTTGCTGATGCCTGGTCTCGAAGGCCAAATGACTAACGGGTGGAAAAGAGAGTGTAATGTTGTGTTAAATGTTCTGTTTGTGCACCAGTTATGAAATGCAATTAAAATGAAATGTCTCATTGAATGCTGATGAACTAAGAGGTGTATAGTGATGGGAAATAATAATGGTGAGTAGAGGTAATGTAATCTGTCTTAATGTGAATAATGCAAATGTTTATAATTGTATGGGTTGTTTTAAATGTTTAAAGTAATAAGTTTGATCTAGTAAACATGGTAATAGAGAGAAAACTAGTATAAGGTATGTATAAATATATGGTAAATATAATGTATTATATGTTACCATATGGTATATGATTTAGGACATAACTGGTAAGCATATTATTATGATGGTGTTTTGTATGTAATGTTCCCTGTATGTTCCGTTGTTCATAAGGGTAAACTGTAAGGTTTTCTCTCATGAAACAAACTTTTTCTTAGGGGGGAGGAATGTGACGATCGCCGACGTCACTTATGCCCTTCATATTCATGAGCTGATTTGCATGAGCCTATGAGAGGACTGGAGAGGCGGAGTCAGCAGCTACATAAGGTTTGGCGGAAGAAGGAGGAGTCAGATAGGGCTGATTAGTCAGAGAGAGAGGGAACAGATACTGAGAGATAGAGCTGGTTAGGAAAATAGGCAGAGAAGGTGGTAATGATATAGCAAGAGAAAAGAAGTATGTACTGAGAGAACTGTTGATGATTTGCTTGTGTATAATGTGTATCTGAAGAACTTTTGTTATTATTCAATCTGCTTCACTCCAATAAATAAGTTCTGTTTGTGTTCACAAGACACGTGTTCTGACAAACGTCATTTATATTGTGGATTGAGGTAATCCACTGGTGGCAGCGAGAGGAAAATGCGATGTGAGCCTTTGTGAGGGACAGACAAGCAGGGGCCACAAGGGCGAACGCCACAATATCTACAGCAGCTAGGCTGCTCTGGGCCAAAAAAGGAAGAATAGAGAAATACCAACGATGGAGGAGCTACTAAAGAAACTATTGGACATTGTGGAACTAGACATGCTATCAGAGGCATTACGGGACCAACCGAGACATTTTGTAAATGAAAGCTGGAAGCTGATGTATAATTGGGCTCAGAAAGAGACAGGAAATTAGGGGAAGAAAAGACTGTGGCGAACGAGTGCTTACAAGAACACACTGATGATATTAGATGACCTAGATGACGGCGAAATATCAGATCTATATATGTAGTACGGATGTTTTGTTTCTGTTGTTTTTGTTTTGTTTGCTTTACTGTCTTATATGTAATAATAATAATAATAATAATAATAATAATAATAATAATAATAATAATAATAATAATAATAATAATAATAATGGTTATTCTGAGAAGCTCCATCTGATACCTAGGGGGAAATTCTTCTGATTCCTATCTGGGCACATGGGAATTAATTCTTTGGATCCCTGTGCTGGATTAGTCAGGTACAGTATTTCAGTTTCTCTTTTAATCATATTTTGATTTGCAGGCTTTATAGCTATGTAGCTGAGAACTCATAGGGTTGCATCTAAAATAGTCAGATCTGGTGGAAGTTATAATAACTACCACCACCACCACCATCAAACTTCCACCAGGCCTGACTATTTTAGATGCAGCCCTAGATTGCTGCTAGGACTGCCTTGGGTCCTTTTTAAGGAGAAAGGTGGTCGGGGAGGAGGAATATTTTAAATAAAATAAATAAATAAACAAACAAATAAATAATTGCATGCCATCAAGTTGAATCCGTGTTTTCCACATAGGGAATACTCAGACTTGCTTTACTATTCCCTTATACTGGGGGTGCCCTGTGACTGTGTAGCACAACAAATTTATTAAATATGGTTTACCCATAAACAGCTTTGAGTTGCTTCTGGCTATACTCTCTTACCTACTGATGTGAAAAGAACCATGTTTTCATCTGTCTGAGGTTTCCAGAAATCTTCTTTGAATTTTTTAGCGTTTGGAAACATTACATATAACAACATTATATTTAATGTGTTACTTTTGGGAAGTAATGAGGTCACAATAATATTCCTTTTGAAAAAATAAGGGAACAACTGGTATCAAATATTTTTTCATCATGAGTAACATTACTTTTGGGAGTCTGAAAATGCCTGAGGAGCATTTTGAGGGCAATTTTGTTTCAATTTTGGGGTGATTTTCTTTCCTTTCTAGATGGATTTTCCCCCTCAAACACAAAAAGGAAATCGAAATCAACAAAATGGTAATTAGTAGTGTAAGGAATAGGAAAAGAAATAACAAGTGAAACTGAGAAATGAGACACAGTAACAAGTAATGAGGAAAACTGAGCAATTATTAATAATGTTACCTCTTAAAAAGTACCTTTCCAAGCTGTGGATCTCATGAGATTTGCTAGAAACAAAATGGGAGGAGGGACTCTCTGAGTACTGAGCCAGTGCTAGATCAAATCAACTGAACTCTCTCTAAAAGAAAAAAATGATGAACCCGAGGCTGTTTACTGCGGGCACATCATGAGAAGACAAGACTCAGTGGAAGAGACAATAATGGTGGAAAAGTTGAAGGACACAGGAAAAGAGGAAGATCATTTGCAACAGCTTAGCAGGACTGTTAATTAGATGACCTTTTAGAGTTCACTAACTCAAAGGGTTGCCTAAGGAAGAAGCAACTTAATGGCACATAACTCAGGTAGATAGGGTTGACTTGAATGACAGTCAGCAGGAAATACAATCCACGTTTCGGCCAAAGTAGCTATCCACTGTGCTGAGCCACAATCCCCAAATAGGTTCCTCAGCTTTCATTACTCTCCTAAAATTCAGATTATAATCAGGAGTGAGTTCACCATTTCCAACCCAGTTCTTTCATTCGTATCACCAATCATAGCATCAAGTTTAAATTCAACAAGTTTATTAATCATGGTAGAAATATTTGTCAACTCAGTTTAATCTAACTTGGTACTTAAAACATTGTCTATAGTCAATGAATATCTCTTCTTTAAACTGTCAATGTCCCCTTCTTGAGTTTTAACTGAACTTGAAAAAGATAATAATTTAATTGGCTTCATAGATAGCCGCAGCTAACTCCCTGCCTGGATCTAGTGGTGAAATGCCCAAACTATATTCAGTTCCCAAACCTTCTTGCCCAGAACGCTGCAGATTTGTGAGAAAAACAGTCTCCTCCCAAGACTGATCCCAGGGGAGGTTAGGCATGTTTCTCTGTTAGGTCTTTCTCTCTCTAAATGCTCTCATTCCTTCTCCCTTCTTCCCCTCTCTGCTGTTTCTCTCCAATGAGGAGGTTTCCGCACCTCCTTACTCCTCCACTCTCAGCAACTTCTCTTGGTACCTTAAAAATGACCCATTCCCCTGCCCATGGATCCTCTTTTATTATTTATTCTTCCATGTTCTCCTCCTCTTCTTTCTTTGCCCAGCACTTCTCAGCAACTGTCTTAACTGCCTCCGCCATTCCCCCTTTATTCCCCTTCTCACTTGCCCAAATAGTCTCTTCCAACAGTTTTTCCCTCACCAAACATTCCAAAGTTCCTAGATTCAAATCAGTCCTCCCTGCCCTCAAGTCTGTTAACACAGGATTGTCTTCACGCAACCCTTGAAGTTCTGGGGTTGGAGAAGACAGCGCACCAATTGGTTCTCTCTTTTTCTCACAGGAGCACAGTTCTGCTTCAAAATGTACACCTATCCACATTTTATCATATTATTGTTGGCTCAAAAATTGCATAAACCGCCCATATATTAGGACAACTTGCAGAACAGCAATGTGTATATTGGAAAGAATTTCACACAAAAAAAATGCATATCAGTGAAAGACAAGTACAAAAATAAATAGTTCTGTATCTCTGTGCATCACAATCACAAACTGATGCAAAAATTGGGTGGCATAGACAATTGACTGAATACATGAAAACTGATACAGACCAGAAATAGATTGTATGGTAAGTACTACACTGTATATACGTATGTTTTATGTAAAGGTTTTTATTTGGATGACCAGGGTTTGATTGATCATAGGATTTATGCCAAAAGTGACAGTTAAGGCAGTTTAGATGTGCAGAAGAATGTCTGTGAATGGATCTGCAAATTGATTGATCGGTGTAGTTCTTGACTGAAGAGGTTTTGTTTTATACACAAGTAACAGAAAGTCAGGGTGCAATCAGATTGTGACATAAAGATCAGGTTAAAGTGTTGCTGAAAGAGTCACTTTACTGGGTATGATCTTTAAAGCAATCTTGTCAAGTGACTCTTCCATCCAAATGTGATCTGGTTCCAAACACGGCAGCCTACTCCAAAACAAGGTAAGCCCTGCTGGACTGGGACTGGGCACAGAGAAGGTCGAGCTCATTCACTTGTTTGCTGGCGAACAAAGTGAACCAGACTGTGCTGCAGGCACTCCGAAAAGCAATATAAATGTCTGAATGCACTCATTGTAAAAGGATGCACTTGTAAAAGTTGAACTGGGAGCCAGTTAAAGGCTGAGAATGAGTGTGGTTTGTTCTGGAAAGAGGATGAGAACACTAGCATGGTCTTTTTTAGTATTTGGGTCTAAGTAAGTATCTATTTATATATAAAGAATTGAGTTGTGAAGTGAGGTAAAGACTTATGGCTATATGATAAAAAATGTAGCAGGTTGAAACACTGTTCACCTGTTCACTAAATTTCTTTCAATTCCTTTGTTTATGTGTGCTTTTACATAAAGCTTTTTTGGTTTACAAATCCTATTTATTATTTTTAGAGATAGCTGTCACAGACATCATACTCACATATACCACTGGCCAGCGCTAAGATGCGCTGCTTTATGTAGTTCAGCAAAAGCATTGTCATTTAAAGATGCTTGGGCTGCTATTGTTCTCTGAAGCAGTACACCTGAGGAAGATATTTTATGTGGTGTAACCAGACTAAACAATGCCATGTGTTTCACCAGAAGTGTTCATACTTTTTAAAAAAAGGGAAGTGTGAAGTCAGTCCTTAGTGGGGGTGGCGTGTTAGCAGCAGTGTAGAAGGGAGCACTGACTGTTTATGTGTGTGTTGGTGATATGGATAATAAAGAGAATGAGTCTCTGTTCATAGGCTTAAATGGCAGCCCCAAACTTTGTACAGAGAGTTGGGGTGATTATCATTTGTGAGGCAGCACATATAGGTACAGAAGGCATGCGAGCACCTCAGAATGATACATCCATCCCTACTATAAATGTAAACCAGGCAGTTTGAAAAATAATGGTTTTAAACAGAGGGGCTAAAGATGTCTAATGGATACAATTCAGGACCCCCATTTTTTCAATACAACCAAGGGTTTTTAGGGTCAGGAGGAGGGAAGGAGGGGACATACATGTGTACCAGAGTAACAGATAGAAATGATACCTAGGTTCAGAACAGGGAAGTTGTCCTCTTGAGCAATTTGTCTCACTTGACTGAATATATCAGGTCCTCTGTATGGAAAATTAGCAGCAGACAAGAGTTCAAAACAACAATTCCCTGTGGTTCTAACCTTCCCAGTATCTCCTTCCCAGTTTTACCTCATTATCCCTGATCAGGCATTGCCAGGATGTTGCAGCATAAACAATTATCCTCAACCAGGTGCATTCTCTCTCCTTTTAAGAGGTTGCAATAACTAGGTAGCAGCATGAAGTTAGACAATGAATAATCCTTCAAGTACATAGCATCAGTAACCAGTATGAAGCCACAACAGCTAGCCTGTCTCTTCCAGGCAAGCCGCATCAGCACAAAGTCAGTAACTAGTCTTTCTCCTTCTAGCAGGCAGCATCAACACACATAGACAATGGTCAGGCTCTCTCTTTTTGCATCAAGTGACATGAGCAAGAGGTCACAATGGGAAATCTGTCTCCTTCAGGATCACTATGAAATTAAAAGGGCCAGTCTCTCTCCTTCGGGATGAAAGCTTCAACACATGGTCACAATGATTATTCTGTCCTTCAGAGAGGCAATATAGTTCACCAAAGCAGTGGCTCCCAACCTTGGGTAACCCCAGGTGTTTTTGGACTGCAGTTTCCAGAAGCTTTCACCACCAGCTGTGCTGGTTGGGGTTTCTGGAAGTTGCAGTCCAAGAACACCTGGGCTACCCAAGGTTGGGGACTACTACACCATATCACTTTCTAGGATCTCTGTTTCTCTTCCCACTCCCTGAATTTGAACCTGTGTTTCCTATCTCCTACAAACCACACTTATCCTGCTCTGTCTTTCTTCAGACACGCTGCATCAGTAAAAGTCACAACATCCAGTTTCTTTCGTTAAAGGAAGTAACATCAGGTCAAGATCGCAGCACCCCATCTTGCTCCTTCAGTCAGATGGCATGAGGAAGTCTCCACAAGAGTTGAGGCAAGCAGTATCAGCAAGAGGTCACAACGTTACTCTCTGTCTATCAAGCAGACAGAATCAGCAGTGGGTCACCATGAATTCTCACTCCTTCAAGCACCTTAATCAGCATGGCCAATCCTTCTTCTTCGAATGGACAGCATCAGCAGTAGGTCACAATGAGCAACCTCTTTCTTTCAGGTGCACATGAAGTCATAGTGGGCAGTATCTCATTAAATCACCATGGCCAGTCTCTGCTTTGGATAGATATTAGATGCTATATGTATCTCTGATTGAAACAAGCAGCACAGTGTCTCACACTGTAGCAGGCAGAAGCAAGGACACATTGATAGTCCTCTTCCATTGAAACGGAATATAGTCTCTCATTATCTTACATAACTGAATAATGAAAGTATGTAGGCATAGGGACCATTAGGACAGCTTGGAAGCTCCCTGGCTCATTCTCTACCCAACTAAAGGGTATGCAGACTGGGGCTGACCTGCCCTGGACCCTTTGGGAGACATTTTGACCTACTCCATCCTAGGTCCATGACATTAATCTGTGAGTTTATAGGTATCCATTAAAGGAAAATTCTACAAATGGGGATGAAACAGAAGCAGCTATGATGTGGGGGAGCTTACATAATATCTTAATAAATGATCTATCCATTCAAAGCCCATATAACAATCACCCTTCCACAACGGCTTGCACACTCAATCCTTGCATAAAGAATTGTCAGTATAGTTTATTGAACTAAGCAAGCAAGAAGTGAATGGGCAGAGTGGTACCCCAGGTAGTAATGGACCAACTACAGGTTCCCGGGGGGCTTAGCACCAGGAGGTGGAGATCATGGCGGCAAGCACCAGAAAGTTGACAAAACATCCCAGTACAGCACAAACCTGCAGAGACTGCAAGACGGGGGCAGAATTTGAGAAACAAGACTGACAGAATGGAGGTAATAGGCACTGGCAAGATGCTCCATTTGGAGCATGGCTTCAAACTGCATCATCTCTTGACAGAGGGCAGATTAGGACAGGATGAGTCCAGGTGGTGGCTGGTGGCACCAAGAGCAATACATCTGAGAAAGGACAAGAGGAAGAGGTAGAAACTGGTACTCAGAAAGAGGGAGGAGAGACCAAGAAGAGGATGTGTGGGGCAGTATTTGTGCCACTCATCTCAAGAGCAGGGAAGCAGCTATTTACAAAAAGCTAGTTCATACTTATTTCCTTTTTTAAAAACTATGAAAGTAAAATTAAATTACGCTGCAACTGCACCTCACTGAAGGATAGATTAACTCCCATTTGAAACATAACTGCAACTTTTAAAAATTACTTCTATTGTTTCAGTGGTGCAGTCTTATTAAATGATGGAGGAAGAATAGTAGATGGCTGAAGTGCTGTCTTGAGATGTACATAATCCAGCTGCCTTCTGGGCTGTTGTGGCTTTTCAAGGCAGTGACGATGCCGGTTGTGGAAATGTTTGTTTTGTACCACAGAACAGCACCTTGTAGCACTAACTATTAAAAATACCCCGGACAGTAATTAAAATCAAGTCTTTTAGCTACCTTTGATAAACAGGAAAACAAATGAGTTTAAAACTGTTAAAAACAAAATTTAAAACTGTGTGTTAAAAACAGAATTAAAAAATTGCAAGAGTTACAGTAACTAACTACTTTTGGGGGGGGGGCTTAAAATAATTACTGTGTGCAACTACTTTCTAATCTGTGAAGCCACCTGGTGAGCTTCATGGCAGAGCAGGAATTTGAAATATTTGTCAGGTTCAAAACTGTCTACTAAATCACACTATCACTTCTCAAATGCTGGTGAGCTAATAGATACAAGTCAAACCAGTGGCGATTTTCTTCCCAGAAGCCTGATTCTAGGCCTGGCATGAGAATTTGAACCTGTGTTTCCTATCTCCTACAAACCACACTTGAAATTGAAGTGGAGGGGGGAGAGAAAGGATAGTTCTCACAGTGCTGCAGCACAATCAGATTTTGGAAGGGAAAAACAAAAAGAATTGGCAGTCTACAAATGTCCTTGAATGATAACAACAGTTCTGAAGCTCTAGCTTTTGAAAAATAGCACACCTGCTGCCTGAACCACCTGATAACTATTGAAAAAGCTGTTCCGCTGTGAAGAGAGTCTTGTCCTACCTGGATTTTATCACCAAATCTCTTCAATTAGCTGAGTGTGAAGCATAAAGCATTGATTAATGTCCTCGGTGTGTTTGATCACGAAACTGGAGAAAAATCTGTTTTGATCACATGTGGCTTTTGTTGTTTTAAATAAGAACGAACAAAACGCAGAGTAACAAACCTCAAAAACAGAGAGAGGGAGCCCAGTTATGGTTCATATGTAATGAGATGTAATTCTCTTGCATAATTAAATTGATTAAGTTGGATTGATTAAGCAGAGAGTTTAATACTCAATTCAGCTGAGGTTTCAAGCTTTCTGCTAGTGGAGCATTTTGAGAATGGAACTTAAGAGACATTTCAAAATGATGGAAAATGTAACAGAAGGAAACAGGTCACTGATGAACTAAGGCCCTTCCCTAAGCACTCTGGGGCTGTCTAGATCATAAATGTAACACTGGAAAATAGGGCAGATATATTGTTTAGTGGTTTAGGTACCTGGTTGAGGAGCCAGAGACTGGGAGTTTGATTCTCTCCTGCAAGCAAAGCCAGCCTGTGTGGCCTTGGGCCAGCTGCACAATCTCAGGGCATTCCCCAAAAGAAGAGAATGGTAAAACACTTCTGAGTACTCTCTACCTAGAAAACCTTGAAAAGGACTGCCATAAGTCAGAATTGACTTGACAGCACATGATGATGGTGATGATGATATAATAAGGAAAGAGGATTGGGGTCTATTTGGCAGAGCTGTAGCTCCAAGACCATGAAAACTAATTACCTGGAACTGGGCAGCATAGTACGCAGCATCCACCTGTGAGTTATTAGGTTTTAAAAATTCATTATTTAATCATCGTGAATGTAAATGTATCTGCAGTGCCAGCTGAATTTCTTTTACCAGTGCATAGCTCTGTAGTCAATAAGCTGCACTCTACTCTCTGACGGGCTACCCCCTTCCTGAGAATGTAGAGAGAAGTACCAGGACACCAGGCATGCGTAGGTGTTCCAAGAGGAATAGCTTTTCTCTGATGGGGTGAGCATAGCCCTGATAGCTGTGTAACTCTGCTTGAAGGCTTCTGTGTATTATTTATTTAAAATATTTTTACCCCGCCTTTCTCCTTAAAAAGGACCCAAGGTGGCTGACATCATTAAAAGACAACATTTAATTGTACCAAACGTAAAGGCTACTTCAGCTAAGGGAAAAGAAAAAAAATGCATTCACTCATGTGAGTCAATAGGAAGATGCATATAAATGCATTAGAAAATGCACCAAAATACGCAGAATTGCCCAGGTGGATGCTCTCCCACAGAGGTATGCGTAGTTGTGTTTTTGGACTACAACTTCCAGAATTCCCCAGGAAGAACATTCAAAAGATGCCAGGGTAAATCATGAAGACTCTTTTTATGATCTTCACAGGGTGATTTTAGCATTGTTTCAGTAAAAGTATTACATAGTTATTTCTCTTACCTGTCAACCTCTGAGCACCAAATGCCATTTCTTTAATGGGTATTACACCACACATTTGGGCAGGCAGCAAAAATGGGGACATCAGACAGGAGAGGGAAATGAACCCCTTTCAAGTCTTGCAAGATCTTTTCAAGTAGCCCCTGAAGAAAATGCCTAGACATTGGTGATGATGGTGATAGAAAAGGTCACCTGTAGAATGAGATGGTTGTAGGGAATTTTTCTCAGCTGCCAAAATATAAGAAAGTGGAAGAATTAAAGGCAAGATGGAAAAGGAGATGATGCGAAGCAGCTGTTTTGTCTGGTTATTGCTACAATATATTGAAACAACTGTTCTGTTGAGATTAATTTGAAGCTGTCTATTGTTCTTGCTTATTAAACAGAAGTGGAATATAAACAGAATATTTCCACTCTTTCTTTTGGTAATTAGATCTGCATTTGGCAGAAAGGTTTCTTGAAAGAATATGTGCTATTGTCACTGACAATGATGGCTGACACATTCAGCTGGTGCTATCCCTGTGTTATGCAGGAAACTTTGGACCATATCCAACATTCTGGCTCAGGCATCTGCTAAGGGTGCTCGACGCACATATTTCAAAAGATGGGGAAAGATGGGAAATTTCAGAGAAATGGGTTTTTCCACATTCTTTATATCCAAAGCCCAGGTCCCATCTGAAATGGAGAAAAGAGAAAGGTCAGGAGAAATTGTTTTAATTCAACCTACAGCTGAATTAGGGTGCAATCCAAATTAGCTAAACTGGCTGTAGGCTGCCTAAGACAGCCTTAGGACAGCTGAGGTTATGCTGTATCCAGACCCCTCCTACCTCAGGGGACTTTAGTTGGCCTAAGGGGAAAATAGCACAGGGGAGAAAATGATCACCTTCTCAACCTGCAAATAAAGAGGCGAGACACAAGAAATGGATTTTTAACCTTGGCCACATTTTTATTAACAATTTACACTCCTAACCCAAGGAGTGGCCTGTGGTAGTGTGTGAGAGGCGTTGAGGGCTTGTTGATCAGAAGGTCGGCAGTTCACATTCACATGAAGGGGTGAGCTCCCGTGGCTTGTCCCAGCTCCTGCCAACCTAGCAGTTTGAAAGCACACAAATGCGAGCAGATGAATAGGTACCACCTCGGCGGGAAGGGAACAGCGTTCCGTGTCTAGTCATGCCGGCCACGTGACCACGGAAAGTGTCTACAGACAAATGCTGGCTCTTCAGCTTACAAATGACAATGAGCACCAGCCCCTAGAGTCAGACATGACTGGACTTAATTGTCAAGGGGAACCTTTGCCTTTGCATTTATTGAAGCAGGTGGACTGTCTGGCCCCTCTCCAGACTGGACAGTCTTGCCCTGGGGGCCTGCTGTACATCGCCAGCCTTCCTCTGGCTGGCTCAACTGGGAAGCCATACTCAGGTCAGTCTCCATCCTAATTCTCAAGGAGTCCATTTGTACCCAAGTCCACCTCAGAGGGCCATCTCTGCCTGCGTACCTCAATCTACAATTTGCAGCATGCATTCAGGGGACCCAGTCACCCAAATGCACCCTGTGGGACTCACTGCTACCACCCCACACCCTGCGCTGCTTGACAGGTTGTGATCTATTTACACGACACTGCCTCTGATCTGCCCATATTTGTTTTGTAAGAAACAGAATGGGATAGGCAAAGCAAAGTGTGTTCCTTATATACCTCCCCATAGTGCTTCATACTCTCTCTCGGTGGTTTACAATTTAATCATGCAGACTACACATTGCTCCCCACCCCAGTGAGCTGTGTATTAAGCAGGCTCATAGGAAAGGTGCTTGGAAAATAGTGTGCCTGGACATAGGTATCTCCCCTCAGAAACATCCTTGTGTCTTAGACCACTGGTTCCCAACCTTGGGTAACCCAGGTGTTCTTGAACTGCAATTCCCAGAAGCCTTCACCACCAGCTGTGCTGGCTGGGGTTTCTGCAAGTTGCAGTCCAAGAACACTTAGTTTACTTAAGTTTGGAAACCACTGCCTTAGACAATGAGCAGACAGACAGCAAAGGGACATGTGCAGCATGTGTTTGTGTACGTGTGCTTCACCCGATGCCTAGCTTTCTGACCACACCATTGCCAGGCTATAGGCGCAAGGCTCAGTTAGTTCTGACTGTGGTCACACATGGCTGAGTGGTTTGAAAGCTGCTCCCGTAGCATAGCTTCCTATGGAAAGAGAGAGAGATGGGGGAGTGAAAACAGTCAAAGTATGAGTATAGGATGGGAGGAAGAGTACAGGAGGCCTTTGCTTCTTTTGAAATGGTCGTGTACTGCTAATGGTGCTGCTGTGGGGAGGGAGTGGGTGGGGATGCAAGAGGAATATGGACTGACCTGGCCCATGGGTGTTACGGTTTACCTGAAGTCTCTTCTGCACATGCAGGTTTCATCTATCTCACAGCAAATGCACTTGGACCTTAAGAGAAGAAATGAGTGTTTCCTAGCAGAGCTGTTTGCATTACACTCATGAGTCAAGGACATTGCTCAGAGGGAAACTAAAGCCTTGTTTATTACTTGTGAGCCAGCAGAGTGAAAAGTCCTGTGGAACAGGCAAAGAGATGTGTCTTAATTTATGCACCCTTTCAACCTCTCTGTCTATTCCCCCCCTCCACTTACTTACCTGGAAGGGGGGGCCTGCTGTTTCTTGCCCTAGTTACCCGTGAGTATGCATGTATCCAGCCCACAGCCCTTTCACAGACATAAGTGAGAAGGAAATGTATCAAGGAATAACAGCTCTGCAGTTTCTTCACTTTCTCTCGTTCACTTACCTGGGTGTTCTGTTGGAGGTTGAAAGCCCCAAGTTTCTGGGTGTGTGTTTGTTGCTGGCAGCTGAATTCCTGCAGGGGCCCACCTCTTAAGACACTAGGCAGAGCTGTGCTACAAAAGAGGACTTACATGCTTTGAAGTTTTTGTTTGTTTTTTTGCCAAGTCCACCTATGGAGGGTTCTGTAGTGCGAAGTGCTGTTTCCCATAGTTGAGCCCCCTCCCCAAGTATCTCTTTGTGAGTGTAAAGTGTTCATGCTGTTGAGCCGGAGAGGTAGAATCCCTTGTCACATGTTTTCTTATCCGAGTGAGGGCTTCCCTGGATGGATTTTATATACTGCTGGTAGCGTGGTCTAATTGGTTAGTAGTTGTGTTGTATACTAACCTCAGTCCACTCCACAGAGGGTAGCTCCCACAGAGCTGGGAGGATTGGGACCTTAATTGTTTTGGGAGCTCTCATTGGGTTCTATGTGCTGAAAATTACTTAGGACTACCCTGACCCTGGCCTAACTTGGGCTGGCATAAAAGGTCTGAGCTGAGAAGGATTTGGATGCAGTGCAACTGAGCCTCTCCCCTTCTCTACCCCTTTTTGGCTTCTTATGGTGGCACAAAGGCGTGCCAGGTTTGGAATCAGCCAGCATGATGGTTAGGCTGGCACAAGGGCAGTTCTGCCAACATAATGGACATGCCCATTCAAAGCCACCACAGCCAGCCTGCCTTGAGTTTAGATTGCACCCTTAGTTAAAGCTAGTACATACTTCCATAAATCTGTGATTTAAAGGCAATCAATATTAATGGTGATCAGACTGCTGCTCCTTTTGACTGAATTTTTAAACAAGCAGCACTCTTGGGACTAATAACAGACAGATCCCTTCCATTTCCATCCCATCTCAACTGCACAAGTTTCCATTCATAAGTCTGATTCATTCTGTTCCCACATCATTCTGGATTTAGAGACAAAATGAAAAACTAAGTGTATTTCCATTTCCTTTTCGAAAAAGCATTTCCCCTCAGAAAATGCATTTCTGCGTTTCTTTTAGATTATCCATTTTCTATGCATTTTATCCTAAAACAGGTGTTTTTTTTGTTCACATTTTAATCTAAAATAGAGAGTTTATGCTTTGGGGTGATTTTCTGCGCCAAAATCACAATCTCAAATGTTGTTGAAGCACGAAAAAACAAATGATGCCTGAGTTCTACTCTGTATATTAACCCAGGAAGTTCAAATTAAGTCAGTGTACACAAAAAAGCAGACTAAACAAAATCTGCATGTGTCCTTCCTTAGGGCTCAATACTGGAAACACACCCTCAAATGTTGTGAAATATTGGAAGTATGGTAGTTTTTGGTCCAGGGATACAGTCTAGATAGCTGCCAAATAATGTTTCTATGACATAGCCTCAAGGACACGCAGACTCTAATTCTTCCTGCTTTTTGCTGTCCTATTCCTCCATCTTCTATATCAAATGAAAGAAACACAGTATTTGTAACTTTTGCAGATGCACAAATGCACGAATAAAGGGTTACAAAAATTCTCCCCCTCCTTCACTCAAATTTACCATTGCCTGAACCTCAAGTCAAAGATGAGCATCAGGTGTTACATGGCCTAGTGAATAGGGGCCGCTTGTAATAGGTAAGGATAGATAAAGGGAGCTTGTTAGTGTATTAGTGTATATAAATATACGAAAAGGAGACATATATTGGCTGAAATCTTATTTGTGTTTGCATAAGATTTGCACAACTTACAGCTAATCGACAAGGCGGTGGACTGCATCTTGGTTGTGCAATTGGCACATGAGTAGGCATGCATGTAAGACATAATCCAATACCTTGTCAGGTAGCCATATCAAACACCAGGAGAATTCCAGACATAATTATTTATTCACTACATTTATATCCAGTCTCTCTGTTGTGAGCTCAAGGTGGTGCCCACAGCTTTTCACTTTTCCCCTGAATTGTCACCACAACCCTCTAACATAGTTCAGTCTGGCAGGAAGTGTCTGGCGCAAGGTCACTCATTTGCTGAAACCCTGTTGCTTAGCATAATATGCCACGCTAGAGTAAGCCTCCTGAATCTATGGGAATTTAGTGAGTCAACTCCTTCATACATTCCATTAACTTCTCTACTCTAGTTGTGACTTGCTATGCTAAAGTAAATCACAAACAGAGTAGGCCTATTTGAATCAGTGGAATGTACAGAGGAGTTGACTTACCAACTCCCCACAGGTTCAGTGGGCCTATTCTAGTCTGACTTAGTACGCCAAGCAACAGGAGTTCAGCCAGTGAGTTTCAAGTCTCAATGGGTTCTTCAGTTCAAATTAAGTAAGCTCTGCTTCAATACTTTAACTATACCATACTAGTTATAAGGTACTTCCTCTCCAGGTCTCTGTTTGATTTTTTGTTTGTTTGTTTCAAGGGGATAACAGAGATAGTTAATAGTGGATAAACAGGAATACAATCTACTAAACAGAAATGCCTCATTCTTCAGAGTAGGATCCATCACAGTGACCCCTGGTCTTTAACTGGATACTGGCCAGGTTCATAAGTCCAAATGCAAGTGATGTAAGAATGCCCCAGGCTCCAAGGACAGCCAATTGTTTCTTGGCAACAGCATGAATTCAGGTAGCCTTTTGTTAAGTAGCATCCTCATCTGCATATCTTGCTGTATTCTGTAGTGCTGAGTGAATCACAGATCAATCATTTCCTCCTTTACGAATGACAGGCCTCCTTTAGCAAGTGACGAATTAGGCACATTAAAAGGCAAGTCTATTATTCTGGCTAATAAATCGCCCATTCTTTTCATTTGCTGGGGAGGGCAGGAACACATAATTTTTCTTTCTTCAGCTGGAAGAAAGGAGAAGGGGGTTATTTTTAACATTTTTGTGCCCTCGATAATTCAGATCAATAGTTCTGTTCTTTCCAAGGGCCTAGGTAAAACTTCTCTCCTCTGCCAACACACTAACAACCAGAGAAACTCTTGTCTCTGTAAATCTTTCTTGGGTTTCTGTCTCCTCTAGCGTTTCTTAAGATATAATTGTTAGTTTCTCTACTTACTGATGACTTCCTGTGAATTGGTGGCAAATCCTAGAACTTCCCAATAGAGTGAAACATATATGTTGAAATGGGTTTATCTGTCCATTTTATCAGTTTTTGTGAACCAATATTTGTAGACTGAAAATCCTGAGTTTATAAGCAAGGGGTGGGAATCTGCTGGCCACCCAAATCCCCATCCATTCCTTTATCTGACTAGGAGCTTAGGGAGTTGCAGTCTAATGACATCTGGACAGTCACAAGTTGTCCACCTGGGCTGTAAATGTTTGAAATACATTTCTTGCTGTGAATGTCAAAAAGGTGGCAGCTGCAGGCAAGCATGTTGGCCATTCCTCCCATCATGAATCTGGCAAATCTCTGAACAAAAAAGAAATGGACCAACAAGTTTGAGCAGTCACCTATTGGGCATTGTTAAAATTCACTAACTGTGTAATATTATGTTGTTAAAATTGACTATGTGATATTATGTTGTTAGTATCAACCATCTCCTGATTTTGAACATTTATTGTAACAAGTTTTCATCAAAATTACTATGAAACACATACAGAAATAATGACCTTGTACCACCTCATTGCCACAATCACCTTGGAGAACATTCAAGGTGGGACACTATAGGGTCTGATTTAGAATACTGTGGGGTGAGGAGCTATGAATGGTGGTGTTCACTCATTTAAGCTGTGAAATTTCCTTTTTTCTTCTTTGTGGCTGAGAATGGGCTTACTTGATGTTAACAGAGCTTTGGTGCCTGTATGTTATCATAGTTCCAATCTTCCTACCCATTTTATTGCTATACAATTATCTGATAATTAAGGAAAAAAACTCCAAAGATCTTATGTGCTGTCAAGTCACTTCTGATGTGCTATGACTGTATGAGTTAATGATCTCCAAAATGTCATATTATCAACACCTCTGATCAGATTTTGGATACCAATCGCATCTCATGTTAGGTTGTTCTCTCTTCCTACTGCTCTCCCCCCTTCCTAGCAATATTCCCCCCCCCCAGTAAATTCTACTCATGTCTTCCAAACTAACAGTTGTGAATTCCTTTATTGAGTCAACTCATCTCAGGTTAGGTCCTCTTTTCCTAATTCCCCCCCTTTCCCCAGCAATATTATCTTTTCTGGTCAATTCTATATTTTCATTATATGTGCATGATACAGTCACACTTATTGAAAAACAGCCCTGGAAGCTGTGTTTGGACGAGAAGTGGTTAATTGATGAAAAAAAGCTTCTGGGTGTCACTTTGTGAATGGTAGTGAGCACAAGACCAGCCATTCTGAATCTTTTTTTGACCATGGTCATTAACACAATATGAAAGAAATATAGCCCCGAATCAAGATTGTATAAGTTGCATCACAAACCTTATGATGTGTGAATAATTTTTTTCCAAGTATGTGGCCTCCTTCAAATGTGCCAGGGTCCCCCAGGGGCTATATGGCCCTCATTGAGAATGTCTGCTGTAGACAATCTTGACTGCTGCCATTCGTGTTGTCAGTATTCAGGCTGCCCTTTGCTATGTAAAGCTTGACACCCTTTTTCCTGTTGGCAATGCAGGCATGATATTTTCCAGCAAAATCGGCCCATTTCCTGGCATTTTGAATTGTGGGTAGATGGGGTAAATGGGGCTCGTTAGCCTTGGAAGGCAGCCCATCTAGGAGAAGGAAAACTCCGATTTCAAACCTCCACTGCCTTGTGGCTATATCCATAGATGGAAAAGGCTTCAGGAGTAAACCTCGAGGCAAAATCCAGAGCCAGAGTCCCAGAGGCAGTTCGTGACGCTCTGGCAACTCCTGTGACATTGCTGGAACCAGTTGTATTGGCTCTTGCCTTTCCATTGGACTAGTTTCAGTGACGTGGAGAGGGGGGATTTGTTGCTTGGGTAACAAATCCAACAAAAACAAATTTGTTGCTGTCCTCCACATTATTTTACTCAGGCCTTGTGCTCTGGAGAGGACACTCCAGCTTCGCATACAGTGTTGAAATAACACAGGAAGTAGCAGTTAGCGGTTATAAGTCCTTGATCGATTGGCGTAGAGCGTGACGCCAGGGGCTACTTCCGATGGTGGGAGAGGTCATTGCACCTCACTAGGTAGCTACCGCCCGCCTTAAGCTACCCCCAGCCAGTAAGGTGCTGCCTCGCCATGGTCTGTTAACCTCACGGGGTACGTGGGGTTTAGGGTGAAAGCTGACAAGCAGATCGATAACCCTGCACCATGCAATAATCATAAGAAAACTTCTGCCCTAAAGTTGGGCACCTGGAATGTTCGGACAATGGCTTTTCTGACGACCTGCAGGAAACAGACGACATGCACAAGACAGCTGTCATCAACATGGAACTGAGTATACTGCAGATGGACATTGTTGCCCTGCAAGAGACGAGGTTGCCAGACTCAGGATCTGTCAAAGAAATTTTTTTCTCATTCTTCTGGCAGGGAAAACCATTGAATGAGACCAGGGAATATGGTGTTGGCTTTGCGGTTAGAAATACTCTGCTGAGATCCATTGTTCCACCTACTGCCGGGAGTGAAAGAATCCTGTCTCTGCAGCTCCACTCATCAGCAGGACCAGTCACCCTTATTAGTGCCTATGCACCAACACTGTCGCCTACAGCAGAAGTCAAAGACAAATTCTATGACAATCTGGCAGCTACTATCAAAAAAATCCCCAAGAAAGAGCCTCTGTTCATTCTCAGAGACTTTAACGCTAGAGTTGGTGCTGATCACAATTCTTGGCCCACTTGTCTAGGCTGCTTTGGCATTGGGGAGATGAACAAAAATGGCCAACGCTTGCTGGAATTTTGCTGTTATTATGTTCTTTGTGTCAGCAACACATTCTTTAATATGAAGCTTCAACACAGAGTCTCTTGGAGACATCCAAGATTGAAGTATTGGCATCAGCTCGATTTGATCCTCACTAGATGCTCTAGCCTTCCTAGTATTATGATCACACACAGTTATCAGAGTGCTGATTGCAATACTGATCACTCCCTGGTGTGTAGCAGAGTAAAACTGCGAATAAAGAGATTGTATCATAAGAAAAAGGAAGGAAGACCACGTATTGACATCAGCAAGACTCACAATCAGAGAAAAGTGGAGGAATTTGCTCAAGTGCTTGAGGAAACTCTTCCAGGCCCGGCTGATGCAAATGCACCTGAACGATGGGAACATTTCAAGAACGCTGTTTATAACACCACCTTGTCCACATTTGGCAAGACCAAAAAGACGGCAGACTGGTTTGAAGCCCATTTGGAGGAGTTGATGCCAGCCATCGAGGAAAAGAGGAGAGCTCTAGCCGCACACAAAGCCTGTCCTAGTGAGTACAACTTGCAGGCCCTTCGAGTTGCTCATAGCAAAGTCCAACAGACTGCCAGGAGATGTTCTAACGATTATTGGCTTCAGCTCTGCTCTCAGATACAGACAGCAGCGGACACAGGTAACATCAAGGGAATGTATGACGGTATTAAGCAGGCTTTAGGTCCAATAAGGACGCTTGTCAGTGTTGTAGGGAAGCTGCTTGCCCATGTTGTGCTGAAGAGGCTCCAGGTGCTTGCAGACACAGTCTATCCAGAATCACAGTGTGGATTTCGAGCTAATAGGTCCACCACTGACATGGTATTTTCCCTCAGACAGTTGCAGGAGAAATGTAGGGAACAACAACAGCCACTCTTTGTGGCCTTCATAGATCTTACAAAGGCCTTTGATGTGGTTAGCAGGGACGGCCTTTTTAAAATCCTTCCCAAGATTGGATGTCCACCTTGGCTCCTTAACATCATCAGGTCCTTTCATGAGGAAATGAAGGGCACTGTAGTTTTTGATGGCTCAACATCAGATCCCTTTGACATTTGAAGTGGAGTAAAACAGGGCTGTGTTCTCGCGCCGACTCTGTTTGGGATCTTTTTTGCTGTCATGCTGAAGCACGCTTTTGGAACTGCAACAGAAGGCATCTATCTCTGGACTAGATCAGATGGAAAGCTCTTTCACCCCTCTAGATTGAGAGCGAAGACCAAAGTCCAGCTGAAATGCATGTGGGACTTACTCTTCGTCAATGATGCAGCTGTTGTTGCCCATTCTGCTGAAGACCTCCAACAACTTATGAATCCTTTTAGCAGGCCTGCTAAGATTTTGGATTAACAATCAGCCTGAAGAAAACACAAGTTATGGGCCAGGGCGTGGACTCACCTCCTTCTATTACTATCTCTACACAAGAATTGGAGGTTGTTCATGATTTTGTCAGATATGCAGATGATACCACTCTGATGGCAGAAAGTGAGGAGGAATTAAAGAACCTCTTAATGAGGGTGAAAGAGGAGAGCGCCAAAAATGGTCTGAAGCTCAACATCAAAAAAACTAAGATCATGGCCACTGGTCCCATCACCTCCTGGCAAATAGAAGGGGAAGATATGGAGGCAGTGACAGATTTTACTTTCTTGGGCTCCATGATCACTGCAGATGGTGACAGCAGCCACGAAATTAAAAGACACCTGCTTCTTGGGACGAAAGCGATGACAAACCTAGACAGCATCTTAAAAAGCAGAGACATCACCTTGCCAACAAAGGTCCGCATAGTCAAAGCTATAGTTTTTCCAGTAGCGATGTATGGAAGTGAGAGCTGGACCATAAAGAAGGCTGACCGCCGAAGAATTGATGCTTTTGAATTGTGGTGCTGGAGGAGACTCTTGAGAGTCCCCTGGACTGCAAAGAGAACAAACCTATCCATTCTGAAGGAAATCAACCCTGAGTGCTCACTGGAAGGACAGATCCTGAAGCTGAGGCTCCAATACTTTGGCCATCTCTTGAGAAGAGAAGACTCCCTGGAAAAGCCCCTGATGTCTGGAAAGTGTGAAGGCAAGAGGAGAAGGGGACGACAGAGGACGAGATGGTTGGATAGTGTCACCGAAGCTACCAACATGAATTTGACCCAACTCCGGGAGGCAGTGGAAGACAGGAGGGCCTGGCGTGCTCTGGTCCATGGGGTCACGAAGAGTCAGACATGACTTAACGACTAAACAACAACAACATGATTTTGCGTACCTTGGCTCAACGATCTCTGACACTCTCTCCCTAGATGTCGAGCTGGATAAATGCATTGACAAAGCAGCTACCATGTTCTCTAGACTCACAAAGAGAGTATGGCTTAAGAAGCTGACAGCATATACCAAGATCCAGGTCTATAGAGCTTGTGTCCTGAGTATATTCCTGTACTGCAGTGAGTCCTGGACCTTTTGTGCATGGCAGGAGAGGAAGTTGAACATGTTCTATATGCATTGTCTCTGACGCATTTTTGGCATCACTTGGCAGGACAAAGTTTCAAATAATGTAGTCCTGGAACGAGCTGGAATTTTTAGCATGTATACATTACTGAAACAGCAATGTCTATGTTGGTTTGGGCATGTTGTGCAAATGGCTGATGGTTGGATTCCAAAATATCTCCTGTATGGAGAATTAGTGCAGGGAAAGTGCCCCAGAGGGAGACCACAGCTGCGATACAAGGATATCCGCAAGCAGGATCTGAAGGCCTTAGGAATGGACCTCAACTGATGGGAAACCTTGACATCTGAGCATTCAGCCTGGAGGCAGGCGGTGCAGCATGGCCTCTCCCAATTTGAAGAGACACTTGTTCAGCAGGCCAAGGCAAAGAACCAGTCCCGAAACCAGCAAAATCAGGGAGCTGGACAGATTGTATTTCTTTTTAGTGTGGAACGGATTGTCACTCTCGAATTGGCCTTCTCAGCCACACTAGACGCTGCTCCAAGACCTCTATTCAGAGCACGTTACCATAGTCTCTTGAGACTGAAGGATGCCTACTACTGAAGCACAATATCTCACATTCATAAACCAAAGGTTTTTAAAGAATTGAATTACAAGATGAAAGCCCTAAGCTGATTAATTTGCCCCTCAGTAGTACCACAGCCTTTTCTTTCCACCCATGGCATTTCTTCCATTTAAGCAAGCAGTCTCTGTCTTCACAGAGGAAAGGAACAGTCCCACTCTCACCTACCACTGCAAAATATTTTAATGAGAAAGAATGTCTACAGCAAAATACTTGTAAAGATCATCCAAATTATTTATACATTCTCTTCTCTAGGAGTGGACATGCTATAGTGCCTCAAAGTGGAAGCAGGGAGGTCTCTTTGGTACTTAGCCAGAAACTCACTAGGCGATCTTAGATCAGAAACTATTCTTCACATCTCCCATCTACAATACGTCGGATAATTATTGGCTTACTTTACAGGACTGTGATAACTATCAGTGAATGAATAATGTGGAGTGCTTTGAAAATCTGAAATGCACTATGTAAAGCGCTGAGCATGTAAGATGATTATTAGTAGACTTGTGACGGCTGTGCAAGCAAAAAGCTGTTTACGTGATGGGATGCCTTCTTCTTTTTTTCTGGGAGCCTTTCCATGCCTTCAAAAATGTCCTTCTGATGGTCCCAAACCTTCTGGAGCAGATTAGAGAGAATGAAATAATACTGAGTGTAATATGTTGCACAAGAGTAGGCCCATTGATCAGTGGGGATTTGGTGAGTCTACTCCTCCATGCATTCCATTGATTTATTGGGTCTACTCTATTTGCAACTTACTTCATTAAAGTAAGTTGCAAGTGGAGTAGGACCATTGGAATCAATGGAACTTGTAGAGGAGTTGACTCACCAAATCCACACTGATTCAATGGGCCTACCCTAGTGCAACTTACTATGTTAAGCAACAGGATTTCAGCCAGAGTGTCCTGAAGGGAAAGAGAAGGAATCCCTCTCTTCTGTGATCCACTGGTAATTCTGTCAGTAGGAGACCTAAACAAATTTCATTATAATTATTACTATTGCAATTAGTATTTGTATTTTCAAAGAGATGGGAACTTGTAGGTACACTTGCAATGTAGCAAAGAACGGTAGCTTCTCTAACCTTTGCTATGAATCCGTATGACAGCATCAATAGTTGCAAGATCCAACTTCTTATCAACATAATTTCCTTTAGGACTAATATCTGAGTCATGTCAGCTGAGGTTCCAGCAAGGGGGCACTACTGAAATTATCCTGAATCAGAACATCTCCACTCAGTTTGGAAGAGTCACTTTCTCAGAATCCAATTTAATACACTGCAAATAGATGCCGGTGCCAATCTGGGGTGATGTCAGAGAGAAAGAGGAAACTTAATAATAAAACTTGACAGAGAGATGACTTCTGTGAAACCAGCTCAAGCTTATATCTCAAATGGGGACTAAATGTCATATTTTTGTTGGAAAACTAGAGGAAAAATCTACTCCAAATATCCTATAATAATAATAATAATAATAATAATAATAATAATAATAATAATAATAATAATAATAATAATAATAATAAGTAGTAGTAGTAGTAGTAGTAGTTTTATTTATATGCCGCATTTCTCCCAACAAGGGACCCAAAACGGCTCACAACATTAACATTCACACAATTTAAAAACACAATAAGTTAAATATTAAAAGATGAATTAAACAATATACAATTAAAATACAATTAAAAGATTAAAACATAAAAACATATAAAAGATTAATATTATCTGCTCAAATGGGGTTCAGGGATTCAGTTATAACTGTTAAAAGCCTGCCTGAAAAGATGGGTCTTTAGCTTTTTTCGAAAGGATAACAGGGAAGGGGCCATCCTGATCTCCTGAGGGAGAGCGTTCCATAGCCTGGGAGCTACCACAGAGAAGGCCCTCTCCCGTGTCCCCATCAGCTGTGCTTGTGCTGGCAATGGGACCAAGAGGAGGACCTCCTCTGCTGATCTTAATTGCCGAGAAGGCACATATAGGGAGATACGGTCCTTCAGGTAGCCTGGACCCAAGCTGTATAGGGCTTTATAGGTAATGACCAGCAGTACACCCAAGCTGCAGACCTGAGTTTTCAGGGGAAATGTAACCCCATCCAGTACAGGTAGTATCCCCGTTCCCTCATCTGCCTTCCGACTAACCAGGAGCACCTCTGTCTTGTCTGGATTAAGTTTCAGTTTGTTTGCCCTCATGCAGCCCATTACTGATGCCAAGCACTGGTTTAGAGTCAAGACAGCTTCCCTGGAATTAGGTGGAAAGGAGAGATAGAGTTGGGTGTCATCCACATACTGGTGAACACCGAACCCCAAAACTCCGGACAACCTCTCCCAGCGGTTTCATGTAGATGTTAAAAAGCATGAGTGACAAAGCAGAACCCTGAGGAATGCCACAGGCCAATGGCCAGGGAGTTGAGCAGGAGTCACCCGGCACCACCTTCTGAGTTCTCCCCTCTAGGAAGGACTGGAGTCACTGTAAAACAGTGCCTCCAAGTCCCATCCCAGAGAGACGGCCCAGAAGGATACCATGGTTGATGGTATCGAAAGCCGCTGAGAGGTCCAGGAGAACCAACAGGGACACATTCCCCCTGTCCAGTTCCCGGTGTAGGTCATCCACCAAGGTGACCAAAGCTGTCTCTGTCCCATAGCCAGGCCTGAAACCAGATTGAAATGGGTCTAGATAATCTGCTTCCTCCAGGAATATAATATTATATATATAATACCACAGAATTATAATACTATAATGCCACTAACATATATAATACTTTGCAGACTGTGTGTCTGAGGGAGAGAGAGAGAGAGAGTTTCAAATAGATGTATTCTTCATGGTGCTTAATTTAAATTTTGACTCTGGAGAAGAGAGGGCAAGGGAAAGATGCAAAGAAGAGTCAAACTAGGTGTCAGAGAGAACATGCGTATTACCTGCATCTAGCCCATTCTTTCCTGAGATATAGCTTCCAGAGAAATATATATACCTAGGCAATCAGACTTGTAAATAAAGCCCGTCTTTCTTTACAATGATCCCTCACAAAGCAAAGCTTATTGGGATGCAGTAGCTGGGGCTGAGCAAAAGAGTATGTGTTGACAATCAGATGTCTGTTCTGATTTAAGAAAGTACTGGTTCTAATGGCATGCTGTCACGGATGGCCAGTGGATTCAGCTATGCCACAATGTGATGCCACAAACAATAGGTATCTGTTCTTCACATTACAGGCAGGTACCATGCCAGAAAAAGGCTACCATCATGAGATAGCTAGTCAGTAATGTCAGCAATAATACTGCTGTTGCCGCACAAATATAAGCTGATGAAGCTTGCTCTGGATTCTTCGTTTGACAAGCCTAGGAAAGTTTCTTTCCCTTTTGTTCTCACCATGAAGGCGAGGGGACCCTGCAGGCTAGCATGTCTCTGTCTCAACAGTGGCAGATAAGGAATTAAGGAATTCATGGCTGAGAACAGGGATGAGATTTTTAGATTTCTTGGACTACAGATCCCATAATTCTCCATTGTGGATGTTTTACCTGACAGATACCTTACAGACACCTAAATGTGGCTCACCTGGGGAAAAGGCTTCAACTGGAAGGCTCTGAGGCTGAGCTAGGCCTAAGTCTGTCTAGCATCCTGTTCAGAAAGCAAGCCCCCCCCCCCGCTAGCTCAGGGGCCAGAACAAAAGCTTGCTGTATCATTGAACTTGAACCTCAGATACCACTGCCCATGTATTCTATAGAAGCATCTCAGACATAAAGGTCAGCTGGAGAGAATGGATGGAATACAGGAGAGTCTTCTAAAACTCTGTAGGTATAAAGTTGAAGGTAGGGCCCAAGCCCTATAAACTCCAACTTCCAGTATGGCTTCCCTTCCCTTCCCATAGCATATCTCATGTACCAAAATCCCATGAATCACAAAATAAATATTTCTATTTCCACTGAAAAATTCCATTTTCTATATTTTGTAAATGACTCCCTGGTTTACCACTCCCCATTACACCATTTTATTATTTTGGATAGTAATAAAATCTGTTGGGTTTTTTAAAAAAAAAATACCATAAAGAAATAAATGAATCAGCTACTGTAGAACTACAATCTCCTCTTGGGTTTTTGGTTTTGCTTTTTGTTTGATTTGATAATCCTCCTGGATATGGTGGAGCCAACTGTGATACTGCCTATCTTTTGAACGTATAAGTCTGAAATCCCACAATACTGCTGTCAGCTTTTCCCAATCGGAAGTTGCCACAGATAGTTTGTGTACTGAAATCATGGATTTTTAAATTTTATTTTGAAATATGCCCCTCTCTGTACTGTAAATGCCATTTTTCATTGTTGCCAAGCCATCTGAAATCACTATGTTTGTTACGTTTAGAATTTCTTCTCTGCCACAAATACACATTTTGAATTAGTCCTGCACAATGAGGAAAGGGCCAGAAGATGTGGTGGGCAACCTGAAATGTTAAGAAGCCTGTACATTTAGGACTGAGTGACCAATGCAAGAATACATCTTTTTCCTTGAGATCTGGAAACAAGAAAAAATGCAAGAGAGAAGATGGACTGCAGTGTCTTTGTCATGCTGGTTGTCTAGTTGATGCTTACTGTCAAGAACCATACCATACCTCTTGGGCATGTGCTTTCAGTTTCCTGCTGATAGCAGTGGGCATCGTTATTTTCAAGTCTCAAAAATTCATTCAGGCCATCACCACCACTTTGTATGATGGAGAAACCAAGCTAAGGCTAGTTTTGTTGCAGGGTGGACGAGGGTGGGTGGGTTCCCAACTTGGGAGCCCACAGCAGTGATGATACTAAGCTACAAGATTCTCTCTGACATTTTGAGGGGGGGGGGGGTAGGAAGCAGACTGAGAAAATAAAAATAGCCTACATGACAGCCAGATTGGAATCATCTGAGATGTATGCATTTTCCCCAAGTCATGTCTGCCGCGTTCTGCCATTCGTGTGGCCATGCCTGTGCTTGTTCTGGCATTTACATAATTCTATTGACATATGTGCAGTAATCCTTGCATCTGCCTCTTGTGGATGTCAGTCCATGGGCATCAGGATGCAGAATTTCCAGAGGGCGCTTAAGCAGGCAACCAGAAGAGGACAATGTCTGGGAAAATCTTATAGGTTCAATTCAGACAGCAGCCTACAATTCTGTGCCCACATTTCCTGAAGCCTCAGAGTGACTGCAACAGGAATGAATAGCTACAGGAACTCATGGAGAGGTTCCTCCCAGCCCTTGTACTATGTGTGGTGTGCCCTCTAACAGTGTTTGGCTTCATTAAATAAGAAGGAGAAGCAACAACATTGTTGCTGAAGATAGAATGCAACAATGAGCAGATCTCTGCTGGTGCTCGTTAACTATCAGAACCAAGTGCTGGATTCATTCATGCTATCGCTGTGAAAAGGGCCACCATAAGTCAGAGCTCACTTGATAGCACATCATCATCATCATCATCAGTAATTATTATTATTATTATTATTATTATTATTATTATTATTATTATTATTATTATTATTATTGTTGTTGTTGTTGTTGTTGTTGTTGTTGTTGTTGTTGTTGTTGTTGTTATTATTATTATTATTATTATTATTATTATTATTATTATTATTATTATTATTATTATTATTATTGCTGTTTTTGACTGCACAGAAATTGCAAGTTACACAATGCCATGAAATATTAACCAACCGTTATAGCAGTGGTGGGAACTTCTTAGGATTGGGGGGCAGCACTGATCCCCCTCAGTCCATCTGAGCTGTGTCTTTCTCCTGCTGAACCTGGAAACACCACTCAAGGTGTCACAGATATCCCAGTGATTCTGTAAACAAGGTGTGTAAGGAGCAGAGATCCTATTGCCCAGCAGAAACCCTCTCCCCAAAGGCCTCTAAATGGCTGCCAGAAGGGCAGTTCCACAGAAAAATGGGGCAGTTTGAGGCAGCCATGCCCCAAAACCATTTCCAAGCAGAATGAATATTTTTTCACAACAGTTTCAGAAATGAGGGTGGGGACTTACGTGCCAGCACAACTGGGTATGAAAGGCTACATGTACCAAGTGTTGCTTAGCCTTACATTACAGGATGGCAGAAAAATACTTTTACCTACATTGTCGACTCAAACTGGATTCAGACAAAACAGAACTGGTCTAAATCTGATTGTTATTTCCAGCTGGAGCAGATCCATCCAATCAGTGGGGACTTGGTAGGTGAACCAAAGCCTTCGCCTCAGTTGTGTGACTCCCTATCACTTCCACCCAGGATTTGAGCTTGAGTCTCTCTAGCCCTACTCCAACATCCAACCCACAGAATCACTGTAATTCTTTCCTTCCTGTCCTCTACCCAGTTTCCTAGCCAAACATGCATGAGAAGTACTTGGGTCCCCCGCCCCCATCATCCTCAATTTCTCTTTTTCCCTTTCTTTCCATCCCAGGGAACAAAGATTTTCTGTTACTGTGCTTGGCATGCCAACTGTTCGTCTGAATGAACCCATGCTGTTTGGAGCTACCCTTTGTGCTCTGAACTTCCCACCAAGCAGGAGAGTTGGAGAAAATGTGACACTCACATGTTCCTCCACCAGCAGCACAGACGGTATTCTTATAAATCATTCTGATTTGTCTTAAGAGTTAGTATTCAGGGAAAGGGAGCTTTGACATTTCATCATTTCAAAAGTGGCATTGGCTTCAGTGGCCACGGAAAACAAAGACAGATGCTATACTCACCCTTTACCCTACCTGGCCTCCAATGTAATTACACTGGATTTTGCTTCTCTTAGAACTCTACCATCTCTTGTTTTATCTTCAACAAGCTGCCTTACATATCCTCCATTTGCAGTTCAGACTGAAAATGACTGCTTCCTACTCTCCTGTGCGAGATAAAAGTAAAACAAAATAAGCGATTCCATGCTGGACGCAGAGATATGCACAGCTTGTTCCAAATAGCCCAAGGAGCTTTGGACTTCTTTTTGAACAAAAGTGTATTCCTTCCTTCCTTCCTTCCTTCCTTCCTTCCTTCCTTCCTTCCTTCCTTCCTTCCTTCCTTCCTTCCTTCCTTCCTTCCTTCCTTCCTTCCTTCCTTCCTTCCTTCCTTCCTTCCTTCCTTCCTTCCTTCCTTCCTTCCGAGAAACTTGTTTGGGTTCCAAACCATATTGTAATATGCCAGAGGAAATCCTCTCCCAAAGAAGAAATAATAATAATAATAATAATAATAATAATAATAATAATAATAATAATAATAATAATAATAATAATAATAATAATAATAATAATAATAATAATAATACCACCACCACCACCACCACCACCACCATTGTGGCCCTGTTCCAGCTTTTGCATAGAACCTTCTTTGTTTTATTTTTATTTTTACCTGACCTAGACCAGATAGCCCTTCAAACAGAGAACTGGTCTCTGAGAGGTCTTCAGAAATAGAGGACTGTCCTCTGTGAAATGAGATATATGGCCACTCCAGACAGGTCCAGGTTCCCACTGTCCTCTTCTCTGTTTACCAATCAGCTGCCTCAAAAGATTTTGGGAGGAAAGAAGACCTGCTGCAGCTTAGCCACAGAGATGAAAAGCTTCAAGATGCAGAAAGAATCTCAAGCCTTCCTGACCCAAGGAAAAAATGTCACTGGGCAAGCCCCGAGCCCTTAGCTATGGGTAGAAAGGTTCTCTGGATCACACTAGCACTTACAGGAATAATACTGTATTGTTTCTGTCTGAGAAGACAGAAATCTTCCTGATAACCTTTGGAGCAAAAATGGGAATATGTGACCTCAGCCTCTCTCTCTCTTTTTTTAATCATTCTGACATAGATTTCAGCAATAATGTAATGTTAAAACTGTATTCTTATTATGTGCCATCAAACGGATTTTTGGACTTACGGCAACTCTTACCAGGATTTCTTAGATATAAAATCTTCAGAAGTAGTTTACCATTCCTTTCTTCTGAGCATGCCTTGGGGGCAATGCAGACTGCTTATATTCCCAGAAGGCACAGTGAGAAATCAAACTCCCAAACCTCGGTTGCCAGGTACTCTAACTCACTGAGCTATCTACCCAGTTCCTTGTCAAAACTAGATAATGATAATATTGTAAGCCTGCAGAACACATCATCTGCCAAGATGAGCAAGACAGCCTACTACTGAAGACAAACTCAGTGGCCCACTCACATTCTCCAACCATTTTCCTTTACCTGACCATATAGTTAGCATGATACACTGCTAAGAGGAATTCATTCATTGAATCACATGAAAGAAGTGACTTCATATTACCTTCTATAACCTGGAATCATTTCAGTATATTGAACCTGAAATCTATTCACAATAAATGCACTGTACTGTACTGTACTGAATGTCATTCCTGTCAAGTTCAAGAAAACATAAAGTAGAAAGAAACACACAAGCAAGAATTATGTCTATTTTCCCCTTGCTTCCCAGTCCAAAAACAAGCTGCAAGCAGTCATTACGAGGCATGTGTGAGAAGCCATGAACATAGCTCACAGCCTTTCCATTCTGATTTATATAAGGATCATAAGTGCTCCAGAGGAAAGAGAGTGAGAGAGACAGAGACCAGCAGCTAGAAAGAGAAGTATGAATAACCTTTCAACCCTGGCAAAGATTATTATCTGTTCTGCATTCAGAGAGTGATGAAGCTATAATGGAAAGTTGTATTGACTTGTCTCTCTCTGAGAAGAGTTTTTTTTGTTGTTGTTTTTTTTAAAGGAAGGTTATGTTTCAAACATTCATTGTTGCTTCATGGACATCAGAAAGTCATCTGTATAAATACAACATCTATCATCTTTGAAAGTGAATTTTAGAGAGTATTATTGACAGATTGAATTCCTTTTCAATTCTCAGACTGAGTAGCAGCAAGGATAGAAAAAGACACTGTTTTAGATTGTGTTTTCCAATAGAAATATCTATTCCACATCTCTTATGACAGGCCCTGGAAAGGAACACATCTTGCTTTGAAAATGTAATGTGTGTGTGTGTGTGTGTGTGTGTGTGTGTGTATTTTAAGATATATATCAATTTGTATAATGTGGCTGTTGGAGGAGACATATGCACAAATCATGTGTGTAGTTCAGTGCTTTCCAACCTTGGGTCCCCAGGTGTTCTTGGCTTACAACTTCCAGAAATCTTGGCAAGCCCAGCTAGTGGTGAAGGCTCCTGGGAGTTTTAGTCGAAGAACATCTAGGGACCCAAGGTTGGGACCCATTAGTGTAGTGAAAAACAAGCATTACTAAAAATGTGTATATCTGAAGAATGCTCACAGTCAAGCTGTAGTCTATGGGCAAAAGACTTTAAAAATATCTATATACATGCTCAAAAGAACATGTACCACAAACAAATATGGATGAATGTCATTGTGGTAAAACAAAAAAGTCTTGCAGAAGATCTAGAACAGTGGTTCTCAACCTTTTTCAAGTTATCAACCCCTTTTATAATAGCCAAGTAACCTGTGACACCCCCAACCACATTTACATAAAAAGGCATTTTTAATGGGGTGAAGTCATCAGAAAGTAGAAGCTTCTTTCTCCCCCCAAATGGCCTGTTTCTCATACATACACGTACACACTAACTTTAATATCCCTCTCTGAAAGGTTAAGGAAGAAATTCTTTAACAAGAGCTACACAACACATATGAAGCAACCTGTGACACCCCGCCTCCAGAAAACACTTTAGGACCCTCTTGAGGATCATGACCCCAGGTTGGAAAACACCAATCTAGAACAATGAAAATACAAATGGGATCCTGAGAAATGCAATGAGAACGAGAAAATTTCACATGCCCAGTTCTGAGTATTTCACTATGGAAGAAGTCTTGTCTTTGAAACCAATCCAATTGTGAAGCTTTTCACCTATAAGATTGCCAAGACATGATTCCATTCCAGCGCATGAATTCTATGAAACACACCTCTTTCATTCACACATTGGACCGTAAATAAATTTGGCAGTGGGTTTCGAAACTGAGAATCACTAACACTAGAAACTTCAGGTGAAATAATTAATCCTCTAAGCAAGGTATGCACCCCAAAACCTTGTTCTAACAGAAAAATCACCCAAACCCCACTCACCCACCATCCAAAAAACATAGTAGAGTATTCAGTTTCTTGCACAGAGGCTGATGCAGGCCCAGGAGGAAGCTAGTCAAGAAAAATGTCCTGCCCGCCCCCTGGAATTTGTCTTTATCCAGCCTGGGTTCCATTTGGGTTGTGGTATTTAAAACATTCATATATAATAGTTTCTGTTTAACACTGCAATTGACAAGAGATGGATACTCATTTGGAAAACAACCTCATACATCAAGCAGCAGTCAGCTCTCACCAGCTGTTTGAAGTCTCTGTTTGAATGTGAACATGTGATTTAGAGCTGAAGTATAAATGAACCTTCCATTAGGAACACAGCTGCCTGTAAAAGTATGGGATGTTTGATTATCCTCCAGTGAGATTTTTCAGTTCCACAAGCTGCAAATTAACTGGCTTTTGTTTGGTAATTAGTTATTGCAAGGTAAACAATAGGCAGCCATTCCAGCTTGGCAGAAATGTGCAAATTTGAAGAATGTGTCTTCAGAGGAATAATGTTTTATCGCCTTCTAACGGTGAAGCTGCCTTCTCATCTAGTTCAGCCCTTAAATATTGAAGACTGAATAACTCTTTTTGTACCATGCTCCTTCTATCATTGGCTGAAATCTTGTTGTTTAGTGTAATAAGTCACACTAGAGTAGGCCCATTTGAATCAATGGAACTTACAGAAGAGTTGACTCATGAAACTACCACTGATTTAATGGGACTACTCTAGTTTGACTTACTACACTAAGCAGCAAGATTTCAGCTACGGATATCTTTCTGCATCACAGGATGCAATCACTATTTTTCAGGAGTGGTAACAAATAATGATAACGAAGCACAAGTAATCCATAATGCAACGAAGTAGTTGCATGATTGAATTAACAGTAATGATGAGAGCAATCTGAGTGTCAAAGACAATGGACAACCTAAGTTCCTTTAAAAAAGATTTCTGAGGTCTAGAGAGGCATACAACAGAATCGTACTTGCAACTGTAATTATTGTTCTTGTATTTATTATTTTCAATTTTGGAGAAAAAATTAAAACGTTAAAAAAATAATGTTGGGAAATATATATTTTTCCTGTTTTTGTTCCCCCTCCCCTAGCCAATTGTGTGTAAAATTCACCTGCTGAATTATTTTAAGGAAAATTTTATTGGATACTTTATTACAACACCCCACCCCCAGTATTCCACATTCATAAAACCGAGGTTTTCTGAAGAATTGAATTTCTTGGCTTTTTAAAAAGGAAGTTTAAGTATACATACACTACACACAAATTCCAACAGAAACTTTCCTCATGTAGAATTACCCAGTAGTAGAGGAGGATTCCAGAAGATGAGCATATTATCTGTACTATGGTTGCTGAGAAAGGACACAGGCAAGAAGAGCTGGGATGTGGCTGTAGGCCCTCTGTGCCAAAATATTTTGAAGGGCTGTTTTTGGATGTAATGAAATCATGAAGCAAAGGTGTGAGTAAGTGCAACACACACAGTGGAAAAACCTCGCAGGTAAACTAATCTTGCCATGCCCGCTCCACAGAATGCAGACTAGAAAGTGACGTTCCAATTTCCAAACCCTTTCCTTGAGTTAGGCAAGCTTAGGAAGAAAAGCTGTATCGGACCAAAAGCTCTATGGACATATTGTGTGCATGTTTTCTAAAAGATGCCCCTTTGCCTTTTGAATTTTTTTTTAAAAGGGGGGGGGAGGTTGAAGATAGCAAAGAATGTCACTGGAAACCAAAGTCAAAATCATCCGTACTATGTGAAAGAAAGATTGTGAAGAAAGAGAAGGACAAAAATTAATATTTGAAATTTGGGGTTGGAGTAGAGCCATATGGAAGACAAACAGAAAAGCAGGAAAGTGGGTGCTCAATCAAGAGAAGCTTGAACTCTCACTAGAGGAAAAAAATGAGTCAAATGAGCCTATCCTACAATGCACATGTAATGGAAATATAGAAGTGACCAGAATAGACTATATTGCTGGAAAAGTGAGGTGGAGCAGTAGGAAAAGAGGAAGACTTAACATGAGATGGGTTGACTCAACAGAGGAAGCCACAGCTGTTAGTTTGCAAGTCCTGAGTAGAATGTACTGGAAAATACAATATTGCTAGGAAGGGGGGCAATGGGAAGAGAGAACAACCTAATATGAGATGCTGTTGGTTTGCAAGATCTGAGCAGAGCTGTTAATGATAGGACATTTTGGAAGTCAGATATAGTCATCACACATCAGAAGTTGCCTGAAGGCACATACCATCTTTGGAGGGGTTTTTGTTGTTGTTGTTAATTATCAAATAATTGTATAGTGACAAGATGGGTGGCATGAAGACTCTGACAAGATCCAGGCACCAAAGCTCTGCTAATATTGAGTAAGACGATCACCAGCCACAAAGCAAAGAATCAGTAATTTCACAACTTATATGAGTGAGATTCTGAATATTTATTCTCTAATCTTTTCAAAATATATATTTTTACAATGAGACACAAAATCCCTTTTAATGTCTGTTTGGTCAGGAAAGAGTTAAAAAGTTCGCCTAAGAGTTATTTAAATTGTTCCTGACTGGCAAGGTCAAAAGTTCAGATCTCCCTTCCTGGCTCAAAAGCTGCAACAATGTTTCTAACTTTGGGACATTCATAATGGTAAGGTAATTTATAAGAAAGTCATGCTATTTATACCCATTTGAAAAGGCTTTTTCAGAGTCAAATTTCATCCTCTGCAGCTTGGATTCTTTCCATTTTTTTAAAAAAAAAGCTGCTGGTACTAACCATTTTCTTTCAAGATAATCAAGATTGGTCATTTCAGTTGATTTGATCTGTTTTAAATCTGCAAACAAAAAAGATCACTTGCGTCTGCACAGAGGGGACAGTTTTACTTTTAAAAAATTCATAATTTAAAATCTCTTTTCTCAAATGCCCCTAAATGTGGCACAGAACAGCAGCAGATTATCTGCTACATCTGTGTCAAATTTGATACTGATTCAAATTCCATTTTTAAAATAATACTTTTTTGTGTGGGATGCAACCATTTTTAGAACTGCCTTGTAGAATGTTGATTTGCTCTGCTGCTCGATATCTATTGCTGCACTTCTGTGCTGGAATAATAACTTCCTAATGGTTCAGAAGCTAAAAGAAAATAAACAATTAAGACACAAGTCCTAGGAGCAAAAACAGTTGTGACTACCATATTTTTCGCTCTATAAGACGCACTTTTTCCTCCAAAAAAAGTGGGGGGAAAAGTGTGTGCATCTTATGGAGCGAATACTGTAAAAAAAAAGAGGGTCCAATTTAAATTCTAACTGTAGGTGGCGAAAGAGGCTGCTTCTTGGTAGCTTTTTCGCCCCAACAGTTAGGAAAAAGCTGCGGAGGAAGGCCAGGTAAGCTCCCGGAGGTCTGGGGTGTGTGTGGCGGTTTCGGCCTGCTAGGCCCGTGGGGGGTGGTGGAAGATGGCTGGGAAGGGTCTGGGAAGGGAAGGGAAGGTGGCAATTTCAGCCTTCTAGGCCCGCGGGGGGTGGTGGAAGATGGCTGGGAAGGGTCTGGGAAGGGAAGGGAAGGTGGCGATTTCGGCCTGCTAGGCCCACGGGGTGTGTGTGTGGAAGACGGCTGGGAAGGGTCTGGGAAGGGAAGGTGGCGGTTTTGACCCTTCCCAGCCGTCTTCCACCCCCCCCGTGGGCCTAGCAGGCCGAAACCGCCACCTTCCCTTCCCAGACCCTTCCCAGCCGTCCTACACACACACACACCCGCGGGCCCAGCGGGCCGAAATCGCCAGAATATTTTTTTCCTGTTTTGCTCCCCTAAAAATTAGGTGCGTCTTATGGAGAGGTGCGTCTTATGGAGCGAAAAATACGGTATGTAGTGCTGTCCCTATCACTAGATACAGTAAGCAGGTGCTAAAGAGTAGGTGTGTGACCTGTGTTGCACCTTCCTACAGCTAAATCTTATTTCCAGATAACAGTATAATGTCCCAGAGACTGAAAAACTTTACTTTGGAGGTCTAGAACACCTAGAATTCTCCAGCCAACATTGTTACAGTGATGCTTGCTTGGGGACTCCAAGAAATATAATCCAAAAAAGGCAATGTTTTCAAGTTTTGAGTATGAGTTAATGCCATTTTAGTTTGTTCTTCCACATGGAGTGGTAGGAGAGCACCCACCTTGTCTTTTATCTCAGGCAGCAAAACATATTGGCTCAGCCGTGAATCTGTGTGCACTTGGTAGGAAACAGATTCAACAGAGAAAAGACCAAAGGCTCTTCCAGAAGGAGCATTTGTTGTCCTTAAATTACCAGGATCCATATTGCTGTGATCATGTTTTCTCCACTGTCTTCACAATGTTCATCTTGTTCTGGTTAGTATAGTGCTTTTTCCAGTGACTTTCCACTCATTTTTATCCCTCCTGATTTGCAAGGTTTAATTTTAATGACACTTTGTACTGTTTAGCACTATGGCACTCATTTGATATTAATGTCTGTGGTGAGATCCTCCTGGACAGAAGCTTTCAATTCGCTCCCCATCTTCTAAAACCTCTAGTAGAGAAACTTTAGAAGAGAAGTGGATTTCTTAAAGATTTCTTAAAGAGAAGTGACTTTTTAAAAGGCAAATGAATTTTTGATCTTTTGAAAACAAATAGCAGAAAGAGAACCAAAGCTTTAAAATGATTTATGACAGTGTTAGTCAACAGATTGTATATGCTTTATACATGTAATGTTACGTGTAATTAGTATGTGCATGTGGATGTGTACACACAAGGGATGAATGGCAAGACGATAGGGAAAAAGACCAAGAACAAAACACAAGGTATTATAGACACAAAACATACATGTCTAGTTTAGTCCTAGTTTCTTCTTCTTCTTCCTTGGTCTTTTCTCCTGATATATATATAGTGCATAATACATGTGTCTCAGTCCAAATATTAAACTTTAGCATTAAAGTGAGTGTACACACAGGAGATACAGACTCTAAATTCTAGCAGTGTCGGCTTAATCCAATTTATTTACCTGGCGTAGGAAAGAGTATTTTCTATCCTGTGCTTTCAGACATAAAGGTGAGGTGGTCAATAATCTTTGCTACTGACAGTTTTACTCAGTTTATTCTTGTCTCAAACATTTACTTCTTGAGAACGATTTTATCATTTGTGCAGCCCTGCTGCTCTCACCAGAGTAATTAACCCGGGACCAGAGGACTCATCCATCCAAATATTCCCTCCACAACAGAGGGCATTATGGAACCATCCAATGCAGGAATTATTTTCCTCTTCTTGCTCAAGTGTCAGCGGACAAGCACCATCCTGTAAAATAGTATCCTTTAATTGGTTGGAGCTAATTACACTTCAACAAGGAGAAACGTCAGAGGCAGAGAAAACCACCCCAAATAATAAAACAAATTAATGAATAAACAAATGATAAGGCTTTGTTTAGAGTTCTTTTCAGCTGTTGCTTTATAGTAATGGTAGGCAGTTGGTTATGCATCTACAAAAATCCAACAGACTGTCCAGGCAAGAAGACAGGGAGAAAACAAAAGTAAGAGTGATTACACAGCAAGGGAAATGCAAATTAACTCACCTTCTCTTGCTGTAAAGTCACACCGGGGCATTTGGTTCTCTCTGATATAAGTGGTCACACAAGCGGGGGGGGGGGGGGGAGCTTCTAATTGGAGTTCTACTTAAAATGTCTGAAGGTTCAAAGGAACTACTTTAGGAAGGCTTTCCTTCCTCACTCACTCATTTCCATATCTTGTCTTGCCAGCCAGTACAGTTGGTGATGCTAGGAAGGAAGGAAGGCTGTTCAATCAGGAGAAGCTGTTAAAAGAAGAAGGAGAAGAAGAAACCATTTTGCAGAGTGTTTTTTAATAGGGACTTAGACTTGAGGCTTGGGGCTCAGAACGTGGTACCAAAGACTCAGACCCAAAGACTTGCCAACATCCCTATGTATTACTAGGAATTTCTTGATTTCTTGGACTACTAATGCCATAATTCTCCATCCTGGGAGTTTTCCATCACAGACAGACAATGTACAGACACCGAAATTGACTCACCTGGGAGAAAGGCTTCAGCTGAGCTAGACCTAGTTACCCCCCCCCCCCTTTCAGCATCCTGTTCCTGTTTAAATGGTAGCTAGGAGCTTTCTGTTTGGATAAGAAGCTAGGCAGTCCTAGGCCTAGCTCAGCCTCAAAGCCTTCCACTTGTGGCCTTTCTTCCAGGAGAGTCAATTTAGGTGTCTGTACATTGTCTGTCTGTGAAGGAAAACTCCCAGGATGGAGAATTATGGCATTAATAGTCCATGAAATCCAAAAATTCCTAATCGCATTGAGTATGTAAAGATGCTTTATTTATTTTCATTGCCTCTGTGTTCCATATGCACAAAATACTTGTACAATCCCGAAGTCTTACACCTATGTAGAAAACTGTAGGCACAAATACTTAAAAACACATCCTGGCAACGTATGAAAAGTTGCAGGTGTGTAAACTTAAGCTATAGCCAAAATACCTAAGATACAGGAGTAAGAATACGCTAGAAGATTAAAAAAAAGAATATTTTAAGTTATATTCTAAAAATACAGAAACGTTTAGCCTATAAAGGCACAGAATACATCTCTAGAATACATTAGTGAAAAGTAAAGCATTGTAACATTAAGTTTAGTTGTACTTATAAAGCATATTAAAAATAGCAAATATGTTAAAAGTAAAAATACATTGAATGAAAAACATTATTTAGCCCCTAAGCATGTTAAGAACACACACAAAGAAATGTATTTCTAAAATGTTCACCCAGCCTGGCTATTAAAATCTATGTTTTTCGTTGTCGGCAGCATCTAGAAATAAAATCTACTGCTGCGCTGCTATACCTTCTTTGATGTCTGGTGCCCAAATGGCATGGATCTGCAATGATATAATGAATTCCTGGCTGCTATTTGTGCATGTCCTACCTCCACATATTTATACTCTTACTAATGTTTTCCTCTCCTTCATGGATTGCTGCCTTGTCATGGCGAAGGGGCTTGAGTAATTCAGAGAAGCTATGGGCTATGCCGTGCAGGGACACCCAAGACGGACAGGTCATAGTGGAGAGTTCTAACTAAACGTGATCCACCTGGAGCAGGAACTGACAAGCCACTCCAGTATCTTTGCCAAGAAAACTCCATGGACAGAAACAAAAGGCTAAAAGATATGACGCTGAGCCCCTCAGGTCGGAAGGCATCCAACATGCTACTGAGGAAGAGCGGAGGACAAGTACAAGTAGCTCCAGAGCTAATGAAGTGGTTGGGCCAAAGCCGAAAGGACGCTCAGCTGCGGACGCGCCTGGAAGTGAAAGGAAAGTCCAATGCTGCAAAGAAAAATAATGCATAGGAACCTGGAATGTAAGATCAATGAACCTTGGTAAGCTGGATGTGGTCAAACAGGAGATGGCAAGAATAAACATTGACATCCTGCGTGTCAGTGAACTAAAATGGACGGGAATGGGCGAATTCAATTCAGACGATTATCATATCTACTATTGTGGGCATGAATCCCATAGAAGAAATGGAGTAGCCCTCATAGTCAACAACAAACTATGGCAAGTTCTTAAAGAAATGGGAGTGCCTGACCACCTTATCTATCTTCTGAGAAATCTATATGTGGGACAGGAAGCAACAGTTAGAACTGGATATGGAACAACTGATTGGTTCAAAATTGGGAAAGGAGTACAACAAGGCTGTATATTGTCTCCCTGCTTATTTAACTTATATGCAGAATACATCATGTGAAAGGCTGGACTGGATGAATCCCAAACCGGAATTAAGATTGCCGGAAGAAATATCAACAACCTCAGATATGCAGATGATACCACTCTGATGGCAGAAAGTGAGGAGGAATTAAAGAACCTCTTAATGAGGGTGAAAGAGGAGAGCGCCAAAAATGGTCTGAAGCTCAACATCAAAAAAACGAAGATCATGGCCACTGGTCCCATCACCTCCTGGCAAATAGAAGGGGAAGATATGGAGGCAGTGACAAATTTCACTTTCTTGGGCTCCATGATCACTGCAGATGGTGACAGCAGCCACGAAATTAAAAGACCCCTGCTTCTTGGGATGAAAGCGATGACAAACCTAGACAGCATCTTAAAAAGCAGAGACATCACCTTGCCGACAAAGGTCCGCATAGTCAAAGCTATAGTTTTTCCAGTAGCGATGTATGGAAGTGAGAGCTGGACCATAAAGAAGGCTGACCGCCGAAGAATTGATGCTTTTGAATTGTGGTGCTGGAGGAGACTCTTGAGAGTCCCCTGGACTGCAAAGAGAACAAACCTATCCATTTTGCAGGAAATCAACCCTGAGTGCTCACTGGAAGGACAGATCCTGAAGCTGAGGCTCCAATACTTTGGCCATCTGATGAGAAGAGAAGACTCCCTGGAAAAGACCCTGATGTTGGGAAAGTGTGAAGGCAAGAGGAGAAGGGGACGACAGAGGACGAGATGGTTGGACAGTGTCATCGAAGGGACCAACATGAATTTGACCAAACTCCAGGAGGCAGTGGAAGACAGGAGGGCCTGGCGTGCTCTGGTCCATAGGGTCACAAAGAGTCGGACATGACTTAACGACTAAACAACAACAATGTTTTCCTGGATTAGAAACTAAACTCTTACCATGTTTTTATCTTTCTGACTATGATGTGCTAATACAGAATATCTGAGACAAATACTGCTCACCTATTTTTTTCCAAATGAACAAAACCTATACTTCATATATTTGGTTTTTCCAAAAGGTGACACTTTATTCATACATTTTTCTTCCATTTACAATTTTGTTGATTATAATCTTAATACATTTACAAATTATAACCAAAACATTCATTCAGTCGCCACGGCTCTTTATAATTCATTGACCTTGCTGTGCTGGAACCGGCACATTGTTTTGGAAAATAGCGGCTTATTTTGAAAAGGACAAAGTTCAAGCTGTAAATTTCACTTTTCAAGCCCTTCCTCCCCCATGCACCCCCATTTTAGTCATTTTATTGTTTTTCTAACTCTTTTAAACGTACAAGGTTTCAAACCTTGACAAATCCTTTTAGAGCAATGCAAATTACAAGCACAGCTCCACAGATCTAGGTAAGAACCACAGAGCTGATGGTGGGGATGGAAGATTCCTTGCTTCCCCACCCAAGAGTACCAATCCAAATTGGGATTTCTGCACTTATTTTTGACTATGGAGGACCAAAAAACAAAAAAACAAAAAAAAAAGGTAATATGACTCTTAAGGCTCCCAAGCAAAACTGAGACTTCTGGAGTCAACATATTATGGGACCCCCAAAATGGCAGCCAGAGTAAGCCAGAGTAATTATTCATTCTCTCCATTTTTAGACCCATCCTCAACAAGATACTGCATCTGGAATGCTGTGCGTACATTATTTCAAAGTGTGCAAAGCAATTTGATACATAACTAGTTGCAGTTATAGTTCAAAGCTGTCCTCACTTTTTACTTCACATTATTTTTGCAGTTTTTAACAACTAACATTTTACTTTCCAATTTTTGAAAAGTAACTTTGAAAGGGACCTTTTAGTAATTTTTTTTAAAAAAACTGAACACCATAAGGCACTGGCCTGTAGTACAAAACATTGCCCTTGTCTACTTCGTTAGTCTATCACAACTCAGAACAAAGTCACAGCACAAAGTATGCATGAGCTAGCATTTGAAGCACACATTGGTAGCTCGTGGACTGAAATTTGTGGATGGGTTGGGACCTTCTGCTCTGACCACTGTCTGTCTGTGGAAACATGCCACAAAAGGAGTGAAGTTATTCTCTGTCAAAGTACCATCATTCCATATTTGTCACTGGGAAAAGGGGTATCTGTTATTAGTTATGTTGATGCTCTGTATTATTTAATATTCTTCCTAATAATTATTTTTGATACCATGTTCAAGATGTCTGTAAAAGAAAGCAGGAGACAATTCTGCTTTTGAAATCAGGTCAGTGCTTTGTTTTTCTGTATAGTGGTGAGTCTGTCGATTTATAAGTCTACACACACACACACACACACAGAGAGAGAGAGAGAGAGAATCTTTGTTTCCAGAAAGATTATGTGCTTCAGCAGCACATCCTGTCAGCCTTCCCCCACCTCATGTCATGATCCTGGTTGCTGTGGAAATGATTAAGCTGTCCTAAACACAACTCAGGTGGGAAATAAGCACCAGATGAAATGGAGAAAAACAGAAGTTCCACCTTTCATGCACATGACTGTGGAAGTCAAGGAAGGAAGGGAGAAAGAAATTTTGCATGATTCTATTTATAATTTGAGGAGAAACATTTCTAAAGATGTCCCCCATACACTACAATTACAGTCTATTAAGAATAGGCTGTAATGCTACTTTGCACCTCTCAGTCTGGGAAGAAAAGGAACAAGGCAAAGGACTGATGCTGGAGTTCTCCCATTCCCTGCTTCTGCTTCTGACAGGCTTCTGAGATGTGAGGAATGGCCACAAATAATGATTCGGCTTTCTTCAGGTGGAAAGCAGAGCATGAACAAGAAAAGGATCATCAACAGCTTGCAGGGCCAGAGGTCAGAATGTTGTGTTTTAAAAGGTACTCATTCCAGTACTCACTGCTTCTCATCAGCAAGGCTGCCATTGTCATTATTACTGTGATGACCCAATTAGCACCTGCATTGTCATTACCAGCAAGTCAGAAAAATACAGGGAAATATCCTCTGTTTTTCCTGTATCAGTCAATAAAGAGGAAAGAAAAGGAAAGGAAAAGAGAGTATTGTTGTTGTTTAGTCGTTTAGTCGTGTCCGACTCTTCGTGACCCCATGGACCAGAGCACGCCAAGCCCTCCTGTCTTCCACTGCCTCCCGGAGTTGGGTCAGATTCATGTTGGTAGCTTCGATGACACTGTCCAACCATCTCGTTCTCTGTCGTCCCCTTCTCCTCTTGCCTTCACACTTTCCCAACATCAGGGTCTTTTCCAGGGAGTCTTCTCTTCTCATCAGATGGCCAAAGTATTGGAGCCTCAGCTTCAGGATCTGTCCTTCCAGTGAGCACTCAGGGTTGATTTCCTTTAGAATGGATAGGTTTGTTCTCCTTGCAGTCCAGGGGACTCTCAAGAGCCTCCTCCAGCACCACAATTCAAAAGCATCAATTCTTCGGCGGTCAGCCTTCTTTATGATCCAGCTCTCACTTCCATACATCGCTACTGGAAAAAACATAGCTTTGACTATGCGGACCTTTGTCGGCAAGGTGATGTCTCTGCTTTTTAAGATGCTGTCTAGGTTTGTCATCGCTTTCGTCCCAAGAAGCAGGCGTCTTTTAATTTCATGGCTGCTGTCACCATCTGCAGTGATCATGGAACCCAGGAAAGTAAAATCTGTCACTGCCTCTATATCTTCCCCTTCTATTTGCCAGGAGGTGATGGGACCACTGGCCATGATCTTAGTTTTTTTGATGTTGAGCTTCAGACCATTTTTTTGCGCTCTCCTCTTTCACCCTCATTAAGAGGTTCTTTAATTCCTCCTCACTTTCTGCCATCAGAGTGGGATCATCTGCATATCTGAGGTTGTTGATATTTCTTCCGGCATTGTGGCACTTTAAAGACTAACAGCTTTATTTCTGAGCGACCTTTTGTGGATACAAGTCCACTTCCTCAGACACACACTAATGTGGATGAATTCTAATATTGCACCTTGCATGTTTTTCCTTCAAAAAATAAATATGAAAGTTAAAACCAACTGATTCTTTTCTTGCCACTTAGAACTGATAAAAGAAGAGGATAAAATCCCCTAAATTCTCCTTCAAACATGTTTTAGGTAAAGGTAAAGGTTCCCCTTGACATTTAGTCCAGTCGTGTCCGACTCTAGGGCACGGTGCTCATCCCCGTCTCCAAGCCATAGAGCCAGCGTTTTGTCTGTAGACAGTTTCCGTGGTCACGTGGCCAGCACGACTAGACACGGAATGCCGTTACCTTCCCATCATGGTGGTACCTATTTATCTACTCGCATGTTGACATGCTTTCGAACTGCTAGGTTGGCAGGAGCTTGGACAAGCGAGAGGAGCTCACTCCGTTACGTGGATTCGATCTTATGACTGCTGGTCTTCTGACCTTGCAGCACAGAGGCTTCTGCGGTTTAACCCACAGCGCCACTACGTCCCCTGCCAAACATGTTTTAGCATATCATAAAATGTCCTTTAAATGTCCTTTTTGACCAAAATTCATATTAGTTATACTTAAGTAACTTGGATGTTACGCCTTAAAAAGAACTGTTGTAATTGCCAGTCATGTCACTTGTTACCATGAAAACACGACTTACAGGTAACTGTGCTACCTGTGCAGGCCCGTATGTTGTAGAGGTTTTTCCTAAGTAAAACCATCATTGCATAGTGAGTCTGTTTCTGGAAAAGGGCCTCTTCATATTGCAAGTGGTACATTACAAACTGAATCCTTTCATATTTAGTAAAATCCATGCACAGAGGAAGTAAGTCTTTCCTCTACATCCTCGGTTAGATTTAGGGTAGGAGAACTACATATTATCGTTTTTGATCATGCATTTTTCTTACTTCAGAGAAAAATATTGTAAGGAATGATCTATAATTTTCCACTGACCTAAAATCCATTTTGTTGGCTATAAACATTTACTATAAGAAAGTCCTTGACTTCTTTCTTACCAGGTGTCCCTGAAAAGTCTGTTCTTGGGAAAACGAAGAGTTGTACCCCACCACACCCCATTTTGAACCCTTCTGCTCTGCCAGCCTATGCCCCTCTGGCAAAACAAAATTACCCATGAAAATGATCAATACACCCTAAGAACCATGAGGGAGTGTGATTATAGGAAGGCAGGATTGGCTGTTTTGACCCATTTTTCCCTCCAGCATCTATTTTAGGAGAGAGAGTTCTAGTTTTGTTTTATTTTAAAATAAATCTGGAAGTGACTTTTTTTAAGGGAATGTGGGCTGTGATAAGGACACACACATGAATCCCACAGCCTGAACTTTGCCCACTTTACCATAGAGAAAACAGACTATCTAAAGTTGTCAAATTGCAACTCTTATTAGTGAAAGGCATCAAAGATGCCGTTGTATTTAACCTTCTCTTTAAAAAAAGAAAGAAAAAGAAACCACTGCAGAGGAATAAATCTGCTGAGGGAACAAGTCATCCAGTATTTCTGCTTTAATCAGAAGTATGAAATCTTCATAATAAGTTAAAAGCAGTTCTGTGATTACATCTCAAATCTCTTGGCAACATTAGTCTTTTCCACTTGTCCTATATTCAGCGACAGTGTGAGGAGGCTCGAGTGGATACAAATTAGCTTTGTTTTCATTGCAGAGCTCACTCCTAAAACAGGTGATTTTGGAGGCTCTCTTGATACTTCTGATTTAAATACCTTCAGATAGATTTATAAATATTTCTACTGTACTGAGCAACAGACATGGGAATGTGAAATTTATTTCTAAGAGTGGTGGTAAAATTTTGCTATAATTTGCATGGCAAGAGGAGGGAAAATATCTAAGTCAAGAGTATGTAGTTCCAGTTTAGTTGACCTGCGGTCTGTTTTGTATCATTTCTTTCTTGTGATTGGTTTAATTCAATATCACTGTTGTTTGATATCTCTGGAATGCCTGACAATTCCTCGACACATTGAACATGCACTACATTGAAAAGAAAAAAAGAAGAAGAAAACCCCTGACTACATATTAGGGATGAGAGAGTCTGTCAAAATTTATTTTTTTAAGAATTTCCCCCCAGGATTTCACTGGCATCCTTGTCCCACCCAAGTTCTGTATTGTGTTGTGAGACTTTTTTCCTCTGCTAGGAAATTTATGCATATTTATGGCAGGCACTTTTTCTGGTGTACATTATCTTCCTAATTTTTTAAATATATAGATTTTGACATGGTATTCCCATTGACTAAAATGTGTTTATGTGCATTTTCAGTCATCAACATTTACTTGTGTGTAATCCAGAAAAGAAAAAAAGAATCTGAAACTTGTTGTTTCCTCCCAAGAGTGGGAACATGAAAGATGCACACACACACTTCTATTGTCTCTCCGACCATTTCAAAAATTCAGTTCATACAAATTCCATTTCTGTCCCTTGTGTTTAAATATCTTAACCTGAGGCCTGATCTTCTGAGAGTCTCATCGTCCAGATTCTAGGATAGGCAAGAAGGAATCAAGCCACATTTGTGAAAGGATATAGCTTGATCATTGTGTTGAATGTGAATAGACACAAAAACAGACTACAGTAAAGCAGTGGTTTCTAACTTTGGGTCCCCAGATCTTCTTGGACTAACACTCCCAGAAGCTCTGCTGGTCAGGTTTTCTGGGAGGTGCAGTCCAAGAACATCTGAGGACCCAAGGCTGGGAGCCACTGCAGGAAATAAAATCTCACAGTGATGTCTGACTGTCATTGGGACTCCCAAAAACTGCAATGATATCAGCTCCTAAAGGCCAAACCTATTCTGCGGGTTTATAGACTCTCAGCCCAAATATGAAAGCAAATATGGAAGCAAATATGAGAGCTGGCTTCTTTGAAGTATTTCTTTGACATTTCCATGAGGAACCAGAATAAATAAAGCAGGCAGAAAAATTCACAGCCTGAAGGTGAGAAGGAAAGCACAGTTACTTTCCCAGATAACTGCCGCTAATTGATGAGGTGCTGGGTTGTGTCTCAGTCCTGTGGCCAATCTTGTCATGGGCCCAGCTTTGTAACCAAGATGAACCTCCACACCTAATCAATTAACTGCAATTAGCTGCAGCAAGTTACACAATCCTTATGTGAATACTGATAGGATTCTGATCATTCTTTTTAAAGGCAACTTTACAAGACTATCTAGACTAGCTAGAAATGACTATTGCCCAATTATCTCACTCTGAATCCTGAACCCTTTGGTGCAGCCCAGGGGCAACCATGAGGGTCTCTCCCTCACATGTTATTTTAGATTTCCCACTCAGCTTCCTCTGGAGCATCAGGCCAGCTCCAATGAGAACAAAGATGTTGAGTGAAACACAGAAGCATCCAGTGAAGATTTCTCTTAAAAGAATTCAGCAGATAATTTTTTCTCACATTGAAGACTCAGAAAGAATCATTTGCCAATCTGACTGGTTAAGCCTGAGGGTAGGAAGGGAAACAATCCAAACCAAGAATAGTACACACTTTCCCCATTTTTCCCAATAGTGGCTAAAATCCTGTTGCTTAGCATAGTAAATTGCAATAGAGTAGTCCCACTGAATGAGTGGAAATTTGGTGAGTTGACACTGTAAGTTCCATTAATTCAAATGGATCTACTCTAACTGTGAGTTACTTAAGCATAAGAAGTTGCAGTTAGAATAGGCCCATTTGAATAGATGGAACTTACAGAGACGTTAACTCATTCAAACCCTCACTGATTCAATGGGACTACTCTAATGCAATTCGTATGCACAGAACAGGATTTTGGCCAATAAATAATAGCAAGAAGCCTTCTATTGCATGTCTGCTCCACGTCTTGGATATTTTAAAAATGAACTTGTGTTACTTACTGCTTCTGGGCAACCAGGTGGCCCTTATCATTGCCATTACTACAATCATGCAAGTAGTTTGCCATTAATCTTTGTGTTGTTTTTACCAACAGGCCAGAAAAATACAGTGAAGTACTCTCTGACTTCCTCTAATGGGCAGTTCTTAGACTGCAAATATTTATAGGAAGACTGCACTGCACTTGGACAAATTGGATCAATTTGTATGAGGTCTGGATCAAAGTAGAAGAGATAGATTCAATTCCAGGTGAAGGGAAGCAAATGTACAAATCAGTTTGTGCCTGGATCACAGAACGAATCAGATGGGGACACAAATTGCTTCAGCTTTTTCCTTCCTTTTTTTCAAAAAGGCAGACTTTAAGGTGCCTAGTACATAAACACCTGAAGCTAATCGTCTTTAATTTGGCAGGTTTACTACACACTAGAGATGGGCACAAAATGAACCAGGGACCAAAAAACCTAAGGAATCAGGCTGGTCCGTGTTTTGTTTCATGATCCAGTTTGGGGATCCCATTCTTCCGAAGCAAAACGAAATGCCAACCTTTTTCTCTTTGGCATTTTGTTTCCTTTGGCAAAAGGGAATGCCTGCCCACCCCCTTCCCACTGCCCCTGTCGCCTCTGCCTACCTGCTCCAGCCATCTCTGCTGCCTCCACCTTGGGTGCCATCCTCAGAGGTAGCAGGCCCAGCTTCCCTGCCAGGAGCTGGGTGCTGCCTCTGGGCATGTGCTTGTGGCGATGGCAGAAGCAGAGGAGCAGATAGGCCCCCCTCCCGATACAAACTGGAAAAACTGATTTGTTTTTCGGGATATTTATGGTGGTTCATGGTTAGGTAAAGGTAAAGGTTCCCCTTGACATTTAGTCCAGTAGTGTCCGACTCTAGGGCACGGTGCTCATCCCCATCTCCAAGCCGCAGAGCCAGCGTTTGTCCGTAGACAGTTTCCGTGGTCACGTGGCCAGCATGACTAGACACGGAATGCCGTTACCTTCCCACCATGGTGGTACCTATTTATCTACTCGCATTTACATGCTTTCGAACTGCTAGGTTGGCAGGAGGTTCATGGCTAACCCATCCTTATTACCCACTTTAGGGTCCATCAAATGTTCAGTTTTTGATTATCACAATATATATAAAAGGTCATAATTATTTCAATTTATTTTAATGGACTTCGATAGGATACTAACAAATCAACTCAGTTTGAAGGCACAGATCAGTCTATACTAATTTGGGATATGTTTCAAAGTCCTGAATTGGCCTCCAAACTGGATCAAGAGACCCATGCACAACCCGAATTTACTAAAATGAAAACAAAGCAAAACAACCATTTACGTTAGATAAGAGAATGGCATGCCCTCTAAAAATCCCTGTCAGTATGCCTCTAAAAATGGCTTTAAACAGTCTTTAAAAGTAACTTTGGTAAGTAACTGGAAACTGTTACATCTGAAAAGTAACTTTCTAGCTATTTGGTAACATTGCTTTTACTGTAACGTAGTAACAACTCCTTGGAGGGACGTGGTGGCGCTGCGGGTTAAACCGCTGAAGCTTCTGTACTGCAAGGTCAGAAGACCTGCAGTCGTAAGATCGAATCCACGTGACGGAGTGAGCCCCCGTCGCTTGTCCCAGCTCCCGCCAACCTAGCGGTTCGAAAGCATGCAAAATGCAAAAATGCGAGTAGATAAATAGGTACCACCTCGGTGGGAAGGTAAACGGCGTTCCGTGTCTAGTCACGCTGGCCACGTGACCATGGAGGATTGTCTTCGGACAAACGCTGGCTCTATGGGTTGGAAACGGAGATGAGCACCGCCGCCTAGAGTCGGACACGACTGGACAAATTGTCAAGGGGAACCTTTACCTTTACCTTTACTAGTAACAACTCCTTACACTACTTGTTACCCAGAAGTAATTTGTTATACTTAACTGTTACTTTTAACTGATCATTTCCAAGCACTGGTCTGCTCACATAAAAATAGCAACCACCAGAAAGCAATGAGAAGATGTCTGCTTCTACCACAATCTGCCTTGGAAGACCCTGGCCCAAAACCATTGCCTAAATGGCTCCCAGTGGAAGGAAAAAGGTCAACAAATTTCACTTCTGCCTGGATTTGGAATGAAAATAATAAGGAACTGCAGCCAGTAGTTATGAAAAAAATGTTGGCTAGCTTGGCGTTGCTGTTGTTGAAACCCATTTAAGGCTCAGACTGGAAGAGTGGTAGAAATATAGCTGTCTTGTTGTGTGGAGCATTTCTTCCTCATTGCCCAATAAATGTTCCGAAGCAACTGTGATTCTGCTAATGAGGCATACACAAATTCCAGAGCCATCTCAGGGAATGCTATGTCATTACCCAGCTTGCCAATTATAGCTAACAATGACAACCTTGATCTGTTCTCAAGGCTACAAAGTGACACCTCCTCCCATGCTTTAATCAACTGCTGTCAAACATGAATGGATTTGCACTGAAAACAAACATGCGGGGTGTAGGAACCCAATATGTCTGCTAATTCCTTGGAATGGTTTCCTGCTTCCAGCTTCCATCCTTCTGTCCTTTTCTTCCTCAGGAGGATTAATTAACTGAGAAGATTTTAGCTAGCATCCTCAAAGCCACTTGAACTCCAGAGTGGCCTCATTAAAATCGGTGGGAATACTCTGAAGTGAGCCGGACTAGGATTTGCAGCTTCAGTGCCTTACAGGAAAAAGGTTATCATTTTAAACATGTTTTTGTTTCATGCATTTGGATGAAAGCATCGTGCTTTGTCCAGATGAAGAGGGGAGAGGGTTAACAGATGCCCACTGTTTGGAGAAGATTAAAAACTAAAATGTAATTCCTTAACTATCTTAAATAATATTAATTCCAACATTAAAAAAAAAAACAAGAGTAGGAAAATTATGAAGCAGGAACAAGACTTTTGGTTCTGGCACTTCCTACATGCAGCTGAAAAGTAAGAAAGCAAGCCAAGTTAATTATTTTCCATTTTTATGGTGTTCATTTAAGCGTAGGCTCCAGTGTAGAACTATCTGAGAACTGAACATCTGAGAGAGCTTTTTGGAGATGGGGAAGCAGCATTAGCTACATGCTTGTGGGGCAATCCAGTGTGATCTCTTCCCCAGAAATCACACAGTGCATGGAATAATGTGCTCCAGCTCAGCTCCAACCCATGTCAAACCTGGATCTTTTTTTGTTCTGACTGCAGGACTTCTACTTTTGGGGGGCTGGGTTGGAGTGATTCCCTCGAAGATGGAAGGGTCACTTTAAGGGAGAGCACTGTTAAAAAAAAATATTAAGTTTTTCATACAAAATATACAATAGGAGGAAGGGGGTTCAAATAGGAGCAAAACAGTATAACAAATTATTCCAAACAAAGATGTTATAGAATTCCCCATCCTTTGTTACAAAACTTACCAATTATTCTTTCACTTATTTATAGTGAGTAGTTCCAGGTTAGTACCTGCTGTGTGAAAATTAGTCCAAACTCAGGAGTGTCCTTATTAAAATCTCTCTAGAATTCGAAGCCACATACCATCAGTTCATCTTTTTCCTTATTTGACAAAAAGTCCGATAAGGGCTTCCAAATTGTTCTAAAGTTCATCAATGATCTGTCCTTAATTAAAATTGACAGCTTCACCATTTCTGCCGTTTTCAGCACCTCTTAAATAACCAATCTTCCACTGACGGTACTTTACTCATTTTCCAATACTGAGCACAGAGGAGTCTTGCAGCTGTTGTCAAGTATCTAATGAGTATAGCTTTATTCTTTTCTACATGGTTGTCTACTAAACTCAAAAGAAACAGTTCTGGTTTTAATTGGAAGCTAATTTTCAATATCTCATGCACTGTTGAGTAAATTTGCTTCCAGAACGTTATAGCAACTCCACATATCTACCACATACGATAAAAAGAACCCTCTTTCATTTCCGGCACGTATTGGAGATTCCTCTGTACATTTTAGACACCCTTTCTGGTGTCTAATACCACCTATACATCATTTTGTAGACATTTTCCTTTAAGTTTGTAACTCCTTGTAAGTTTCAGTCCATCCCTCCACATGCCCTTCCATTGTTCCATTTGGATGTTATATCCAAAGTGTTTTGCCCATTTAACCATACACTCTTTGACCTGGTCTTCCTCTGTATCAAATTTCAAAAGCATTTTGTACATCTTAGAAATGAAACGGTCCTCATTGTTACACAGTTCTTTTTCAAACATGGATTTTTCTTTCTCAAATTCAAATATTTTTCTGCCTGCCTTAAATCTTTCTGATAGTATATATGCAAACCATTGGCAAACATCACCATCCTTCATTAAATCCCCTCTCAACTTCATTTTATATTTTCCCTCATCCAATTTTAAGATATCTTTATAGGCTAACTATTTACCCTTGGATGTCATTTCCCTTTTAAACAGTGCCACCTGTGGAGATACCCATAGTGGCATTTTTGGTGATAGTCTTAATTTATAAGTGTTTGAAATCCTTAAAATAGCTTGCCGAATATAGTGGTTATTGAAATCAGCATTTACTTTCATTTTATTGTACCTGAGGTATCTATTGTACCTGAGGTATCTCAGGTCATGGCTTTCCAAGTCCAATAGTCTTTTATTATTTAATGTAATTCACTCTTTGAGCCAGACTAAACAACTGGCTGCATAGTACAATTTTCGGTTTGGAAGACCTAGTCCTCCTCTTTCTTTAGCATCTTGAAAACATTTATACTTAATCCACAGTTTCTTTCATAACCATATAAGGTTAACTATGTCTTTCTGCCTCTGTTGAAATGGAATTTACAATCTTAACACTGGTATCATCTGGAAGAGCATTCTCAGTAAGATGTTTGTCTTTATAACCAAATTTCTCTCTAATAGCAACAATTGTACCTCTTCCCACTTTTCTAAGTCTTTTTAAATTTCATTCCAAATCTTAGCGTAGTTGTTTTGAAATAACATACAGTTTTTGTCAATGTAACTCCTAATCATTTCACTCTTTTTCTCAATTTTAAACCCAGTTTTCTGCATTAATTGTATCTGATCTGCTTGCATGTTCTTTACTAACATTTTTGTTTTTTTCCTTGTTTATTTTGAAGCCTGCTAGGGTCCCAAACTCTTTTATTTTGGACAGTAGTGTATTCCATTTGAAGTTTCCTCCAGTGTCAAAACAATGTTGTCTGTAAAAGCTCTTAGCTTATAGGATTCTGTCTTAATTCTGATGCCCCCAATTCATTCATCCTTTCTTAAATTTCTATTTAAGACCTCCAACACCAAAATAAACAAAAGTGGTGATAGTGGACATCCTTGCCTTGTTCCATTTTAAATCTTACAAGGCTTGGTTAATTTGTCATTCACTATGATTCACGCTTTTTGCGTAGTGTATATTGAACTCACCCATTTATACAGTTGTCTCCAAATCTCATTTCTTCTAAAGTCTTGGCCAAAAAAGCCCAATTTGGATTATCAAAGGCCTTCTCAGCATCCAGAAAATCATGGTTAATTGTTTCTCATTGTGTTTCTCAAAATATTTAGTAAGATTCAACACCATCCTAAAATTATCTTGTAACTGTATTTTCAGTAAAAAGCCACATTGATCTTCATAAATAATTTCTTTTAGCACCAGTTTCAGTCTTTGTGCCAGAATGGTTGTGAATATTTTGCAATCATTATTTAAGAGGGACATCAGCCAAAACTTTGGATCAGGTTGTGATCCTGACCTTCCTTTGGTATTAATGTTGTATTTGCATCTTTCCATGTATGTTGTTTTTCCCTTTCCCCATGTATTTCCCCTTCTTTTAATATCAAATTCATTGTTAATTGCAGGGGCACTAACAGCTCCTCTTCGAACAACTTGTAATAGATTGCTGGGAGGCCATCTGGCCCCATGCTTTACCAGTTTTACCCGTCTTAATTGCTTCCACCACTTCTCTTAGTGTAATTGGTTCATTCAGTATGGACCTTTGCTATGGAAGAGCATTCTTGTTAAAGCAACCCTTTCCAGTGCAATCGGGTGTGCACATTTGCTTGGAAACAATTTAGGGTGGCCACATGTCCTTGTTAGGAATGGCAGTCCTCCCTTTTAAGGGCTCTTCTCAGACATGTCATCCATTTGAAGGACCATCTGTACAAATCTGATTTTATTGGAGAATTTGATTCATTCCTTTTATAATTAGCAGAGTATCAGGTACAAACAATAAGTGCACAGAGAAAGCATGAGAGAATAGCTTAAATCTCATTAGCCCACCCCTTTTCACAGTGACTAGCACTTTATATGTTAAAAATAACTCTGGAGGCGTTTTAAGTGAAAAAAGAGAGAGGTATCTTTACTATATAGTCGATAGAAAAATGGGAACAATGGAGTCTGCACAGGTGGGAGAAACTGCTCCATGCTTCCTGCATGCTTGGAGGTCAAGAAAAGAGAGAGACAGACAGACAGACTGACTGACGGACAGATGGATGGACATGCTAACAAACAAAGGAAGCAAAGCAAACAAATAGGAAGAGTGGAAGGGCAAGCCAGAGGCAGGAAAAAGAACTTTACCGATAGGTTAATAGGAAAAGATAATCTCTTAAGGTCCTAAAAGATAAGAACCATGAGCAGGGAGACCAGGGACCTTGACATTGCCATCCACAGGGACTACCTAGATAGCAGAATCAATAGGTGCACAAGTAACCTGGTCACTGTCTTCTCACTCACATGAGGTGCACTGTAAATGGGGATGGGGCAGGCGGAGGAGACCATTACATAATAATTAGCAAATGCAGTTTTCTGCAATTTAGAGTTCTTTCCCCGCCCTCCTTTTTGGTGATGTACGTCCTCCATGTTGATGATGAGTAATTGGCCACCTTGAAAAAAAGATGTACAGGGAAAGCACAATCTTTTTTTATATGCTATAGTTAGCCTGATTCTGAAGAGAAGCTGGGTGCAGTTCATGACAACACACCCTGCTTCTAAGCAGAATACATTTTATTTTATTTTATTTGTGGTAAATGTGACAAAGATTCTGGATGGGGATGCAAACGGACAAGAAGGACCACGTATGCCCTATGGGCTGCAGGTTGCTTACCCCTGCTGTATAACACATGCAGGTAGCTTCATCAATTTGCTTTTGTCAAGGGTCAAGCATGCTGTGATGCTTTGAAAGGTCTGAAGGAAGATCTACCTAGATCTACTCCATGTGTCATCACTGACTTCTGGATAGGAGCAGGGCAGATATAGGCTTCAAAATATGTACTAAAATTCTTATGGACCACTGGAACACTCAAACAAAGATTTATGCAATAAGAAGTAACTACAAATAATTAAAGGGAATGGAGGAACCTGATTTTTCTGAATGGGTTCAGCCAGATTCCTGACCTTGTAAGAAATGCTGATATCTCTGCATATTAACTATTATTTTACAGTTTCCAAGTCATGTTCCATATTTCCATCTCCATGCCAGTTTTATTTCTTATGCGCAGCCATACAAACATTGTTGGCAGCAAAGGGAATGACCAATTTTTTTTCCCTTCCTTCTTAAGTGAGATAAAAGGCCAACATGAAGCAAACGACCTGAATTTTAAAATAGGGAACAACAGCAGCTTTCTGGAGGTGCAGATTTATGTCTACATGATTGACTAGTTGGTTAACATCTCTAGAGAATCAACACTCCATTGATTACTTGCAGTCTTAAAAAGACCTTTGAAGTGAAAAATAAAAGGAATAAAAACTGATCTTCTCCCATAAGAGTCCTGCACTGCTCACACTACCTTGTGCACCTTCTCCTTTTCAGTCGTCCTTAAAGAAGGAAGAAACATTTGAGAGGAAGAGCCACAGAAAAGTTTCTTAGCAGCAAAATCTGCAGAGAGTAGTTTCACCGTGTCTTTGAGCTTCTTTGGTGGGCTGATGGGTTGGAGAAGCCAGCTGTGTGCCACATGCCAGCTGTACCATATGACTGCTTCTTGTTCTACCAGCTTGGATGATGTGGATGCTATCTTCTCGAGAGAGAAAGGGAGAGACTAAGTGTTGTAATTACACAATGATGGCAAAGCTTTGAGGGAGACTGGTCATTGTGACTACCTGCTAATGCTGCTTGCATGAAGGAGAAAAATTCCCAGCCCATCTTGCTTGCTCCAAAAGACAGTCCCCTGGCTGTTCGAAGGAAAAAAGACCAGCCATCCTGACTTCACGATGTGCTGCCACCTAGAGGACACAGACTTGCCATTTTGACTGTGGCCTCATATGGATGTTAAATAGCATTGGGGAGATGATCGACCCCTGCAGGACTCCACAATTGAGAGCCCATGGAGAGGACAACATCTCCCCAAGCTGCACTCTCTGAGGACAGTCCTCCAGAAATGACCAGAGCCAGACCAAGGCCAGGCCTCTGATCCCCAACCCAGAGAGCCTCCCCAGGAGGATACCATGGTCGATAGTATCAAAGGCCGCTGATAGGTTGAGGAGGACCAACAAGGATGTTTGACCCCTATCAGTGTCCCTCAAAAGGTCATCTTGCAGGGAGACCAATGCCGTCTCCATGCCATGACGCAGACTGAACCCGGACTGGAATGGATCAAGGGCATTGGTCTCCTCCAGAAGTTCCTGAAGCTGTTCGGCCACCACTCTCTCCACCAGCTTGCTAATAAAAGGGACATTGGTGACAGGTCTGTAGTTGTTTATGTTGTCCAAATTGGGCTTTTTGCAAATCGGTCTAATGAGCGTCTCCTTAAGGGCAAGGGTCACTCTGCCCTCCAGGAGAGACTCATTGATAATGGCAGTAGCCCATCTACTGTTATTGGTCTGGCCGCTTTCAACAGCCAGGCAGGGCAAGGGTCTTGTGAAGAAGTGGTGGCCCTACAGTGGTCAATATTTGTGCCTTTGAGCAACTGTCCAATGTGCAGCTTTACACAGTGAGGCCAGCCTGTCATAACCATAAAAGATTTTTTAAGTTGCAACTATAGTAAAAAAAAAATCAGTGACTTTTTTTGTGAAATTATGACTGAGTATAGTGTATTTATATCTTCAGTACTAGAAAAATATATTGACTACCTGTAGCTCATTGTTTATAACTAGTTACTTGCCAGCTCTATAACATTAACTTTTAATAAACTTTGTACCAATTTCTGTTTCACCTCTAATTTTAAAAAAATGTTATAAAAATTACCTAAACATTGTTCCAGCTTTGACTATCATACACACACCAAACTGAATGCTTTTTATAGGAATACTTTTATTAAAAAGTCTGTTCAGGTTAAGATCTTATCAATTTCTATTTTTTCATGTCTCCTAAACTCTTCTGAAATGTCAGATGTGTTTTACCCTTTTGGATTTCAAAGTTCTGCTGAGCTTCATCCCTTCTTTGTGTTCCCATAACCTTACATTATGTCAAACACAATCTGCAAATTAAAGGATAGCTGTATCACATTTTCCACTGCAAATGGAGGAACTGTTCTGATCCTATTCTCCCCTTCTCTGGAATCATCTGAGTACTGCTGTGAAATTGCCCTTAACTCTCTCTCTCTCTCTCTCTCTCTCTCTCTCTCTCTCTTTTAACAAAGAGTGAACGGGGTAGTGAACTTACCTTCAGACTATGAGAGGCGGGGGCAGTGGTGGCTAGCAGATTGTGAGAGGGGAAACCTCACCTCACCCTTTTTGGAGATGGGATGTCTCCTGATGTGGTCACTAGCCATCCTTGGGTGAAGGGTTTTCAAATGACTATCAGTCAAAAATCTTTGTATAAAAACAGATAGTAAGGGGGAAAACTGTCAACAAGCTGTCTTCCCAGCATACGACTTAGGTTGCATAGATTGGTAACTGATGCTCTGTGAGGAGAAATTTCCCCTCAGTGGTGTTCCATTCTTAGAACACATTTGCCAATGAAAGGGGTGACCATTTTGGATTATTCCCTCTTACAGATGCTGCCCCATGTACCCCTGAAGTTTGGAAATCATTTAGAATAATGGTTCCCAACCTTGAGTAATCCAGGTTTTTTTGGACTGTAATTCCCAGAAGCCTTCACCGCTAGGTATGTTGGCCAGGATTTCTGAGAGTTGCAGTCTGATAACATCTGAGGACCCATGCCTGGGAACCATTACTCTAGAACACAGTGGGACGTGTGGCACAGGGAGTTTCAGAAACCCATCATATTTATAGGGATAAATATAGAAAAATGTCCAAGGATAGCTTTGCTAAGCATAGTTAGAAACTGCCAAATAGAAAAAGGGGTAAACGAACTGATTATAATTATGGTGACAGCTGCAAGATTAATAATGGCAAAGAACTGGAAAAATAACAAGCAGTTGAGTTTAGAAGAATTGTATGATGAAATGTGGAATTTAGCCATCAATGACAAACTGACATGTGAACTGAAAGTTAGAAAAGGGCAGTTGAAAGAGAATGTTTTTAGTCAAATTTGGAACAAATTTATAGAACATGTATTTTTAAAACATAAAGGATATACCCCACCAGAAGAATCAATACAGTTTTGGAAGGAGACGGGGTGCACAAGTTAAAACAAGAAACAAAATTCTGAAAACAATTATAGGTACATGTAGTAAATGTATTGTTATATAATCCTGAGGGTGGAGGGCAATATAGCACAAATGTGTTGTGGGGAATATAGCTGTTATTTATGTTGTAAATTTATATAATAAAATAAAAAATATTTTTTAAAAAATAAAAAAAATAGGGAGAAAGGCAATTTCTGGACTCCATGTGACCCATAGCAGGGTTTGAGGGCATACATCTGCCTATCAGGTCCCCTGTGAGTGCCTACCCTGCCATCAAGGTTCCTTAAATGGGTGGCTTCCAGATGTATTGGATGAAAGCTCTCATCATCCCCAGCTAGCATAACCACCAGGCTCGCAGAAGTGATAGGAGTTGTCCAATTCATCCAGAAGGCACTAGTTTGGAAAAGGCTGGCAGAAACCTTGCTGGAATAGGAGAAGGAAAGTCTGAGGAAAAGATGCCCAGAATAGATTTCCAGCATAGGAGAGAGAGAGAGAAATGATTTCCACTACAGAGAAAAATAAAATTGGGGAAAAAAAGTTTCTCACCTCGCCTTCTCTCTTGTTGCACTTCTTGCCTTCTAAGTTATTTAGGGGCTGTCTTCTTCACAGTGCTGCTATCTGTACCGCCAGCTTCTGAAGAAAGCTTTCCTATTAAAGCACACCTGTAGGATAAAGGAGCCAGAAATGTATACGTAGATAATGAATATGGCCCTGCAGGGGTTTTCTTTCTTTTTTCATATGACCTGCTCGTTATTCAGGAAAATGAAATATTTCTACAGATAGTGAAGTTGGCTGAAATAAATCAATCATAATTAATATTTGCATTAAGAAACTCCACAGTTAAATTAAAGTCAAAGGAAGGAAGGAACTGTTAAGGTTTCAAGAGCACCTTCTGTTTCTTAGAATAGCAATAAATGCAGTGGAGAGGAAAGCAGCTTGGCCTGCATTAGGAGAGGAGGGGGGGGGAAAGTCTAGAAAGAAAGAAGACGTTTGGATCAGAAGCAATATATGGGAACAGAAGATTTATTGCTGATGTTATTTTGGAAAATGCTCCTTTAAGACATCTGAGCCCTAAATAGGTGCTTGGAAGTGGGAGTCTTGGCAGGCGGGAGGCTAAAAGGCTGACTCAGAGAGTGTTGGCTGTGGCTGGTTATGTTCTCAACCCAAAATAGCTCCAGAACATTTTTTTCCCTTGCTAAAGCAGGATTGTCATATGAAAGTGAAGTTGCAGGGGGCAGAAAAATGTCCTAGATGAATGGTAGTTACTTATTCCCCGTACAACCCGACTCTCTACCAAGATGATCAAGGTGGTGTACAGGAGTTCACCCTCCTGTCCCTACAATTTTAGTGACACACTGTGAACCCTAACAACTATTAGAGAAATAGTCGCTGTCTCAAGATAAACCAGCGACCTTCGTAGCTCACATAACAACTTGAACTTCCATCTGCCCTAGCCTAACAATGCCACCCATTCTAGCAAACACTAAGAGTTACCCTTGTGCATTAAAACAACATGTGCTGGATCTGCTCAACAGTTACACTGCTCAGTGTGGACACAGAAACTGGCTTAGCCAATTAGTCCATCTAGCTCAGCAAGAGGAAGGATGTAATAAGCAACAAAGATTCAAAATGGGGCTTGACGATGCACACTCTACTATGCTGTCTGTTCTTGGTTGCACTGTATGGTGTGGAATCATGGACTTTGACAAAGTAGAATATATGCATCTCTCACCTCTGGATGCACTATGGAGGGGAAAGTTAGAGACCAGTGTGCCAACTTTTTAAGGAAGATTGTTCATCATTCATCACACCATAGAGACTCAGGAGCAAGGTTCTTTCCAGAACCTGTACACTGGAATATCCTTCCCATCACTATTCAGGAGCAGCATCTGTTATTCGTTCTAACGCTACTTTGCTCAGTGTTTTTCTTAGCTTTGTTCTCCTTTTCATTAAAAAACTCCACATATACTGTTATATCAGAGTAAACCAGAGTAGACACGTTCTAGATGGGCGGTATATAAATCTAATAAATAAATAAATAAATAAATATCATTGTAATGTTTATTGCTATTTTATTTGTTGTACATTGCTTAGGTTGGTTGTTTTCTTCCTGACAACTGGCCTATAAATTTAGTTAACCACGATCAACAGTACAAAAAACTGTAGCTCTTTTTATGAAGGAAACCCTGATAAGCATCTAAGAGAACCCCAGAGGTCCTAGAAGAGACTTCAGGAGCCCCCAGGAACCAGTAGCTATTAAGGAGGGAAGCCTTTGCATTGCCACTGTCTGCTTGGTCTCAGGAGAAGTTCACAGGCAGAGATAGATTTTTCCTATACATGTATATGAGGAGATTGGTTTCCTCATGCTGCTAAGATCCACGCACCAGTGGGCAGCTGCAAGCAACATCCTTGTACCCTGTGGGTGAAACTCTGGTTGCTCAAGTCTGAATATTTTAAGACGACACTCTGAGCAAATGCAGTGAGCAGAATTTAGCACATCTGCCCCCAGCCATCTTCTCTGATGAGGTATAACTTTAGGCACAACTTTGATTTACCTTTCACATTCTCTCCTTCACAGTTAGATAGCTGGGGCAATTTTGCATCCAATATCACTGCAGTACCATCAAACTATGCCTTTCAGAATCTCAACATAGCAGCCAATGAAAAGAAGGCAACCAAGTCTTAGTTTTGAGGATGTTTTCCTTCTAGTCTTTCTCTACTTAGAGCTCTTGAGCTACTTTTGTCCTAAATGGCTTCTCTGCTTCACTGTCAGCTCCTCCTGCTCCTCCTCCTGCTGCCACCAGAGGCTGCAGTTACTTTCTTTGATCCTCCTTCTCCCTCTACCACAAACACTTGGGAGGACTAGTCTCTGTGTCTCTCTCTTTCCCGCTCCCAGTATTCTCATCCAGCTGTGGTGACCTCTCTTTATTTACATTGGCAGATGGCTTTTAATGCTTTCAAATTATAAGGATGAGATTGTGACTGAGTGATCAAGAAGCCTGGATTATCTAATGCTTCCTCTCTTTATATGTGTATGGGTTAAGAAAATTGAGAATTAAGAGATCTACACTAAAGGATACTACCAGTTTATTCAAGTGGCACTACGATCAATTTTGTGACAAAGAAAAATCAGCAGTGATGCAAGGAATTTCTTTTCATTCCTCCCAGTCAATAAGTGTAATTATCTCTGTCACCCTAACCTCCACATAGCTTTCACTTGTTCAAGTACAGTGACTGTTCCAAGATTAGCTAATAGCCTTCACAGCTCATGACCACTTGCCCAACAATACCACCTATCCTAAAAAGTACCACTCTTTGGGTATCAAGAGTTGTCATCATGCACTATGACAATATGTGATGGATGTGCTCAGTAGTTAACATAAGAAACTAAGTACTTACTGGATCTAGGGCCCTAGTAGCCTTCTCAGGATTGTTAGTAGTGTTCTGTCAAGACACTTTTGACATCCTTTGATATTTTCTAGATATTTCAATGACTTCCAGCTTTACATCAGATTGTTTAATAAGCATGGCCACCTAGGATCCACAAAACCCTCAAGACTCTTCCTCCCCTCAAATCTCTCAAGTGTTTTGACTAAGTAGGAGCACTCAGCTGCCTTCACTAGAAAACTTGATGTCTGAGGATATATAATGATACCTGATAGCTCTTGTTTGCAGAAATAGACTGGTCAATGTGTAATTAGAAGAGGAAACTCCATAACCTCTGATTATGTGTGATTGGCCCAGCAGGAGTTTCTCTCACCTCCTGGAGTTTGAAAATTAGCTTGCTTTGTTGAGTGATTAATTGCCAAGGCTTGAGCACAGCATTCCTTTGAAGTCTGATTGCTCAAGAATGAGCATCTACTCTAATCATATCTCTTCAACACCAATATGCTTTTACTCTAATTATGGGCTATCTGGGGTGTCAGTTTCACACACATGCACACATTAAAAAAGCCACTCAGGATGGAAGCATCAGTTGATGGGAATTACTGTGACACTCAATGTTGTCAATATGTCAGAAGTGCTGCATCCTATGAGCCTGTAAGATGGATAGTTTTATGTTAGTTTGTATGTAGGGCTGTCTGTGGGTCTGCCAATTCAGTTCAGTTGCCAATTCAGTTCCTCCAAATTGGACCTAATCCAACCCAATGCCACCCAGACAATCTCCACACAACCTGGACTTGGGGTTCCTTATGATATTCAGATTTCTGGATACCCTTAACACCTCCACTCACTTCAGTTGGAACATAGGAATGACCACAACTGTAGGGCAGGTTTACACAGTACCATCATCAAACTTGAGGCTTTCAGTTTGAGAAATCCAGTTCTAGGATTTAAAACCCAAGAGTCATCATTTGTCATTAAGTTATCTGGCTAAATACAGAAAGCAAATGTAGCCACCACAGTATAATATGCTGCTTTCAATATACTTCCTGGAATCGGTATTTTTTTAAAATTTTCTCTCAATCTAAAAGCAACAAATTGTGCTTTTAGCAAAAGGAGGCCGACTTCATCCCACATTAATAACTGGATTATAATTTGTAATTTGCAGGTGAAGTGCATTAAGTACACCAGTGACTTTGCTATAAACGAGGGAAATGGAAGCACTTCACTAAAAATGGCCTTGAATGTAAAATGTCAGGATGATAGATGCTAAGAGGACCTAATGCCATTGGGCAAGCAAAGTTTCTTTGACAAACCACTTAAATGAGTGGATGGATGGACAGGATATGAAGGACTCAATTTTAGTACTATGTGGGCAGTTCTATTATCTTTCACTATGTACTTCTCTAATCTTACATATATGTATATATAGCTGTTCTGAGCTCATGAGCCCTGGTGCCAGCTAAGTGCCGGTGGAGATGGGCATCAGGTTTTAAAGACATCCTGCCTGCAAACATCAACTTTCTCCTCTTCCTCCAGCACTACTTGTCCTGAGATTTGTTCCCCTGCCTGGGAAACCACAGCAGTTTCCTGAGACTCTATCCATTCCCCTGAGATCTGGCAACCCTACCTCCAACATATTGGTCCTCGATCATCTAATCAGATCACATTGTTCTAAAAATGTTCTGTTTCTCAGGGCACGGGCAGGGGTCCAAAGGCATCTCAGGAGCAGAGGGCAAAACAGAAGGCTAGAGGACAAAGCAACAGCTGGGACCAAAGCCCAAGATCAAAAACAGAAAGTACGCACCAGAGCTGAGGTAGGCCTTGTTGTTCAAGGAAAGCTCAGATGTAACAAGAAGTTTTTTAAAGCCCTTGCTGCTTGTACAGAACTGATGGCCGCATTCATTGAGCAGCATCAGCCCAGATCTGAGACACTGCACTTACGTACTTCATCATGTAAGGCAGGGGCAGCAGTTCCTGGCATTGTTTTATTTTCTTGTGGCACAAAGCTGGCAACAGAGCAGAAGAAACATAAATCATGGTCAGATATATGGACCACAGCTTCTTTCGAATTTGAAACCTACACCTTTGACCTGAGTCTGCAGTTCCCCTTTTCAAATTTGCTTTAAACATAGAAGCCTCACCTTCACATCTGGCCGTGATTGCCCACCCCCAATTTTGTGGTGCCCACCCTGATGAAGACAGGGTCAAATATCTGTGACTTTTTAAAAGCGGTGTAATAAAGGTATCACCCACCTCTGTCTTCCAATTTTCTAGCAATGTCTAATAAATGCCCAGTTCATTTTTGATTTGACCCCAAAATTGGCAGGGATCCATCTCAAAATAATAGTAATGGAAACCTTGTTTAATAACAGTCTGGATGACCTTTTAATTTCTATGTTGCTTTTAATTAAAGCATAAAACATGTTACCTCAGCACTCTCTTTCCCCATTTTTTCCCTAAAGATGTCTGTGCATTTGAAAGACGGCTGTTTCATGAAAAACACTGGATCATCACACAGAGTTTAACTGACAACTGCTTTCTTTGTCATGGCTCTTCTAAAATATACGTATCATGTAAATTTTGCTTCATGATTCATTTTAATCACACATAGGTGAATGCATGCGTACATGAACATATACACAGAACTGATGTCACTTGGAGAACACATTTGCGTCTCAAGAAAAAAATCTCAAAGGCTTATGGATAGCAAAGAATAGCAAACATTCAAATCTGCATTTAAATAGGATCGTGATGTGTGACAGCTTGTATCAATTTTCCTTACAGAACGGTTTAGTGCAGTTTGCGTTCATCATATGCAGCTTAAATCTTCCAAACTCATTACAGATTGTTAGTACTGAACACCCAGGGGAATGCCGATTAATCTCTACTTGGTATGTTTCTCGGAATTTGCTATACATTGTTTACCCTCGTGGGATTTAAAGGTAAATCAGAAATGTTCCAAAATTAATAGCTTGTTCTCTGTGTATAGAAATATGTTCTCTCCTTACCTACTTATACTCTGAATAGTACAAAGGTGAACATCAACATCCAGAGGCTGGCTCCCATTTAAAGGTCATGGATAGAATCCTGTTCACATTTCCCATGCTTGTAAGGTCATTCATGGAAGTGATTTTCATAAATCCTGGCATGTCCAGGTGTGTGACTGAGTCATATGATTGTGCAACCAGGGGAAAAACAGGTGTGTAGCAAACAACCTGAGAAAGAGATACTGCCACTTGTGTGACTGCCCTTACAAGATCATGCAGGGGCAGCAGGACACTGGTCTGTCTCTAACAGAGGTTGACAGGCCTGTCCTCCATGAATTGGGATAGTTCCCTTTTAAACCAGAATGACCATCACCACATGAGAGCACTGGATGCAGAATTTGGCCACCAGCACTATAAAATCATAGAGTGTTGAGATGGACTTGCCCCCCAAATGCCCATAGTACATGTGCTCTCCCGTGTGGCTGGAGCTGAAAACTTTGTACGTGTATCAGATTCAAAGCCTGTTGCTGTTTGAGAAGCCTAAGAGGCACCATATTGTTTCACCTTGGGAAGTTACCTTGGAAAAGTAGTTAGTTACAGTTATAGCTTCAAGGTCTCCAAAGGTAGCATTATGAACACAGTTTTTAAAATCAGTATGGTGCTGTCCTATTTCTGAATGGAACAACAAAAATTAATTTTTACTTACTTGAAAACTTATTGATACTACAAGCTACTACTGTCATATGATACAAAACACACTCTCCTCCATGACTGTTGTTGCTTCAGCATCCATAAGCCAGTGCAAAATAGCACCCTGAGGTAAGAGCCCATAGCAGCATTTGTTCCATGTGGTATTCCTCCCTTGCCATGTAGTAAGGCTACATTCTTATAACTATGAAAGTATGTTTAAAAAGTTACACTTGCAACATGAGTGAAGTTATCATTCACTAAGTTACAGGCACAGTGCATCATGGTTATACCATCTTAACTGCAGAAAAAGGAACTCCTATATATGTGACAGTAACAAGCTGTGGACTAGGCAGCCTTTACAGCAGGGAAATGCTGTTATTTAATTGTTTGATAAGAAATGTGTGGCATGCAGACATGGCCTACTTCTAGTCAAGACCCCCAGTTGTTTATTTTTCAAGGTTGCTCCTGGTTCTCCCCACTTCATTTCCAACTCAGCAGGAGCAGAAACGGTCTTAGACTCCACCAGTTCATAGTCAAGTAGCCTACGGCTGAAACATCAACTAGGAAATAAATGTCTTTGCTTCCCAAAAAGGAACAAAGAGGGTCAAGGGAAAATGTCTTTCAAAAATGAGGCAGTTTGCTACGCATGATTTTTTTTTTTTTTTGTAAAGAGTACTAATACCTTTATACCTGATGTCAGACTGGGTATGATGCAGTACTGCAGAAGGAATGAGGCTTTCTGATCTCTGTGAATCATAATACAAACTGATCAGTTCCTCCTGAACTAATGTGCGGAGCAGAATGCATTATTCACCAGCTTGCACATTTTCTCAATGTCCCAAAGGTAGCTCTTGAGTTAAAATGAAAACCTATTAAATATGTTTAGACATTTGTATATTCAGAGAAAATACGTCTATAAACAGAGAGCTGGGAAGTATTTACTTCCAAATCATTAATTAAGTATCATTAATTCACTTTTCCAGTAATGAATATAGAACTACATTGTATTATTAACACTGTTCAATCAGGAGCAACTATACTCAAACTCTGTGGTTTGAAAATTCTGTTAAAAGGACTCATCAAGCCAGTTTTATTGGCAATGTATTGCTTATGAAATTATGGTCTGATGACATTGTCAGGGAGTTCATGATGAGGCTCCTGCTGGAAATAACACATTGTTCTCTCTCAATGTATATAAAGAGTCAGTGTAAGAATCCAGATTATAATAAATGCATGTGCATTTACTTAGCTTTGCTCAATTACCATTTTGAAGTTCACATAAGTTAGTGACTGATTTGTACAGCCAATATTTCAAAAGGCAAAGATAGGGAACAAGAAAAAGGATCAAGGTGAAAACATCCCATTTAAAACTTCAATCATAACATTGCTGGACACTTTCTGATTGGCTGTCCTTTCATTCATGACATCATAATCTATGACACTCTTGAAACTGGATCAGCATCTAGGTTTGCTGACGGGTTGTTTTGATGAATGAGCAGTGTGGGCTGCAGAGGGGACAACATTTTAAACAGCTGCCACCTAATCCAATTGCCATCAATGATATCTCTTCATACCCATCTTTTGCCTCTAGACTCAGCAATGGGGTACACAGATTGGGCCAGGGCTCTGCCAGCTCTATGTTTCACAGTAGACACTCATACAGCTGCAATCTTCTGTGACATTTTGTTGAAACTAGAGCTAGTTTTTCAACTTGATAAAGGCTGTGCTCAATGATCTATAGGGTCCCTTCCATCTCTGCAGTTCTAAGATCAGACTTGGGTCCTTCTAAAACTGCTTCTCTATGGGCATCAAAACTGATCAAAACTGAATAGGAGGTGCAAAAAGAATTAAATATTAATTTGCATTAGGAATATTTCAGATCTGTTCCCCAAAATAATGAAAACAGTGCTGGCATTGCCCCTCTACCTGTTATTCTTCAAGAAATTTAAGCAACTCACATCACTTATACCTGACACCACTCTGGGCCTCCTAATCACTTTCCCTCATTTAAGAAAATTCTTGACGTCACTTCCGCTCGGGAGGAATGGGCAGCTAATAACTAAACCTCCGCGTTGCCGATATGGTAAACAACTTTTGAAATGCATTTCTTCCTTTTGGAGACTGGTTTTTTCTACATAAACCTTCGGAGGGAAAGATAAGGAATGTGTACATCTAGTTAAACCCTTTAAAGACTGTGTTGATTTAGAGTGGAATACTGCTTTCGTTTTTGAGTCTGATAAGCTGTTAGAGTTTTTAGAGCCCTGCTTCTAATGAGAGCTTCCGACAACAATATTCATTCCTAATTATTCTTCTCTGTGCCAAAGAGGAAGGACGAGGCTGTTAAAATTCCTCCTTGGACAAGAGATAAAGCTTTAGATAAAACTTCTGACAAGCCGTCAGATCGCAGCCTGGAACCCTTGAGGAGGGTGGAGGCTGCATTAAAAAAAAAGTCAGAGAGCAAAGTCTCACATGGATGAACTGACATGGGTTGTGAAGGACATGTCCTGTAAAATGAGTCAGGAGTTTGAGCAAGCAGCGAGACGAGCCAAGTCTATTGAAATGAGCATTAATAAACTTCAAGATCAAGTCATAGGAATGACACAGGAGTTGAAAATTGTCAAACAGAAAGTTAAGGAAGTGGGAGACAGGGCAGAAGCAAATGAGACCAAGATAAGCAGGTTGGATGACAGAATCAGCGAAACAAACAAAAAGCTGATTTATCTGGAAGACAATTCCAGAAGGTCCAACATTAAAATAATGAATTTTCAATTGCAACATGGACAAGTCCTCAAAAAAGAGATTATAATGTGGGTTAACTCCATAATGGGCACACAACACTTGGATGAACAGGACATAGAAAGAGCTCATTTTGTTGGTAATCCCAAAAGCCCAAGGACAAGACCAGTGGTGGTGAAGTTTTTTAATTATACAAAGAAAGAAAATTTATGAGAGAAATTAAACAAAAACAAGACCAGCTGGTCTACAGAGGCACTAAGCTGCAGATTTTCCAAGATTTAAGCAGTGACTCTTTAAATTGGAGAAAATCTATGAAGCCTGTTACAGCAGTATTGATCAAAAATAATCTCAAATACCAATGGGGTCATCCTGTTTTTTTTTTGAAAATTTGGAAAGATCAGGTTCTGTTTAAAATCTACTCATATGAAGAAGGTAAAGACCTGTTGAAGGCATGGAAACTCTGGCAGGAGGAAGATGGAGGTCAGGAGTTAACTCCGACTTCAAGCAAAAAAAACAGAAGGTTGAAGCAGAAAGGACCAGATTCCTGAAGGGTTAGAAGATGGACCACTTGTTGTCTCCCCCCTCTTCTAAATCTTTTAAAAAAATTTACTTTTACTTTTCTTCTCTCTTTCTTTCATTCATTTATATCAATTTTTTTTCACTTTCTTTCTAGTTTTTAGTATTAACTATACTAATTATATTAATAATAGATAGCAACAGTAATACTAAAACTAAAATTATTAATAATTCTGGATTTTAATTGTTTGTTTACTTATAATTACAGGGGAGAGAGGGGGTGGAGAAGGGGGCTTCAGTATTATCACATATTAAGAAGAAATGCGAAAATTTGATAAAAAGAGCAGAGGTGGGGTTCTGGTTGCGGTTCTGCCGGAGAATGGTGGCGTCCTCCCCCCCACCTTGTGCCCTCGCTAGTAGTTATAGCGGGGGAATATGGTGGGGTGGGAAAAAAGATAAATGTTCAGTGGGTTGTTAGAAGTAAAGCATTATATGTTTGGGTTATGTTGAGTTTAATTTTTAGTGTGTTTTTGTTTGTTTGTTGGGGGGATGGGTTGCACATGGGGCCTGTTAGGAGGAGAGACTTGGGCTAGAGAATAAGACTAGCCACTTTAAACGTGAAAGGCCTGGGGATCAATAGTGAAAAGAAGAAGAATAGAAGCATTATTGAAGAAAAATAAGGTGGACATTGCCTTTTTGCAAGAGACTCATCAATCAGAAAATGAAGTCAACGAACGTAAGATGAATAATATAGACATTTATGAAAAAAACTTTGGAACGTCTAAATCTAGAGGTGTGGCAATCATAATTTTTTTAAATTGTGAATTTACAGTGAAACAGGTAGTAAAAGATTGTAATGGTAGATTTATAATAATACAGGGTAAAATGGGTTTGGAAGAATATACTTTGGTTAATGCTTATGCACCTAATAATAAACAAGGAGATTTTTATGACACGGATATTAAAGAAATGGAGAAGGTAAAGAAGGGTTATGTTATTATGGCAGGGGATTTCAATATGGTTATGGATAAGATAAAGGATAAAACTTTTTATGATCGGAATGATGTTATCCAAAGAAATACAATATTGAGCAAGAAGGTAAAAAATAACCACTTGAAAGATATTTGGAGGGCAATGAAAGGTGATGAAAGAAGATATACTTATTTTTCAGCAGTATATAATAGTTATTCCAGAATAGATTTCATATTCACATCTCAAGATTTAATTCCTAAAATAGTTAATACTGAGATTAATTCTATAAAAATAACAGATCATGCTTTGATGTCAATGGAGATTGAGATTTAAAAAGATTATAAAGACTCTAAAAGATGGAGAATGGATATTAACATTTTCCAGTACCCAGAGGTAATAGAAAAGATAAAGAAAGAATAGTTAGAATTATGGACAATAAATGAAGCAGGAGGTATGAAATTAGGCCTGTTGTGGGACACGATGAAAGTAATTTCAAGAGGAATAACAATAAGGGAATCCTGTGAACTGAAAAAAATTAAGGAGATGAACGTGAAAAAACTGGAAGAAGAATTGAGAAATTTGGAAAGCAAGGTTTTTTTAGAAAGAGATAGAAGGATATTGGCAGAAATTCAGGCAAAGAGAAAGGAACTAGAAAACTTAGAGATAGAGAAAGTTCAGAAGGATTTGATGTATATAAAGAGGATTTTTTTTGAATTTAGCAATAAAAACTCAAAATTATTAGCTAGAATGTGCAAAAATAGAAGATTAAAAAACACGATTGGGGTAATTAAAGATAGAACAGGCAAGAGGTGTAAAATAATGAAAGATAAATTGAAGATTTTTCAAGAATTTTATCAGAAATTATATAAAGGAAACAATGTACTGAAAGAGGATATAGAAAATTATATAAATGAGAATTTTAAAACTAAATTATTGGAATGTTATAAAAGAATATTAGAAGAATAGATTAAAGAAGAAGAAATTGCTGAAGTCATTAATAAACTGAGAAATGGTAAAACACCAGGCCCTGATGGATTGGGTCCAGAATATTATAAACATCTTAGTTCCATTTTGATACCTAAGCTAAAAATGTTTTATAATAAAATATTGGAAGGAGAGACAATGCCACCTTCTTGGAAACACTTATTAACTATTCTTATTCCAAAACCCAACAAGAATCTAACAGATCCGGGATCTTATAGATCTATATCTCTAATAAATCAAGATGCTAAGATTTTTACTGCTATATTAGCAAATAGATTAAATAGATTTATAATAAATTATATTAAAGAGGATCAATGTGGCTTTATAAAGGGAAGACAAATGGATAATTTAACTAGGCAAGTTTTGAACATTATATATGAGGTAGAAAAGGAAAAAACAAAGGCATCTGTTTTATCACTAGACATATTTAAGGCCTTTGATTGTGTGGAATGGCCAACATTAAAGCTGCTTATAAAGGGTTGGGGATTTGGTAGAAGATTTATTGGGGTTATAGATCAATTATATTCAGATAATACTTCAGAAGTAATAGTTAATGATGCTTTAACAGAGTGGATTTTTCTAGGCCGAGGTACAAGACAAGGCTGTCCACTTTCACCAATATTGTTTTGTATGATTATAGAACTGTTAGCTAATGCAATAAGAAATGATGAATTAATTAAAGGACTAGGTAAAAATGATACAAGTAAAATTAATTTATTTGCTGATGATTCATTATTAACTATTAAAAACCCATTAGAAAGTCCATTAGAAAGTATGGATAAAATTAAAAATCATTTAGAAAAATTTGGGGAAATAACAGGATTAACTATTAACTGGCAAAAAAACACAAATAATGATGTTTAATTACAATGAATATGAACAAGAAACGTTTGTAAATAAATATGGTTTTAAAATGTGTAATTATATTAAATATTTAGGTATAAATATAGTTAAAGTGACTCAAAAATTAAAGAAGCAAATTTTTAACAAATTAAAAAGTGATATTAAAGATAAATTGCAGGAGTATTCTAAATTGAAACTATCGTGGTTTGGGAGAATCGCTATGATCAAAATGAAAATATTACCAAAAATTACTTTTTTATGCTCCCAATACAATTAGAAGAAGAAGATTTTAAGTATTGGCAGGGATTAATTAATGGATTTTGTGATCAAGGTAAAAATCAAGAATAAATAAAAGATATTGGTATAAGGCTAAAAAAAAATGGAGATTTAGGTATTCCTAATATAAAAAATTATTATATAGCAAATCAACTAAGATTTATTGGAGATATTATATATAACAAAGGAAGGTTAATTTGGTGGGATATGGAATCCTCCGAAATAAATGGGAATATTGAATAATATTTGTTTAATGTAGTAAAAAGAAATACAATAAATCAGGTGAACAACCCTTTTTAAAGAAACATATTAAATGTCTGGAACAGATATAAAAAGAAGTTATGTCCCTTTACTTCACCACTAAAATTAGTGACCGAAATAGAAAATTTCCCAGCAAACATGAAGGGTTTAGCTGATTTGTTTAAGGATAAAAAAGTTGCCAGATTGAAGGATTGGATGATTAAAATGAGATTGAAGGATCAGATTATAGTTAAACTTCAAACTAATAAACTATCATGGTATAATTATATTCAATTAGATAGTTGGACAAATGAATGGTTGAAGACTAATGGCAAATGTAGAGAATGTACTAAATATGAACAATTTATATAATCACATGAAGACATGCAGAAAGATGCTTTGAGGAAGGGGGAGTAGTAAGTAGAATTTATAACCTAATTTTGGAACAAGAGGAAAAAGAGACTGAAATAGAAGGTTTGAAATCAATTTGGGAACATGATTTAAAGACAGAAATTAAAACAGAGGATTGGACAAAAATTTGGAAGATGAGAGTTTTAAGATTAATGTCGGTAAGAATAAAGGATTTTTTTTAAAAAAATTAGTTTAAGGTGGTACATGACTCTGGTGAAATTGAACATAATAAATTCAGACTATTCTAAGGCCTGTTGGAAATGTGATGAAGAAATTGGCACGCATTATCATATGTGGGTGGGAGTGTAAATGGATTCAGAAATTTTGGAAACTGATTTTTTAAGGAAATATGTGATATATTTGGAAAAGATATCGAACTTAATTCTAAAATTGCTTTGCTGTCAATTTTTGATAAGATAGAACTTGATTATTGCTCAAAGGAATTGATTTCTAATTTTATGACAAGTGCTAGAATATTAATAGCTAGATTCTGGAAAGATAAAAATGATATTAAATTAGAAGATTGGTATAATGAAGTATGGGACATTGTGTTAAATGATAAATTGACTACTGAACTTAAGATGAAAAGAGGGGAAATAAGTTTAAATATTTTTATGCTATTTGGGGTAGATTTATTGAATTTTGTATTAGTGAAAGGAAAGAGGAAAGCCTCTAAGCAACAATCAATACAATTTTGGAAAAGAGGTTCATAATAAAAGTATTGCTCCAAAGGGTCCCGTGGGTATGGGGGTGCACTGTGTTTTAGATTGTATTAGTAAGTATTTTGTATTCTTGTATTTGCTTTGGAAATTTAAACAAATAATTTTTTTAAAAAAGAAAGAATATTTTTACCATTTATATATTATATTTCATGTGTTCCATGTAATCCTAGCAAAGACACTATTGGGACCACATTTAATTCATAGCTGAGTCCTGACACAATATTTCATAAACATACATATATCCAGTTAGAGGTGCATCCAACTATTTCAGATGACTTCCAAGCAAGGATACATAAGACGTTGCCCTCTTATGTACACTGCTCTTGATTTATACTTCAGAAACGTCTGATCTCAAATTCACAGAACTTGCAAAACTGACAGTGAAGGAGGGGGATTTTTGGACTCACTGAATTCCATGCTTAAGAGGCGATAATGATGGCTGGGAGATTATAGGGGTTGCAGTCCCACTTTCTTTATCCCTCAAAATAGAGTTTTGTGATTCCTGCCAATTCCAATAAGCAAATGCAAGCTCTAATTTAGGATGGGCCCTTGGTCAAGGCGTTCTCTGTGGGGAACTCCTTTTTTGAAGAGTCCAGCTCCACCACCCTCAATACATCTCATTTCTCTGTGAGTGGCCCAGTTCACACAACTGCCTTGAAGAAACAATCAAGATTTTTGAAGGCTGACACTCCTCCTCCCTCTTGCCACTGCTTGAAGGAAGAACAGAAGCAGACCAAGCTACTTTGCTGCCAGAGACAATGAAAATCTACGCCACATAAAGATACAGTGGACTGGTACCTGAATCTTACTTTGACACTGGCATTGAAGAGCATCTGCCACCCCACCAAACAGCCGCAGGCTAGTGTAAGGGATGCAGGAATAGCTATGTGGCTTACACAGCTCTGTTCTCCAAAAGAAGAAAATGGTCAGGGGGCTCAGAATTTGCCACATGAGAGAGTTGCCTCAGTTTTATTAATGCCCATTCACTCTGTGGCTCCTCAGTCTCTCTCTCTTTCTGTGGCATCCTTCCCTCTCCCCCCACTTTGCCTCTCTGTGCCTTATCTTTCTCTCTCTCTCTCTCTTTGCCTCCTCTCTTGCCTTCCATTCTCTTCTCTTGCTCTCCCCCCCCCCCCCACATGGATATATATGTATGCATATTTGTTCAAAGCTATTTATCCTCTGGTATGCCTGTATCCTCTGGTAATTCTGAAGCCTGAAGATGGTTGGCATTTGAAAAATAGCAACCAAGCTCTTTACAACCTGACAAAAGAGATGGCTTAAGTGTAAAGGGGGTGAGTAGGAGTGGAAGACAGGAGGGCCTGGCGTGCTCTGGTCCATGGGGTCACGAAGAGTCGGAAAGGACTTAACAACTAAACAACAACAGGAGTGGTTTTTAAAACCAGAAATCAGATATTTAGAACTAATTGTCCAGCATTCTCCAGATCTGGCACAGAGCAAGCCCATTCTGCCTACAATCCCTTTGCCAAGTATAGTCTGATGAAAAACCTGACATTTTGTTTGGACTGTCCCTTCTATTAGAAATGGCTTACAGAAGGTTGTTTTGACTGATTAAACAATATTAGAGCAGATAGAAGTGCACCTCTAATCTCTTATTTCAGTACCTTGCATATAAAATCCACTTAAAGATCTTACTTATTGTTTCAGACTCTTCACCCAGCAACTTTGAGTGAGAGAAGCAGTAATTATTCTGCTAATAAGGAAATACTCGCTAATAGACTTTTAAAGAGTTTTGTTGATCACCTCAGGAAAAGCACTTACATATCTCCTCACTTAGAGAAGTTTTGCTTTGGATAGCTAATGATTATGTTTTCCTTTTTTTTAAAAAAAAGACACATCTGCTCTTCTTCTTCTTCTCCAAGAGTACTTGCTCTAAAAATAACTCCTCTGAGCCTCATACCTGTCATACAACCCATGAATTAGTCATCCTGATGTCTCCGTAGCCTTTGCACAGAACCAGGGGAGCCAGTGAAAGAGTAGTTCAGTTTGGGGGTCAGCAACAACTTGCTCTGACTGAGCAGGTAGGTCACAATCAGTGAGGTTACCAGGACAGATGGGATCCTACTGTCTCCTTGTGTCATCTGATCCCTGCTGAGCTGGAAGGAGCAATACATAATGGTGTCGCAGCAGAAGCAAGAAAACCTAGGCAAGCATAGCTGTCACAGTGAGGGAGAGAGTAAGGCACAGCATTGATCCAGAGACATTTTATGGCCTGACATAGATCAGCAAACAATGCTCTATCTCCCAAGTCAAGGCAAATATTATTGCCTGAACAAGCAGTCATTGCCTGAGATTGTCGAGGCCACTCCAGACCACTTTCAACCCATATGGTCTGAAAGTGGTCTGGAGTGGCCTCGACAATCTCAGGCAATGACTGCTTGTTCAGGCAATTATATATATATAAATAAAATCCATGATACTGCAACATAGCTCTTCAAGATCCAAACTGAACTTGGAGAGTTACTTTTTAGAAGTAATTTCTTACAGTTATAGCCCCCTTTGTTGCTTTGATTTCCTCTTTCATGAAAGTAACTGAAATAGTTCCTTTTCACTTGTCTTTAAAAATCTGAATGCTATAAGTCATTGGCTTATTGTTTCCCAACCACTACATTGTCACCCCAACCCCCCAGGAAACACGGGGCACAACAGGACCCACCATTTTGATATTCTTCTGTGATCATTGTTTTGAGTATAACAACAGAATAAAAATACGTGGCCATGCTTCTGGAAGAAAAAAAGGACTAGAAATGCAGTAAAACTCCACACATATTGTGAAGCCTATCAGCTTCGCATTATGATACAGCTAGACATAGGATTGGGCCAAACCCCTGGCTTCAAATAGAAATGGAATTACTGGGTACATCCGAGCTAGGAAAAATACTTTATGTGAAAAAGGATTTGAAACATCAGCTCCAAAATGCTCATAGTACTCTATATCCTGCAATGCAATTGTGGAAGAAAAGAAAAGAGAAGTTCCTACCAGATATCTCCCCTTTAATACCAATATATTGTCACCCAGGTCTTTCACAGGGGATGAGGTATTTAACTCCCAGAGTTTTTGAAAAGATTGGTCTTATTAGGTTAATGGAGTTTTATACCAACCAAGAACCCCTTTCTAGGGATTTTTGGAGGGACCATTTCAGAGAGTGGGGCACATCGTGGCTAACTTGGTATTAAATGAGTAATTTTATTAGACAGGCCAACACTGTAAAACAGGCCACAAGGTGCCTCACTCCTTTTGAAAATCTTCTCCTCTCTCTAGCTGAAACAAATAAAGGAGTAGTATCAACACTTTATTCGTTGCTGATTGAAGTAGATCTAGGATCATCAAAGGGGTTGCAGGAGATATGGGAACATGATTGGAATATTAAAATCGATGAAGAGAAATGATCAGGAATGTTTACAACATTCCCATACAAAGGCGTCTCCATAACAGCCAGGGAGATTGCATTGAAAATACTCCAAAAATGGTATTTGACTTTGTCTCTCGTATATTAACCCAGCAATGTCACCAATGTGTTGGAGAGGCTGTAAGTGTAAGAGATCCTTTCAACACCTTTGGTGGTATTGCAAAAAGGTAGACCAACTTTGGGAGGAAGTGTTTAATGAAATAAATAAAATTACAAACCAGTCGATTATTAAATCTCCAGAATTAGCACTTCTTACTTTTTTTCTGGGGGAAAATGAATCCATTTTATATAAAACCTTAATAGGCCATCTTTTGACTGCAGCAAGACAGACCATAGCGAAAGGGTGGAAAAACATGCAGGGAGTATTAATTGCAGCATGGTACTCAAGAGTATGGCAGGTAGCACTGTAAGAAAAATTAACCACCAAATTGCATATAGTTAAAGGGATAAAACACTTTGACTCTTTTGCAACTGACTGGCATCCTTTTATTGTTTATTTGAATAGAATGGATAATAAGGGACTCCCTGATGTATACAGAAATTATTGGTCATTGTAATATACTTGGAAGATATTTACAATTTTCCCTGAAAATACTTATAAGAATTTTGATATGACTTTGCCATGGGAATGGGAATGGGAGGGTGGGAGGGAAGAAGGGTATAAAATATAAGAATATATATGTGAATGTATATATTAATAATACTAAAATAAAGGGAAAAAAAGAAAAAAAGAGGGGAAAAAAAAGAAATGCAGTAAAAGTAAACATTAAAGAAACAAATGAAAATTAGATCAACACAGCTCCATGACACTGAGATATTGCAAAGAGAGTTTAACTGATTCACTGTGAGCTCAATGCAGACCTTGCAGATGCTGTAGTTCCGTCGTGAGGAAACAGTTCTAAAGATGGGTTTAAATCAAAATGTGCTAACTGCGAGTACACTCTGACAGAGAACTGCCAAGAACATGTTAAGCATCAGGAGTTTTAATGGTGTTTCAGTAATGAGATGGAGATGTAAAAACTGTTAAGACTAAGAAAGTAACTCATACTGCTGGGTCCTTTCCCTGTGGGGAAAGGGCTTATCATATCTCCACTTCTTCAGTAAGAGACATAGAAAGAAACATAATAGACAAGTCCCATCTCCTCACCCACCACCGTTGTGTGATAGACTGGTTCAACAGGGCTGTGAATGGGAGAAATGAATCCATATTAAATGAGTGGAGTGACCATCCAGATCTTAGGATGGTGCTTGCAGTTATTTGTTACACCAGAAAAGGAGCACCAAGGAATTCTTCTTTTTCAGCACTTGGCCCAAATTAATAAGGAAGGTCATCGAGGGGGTAGAGCCAACTAATAGGCCTGCATACCAATATGGGGTGATGTTGGCTAGAAACTAAGTGGGGCCTGGAAAGTTCACTCTAAACGTCCACTTGCTTTGTAAGGGTTGGTTTAGTTCTCATTCTTCAGTGCTACATAGTTGTTTATCTGTCTGTGTTTTCATGACTATATCAAGCTCCATTTTATGTCTTCTGATTTGACTTAGTCATCTAGAAGCTCCCACTAATACCATGCCCACAATTTAATCCCCTGCTAGGCTTAACCAGAGGGAAATAGTTCTCCTTTCATTTCAGCTAAGCAGAAACTCAGTTGCTCTTCTTTGTGTCCTTGGCTAGAATTGGAAAGCAAAATCCTAAGCATGTTTACTCAGAAGTAATTCTTATTGGTTAGAGTACTGTTCACTTGCAATTGCATATGGTCAAGTGTATAAGCATTTCTCCTCCTTCTTCATGCCTATTGGGCATTCACTGATAGTGAAATTGGTTGCACAACAGGTCACACAATCCATTGTGCCACAGGGAGTGCACCAGAAGCGGAAAATGCTGTGTGATTCTCTTTACATGCATGTAACATCTGAGCAAGACATTCTTGTGTGCTTCAGATCTTCCCCAGTAGCTCACCATTCCTTGCCATGTGCCTTGGGCAGGCGTTAGTGGATATATGCAAGTGGAGCTTCCTACCAGCACACCAGGGCTTGCTCCTGGAGTATAGGTACCACCTAATCAGTAGAGTTTCTCTGCACCAGAAGATTGGCATTTCTGTAGCTTGTCAAAGACCAGCCATAGAACTGTAGCCTTAATATATGGGTCAAACCAGGAAACTGCCTAGTAATACCTAGACTTTAAAGGCTAAGAGTACATCCACAATATGTAGTTACAGCCATTTGCTATCAATTTAACTGTTACAGTTGCATCATATGGACTCCTCCTGTTTACAATTTGGTGATGGAGTGAGAATTCTCCTCTGTAGTTGACACTAGATCTCCTTAGCCAAGAATTCTAAGGGGAAATATGTCCCTTCTAAAAAGTTCAGAAGTAGGATCAATACTTGGCATTTCCTCTGTTATATTATTGCTGAGCTGAATAGACCCTCTTGTGATTCATAATAAGCCACTACACCAGTTATAATCCCTGTTGAAGAGGAGCCAGAAAAACATTTAAGGTAAGTAAGAGACTGAAATGAAAAATGATCTGCTTGGTTTTAAGCCTTCCCATGAACAAAACAAAATCCTTTCCTATTTTCTTCGGAATCTAATAAGAATTTGTGGAAAAGACGTGTTTTAATGACATTCAGCTTCTTTACTAAAATTGTACTGTTTTTTCCAACTGAAATCTCATTAAATCTCATCTAGTCTGCCCAGTTCTTGCCAGGCTGTGACTGCAAAAGAAGGAAGGCTGCATAAGAAAAGATCATTTAAGTAGCTTGAGCAGATCAAGGAGTGCCATAAAACAAGGTAGTAAGCCCAGGTTTCCCGTAGCAAACACAGACAGATTCCAAGTAGGGGTGAGCAAATGTCGGTCCTCTAAGATGTCATTAGACTGCAGCTTCTATCTTTCCTAGCCAGTACAGCCAATGGTGGAGAATGCTGGACCTTGTAGTTAACAGCATCTGTGGAGGGCTATGCTTTATTCACTCCTCCTACATAGGACCTTGGAGAGCTCCCAGGGAACATCATTGTTGTACTGACAGTTGTGTGGGCCCAGCATGTACATGCAAAGCAAAGTAGGTCTCCTGAATACCCAAAGTCCGTTTACTGGTTACAACTCTGGCAGCAGAGCTTTTCTTTTTTTTTGGGGGGGGGGGGGAGTTATTATATCAATGGTTCCCAACCTTGGGTCCCCAGATATTCTTGGACTTAAAGTTCCAGAAGCCTTCAACACTAGTAGTAGTGGCCAGGATTTCTGGGAGTTGTAGTCCAAGAACACCTGGGGACCCAAGGTTGGAAATAATTGAATATGGACTATCCCTCCCGGAATCTGCTATCCCGTGAGGTTATTCTGGGTGGGAGATTTAGGGAGGCAGTGTACAAAAAGTATCATTTCTCAGCTCTGACAGGCAAGAAGACTGGAGAAAGAAATCAGTGCAGTTGTCACTGGATGGTCTTCAGCTGCACTCCACATTTGCTCCAACAAGAGAGTAGGGGAGAATGAGAGGATGGTCGGTCACTTGGTAGACATGGAGTTTGAATACTGATTTGGGCCCAGTCATTGGAAGTGGAGTCAAGAATCAACCTGTCATGAACTTTACATCTGTATGAAGCTTACAAAGTTTTTCCTCTGCTCTCTTCAAAGCTGCAAATGTAGCTGTATCTCAGAATCGCTATTTGATATATTGGCGGACTAGAGAGAGCATATTGGCTGGATAGCTCAATGACTTAGTATCTGGCTCTGGAACCAGAGATTGGATGTTCAAGTCCTCACTGTTCATCCCACAAAAGCCAGTCTGTGTGGCCTTAGGCAAACTGCATGGTCCCAGGGTGACCCCAGAAGAAGGAGAATAGGAAACCTGAGTACTCTATAACTAGAAAATCCTAAAAAGGGTCATCATAAGCCAGAATTGATTTGACCACACACAATTATCATTAGAGATAACACAAGAGAACTCTCTACTTTAGTTCATGGGACTAAAGACATTGCCTCTTGTGACCCCCTCCCCCTTTTTAAGACCAGCACCTTTCCTGATCCCACTATTGCTACCATCTTCCATTTTGCTTAGCATATCCTTTTCATGCAAACTGCCTGTAACTGCCTTTAACAATGAATTCTACAAGCGAGTTGTTTGGCTGCACTATGGCAATTATTATTAATTAAACATTGATATCACTCCAATGGAGCTCACTGAGTTTCTGTTAGCATAATGAATACTGGATATATGTTTGGCATGGCCTTATCTCAAAAATTACAGAAACAATGAGCACACAATTACTCCCTTATTAGAGTAATAAAGTTGAAAGGACTGTTTAGATGTTTAATAGGTGTCAAACAATGCCACTGTACTGTGTTAACTAGATATCAATTAGTGTAAAATGCTGACTGACATTTCAGAAGCATGGGAACAAACTGCTTACGTGGCGAAATGTCGCTCAAATGACATGATATCTCCCTAAAGGACTTTAATCTCCACCTCCCAAATAAGCAACATTATCTCATGCCTACAAGTAGGAATGTAAAGAATACTAGAAAAATTCTTCCTTCTTGGCTGTTTTCCAATATCTCACTATGTTGATGTTTCTTGCTTAGACTTCTCAACTGCACTAGCAAGATTTCACGGCTTCCTGTGAAAAATGAGACCCTGACCTTGCTTTTCCCATTTATTTTTTGTTTGTTTCCCTCCCCCACCCCTATTCTTTTGCTCACAAAACTGGCACATTCATCAGAGTTCAATGCCCTCTCCACAAGAAAGTGAAAGAAAAGAGTGTTCTGTGCAGGAATTATAGTAATTCTGCATAGATAGGTGTTTCCTTCAGGAGAAAAAAGGAAATGGCTGCCAAAAAAAAAATCCTGTGAGATTTCTCAGGAAAAAACATGAACAGAGAAATATTACTGCAAGAGGAAAAGAGGAATGTTTTTCCTCATCAAGAATGCAAGGCTGAGAGATTCACATTCTTCCCTGCAAGTGAGCTGCAAATAACTGGAAGCATTTAGGGATCCATATCCTTAATGAGAAGCATTCCATATCCTTAATGAGAAGACAGGAGGGCCTGGCGTGCTCTGGTCCATGGGGTCACGAAGAGTCGGACACGACTTAATGACTAAACAACAACAACAATCCTTAATGAAGTTATGAGCTCATCTTATATAGTGTCTGACTATTGGTCCACTGCCCCCAGTATTGCAGTACCGGCTACACTGGTTGGCAGTGGTTCTCCTGAGCCTCTACCTAGGCTTCTTTAAATTGTTAAAATGAATAGGACAGGAATTGAAACTGGGATTGTGATTTAAGCAACCCAAATGAGTTATGCTTCTTCTTCTTACATGTGGAAGAGGATCCCACAAGTTCACAGAGGATATAGCTATAAGTTATGGAGGATATGGCTGTGGTGCTCATAGGCTACTTCCAGAATGAGAGACAGCATGTCTTTGAACACCACAAGTTGTTGGGAAACAACAATAAGAGAGGAGTGTTGTCCTTAAGTCTGAACTGTAGGTTTTCCAGTGGTATCTGGTGAGCCACTGCAGGAAACAAAATGCTGTATAAGGGCCTGAACACACTGTGAAATTTGGTGTGAACCAGCTGGTGCTTAAAAGGTCCTTATGTTCAGTGTAATCTCTTTTAATTTTTGGTATCCATCTGCAAAAGCAGAACAAAGAGCTATTTTGCATTTCAATGAGTTGTCCCAAGAAGACTGCATGCCCTAGCCCTGTGGCAGAAAGATATGGGCCAACTCTTAAAGAGTAAGGAT